>CM032881.1:16777525-18211368 GCA_019176425.1 Megalops atlanticus
GTAATTGGCGTCATTTGTGTTCGGTATTCAGAGTGCCGGACGATATACAAGGGCATTAATTTCTAAGACTGCTGGGTTCAGACCATTTCATTTTTATTAAATTCTCACTTCCCCGACACTATTAAGAGAGGCACATACATTCCCGACTGAAGAGGTAATAGGCATGCTCCATAGAGAGAGATGTATCCTGAGGAGTGGCAAAGGAATGTGAGAACACTTGGAGCTCAGAGAAAGGGTGCAAGTGTATGCCTTACTGCACTGGAGCGGGAATCCTCCATGTCTTAGCAGCAGATAATGTTTACTGCAGCCTTCTAGTGAAAAATGTTGACACCCCTGAGTCACACGGAGAGATGTCTGCTGCGCCTAAACAGGGATGCTGTATCCATCCCAGAATCATGTCCGAGGACTTTTATTATCATGGTCAATCACAGTACAGACACAGCAAACCACAGACATCAAGAACAACAGTCTAAAAAAGTTCAGGTAACAGATGTAGCCTGTGAACACAGGTCTCACAAGCATTCCAGGAATTCTACAACAGGTTACTGTAATTCATGAAGGGTTAAGTTCTTATTGTTCCCGTTGACTATTTCCCACGTGAGAGCACAATCCAAAACAAGATAGCATGATGGGACCTTTCATTACAATATAGATCATAATACAAAACTGATTACAAGTTGAATACCAACATCAAAATGTAATTTCCAAAGTGAGTACCAATGTCAAAATGTATTTTACCATTTTACAGACATTTTACATACAATGATGTCAAATGTGCATTATCAAAGTAAAGGATATTATTCTGCCTTCCCTTCATCAACCGGTATTAACTCAACATAACTCAAATATCTGTTTTTTATTTTGCTTTGCTTTTTTGCTATGTGAGATCTGAACAGTGACAGCATTATTGGGTTGCATGCAAAAAAGTTCATCAAGTTTATCAAGGCTAAACTTGTGGAAATGCAGCTATCAATTTTTTAGCAATGCTTAAGAGCATATTAACCTCTTGACATCCTGTAGCAAGGTAAATATTGTACTTGTCATCTCCAGTTTGTACACAGTAAAATGCAGGAGCCTGCCACAAGAACTGGTTTTAAAGCTCAGGGCTGGCAACATGACTTCACAATCAATAAAAAAGGCACCACTAGTCATAGACTCAGTCCAATCATTTCAACACATTCTCTGTCACATTCAAACACAAGTCACACAAATGTTTTCTCACATGAGTCCTTAGGACTGATGTAAAATATCCACATCAAACTACACTTCCCTTCCCTCCACTGCCGTAGGACACACAACTCCCAAAGCATTTTAATATTTGCATATAGACCATGAAAATAGGGATCCACTTTTTCATGGCACAATGTGTTCTATCACTTGTATTAATTCATTTGTAGTGAAGAATTTGCCAGTTTCACACAGCCTTTTCTTCCTTTTCAGCAATGCCAGTCAGCCATGTCCACAAACAGAGAATGTCAAAGCAAACAAACACCCTCTTGAAATATTCAACTGCTGCCTCTACCTCAATGCTCAGCCTTGTGAACATTGGTAATAACAATAATAACTTGCTCACCTTAATACTATGCAAATGTATCTGTGTGTTTAAAGTTATAAAAGCTAAAGGAAAACATAAAAAATATTCAACATAATGTATAATTTATATAACAATTGGAATATTCCACTGCTAGACTGTTTATGATTAACTCATCTGTAGAAATTAAAGCAATTGCTGCTGAGTTGTATCTTTTTGTGGAGCAGCTATGGACAGCTAGACTATGGGAGACTGAGAGAAACTCATAGAATTGAGTGAGCTGGGAACAAATTAATAGATACTCAAAGGTTAAGTTAACATATTCTGAAATTTCTTTTCCTGCATTAATCCTGGTTCAGTTTACTTTCCAGATGCTTTTTATCACTGTGTCTCAATCAAGTCTGATTCTCAGTACAGTAGTTTTATTGGTTATTATTATAATGATTATTATAACTATTTTGAGCCCCACACCATGCACCACGCTAACACAGGGTCTATTTCAATGTATGCACATACCAGTGCTTACTATAGACCTTTACTTTTCATAGGTGTTGTATTTTTAAAAGATGGCAATTCATGAAATGCAGTTGATAACAGGAATCATGAACTTGTACTTCATACTCAACCATGACAATACAGATAATAATAAGATGGCCCTTTTTAAGTCCTTTTTGCAGCTTGCAGAAGCAACCCACAATAAACCTGATTTCTGAGACCTTACAAACATGCTTCTTCTGTCTAACCTAATTTAAATAGACTTCAAACAACTTTTTTGCTCAAATTTCCTGCTGATTGCATTATTATAAATCCTCATGCACCACCGATCTTACTGTTGGTCTGGATTGTCTAAATATAATGATATTTAGCCTCTGGAAACAAATGTCAACTATAGCCAATTTGGGTAATATTACACACAGGTAACTTTTTGTATGTTAGTGGTGCCACAATATTCCCTGGGAGCATTTGTTCAAATACAATAGCCATTCAATCTTCCTGAATACTTTGATGCAAGATGTGTGTCTGTACACTGGACTGACTGTTGATGTACAGTACATCCCACTGTAAGTTGACTCTTATTGCATCATTTGGGCTCCCTTCCTGTTATACCTGCCCATGAATACTACATCTAGCTCTCAGCAGCTATGGAATATCAGTTAACAGTGCCCTTTATAGTAGCACTATCTTTACATTGACACAACTGATGTAAAGATTCACATTTCATGTGATTGTTCTTTTAAAACACAAAATTAGGTTGCAGATAATTGCATAATCCTTTGCATTTCAACATTTTTAAACTTATTTTGGTTGGTGTGACAGATGTATAAATGGTATCACTGGGAGATCTAATCTGGACTTCAGTGTGGTTTTGCACATTGTTTTTATTGACATTATTAAAACAATAATATGATATTACTTAAATATTATAATAACATTAATAATAGTAGTAGTAACAAATAAACGAATAAATAAATAAACAAAAAAATAGTAGTTTGATGCTTAAGAAATAGTAACACAGCATTAATCAGACGGAGGAGATAAATGTTCATACAACGAGTGCTATTATGAGATGTTGACTAAGATTTTCATTAATCACTGTTTTCTGTACCCATAGACCTCAATTACCAGACTAAAGGCATTAGAATGTTCACTGCAGCAAAGGTCTTCACCTTTACAACAATGTTCTCTATGTGAAGACTAATCACAGAGAAATGACCTGGTCCTCCTTCACCTACAGGAGCTGAAGGGACCTAGTAACAGGGTTTTATCTTTAACATAAAAACCCATTCTTTAAGGTTACAGTATAGGCTGTTTTCTAAAGGTCAGCAAAAACTAGATATGTATCAATCCTGAATAATTTTGAAGGTTTTTCTTTATCCAGCTATTTCTTTCTCTTGACTGCCACTATCTGTGTAATATCAACCATAATCCATTCCTTTCAGAGAGAGTCAGAAAAAAGATAACTGTGAATGAAGGTGAACTGGATTAACTCAATCTTTCCAATAAAATGACATTTCACCTCAGTTCCTCAAAAAGCAGCATTACCAGTAACAATAACAACAATTTTGAAAAGGTCTAATGTTCATACTAATTATTGTCATCATCTCATAAAGGAAACATATCTCGCTGTGTCATAAGTTAAATTAATTTCTGCACTTCTGTCCTATTGCAGGTCATGCCTCAATTCAATTAATGCCATTGACAGTGGAATATTGAGAATAAAAAATGCTAAGCAAAGCAATATAAAAGTCCATTAGTACACCATACAATAGTATCCTGTCTTGAGAAATTTCAACAAGACATCATGTCATTCATGCAATTGATACAGTATAATCCTTGTTCCCTTGAACGATTTATTAAAATATGAACCTTCCAAAGATAAATTAAGGCAAATACTTCTACCAGCCATTTGCTTGGTAGGAGATATGGGCTTCTGTAGATGTGCAGCAAATTTTCAATAGCTCATTCTTTCACAATGCCCAAGGCAACAGCTCTAACTGTATGTTACAAAAAATGTAAGCACAGGTCATACAGCAATAGATCTTTTTTTTTCCAATCATGTTATGGTTATTTTTCATCCAATTTTCTCTGCATTCTCAGAAAACCTCATACTCATTAGATATTTTTATACATCACAACAGTTTCTTCTTTTGCTATATGGATTGCTTGTGTATCTCTCTGCAACAAATTTTATCTCTGTCCTAAACTGCTGTCCTTCAGAGCTGTGTTTTCTGTATGCTTGGCTCCTTGCAGTCCGGTCAGAAGTGAGTGATGGACTAATCGATGAACGGCCTAATCAGCCAGCTTAACTCTAATACCCCGGACAGGTTCACATCATTATCATATCAGGTTCCACATGTTTCGAGGTGACATATAAAAGGCAAAAGATTAAAGCCAATCTTGTAAAGAGATGCCAGAAGTCTCTATGTGCTCCTCAGAGCAGACTAGGCTTTTATCTGGCACAAAAACCACAGCGAGAAAAAAATAAAAGCAGGAGAGAAAATCACTCACTAACTCTTTCCATCACCACTTTCCATAATTGGGAACAGTGAGGCCGATGGCCTCGGCTTTATCTATGGCTTTGTTGTGGCACAAATTCCTCACAACTCCAAAACCCTCTTCCTCACTACAGCCCCCAAATCCCAACCCAAAACAGCATTTGATTATTGGGTTTCTATTAAGGCTAGAGTTTGTAGCTCTGACACCCTTGGGGGAAACTCATATAAATCATCTATAAACTACTTTACACGCACTGTTTACAGCCTGTAAATGATGCATTAAAGAGGAAACAGGTTTCCAGTCAGGTCTGGGTTTGTGGGGCAACTGGGCTGCACACTGGTAACACTGCACTTCACACCATCATCACTTACCCCTATCCAGAGCTGTCAGTAATTTACTGCAGTCAGCCCTGACCACACTGCATCGGCATTATAAAAACAGTCAAACTAACACGGAGGGGCAATGTTGACCAACTGTGTAAAAACGCATTCCTCAAAACCGAGCACGGGCTGGCACCAATTAGAACTAGTATTAAAAACACTGCAATTTTAAACCCATTGGCAAATGGAATGTGTTCTACATTAGCTAAGTATTCCATAATGGAATTTGTTTTCCTCTGTGCTGAAGTGCCAAATATGCAGAAAATGTGGCTGTGTGTCTAAAGTGCACTGCTGTGTTAGAGCAGCCTGATTTGTTTTTGTAATTAGGGCTGTCTAAATGAGGTCAACGTTACACCATTCATGTAAAGATTAAATCTTTCTGTGCACTTGAAAACTACAAGGAGAAGAGAAAGGCAAAAATCTTCGACAGAACTGTGAATCACCAAAATGATTATTCCACAGAATATAATAAAAAAGTCAACATATCCTTCTTACCCTAAATATTGTCAAATGTTGTCTTTTTTGACAAGTCAAAAATGAAAAAAATAATAAAAGACTAAGAATAATGCATCCAGAAATATTAAGAAATACTCTTCTAAAGATGTTCAATTCACAATTATTGCAATGTGACCACAATGGTCCAGAATTACAACATTAATCAGATGAAGGTTGACACTAAATATACATTGACATTATTATATATGCTATATTATGACATTAATATACATTGACATTAAATATACGGCCTTGTTTGTTTAAAATGCAGTAAATACAAAAGTCTCTTCCCTCAGATTGTGTAGTTCCCTACTTGTTTGCTACCTTATCTTGCCTATCAGGGAGCATGACTATGAGATGATCTGTTGATGGATAACTAGACATCTTTTCTCCAGGTTTACACATAGTGGCCACAGAATAACAAGCTTGGAATTCCCTACCGTCATTATTGCTTAAGGCAAATGACACCCGCGCTGTCAACATTTTCCATACTAATCGACATGTCAATAAATGACCAGTGTGAAGACTGCTGTTAGAGGGTCCCTTGAGTACCTGCTTTGAGCATGCTTGGTTTAACCCCAACATACTGGTGTTTGTGTGCACACAGAGAAGAAATGGGCTGGTGTATTGACTGGGTGATTAATGGATTGATCAGTTACTGTACATTCAGCTCCTTCCATTGACCACCTACTTTTCCATCAGCCTCCAGCCCTCATGTCCTGTGCCACCTGGATCAGGACCTTGTTCTGCTCACTCAGGCCCTGGATGAATGACTGTACTACATCCACCTCATGCTAGTGGGAGACAGAGAGGGAGGTTATAGTTCACAATTCACCCATTACTAGAATGTCATGTGCTTACAGTCTTTGACAAGAACACTGACTTTGGATTACACCTCATGTATTGCCACCAAAAGATTAGTGGTTGTGACTACAGTGCAAAGTCCACACTCAGAACAATACAGTGGCACTCTGTGTGTTACCTTCAGAAAAATAAACAATGTGACAAAGATCAACACAATGGGAAAGGACATTCTTATGGTGAACTTCAACAAAGTTGAGGGGAGCAACACATGATCTCTGCCTGATCTCAGCAGTCTATTCCCTTGCTATACTATTCTCATTTCTCCACTGTGACAGCCACCCCTACTGATCCTGAGAGACAAGCTGAAAGAATATCAGGGCCAGGCTGTCAAATGATATCCACACACAGCACTACACTGGCACGACAAATCCTTTGCCAATTTACATCACTGGTAGTGGTGATATATGGTGGTAGTGATTTTATTAGTCCCATACAGACACTGATCTGCCATGGCACTTCCACGTCACTGTGGATGCGTGATCATTAATTCAGCTACGTGACGCTGTGGGACTACTGACTGGGCGACCCTTTTTCCGCAGATTATAATTTAGCATGGACAGACATAGGAATTATTATCGCTCCGCCAGTTTGCTGGTACAAATAAAGATTAATGCTCAATCAAATTGAAAGGCGTTTGATTTCAAGGCTTCCTTTAAAGGCACTGGTGTCAGAGTTAACTACATGTGACAACGCAGCACCACATTCATACAACATAAACTGGTGGCTTTGATGGCATGACGCTTTTAGCCCTGATGCAAAGCAGATCGCACCAGCTGAATCAACCTACACCTCGACAGGCAGCCCGATCCAGTGAACCACGACTAGAAATAAAAGCAATCAGAAGAAACTGAGCTAACTTCCTTCGAAGTATCCTGTTATTGTATGTCTCCTGAAGGATGGAGAAATGACTTCAGGCTTCCAACTTAGACACGGGTGCTGCTAACATCAAAGGTTGTTTAAAGTCATTCTGCCCGCAGTGTTTGAAAGGGACTGGGGGAAACAGATAATGATGGTCAAGGAATATAAAAAGCATAATCCTCCCTTCCAGCTGTGAGTAATTTTACAAAACAAATCTGAAAGCAAAAGGATGATCATGTAAACATTGTGAAAACATAAATAATAATGCAGAAAACTGCCCAATCTTCTCTCCAGCAGCCGAGACGAATACAGGACTGTGTGGTTATCTCTTTGTAGCCCTTTTAATTTAAATTCCTATAAGCTGCTATTTTTACTGTTTTTCTTCACATTTTCACACATGAATTGAGACCACTTTGAAAAAAGTAATATTTCAGCAATGAATCTTGATTTACGCCTCTTCCTTTTTGCCCCCTCTTCCTTATTTTATTTGATCCATTTAGCTAAGATCATATAACTGTATATCAGACAAAAATGAAATCAGGTCTTGTGCACATTAAGGCCATGTCTTGTCTTTCTGCAGTCCCATTCCCTCAAACCCCACCCACCCCAGCTCCTGTGCAAGCCAAGGGCAGTGTCCCATTCATTTTCAGGCCCATTTCCTCCCATGATTAGGCGATCAATCAATCCAAGCCTTCAATCGCACTAGGCAGACGGGATTATCTGCCCATCTCTCTCTCTCCCTCTCGCTCACTCACACAGACCAGCACATTAACGTTAGATCAAGTATCACCGCTTTTGCACAGTCTGAAACCCACCCCTGCACAGATGCTTTTTCATCCTGTCCTTCTCCAACCTCACCAACACCCCAAACCCACACACATCTCTGCCTACTAGCAGTAACAGACACCAATCCATGCCCACTGACAACTATGACACACTGGTTGTTGAAGCCATCTTCATTTTTAACAACCCCCTTTACCTTTAATCCTTCTCTAGAATATGAACACCACCAAAGGAATGGATGAATTTCAGTGGCACAACTCATTTCAAACTTATTTCAAAAAAAATAAATAAAGTGACCTTAAGAATTTACAAAACAAAACCAAAATGTAACACTCTTAAGTGACATACAGTAAGAATGGTGAAATTAAGAGATGTGTACTTTAGTGCCACTGTGAAAAGTTGGAACCCACTGTCATGACTCAACTAAGTGCCATAACATATATTTCCTTCATCTGTCTGTTTGGCATAACATTGTTTATATTTATAAAGGGAATATGGAGGTGTGCAGCAAGATCTGGTGCACACACAGAATTTTGCTGAATTACACTGACAGCTCCATTTAACTTTGTATTATGCGCTGAACAACTTTGAGGTATACCAAGGTGATGTACACTAGTTATTGCAGTATATAGCTGCATATCTAGCTGGTAGGTTAATATAGTTATATATCTAGCAATTACTTGTTTAAATTTTTTTCTTTAAAGCTGGTTTGCGTTTGTGTGTTTGTTACTATCCTACAAGAAAGCTTAGTTATTAACCAATGACCTTGAAACATACTGTAGCAGAAGTAGAAGTCACTTGCATTTTGCACATACTTAGGTAGCAGTGGCGAACCGTCAGGGCCTTCAAGGTATTCAGAGAAGGCCCTGGAATCCTCAGATGAAAAAATAAAAAACGTATCTGATTGATTCTATAAATAAAATAAACTTTAAATAAAATGAATAAATAAAATAAATAAAAATCCCCTCCGTGTTGCTCATCGGTAATATCACAGTATGCTGACTTGTTTCTGTTGTTTTCTGTCCATGCACTGTGCATTTGAGTGCTTTTGTGTTGGAAAAAACGCAACCAATCAGATATTTTTCTACGGAGTCTCTGGTGAGAATATCCTCCATCCAGGGTATTCTATATCCTTGATAGAATGCCCTGACCATTAAACGGAGCGTATGTTTGAATTGACAATTTGATAAACCAATAATATTTGGATTTGTAGCCAATGTGCGTATTCTTTCAGATTTCCCCTAGAAGACCCGCTCACTCGCTCAGACAAGAGACCTAGCTTAGTGCTAACTAGCGACTGATAGCTGACGTCGAAAAGGGCAACAGGTGGAGATGATACTGTCGCGGATTTGTTATCAGTGCCCTTTTCAAGACGACTGTTCAATGAAAAGAAGGACATTGTTAAAAAAGGTCATCTTAAGCCTTTCACACGTAACTTATTTTATGCTATGTAGCGCGCGTGTTACTTTTCATGGTTCGTTATGTTTTCTTTAGCGTTATTAAGCTTCTCATAGTTTCACCGCCGCATTTGCTATATTTTTTAATGTTAAATCGCAGTTTCCTCAAAGAAAAAATTAGCTTGTGTTCTAATCGCACTGGTTTTAGCATAGGCGCTAAACGGCAAATCACACCGGTGTGATTGTATGCGCGAAAGGGTTAAGGCAATGATCAGCTTTATGCCCAGGTTATTGAAAAATTCATTCAAAAGGACAGGAGGCTGGATTTCGTCTTCAAGTGAACGTCATTGGTGAGTGACACTGAATTTTTATTGCTGGTTTTGCTACAGTGTTGCATCTCGTTGAACTGGTTGCATTTTGTTTCCACACACTTGTTGAATGATTGTTGAATGTCTGTCGTGAATTTGTTAAGCATTGGTTGTTGTGCGTTTAATTTGTGAGTCTTGACTTGGTCTTTCTTTGCATTGGTAATTGTTGCAAAGGTGTGGTTGTGTGGCAGCCATTTGTCTATGTAACATCATTTGCGTAGTAGCTGAGTGGAGTAATTATTGTGTGTAACGATGTAGCAAGCTACCTGTGTGAATGCATCAGTAGCCTGTGTGTGGTGGTGCTGTGTTGTGCTGTAACTTTACTACATGGACAGTGTGCTTTGCAAAATAGTGGTGAACTTGGAAATACGACAATCTTGGCAATGTTGCCTAAATCATATCACACATAAAGTGACTGCCTCCGTGACGTCCGATAGTGTGTGTGCGTAACTAGAACAAGCAATTTTGGAAGATGGAGCAGTAAAATTATATTTTGCCTAAAGCGGAAAAATGGCCAGGGACGCCCCGTATTTTTCGTTAGTGATTTTTTTGGAAGGTACAGAAGGCCCAGTTCCGATAGGCATGGTTTGCCACTGCTTGGTAGTATTTACTTCTATGAAACCCCCAAGTACATACCATTAAGCACGTAAGTGTTAGACCTGGAATGCACTTGCACCATCACCATGCCATCCTATCTATTTACCTACACACACATCTTCTCCATTGTGCACTTGTTCACTATAACATCAATACACAAATTAGCCAGTGGAGGAAGTTCGCAACTACTTCTGAGTTACCTGCATTCTAAGGTCTGATGCGGTGCAGGACCGCTCCAACAAAATGGCCCCAGTAATGAATGCAACCACATTTAGATGGCGACAATGTTCAGATTCAAATGCGAGAGTGGAGTTGGTGAAGGCAACTGCTAACGCATAAATATGCAGCATGGAATCTGTTTCCAGTAATATTTTCGTGTTGACAAAAGTTTTGGCATAGGGGCCTCTTTGAAACAATGGTCAAAATGATGCCTGCCATGAAGCATACTCTATGCAAACTGCAGAAACAAAGTTTAATCAGAGCGTACCGAGTTGTCGATATTATTGTCCCATTCCATTGGTTAGGGAGTATGTTGTGAGAGGTGGCTTCTGCACCTGAGCAAAATTGCTGGGGTATCTTTCACTAGTGTGTTAAACCTCATCATCCCTCCATGAGCAGGATGACAGATCTGTTCTGTTAAAGGCTTTGGGCCTCATTCATCAAAATGTTGTTATAAACGATCATATTTCGCTCTTGGGAATAGTGCGTACAAAAAACAGTAACATCAGATTCATAAAACATGCAAAAACACCAGATTTCATTCTAACCGTCATTCGTATGATGATGAATCCCAATTGTTCTTAAGTTACGTGCTCGAATGTGTTAGGTGTAGCTAGCATAAGTAAACGCCCCGATAATCCCATATAAGGCCATCTAGAGTTCGGAGTCGCAGGTATAGCCGATGCTACCGAAAGGAAAAAAAGGAAGATATTTTTTCTAATAATTGTAATGTAAACAATCCTGCCAGAGATGGATGCAAAAGTTATCTTGTCTAACAATGATATTTGTATCTGACATATAGAAAGTATGTGAGAGTAGACTTTACAGATGTAAGATGGTGGTAATTGGTGTACGTCAACGTGTAAGTATTACCATGACTCAAAAGCTCAACGATTCTATGCGGGTCATAATCATAACCTTGTTCTCAGAAGTGGTTTGGGTTTACGGTCCTGTCGTTGCCGTTTATCTGGTGGTGGGCAATACCTCGTTTCCATAGTCGTATTTTGGAGGACACAGTGGACCAACCGCACACCGCTGTGTACTCTGCTGGTACGTTCTTCATTGCTATGTCCACAGACATCTACCATTTCGACAGTGCGTTCCACTACCGATTGGTGTTCGTATTCCACAATCCATGGTATCTGCAGGTTGACCAGCAGTATCACTAGTCATAATTTCATAATATAACCCTTTGTAAAAGAGAACAGCTCTGATGAAGGTCTCTTAACTGAATGTTTGCTAAGTTGCGCTTCACAATTTGCACTTGGGTACTTCACCTGCGTGTACCTAATTTATTGTGCTGGAATTTTTGTGGCCCCTGATAATAATGGTGTGCGGGTTTACCATTTTATCACAGGGCGTCTCCCTAAACCAGTTCAGAGAGTCTGTTACATAGCACCAAAAAAAAAAACTGCAACATGATCAAATACTCCTCCGTATCTATAAATCTAATCTACAAATACATGATTAACATTTGTTGTAAGATATGCCCATTTCAACTTCCATGAAGCATATTATGACTTAATATCCCTAACTGAAATAGGAGATTTTCCCAGACTGTGAAAGAAGTATCCTGTTCTTATCATTCACAATTCCTTTCTCTTAAGTCAGAGGGTAATAGAGCAATAGACCAATAAGACGTATTTACCTTTAATAGAAAAAAGAAAAAGGAAGTCAAATTTTGAAGTTCGTTTGGAAGCTAATGTATCATAGACAATACTTAAAAAGATCAGCCTGTTTCCTGAAAGTCATACAAAATTCCACATTTTTGCAAAATGTATTTCATGTTTGACATTCCTGAGAAAAAAAGAAGCTTGATCTTACAGGCTACCTATAACCCACTCATTGAGGCAGTGAAATTTCCATCAGTAAAATCCCAGTCATTGAGTTGCTTGTGGGAAGCATCCTGTTTTACAGTGTGCTGCCTGAACTTTTACACTTGCCCTTGTTTACACACCCTAATTGGCAGCTAAACTGCCACTTATAAACATGAGAACTCCATTAAACTCCCCACTTAGTCGTGTTTTGCTTTTTTCAGAACACGGGCACATAAATTACACTGAGGAACACATTGAGTGTCCAGTCATCTATACTGCTGAGGGCAGCACTGGGCAAAACTGCTGCACATTTGATAGCCTGGCAGGGCTAGAGCTGTATTTGATCTGTAATGCCAGTCATTTTATATTGAAAATGTGTCTATGTTCATAATTTTCCATTGTGTTTATGAGGGCAATTTATGTGCACAAAACAAATTTCTTATTTCTGACCATGATTGTGTCTTGTTAAAATCTATTAGCTACATGTAATTCACTTAAACTCTCTCATCTGTTTAGAAATCACTCTGCAAATAAATATAATCTTTTTTGTTTCTTATTACAAATGCTATTTCCATTTAGGATACTTCTGAGAAAAGCTGCTTTCCTTCAATGTAGATTCAACTGATGTTTGATGCAAACCTAGCTGATTAGAACTTTTGTCAGCCTTCATCTGCCTTAAACTTAGGGTAGAGTCTCCATAGTCCCTTTGAAACCAAATGAAATTAAATGCCAAGCCAGAGAACAACTGCATTTGTTATCATCACAGCTTTCATCACTCTTTTAATAAGAAACACTTATGAAAAATAGCATAGCTTTAAGTGTTGAGGGGGGAACTTAAAGATTTAATAATATATTTGCAAGGTCCAAGAGCATGCACAGGTAAGGAAATAAGTTTTTATGTAATAACAAATATTTTATTCCATTTTCACTGATAAGCACTGGCCAAACGGAACATTTTCGAAATATGTAAAGGTATTCAATAAAGTCTGCTTAATGGGAAGGTTTAAAAATAACACAAAAGCTTTTCAATGTAAAGACACTAATGCTTTAAATAACATTGATCAAACTGTCATGCTTCCATTTTTGTACAAGACCTTTTAGCCAGAATGTACTGGAGTAAGAGAGTTATAAAGTCTCTGAAACAGCCAGTTTCCTCCCGCTAGTCTTTGTCAGTGCAAGCCTAGTCTTATCACGGCTGGCTTTTGACACTCAGCAGTCTGTGCCACTTGTCAAAGCATCTTTAGCTTGTCAACAAGTAACAGTATAAAATGTTTGGGCATTTACCACAACACATTGGTTGGAAACAGAGAAAAGAGTGAGAAAATGTTACAGTAACACATATAGTTATATGTACCATTGATAGAATACAACACTGAATTATTAATATTCTAATGCCAAAATGATCCCAAGGGACATGTTCTGTTTTCTTTTTGCAAAAGCCTTTAGTCAGTAACATGTTACCAGAGAACTCCAGCATTGTCCTTGAGATTCTTTGTTTGGGTAAAGTGAGATACAGCAATATTTCAATTCTCCCACACGTTCACCTGCACACACACACACGCACGCTTCCATGCACATACACATACACACACTTTATTTAAATCTGCTAAAGTGTAGACTACTTTTAAATTTGAATGTCATTCATTACAAAAGCACAATGTCACTTTGTGGTCATTAGCTACTGCAAAAACTGTGTGGTAAATTTAGATACATATGAATATTTCATTTTTAAATCAGCCAATTCAGACTTAGGTTAGTATTTTCTGCTATAAATTTACTTACAAAGAGAAAATTTACCAGCAAGTGTCCCCAATATGCTCTAAAATATCCCCTCCTGCAGGCAACACCAGAATCATTGTCACATTTGAATTGATGTCTGTTGTTTAAATATTGTCAGAAACACAAAGCTGGCACAAATTGACAGTGGTCATATTGTCTCTCAATATAAACTGATTGGACAGAGAGCACAATAGTAACAAGCCTGTTATGCCCCAACACACTTGGCATGAGTTGTGGTTTCTTGACTATTTTCTTTTGATTATATTGTGTTATTTGCCCATGCAGTCAGCAGGCAACAAATAAACCTTTATAAAACAGATAGTTCTTGTATTACGTGCTGGCCAAGACATCTTACAAATGTGTGCTTATTTATGATAACTGAGCTGTAGAATGTTGATTCACCTGATCACAGTGTCTTGTCAACTCTATAAATATGCCTAACCATTGATATCTGAAATAAAATTTGAGAGTTTATATATAGTGTTTATATAAGTACCAACCAAAGTACGCAAAAATATCAAGGTTCAGTAAATGAGGAAACAAAAATCCACAAAGAACACTGTTGTTTTACATTCAAATAACCAGGCAATCATTTGTGTCCTGTAACATTTCTTTGGAATGAACTCTTTTTTCCCAAATTCTCAGCTGCCTGCTTCTCTGTACTTCGAAAGGGAAAACTACTGTGTAAATGCAGGGTATCCACAATTATTTAAACCAGACCTCCGTGCATGTCAGTATAAAGACAATAAGAACCAACTTCATTTGTATGTAAGAATCACAGCACTGTTGAACACTGATCATAGTAAATATGACAGATAACTCCATATCTTATTCACAAGTACCAATATTTCCTCACAGACTTAGTCAAGGTTAGATTAAACAGACTGATAAGAAGTATTTTGGAGACATGAATAAACTTTTTGATATTTTTGTGGTATGCATTAGCTTTATATTCTGTCAATGTATGTGTAATTTAATCAAAGAAGTTATGTCATCAGCTGACAATGGCTGGAAGCCAACAGCAGTTGAACAAACTGGCTTTATTCCACTAAGGATAGAGATGGTAGGAAATAAGAGTTTCTTGTTCTTACTGCTTTCAGGTACCCTGTGATTCATCAGGCAAATGTGATTTGTTTGAATTATATCAGTGGGATAGTACATATCCTACAATTGGTACACACTTCACTTGACCTGTGCAAAACATTACATTACATTATTGGCATTTAGCAGATGCTCTTATCCAGAGTGACTTACATCAATTACAGGTTTTTACAATTTTATCCATTTATACAGCTGGATATTTGCTGAGGTAATTGTGGGGTAAGTACCTTGCCCAAGGATACAGCAGCAGCACCCTTGTATGGATTTAAACTGGCAACCTTTCAGGTACAAGTTCTACTTCTCAACCACTATGCTACACTGCCACCCTAACATAGCCATTGGCTGCATGCAAGCCTATCAAAGGATTGCATTTGTTGCATTTTCATGTTCCTGTGTGCACAATTGGTGATTCCAAACAGGGTTGCGTAACAGGGAAAAATACATTTAAAACTAAAACGTTATATCTGTTCTTTCTTTCTTTGCTGCTGCAAGGAGGAGAAACTTTTGAGTGTACAGGAAATGTACACCTAATGTCAGGAGTCCTGACAGGGTTAATTGGCCAGGCTGGATTCCCTGGAGGTAAGTGGGTGAGGTGCCGGTAGCATGCATTCCAGGGCAAATTAAATGATTGTTTGATTGGCTTTTGGGCGGCGGCTCCGGCTGGAGTGTGGGCTCGCAGCTGCTCCTTGCTCCTGATTAGGGTGCTGGACAGGTATTCAGGAGGGATGTGAGGCTTAGTTGTGAGGGACGCCAGGGAAGAAGGCTCTGCGTGCAGGAAGTTTTAGATGGGGTTTTTGGTTCAGTTTTTTTCCTTTTTTTGTTGAGCCGGCCATTTTGGGAATCAGTTACAGTTTCTTTTTCGTTGTAGTTTCTTTTGTTTGGTTTCCCCGGGGGTCACGGACCGGGAACTTTATTTTTTGTTAGTATTTTTGTTAGTAGTTTGTTAGTTGTTAGTTTTTTTGCCTGCCCTCTCCCTCTGGGTGTTTCCTTTTTTTTGGTTCTTTTATTTTGGGATGTAGTAAGGCCTGGCAGTGAGGCGCGGACCAAGCTACATCCCACTGTTATTGTATTTTCTTTTGTCTTGTGTCTGTGTGCGAGTGAGTGTGTGTGTGAGGGCCTGCCCCGGTGGTGCAACCCCCCCTTTGCTGTTGAGTTGGCCGAGCGGGACCCCAAACCCCCCTGCCCCCCCAAAGCGGGGTGGGGTGCGGGAAGGGCCAGAGTGGGGACACCTGGAGTGGTTAACAGTGGTGGGTGTGGGAGAAGACCCAAGCAGTCCGAGTGGTGTGTGTGTGTGTGTGGTGTGCTGTGTGGGGGTTGCCCATACCTGCGGGTCGTCCCAGGCTGGGGTGGAGGAGTCCCAGGAGGGGACAGCAGCGAACCAGGCCGGGGGGAAATAGTGAGAGTCTTGGCCTCCCTGCTCATATGTGTTTTTAAATTTTATGTCAATAAAGTTTCGCTTTGCTTTTATGTACTCTGTCCTGGCGTCCTTTGTGGTGGGTGGATCCCAAAAGGGTAAAGAACCAGTTGGCGTTCAGGGATGAGCCAACACCTAACACAAACACAATACACAACAAAAAAACCCTTCCTGTTGTGGTTTTACAGGTTTCAAAATTGTACCAAACTGCATCAAAACCTTAACTTCAACAGCTAATGGAATTTTGGGTACCAGCTTGATTCAGGGAATGAAAACTGGATGTGTTATAGACCATGGGGAGTAATGACTGTAACATATAGTTTTAGCACTTATTTGAAGCATCAGGCATTTTCCATGCTACTGTTTTCAATTATGTCCTGAAAAACCAACCCAAAACCTGTTGTTTCAGTTCATAGTATTCTGTGAAATCCAAAGGATGGAAAGGTAGGATGGAAAATAATTGGATGGAAAAATAATTATGCAGTAGTCCAATACTCAGAGGATTAGGTTTCCTTTGTGTATATATGAGTGACTGTACTTCTAAACCTTTTTGGAAGATAAATAAATATAAAAGTAAATATCTCCACAAAGTAGCTTTGACCTGCTGGATGATCATGATAGAGCTGTTGCTGTCCATTTAATTTATATGGATATTTCCTTATCTCACTCCTGACCAAGTAATTTTCTGGATTAAAATAAATCCACTCCTGTGATGAGAGATGTTGATTTAACCCAGGCCTTCCCAAGTATCAATTTCAGACATTTTACTGGACTGAGCCCACAGCAAACAGTTTTATGCATTAAGACATATCTAAAATAAAATATCTAAAATTCCAATGCTGCTCTTTACAAAACCAGTAGAGTGCAGCTTATGAGCCAATTTTAAAATCAGAAGGTGACCAAAATAAATATTTTGATGGCTTTTTGGAAACCACAAAATGTTTGTCATACAAAATAACCCCATTGTCTGAAGATGCCTGATGTCTGAACGCTGACACCAAACAACTGAAAATTAGGGTTGCATTCAAAATGGATTCATATTTTTAAGATAAAGTCAGAATAAAAAGAACAATATTCCCTTAAATAAAAATCTTTGTAGCATTTTGTAGTAAAATGTGTTTCCTGTGATTTCCCTTCCTGATTCATTAGATGAACTACTATTCATTTGTGATAGGTTCAATGTAAGTCATTGTACATGCATGTACATACATGTAAATTAATGTCAGCATCACAAGTGCAAATTAATCAAGCACAAAGGAAATTAAAAATGTGAAATACAGAGAAGTATTTTTTTTTTCTAGATCTTCTGTATAAAATATGTGGATTATTGCTACATTGATCCTCCACTGCAAGATACTGGTCATATTTTATTGATGATTTCATTTGCCTCAGATTTGCCCTGAAAACATGGAACATTAAAACCTTGAAATAGGCTCAACTGACAGAAATACTGATGACCTTCACAGGGTGAGTGGAAACACTGATGTTATTTTGCCTCTTGGCATTGCTTTTGGTGAGTTAGCCTGCAGTTTGAGAGTGCTTTTAGATTCACGAATTCAAGTGTCAATCCATCTCAAAAACACAACAAGTAACAGCCAATATCACAGATAGGTATAAAAGAGACACCACTGTGTGTGTGCCAGTGTGAAAATACTGCTGTACCCCCAGTATATAATGAACATAATGAACACCACTGTGTGTGTGCCAGTGTGAAAATACTGCTGTACCCCCAGTATATAATGAACATTTTTTTCATTCTTGCAAATATCAGTTAATGCATTTATTGTAGATCATAACTGGGCAAATTCTGTGCACACAGATAGACTAACAAACAGCAAAGGCAGGGGTTGATGTCCAGTAGTATAAACAAAGGGAAATAGACAGCATTTTTAAAAGGTTAGAAATAAAACCATACAAACGCTGAAAAACAGCATTTCAAGTTCGAATTTGTTCTATAAATTCACATGTAGGCAGACTGTCTACTCCTTATCACACCTCACCAAAGTGAGGAGCACTTTCAGTAGGAGAAATATTTTAGCCATATTAAGAACATCACAGGCTATGTAAATATATTGATGCTGGTTTATGCTATATGAATATATTGATGCTTTTCTCTGTGAAGAAGGCTTGAAGTCAGTCCATATTGAGAATCATAAGGTAATAATTATTGAAAGTTGCATTGAGTTCTCTATAAGATTATTGACATGAAAATTGTCATATTTGTTTCAAACATTAAATTTCTAGTCTGAAATGGCTAGCAAGGTGCACAATGGATGAGATACTGAAGGCAATTGCTCACAATAATTTTTTAATGTGTTGTGAACTGGAGGGTGCTGTAGTCTCAGAACCATGTATAATATACTTCACCACAACAGGGAATGGACAAATTATTAAAATCTGCTAGCCTAAGGGAAACTGTTTTTGTAATCCTCAATGCAATGCTGCAAGGCTGCAAGATTTCAATTTTGTTATTGCAGATTAACTCATTTCAGTAATAGAAACCAGTAAAAAGCAGGTTGCAGGTTTTTATAACCTCATATTTCAGTAAAAATCTAACCCAACCTGATGCTGTCATGCCTTAATGTTACTGTACCCCAATGATATCAATTGCATTAATTGTTGTCAAGCTGCCTCCTTCATAACTGCAGCACATCACAGTGAAATTGGCTCAACTTAGACAGTTCAGTTTCATTGCTTCTATGCTAACCATGGCGTAATGTGCGGTGATTTCAGACAGAACTCAGCAGACACCACAGAAGAAGACATCTGACATACAACAGAATACTGTAGGATGAGTTTAAAACACAAAATCAAACATTCTTTATATGCTATCTCTAAAATTGTTGGTTGACAGGAATGTATTATCCTATAAACCCCCTTTCACATCAACCTGACAGCATCACAGTAGGCAGACTAGCAATAGGACTAATTGATTACTTATAGTACTGGATGCATTAGGGCAGACCAATGATGCAGTTCTAAAACCACCCTGAGTTTGTGTGGGGAGAACAAAATACACAATCTTGGTGACAGCGAAACAGCTTTTTTGCTGTCATCTTGGCAAACCAGGGTAAATAAAAAGGTTTATGTTAAACTTCATTCATATATCATACATTGTCATGGAAACCTAATTGGTGCTAGCCTGTTTGAATTTTTTTGTTAACCATCTTCTCATGTTTGTATTTGAGCAGGGATGTAAAAACAATGCCACTTTCAAATGATTTTAGAATATCCCAGGTTTCCTTCTCTTTCTTTTTGGATACTGTGTGCTAAAAGCACTGCCATTACCATTTCTGCTATACTGTTTACTTCATCATAAATGGTCCTAGGGTTACACCCTCCATTGGCTCAGAGGTTAAAGACTGGTTGTAGATTACCAAATGTCCACAAATAAATCAGGAGAAATTACTTAAATTTCCCCCCTTTAAGGGTCAACCAGCATGGCTGCGCAGTCTGATCGCCCATAAGTTGACTCAGTCTGTAGTGCCCTTAATACAAGGTATTTTTCACTCTGTGATGTAGGATGATGGCATACAATAAGAATGGCTGTGTAATTAATACAATAAACAGGAACAGTAAAATCAGGCAACAGTTTTGCTTTAATGCATAGAAAAATCAAAATATTACCATACATTCCCTGTGGATTTTTAGAAACCTGCAAATAGACAAGCAGTCCTATGCAAATTTACTCAACAGCATCCACCTTGTATATTTCAGCACTCAGAAAAATGCATTTCAAGATGTTCTCCTGGAAAAAAGACTGAAAAAACCTTGCTTACTCCTTTCATGAGCAAAGTACAGCAAGACACTTGTGAAGCATTGTTTTCTGAACACACAGCCATCTTAGGTTAAGGCAAGGTTCTCATAGACAGAGATACAACAAATGATGAAGGCTAATGTTTGATCCTCTTTTTCCCTTTTGTTCATTAGGGCTCAAGGCTGAGATGAAATCATCAGTTTACACAGATGATTATGTGCAAACTAATGGAGTCCAGGGGATCACTGGGATTCATAAAGGCAAAACAAGTATGTGACTATGCAGGCCTTGTGACTCACTAGCCGACCAAGACTTGGCAATTTCTTTGTTACAAATGGAGATTATTAACAACATGTCCCACAGCCACTCATTATACCATTAGCTCAGGCTATTTTGCTCTAGCTTTAAATTAAATTTGAATTACTTCAAAAAATAAGAATCAACAGCTATGTAGCTGCCAGGCAGGCATGTATTGTGCCAGTAGGCCTTTGCCTTATCTTTTTCATTTGCCTAAAGCTTACATCTTTTTCCTCATGCTCCTTGCCTGTTCTGTCTCTATCCTTTCTCCCTCATTGCAAATCCACTCTTGTGATTTGTACTATTTCAGAGTGCTTGCATTTGGATGGAAATGTATGTGTGAAAGTGGATTCAATAATTATACCTAGCAACAGACCTGTAACTATTCATATTTTTTCACAGACTCAAAATAGTGGAAAACCACACAATGAGTTTTTTTTTTACTATTGTGATTAACTGTTCAACCTTAAACTAAAAAGATTATTTAACATTGTATTTAAAATGATTAAAAATATATTCAAATAACAGTGCATGCCAGACAGAAGTATTTTGGTGTTTTGTTTACATGAGAGATTATTCTTAGTATATAATAAAACAAAGCTTAGATCATTCAACAGTCATAATGGTCATTAAAGTGAATTCTTTTTCACCTGCTTCATGACATACATAAAAGAACTCAATTGGTAGACACTTCATGAATATTGCTTTGTAATTTACTCTTGTCCTTTAACAGAATGTTGAAACATTTCCCCTGAATGACAGAAAACAATGTTACAGACTCATTAAGACATGAAAGCAGACATTGAAACGAAAAGAAAAAAACTGTAATGTAATGTGGAAAAGCCAACTGTCATCAGTAATTATCGAGTACTTTAGTGGGGCTGTTAGAGCGACAGCCTTTAAACAAGCAACAAAAAAAAAACAAAAAAACACACACACACACAGGATTCCATCAATAGGAACCTTTTCTCCTTCTGTCAGCTGTACAATGGACAAACGGTATGAAAACACAATTTCATAGCCTTTGTTCCTCACTGAAGCCTTTGTAACTGTCTCTTTATCTTCCTAAAAATGGTAACTGTAGTATGGAAAAAACACAAAAAATGTCCATTGTGTCAAGGTTACATAAGAATAGCATCAGATTAATTTCCTTTGCTGTAGTACCCAGTCTTTTTGACTGCAGATGCAAGAAAGCCATTACAGTCACAAGAGTAGTGGATACATACACAGGAGACATAATTCTGGAGTAACAAAAACATTTTAGCATAAGATTGGATAGAAGCACCAGGAAGAATCTGCTGAAAAAATGTAAACTGTCTTTTCCATTGGATCTAACTTTCATTTAGATAAATGAGCATGGGCCAGTATTCTTCACAAAAAGTCCCCGAAGCCTAAGTGTCATGAGAAGTGAGGTATGCGCTTCCACCAGTTGCAGAAAGTTGCAAGACTGCTTTTGTTTTTAACAATGAATACAGACAACATATCACTTTGTGTTGTACTGTGTAATGCATTTGTAATACACTGCTGTATGGTGGCAACTGTAAGCTTTTTTAATGACAAATTGTGAGAGTCACAGAAATATAAGAACTAGTAGAACATTCGCTGGTTGATGTGCCTGGCACTTAGCTAGACAACAAATTAGCTGATATAGCCAATTGAAAAGAGTGACATGACTTACATTAATATGTATTTACATGAATTTGCTGTTCATATTGCTTTAGAAAGTAGAGCTAGCTGGCCAGCAAATGTCTTAGCAAGTTCTGGGCCAATGCAGGGTCTTTTTCTTTGTGAGTGCCTTTTTGGAGCATGTTCCAATTGTGTTGTTTGTGTTGTACATTTAATCTAAAATTTCCTCTCGTTTTTTTTTTTTTTTTTTTAATGTAAAAAGTAAATAAATAAATAAATGATATACTTTATTAAGGCCATATTTGTATGTACAGCATGTGGTCTGTTTGATGAGACAAAGATCAGCATTCATATTGTTAAAATTGAAGCTTACAAAGATCAGCATTCCTATTGTAAAGTGGCATTTTATATTCAAAGACAAACCAGTTGCATGTAAGAAGCTGTTAATGTTACCTCAAGGGGAAACAAGAGGTTATAACAGGAAACAAGAGGAGGTAACATTGGCTATCATGGACACAGGGGAATTGTGAACTCATGAAAATGACCACTTCGTCTTCAACATGCCTCAAACTATCCCCCAGCCACTGAGTAAATGATCTGGAAAGTCCCTCTAGTCACTCCTCACATTTGACTTTTTTTCCACTCAGCAGATTTGCTCCTGTAAACTATCATCTAGCGGCTATTAAAATATCAAATTAATTTGAATCTATGTCCTGTGGCCTTCTGCAAAAAAGATTAATGAATGACAATTGACACTGATAAAGGAGGATTTTCACTTAAAAGGATGGATAAGGATAAAAGAAATAAAGCGTCTCCATATAGTCAGATTTGCTGATCATGCACTTACTGGGCCTGAAAATTACTTTTTGGTGGGTTTTGTCCTTGTCCAGATAACAATCTGGCAGCATATGACTTTTGGTGTCCATTTGGCTCTGAACTGGATTACCCTTGGTTCTCTTTGCTCACCCCATGATTCAGCCGTGCAGGAACCAGAATGGAATGGTTAGGCCTAGCATCCTTTCCTTTATACTACACCCCCTGAGGTGACCCAAGAAACAGCATGACTGAGCACCCCTCCCATCTCCTGACCTCAATAACACTGAAGTGGCCAGTCTCATTTTCTTAGATTAGTCTCTAGCAGGAGACTAGTCTCTTCACAGCCTGAATCAAAGTGAGAGAACAATATTACATTTTGACGACTGCCATCCGTTCCTGCTCAATGATGCCCTGAATTAACAATGCTATGCAACACTTGCCACTAGCATATCCTTCCATTTGACAGGATATCTTTCCATTTGATTTGTGAAAGTTTTTATTTGAGCACATCCCTCTCTAAATGTGGGACACATCAACCTAATTGATTATGGCTACTTGCACACTATGCACACTACCAGGCATAACTCGTGTTTCAAAACAGGAAGGATCCATGACCACATGTATTTTGCCTCTGCTGTCATTGGCACTTGCAGTGAATTCTGACAACTATTTTTTGGTCTGCACCTTACGAGCACCTCTGGGGGAGAACAAAAACAATTTATTCTTTTGATGAGGACCCTGTAATTCATTAATGACATACACATTGGAGAGGAAACAGTTTGGGCGCACCTGAAAGAGGACAACACAGAGTGATACATGGCATCTTAGACAGTGGAGAGAAAAAGTTTTTCCGACTGCGCTTCTTTACTATTACCACTTATAAACTCTTTATTACCCCCCTTTTTTAAATTACTTTGTATTCTAGTCACTTTAATGGCTACTGTATTTGAAAGTTCAGGAAATTGCCTGCTCCTGTGGACTGAAATTAGCTCCAATGAGGACACTGAGGACTTGAGTTTTAGAAAATGAAGTCCTTTCATCAAGGTTAGTGTACCAAATCAGAAAAAAGAGCAAGGAAAGGAACTGAGACACAAGATGAGGTCTCTCCAGCAGTACCCACTCTAACATGCCAGTCTTGCCTACGTGTGGAGTGCAGAACATTGGGTAAGCCAATTATCATTTTGTTTCAGCTTGAAGGTTCTTAAAGTTCTTAATTTCATCTGTAAGGGTCTACAGAAAAGCACAGGGACACACTGAGGTGACAGGTTCATCAAGGAACAATGATGGATTCCAGTGACTTAAGATGTCAGAATCCATTATAGGAAATTTGAATTTGCAATTAAAGTGGGAGGTAGGGAACAGAATTCCTTCAATCCCCCCACCCCACCCCCTTCTGTTATTATTAATATCCAGACTTATTCCCTTCTCTTCTCCCCTCCCATCTCTGTGAAAATAAGGGTTAATTAACTTTCTAGTGTGTAGGTAAAACGTTTTTTTTTTTTTTTTTTTTTCCCAGGTTATTGCGGGGAGAGTGATAACTGGGGACGGGCCAGATGTCCCACATATGTGGTTCTTCAGTATATTTGTAATAGTATGCAGAAAGTAGGGGTGCAACAGATCACAAAACTCACAGTTTGGATCGTACCGCGGTTTTTGAGTCACGGATCGGATCATTTTTCGGATCAGCAAAAAAAAAAGGGGGGACAAATATAACTTTGCTTTCCATTAATTACTTAAAGAACTTAAAGAACACTTAAAGCAAGGAACTTTTGATTTTGCAGTAGCCATGATTTCCATTGCGGTGTAGGAACTCACAAGTTCGTAATATTGCGACAGCTTCGACCGCAATGTAAATTCCGAGTGCTTGTTCTGCTGTTCTTCAGCTGTGTCCAAAATTGCTCCCTATTCACTATATAGTGCATATATACATTTTGTACTTGATCGTTGGACTTAACTGCCAGCTAGCTAGCTAACGTTAGTTTCAGCTAATTTGAACAGATGAAGCTGGGTGCTAGTTTTTCCACTGAGTTAGCTAGTGATAGCTAAATAGGTAGCGGTATTATCTAGCTAGCAGGTTAATGTCAGTTGCAACTAGCTAATCACGTAGCCAGCTAGCTGGCACAGTTAGACGTAAAAATGTTCATACAAATGTTCGAATAGACTTGCAAACATAAAACTATCCAGAAAATGATTAATTTATTGTATGACTGTGAAAAGTGAGTGAGTGAACGAGTGAATGATTTAGGACGCAGCCTTCGTCTTCGCAACACTTCTGCTAAGTAAGGTTGCTGGTTTTTAAAATGGTGCTTGTATCTTTTCACTTCAACTCTGCATCGGGATTTAGGGAATTATTACTTTAAAAAGTAACAGCGGCAGTAAAACTGTATTTCACACTATTATGGTTAAACTTTGCAATTAATCCGCGGTTCACATGCGTGCCGAACCGTGGGGGGTGATCCGTACGGATCACGGATCAACTACAATCCGTTACACCACTAGCAGAAAGTATGTGAACCATTTTATGATTACTACTGACTTATGTACTACATATTATATTATAGTATAAGTATATACTTATACATATAAGTATATACTAATATGTACTTTATATATGTATATATAGAAACAGAAATGTGATGATTCCACAGAGCTTCATTCAAGCATGAATTTGTTGCAGTTTTGTTGTAGGTGCTGTTGTATAAACAGATGGAAGATCACTGAGACTAAATTCTTGTCAATGTTGTAGATTTCAAATTCAGTTAAATGTTTATTGAATAAGCTTAATATCACTGCCATTACATGATACACTGTTTGGACAAGGATATTTCTTGTATATAATCATTATTTCACAGATATCAGGATTATAACTAGGTAACAATTCAGAAATATTTCAGTGAACAAACACAAATATATGTAATGTATAATTTAATAAACTTTAAAAATGTAATTTTTTAGACTTTGCCAAAAACACACATATCACCTTTACCCTGGCAAAAACCCATAGTGCTGCAGCTGCAGTGCAACAAAGATGCCCTGTATTTTGATTGTTCAGCAATATGTGCAGTCACACATTCTCCACGCACTGAGTGACAAAAAACAGCTATGTGTTTCAAAGGTATGCGTTCAGAGACTCTCATCTGCTAGCATTATAGGTGGCGTTTCCACTCTATAGACATGGAACAGCCTGAGTGTGCAATATTAGGGTACAAGCACCTGACCGGCAGGTAGAGTGGGGGAAGTAAACACCACATCTTCCTTCTCTGGGAAAGCAATCTCCTTCTGCTGATACACCAGAGTGGCAAGCTAACAGCCAGTGTCAGCCACTATATCACCAGTCAAGGTGACAAATGGGAGACAAGTGCTTTTCAAATATTGTGAGCCATGGTAGGGGGATTTCAAATGAGAGAGAAGATAGGGACGTTTTTGTTTTTCTCATACAGAGGAGAGAGAGAGGAGGGGGAAGCAGTGGGAATGAATAACAATGCAAGAAAGATGAAAAACTATGAGCCATTTATTAGTAGCTGTATGGGGAAAAAAACATCATAATGAATGGCTAACAAGTGTATCTTTTTGGCCTGAAACACACTTTCTGCACACACAGAGACACAGACAAACCCACAAACACATATACACATACACATACACATACACACACGCAAACGCACACACACAAACACACACACACACACACACACACACACACACACACACACACACACCTTGTATCTTCTATGTCCATTCAGACAGCTGGAA
This sequence comes from Megalops atlanticus, assembly GCA_019176425.1. Lineage (NCBI taxonomy): Eukaryota > Metazoa > Chordata > Actinopteri > Elopiformes > Megalopidae > Megalops > Megalops atlanticus. The sequence goes on from CM032881.1 coordinate 16,804,375, forward strand.
ACCGAACCACTCTGGTGCTTTTTTCCTCTTTCCCTATAACCCCCCCCCAACGAATACATAAACACACACACTCTCTCTCTCTCACACACACACACACACACACACACACACACACAAAGACACATACACTGTTGTAATGGGATCTGCAGAAATCATTCAAAGGCTAGATGTAATTTACTGTTCGTCGTGCACAATACTCCCTCCCCCTTTTGTGCCCCCCCCATCGCCCAAGGTGCCCTGTGGATGAACTAATCAAAGTTGAAATATTATTTCTGCTTCTTATTCCTCCTTTTTTATGAACAGCACCAGTTTTATGGTGCAATGCATTTAACCCCTGCTGTGCCACAGTCCCACATGTATTTGTACATGAATTTGGGCAGTCGTGTGAAATAGTGAATATCTTTTTGGGAAGGGTTTTTGGCCTTTTATGAGTTAATTACCCTTTTCCCTTGACTGATTTCCCTAATTCATATGCTATACATGTGCAGTGATTACACACTGAACATACTCTCACAGGCAGGGGCCTCAGCCACAATACATAAAAGAGGTGTCTGTATTACTTTCACAATGCTTAGTTTTTAACTGTAAACCTTTGAACAGATAAGTGGTTTCACGCTTAAAGAAAACACGGCCACACACACCATTACAAATTCAGTGAATGGTATGGAAATCCATTCAAAATATGTCTTGAATGAACAGGATGACAGTGTTTTATTTTTAACTACAATTCAACTTAAGTTACTTTATAGAGGTGCTATAGCTCACTATGAAATCCAGCAGTCTGCTGTCTTGGACCTGAAATGAGTCTGATTTGAATCCACTCTTCTGTTTTACCAGGCAGCAGAAGCTGGCAGGGAAACAGATTGTGTGCCAGCTTTGTTTGTGTGAAAGTGACAGGGATTTGTCACTAACACAATTGATCTGGCACCATCCCCATTGATCTCCTGTGGGATAACGAACGTCTGGATTAAGAACAAAGTCTTTCGGACCTGTATGAGGCATTACATCATCAAATGGCTCCCGGGCTTCATTCCCCAAACATGGTAAATGGATTTGGAGGGAACTGACTCAATTACGGGAACATCATTTCGAGAAGAATACATCAGCTTTGTTGTTTTGATTTCACTTGAATGTATGAGGCTCTGTCTGGCCTGCACTCTAATTTCCTTCCCCAGATTTCTGAATTGCTATTGCAGTTGCAGAAGGTGCAACACATTCAAAAGGAGCTCTTGAAGTGATTGGTATAACTATAGCCTCCATATCATGATGCAGAGATTGAAGGCAAGTACTTGGAGTTCTAAGGCTGGAATCAAGGGTTCATTTGTGGGTTCCTGGCCATATAGGGCCATTGCTATCATGCAAAATAATGTTCACTTATATTTACCTGAATAAACCTTGCTAATACACATGTTAACCCTTCATTCTCTGGTGGTTTTCTGCACAATTATTCTGAGAAGTCTCAGGGCAACCTTGCATTCCTAACTGTTTTCACTGCCATAATGGGTTCAGTGGGTAAGAACTATACAAAGAAACTGCAGCAGAATTACAGAATAACATAGGATATAAAGGTACTGTACACCAGCATGATGTCTAAAGATGTCTAAAGGGACATTACTCTTTTCCCTTAACTCTTTTTTTTTTTTTCCTCCGATACTCAAACAAGAGCTGAGAAAGTCACTCAGCATGTTAACGTGTTAGATAGAAGGGCAATCATACCTTTTAAAGAGCTCCCCTCTTCTCCTCTTTGTATTTTCAAGTGACCTGTTCCCTTCTAGAGTAAATAGACTGTGCCTTCACTGCCCCAAGCTGCAGCAATACACACACGAAAGCAAACAAACACATACTCAAACACTAGCAATGAACAATTATATATAAACATAGAAACCCAGATCAATTAATGAATATGAACAAATACAATTTTTTTAAAAATTCATCACTTTAGTAAGTATCATTTAGAAAACAAAACAAAAAACCTGTTTTTAAAAATACGGTAAGTGTAGAAATAGCAATGAACAGTCAGTAACACATGTGTGATTTCCCAATTGAAAATAAACAGAGTGATAGTGTTTTCACTCACCTCAGTCTCTAACTAGCCATTTTAGGTGTTCTGCTTCAAGTGCATGGAGAGATTGACTAATACTGAGACAGAGACAGAGAGGGAGATAGAAGGCAGCTCTCAGCCATTCACTTGTACTTAAGAAGCGCATTTACTTTCCATTGATTTCCAATGTTTTAGTCAATTTCCTGTCACTTCTCATTGCAAGTACATGGGATCTCAGTTTAGCTGCTTACAGGAAAACAGAGAAACTTAAGAGGAAGAGTCTGGGAAAGCTGCCCATGTGTTCCTGAATTTTTCTTCCACAACTTCCCAATTATCCTTCAGGACAGAGACAACACTTCTCTGTTGCTCTGATCACACTGTGGCACACATGTTCTCCCAGTAATGGTATATTGATAATTACATGATTTACCAATTTGGATTTCTCAGACACAATGTAATGCACGCATAAACATTATATTGAATGAGATGTCGGATTAAAAAATACTAAATGGGCTATTGCAGCTTGCCTGCTATAGAATTTATTTGGTACAATGCTTGTACAGTATAATGAAGACAGCAGCAATATTCTAGGTCACAAATATGGATCATCTGATTTTCTTAGAAATACTCAGCAAAGTGTGAGAGTACAAGGTATGGAAGGGCAGATTGGTGAGGCAATATAAAGATGGTATTTATCAAAGGGCAGTGTAGAGTGTTATTCAGAGCAATAAAGCCTGTAGAAGCAATGTGACAGTTGTCTTAATTTCCATTTTCAGAGCAGTGCTCCCTAGACTTGCTTTTTAAGTAAGGCTTTTTACCACTCACAATCAGAAGATGTGTGCCATCTTTGATGACCAAGTGAGTGGTCCTTGGTCCTTTCTCTCAAAAAGTCATGCACAAGCCTTCTCTTGAACCACATCAAAAATCCTAGTAATATATATGTATATATATATTTACACACACATATATACATACATACATATATATAATTACATTACTGTTCTTATCAACTAACTGGATTTGACATACTATGTACAGTATACCTAAAATCCTAACATTTGTTGATTCCTGAAGGAAACTTTAGATGCCCCAGATGACGCCCGTTCATATCATCATGTTCGTATTTCAAAGACGATCTATCACATAATGTGCTATCCGTCAATACTCATATCTATTTGCAAAAAGAAAAATTCAGAGAAAAGCAGTCACACTGAATTCCACAGAGAGAGACAGTTTTCTATGGTGAATGGGGAAGCAGTAATAACAGGGTTAAAGGAATCCTGGAGGGGCTGCACCTGGGGGAAGTTCCGGAAATGCCCTGTCCTATCAGCCACAGCGTATGTTAGATTACCTGCCTATGAGCACTCCCCTGACAATGCTATATTTATAGCTGTCTCAACACCATTATGACAACTCATCACTCATCTTAATTGCTCACTAATTTCTGCTAAAGAACACTGCCTGATAGCAACATGAAGTGTGAATCAGTGCTGCCCTCTCCCAACTCCCAACTCCCAAGGAACTGAGTTCCTGTTCTCTGTCAGCAGAGGACCAGAAACAGTAAAAAATGGTTCTGACTGTAGTATCACTTCCTCTGTACCAAAAGTATATCAAAGTAACACTTAAACACAAATAAAGCAAAAGCACCTCAGTGTTCTTCTAAACTTCACATTCCACTTGTCTTTTTCATTTTGCTCTTAATACATTAGCAAACACAATGTATGCTGTTGTAGTATCATTTAGAGTAATGTCCCTGTCCAACTTTAAAAATTATCTAAAAAGAGCAATCATTTCTCAGTGAGCACTAGAGCCAGACAGCACATCAGTTCTTCATTAAACCAAATACTATTCCCATCTGTTTACTTAAATTAGATTATGCAGATAGACACAAACATCAAACAAAATAAAAACATTTTTGATATCCAAAAATGGGGTGCAGTAGAATTCATATAACTAACAAATTTGATTTTAAGATGGCTTTACAGTCTAATGTAATGTCTAGTACAATATTCGCTGAACAACAGTGCCTTTATTCTCATTGATACAGTCAAAATGGAATTCAATACAATCAATATAATATCAGAAATTAAAACTGTATAAAACATGTATTTTTAATGTTAATTTTATTTCGACTTTTGTCTATGTATTTTTAAAAACACAGTACTGATGAGCTTTTGGATCTTAATATTGATTGAACAATAATATTCCAAAGACAAATGGTGCAAATAAAAGTCAGCCTGAGGGAGACTTGGCATTTAAAGAGAGAAAGAAATGATGGAGGTGAGAAAGGAGCTTCCCAACAGGCAATTAATACTTTTTATCCTGACTCCATTTTGTCATCCTCATTCCACATTCCCACCTTGAGTGTCGATGAAGGAGGAGGCAATCAGGGAAAGAGGTGGTGGCATACCCACACTAGCCAAACTAATGGAACACAATGAATAATCACAGTAAAAAAGTCATACATATATGTATATATATATATATATGAAAAAAGCATTTTCTATTTCAGGAGAGAGAGTCCGGTGTGCTCACTCTCTCATTGCTCTCCCTCATGTCGACTGGAATGACATTAGATGCCAGTGCTTGTTTGTGCTCTAATGACAAGTAACAAGGGACTGTGGTCTCCATGGCAACAGCCAAGGCTCAATACATCATACCTCGTTACAGTAGTCAAGCGGGGACATTTGGTCAAAAATTAATATATCAAGGGAGGAAGAGGGAAAGAGAAAGGGAAAAATGCCCTGCATTTGTTATATTGAGCTGATAACCCCGACATTTAAAAAGGTGCCCTTATTAATTTCAAACAGCAGCTACTAACCAAAGTTAAATGAATGTGCAATGACCTTGCTTGATTGTCCTGTGTGTGTGTGTGTGTGTGTGGGAAAACTATCATAATGGTACATGCTATGATGAAGAGAGAGTGATACTGGAAGTAAAAGTCTCACATTGTACCCTTCTATGCCTGCCTGTGTTTGGCACAGTGAGAGGCTCTTGGCCACAGGGGCCAAAAAGAAAGCTAGTATTAGGCTTTTGGGCAATGGGCAAGAGAGACTCTGCAAAGGAATGGAGATGCATTGGAGAAGTGGAGCTATCCGAGGACACTGCCTGTCCTCCTCTCCCTCCTCATACTCTCTGCAAAGGCCCCAGTGCCTTTGCAAACCATCTCTGTCCTGTGTGCCTATACGCTGTATGTCCATGTGCGCAAATGTAAGAATTCTACGATGTGGACTTTACAGCATTTGTCTTCCTGAATGGAGCTTGTGTATTGTGAGGGCTAAACAAGGACCTCAGAGATGACCCAGACCTCGAGACCTCAGTGTGTTCAGAGCAGCAGTGGTAGAGTGCAGATGTAGAGCACTCAAACACCAACACAGCCAACCACATCTCAGCCTTGAAATCCATATTTATAAGTCAATATGGATTTCATCACAGGCATTTAGGTGTCACAAGTGCAAAGCCAGAATTGACACAAAATACAAAATTAAACATTCAATTGGTTGATGCCATACAGATTGCTTTTGCTGTTTCACCTGTTTCACCTGTTAAAAACACTAAGAGCCCCTACAAAACTACAGATGGAGGTTGCTAGTATCTTTATAAGCTTTCAAGATCAAATTCATTAATGTAAAAGGAGGGTTACATGGGGGTAAAGAGACAGATTACTGGTGGAAAACATTATCACCAACTTATTTGAAAGTGTCCTCACAACAACAATATGAACAACACAAACTAAGATAAACAACTTAATAACATTCTCATCATCTCAACCATCTGCATGCTCACCATACACAACACTGTCACACCACACCCATGAAGCACTGATAATGGCATGTAAATCTCATTTTAGACATATTATGAATTGTTTATGACATGTAAGATATTAAAGCACAGGGTATCATTTACACTAATTTGTATAATTTTTTATGTTCATGGTGCACGTACATTAACATCTTTGCTTTTTCAAACAAGGTTACTAAGGCACGAGTCAGACAATTTGTATTAATTTTTGAAAGGCTTACCACTTTGCAAAACTTGCAGCAATTCACCTACTAAAGGTGGATTGTCAGATTATCGATTTACAGTATATGCTAAATATCAGGGTTCTGTAATGGATAGTTTAGTAATAGAGGCTTGCTTTAATATTGGTGGGTACGGGGCCCTAAAGGTGATGGCCAATTAACTAATATTAGACCTTCACTTACCACAGTGCATTCCAAACATCTCCACTTTCAGGTCAAGCTGCACAGTGTCCAAAACGTGTGATTACTAACCTGATCTCATGAACAAGTAGTCAGATTCTAACGTTCGTCCTGGTGAGAAAAACAGCCATATCAGAAGTTTATCGCACCTGTAGGTGCACTTAAATCACCAGCAGAGGAACCAATTTAATCCTTCCATGTCAGTTTTTGACATGAAAAGAATTATGAGTTTACTGACAATGACAGACTTTTGCTATCTAGGCAGAGAGCTATGCTACTTTACAAAAAGTGACAGCTGCATAAATGCCTGGACACAATAATTCCACAATAAAGCAACCAATAATACTGTGTTATTACTTGTACAAAACTGCATGGATGAGCTGGTTTAGGTTAAAAATAAGTGAGCGCCTACATAGCTAGACTAGCTAGTTGGTAATATGTAGCCTTGCTAGGTAGCTATGCGTCGCAGGTAGCTAGCTTGCCTGACAGTAAATGTGGTCTAATGCGAAAACTGGGAAAGCTGTTACAACGGCTTTCATGTCTGCTGCTGAAGCTGTTGTCCGTCTGTGGTCACTTAAGTGCATAAATTTAACTAGCTAGTGTAAATAGTCTGTCTAGCTAGCTACAGTGACAATTAAGTGACAGTTCATTTGAAAAACTTGTGAACTGAGCAACCAACAAACAGTAAAGTGCAATGACAGCTAGCCTGCTAGCTAAAGAGGCATGGCTTAGTCTAACTAGCCAGCTATTTACCTATGTAGAGAAGTTGCATAGTTAGCTATATATCCTCAACATATATCCTCAAGTACAGTGAATCTAGATATATCTAACTCAAATGTGATTTTCGTATAGCTAATTGTAACGCCTATGTGAAATACACAGTGGAGTATACGGTTTCTTTTGTAAATCAAACAGGTAATAAGATGAACAATAGCTTGCTTGCTAAATCCCAAACATCAATTTTCTGTGAACCCAAATTCCAAATTAGGGAACATCTTGTATGAGTTTGAATCACCTGCCCAATGATGCCAAACAGAGCAGACACGTAGCTTTATGTAGGCCTTTGTAAATTAAAGGATTTGTATGTGTATATGTCTGTACACTGTTGAAAATATTCCAAAGCTTTTCAATCCAACACTTCTTTCTGTGTCACTGTCTACTCTGTTTCTTTTATGCAGACATTCACTTTCTGGAAACTGATCTTGTTTAGAGCAGTTTGTTTTGTTAAGAGAGATGTTTTGTTTTAATGACATTTTTGACTGATGAAGTTATTGGTATCTCTGTCCTCTCTTTTTATACATTTTTGGGAATTTAAATTTACACGTTCACAGTCATGGCAACAGTTTCATAACTGTTACACACATTCGGGCCAAAAAGAGAGGTTGAAATTCTGGAGTTGCACAAGAGAGCCTCCCATTGATAACTTTGACATTGACTGTAACTATACAGGCATACTTGATAGCGTTTTCCTTGTAAGATTTTTTAATGCCATATGGTAATTTGCATCTGATGATTGAAGATGGGAAAGGTAATTTGGTTACTAGTTAATAATGAACACATTCAGTGCTGTTTGGTAGAAAAAGAAGATTATAATACTACTTGGCACTGCTCTTCAATCATTGTTTCATTTTAATCACATTGTGTCCAAATAATTTCACTCATAGCCCTGAAAAAAGTTAACAAAACTTTAAAAGGTATAATTTTCCACTGTTCTCTCCCTGAGTTTACACAGAACAACGTCTGTCCAGCCCTATGGAAAATGGATATCCTGGGCTATGTTTGATTTCTTATATTGATGCCATTTCATAGCAGGCCTGACTCAATTGCTTAACCTAATTTACCTTGGATTTTTAGCTATGAAAAACAATTGGTAATGCACTTGTAGAATTTATATTCATTGTCTAATTCTTTATTGCTATTTATCAATGTGTGTACTCTGTAGATTAAGACATATGTAAAAACATTTATATTGAATGAATACCAACTTACTGTTCTGCTTTAGTTAAATACAATTTACTGTCTTTGCAGACATTTTTGCATTCACAATTTTGCATTTGGTTGATATGGCATTTAGCATACCATCTTAGAAATATTATCCAAATTTTCTAAACACTGAGTATTATGGACATGATGCTACTGCAGCAACATGTAAAACTAAGATCGGTCATTGAAAACAGGTGTGACTGGTGTTGATATAGGCCTAGCTATCGTATCGTTCCTTGTTAAACCGGACCTCTCAAAATGATGCATACCTTGTTTTAACTCCAAGACCAAGGTTCTTTTTTTCTGCAAGTTAACTCCTACAATTGTTTCCACATAAAATTAATTTTAAGTCTGTTAATGTAGATTATGACCTTGTTTTTGATTCCTAAATGCAGTACCTCTTGAAAACATTAATGCCAAAAAACTATACAATGTGTCCATGTGTTAATTTAAGATACAGCGGCAATCTTGGACATTATACTAACGTTAATTTGTAGTTCCCTCCAATTTTCTCCCCATCTCTGCACACTTACAAATCCCAAACCAATAGTTTTATCAACATAATAGTTGGTATGCAGTTTCCTCAGACCATTTGCCAGAACATACTGTAAATTCAAAAATTTTAGTGCTGTCCCTTATAAAATGACAGTCACATCTGACTTACATTACTTTTGGAGGACTACAATACAATACAATACCTATACATCAAATGTTCATATCTTAACATTTACTATATTCTTTTTCAAATCTTAACAATACTATTTCTAGGGATGTCGCCCTGAACATTCACATTCACAAGAATAATCAGCATCATTCAACAAACCAAGAGATTCAGCCAATTCAACAAAAAAATCTTTACAGCCCAAGCTCCAAGTATATTGTCTTAAAGCAATAAACTGCATGGGCATAATCTTTTTTTTCTAGAAAATTTCCCACCCATTATGAACTGTGTTGGTTCATTAAAATGACAGTGCAGTATGAAATTAAACATGCATTTTAATTTTTACTAACAGTTTCAACCCCAGGCCTATCTGACATCAAAGAATATGGCTAATTTCAGGGCTATGTCTAGGGTATATGGGAGTGATTCTGTGACGACTGTCTTAACAATGCTTTATCAAGTCTGTGCCGTAAAGCATTAAAATATTAATTTTGATGTTTGCTTATTTTTATTTGACCCTGACTAAATTTCCTATAAGTTTCCTTTTAATATGGTGCATGCATCATATTTGAGTTTTACACTTTCAGCAGCCTGCTGAAGTGTTGAACTGATGCTGAGGGCCTCCTTTCCAGTGCAATGTTATTTGGGGTCCTACCTAGATCACATTACATGGTTCAATCAAAATCAGAGTTCGGGTCAGTTGTATTTTTATTCATTTCAGCGCATCAACTAAAATTCTGTTCATGAGTTGAAAATCACCTGCCATGATGTTTTTTCAACTAATCAGTTGAATTTTAAGTGAAATTGACTCCAGCTCTGGTGGAAATATTTTAATTTCCATGGCATTACTTTTTTCATGTTATTAAGCATACTGAAATTGTTAAGTTTCCAATCAGGTGAAAATAAATCCTAAAAAAAAAAAAAAAAAAGAATTCAATGCAAAGATGTTCTTTTGGTTTGTATTTCAATAAACAGATCATTTTAATAACAAACATTTAGGAAAGGACAATAGACAGAAACAGATCAAATTGCATTATTAAAAATTATTAAATTTGTATGTAATATTCAGCAAACATTGAATATTGAAATACTGACACTCTACTGTTAATCAATCCCAGCTAAAGCTGGAATACAACACCTTTTACATGTATCAGGACATGATAAATATTACTGCTTACTGCTTGGATCCTAAAACAAATAACCTTAAGCCATTAAGCGTGACTGCTGTAGTGTGTGATGATTTGTATAATATGATACTGTTAAATGTTAAATGTGTCCATGAAACACTGCACCAAAACATTTACCATATATTCAAACATTTTAAGTGACCCAATACATGTAAAAGGTAATGATGATGGAGGGTATGGCTAATATATGCACTAATATAACAACTGTTTCTTCCAAAGTTTGTTGCACCATTACCATAAGAGTATAAATTACTGAGCAGCACTTAGTCATGCTAGCAGTGGCAGAGGATGACCACCCTTACAACAAATTGTACATGCATGTACAGAGCCTAGGCACCAAACATGCCAAGCTTTATTAGGAATCAGAATGAGTTATGATGAAAACAGATGACAAATAAAGAAAACAAACCTAAAGGGTGTGGAATTCTAAAAAAACTAAACAATTTCATGTCAGAAAAGAGATGGTGCAGTATACTTGTTCAGGAGTTTAACTGGTCTTAGAGTGACAGTAATTTTTAATCAAAATAGAACCTATTTTAATTTTGGCATTCTGTTATGCGTTTCCAACCTTCTTTCCATAATTCTATAGTGAGCACAATGGCAATATTTGATCTCTTTGGTATAAAGGCCCACATGTCAAAAATGGAATTATGTTTTACATCACAAGATAAGGAACACAAAGAGACAATCATTTCAAAAGCCTGGCCAAGGAAATCAAATAACAATCTGTGCCCATGCAATATTTTCATATTCATTTGAAATGATTATCTTTGTATCCATCAGCTCCCTGTCTTTACATGTTACAGGCAGTTTGATTAGTCCTCCTCTTCCAAGAATAATTTGAATTTCAAGTATTGAATGAGTTGAAGCATTGTGCCTTTCATTGGAATGAAATCAGAAAGACTACAGAAAGAATAATGACAACGGAGGCATGCATCTTAAATGGGCATGATCACAAAAATATCTGTGGTGCATCATCAGTTAATTTCTCCTTCCTTCATGTGGACAAAGCCATGAAGCATTAGAACATCTCTGTCCTCATAGATTCTTTTACATTACATTGGTACATTAAAGCTGTAAAAGGGGGCTTTCTCTCTTTATGCAACCCTGTTTTGGAATTGCCAAACGCTCATTAGACTTCCTCTGCAATCATGCAGGACTGCTGAAGCAATACAAATGCATTCCTTATATGCATCCAACACTTTTTTTCTCAATACAAATTCAACAATGAAGTGGGTGCCAATTGGAGGATAGGCATTGATGTCACCTGAGTAACTTGCAGGTCCCTGACAGCTCCCAGCCTGTAGTGGAGAGGAATGCTTTTTATCCAGAGTCTTGCATAGGTTACAGTTTTTACATGATATCCATTTATACAGCTGGATATTTACTGAAGTAATTGTGGGTTAAGAACCTTGTCTAAGAGTACAGCAGTAATGCCCCAGTGGGGAATTGAACCAGTGGCCTTTCGGTTAAGAGCCCTGTTCCTTACGACTATGCTACACCACCAGCTTATTATTTATTCTTGAAAGTTAGGGAATTTCACATTTTGTTGCCATTTTGATATTAAATATATTCTAAATATGAAGGCAAAAGTATGTTAAAAAGTATGGTAAAATGTTAAATTTGTTATTTTCAATAAATGCTCTGTGCTATGTGCGTTTCTAGTTGCCTAGATACTTTGCAGTCAGTTTCCACACACAATGTATTCTTCTGCTCAGTTGCAAACAATTGCAAACTTTTTATCAGTTGCTATAACATTAAATATTATAAGGAATATTTTGTCTTTGTGTCTGTTCAAATTCTTGTGAACATAATTCTTTGTGCCAAACTAGTTCCCAAATAAATCACAGAAGTATATGTTTCCTTAGAAAATCATGGAAAAGGAGTTCTTCATAAGCTCAAGAGTTTTTGTTTGGTGAGGATAGTTAAATTCTACATGAATTAGGTCTTTTTAGTCTGTTAGAGCCCAGTTTGTCAATACAAAATACAAAATAAGATGAGTTTATCAGCAACAATTGTTGAATTATTGTGCTAGGGGTTGCTCTCTGGATGAGCGCGCCTGCTAAATGCATGCATGTAACAATGAAGACTAACACTGACAAACAAAATAACAGTATAGCTAAAACAAAAAGACAAACACTAAATGAATTAATGAATAAATGAGGATCTTAGTTATAGTGGAGACAAACAATTATATGTAAAGCAGAACAATAAAGGAAGTCAAACTCTGTGAGCCTGAGTTTCATAGCTGGCTTTTAGCAGCTACAGTAGTAAATAGTTGACACAGCTCACTCTACATTAATTAGATGCATGTATATTTGCACAATTCATTGAATATGAGCTAACTTAATATAACTTTATTTAAGTTAATCTCATAAGAACTGTCACAGGGTATAAAAAATTATCAATGCAGGAATCACAAATGTGTTCAAACATATCTTGTACATGATCTTATATGCAACTCACAATGACATCAAAGAATAATGTTATACATTACAGATATTTATATGGAGTACTAGATTATTGGACCCATAAGGGTGACAGTCTATTAGTTGTACTGGAGAGGCCTCAGGACGTATTTATCAAAGGCTTCTGTCAGTCACAGAGGGCAGAGACACACAAGGGAGGACTGTTCCTAAGATCAGCTGCAGCAGGAAACACCGGGACTCTCTTAGAACACAGAAGGTGAGGCAGACAAGAGACATGGTTGGGTGATAATGAGGTGCATCAGGACTCTTTCGGGACACGCAGGTTTGTGGAGTCCAACACAAGGCATGTTTGTCTCGGTACTGGACAGATGGCTTTCCAGAGGCCATCCTGTGATAGGGCAGTGCTAGGCGCATCAGGATGCTGTCAGAACACTTGAGACTAGAGTCAAGGTGAGTCAGAACTCTCTCGGAACAGAAGAGAGTGACGTGTGCTGCTCGGCAGCTGTAATAGTTTGTGGTACACTTAAGTCCAGTGATATCTTAGTGATCAGGTGAGGAGGTTGCAGGCTCAGTAGAGGACCCGCAGCTTGCAAAGCCATGATGGGTGATAAAGTGCACACATTTGTCATAATTGAAAGTGTGGCCTTATAGCCATTGGCTGAATAAAGCGGAGGGGAGTGGCTGTTTTGGGGGAGTGCCAAACGCCTGAGAGCAAGGAGAGGTCCCCTGGCAGAGCTATCAGAGGATAACAGGTCATCAGAGAGGGGACAGGAGACTGGTTCCATTGTCCTTGCCATACTTACATAGATCGCTTCAAAAGTTATTCTCCACAAAGGTGCATGATTAGGTCACTGGTAGAAAACTTGCACCCTCAAGTGTCACATGATCTGATTGGACAAAGGAAGCCTATGTAAACACTGTGTGACAAAGACTTGAGAATCCCTGAAAACCTCTTTAAGTGCCAAACCTGCACTGCTGCACCAGGAAGTCTGTTTTCTTAAATTGAGAACAATGCAAGCAAAGACCCTTTCCAGATGTCATAGTTTTGTTTTATGGCCTGATAAGTGTAAAGCCCCGTACACATTGGAAGAGACAAGTGACAAGAGACCATGGAATGTTAATGAAATTCGGCGACTTGAAGCGATGTCAGGCGAAATGACAGTTGGCAACGCAAAGTGGGAGGGTTCCGAGTTAAACTATTCTCAACTTTGAGACGACGCGATTGAGTCGACTACCAATGGGAGCGAAGGATACCGTTGACTGACAGATGACGCCAACACTGAGTTCCCCAAACATTTACCACAAGGAGACAACGTCCATGACTTTGGTTCCTACCACTACGGCTTTGATCTATAAATTGTATTATCTGTGTGAAGATGGCAGCGCATGGCAGTGCAGCGGCTTCTCAGCTACCGGCGATAAGTACATTTACTACTAGTGTAGTGAGGTACAGTTTGGGCAAACTTTTTCGACTCGCTGTTCCCACAATAGCAGTTAAACTAGAGCTAAAGGCTATGTTGGGGAGACTGCGGATCTTGAGGACAGCAGTTAGGAGGAGCAAGAAACACCGGCTCAGAGGACTCAGGAAGCGGTGTGTTCGTAAACGGTGCCATAAGTTGTCCTCTGCACTTCTGCACTGTTGCACTTTATCCCGATGCTGCTTGTTTCTCTTTTATTTATTTATTTATATTTTTTGGGGCTTAGGTTATTTATCTATTTATTTCGTTTTCGTTCCTCGTGTTTTTAACATGTTGAATGACAAATAAAGAATCTTGAATGTGAACTAAAAGAAATTAAACGTGGGTGAATTGTCACTGTTGAAGCGTAGCTCTGTCCATATGCATACACTAGCAATATATTTATGCTGATGTACTGCTGCACGCCTGGTATTCAACCTCCCAAAACACTCTCATGTCACTCCGCTACTCACTGCACTTCACTGGCTTCTGGTAGCAGCCCGCATCCAGTTTAAGACACTGGTGCTGGCTTACCAGGCCACAAGAGGCTCTGCCCCGTCCTACCTTGAGTCTCTGATCACTCCATACACTCCAACCAGGCCTCTCCGCTCACCCTCCTCTGGACAGCTGGTGGTCCCTTCACTTTGGGAACCTGGCAGCCGCTCCACTCAGCCACGTCTTTTTTCTGCCCTCGTTCTGCTGTGGTGGAACGACCTTCCTCACCCAATCAGAACTGCGGAATCACTCGCCATCTTCCGCAGGAGCCTGAAAACCCACCTTTTCAGAATCCACCTGTCCCCTATTGTGTAACCTTTCTGTTATGTATCTATGTGTCATGGTATAAAATGTTAAAAAAAAATATTCTGTACTAACCCTGTCTCTATGTTGCAGGTTTTGTTTGCAGATTTTTGTTTTATTGTTGCAGGATATACAGGAGCATGGTACTGTAAATAATTACTTTGCATTCCTACTCTGATCTTTTGCCTATGAGGAAGTCAGCTATACCTGATTGATGCACTAATTGTAAGTCGCTTTGGTTTAAAAGCATCTGCGAAATGCCAAATTGCAAATTGTAAATTGTATTTATGGTCTTGTAGAACTAGCCAGCTACTGCTTGTTTCATTCGGAAACATTTGGGGTGGGAAATATACAAGAGGGATACCTAGGTAACCAGAGCCTGGAATGCCCACTAGCGACCAACTTTCACAGTGACTAGCAACGGGTGATGAGCAAATCGCTTTAAATGTGTACGGGGCTTAAGGGGTCATGCAGAGCACAAACTTACTTTCCGCATAACCTGAGTCCATAAACTCAGCCTTATTAATGAGTTTAATCGATATTTGCTCTTCAATTAAAGCCATCCCAGAAACACGTTCATGCTCTGAGCATTTTGGTCTGGGCTGACTGAAGATTGATACGAACATGGATGGTTCCAATTGTAAATATATGTCGATATACCCTACAGTGTCCAATGGGTTAAGTTATTCAGGTTGAATGGCATGCTGGATTTTGTCTGGTGCTTGCTAATTACATCGTAATTAGAAAAAAGTAGAAAAGAGTACGGAGCTGCCGTAACAGGCTGCCACTCACGCGCCGGAAGTCATCGAGTGGAGCTTTGTGAGGCTGTCTGCTCTGATTAAAAACCCTGTCACTGTTGATCTGCCTGACCTTTCCTTCAAAAACTTCACTACCTCAGATTAGCATTGGCAACAAGGGGTATATGTTTAACAAACAGAGCTGTTCTGGATGAGAGATACCAGCAAATGCTCATCTTTGCAGAGACAAACCACACATAGTTTGAGCATTATAAAAGAGCTGTGTCACCTTTGTAAATTAAACTATGTATGATATAGTAAATTTACAATGATTTACCCAACTTTGGCTACATTTCATTTGTATACTGGATGAAAGTTTTGACTTTAATACTAAACAAAGCCTTTTGACACAATAGCAGCACAGGTTAGAACCATGGATAAAATGCACACCCTCTAATTGGTCTAGATGATCCAAGTGACATATATGTTGCAGTCACCCACAAGGATGTATTGTGTGCAAAGAGAAAAGCAATTTTCCCTCATATGGCGTTAACGTTTTCCTCATCACATACCACACTACAACAGGCCTACAAAGGACAGATGAAGAAACAACTAGTCAGAATGAAGGCTGGAGAGATATGAAGGTGTTTTGGGGCACTACACCCTGCTTTTTAGCAAGACGAGCTCTTGTACTGAGGAACATCTCCAGTCCTGTAACACACCTGGTCTGCATTATCTCTCCACTTTGCAGATACACAAACCCTCTAACAGGCCAGCCTGGGAATTGGAGCTGCGCTTTCATCTTAGCATCATTAGAGCAGCCTGCCCAGGGTCAGGCCCCCATCTGACAAGAATTCCAGCAGCACCACACAACAACTGATTTTGGTTAAGGAAAGAAGAAAAGGATAGAGAAGTAAATGCAGAAACCTATAAATCCCAATGATATTAATAGGAGCTAGTGTCAAAATATTTGTTGTCTTAAAATTATCTGTTGGAGTTGGCTCTTTTCCCAAAGCCTTGTGAAATCTGAAGCCATACCTCAGAGGCTCATGTGGAGAAGTTCCTGCCCTCTTTTTTCCCTGCTTCCCCTGCTGGTGCAAAGGTCCTCCTTAATAATTACCTACCAACTTGTTTCCTCCCGTCAAATACTGTAAACTTTAAAGGTACATCTGCCTCAAATTAGAAGATGAAAATGGTAGGTATAATACATTGTAGTTTGTTCTGTGGGATTATCCATGTTTAAACGTCTCTGCCGCGAAATCTTGTGTGACTTAGGAGACATGAATGCATGAAGCTGAGCTTCCTGTTACAGCTTGAACTGTTGAAGTGCATTACATGATCTCATTAGATTACTCTCACTTATAAAGCACATTCGCTATCATGTTGATATGTACCAAAACATTGATGAACATTTACATGGTCAACCCATTATTATGTTATCCTGAATAAAAAATATGCAGGTGGAATTGCTGATAGTTAGATAGTAGTTGATAGTAGATAATTATTTCTATTATTTCAAATTACTTGTAATTAATCATTTGAATTTATTGAATTATTTATTTCTTTGGAAAGGGGTAGAGGAAAGGAGAGTTGAGAGAGGCAAAGAGGTAGAGTGTTAGAAAGGAAGGACAGAGACTTGACAGCCACATTCTCTGCACATATTCTCCTCAGTAAGTAGGAAGGGAAGCCGATTGCTCAATTATTGGCTGCCGTCAGAGGCTAATATTCCTGCCTGTCAGGCATGATTTCTGCTCAGTTTTGGTCACAGTCCCTCTGATGGACTTCAGTTGCTTTTAACCAGAACCAGAAGGTGCTGAGAAAACAGTTACACCTGATCTTGTGTCTAGGAGAGGGGAAATGTGCTGCCAAGACACTCCATACCTTCATTCTTGCTCCCATACTAGGGGCAACAAGCCAAAGGGACTGTGAGTACTACAGCACGTTTGGTAGTACTATAAGTAGATAAGGAAGCGGTAATAACCACTGGCGTAAGAACTAGGGACAACACTTCATATTTGTGAGATGGTTCAGTAAACTGTCCTTACTCACTTGCAAATGTTATTGACATTAGCAAGACTGCATGCATCATGTACTAGACCTCCAGGCTATGTAGCCATGCCTGGCTCTTTTTGGTTAGAATAGATTCTCAAAGCCATAATTCTCATTACTGTGCCTTTCTTACTAATTAGATTTTTCTGTATACCTGCATGGAGGTCAGAGAGGAGGATATTCCCTTTGACATATGGAATATCTGTCTGTCAGAGCTTGAACAAAATTGTCTCGTAATATTACATTAACCGGCATACATTCAAACTGCTTGTAATGTGGCTTTGGAGACAGACTGATAACTTCTTCCCATCCCTGACATTGCCATCACCAAGTTCTGCTTCCCTACAGGTGAGAGACCCTCCAAGTCAGGTCTTTCTGGTAACCAAATCAAAAATGGACCTCAGCATTCCTATTTCAGTTCTCATTCCATGTGTTTTCATAAAATTCCCCTCACCCATTGGTTTTCCTGACAGATGAGACTGAATTAGTTTAGCCTGTCCTCAAAGCTAAAGTACAATTTTGTCTTGACATTGACCAGAAAAGATATATGTGTCAATAGATATAGAGCTGTTGGGAATGTAGAAAAGTGCTCAATGGATGTTGTTTGCCACCGTTTTAGGGATGAGAACTTGGAGTGAATGTGATTTATTTTGGAGTGCAGAGGGCAGGCATAGCTGAGTGATAACAAATGGAAAGCTGAGAGGCAAGTGGGACTGTATATAAATGTAGTTTTACCTTTAGCTCATTTTCCTCATTTTCTCCATCATTTTCATCATTTGCTCCATTTCCAACAATAAACCACATAGAACATAAACATCTAAAACAATGGGGACAACTATTTAGCTATACATATCAGGCATACCTATTTGCTGACATTGACATAGTTGATAGTCCTATCCTCCTAACCACCCTGGCAGCAATCTCAGGCACTGCTCTCAGACAATCTACATCCAAATTCTCTGGATGTATCTACAAAAACCTCTCTCATCTTTTCAACCTGAGTATCCCAGGGATCCATACTTAGCCCCTCCTGCTCTCCCTGTAAACAAGTCTTCTCAAGATTGACCTATCACTGTTCCTGTGCTCATGATACTCAACTGTCTCTCTTCTTTCTCACCTCTAACAAAGATCTCCTCATATACTGTATTTCCACCTGACTTACTAATGTCTCTTCCTGATTGACCAACCCTCACCTGGGGCTCATCTTGTCCAAGACTGAACTGTACTGCATTCCATCCAGGACAACAGTACAGTGTTAGGCTACCAGCCTGCCAAGCACCTCAGACATTCTCTACAACATTCCAAGATTCCTCATTTTCTTAACCACTGACTCAATTCAGTGCTAGCCCTCTTCTATGGTCTTCTACAGCTCTCTGTCCTCTGGTTTCACTTCCTGTGTTACTAGGCAACTGAAGTTATTCTGGACTGCTAGTAATTGACCAGTCAGCAATCACAAAAAATATTCCAACTACTTACTTTTACTGATTTCCTTCCACTTTCTGTGGAGCCTCATCATCAACATCATCATTGGCGGTCACTTGAAGTCAAGTAAGACTGTCCTCCTTCTGGGTCCTTATGGGTCTTCTGGTGGCTGTAGAGGCCAATCCTGGAACCACATATTTTGGGGCAGTGTGGGCAGGGGTAGGAGGAGTTCAAGGATATGGTTTGGGCCTTTTTAGTAGCTCTCTCCTTTTTGAATCTGCACTTGTTTTCGGCAGCATGGTGGAGGTCACTGTTGTATAGCGCAGCACCCTTACAGACAAGCATTCTCCAGGCCTCCCTGTTGTTTGCTGTTTGCTCGCAGGTGTTAAGGTCGATGTGGAACTTTTTTATGCTTGCCTTGATGTTGTCCTTGTATCTTTTCTTTTGACCTCCAGGGGCACGGTGTCCTGTCAGAAGCTGGGAGTACAACACTTGTTTTGGGAGGCGAGAGTCAGGCATACGGAGAACGTGGCCAGTCCCTCTGAGTTGATGTTGTGCGATGGTGGCAGTGATGGTGGGCACGTTGGCCTCCTCGAGGATGCTGGTGTTAGTGCGCTTATCCTCCCAGCTGATCCTCAGGATTTTTCCAAGGCACCTCTGTTGGTATGCCTCATGTGCCTTCAGGTGCCTGCTGTATGTGGTCCATGTTTCTGATCCATACAGTAGGGCAGACCAGAATTTTAGTCCAAGCCTGAAGGTCACGGTTTTCAAAGACCCTTTTTCGGAGTCTTGAGAAGGCCCTGCTGGCACAGCTGAGGCGGTGGTGGATTTCAACGTCAGCACAATGTTGGCTTTGGAGGAGAGAAGGCTGCCGAGGTATGGGAACTGATCCACATTTGAGTCTAGAGTTGTCAACGAAGATGGCTGGGGGAAGAGCAGGTGTGCTCCTGTTGGGCGGTGGTTGATGGAGGATCTGAGTCTTTTTTATGTTCAGGACCAGATCAAGTTGCTTGTATGCCTTTGCAAAGGCATCCAGGATGCATTGTAAATCCTCCTCTGAGAGCAACACTAGATCGTTGTCATCGGCATATTGCAGCTCCATGATGGATGTGGTGGTAGTCTTGCTTTTAGCCCTGAATCTGTTGATGTTCAGAAGCTTTCCATCAGTTCTGTACGTGATTTTGACTCCCTGAGGCAGATTTGTACCTATGAGGTAAAGGATGGCAGCAGTGAAGACTGAGAACAGGGTAGGGGTGATGACACAGCCTTGTTTGATGCCAGTGTTGACCCTGAAGGGCTCCGTTTCATCTCCACACCTGCCGAGTACTCTTGCAGACATATTGCCATGTAGTAGTTTTAGTACTCTGATATATTTGTCAGGGCAGCCAATTTTAGCCAGAACTAGCCAGATTCTCTGTATATTCTAGCCTTAATGTGGTGAAATGAGCTTCTCACAGTGGTTGAGGTAGCTGAGTTAGTTATCTCTAGCCATGTTCTGGCACTAGATGAACACCCACCCATCATTCATTATGGTGGCACTATGCCACACTGATGTGTATGTTCAAAAGCAGTGTATACTTTCGTATGGCCTTATGTGCTCTTTGTATTTTGTAAATCACTCTGTGGGTAAATGAATAAATGTAAATGTTACCACACGTTTTGTAAATGTTTGTTGAAAGTAGACTTTGTAGCACATAGAATATATGAGGTAGAGCAATTCTCTGTCAGTGGGACCATCACTCAGCATATTGTTCCATGGGGCCTGATGTTTCTGAACTAAACATCTTTTACTCTCCCTCTGAGATTAATTCCCTCGAATATGTGAAAAAACTATTTTTGGGATATTTGTGGGTAAACATGAAAGTGACAGGAGAAAGGGAGCCATCAGGAATTGCATGTGAGGTTAGAGATGGAGCAGGCCCTTAAGCTGTCGCTCTGATGTGCCCATCTATGAGCATGGCCAATCAGATTGAGAGAGGGCAGAGGGGACGATAATTAGATATGACCCTGTATCGTGAGGGTGGCCCCTTCACCTTGGGGCCAGGAAAACTGAAAAGAGACTCCTCTTGCTGAAGGCCAATGTTACACTCAGGCGCTAACCCAATTTCACACTCTGACTTGGGCTGGGGCTAGCACAATGCAGTGCCTGAGTGTGGATGCCATCTGGTGCAGAACTGGGAGGAAACGGCCTGGATTTTCACGTTGATCCAATTAG
Organism: Megalops atlanticus; assembly: GCA_019176425.1. Classification (NCBI taxonomy): domain Eukaryota; kingdom Metazoa; phylum Chordata; class Actinopteri; order Elopiformes; family Megalopidae; genus Megalops; species Megalops atlanticus. The sequence continues at coordinate 16,825,556 of CM032881.1, forward strand.
GGTGCTTTTAATTCATTCGGGATGTGCCGCTGCGTGTTAATTGGCTCAGCATGACCAGCAAATCTAGTTCCCCAGGATGGCAGCCACCTCCATCTCCCCCAAGAGGGTAGAGGGGATGGGGGGGAATTTTCATCTTTCATGACTTCTTAAACACCAACGTGTGCCTCTGGATAGCCCCTACCTCCATCCAAAACATTGCCTACAAACAGGGCCCCAGCGAGCAGAGCGCACACAGGAGATCTATTCAGTCAAGTCACACAAACACCCGAACAGTACAGTCGCCACAGGCAAGACATTGAAAACCGGGTGGGGTGGGGGTGGGGGGGTAATGTAAAGCTGTCTTAGTGAAAACTGAGCTAAAACCTGCCAGAAAATATGTTTTGAGACAAAATTTAACATTTTTTGCCTGATCTTGGTGTGTGTATTGTCATTCAGTTGTTCATAGAGTATCACTTTCCTCAGCTATGGAAAAATTACACCACGCTAATCAGTTCCATGAAGACACTCAAGAGAAAGGTCGAGCTGGGGACTAAAAACAAATGTGCTGTTGCATTTGGTTACTCCATAGGGCTGCCCTGCACTCAGAGTTTAAACCTTCCCTTCATACATAAGAAAAAATACATCAAAAAAACGTTATTGTATGAAAAGTGAATGTGGAAAAATATTTTAAAATATTAGCTTTGACTGTATTCACTCAAGGTTATGAAATCATATGAAATTATTTTAAAAGTAAATAACAGTTAATGGGTCACAAGGCTATTTAATTTTTCCCTCACTCTCAAACATGAATCAAATTTACTAAAAACCATTTGCACTTTAAGTTGAATGGTATTAATAACAGCACATTCTCTTACTGAAAACTTTTATATGAGGGAAGCAAATGTCCTAGTGTGTGGCACCATTCTTCAGTCACTGAACCTCCTCCCTCTTGTTACTGGACCAACATATATATATATATATATATATATATATATATATATATATATATATATATATATATATATATATATATATATATATATATATATATATATATATAATTCATTAAAAAAAATAAATAAAAAATTAATAAATTCTGTACAGGTGCAAGGAAAATCCATATATGAAGTAATGGTTGTCAACTATTTTAATTTTTATTTTTATTAGACCTTGCCAGTTTCCTACTTGTACAGTGTGTGCACATATAAGGACTTTTTTTAGCATTTGATAGGATCTGAAGGGGCATTCAGGAATATAAATATCCTAGAGCAATTTTCAAGTCCACTTAAAATGAACTCCAAATAATGTCTGGATCTAAAAATAATCATGTGGCTCAATATTCTCATTTTGCGCACGGCATTACCATTTTCCACCACCCATTTGATGTAATAATTTTGTATTCCAATATATCTGAGATGTAACTTTTTGACAGCAAACTTTTGACAAGGGCAGAAGTTCAGAAAAGTTACAAATATATAATCAATAATCATACCGCAAAAAATCTATTTTCTTACTTACAATATATCTTAAGATAAGAAATGAACATGACCTTCTTTGAAATATCTTCCTGGGAAAAATTCTTCAAAAAGAAATCAGGTTTGACAAAATTAATATGGTATACCCATAAGATTGTAACCTGCAAAGTAATAGTGCTTTTTCTTACTTTTCTTACTGCCCTATGCACTATATTGGATGCTGTGACCCCTTGGGTCAGAGCAGGACTGCTGATGACCTGGAGGCCTGCCCCGGGGCTCTAGAAGCCACCCAACAGGAGATGTGGCAGCAGGACTTCCTGCTCTGGAACACTGCGAGGGCTGCACAGTGTGACACGTAATCAGATGTGGGCTCATCTGCCATGAACACAGTTCACATCACACCACCCTGATCATCAAACACACATGGGTCTCCACAGTGCCACAGCCTTACACACACACGCAAACACACACCAGAGCAGTAAAACAGTGGAAATATACTGTGCCGTTGCCCTGCAATCAAGCCTTTGAGTGTCACTTTAGAAATGGAATGTAATTCTATGTCAATGTTACACTTGATTTCCCACAGAAGTCACAATGAATTAAAAAGCAACATACTTCACTTACAGTTCTTTTTTTGCTAACTTAATCAACTAAAATTAGTCACAAACAGCCAATTCTTATTAAGTGTAATCCTATATTTGTTACTTATTATCTTTTAATAAATCTTGTCCACCAAGCTTCACTACCAGGGGGTGAAATATGTCTGTTTCAGCGGGATGGTACATTTCAGGGAAGCAATGAAGAGGTGGCAAATAGTGGTAGTAAAATTGACTCAATTTTGTAAAATTATGCACAATATTTTTTAATAAAAAAATCTTCTGTTTAAATTAATACTGTAGGTGAAGTAATGTGACAGAAAAATATATAGTATAAAAGAAGAATATGTTTATACATTTTGTAAATATGGTGAAACAAGCCTGTTTTTCTGAACAATGAGATTTTACAGATTTACAGATTTTAGAAAATACTTGTGAAAATAAATTTGTCCACTATTCCAACTACTTTCTAGGCCTTACCTGAGCCTTGTTATAAGTGTGCCATTTTCTTGGTTTGTGTTGTAGTGAAATACTCTATAAGGAGGGTTTGATGATCAAACTGAAGCTGAACCAAAGTGAAGACCCAGCTCCCCAATGACAACAAAAAAGTAAGATGAGATAAAAGGAATTATATTCAGTCTGTGGTACTTTGAGATAATGTCTAAGACACAGTGGTTATGGTACATGAAACATTGATGTACATAAATAGATAACCTGTTTTTTTCTTCTCTAAAAATGTACCAATCTTATTACAATATATTCCGAAGTATTTGCAAAACCTATTTTAATCAAATCCCTATAATGTGTCAATCTGCATAATATCTACATCTGTTTATCAGTGGGTATATTAACAGTGTTAATCTCATTCACACATTCAGCATTAAAAGAGCACAGGGCACCAAAGCATTTTGCTCATACTTTTTAATGTATCACAATGAGCAAGAAACATACTTGATGAAATATTTTCAAAGGAGTATATTCAATTACCATCTACAATCAACTTAACTAGGACAACAAGGTTTTTGTGACAAAAGTTTCTCCTTAAAAGTCTGAAGTTCCATGTGGTTTTTGTATGTTAGTCTCCATGTAATTTGGTACAGTTTGGAAATCTTCATCATATAATTACAGTAACAAAAAAGCTAACAAGACTACAGTATAGAAAAGACATCAAGAACAACATTTTTGGTTTAACTTGCTCTTATTTGTACATTGCAAGGCTGTTTTTTCTACCCTCAGGTGGGCTGACTGGAGCCACAGAGCCGTCCTTGCATGGCTCGGAGGAGGAATATTTCGAGAAAACAGGAACAGAAAAATGCATTAAAAATAAACTTTGTGGCACCAGGAGTCACAAAGATATCAGGGAGCTCCAGGTAACAGTTCATCTTTGAAATTGGAGCTAATGGTTTGTTTGGTTGCTTGTTAGTTTGGTAGATAATTTTGGTTGCTTTGCTTTTTTGTAACCACCTCTTTAGGAATTACAGCCTTGAGAACCCTCCTCCTCTCATTCTGAACCAGTTTTTTGATGCTGCAATGAGATAAGTTGACTCAAGAACAGAGCTTATGAGCTGCTGCCTGTTTTTCAAACAGTGAGAGAAGCAAGAGAAAATGAAATGAACGGCAACAACATGGACAGAAAAAAAGGAACATTTCTGTCCACTCTGTATGGACTGTGGAACACATCAATCACAGATGCAATCGAAGCAGAACTGAAGGGAGAAGTGGCAGCTCCAGATATGAGAGTTCAGCTTTTCAAGATCTTTCAAGATCTCCACTGGTTAAAGAGTCTGTTCCCCTCTTAGAGCTGTCTGTAATAAACGAATGACTTGATATTGGAGCCGCCGTAACTTGCATTTTGCTCCCATGCCCAGTTTTGGTACACCCACCAGCGCACAAAATAGCCTTCTCCTTCACCTCAAGGTGAGCTCTCCAAAGATTTCCCAGAGTTCTTTTTCTTTTTCATTTTTATTTTTTAAACAAAAAAGCTGATCTCTTGTTTTTAAATATATCTATATCTGTATACATGTTTATTTTCACAGTGGGTAAAAAGATGACCTCTACAGCAATACCTTGTTTTTTTCTTTGTAAAATGTCCATTGACAATCAAGTAAGCCAACATGAGTTGACACTTTTTTCAAAAGTGTTTCAGTTATCTCCTTGCGTCCTGTGCCGCAATAAAATATACAGTTAGGAGGGGCACCACCATACATTTTTCTTTTTGTGTTCAACTTCATAAAGCTTTGGCCACATTAATATTTTTAAATAAGATAAAAACTGCTCAGTGCTTTATTATCATCAACCACCTTATTCACTTTAAAATTCAATTTTTAAAATCTTTGCTTTTAAAAAATCCAAGTTTGCAGTTCAGTACTTCTTGTGTGTAAATAAAAGTATACAATAAAATAAAAGCAATTGAAACGGATGCTGGCTCTTGCTGAAAAAAATGCGTGCATGCACGCCCCTGCCCGCCTGATTGGACGCAAATACACATGCAAGTGCACACACAAATGCACATGCACACCCACTTGCACACACACACACACACACACACACACACACACACACACACACACACACACACACACACACACACACACACACACAGAGAGTCCATGCAGGCTGAATCTGCTGTGAGGACTTCAACACCAAACCCCAAAACAGAATACACTTTGAAAACAAGAATTCAAACAGTGTCAAAAAACAAACAAATATTACACCATAAAGTGGCCAGGTTATAGTATAAAGAGATAAACGGACAAATTCATCAATTCAAATTTAAAGCTAGTGTTAAATGTTAATTTATATGAGAAAAGTATTATACAGAACCAAAATAACATACAATTAGTTATATGAAAATAATAATGTTTAGGACAATATACAAAAACAAAACAAAAAACAAAAGCTTTCAAGAATAAACTGTACAACATTATATATATATATATATATATATTAAAATAATCATATGAACAATATTTTATAGAAAGTTATGTTGGAGGAGTGACGAGCCTGAAGAGCAAATTAATCCAAATTTCTGTGCAGAGCTTAAGTGTTTATACCACATCACATTGCTCTGCAAGACCTAAAACTTTAAATACACTCCCAAAATCTATAAACATGTGGCCAAAAAGCAGTTATTCACAAAGTTAACAAACTGGTTTGGGTTGGTGTAAAGAAAGGATATTTCTTTTTTGTAGGTGGTGGGGATATTTATTGAACAGAAACAATTAAACTGCAATCAGAAAGACTGAGACACCTCTTTGGACATGAAAGCATGGCCATACCTCTGAACTTTCCGAAATGAACAAAGAAATACACACAAACAAAAAAACACTTGCTCTTTTTTAGAGTGAAAATGTTCCTAGTAAATATGTCCTAAAATCTGTCAGATTGTGCTTGAAAATGATTTTGCACTCTATCGACACCTGGGGTGAGTCCCTTCTTGTATTCTCAGGAAGGATGGCTGCCACTTCAGATAAACACCAAATATTTCCTTTGGAGGCTTGTTGGACGTTGAGAGGCATGATAACACTAAACCAGTGAAAAAGGTGAAAAAGTCAGTATCAGATGTGTGTTATGTACATTTCTGGTGACCACTACTACATAGTAATCCCTTTTGAGTGAAAGACAACCTTTTTTGGTTGGAGGGATTCTGTTACAGGTAAGTCCCCACGCCAGAGCTACTCGTGAGAAAACTGGAGTCTAAATTTACACAACAGCTTACAGTCACCTTCGAAAGAAAAAAAAAAAAACAGAAGAAATTATTGTAATTATAATTTATGAAATCAGTCAGTCCTTGATTCAGGGAAAAAACCCAACAAACTCTCAAATGTAGTTTTTGGAATGCACTGTTCTGTACAAGTAATATAGATCATTGGCTTTCAACATTGGTCTGTTCAAAATAAAACATAATAAAAATAAAGTTAGCCAAACTGTCCTTTGGAACGTATATTCACAGTCTTCAAAGTTCCGTTTTTGCAACAAAAAAAGCTTATAGCAGAGGGAGGGGAAAATGGTTTATTGTTTCTGTTTTTGTTAAAGCTTAGCCAAAAGCAAAATGAGCATGCATCTAGGTATTCATTTTTCAAAAACTACATTAGCAGCAAAACGTATGTCCTCAAAGACTAGACCTTATACATCTTCTTAAAAAAAGGATTCTTGTGTGACAGTTAAGTTAAACAAAGAGCTTTTTAACCTCTATCTTACAGACTGCAATGGCTCTTGTATGGTGCTACTCCACAATGCAAGGACAAGGGCCCTTTTTTGGTTTTTGGTATTCTTGTTTTTTTAACGTATAAAGCCACCTGTCTGCTTGCAAAGAAGCAAAAACGGCAACTCTGATGCATACTCCTTTATTTTAAAACTTTCTTTTCTTTAACAAACAGCAACAAATTCTCAAGTATAAAGAAACCTCTTTTTCCTCATCCTTATGCACCAATGGTGAAAGTGTTTGTCTTTGGATTTTCTTTTTGTTTTAAAGCGTGAGAATCATTATTATTATTCTTTTTCATTTTCATCTATGACAACGACAATGAAAACTTCAACTGAAAATGAACCAGAAAAGACTGCAGCCACACTACATGAAGAGCGGAGGATCTGTTTTGTAGTGCAAGAGGAGTAGTAACTATTTCAAAATCTATAATGTAGGCGAAAGAACAACAAAGGAAGAAAGTAAGGAAAACAGAGTGAGAAATAGAAAGAATTAGTCAGTGTTAAGTGCACAAAAGTAACACAAATATAATCAAATGTTTCTTGAACATTTCACCCGAGAAGGTTTTCTTTTTGTCACTATAGTATCGACCAAAAAAATCTCTGCCATATCACTCAATGGCAGTTGGGTGAATGGAAGCCAAGATGTTGAGAATAAGACAGAAATAAAGAATAGATCAGTTACTGCTCCTTAATCTAGTCTATTGGAATGACCAAGACAACATCAAATGAAGCGCCTTTAAGTTGGACGATACAAAAGCTAAATGTACACAAAGATTTTTTCAATCTACCATACTGTTTAAATTCATTTCCAATGCAACAATCTACTTAACACCAAAAATGTTCATATCTATCATAAATACAGAAAGTTTTTTTTTTTCTTAAAAGAATCTCCCCCCCCCACCAACAACAATGCTCTCCATGTCTTGGTAAAATGGGAGTGCTAATTCCCCCTTTAAAACGATTTAAAATGTTTAAAATCAGCAGATCAGTTACCCTTTTTGAATCCCAAGAAAGCTATGCTTTTATAATATTTTCTCTTTTAATACTTTCTGCCTGTTAAATTAATAAAAAAAACAAAGTTTTCTTCTGTTAAGAACAAAAAAGTATAAAAACAATGAATTTCTGTGACAGAAAAAAGGTTGTGAGCTGTTGACCTGAGAATAAAATAGACATTACATTTTTTTTTATTTTAGCAAGCCATTGGTATCTGAATGCTTAGATAGCAAGAAAACTGTAAATGTAAGACTATTCTCCCATACAGTACATACTGGCTTTTTGTTACTGTGCTATATACTGGGAAAAACTATGCAAAAATGGGACAACTTGTTCATTTGTCATTTGTAGGCAGGGATCTGGGGCCATAAGAACAAGATTTGAGGCAGTCCATTGCTATACAGCATTCCTCTATCCATATTTAAAACTTAACTGTAGTGATCATTTTTTATATATATATATATATATATATATATATATATATATATATATATATATATATATATATATATATATATATATGTATAGGTTGAGATAAATGAAAACCAGCATGTTGATATGGGAAAACAATCCACTAACATTAAATTTTTGGTTACAAGCTTTGGAATTGCAGTTAGTCTTTACACATCTTTTCTTCAGAAATTGGTTTGTATATTTTAAACATTTTTAACATCGCTGCTTTTTTTGTTTGTTTTCTTGTGTTTTGTTTTTTTTTGTCTTTTGTGTGTTTTTTTTAAATATTGTCCATCATTGAAAGCTTGTTTACAATCAGATGGAGTCCGTTCCTACACTAGCGAGATTACTACTACAACTATTACTGTCTTTGAGACAGCTGGGCTGCTGCGGCTCCTCGGCTGGCCGGCTCAGCCTGTCCGCTGACTTCTGACTGCAGTCAGAATCAGACTCGTCGGTAAAGACGTCTGTTGGTATCGAGGTCTGAACCCCTGAGGTGCTCAATGAACTTGAGGTAACCGTTGAAGGTGAGGATACCGGAGGAAAAAAAGAAGTAGAAGGAGAAGGAGAAGTGGCATTGGGCTTCCCAGCTGAAGCTCTGGAAAAAGGGGCCTGGGGCCAAGGTTTGCCGGCAGCAACAGAGTGTGGGGAGGTGGCCGTGGAGGAAGAGGAGCACGAGGATGATGAGGAGGATGGCGGCATGGTGGCTGATGATGTTAGCGGGGGAGTGGGGCTGCTGTTTGGTTGAATGGCAGACTGCGAGGTAGATGCGGTGTTCGGATCGGGGAAGCAGGCTGAAGAGTGAGGTAATAAACTAGAAGCGTGCTCTTTGGCGTTTCTGGCTGATCGCTTGATTGTTCTGTGTTTGTGCAAAGCTGACTCCAGATGTTGACTGAGCGCTTTGTCCCCGTCCAGTGTAGCATTGCAGGCCAGGCAGTCATATAGGCTGCCATCCCCTGTGCTCCCACCGCTGGGGACCCGAAGCAACATCTCTTGCAGGTTTGCCACAGACTGACCAAAAAAGCAGATCGATTTCAGGTGGCTGACGGCTGCCTCTTCATTGATAAAGACAGCTTGACACTTGCGGCACGCCAGCCGGTACTGTACCTTGGGGACAATATACTGGTCAAGAAGGGGGTCCATGTTTTTGCTGTCCATCTCGTGCTGCTCAGAGGAAAGGTTCTTGCTGGAGGAGGAGGAGGATGAGGAGGAGGAGGTCTCGCAGGTGGGAGTGCCTTTCTGATCTTCAGTTTTTACTGACTCTTTGGCAGATTCTTTGTGGTCTGGGGTCCCTGGGGGTTGAGGGGCAACTGGAGTTTGGATCACTTTGGGTTGCTGGAGCTGCTGAAGATGCTGCTGCTGCTGCTGCTTCTGTTGTTGCTGCTGAAGCTGCCTCTGTTGCTGCTGTAGTGCCTCCTGTAGGCTCTGCTGATATTGCTGGTAATGCTGGAGCAAGGACCCTGGAGAAAGCCCCATCAGAGCTTGTGACAAAGCTGGGTTGTATGGAAACAGGCTTTCCACACCATACACTGGTTGCAGGTAGCCACCTTGAAGAGCCCCAGGGATCTGTGGGGCATAGTATGGCGAGAAGCCAGGCATGAAGTAAGGTAGGAACTGACTGGTGAGCAGAGCTGTGGGGTCTGATGCTAAGGCAGCCTGCAGAGCTTGAAGCTGAGTGGGATCCACCACATACTCCATGCCAGGCGTCGGCATGGAAGTGGCAGGAACGGCAGCATCAGGCTTCTCTTTCTTAGCACTGGCAGCAGAAGTGGAAGGTGTGGGGGTGCTCCCTGTTGAGGCCTGAATGGGGGGTTTGTCTATCTTCTCCTTGGACTTCTCCTTCTCCCTAGACTGCTCAGCATCACGCTCTTTGGGGGGTTCAAGCCTAGGGCCTGCCTGTGTGGCTGCAGAGGCAGAGGTGGAGGTGCTGGTGGGGGTAGAGTGGGTGGTGGAGGTGCTAGCCTGGGCTGAGCTGGGTGAGGCTAAAGAGGAAGAGGAGGGGGGCTTGTTAGGTAATCCAGATGCGGGGAGACTGGGTGAAGGGACACTGGCACCAGGCATGTTCAGGAGGTTTGGAGGTTTTGGAGGTGTTAAAGCTGAAAGACATAAAGGGGGTGCGAGTTATAATTAGGAATCATTGCATGTGTGACTGTTGCTAGTGAATTCAAAAGCTAAATTTTTATCTGTACAATTTTTTGGTTTTTCTTTAAAATTTTTTGAAGTTTCCTTAATTTTTTGAATGTCAAATATTTATACAAATTGATTTTCAAAATGCATGTTCATGCATTGATTGATTTTCAAAATGCATGCATTTTCCGAGTGGTTAGCGATCATACAATCCATGAAATGTAACAATGGCATGATAACAAAACATTCATTATCAGCTCTTAGGGTAATATGGTATACACAGTACAATCAAGGAAATCAGCCTATTATTAGGATTTCTTCCTATTGTAAGAATTTCTAAGGGCAGAAATAATGCCCTTATGTTCACTCAGTCAGAAGGATAAAAAAAATCAAACAGCAGGGTCAAAACATCTCTCATGGGATTCTGTATGTTTGTGAGCCTTTTGATGCCTGAGTTGTGACATACCTGTGTTTGATGAAGTGAACCCTGGTAACGAGGGGCTTCCAACCCCTGGCAAGAGGACAGGGGGGATCCCCTGTAGTGTGGGGTAGGCTGACGAGATGTTCAGGGCCTGCAGTGCAGGACTGTCAAACATCCCTTGTTGCTGCATGGCTTGCTGTTGTGCCAGACCCAGGACCTCGTTAGCTTTCTTGATACGGTCCATTTCCTGCTGAGCCATTAGTTGGCGAACAGTGGCTGGGTCAAAGTACTCTTTCTCCTTGTCCAGTTGGCTCCCAATGGTGTCCTTCACCTTGGCTATGTGCTGTTGAGAGAAGATGTGGTCTCGCACTGAGAGCCTTGCACTGTACTTGACACCACACAAAGTGCATTCTGTTTTGGGTCCCTCATAGGATGTCTGGTTTATGCCAAAATGCTTGGCCATACTCAGCTTGGCTTTCTTTTCCTTGGCGCGAGCGTTCTGGAACCACACTTGGACAACTCTCTTTGGAAGTCCAATGTCATTGCCGAGTACCTCACATTCCAGCATAGTGGGAGTTCTGTAGTCGTTGAAACAAGACTTTAACACTTTCAGCTGGAGATTAGTCATTTGGGTACGGAAGCGCTTTTGGCCTGGTCGTTCTCCACTATCTACGCTTCTGCTCCCAGATGCTCCAGGGCTTGGTGAACAGGGGTCTGCGAGACTTGAGGTCTCGCTGTAATCCATCATGGTCTCATTTTCAAAGTCCTTGGCATAGAAACTTGTTGCAGGGCTTACTAGCCCTGAAGACATCTGGTCATCATTCTCAAGACAGGGGGCTGTACCCCCTGACTTCGAAAGGAAGTCACCACTATTATGACCATGCTTTGTATCTGCACTGTCATTGTCGGCATTAGCCTCATCACCAGTGGTGGTATCGGTGATAGCCGTGTTCACTGAGGAACAGTCATCATTGTCTAATTTGTTCTGATCAAAGCTCAGGTTAACAGAGGACATTGTTGGGGTTTCAAAGTCCTCCATTCCTTCAATCTTGATCGATGTAGGGCTCAGCAGTGCCCTAGGAGACAGATCCATGTTTTTACTCACTGGTGACAAAGATGAACACTGTCCTTCATTGTTAGAGGGGGCGAGGTGTGGATAGCTGGAAATATCCAGAGGGTCCATCTTAAGTGACATGCCTTCCTGATCTGGAAGCATGCTAGAAAGATTATAACCAGCACGCTTAGCCTCATGCCAGTGGCGAGAACGAATGTGAGCCTCCAGGGCTGTTTTTGCCTTGAAGAGTGCACGACAAAATGGACAGCGACGGTGAGCTTGAGCAGGTCCTACAGCCCGAAACTGTCCTTTCCTCTCTCTGGCCCTGGTGTTCTGAAACCACACCTGCACCACTCTCTTCTTGAGGCCCACCTCATGGGCAATGTGGTCAAGCATTTTGCGGGTGGGGTTGGAGTCCAGCAAGTATTTCTGGTATAAAATCTCAAGTTGCTCAGGAGTAATGGTAGTTCTGAGCCGCTTGTCCTTCTGTGGCTCCTCTCCACCGTTTGTGCTGTCATTTTCACCGGGACTTGTACCTGCTTTTTCCTCCAGCTTCCTCTTCAGGGAGTTCATGGTGGAGGTAGGTGTTGAGGGCGAAGTGGCAGAACTGCTGGGTATTTGTGGCATACCTCCTGAAAGAAGCTGGCTGGCTAATAGGGGGTTGCTAGGATCAAACAACATAAAAGACATGTCCATGGAACGGTCCAGAAACTGGGGGTGAATGAACTGATTTTGCACTGTGAGGAAGTGAAGCTGCTGGTGCTCCTGCCAGTGCTCAAATGAAGGGAAGGCAAGCTTGCACTGGTCACACTGGTAAGGGATCATTTGTTGGGTGAGCTGCTGCTGTTGCTGCTGCTGCTGTGAAGCAGATGTTAAAAGTGGGTTGAGTGTCATATGGGAACTTTGAGTAGGAGCTGGGCTGGCCTGAGCTACAGAGGGACCACTCTGCTGCTGTTGTTGGGGGGAGGGAGAAGAAAGTTTGGTGGTCTTTGGAACTGTTTGTGCCTTCTCCTCCCGGTCAGGCCTTAGTTGTTGTGTCTCATTCTGTACCTGCTGTGGACTCTCCTGTTTCATAGACCCCAGATTCTCCCTTCGCTCATAGGACGTTTCAGTCGAATGTTTGGGCTTTTCATCAAAGGAGTTTGATGCATTTGCAGGTGAGGCTTCTTCTTTTTCAGAAGATGTCATGTTTGAGAAAGCTGAACCAGACAGAGGGAGAGGGCAAAGGCTAGAGGAAGAAGGCATGGGTGTGTGGCAGGAGGAACCGGATGGGGTGTAGTATTCATGTGAAAAATCCACAGAGTCTTCATTTTGACTGTCATATTGCCCTTCCTCATCTTCATCTTTGTAACACAGCTTCTTTTGGTGCTTGATGAGATCAAAGATGCGCTGGAAGACCAGGCTACACTTCTTACACTGATAGTTCAGGTTTGTGGTACGAATATAGCGGTCATTTGACAGCTCTCGGCGCTCTCCATCTTTGCCCCCATCACCCTGATTCTCATAATTCTTGCGGGCTTTCTGACGTGCATTCTGGAACCACACCACAATGACACGAGTAGGCAGACTCAGCAAGTTGGAAAGCTGTTCAAACTCATCATCTTTAGGGTAGGCATTAGCATCAAAGAAATCTTGAAGCACCCTAAGCTGGTAATCAGTGAACCTTGTTCTTGAAGACCTCTTGCTCCCATAATATTCGTGTCTCTGGGGCTCAGGGGATGGTGGCTTGGAATCCACTTTTGCATCCTCCAGAGTGGTGATGGGTGGGTTGTTGAAGTTGTAAGGTGAATCCTTATTACGTTGACGCTCTTTGAAAAGGGTGTTGCGGAACCAGTGCTTGATGACTTTTTGGGCCAGGCCTGACTTGTCAGCCATCTCTTTGATCTGCTCCTCATTGGGGGAGTTGTTGATATCAAAATATTGCCTCAAGACTCTCAGCTGATCATCAGTGATGCGTGTCCGTGGCCTCTTGTTTTGCTGCTGTTGCTGCAGTATGGCTGGGGTGAGTTGCTGCTGGTAGAGCTGGGCCAGGTCAGTGGCTAGACCAGGCTCCACAGTGGGCAACTGGGCAGGGACCTGAGAGGGTAAAGACTGGAGAGACATAGGCTGCATCATAAGTGGAGAGAAGAGAGGCAGATCCATTGGCATAGGAATCTGAGTTATGGGGACTGGGGGCTGAGGACCAGGAACAGCTGGAGGTGTAAGAGAAGGAGCGGAGGCTGGAATATTTGGCGTTGGAGCTCGCTGAGGTGCGGGTGGAGCTGGTGGTGGTGGAGGTGGGGGTGGAGGAACAGCCTCAGGGGTCTGAGGTCTCAGGGGATACAGCCTGTCATATTGCTCCCTGTACTCTTTGGCGAACCTCTCCAAGGAGCGAAATGGGAAGAAGAACTGGTGGATATGCTCTTGATGACTCTTCAGTATCAATATATTTGAGAAGAGCTTGCCACAAGCCTCACACTCCAGCTTTTCAAGCCCCTCTATGGGATCCACAACTCTGCTGATTCCTGCTGGCCCACCTAATCCTGAAGACCCAATCCCTGACAGTTTTTTCTGCACTTTCTGTTTGTTCTCATTGTACTGGATCACCAATTCAAACCCAAAGTTCTCCAAGAGGGCCTTGGTAGCATTTCCACGAGCATCTGAGGCAATTCTTGGTGGAGGAAAGCCAGGTTCATGGTTTCCCACTATTCCGGGCTGTTGCTGATCTTTCTTTTCTTTAGACTTCATATTGTCCAAGCCATCTTTGGAGATGTGTTCATCTAATTTCTCACTCATATCTTTATCCCTTTGGCCATCTCTGTCTTTCTCATTGTGGGAGGCAGGTTTTGGCTTTTTGTCTGCCTGATGCAAAAGAGTTGCGTTCTGTTGGACTAAAGCCATTTGACCTTGAGCCTGTGTGTGTCCCTGTTGTTGGTGCTGCTGCTGGAGATGGTGGTGCATCAGCTGCTGCTGCTGCAAACAGCTCTGCTGGGCCTGTTGGGCTGAACTCTTCAGGTCATCAAGCACAGAGGAGGTGGATGCACCAGCCAGACTAAGTGCAGAGCTGTTGAGGCTTATCTCTGGGTTCAGCTGGAATTCTGCCCCAGGGATGTAGAAAGGAAAGAGCAACTGTTGCTGCTGAAGTGGCAGAAGAGCTTCTGTTGTCATGGGGAAGTGCTGAAGGAGTGCTGGGTTAAAAAGCTGGGACTGTAGTAGGGCAGCTTGTTGTTGGATCTCTTGCTGCAGCTGGGCCTGAGCCTGAGCTTGGGCCTGAGCTAGCTGCTGCTGCTGTAGCTGTTGCTGGCCCCTTGTAGTAAGCATGTCTGCAAATTTCTTCTTCTTTGCATCATGGTTTTCAGATGGTGAGGGGTGACAAGTTACTGAAGAATTTGCCAAGCTTTCAATGCTATGAGACTGGTTAATGAGACTTCCCATCATGCTATGCACAGTGTGTACCCCAGAGGAGGAGCTATTGTTGCTTGTGGTTGTTGCTGAGTTAGTGGCTGGGTTAGGACTAGGGGTAGAAGTGCCAATAGAGGAACCCCCTCCATTTCCACTAATAGTACTGACAGAGCTACTGCTACCACCTGCAGCTTCAAGTTTGGCTGCACGGGCTTTGGTCTGATGGAGGACGGAGCGCATGTGAATTTCAAGCGTGGAGCTCTGGCTGTATGCCACATTACAAGTACTGCACTTGAATGGTTTGTTGTCTGGACTACTGGTGGATTCAAGCTGACCAGTGGTGGACTCCTGTAAGGCTCGCTTGACCTTGTGCAAATGTGAGACAGAGTTATAATGGACTAGGAGGATATTCTTTTGGGTAAAGGACTCTTTACACACTGTGCATTTAAAAGGCCGGGATGGATCCAAAAATTTCTCCATGGTAAAATTGGGGCCTTTTCTGAATGGCAGAGCACGCTTAGGTTCTGATCCAGAATCTTCTTGGACTGATCCTGAGTCACTACCAGTTGGACTTTGCTTCTCCTCTGGGTCACTTTCCTCTCCTTCCTTGTCATCCTCACCCAGAGCTACCTGATCCTCTCCAAGTGTTGGATCACCCATGACCATGATGTCTCCATTCATCAACAAGCCCCCATACAGCTGCTGGATGTCAGCTTCACTCATCTCAAGGTGACTAGTTTCCAGGTGTTTCTTCAAAGCCTGTAGGGTCCTGAAGCTGCGCTGGCAAAGGCAGCACATGGTGGCAGCCCTAATGACATGGTACTGTGAATGTAGCTGCAGCTTCTCCACAGTTTTGAAAGCTAGGCTGCACTGGTTGCAACGGTACTTGTAGACATGGCGGTCTGAAACAGGCAGCTGTGGCCGCTTGTTATGGACCTCATTGAAGTGCATCTGGAGGGCACTGGAGGACTTAAAGACCTGGTTACAGCCTTTCTTCCAGCACAGAAAACCAGCAGTATCTTCCTTCATTATTTGCTGATCTTCCAGGGGAGACTTACGGGCTTCTGGTACTTCTGGGGGAGGTGGAACCCCTTTCTCAAACTCTGCGTCTGAGGTTTCTGCCAAAAAAAAAAAAAAAAATCCATAAGAATAAAGGTTAATCTCTCCCAGGCTGACTCTTGTGCAACAGAACAACTTCCATAGAGGACATCTTGTTTCCAAGGGTCCTTGATACCTGCACTGTGTTTTGTTCCCCAAAGGAGGTTGCAAAGTGATAATCAATTCAGATGCAGTGAGCACATTCTTATTCCTTGTAATCTGACCCCAACCACCATATAACAATACTTACATTTTCTTCCTCTGTTTTCCCCACTGTTTGTGTTAGATTTGCATTACACAGAATAAAGGGTGAAGCAGTTAAATGCCCATAAAGACCTAAAAGTGAGTAACCACTATACTTTACACTCAGTCTGCAGTGCCAAACTAACCTGTTTGTTTCCTTGTGTCATCAGAACATGAGTTAGCCGGCGTTGGCATGTCATTCTGTCCATCTCTCTCTGGGCCTGGAACTGGTAAAAACATGCTTGCTGGCAGCACTTCTGAGGGTGTCACCTGAAATACCGAACACAGGGACACAAATTAGATTAGATTCTTGGCAAAATTCTCAACAGAAAGTTTCAGTCTTTTTCAAAACTGGAAAATTACAACATTGCTTGTAATTATTAAATATGTAGAAGGAGTATTTAAGTTAACCCTCCTTGTCTTTTAATACTTTGGAACCTATTGGCATGCTATTTTCATTATTTGTTACTGACATAAATAAGTCATGCCTACTTCCTGCATGCTGTCAGAAACACAAAATGGGAAAAGTGGCCACATGGGGCTGAGAGGGGAATTATACTGTGAGCACTGCTGGAAGTTAAGAACTATTTTTAAGAATCTCACCTACAAAAAGCACATCAATCCTCAACAGTGAAACAAGGAGTACAAGAATTTATCTGAGGTTTACATACTTCTGATTAAGAAATCTAGAGCCACAAGTGAGCATATAATTTTTTTACTTTATTTACTATCCTTTGAATTTGCACTTTGATCATTGTCGGTGTTTTGTCACGCCCCTGGAACGTTCTGCTGCAGCCAATTAGTGAGATGGGCTGAAAGACTAGCTTGGCCAACTGAAAAGCTTATTAGGTGCCTAATTAAATCATTCTTCCTCGTAAAAAGTGCATCCCATTCCTATGGAAAGGAGCAGTGTAGAGCAATGCCATCATAAAGTACAGGCATGCTGGGTAATTTAACCCTGTGTTTCTGAAGCAGGGAAGAGGACAAAAGAAGGTCTCTGATACTGATAACCAAGGTACAGTGGCTTTATGAATGCATAAAAATAAAAAATAGTGATTCTTTAGGCAACAATTGTATTTTATTACATTTTAAGACAAATACAAAAAACAACCATACAAAGAAACAGAGGAATAATGAACAAAGTATATTATGCCTCTATATACTAGTTTAATTTTTCCATCATAGACATTTAAGGAGCAATGAATATTGATTAGAAACTGCACAAGCACAGCTATGTTTTGTGTGCATGCAAAAGGTTGAAATCAATCATGTGTGAATGACAACTTCCCTCTCCACTCTTAGCTATCTCCCCCACCACCTAAAAAAGTCTTTCCCCTTAAAAAGATGACAATTAATCAAAGGGGCTCATTAGTGGCCTCCTATTTAACAATAATCAGTGATTGAGATTGGACGAGGCTGGGAGATGAGGCACTGTCTGCTTCACCTTCCTTCAATTAACTCCCCAAACAGAACAATCAGCTTCACTCCACACTCTGCATTTCAATTCATGGATTCCCCATTCCTTGTCGTTTTCTTCAATACTCCCTCTCACTCCACCTCTTTTGCTCTGTTAATGAAAGGTAATCCTCAGCCTCCACCTACGTCTTCCCATCAAAATCTGAGACTGCCCTTCTACTGCTTGCTTATATTTCTGTTTCACCATCAAAATGAAACAAGGAGTGCAATCCCATGAATAGATTTGACATTTGCACCTTCAACTTCTCTATTTACATCAAGACTTTAGTCTACTCAATCCCTGTTTGGAGCCTGAACATACCTCTCAATGGGATAATTTGTTAAAACAATTCTATAATTAAATATTGGTTCCATTATACTTATCTCTACCTTTTGGGGACCTATATCTCTTGAAACAGTCACTCTGTTTAATGCTGTGTTAAAAAAAAAAACAACACTTTAAGGGAAAATCCAGAAAAAAAGGAAAGAAAATCACACCATCTGTCATGAAATGTGGTATGGGAGAGACAAATCTATGTTTAGTTTGTGCCATAAAGCTGCGGATATGGCCTCCTCTGTCTGAGGCTTTAAAGTGAACAGTCCTCCTGCCAACCTCCCAGTCTCCCTGAGTCATGATAATTAACTGAGAGTAAGGACATGTCACTAAACAAAAGCTTGCTACACAGACGTGTGTCTGCGCTGGCTGCACATTCATGCTGGATAAACTCTATCCTCTGAAGATGCAACCCTTCTCCACTGTCTATGAGCTGCAGGGGTTGGGGGTTAAGCGGAACAGTAAAAGCTCTTTACTCTGTCACCGCATGATTAGTCTAATCAGAAAAAACACAGAAGAGAAATCCAGGCCTTTTTTGCTCCCTTTTTCCCATTTTTCATCTCTTCAAAACTAAAAGTGGTAATTTAATGCAAGTAGCATGGAGAGTGACAAAAACAAAAATGCTGGTGATTTACATTACAAAGTGGACGGTTCCTAGACAACTGCTTCATTAGGCGGAGAGAGGCAAGCACCAAGAGTACCCCAAGGTCACTTTTAATTTAGACCACCTAATTGGCAAACATAGTTCAAAATGGCTATCATCTAGCTAGACTCAGAATTAATGAAGCACAATTATTTTCATTACCCCTATCTCAGACAGACAGAAAATGAGACAGAGTGAGTGTGAGAGCAGCAGGAGAGAGAAGGAAAAAGAAGAGAGACAGAGAGGAGGAGGAGGAGAGAAAGGAGGAGGGTGCAGGAGGAGAGAAGGAGAGGGAAAGGGAGGGGCAGGAGGTGCAAACGAGAGAGGGAAGGAGAGAGAAAGTGCATCTTTATGCATAGTCGGCAAGAAATAAAAGTCACCTATTTCAGAATTCATTAGGCTTCTCTGCTAGTGGCATGCAAAAGGATAGAGTACCTTTCAATTTATTTCCACTTGTTATAAAAAGGTGCAGGTTTTAATGTGCATTACATTAGCTCTGCTTCTCTCTCCTGCCTTTTGGAAATGCTCAGTGTATTATTATCTCTATAAAAGAAAAAATATTGCCACCATCCATACTAATGTCCTCACCATTTGCTTTCTGGTTGAGGTGCAGAGATGGCTGGAAGGTTATCACAGCGGAAAGACAATCACTATGAGTGATTAGACAGGGAATGCCTCAGTTTGGTCACTGAGCAAAAAATTCTGGCAAGTATGTGCTGAATTCATATAAAAAGATGTAAAAAGGCAAAATAAAAGGCAAAATAAAATACTTGTAAAATACTGGTTTATGAAGATGAGAAAACACAGTAATTCTCAGGAGGTAAAGACAGGAAAGGAAGACAACAGGCACAAGGGAATGGGAATGGGGATCTAAAAAGAGGTGATGTAAGAATTACAGTGGAATACGAAAGAGTTTCATGAATGCCCTCAACAATGAAAAAAAGGTATCCATGGTCTGTTTTATTTATTTTTAGCTTTGCCTGTTTTTTTTTTTTTGCTTTTTTATGCTCCCTATATTTTACATTTTACCACCCTAGAGCCATGTTTCCTTTTTGTAAAATACACTGATCATACCCTAAGCACAATCAACAGAACACAGACTAAGGGGAGTTCATGGTTCCTGAGGAATTCTTAGAAGGGAAGATATATTACACACACACACGGAAATAAAGAAACACATGTTCATATTGTTACACGCTCCTCCCCTTTCTGTTTCTCTTTGAGATGGCCTGAGTGCAGGTGGAGTCAATGTGCTGCTGATCAGTGCTAACGAGCCAATTGGTCGCACCTGTGCCATCCTGTTTTAAGAGGAGCAACTTTTGCCTGCAGAGGGGAGAGACACACAGAGACGGTTGCTCCCTGGCAAGTGATGCACTTTTTGTATTTTGCTGTTTTTTTTTTCTCCCCAGTTTATTGTCTTCATTTTTTATGTTTTGGGCTTCCTTGCAAGACGTGAGAGATCCTTCTCTCTAGCATAGTGTAGATAGAAAGCATAGGCTAGGAAGTGGTCCGGAAGACACTGCGTTTTGTGAACGGGAGAGAGGTAAGAGTTCACAAGACATTTAGACTAGCCTAGCCTAGCTCTTACATCTACCCTTATTTATCATTTTGTTTAATAAATTTGTTTGTTTTCTACCGGCCAAACAACTCATTTGCTTTTTTTGTGACGGCTGCTTATGTTGGGCCCATAGCTGGGCTGTAACAATATGTAGAAGTTACATTAAATCCATTTAGCAGGTACTTTAACCCAGAGTGACTTCCAGTACAAGAGAACAGAGGTGTATCCATTCAAGTTAAATGAGCAATAGCATCAGACCAGACTAACAACACTCCCAGACCAGTGACTATGAGATCAATACCATTCAAGCACTACCGGAAGTAAACTTGTGCCAATCTAGAAAACTAAAGAAAGTCAAGTAGACTCCATCATATATCTCAATGTAATTATATCACATTAGATCAACAGCCACAACACATTACAATAATAGAAGTGAATATGGAGCAACTAAAGGTATGCAAGTTAGAAAAGAAAAAAGAAAGATGTTTTCATGGCCCAAGCTTGCCTTTCATCAGAGATAATAAATGTATTCATTTAATTTCAATTAAGCTGTATCACAATTACTTGAATAAATAGTAAAAACCTTTGTTTTGAGTAAGTGGAGGTAGAGCTGGACTGGAAAAATGTGTCTTCAAATAAGAAAGAAAAGACAAGAAAACCTTGAAAATGAAAAATTTGAAAATTATATTTATAATGAACCAGTCTCTCTGTCAGTTAAGAGTTTAGATGAAACCTTCTTATCTGTGAAAAATGGAAAAAAGGGATAGGTAAGGGAGGTTAGGATAAGGCTATGGACGAATATTGCTACAACATCAAAATCCCTGCACATCTGACTTATAATGATTCAACAAAGCACCTAGGGCCTTTTTGCAATTAAAAGCTTTCTTATGGTTTTGATTAAGATGCAATGCTGTCTCAAATGTCACCAATTAGAGGGACAGGAGACAACCTACACTACTATATGCTTGGGCAAAGTGAGTAAGACCCAGTGAGTCATTGCCAGCACTGGACTAGCCCTTCAAGGGCTTTAACCAATCCTTCAAATGACTACAATAGAACAGACAAAGGCAAGGCCAAACACTGCACAAATGGCAGCATGTGTATTAAAAAGTGGCACAGAGCTTTTGCTGTTTGAACTCATGGGAATAGGGTATTTACAGAGAGAGTGGCCAAGGCACACTTGAAAAGGCTGGATTTATGCATCATTGGATGCTTTAGCTGCTGAGTCTTGGCTTGACTGGCAGACTGGCATATCTACAGCTGGAGCAGACACATATACACCTAGACAGACAGACACATACACCCTCACACACACCCTCACCGTGGCAATGAGCTTGTCCACACAGTCAGGTGCCACGCTGTGGAGGTGGGTGAGGTGGAACTGCAGGTGGACCTTGTTGTTGAGCATGTCCTGGCACAGTGGGCAGCGAAACATGGGCTGAACAGAATGCTGACTCATCACGTGCATCCTGAGGCGGTTCACGTCAGTGTTGCTGTACTTGCAGTAGGGGCACTGGTACATCTGGGCATAGGGAATGATAGAGGAAGGGAGCCATGGGTGGGAGTTAATAGGGCAAAACTGGTGAGCCCCAACATGCAGCCTCCACTGATCTAGGAACAGTGGGCACCTCAGGGAACAGACAGAGACTGAGCCTCTCTGGCATATACTTCAAAGCCCTCTCATCTGTCAGATACAATATTGATTTTCTACCTTTTGAATGATGAGTGATGCAACTGCAGCAAAAATGCAGCAAAATAATAATCAGGATGAAGTGAAAAATAATGTAAAGTGGACTGTTTTTTCAGAAGTTAAAAATGCTTTTTAGACATACAGCTATACTCTATTTTCCAGTTAATGGTTAGCTAAGTGTATGACATGCATAGTCAAAGCAACATTTTTTAATTGAAATAACTTTAAACCAGTTTAACTCAACAGTTTGTGTAACACTAGTAGAATAGAGCAAATCCTCAGTACTATATTATATTCTAATATACATGAGTTGGCATGCACTGTGCCAGAACCTCTGTATTCTGTAAGGATACAGAAGCAGACTGCAACCTCTCACCTGCTCGCCAGTGCTCTTGTCAGCTGTCCTGAGACGCTTGGAGGAAAGTGGGCTCTCTGTTGCCTCAGACCTTGAGGAAGGGCGTTTGGAGGGGAGTGGAGAATCTGTCCGGTCCCTGCCCACCTGGCAGGGTGCTGCTGTAGAGAAAACCATTTACAAGGAAAGTCAGATTTGTAAAGGTGGGCCAGCTTAGCAGCCCGAGTACAAGTCAGTCAACATCATCCTTTTGTAGGTGAGGGCTTTGAAATGTCTTTTTAAAATGCAATGTGACCACATTTGACAGGAGTTTTGGCATGAAGTTGCTGATCAGCCAACCCTCCCAGTAACCCCCACCATGCTGTTTCTTCTACCCATCTTGTGAAGCCAAAGAGAAACACTTGAGCTCCATGCAGGTGCTTTTGACTACTTGTCTTTCTCAATGTCTGATCATTAGGATATCAGATGATGACAGAGACATCTATTCAAAACATCAGTCATCTGTGTCAGGAAGGTTTAAGTTTCAGTCACTTGTGAGACAATGTTTGAAGCCATGCTTTGGTTCCTGAGAGATTTACTCAGCAAAGAAGGAAGCAAACTTCTCCACAACACCTCATCTTCTCAGACATTCATGCTTACAGGCCCACAGCAGTCTCTCTAATCAGTATCTGCGCTGCTCCTTTTTATTCACTAATGCGTCTGAGTATTTTATTGGCTTTTTCAGGGAACAATTTAAGTTTCTTTAGTTGTAAGAGAAATCGTACCATCTATACCATGATCTAGAACCCTATGTGCATTCCTTGTAACTGAAAACCCTAGAAACAACACACCACTGGAAAAGAAACCTTGAGGTATGAACAGTGTTTGTAGTAGTATTAGTGCCAAATTTTCACACTGATGGACTAGTGTAGGGAAATGTTACTGAGCCAATTTCCAGCTCTGAGCACTGCCACACCTGTATCGTCAGACTCTTAACAAGAGTCATACACCTCTGCTATTTTTAACTTCACTTTTACTACAGGCTATTAAAACAATTACCACACTTAATAAAAGGTATCCTAGCAACCTCTACTCCTTGCATACTGTAATCAGGGTGAGTTTGTCCTTCCACAAGCTGGGCCCTGTAACAGGGACTGGAGATACAGGAGACAGGGGAATCGGAAAAATTACACTGACCAAGTGGCTACCTAGCTTTGATGTAGCATAAAAAATAAAATAAAAAATTTCCAAATGTGACATCACCACTCATAACTATTAGACATTCCCATTGGTCATTCATTAAAAATGCAATGCAAGTTCCAAAAAGAGAGTAGGACATCAGATGTTGATGGGAGGGATGAAGAAAATATGTTGGTGGGGAGAAAGGTGTATTTTGGCTGACAGTACTTAGAAGTTGTGCAGCCCAATATCCTTTGACATTTCAGGAGAAGCACTGACCTACAGCTTGACCCACCCCAGGTAAATCCCCATCTTCTTTGTGCCTGCACAGCAGCAGAGCGCCAGTGCAACTCTTGACTTAATTGAAATTTTTCTAACCAGTAAAGTGTCACTGTGGGCCAGCTGAACTGTGTGTGTTTCAAGACCCTGGTCCAAAGCACCTCTTCTGTGGCTCAGAACCCAGCACCATCCTTTTCATGGCTACAGAACCACAGCATAAACAAGACCTGATGAGTTCTCATTATAGTCTCTTTCATCTCAATGAAGGGCAGTTGGAATTAACATTACCCTAAATGGATATCTGGTCACATGATAAACATTCACCTTCAACAAAGTAGAGCAGGTGCAGGATAGGACAAGGGATATCTTTTAGATGTGCAGGAGAATGTCACGCAATGTTAAACACAGTGCAAAGAAAGTTAAAGGAGAGTAATTGGCACGTACCTCCCTATCTTAACAAGAATTCCTTTTGTTACAGCCCAGACTGCCACCACAGTCTCAAAAGTGCTCAGCTAGCTGGCGTAATATTTCACATGGCTAATCCTTTTAATGCAACCTGCACCGCATTAACAATGCAGAGATCTTCTATCTCCTCCAAGAGTGCCTGTAGAACAAGAGGCTCTGGGCTCAGCCAACCAGAGCGCTCACTTCCAGTTTAAAGTAAGGAGTGAGAAAGCCAAACAAAATAGAAGCCGCAAACAGAGGCGTCACAGTTGAAGGATAAAAATACTTCTCTAAGCCTGGCTCGTAAAGGAGCCAAATCCACATGGAGCCAGTGCCGGAGAACATAGAGTGGCCCTCTCCCAGCCGCCGGCAGAAAGAATT
This sequence comes from Megalops atlanticus, assembly GCA_019176425.1. NCBI lineage: Eukaryota > Metazoa > Chordata > Actinopteri > Elopiformes > Megalopidae > Megalops > Megalops atlanticus. Next base: position 16,849,876 of record CM032881.1, read on the forward strand.
TAATGTGAAATTTAAGAAGGTGTCATTCTGGCCCTTAATGAGGCCATAAAGAGTTAAATTTGGCCTGATTTGTACAGTGCTGGAAGAGAAGGGGCTGTGGGTTTGGGGGGCAGGTTAAGCAGGGCTGACCATCCTGCTCCAGACATTAAAATGTCAGCTCCAATCAGGGTCGGGACAACTGAGCTGATTACACAGTGGGGGCCCTCACTTTGTTAGTGCTGCCCACTGGATCTCTCAGAGACACAGGGATCACCCAGAGAAGGCTTATTAGGTACAGTCAGACCCAATCCCTTTAAACATTCCACCAATAAACAAAGGAAATGTTAAACAAAAGAACCTCCCATTCGCGAAAATTAACCTCTCCTCAATGGTGCTGCCCCCCAACACTCCCGCCTCCTCTCCTCTGATTTTCACTGGACAGGTCTGTCCACAGCCATACAGTCTTGTTCTTAGCACAGACATACAATCCATATTCTCATAACTGCATTGCTGGCATTTCAAAAATGCTTTTGATGTGACCTTCTGCCTTGTGCATGATTCACTCAATGTGAGAAGCATTTTCACACCTTTGGCTCCCTGAATTCTTCTTTAAGCTTCTGCTTAAATCTATAACAGGTCACTTACTGTTTTTTTATCTGCAGAAAAATCTTCATAAACAAAGAGTACTTAAATCTGCACACATGATGATGGGCTGATGTCAGACACCTGGACAAGCAGCCGAGGTCTGCCTGCTGGTCTGGGATGGCATGACAGGAAATCACTCAATCATTCTGGTATCAACTATCAGCTCAGTGAAGGAATCAAGGAGTAGGGCTCAAAATATTTCAAAATGAGCAGAAGGCATTCTTAGGACTATCAGCTACTATGTTGTGCATCTTAAAAAAAACACAAAACCAACAAGCGAATAATTACAACTTACAATAAACACAACTAAAAGAAAAATGGGAAAAGCAAGGCAATAACAGGATTGAAAGGAAAACAATTAGATAGTTAGTGAAAGTAAACACAAGCTCTCTGCCTGAGACGAAACAACTTCCCACACTGCTTTTATCAATCCCAGCTGAATGGCTTTCTAATTGATCCACAATTAAGGGATAAGCCCATCGGAGAGATATTCGTACTGCATGTATACTTATTGAGAGGGGCCAGCTAAGAGAGGAATGAGGCCTGGAAAACTCAATAAACAGCTGCTTGACTGGGGGAATGCCTTCCCTCGTCATGGCTGTTAGGACACCATAACTCTGCTCAATCATTTTCTTTTAAAGCCAAAACCACTCCTGCCACAAACCCTGTGACTAAAGCCCAGATCCCATATCCTGTTTTTTGTTGTAAAAAAAGACAATCACACAATGAAACTGGGAACATACCACAACAAAAATGAAAAAAAAAAAAAAAAAAAAACACAGTGGGCGAGGTGACTGGATGTGTCATGCTCAGACTTGTATTGTAAAATGAACTTGTATTTCAGTGTATGAGATCAATATCAGGTCTGTTGACCAGAGCTTTGGCTGTTTCTCCATTCTCAGTGAATCATGGTATAACACACAAAGTGTGTATCACTTTTAGTATGAAGAGAGAGAGAAACATTGATATGAAAAAAAAAAAAACACTGAACACAATGAATTTGGCTGAGGAGGTAGAAACCTTGACTGCCACTTGAGTTGCTCAAAAGTATTACGCTAGATTACCCTTGAGATGCTATTTCACATTTAAATTGCTGCATAAAATGACAAACAGTTGGGTTTTTACATTTCTATGCCTCATCTTTCCTTCTTTACAACCGAAGTTCATCATTTTGAGCTGTTATTTTGCATTTGAAAGACGTCATGATCAGATCAGCTGTGCATGTATACAGAGCTCTCATGGTTTCTCTTATGCCTGTGCAATCAGAAAAAAGTCAACTGTTTTCATTTCTGTCCCTTAGGATAACCTACCTGGCCCATAAGCATGACCTTTCCAGCTCAGAGATCAGTGACTGACACCCTGACACCTCAACTGCATCTTTAAACATAGAAATCACGATGGCAGCCAACCAGTTCTGACAGGCCCAAAGAGTGGACTTTTATCAAAAGGGAGAGCAGAAATCTCAAGAGTCAATTAGGTGATTATTAATTCATATCCCCTTTCCGTAAGCTGGGGGTTCTTGTGTTGCTGAATCCCGTAAGTGAATTGGACTTTGGCACCTTACCTCACCTAGAGAAGCAGGGATGCATTACTCAGCCTGTCAGGAGGATGTCAGCGCAAACCTCCGGGCATCCAGAGCAATAAGGAGCTTGTTGTGCTTTCAAGGGGAAAAAATGATGGCTGCTTGTGTATCTGAATGACACAGGCCTGCCTGAATTGACATAACGGGTTCCCTACTATTAAAATCTTGTGCACTCACAGTTGCCATCACGCCATTACCATGGAGTCCTCTGGAAGTGATATACAGAGACAGGGAGTGAACTGGGAACCATAAATTAAGTTTGAGAGAGGAGAGAGAGAAAAATAAATCCCATTGGTGTTCCTCACGAAAGCACTGCTGTCCCCTGAACACAGCTGACGAAGAGTCCCAGGCGTATTCTGGCATTGCTCGCCCTGTGGGCAGCTGGGAAAGGTGTGTGTGGGCTCAGCCCCTTGTCTCCTATTCCCCTCATTCCACGTGATCCTGCGCCATCTTGGTCAACTTGCTCTTGCGAGATACTCCAGTCATTAAAATGCCAATGTTGTGACTTCATTCCCTATGGTGCCCGAACCTACACCAGGTGACACAACAGGATCCCTGCAGCCAGTGCCCTTCACTTGTCCCAGTATCCAGCCACTTCCTGCTCTATTACCTCTACTTAAAACCACTACTCACTCAGCAATGGCCAACTTCCCACAATGCCCCACTCACTGTCTCAGAGACTAGGCCTGAAATTCACCACCTCTCTTCCTCTCATTGCACTGAAGAAGAATATTCACCCAAAACCCTTGCCTATAACCTGCATCTCAATGGGGCCAAATTACTATACCTGTCTCCTTTTCCCTCTGTGCTAAATGACATAGGTTACGCTCGCCCCAGTCCCTCAGCAATTTAACTATTAATATGGAAAAGCAGGTTTTTCTCCCCAGTGCTACAACTCATTCTCTTTTAATGCGTGTGCTAACAATAACTGAATATTATCTCTTTTCTCTCCGTCTTTTTTAATCTACAGCCTGTGCTGGAGCCCTGAGCGACGTGAGGTTATATTCCATTTCACCTTATATTTCTCAGGTAATTACTTTGCATCAATTAATTTCAAATAAAGAAAATTACAGCGAAAGCCTTCTGCCAAAGTAACTGCATATTGGGGCTCATCATTTCTCTGTATCCTTGGTGTATAACCCTGCCTTTATTAAATGAAAAAGCTTTTCTACTGCAAAGGAGGACCGCTTGTGTAAGCCTAAAGGCATGACTGCAACAAAGACAAATTTCAAATGAAGAAATTAAAAGAGATATCAATTAGTGGGCGCATTATTAATCTGCAGGCTGCTGTGCATGAGCATAAACCATTTTCACCTTATGAAAGGCAGGGCTGAAAACCCATTAGAAAGTGGCACCAAAGCCATGGACACACTGACAATGGTTAATGTCTTTGAAGGACAGCAAATAAATATACAAACATTTATCTGATATATATCAAAGTTTATATTAATGCAGGATGCCCACATGTGAATATATAATTGTTTTGTAAAAAGAAACTCAGTGTCCATTAATATCAATGTTTCATTGAAGAATCGTATGCAGTATTAAAAAATGAGTTATTTAAAATATATACAATGACAGCTGAAATGACAGTGAGGCCCTGCTTGCCACTGTATCCTTTGACAACTTCCCATTGGCAACATTACATGCATAATAAGGAGTGTGAATGAGTTCTTTATACACACTGCCTTAATACAACAATTAATAAGCTAAGTATAGTGATGGTAAGATTAAAGAGGATGGATGCTGTTAACATTACACTTCAACTCAAAAGGTTGGGAAATACAAATCGAAGATTTATTTGCAAAAGAAATATTATTATTAAGGAAACAGAAAAGTGAAAGGAACAACCCCTCACAGACATCCCATTCAAATTTATGTTTTTTAGTCTTTTTTTTTTTTTTTAGAATAGTAGATGTTCTGAATACCACATGTCATAGCAGCTGCTCTAGAGTATGCAGCTTGGCTTTAACATACCAAACTTCAGACCTCTCTCACTGAACAGCAGGCTGAATGAGATACAGCATGAACTCTCTGATGCTACTTCTTCCCACCACATGCAGGGGGCACTGCTGTTTGCCATGGACCAAACACTACAGGCTATGTCTGGCTACCTTTCTCACAAATCCATACAGGATGCAGGACCAAGACTTCCACCAATCACCTCATCATTCATATGAGTAAATAAATGAAGAAACAGAAAAGAGATGGGACCAATTTGGCTCAGTGCCGTGCTAGTGTCACGATGTGGATGGCCTGAACTTTAATTTCATTTTTCTCCCCCTTCTCTCTCTTCAGGTTCTGTAATTTGAACGTGTGGAAGGGGAATGAGTGGAATTATTCATAATGCTGAATTGCAGAGGACTCCCCCCAATCCCCCCCACCTCAATACTAATGCTCCCAATACATTTATGTTAAACATGTCAGATCCTATTACATCCATTCCTCCCTGCACTTGTGTATTAACAATCCTTCTCCCTCTCTCAGCACCCCCAGTCCCCTCCACCCCCCCACCCCAAACACAACCCAATCCTTTTCCCTTTTGGTGCCGCCCTTCCCCATATCTACCCCCCCCATGATTCTGTCAGCCGCTACATTAATACCCTCTCTGCTTTAATAGTGATTTGGTTCCTCGTTCTCAAGTGAAAACGCTCCATTTCACTAACACTGCCTCAGCTAGGAGTACACGGCATATGCAGGGGGGAAAAAAGGCTTAGGGCAAGCTGTTTATAAATATTTTACATGCTACATTAGAAAAAACCCCAAATTGCTTATTGGGGAAGGTGACTAAATTGTGGCTTCTGCCAACATGATATCTGTTGTTTAAATAAGTAATGATTTCAATGTGCAGCCTTGTCTCACCATTGTTTTTCCAACCCCCTCTCTTTTTCATAGCAAATAATTATATTTAAAAAAAATGTCTGTGTGGTTTCATGTGAAAATCATGGGACTAATACACTGATGAGACCGCTCTCAAGAGATGACATGCTAAACCTGTAAATGTATTTTACGTATGCCTAACATATCTCTCTCAATTTATTCAATGAACTGTGGAGGCTGTGGCACAAATTGAAGGTAAAAAACTGACAGTGCCTTTTAGCAGAAAACACAATTCCAACTGCATTTACTAATCTGTGTTTCCTTTAAGTTTCACTTATTTAAAGAGGGAACCACTCCTGCAAAACCAGGTCCCAAAGGATGTATGACAGACATGAGTAAAAGTGCACACCAGCAGACAAACTGAGGCTCAACCCATTGCAGACATACTTCTGAATAACATGCTGGCTGCAAAAATCACAGAACAATGCTTCTTCACACTGGCCATCAGAGCATTACCACACAAAACAGCAATGCTAGTCAGTTGCAAATGTTAGATGAAAGGAAAAAAAACAAGCAATTTTCCATTAGCCTGGTACTACATTGATGCTCCCAGATCCCAACCTGGCCAGGTTCCTCCCCCCCTCTCCCCTCTTCTCCTGTGCTTCCACTGACATCAAACAGTCTCTGAATTCTGCTCACTAATGCATGAGCTATTTTCACTTAAGAGGTTCTAATAAGCTGCTGAGAACCCGTGCATTTTTCATACACAAGCAGATTTTACCTCTGTGAAAATCCTGAAACACATTTATTTTAGTGATTAGCTACTAACAGAAAGGAGGCTTGGAATTGAGTATACTTGTATTAAGTTGCATGTCTTTCAAGAAAGGGAGAATTTTTCATCTTATGTATCCATATTTGTGTACACCACAGGTAATGATAAATAATTAATCACACTGCTCATTTTAATGCTTCTTACAGTACATCAGTGTGATGTGTTACAATATACCCTTTGTGATTTTTAGATTGCCATGCACATGATTATTTTCTCCATTAGAGGGGAGTGTCACAATTTCAAAGAGGTCTGAAAGAGTTAGAGCAGTGGGATTTTCTGAAGAATTATTAAACAAACTTCCTTTACTGCCTTAAAAGTTTTCTAGTCTTCATTTCCATCAAGACAATCATTTTAGCACTACTTACACACAGACATGACACAGCACTACGGCATAGCTGTGTCCAAACTGAGTACCACAGAACAAAGGACATAGAGTGAGGAGTGTGTTTATAGTTTAAAAAAAATGTACCACAGCTAAACCTCACAGCTGGGGCAACCAACAAGTTCAATGTGAGTACAAATGTGAAGGAACTCCTACATTTTATGGCCCTTGTTCAAAAAAAAAAAAACAATGTTATTGTATTATGGTAGCTAAAATAATTACCTTCATAAAAGTTACTTTCTGATATAGAAGATATTACTGCACAGCAGACACAGTAATAGTATTTGCATGCTGGTAAAAAAATAATGATCAAAACCTTCATCTTCATTATTATTAATAATACTGCTACTAGCAAACATCATCACTGTTATTGATAAAAATTAAAATAGTCCTTGAGAAGTTTTTGTTTCAATTTGGCTGTGATTTGCAGGTCCCTGACAGGGCATGGCACAGACTCCTCACCTTGGAGTAGAAGGGGGGAAAAGGGCCAATTTAGCAGCATGGCTCTTCCACTGTGGGCTCAAGTATGATGTGAACAAAGTTTTACGACGCATCATAGGAGCACTGATTTCATTCCTAACATGTCAGGCTTGAAGCACAGACAGCACACTTTACCTCTTGGAAGAGCAGAACATCAGACCAAAAACCTACACAGACTGAAGTCAATGCTGACTGAAACCACACACGAGTCAAACAGCACACCACACCCACTTGAGCCCAAAGAGAGGGCCAAATGCCCTTCTGCAGTAACCTGAGTCAGGCCTCAAGAGAGGACTCCATCCCATGGTATTACAACCATACATTCAACTGTAACAAGGTCCACAAGTTCAGTTTTAACCCGTTTTTTTAGTGAAAGTAATGCAAATAAAGAAGTCTTACATACGCATCAACATGCGGCCTATTGGTAGTTGTGTTCACAGGCCCAGAAACCTACCTTAATTAGTTGCTATGTTATATTACTATCAAACCACATTCTACAAGTGTAGGTTGTCTCCAAAGAACAGGTAAAAATTTAAAATATTTGAAGGAAATACTGATGATTTTCTTTATGATGGTTTGGTAAGGAATGGTATAAAAAATCAAATATGCATAAAAGTAAGCTCTTAAATTTGTCAGACAATAAGAAGTCAGACCTCCAAGTCTGGCCACTCCTCAATGGATGTGTGCAAGCATGCAATTTCCCAAAAGGCACTGTTCTTTGAAAGTGTGAAGTCACAAAAAATGGGCCTTACCTGTTCCTTTGGCGATCTCCTTCTCCCCCCCACTCTCTCTGTCTTTGGTTTGGTCCTCCTGGTCTGTGGTGGTCTCACTGGCTCCCTCCACATCCTCACTCAGGTCTCCTGAAGGGGGAGGAGAGGACGGAACATGTAAATCATTGCTTCATCAGAACTGGAGGATGCAGTTAAAGGGACGGTGACATAATTTTGATAGGAGCTTGAAATAATTACAACTGATTGCAAAAATTGCAAAAGTTCTGAGACAAAAGGGGGTTATTTCCCTTATATATTTCATCATTATTTTAGTTTGCATATCAGTTATTTAGATTAACATTTTATAATAGCAGAATATTGATTTCTTCTACAGGAAATGTGGAAATTAAAAACGTTATCATTAACAGTATTGTTAAAACAGTAATAATAATCAAAATCAAAATGAGCTGATTTCAAAGCAAACTTCTTTATAGCTTCCTCCATTTAATATGGATACACAACTGAAAAAAACCACATACATGTGGTAGAAGCATACACACATTTTCCAAGAGGATATGAGTGTGTAGACAGGAAAAATAATTGTGTGGTGAGCCAGATTCTGCTGTGGCCAGGGTTCCTTTCTCCTTCCCCACATTCATTATAACAGTCCTACGCAGCAGATCGCAAGGTTTCTTACATATGTGATGCACTACATTTTGCCAGCCTAATGACTGTGTAAGTGCACAGGTAATGCAAAATAAAACCATAAACATTTTAAATTTTCAGAACCAGCATTCATTTTTCTGCCGAGTCAAATAAAGAAATTGCCCCATATCCCCCTTAAAAGCCTCTGGTCAATATTCCAGGCCATTTAAAAGCAATGAACTAAAAACAATGGATAACCAATAACATCATCTGTAAGTAACATACAAGGAAAGAAATAACCAAAAATGGATAATAAAATGAGGATCTATCTTCTTTATTTCCCCCCAGTGACCCTCTCCACCTAGTTGTCCATTAAGTTTGTTTAAAAGTAGTGTGACTAACACATGACAACATTGATTGGACAATAGTAAACTGCACTGCAGTCAATAACCCCTATCAGTTATTACACAAGTCAGCTAATTCATGGCAACCCTACTTAAATGTTCTTTTGAAAATGTCTCTGCTCGTCAGTCTCTAAACATTGGGTTATTGATATATTGACACTGCAACAACAACAACAAAAAATCCTGTTCAAATATTTATTTCTCTGGTCAGTTCCACACGGAAATATCAGTCAGATACATGGGAAAGACTTACAGCCACAGCACCAAATCTGTGCAGGCCCCAGCAGCATGTCAAAAGTGACATTTTACAGCTAGTCATTTCTCTTTTCTACAATCTATGTAATTCATTACATTGTAACATATCTATTCACTAGTAAGTGACCTTTCCCGATGCTCTTGTACCCACACAGGGTTTGGATGTACACGGAAAGTTCCTTGATCCTTCGTCACACACAGGCACACAAATAAGCAGTTATTGTCCCTGAGCTGATTCTGTTGGATGACTTTTTTCTATCTGCTGTATGAAAAACACAGGATGACTGATGGCTCTGTCACTTTCATTTCTATTTATATGCCTTTATTCTGTTTCTACATTGTAAAAATTTAAGTGTGGTATATTATTCAAACTTGGTTCCTTTCAGGTGGCTGTGGGGTGAATTTATTTATCAGTTGTGTTGTGGTTGTTCAGAGTAATTAATCACGTTTATGCTTATGTACTTGCTAAGTACAATACATCCTGTCCTCCCTGATGTGTTCTAATGCTTCAAGACTATTCTTTCTCAATAGGGTCACCATCAAGTGCTACAAATGAATCAATCTTCTACACTTAACATGATAAACACACACTCTCCATGACTCTGTATTCAAAGATGAACAAAAGAAGAAAGGACCACGAGCAGACGTACAATAAGCATATGTAAAACTACTTATCCACTATAATCAGACGAGGCTTGCCTGAATTCTATAGCTTGCAATGAGTATTATTTTGCATTTTGTTGTGCTGTTTTAATTATTGATGCTCCTTGAGAATGCATAATGCCAATAATTTCAGACCTCAACATTACTGTGGTTTTAACTGTGCCTGTCTTTAAGCAAGTAATTAAAAATAACACCATAGCCTAAGGCAAAAAGACATTCAAAGTAAAATCCATAAAGCCATATGGTTGAACGAGCATATGTAATTTTCCCCACTGCAGATAATATTTCCAAGATTGTCCAAACAGTAAAATAATCCAATTAAAAATTGAACAAGCCCACAGTTTATCTATCTGGCGAGTGTAAGAGTAATAGCAAAGACAAAAGAATTCACACTACTGATGTTTTGTTTTTTTCATTATGTGTTCCCAAGGTCCCTTTGACGTGCAGAAATAAACTGACATTTTATGGTAAAAAAAATCCATGTTAAATACCAAAATTTTCATAGCTGGGGTTTTATTGTAAAGCTCAAGAAAATTTTTTCATTATATAGCTGTCCACTGTCTTGTTACAGCTGTCTATGTATAATGGAGCTTACACAGGGATGTTTGTTCCCTGCCAATCAACATATATCTTCTCCTTTATGTTCACTCAGGTACAAACCTGCATCTCAGGGTTTGTACTGAAATGTAGGTATCTGAACCAATACATTTTATTCACCTCTAATGAAGATATGTTAAATTACATGAGTTCACTTGATTTAAATACTGTTGTTATACATCTTTCTTCAGAATGTCTGAGGAATTGTCAGAGTCAGTTATATACTGTATATTTTCTGTTTTATTTCTGTTCCTGGTGTTTTTATGACCAGAGGTGTTTTCTGTCCACTGGAAGCTAAGTGACTCTCAGTAATTATAAAATAATAATTGCAACAACTATTGGTACACTAGTGTTTTCATGGCTCTGAAGTGACTTTCAGTGACTTCACCTAAAGTGATTCGATATTACCTTTGTGAAACTGGCAACACTGAGCGCAAAAGCTTGGCCTTCCTGCCTCCACTTTAAAGGAGAATGACTGGTGTATGGATTAAGCTGTTATGCATTATTGCTTAGAGCAGACAATGATCCCTGTGTTTAAAAAATGGTATTTAAATGGGACAACTGTCTTTGAGAAAAAAGCATGTTTAAATGTTCCCAAGATCGCACTTGCATATTTTTCTTTTTATTATTGTGCATGTTTCTATTATGTTACCATAGCAACCCTAAAGTTCCGTCCAGCAGAACCCATCCCATGCTGGCAAGGCAATCCTAACCAACCCAGGAAAAATCACAGGGCCACTGCAAACAAGTCCCAGAATTAGAGCTAACCCAAGCCTCTCAAAACCCAGACAACTCTTTGAGAATTAGCAAAAACTACGCTCCGATTACAAAATAATCCATGAGTACGTTTTACACCTTAAAAAAGATTTTTATTATCTCCCTTTTAGGTTCTTCCCTCATGCCTAATTCCACACACTGAACTCTCTTTTGTTGAAATCTTATAGTAATCCACTCATCAGATTTTCACACCATTCCTACATCACTGAACACAACAGCTGTCACGTTAAAGTTCTGCAGACAGATCCTCTGCAGGACAGACTTAGCCTTTCCCTGTCCCTCCCAACATTTTACACATATACATAAAAAATCACCATAAATGATGTAAATCACAACTACAGAGTTCTAAAAGTTTCGGTAATGTATGCAAAAATGCAAAAATTGTCATTCACAAGCTGCACTACATCTTTAAAAGGGACACGCTTTTTCCTCATCTCATTTCCAACGGTTTTACACAATGATTAAAGCCAGGCCAGACATAATTAATGAAAGGTCACAAGTGGCCTGAGAGGAGGTAGCAAATAGAAGATGTACAAAACGAAGTCAGAGATTAGAACTAGAAGGAGATAGGAACACTCAAAGCTATGGCAATAGGCCATTTCAAACCCAATTTTAAAAAAATATCAAGGACAATAGCCTGAAGGTCAAAATCCTACTAATTGTCCTCATTAACCCTCCTCCTGAAATTATATTAAACTTTTTCTTTAATGATGTGAATTGCTTGAATGAGCAGGCTGCTCTAATATAATATTCACATAATATCCACTGCTTTTCAAGTAAGTAAGCAAGCACTTTGTGTTCTAATATTGGTCTTCCTACAGGATGACCAGGAGAGGTGATAACCTTTTTGTCCCCTACAGCTGACTGAAATCATCTTACTGGAGACCAAGACAGGACAGATGAGTCTGACTGGAGCAGTGAGAAACACATCTCCATTGCTCTTTCTTCCACCCTGCTCTCTGTGACTGACTTAATGAGAGTGCAGGGGCTCAGGCACACCCATAGGTGTCACCCTACACAAGCCAGGAGAGAGCTCCTGCACACACACATACATATACAAAAGCACACGCACACGTGTGCGTGCACACACACACACACACACACACACACACACACACACACACACACACACACACAAGATGAGATGGAAAGGCACAGACAGATGAGGCACGAGGAAGATGGATATGCTTTTAAAAATGAGGAAAAAATGCAAAGATGATAAAAGCAGGCGCTCAACAGGAAGCAAACACTGAGTATGAGGCAGGAAGGCCACTAGAATTATCTCCAGGCAAAGGAGAGAAGCCTTAATTTCCCAGTAAGAATAATAAAGTAATGCTAATCAAAATAAACAGAGACAAACTGGGAAACAAATAATTGAGGGTAAGCTTGACTCCTTTAGGAGCCTGCAGGCATAAATGAAGGATAATTTAACAATGCATAAGGCCTTGTCCTGTCTCAGCAGCTTCTTTCCAGACGTGAGACCTGAGGAACTGGTTGAGCTGACAGCAACAACCCTGTCTGCTCCACAAAGCGATTTCCGGAACTCAGTCACTGTCTTCTCGTTACAATTATTATAGTTATTGTAACAATTGTAATCATTTTAAACAGGTGTCTCAGTACACACTGTAATTCTGAAGAGCCCTTCCTAGCATTATTTGAGACAGAGTAGCTTCCTGCTTTTTTGTTTTTCAGAAGCACTGTCGGACAAAAGCAATCTTACTTCACATCTCACGGCTACACTGTCTTTTATCCTGCTTCTTTAAAGATTCCCCCAACTCCTTCCCATTCACTCTCACACCCGTTCCTCATATCAAAGCTTGGCCTGACTCTGGACTACACAGTGTTAAAATTAAAATGACAGGAGTGCACTGTGGGACAATGGGACACAGGCCCCATGCCGGTATTCTTTCACGCATTGTCCGCTCCTGGTATCAGCACCTCTGCGCCCCCTCACCTCTCCCCACCCCTCTCACAAGGCCCATGTCTCAGAACCACAATACACAGAAAAATACTCACTCGACCTCCCAAACTGCCCTGAGTACCCCCTCCCCTCTGCATCTCGATTCCTGAGACACTGTCAAACAGCCACTTCAAGGCAAAAATGCTCTCGCTCCAGGACTAGGAGGTTCAAAACCAGAGTGAGTGAGCTGTCCAGAAGATACCAAGCAAAAACACTGAACCTAAAAAATGATACAAACATCCCTTCCTTCAGATACTCAGTCTCACTGCACAGCTTGCATTTCTATAACTAAGACTATATAAGCATTATCTGTTTCTTCAGTTTGCTCAAATAAGAGGTGGAAAAATAATGCAAGAAACAGCTAAAAAACATAAAAAAGAATACAAACACATGGGATGTGGGATGGAATGTAAATGGAGGAGTAATCTTCAAGAGAATCTTGAAGAATGTGTATAAACAAACTGTTAAAGATGATGAAAAATGAACCAGGTACCAGCCAATGAATAACAAAAAACAAAAATAATGATACCACAATACACCCAAACTGACATAAACAAACTGAACAGATGAACCCTAATATGGAAGCACAAAATACCATAAGTGTACCTCCTCTGCACACACACACGCAGGCACACACATATACAAACATGTATATAATGTGTAAAACGGCACCTTCATGAGTTGCTTAAAAGGACGAATCTCTCTTATGGTGGGTGTCTGAGATGCGTGTTAGATTCCTGACCTGTCTCCCAGCTGGCCCTGACATGACCCCAGGAACAGTTGGAGGATCTAAATGTGAATGAATACTTTGTGTTTCCATGGGGCTGGGAAGGGGATGGGGAGAGGGATGAGGAGTTGGGGGTTATTAAACATGTGTGGGGTGGGGGGTTTGGGCAGCTAATAGCTGAAAAACTTTAAAAAGCAAGTTAATCACAAACAGCAGGGATAACTCACGCTGCCTTAGAACAATACAGCTACCCCCCCCCCCTCCTCCCCCACAGACAATCCTTCAATCCCCCTTTCCAACCATCTCTCACTTGGCCTTCCAAGCAACATTTAATGTGATCCACAGCATTTCAAAGTCTCTGGCCATTTCAGTGGACATTATGCTCATACTGGTCACTGCGGGTCAATCAGATGGAATTCATTTTATGTGTACATACAAGACTCTCTTTCTCTGTCTGTGTGTATGTATATATACACATATTTTATGTCACATCTGAAAGGATTTCACAACCATCAAGCTATCCCACAGCTAGTATTAGCAAAATATTTAAAGTATTTCCTCAGTAAAAATAAATAAAACAAATGCAGAATTGCCATTACTGTATTCTTGTATATTTCTCATTATTGCATTTATATAAGAAATACGACTTTTTGTATTTTGATTAATACTTGTGAGTCAAGTGCCGGTGGATCTGAACCCACATTCTGGGTTAATGTAATCTGAAGGAGTGAGCATTCAGTGGTTTCTTTCAGTTTGTACCACCTCGACTAAAAAAAAAAAAAAAAAAAACAACAAAGAGGAACCATTTGGCTGCTTGTGACAGATGCACAAACACACCATATAATAAAGTGACTGGGGTGGCTGTGCTTTTCCTTGCCCTGTACAGGGCTAAAAGCCTGAGCTTGGGCTTGATGGCTCACCGGACATTACTCTTGGATGCCTGGGGGTCATTTTCCTACACAAAGAGGAGAAATACACGCTTTTGCTCCTTCTGTTTTCTGCATGGCACTGACTCACCTATTTCTAGATGTGCTGGGGGGTGGGAAGATTGGAGGTGGTGGTGGTGGTGGGGCAAGGGGAGGGGGTGCAAGAAGGAACAACAAAAAAACACCATTGACGTTGTCACAAAGGGCAATCACATCAGCTCTGAAATATTCACCAGTGGCTCGGAAAATGTGATGGTACAGTTGTGACAGCCAGAGAAGCTGCCCTCCTTCACCATCAGGACTGAAGCATCACAGCCATTCTGAATATGTATAACCCAGAAAATGTATTGATTTTTCATTTGGCAAAAATGGACATAAAATCACATAACCTGAAACTGTCACAGCCCTTCTGTTCATAGCTCATCTCTCCCGATGTTTGCCTTTTGTAACAAATGCACTCTAATTACCAGGTAAGTACTACAGAGCACTTCCCTATGGAGTCACACAAGCAAATATGTATACACTCTCCTAATTTCACACAAACATGTCATGTTAATAGTTCATAATAATTACAATACAGTTTCTTTGATTTGATATCTACATAACTCAAATAAGCACAGACCACTGCCCAATCAGGGACTAAGCAAATTCCCTTCAAATTCAAATGTATTACTCGCTCTGCTATAAACAAAAATCAGTAGAACCATTTCAATCATATGAACAAAAAAATTATTTTCATTCACATAACATTCCAAAATGCTCTTTTAATCTTGATATATATTAATGACACGTACAATCTTTCAATCTTCTACAACAGGAGGCATACATATGTGTACATTAACAAGTAATTAACTGTTTAGGTCTCTTTGTAGGCATCATGGGCCAGTATGATGGACCATCTGAAAAAGATCTGGGCCTGTCGATTTATCGATCCTGTCATTTGCATATCTTTGTAGTGCATCTATCTGCCTCTGGATCAGTCTGTGGAGGTATTAGCTAAAAAAAAAAAAAATCAATGTGTCCATAGCTGGATGTACATAGCATGCACCTAGCTGTATGCTGGAGTCAAGCTGGCAACTCCCTTGTGGCCGTGTGTTTCAGGACTTCTATGCACATTTATGGAGTAGCTGCACAATATTCCTTATCCCTCCACAGGGTGTATGACTTCAACACTCTCTGCACTGTACTGCACTGCACTGCAGAATACACCGAATCACACTGGTGTCAGGCACATCAGCTTTGGCTTTTCAATACACACAGGCAGAGGAAACAAAATGTTTTAAGTTTATGAATATCAAAATAATTAATCAATGTCATTTAGAAAAAAAATCTGATGTTATTACCTGCTAACATATATATTTGAGTGTTTTTACAACTGGCTTTACCTGCAGAAGAGGAGCAAACCTAACCTGTTAGCCAACTACATTTCTATTGGATGTGTACTGGTGTGCTGTGTCAGTCCGCTGTCCAGGAACACACAGGTACTGTGGCTGTCTGAGTGCTGACGGTTAAGCTGTGACGACAATGAAGTACCAGCGTGTGACAGGTGTGTATGTAACATGGTGACTAAGGGTTGAATGGAGTGATGACACTCACACAGCAGGCAGAAACAGAACAGTGATAATGGCAGTGTAACAGGGTGACCTCGGTGGTTCACTAACCATTTCAGTTTCAGTCTTCTAGGTTAAAAATATAAACCTGACATGCTTCGTCACTGTCCAAAAAAAAGAAATTTTGCAAGAGTCTCAGTCTTCAAACCTGCATGATTCATGGTAATTGTTGTTGCAACATTGAAATGTCCTGGTAATACACAATGAAGACAGTCAGAGGCCAGCAGACACACATAACCTGGTCTGTGACATCTGAATTCCATGCTAGGTAGCTGTTAAGAGTTATCAACTAAATAAATGCTATGAATACATTTTTCAACCACTCTAAAACATTCACAAAAATACCAGCATTTATTGAAAACAAGATTCTGTTCATTCTCCCTTTATCAAGCTGGTTTTTAATAAAAATCAAACATTGAGTGGTCTCTTTCCCTGTTCCTCTTTCTCTCTCTCTTTGCATATCCTTTCCATTACTTTCACATGAAATATGAAAAGGCAATATCCTCTCTGTGTTTGTACTGAAGCGTAATGCGATTGTGTTGTCATTTATAGGAAATAATCGCAAACCTCTCTTTCATTTTCCAGTTCAAATAACCATGAAAAATTAGCCTGCAATGTCAGGGGGGACAACAAAGGGACACGTTCAGACTATCGCTCCACCACCGCGCTTGACATTTCTCCTTAATAGGAAAACGGGTGGTTGTTTCTTTCTCTTTTTTTAACCTCTCTTTTTTAATTAAAAAGTTCTGCACTTTGATCTGAATAAATCTGTCCCTTTTCTATTCTTTGAAAGGGGGGAGACTAGGGTGTCAATGCAGAGATTACTGGCTAAACCCCCACCTCTTCGAATGGCCACTATCCAGGGGAAACACAGCCACAAGACCACAGGAGGGTTTGGGTCTCCCTGGCCACCACTCTGCAGAAGGGATAAATAATTCAGCAGCTATCAGACTATCAAACACTCACTCGAGACATTAAGCATCAAGGTCCATCCAAACCCATGGGCTACTTGTTCTACAGATAAGAAGTGTAACATAATATCTACAGCAGCACTAATGGTAACTGCTACTCATGGACTAATTGCAAATCAGTCTTTGAAAACCTTCATTTTCAGTACGAGAAACAAGAAACTCCTTTATCGGTTTGCTTTTAGCACTATAACTATTGTAGGCTTTAATAGATAAGTGCTTTTTTCCACACTAATAATGCAGGCTATAATCAACTCTGTTTTCTAATGCAATTATTATGGATGTGCTGTATGCTGGTGTCCTTCTTACTGTTTTTTATTTCCAGTCACAGTACATTTCCTGCTAATGCAACAAAACAGCCATTGTTCAAACACCTGTATTTTTACAATAAATGCCAGAGAACTACACATTATGTTTTTCTCTATAAATTAAGAGGCCCTCCCAAGTACTCTCTGCTCCCACAGTGCAATCACAAGATAGTTGAATTTCATCTCTACTTTCACTGCATGAAATAAAAATAAATAAAAAATATTTTCCCTTCAACTTCAAATTACTCAAATTTTGTGCCGGTGGAATTACAGAGCTGTGGAATGAATCCCGAATCTCTCCCCCGCCCCCTCTAGGGCACTGTCAATAGAGGATGAGTTATTACAAGAGGTGAGTGGGCAGGCAGGTGCAGACGGGAATCCAGTGTCCAAGCTGACATGTCTTTGGACAGCCCTGCGGTCCCTCCATCCTCACTCTACACCATTCACAGAGAGATCCCATATTTGCATCTGGATATATTTCATGGATTATACTTTGAGAAATCATTTGAAACTTGTGAAAAAATATAAAAGATGCAACAATTCTTTTTAAAGTGCATTAAATGTAACAGGGCCCTATCAACCAAAGTATTTGTGTCACCTTATTTCATTGTTAACTTTTTAATATATATTTGTATATTCATTTTGAAAGTGAGGATCTCATTTAATAATGTAACTTGTGATGTATAAACTGAAAAGTCATGTGGAAAGAAAATAAAATACAAATAATAGTCAGGAGGTTTTATTATTCAGTTCTTCTAATGCATTATTGTAATCTGAAATTCCTTGTTTATTTACCTATTTCAATATATATTTGAACTTCGAATCCTTTATCACACAGGCAGCTATAAGTCAGGGGAAGGAATGCAGCATAGTATTTATCTATTAGTATATCTAGTTATCAGTTTAATCTCAACAGTATATCCATCCAATCTCATACCAGCCCATACTAATCTAAATCTAATCAGTTTACCAATTTGGTGTGTGGGCGCCAGCTCATCCGAGAAGGAGACACTCAAAAAACATTCACTGAAATGATAATCTTGTCAATGTAGGATGAATTTCGACCTTGGTATTCCCAAGAACTTTTCCCCCCTCTCTCGTTCTTTCTCCCCCTTTCTCTCGCAAGCCCTAATAATGTAAACTGACTGCAGTTCTACAGCCCGTTCTCCTGTATTCAGCTCCACCAGCCAGGGTCACACATGTCAAGTGAGCACACTTCATTTCTTTTCAATTTTCTGCTGCACACTATTTGGGCTTTTAACTCCAGCCAGACAGTGCTGGAGATTTAATTCTCAGCTGAGCCCTGAAATGTCCGCACTTTACAGCCGTTTGCTGTTGTAATTCGCTATTGCTGTCTCTCCATCTTCCCACTTCCCTCCCTCTCTCCCAGCACACAGACATGTTCCTCCCTGGGCATTTGGGCCCAGAGATAATCTAACCACAATGCACTTTGTATTTAAAGTTGATAAAGCAAGTGTTCACTTCATTAGTTTTTAAGATTATACTAGGACTCTAGGAAGCAAAGTAAACATATCTCCATCCTTGTTAATATTGTATTTGTTCTTCAACATGTAATCTCCAAACCTCCTGTAACTCCAGCCACAGAGAACTGAGCTGAAGGTGTAGGCTGACAACTCACTTCCTTGAGAAAAAAATTTAGATTATTTCTGGATAAATACTCTATCAGAGGACACACTGAGAAGAAAAGTCATAAAAACCTCTGAGTATACATGATGTTGAGTCAGTATAGCAAACAGACCACACTTTGCTTTGCTAACTGGCCAGGTTTACACTTTCAAGACTTACATTTTGTGGAGTACAGAAAAACATGCGGAGAGGAGGTAAGACCAGAGCTACAAAAATGAGCTCTGACCAGCCTCTCAGCATGTGTCACTAATAAGGTTATTAATTTATGCGATGCTAGGAACATTATGAGAGATGCACCACCACATAATTTAATAATACTTTCAAACTTTCAGAGGAAACTGTTAGCTTAATGGTCCTGGGATCACATCAGCAACATTTGTGAAATGAAAGGTTAGCCGGCCCTTTTTGCTGACTCCACAGATAGACATGGAAATTAGCAGGTCGAAAGGAGCTACGAAGCCCCTGATCTCACTCGGGCAATGCAGGGGATTAAAAATTGTGCCTAATAGCCAACCCCTCTGAGACAAGAGCTTGGCTAAATTGGTTCCATGTTACTTTGCCTGCCTCATGCTGAACTCAGTTAGACCAGAAGCTCTGTGTCTTTGCTTGCAAAGTTGCCATGACTGTTGCCATTTTGTGAGTGGAGGCACTTACTAATTAGTCAGGGAATCCCTCTTATTATAATGTGGGTGAGAGGCAGGGCAGGTACAGTATCAATTATTCATTTCACAGGTAAATATTTGGTGGTCTGATGGCTGAGACACTAACAAGCGGAGGTGGTCTCTTGGGGCTGGTGAGAAAACAAACTTTGGGCTGGGCAGACAAATCGTGCTCAGCAGTAGTCAAAGGATGCATATCATAATTACTAAAACAGTTAAAAAAAAAAGCCAGTGTGCCAGAAGGAAGCATGGAAAGTTCCTGAACACCTTGGAAATTAAGCAAGAAACACATAACCCATTCTATCATAATGATAAACAAGTACAGCATTACGAGGCCTGCTTTGGCTAAGATATTATCCATAGACAACCATATTCACAGCTGCAGTACATAATTCTGTTTTCCTGTGTTTAGGAAAACAGAATTAAAGTACAAAAACTGTGTGGATGCCATGTATACCATCATGTGGATGTTCATCCCTGGCTTGTTTGGACACTGCAAATGAGACAGGGCTGCTTTACCCATCCTAGTTCATCTCAGCCTAACTCCTCTAACCCCTCATCCTCTTAAATCCAGCCCAGGGCCTGTTCTCCCTCCCCATGCTAACACAGCCTTCAACATATCCCTGCCCTTCAGCCATCTCCAGCACCCATCACCTTAAACCCAGCCTGGGCCCTTCTTGCTCTGGCCCTGCTAACCTGGCCTTGCATGACTTCCACTCCCCCAGTCTGGGCCTGGCCCAGCAGCCTCCGAGGACAGCCTGTGATAAGAATTCATTTCTCCCAATTATGTGCTCTTGTCCACGGCCTCAGTTCATCAGTTCAGTGCAGCCAAGTCAATGAAGGGGCCTGTAATGAAGTAATCAGATGCAGCCTGGCTCCCTGGGCCCTGCTCTCAGCTCCCGGCTCCCAGCACGCGGAGGTGGGGGGAGGCAGGCTATACAGTGGAATTAATTCATGGCCCTGTCTTCATGGACTGGAGAATAAGCTGCTCCCGTTTCCCCCCTTGGTCTTGCCTCTCTTGGGGAGAACCCTGACTGTGGGTCAGTCCCCCATGATTCCTGTGCTCTGGTACCCCAGCATGGAACAGGTTAACAGAGTGGCAGGGAGCTTTATTCTTCCCACGTGCGGAGGCGGAGAGTTGAGGGGCTGCTGGGGAAGGCAAGACTAGGGCTGGAGGGGCTGGCCCTCTCTCCCTCTCACCCTCACTCTCCCTTTCCAACATGTGGAAACCATTACTGGGGCTTTTGTGAGAGGAATGCATGTGTTGAATAATAATCTGTGCCTTAAACTGGTGGATTCTGGTTCTCCTTTGTATTGTAATGCTGTGAGTGTTCCACCTTAAATAAAAAAGGTTTGTTTGATCTATGTAATATTTGTTTTTTCTCTCCTTGAGAGATGGACCAAGGTCCACGATATCTGTGATCCAACTGCAGACCTGATAAACACCAACACACTCATACATATGCACACACTTAAGTAACTAGGATGTGTTACTGCTATTACATGGGTATTTCAAGAGTTCACAGCTACAGCATAAATTTTATGGATGCCTGTCTTTTTTTTGATACAAGCCCACAATACAATGACTGCACTCAACCAAACTGCATATGTCTAAATGAACAGCAGTTGAAAAAGTACATATCAAGGGGACTCAAACACGGGAACTGGTACAAGTACTCATAGTAATAATTCCTTCACACTCCAAACACTGTTGTCTCAGGAGGAGCAGCAGTGTTGTTATGATTGTGAAATCTCAGTGGAAGAGGAAATTTTCACATAAAATCCCCCACAATGCCTGTTTGTATGAGAACAGTTAAAGAGCAAATGGAATTCATACACGAGGCAGTGAAACCTAACTTTAACAATAAAGCCACAGATTCAATGTAAAACAAGATGAAATAAAGACTTGTGGCTTTCTTAGAGCCCCAGATCTAGACCAGAAGTCTCATCTAATTGTTTTCAGGAAGTCTGGTGCTCATAAATATACTGTCCTCTTATTACACAAAAATGCTCCACCTGTTTTTGAAACCGCCAGCCGACTCACCCTTAATGGGCGGTGCAGCTCAGTTATGGCAGGCCTGATAGGGCCAGCACTGTGTTCAGAGGCCACATCTCTGGCACTGTGCCATCCCTTCCCACAACCACCACAGAGGCACTCTAGTGCCCCCTTCTTTGGCTGTGACGGGCGCCCCTCGCAAAGAGGCCCTGACGGCTGGATTCCACCTGACAGGAGTTCCTTAACAAGCGGCAACGATTAACCTCAGGAGCAGGCAGCTGCCGTGTGATGTAGTGTGCTTGCAGCGGCAGAAGGGCCCTATTGATCCCACACATACTTGGTGCCTTCCAAGTTGTTTATGATCAATATGCAAATGGCCTACGGCATCGATTCAATATTAATTTTCAATTAGGGAATCCTCCGGGGCTCCTGAGGGGTCAATACAGAACCATTCAAAGCGAGGGCTTGAGAAAGTTCCAGGCATTGACATTCCCTTGCCCAAGACAACTTACTTACTGTTTATTTAACCTGCCCTGTTGTAAGCACTGATTAAGGCTGCAGGTTTCAGGCAGAAAGACTGATGGTGCTTTCCCTTCACTTCCTCAAATGCCCTCCAATAATAATTCAGATCTACACTGGATACTAGGTAGAATTAATAGAATTAGTCCATCCTGAACACTCCTCTTGTTATCTGGTTTTCCTGCTTTATTGCAATCCATTTTCATGTACAAAACAGTTTAAGAAATGATCTGAAAACAGTCTTTTAACACATTAGCTTTTCACTCTCTCATATCTGTGTAATTACCTTTCATTTAACAAGGGCAAGTGCAGCAACAACTAACATCTCTAGTCTGCCCCCTGGTATTAGATCAACATGGAAGGAACTACATATTTAACACATTATCACCTGTCCTTGAAAGGCCTCAAAACAGCTAAACATGTAAATAATTAAGGATGCTTTCAATAATTAACAGAAAACAATGACAGAGACATTAGTCATTATATCTGCTTTCTCATTCAGAAATTTCATGCAATTCTGAGTTCAGGAGAAGCTTAATAAGGAGTGGTTGTCTTTTTCTTGCGGTCCTTTTTCCAGAATAAAAGCATGGTTTTTCAATTAAATTTACAAGATGTCATCTTATCTTCTATTTTTGTTCCTAAAGTAATAAGCTTCACCTTGACTGAAAAAAAAAAACTGTCAAGAATGTGGAAGAAGAAAAAACACCCTCTCGTTAAATAGTGCTCTCTGATAAGTGAGGTAATGAATTCCAGACAGGACTAGTCTTGCTCCTCAATTTGAAAACAATAGTATTGATTTATAAGCGTGTTGTATTTCCTGTACTGACTGCATGTCTATCAGAGGCAGCTTTATTGTGCTTGTCACTGTGATCTCCTCCAGCTGTTCAACACATCAGGGCCTGTCAGCTGTGGCCTCTCATCTGCGTAAAGACAGAGATTGAGGCGAGTAGGTGAGACGGATGATGTCACCATGCAGGAATGCCACTACAGGTTGGCGTTGAAAACAAATCCCTGCCAGCAGAGGAACACAGTCCTGAGTGAGGCGGTTCATCATAGCTGGGGTTATGAAACTGCAAGTACTCGTTCAAATCCGGCCTTCCCTGGGTTCATTCTGAAGCTGAAGAAGCATGTGGTTCTCGCCACCTCCATTTCTTTAGCATGTGTACGCTGAGAACCATAATGAGAAAAGCAACAACATAAGAAAAAGTAACTCACATTTCCAAGCACAAACATTTTGGACCTACAATAAAATGTCATGGCTCCACCAGTGCAACCTGTGCAACACAACCACACACCCAAGACAACCAGTCAGGACAGCTGTTCACTGTGCACCCACAACCAAGGCTGTGCAGAGGAGAAATACTGAGGAATAAACAAAGGGACACAATGGCAGTGCCACTTGCTGTGCTCACCAGCTGATACACTACACACTCTTATTGGTTTAGGGATAACATTAATTACCACATTGCTCATTAATGGATGAAGCCTTTATTGGTCCCATTGATCAGCAGGACTTGTTAGCCATCATCCTAAGCAATGGTGGATGTAACAAGCTTACATATTGGCATATCAATTAATGCAATCAATGCCTGGCCAGCAGCTGCCATTCCCTCTTGCTCTTGTGTGTGCTCTCCCTCTCTATTCCCCCAGCTTGTTAGGAATATCGAAGACAAAAGGCTAATGTCAAACCAGTCCTTACAGAGGGATTCCCTAATTCTTAGTTAAGTTAAGCAGCACCTTTAATTGGCTTGAGAAGGACATTCCAGGAGAAATCATGTAGTGCTCTCTGGCTTGCAGTTAGCACAGCTGGACTAGTCACTACACTGAAGGTGCTGCATACAGTCAAAAGATGTATTAAAAAACCAAGCACAGCTGAAACGATGAAAAACAGTGTAAAATAACTCATCTATTTCAAAAGTGTACTGACATAAAATGGAGAAATGTAAAGGACATCCACTCAGATTACTGACTTTCCAAGGCTGCAATGTTCGGTAGGATTATCCACAACATACATTTTGGCAAGAGCTACACTTCCTAGGATATCCAGCACAGATCACTTCTAACTACACACTGCTCCAGCTGCCTCCATCTTCTCTCCCTCAGTAAATCTGCTCTGACTGGCTAAACCGGCTGTTTCTTTTCAAACTTTTTAATTGAGATCAATGCTGCTTTTTAAGACTCATTGATTAGCACTTAGAATCCCGTCTCAGTCCTGGTTTTTCAAAAGAAGGACTGATGGGAATTTTCTTTTCTTTTTTTTTTTTTTACTTACGCTCTTCAGAAAATGCAGAAAGTCAGGAAAGTGAAAGCAATGACTATAAGAACAGGGCGTGACAACTAAAAGCACACCATGACAAAGTGGAGGGATTTAACACAGGCCCGAAGCACTTCATTTGCTTAATAACAGATCATGCCACAAAAGCAGTTGGCTATAAAGGGAAATCACTCTGGGAGAATGTCTTACTTTGAGAAATCCTTTTTTGGAGGCAACACCTTGTGAGTGCTCATCATTTGCTATCCCTAAGTCAATCAGTGTGCATACAGTCGGACATTAATATGACAGGCTACATACCATATTCCTCCAACAAAAAAAGAAGGGAGGGGCACATCACTCTGGCTGAGCATGTATGGGACACTGATTTTGATGTCTTATATCTCTAGCGCAAGCCACCTGGAGCAACTCCAAAGTGGGTCATGAGTCACAGAGAGGCTGGGGTGGGTTGGAGTGGGGTGGAGTGGGGTGGGGTGGGTGTTGAGGGGGGTGTGACAGGGAGTGTGCTTGGCTGCTCCACTCTGGGATGACCACATAGTGTCCGCAGGGGCAGCCTTAAACACTCTGCTTAGCCCTCAGGAAAACAATGGCCTCCTTTGATTGTTGGTGCTGCTTGGCCCCATGGCTCTCCTCTGTGACCCACACCCCTCCATCATAACACTCAACGCTTTTGATGTTTGCCAGGAAATAATCAGCCCCCCCAACACACACACACACCACAAAAGCTTATTTGGAAACTATAAAATCAACTTCTTTGAATCTGTATGCTAGACACAAGGATGCTAAATGGAACATATTTTTCTTGTGCTCCTACTGCCTTGTGCATAGTATGGTTGGAAAATTATCCTTAGAGTATAAAGGCAATCTGTTACATAAATACTGCTTGAGTTTTTCAGATGAGTAATGAACACCATAATTTCTTCAGAAAACAATATCAAAACACAAATATACTCCATACGCTTACGCTGTGTCTAAAAACAACCACAGTAAGTGTTTATAAAACCTATGAAAAGCTTTTTCATGAAAAATGTGTAAATGGTCAGAAACACCTGACAGTCCCACTGTGGGATGAGCCCCTCTTTCCCCTTGTTGTGCACGAGGAGAGTGCCACAGTCAGTCAGACAGTCACCCAAGCACTCACTCCATCCGAGTCTTTCTGCAGATTCCACGCGTAGAGCTTGTCCCCAGAGCAACACACAAGTGGGCTGAGCAATTAACAATTTCATGCTGATTGCCTGAAGCATGTTTTGCTATGCCATAAAGATAATGGCATGAAGGGCACAGCACACCCCCTTAGCTGCACTCCCCATTGCCTGTGTTCTCTGCTGCATGAAGCACATCCAAGTCCCAGATATTATTGGAGCTACACTCTGCCTGCCAGCATTATTAAAGTTGCTCTCTGTTCAGAATGCGCATTTAGGAAGAATACATAAATAACTCCCCAGAGAATAAACAGGTATGATTATTAAAGAAAGAAAAAATAGATTCCCCGGCTCCCACTGCCTCTTGATTTGAAAGTCTAATTTGGCAACAGCACAACAGAAGCGCGGGAAGACAAAACAAACAGGTTCCATTCCCCAGACAGACAGGGCGACACGCAGTACTGGGGGAGCTGGTGAAGCCCCTGTCCCCCACCGCCCAGACTACCATTCTGACAGCTTCAGACATGTAGCAATGCATTCACAGCTGAGCAACAGGAAGCGCGATCTGCTAATAAACCTCCATGCAATCGTCTCCATAAGCAGTACACATCAAACGATTTAAAAGACTTGAGGCTGGTAGCTAAAATCCCCCCCATAGTAAATTTGAGCTGGAAACAGAAAATAAAATGCTGGCATCAAAAGGCATCTCATGCGTGTATATTTACACATATCCTTGTAAACCACAGAGGGATAAAACAATATTCTGGAGCTAAATTAGTTGTCTCTGTTAAGTTCTGCGAAACCTGCTGATTCCTTTTTTCCCATTTCTTATAAAAGAGTGGTGATTCACATGCTGGCACAAATTTTCACTTTCTTTTAAGCAATTTGAGTTTCTTCTGCTTCATTTTTTCTCTTGCTATTTCGATAAACTTGCATGGTTTAATACTGTGCCTTATACAGGTAGAAATTTTCAAGCAGGATAAACTGATATGGAGTGACTCTTTGAAGGCTACAAAGCATTCAGATGAATAATATGGTGTTTGGTCACAGAAATGTTGAGTTTTACAGTGTCTCTCTAATCAAACATAGTTACGTAACAGGATTTTTCAATAACCACACATTAAATTTCTGGAAATTGTCAAGCAAACATGCAAATGTGCACACACAAACACACACACACACACACACACACACACACACACACACACACACACACACACACACACACACACACACAAACACACACACAAACACAAACACCCACATATAACTCAATAACTCATGTTGCATTGATGCATGGACATCACCAAAACATTGTTCTTGCCCCAGACAGTTCAAGTGACCCATATTGAGATCAGGGGTGCAGAGCTACTCTTTCATATTCACAATATTGCTGTGCTAATGACTGCACAGTTTAAAATGCAGTAGTTCCCCAGCTTGCATTGACAAACTGAAGATTTATTTATTCAGGTTTTAGTGTTGTAACCAGGAGCTGGTTTTACAGGGTAATCAATCAGCTGGGGGTGTGTGACAATCAGAACAGAGCTCTGGTGAGTATTAAATATACAAAAGCTTACAAACACACAAAAGACTAGTTTGCAATGTTTGTTCAAATTGTACTGATATACATATTCATCTGGGTACAGACCACATTCCTTGATGTTTGCCAGAGTCTACCTAGCAAAGGTAATGAGATAAATAAATTTACACTTCGGACAAAGGACAGAATATTGTATTTTAGATTGCTGTTTTCCATAATGGAATTTAACATTCAGCCCCTCTTGAGCATTCATATCACTGAATTAAAAAAGTTGTTATTATGAAAAGAAAAGAAATTAACATGGAAATTTAACATGACCTGAAAGTGGGCAATGCTGAGGGGAGGTGTTACTGGGCAGTAGTGACCTCTCGGCTCCTTTCCTTTTCCACCCCCTCTCCCCCCCAGTTCCCCCACCCCCTGGTGGTGGCGTGTGAAAGTCCAGCTGGCGTACTGAAGACTCCTGCACATGTCTGCATTGGAGGTCACACATTGTTTATGATACAAGACCACCATCAGTTTGCATCCTGAAGTGATTGTGGATTCGGGAAAACAAATAATAATAATAAAAAAATCAAGTTCATCTAATGCATGTGCTGTAACCCCTCCCATTCAGATACCCCCTAACAGCCCCCACCCCAAATCTAAATTGCAGTCACATCCCTCAGCTCATAGGGGGATAATTGCGGACAGCCAATAAATTACTACTGCCTCCACATCAATTATAAGCATCACGTCTGGCAATGAGGAAAATGAGATCTTGTGACAAATTTCATGAGGCTTCGCTGCCCAGCAGCCTTTCTTAACATGCTACAGATAGCAATCCCTTATCTGCCCTCTGTAATGGGGAGCTGCAAATAGAGAGATGGAGCTGCAGCCATTTAATTAAAAAGCTGGGGGTAATTCATTGAAGAGGCTGAGGAAGGAGACAAAGCCTTTGTCTCCAATACATATTTTGCACTACATTGTCACTCATTGGGGAATGAGCTTGCTAGTTCGCTTGATAGCCATTCCATTTTTTTGTTGTCCCTGCAATTTTTTTCTTTTCTCTTATTTATTTATTTATTTATTTATTTGTAAAGGAATTATTTCCCAGGAGGCCAGTGGAAAGCTTTATTTTCTGGTGGGAAGGGCCAGGTTCATCTGAGTGAAGCATTTTTACAAATGATTGCCATGGACAGACTGCAGGGTGGAATAAAATGGCCTCTTCACCTAATCGTATTCCCACCTGGGGCTGCCGGGGAAGGGTGGTGGCTTCAAGTGCACCATGATGAGGATTTATGGCACAGAGTGAGACAAATAAAATACCAAAAGGGATGGACCTTACATCTAATTCAGAGCACAATATTCATTGCATTTTCAATCGTGTGTGCTGCTATAAAGGCCAAAAATGACTGCTGCGTTCAAATTATGGCCATACTTTCTACTAATATTTAACATCATTAGAAAATCATTAGAAAACCATCATAAAACCTGGGATTATGACTACAGCATTAAGCACAATAATTATTCAGTGTGTATATCCCCCTCTTTGCCAGAGAAATGAAATTTCCTTTTCTGAGATGATGCAGGTGAAGGAAGAGCATTTTTAAAATAATGACTACATTTTAAAAACATGGAGCTATATAAATCACTCTACTATAGTATGCTAATATGAACCCCCCCAAAAAGTTTTCAGGATGGGTTTTGTTGTTATAGCACAGTGTATGGTTAATGCAATTTTGCAGAGACTGCTAATAAGCTCCATTTACATATTTTTTTCCATATCTTGACCTTTGTAAAAGCAATTACTACTCAGATAAGGTTTTTGGGGTTTGGTAGTCTGAAACATGCCTGGTATATATCAAGATAAAATAGATAATTTAATGATGTAAAAGGAGCTTAAGAAACAGTGAGCCAAGAAGAATAAGTCATTTGCATTTGTCCCTCCTAATTGGGAGCGGTGTGTGCTGCACCCCCCACTTTGTGGGAGGAAGGGAGTGATGCTACATAGGGAGGAGCTTGCATGTCTGCAGTGGGGGGCTGCTAGGGTTTCGGGACTCAGGCAATACATGTGGCTGTGCAGAGGCTCAGGACATGCAGTGCAGTCAGCACCACTACCCTGCTGTTACAGAGCCCACAGACAGTGGTCAGACCACAAAACACTAGTAGCAGAGCTCTGCACACAGCAAGACAATAAAGATGGTTCAGGATAGCATGTGGATTTTCCCAGGGATTGCCCCAGATGTCTCCCTCAGCTAACTTCCTCCCCTCCGTTCCCTCCCCTTCTCTCTTGTATTTTCTCCCCCCTCCTCTGGCTAAAGATAAAGTGCCTCCACTTTACTAACATCAGCCCAAACCATGTCAACTTCTAGCCCTCTGCAGAACTCCTGCACTCTCTCTGCTCTTTTTTTTTTTTACTGCTACAGCTTGTTACTCTTGATTCTTTCTGTGTCTAGTGACAGCCTTAACTGGGACTGTCCCTTCAAAAACATGTAAAATTTCTATTATATCCAGTATCCAATATATCCAATATCTATGCTTTATGTGGAATTTGGTAGACATCAATATATCAGTTAATCAGTAAAAAATCTGTAAACCAATGCCTTATATACTTTCAGTAATACTTCTAAAGTCCACAACATATATTTAGAGAGGTGGACCTGGTATCTGTAGTCTTCATAACAGTAACAGCCAGCAGCAGAGAGATAAGGATTCTGGTGCGACCAGTGTCTCCAAAAGAGATGAAAGGTGTTGGGGAAAGCCCTTGCTGTTATGAGTCTATAACATGGCCTATGTTTCTCAGAGTACTTGCTAAGTCTTTGAAGGGGTGTTTCACAGGGTTCCCTGCTGGGTCTGGGTGTTAGAGGTCTCTCTCTCTCCTTGTCCTGGAGCGCAGAGGTAGTGACCCACTGACCCCCTTCTAAAAGCCTCTTAAAAAGCAAAATGAGTTTGAAGAGAAGCATAACCATGTTCTCCCACATCCACACTGAAAACAGACAATGGCATCACAGTGGTAGAGCTGGATGCTGTGTTCAGTGAGGCAGCTCACACTTAAGCCCAGAAAACCCCCAACCCAGTGAATAATTTGATAGCACTAAAGCAATAGTTTGTACACAGAAAATATTCAAATGGTATTGAAGAACAAGTGCAACATAGTCACCAACGTGTGATCAAAGACCAAATCAAAATGTGCAAACTTTGGTAAAATATGTAGTGAGTGGAGAAAAACAACTTTTTGTTAAACTATTGAATAAAAAAGAACATTCTTGCCTTTTTCAGCATGGGTTGGACTGTTGTCCTACCACTAAGCTGAAAATTCTTTTAGAGGCAGAAAAGCAGGAGGTTAATATAAGAGCAACTCCTTGTCAAGCCTTTGAAGGTAATTCAACTGACGCTGATGAGAATCAATGCTCCTTTGAATGCATTGCTTGGCAGAAACAGGCCTTTTGTCCCTTAAACTCGGCTGGCAAAAAATGATGCCCTTCGAACAACGGGGGAAGAGGTGAAAATACAGAGTGCGGCAGAAAGGGAGCGCAAGTCTTCGCTTTATTCCCTTTCACAGAGGCAAATGGATTCAGAGCACTTTGTGCATTAATCAATCAATATCTCTCACTGTACATCAATGGCATGACCAAGTTATGAATGACCTTTCAAACAAAAAAAGGACACTTTAATGTGCACAAGACTGCTCTTGGCTTAGTAACTTTGGCTGGGTTTTTATCGCGCATGATTACACCTTTGCGAGGCATGAGGCCGTTAATAGCACACTAAATATGACAAGGTTAGTTGTTATTCAATTTGCACAAGGGGGTGGGGCGGTGAGGGGCAGGGGCTGCCCGGATGTCCTCTCTCAGGGGAAACTCTGAGTTGCTGTTCATTTTATTAAAATATGCCATGCTTCTGTTTGTTCACAGAAAGTAATTTTTGCATTTCTCTGCATATCTGGACCCTGAGCTTCTCAGACGTCTCCTTGGCAAAAGGAGGTAGTGTTATAGATCACAAGAATGTACATTCAGGACCCTGAGCAGATCTCATAAGTGTTAAGTGCACTGTTTTGTAGTGATGCTCAAGTGCTAATTTAAAGATTTTTCCTACCTTCAGATGAAAGAAGGCCAGAACACGCTGTCATACTTGACAGAAATCACCGAGTGTAGAGGTGCTCTCCACAGCACTGCCGTCAACAATTGAGTACAATGTCACAGAACAGTTTTACCCAATTACCACAACACCAAAGGGCTCTGTGCATCAAAGATCAGCAAGACACACAAGCTGTTGGACACCTTATTTCTCTCTTGCTGTCTGTGATCACAATAAAGCACATATACACAGGATCAGTGTCTCTACACACCAGCAATATACTAAATATAAACTTAAACTTCAGTGAAATCCCTTTAAGGAACTCTCTGGCACCCCTGTGAACTCCATTCACACTGCTTGTCTAAACCTAAATTCACATAAGTTTTCACATAGGTTTCTGTTTGCGGGGCTCACATACAGCACAGACTCAGTCCCTGCATATTTATTTAAGACTGTTTCTGAGTGAAGAAAGTAATTGCTCAAAGATTAGATATGGCTGGCAAACATGGCAATGACTGCACTCAACCCATTCTAAAATGTTTATCTCAAATTGTGACTTACTGCATGCACTAGCTGATATCCACCTATCAGGTACCATATGGGACATACTAAGCCTGCTTACAGAAAAGGATTTTTGTTAAAAGAAGCATGGATACACTATACTACTGGAAGGGGCTGTGAGGTGGACAAAGCACAGAAGAATTTGCCTTTTTCTTTTCTGATGGGAAGGAACCAGAAAAGGGGGGGGGGGGAAGGGGGTCATCAAAAAGGCTTTTTTGCCCCCTTCCACGGATCTGCTGAAGCGTGGAGGTGAAGCGTGTAGGCAGAGTGGAACGGACAGGAGCTGACTGTAGGAAAGATGCAGAGAAAGGAAGAGCCTGGACTGAGAGAACAAATTAATGCCATTGTAGGCACCCCACAATGGGGCCTGCAAAGTGACTGCGGAAGGCCCTTAAACAAAAGAGACATCGTTCTCTCCCCACCACCCAATTATATTTTCTCACCCAACTTTACATGACAAAAAAGCCAGCCCATTTTTCCTAATTCTCCCTGCCATATTATGCCCCATTGACACAGACACCTTGGAAACTAAACAAGCCTCAGATTAACGCTGTCTGTGTGACTGACAGCGACCTGCATGCACTCACTGCCACTTGCACCGTGACTTCATTTTGCTTTATGACCCAAAAGCCTACTCTGCCTCAACATCATTGGGTGCTTGGGAGCATTCACCATACACATGACAAAGACACTCATTCTCATTAAGTGTCATAACTTTATTCTGTTTTACCAGACTTCATACAATGCCCAAATCACCATCAGCATAGTAATCAGTCAATTGTAAAAAGAGTAAGACATTTACTTACATACTCACATCTTGAGTATTTCAATGTACATTAGGAATGCAATTTAGGACTATGTCATTCATTTGCATTAATGATGATCACACAAATATGACTGGTAGGCTCAGGAACAATGCGAGATAGCAAGCGAGTATGTGTGCATGCGAATGAGTGCACACGAGTGAAATGTGCAGTTTTAATAGCCATCGACTGACCTGTCATCTCTGAGGCTGCTCCCTTCCCTGACTCATTAATGATGCAGAGATGGGTGACAATGACCTGGATGCTAATTTCACCCCCTGTCCTGTCGGACCACCCTTCTGACATGCCATTAGTTGCCGTTTTTATGTTCTAATAACCTGAGACCAGATATGGTGGTAAAAATCCCTTAATACTTAATATATTTATGAGCAGGTTCAGTGTGGAGCTGCATGTCCTGTAAGCCTGCACTCTGTGTGTGTGAGGGTCCAGTCTGGAGTAGGCCCTCTTGGAACATTTCTGGACCCTCATGCACAATCACAGAGTCTTCAAATTAATCTCTACTGTAAGGCATAACTATCATAAGATACTATAGCTGGCAAGAGCTGTTGTACTGGGCATCTGAGAAATTATTTGTTTGGATCCCCCCAACATGTAACAAGTACTGAAAAGTGTTTTTTAAAGTCACAGAAGAACACCAGTGTGACCAATTGTGGCTAATGGGGAGAAGACTATAGCAGCATTTGGAGAAATGTTGAGCTGCTGCTCTTGACTGGAGCTGGCTTTGTATGTCCTTTCCTCTTCACTGTGCAAGTCTGCTGAATTGACTCGATATGCCAGCTCTCCTGTATGCTTGCTGAGCAGGGAGCGTGAAAATTGACCTTTGCTTGGTTTCTAAACACTGGATTATTCATCTTAATGCTTAAAATTGGTCAGGGTGGTTTATCTGCTGGTTTCCAACATTTCCCTCTTCTTGCCCCTTCTTTCTTTGTGTCTTTAAAATTCATTTTTAAATGAAAAAATATGCTTTCCAGAACTCTAGGGGCTCTACAAATTACCATGCCAAGCATCTCGAAACAATAAAACAGTAAAACCTTATAAAGTTCAGCTGGGATTGGAAATCACCAGGATATGATTGCATATGCAGTAACCGTTTTATAGGCAGTGTGTGAAGAAAAGACAAAGGGAAATTCAGAGCACATCACAAAGATTTACTTGTGCAAATACTCTGTGCAATTTTAAGCAAGAGAAAGAGGTTTTTTTCAGCAGAAGGCAATACTTTCACAGAACAGAAGCATATATGAGTCCATGCCTTCTCTTACCAATCTTGGTAAAGTGGTGTTTTTGCTATAGTCAACAGCACTGTAAATTGTAATGTTATCAGATACTTTATGCAAACACTAACAAAATACTAAATTATACCATGTAAGAACAACAGCTAATGTCTATGATGTGATGTATATCTTTGATGTAGAACTTCTCAAATAGATGGTGAGTTGTTCACCACGCTGTCTGAGAAGGCTTACCATAAACAGTCATTATATTGAGCAAAGATGGGCAACAACATATTTTTCTATGAATTTTTCCAAATAACATCAATCAATAACCCAAGGCTGGCTTCTTCAACCTACTTAAACAGGCTGTTGGGGAATCTGTCCTGCAGCAGCTAATAAAATAACAGTGACAGAGACAGTCCAGACCAGACAAAAAGACTTTGTCAAAAATATGCCTTCAACTAAAGCAGAAGGGGTGTCATAAATCTCCTCAAGTTAAGCAGCAGGAATGTCCCAGTCTGTCAAAAACAAATACCATCCTGTCTTGGACTGTCACTTATGGAATCTTCACATCTGGTTAAACAGAGTTGGGCCTCAGCCCTGGCAAAGGGCAAGACTCCACCAATACCAGAGTCTTGACAAATAGGTTTTCTTAGACCATAGCCTATTTATACAATCAGCAGGCCCTGACCACTGCACTACCCACAATCTTCAGCAACTTAAACCCGGGGCTCATCTTGGAAGCTGTGTTCACATTTTGTCTTCCTTGTGAAAGAATCTCCTGCTGTGGCACATGGGCACTTAGACATGGGCATGAATGTGTGGCTTAATCAATACAAAGCACAGACAGAGGAAGACAGGTGAGTCCACTCATCCCCATGGAGTGGGACAAACTTTGTAATAATCCCTGTCTTTCTACTGAGGTATGCAAACTCCCAGCTCAGGGCTCAAAAGTGCTATAACAGGATGTGAAGTGACAGGCCTTCCAAAGCAGGGGGGCAGGTCCCAAAGTGGGTCTACTGCTATGTGGGACACTCCAATGTGGGGAGGAAACATGAATGAAGTGGTGGGGAACCCGCTGGATCTGTCCCCGCAAATCCCCGCCTGAGGACGCCTGCGAGGAAGCCACTGATGTCACATTGATCACGCGCCTGCAGTCTCTTTCTGTCCGCTGCACTCGGTGTGAATAATCAAGCTCTGGCTAAATCGATGGTTGATGACAGGCCCACAGGTAAAGGTTACAGGCTTGACTATTGAATTATTTCTTCTACTTTCTCATCAGTGCCATCTGCTCTCCTGATTTTAATTGATTGGACAGGATGAGTTACTTGGCTAACATGCGGGTCCTGATGTAGGTCTGCATGAGTGCAGCCTAGTTTCACATTCCGCCCGGGCTAGGCCACATCTGCTGGTCATGCAAATTACAGTGTCACAACATTCATTACAAACAGTACTCAAATCCTCTTTCAGTGTTCGATTGATTTATCTTCCTTTATTTCCTTAAGAATTAATTTTCAGACCAGATATATACTTTGGTCATTGTGTTTCTGTTCTGTTGTCAAACAGAGAAAACAGATCTGTTCAGCTAAATGTGTGCTCATCTAGAGCACAGATCATGACCTTTGGTCTACTCATGCTTTCAGGGGTTAAGGAGATGAACTTATTATATATAAAAGACAAATAATCCACAGACTTGGATTCAAAGTTACAACTGCCTCTCACATGTTGCCCATTGTCAGGTTGTGCTGCCTTAACTCTGACAGTGAACAAACTGCTGGTCTGGCTTTGCAAAAATACAGTAACACAAGCGCTTAAGAATTTATTTGCTCTCATGCCCAGAATACCTGACATGCACAAACAGTGCAATCAATAGTAAATATATCAGAACATACTGACTATGAGATCATAATGTATGACTTGGTGGGAGTCCAAGTAATCTGCTGAGAACAAGTATTTGCTCATGTAAGAATAAAGGTTATGGCTCTTGGAAGTCCACAGGAGAATCGAGGAAGGGACAGAGTTAATAGCCGTCAGCTGTTGTAGCAGCTGATGTAACGTCTGCGTATGTGTGTTAGTGTGTTTTGCACAGGAAGGCCAGAAACAGCCATTGATTGGATTGGATTTAAATAGAACACTTGAAAATATTGGTGCATGGTGATTCCAGGCAGTATGCTGGCATGAGTCACACTGGAAGTCTGTATTACACTAATATTCCCTAAATAAGCAAAGATGGAGCTTGTTCTCTGGGCCCCAGACCTCCATTATTGCTGTTAATATCCAGTAGGGGACCAGATGGCCATGTCTCAGGAAAACACAGACAGCAGAGGAGAAATTGGAATAGATGCTGCCATAAGAGAGAATCAAAAATAGCTGAAGATCTCAATCAGAGATTCACTTAAGAATCTGTCTTTAATGGCTGTCTTCACAATCAAAATAATATGCTTAGGATATACAGTGTACAAGCAGCACCTGAAAATTCCCTTTAGACAATACCCTTAAACCACATGACCAATACGGTTCTAAAGACCACCTAACTCTTTGCATTTTCTCTCTCGCAATCTAGATCATCCAAATGTCTATGTTATAACTTCAAGGTTTAAAAGAAAGACTTTGAGCCCATGTTCTCCTGATCCCTACTGAGTTCTGCTGTTTGGAACCACACACATCAGCAGTCTCTCACTGCTGGCAGACAGCTCTTCTCTTTTGTCTTTTTTTCCCCATCTGCAGACTACCACTCAGACAGAAGGCAGTGTCATTGTATGCCTGCAGGTCTTCTGCAGCCTGCAACTTGGCACCCAAACCACCAAGCTTATGCCTTGCTCTGGAAATTACCGTCAAAGCTTCAGAGTATATAAATAGAACTCATTAGCACATTTGGTAAGTACAAATGAGATGACTGTCTCTTGATGGACTGTCTATCTTTTGTATCAGCTTTCAAGAGAGTGTCTTGTAATGATAGGAGAGGGAAACCAATATTATAATGTGCTCCCTCTCTTCTGTCCATGACGCACTGCGAGGGGTTGAAAGGAAGGACTCAGATATCTTCAGTGACAGAGGAGCCAGAGGCCTATCTGAGCAGCAAAATTCTGTGTGTGTGTGTGTGTGTGTGTGTGTGTGTGTGTGTGTGTGTGTGTGTGTGTGTGTGTGTGTGACTTTGACTTTGTGCACATTTACACCTTCATGCCACTTCTGACACTGAACTGGGGCTCACTGGTGGCACCTTACCTCTCACTTGCCCTTTGCCTCCTGCCAATACAACAGCTCTTTCTTCCAGAAATCCATACAGAGCTTTTCTTTAGATGCATCTGTGAGAGCACATATTATAACCTACCCTTCTGTCAGGGCAGCCAGCGGACAAGCTGTACCCCTCTGTGCTTTAAGGTACAGTAAGAGTATGACCGAATGTCATTGGCATTCACCAATAACCCCAGAAAAGAATCATGGCTTGTTGGTCACTTTGCCACTACAGGATAACCTGACAGAGAAATTTATACAGCACATGTCCATAAACTGATGGAGGAAAAAGAGGCAAGTTTGGAAGATGCAGCAATATGAATCCTCTACAGTGCTTGCGTGTGGAAAATCTATAAAGCCGTCATTTCAACTTTTCAATAAAAGACTAGTTTTCATTGTTTCAAAATGAAAGGTAATGTATTTATGAAATTCCTTGGGAGACATGCTTTAGGTCTGCTGCTTGAGCTGCCTGCAAATCGAACAATTTCCTCTTCTCTTCTGCCTGCCCCTTGGCTGGGGATTATGGGAAAGGCCTCCAACAGGGCTCGTTCCATCTCACCACCAATCACCCCCATCCTATCTGGAGGGCCCTGCTGCAATAACACACTTTATGAAAAGAATATACACAGCTTTCTGAATGACTACTGCCAAGTTTCAGTTTGGAGATGAGGTGACACCGATGGGGGGGGGATAAGGGGTAAGGTACATTAGGGGCCACAATATTCCCTGAATTCATCCCGCGTCTGCACCTCTCCCTGTCGAAGCTGCTGTGGAACCTGAGGACACAGACAGCCGGTTTGCCTCTGCTTTCATCTGGGTGCTTATTTGCTTTCGTTCCAGCAAACCTGTAATAAAGCAGATGCCATTTGAAAGGATGGAGATAATCCGGGAAGGTAAATCCTTTATTGATCCACAGAGTGCGAGGCCTCTTTTGGACCTTAAGGGCAGCTGACAGGCGAGGGTAGAAGCCTGGCCCCTAACAGAGGCAACAACAGGCTAAATCACCACAGCCCAGTTTGCGCTGTTCCTAAATACCACCGTTTTGTCACTGTTGACATTTTCTGTTGACTATTCTGTCCACTATGATAAGCAGTTGACTTGCTGGGGGATGGTGTCTATTGAGGTGGTTATAAAGGCATATGGTCCTTCTAACGATCTTTACTTTGCTTCCACAGAACATTTTTATGCCTCTTTTTAGAGTTGCAGGTAGAATCAAATGATAATCACTAGCCTCCTGCTTTAGCCAGGGGTAGAAGGAGGATGTCTGGGCAGTGATGCCAGTTAAGCCTCTTTGGCTTGAAGTGCATCCCTCCTTTCCAAACTGGATTCTGCATGCAGCAACTGAATGCATCCATTAACTTAATTTCCTGTGCAGTTAATACAAACATTTACATATGGCCATCGACTCACAGAATCCACTCCTAACAATGCAATAGACATTCATTCCAAAATCAGAGTATTTTCAGATTCAAACGGGAGTCAGCGAACTCTGCCAAGGAGTCTTGCCCTGAGAGGCTGGTCGTGGTGCCACGTGTGCCAGCCCACTCATGCCCACATCTGCTGTCAGAGACGGGGATTTCCTCCTCCACTGAGAACCAAGTTGACACAGCCCAGTGATCAAGGGCCTGCTTGCTAGGCAAGAGTTACTGTAAGAGATAATCTGCACAAATTAAGGGAAGCCTTCTCCCTGCCCTCTGTCTTTGCTACTGATGGGAATCCCAGTCTCCCACCTTCCGTAATCTTCTGTGCTTGCATCCTTTCATACACTCCATCTGAAAGACTTTCCAGAACAAGGCAGCCAAAACCTATGTGTCTGACAGTGGCATCTGAAATTCAGAAAAGATCACCCCAGGATTAAAAAATCAGTCAAATATTATCATTATGAAGATATTTGTAAATATCACAACCTCTAACAGGGAATCTATTCAAATATTGTCATTACTGTAATGTCTTGGGGTATATATTTTGCATATTTATAGATTGCAAATATTATGCAAAATCGATAAGCTATATGTTGGACCCCATATGTCCTCCCTACAATGAGTTGAATAACCACAGGCAGCTGGTGCTGTGTTTCAATGGAGAAAGGCTTAAGGAAGATAGATAGACAATACGTGCCTTTTATGCCCGTGTTGGTCTAATTGGAAATTCATCTCTGCCTTCCCACCACTCTTTGGGAGGAAAGGAGAGGTGACATGTGTGGCCTCAAACCCAGCCCACCTCCCCATGCTCTACAACAGTGTTTCTCAATCCTGCTCCTGCTCTCTGCTCTACCCACCTGACTGAACTCATCAGTGGCGCTTTTGATTAGCTGAGCACACCTTATTTAATCAAGAGCATGTTAATCACACTAATCAGGTGTGTTTGGAGCAAGGATAGGTAGAAGATATGCAGGACAGCGGGCCTCCAGGAGCAGGATTGAGAAACACTGCTCTACACCCTTCCAACTTCTCCACAGATTCCTTTGCACTGCCCTTGGCATTGTGTGTGTGTGTCGACTATGTCTTCCCCTATCACATTCCTAAAGCACAGGTCTGCAAAGGCAAGAGGAGGAACACTGGTATATGCTGACTACAGGTTGCTCCAGTCCCTTTCAAGAGGAGCCTACTGCACACAGCTAGAGTCACATTATTAGAAGCAGTAGCAGCAATTATAATTCCTCAAGTGACAGTAATAATATAAGCAACCTGAAGAGAACTGTCAGTCTTGATTAACATGAATACTATAAAGATTAGAAGTGCACATCCAGTTACTAAAAATACAACTGCTAAAATGATCCTATTCATTAATATTTTTGATGAGACAGCTCACAGTAAAAAAGTAAAATATTTTGGGAAAGGGCTGAACATTTGAAAATATCATTATTTTCCCCAAAGATGATTCTAAAGCCTTTACAAATCACCAGTAAATTACATCAACCTGTTTCTAAAAATGAATATGTAACAGCTCTTTTTGTTGTACAGTTTTAATGTGATGCTTTAAAGTGCTACATACATTAGTTGGTGTGCATTACTGTGTGATACAATTTACATTTTATAATTCCTTCCTCACTGACAGTTCTGTGAAGAAATCCTACTTGCAGAGGTGCCACTATAAACCCCATATGTTTAAGTTCTCCTTTTAACTTCCAGAACAAACATTTTTACAGAAAATTACTAATATCAACACCTTTATTTCTCTAGCTGATATAACTTCAATTCCTCTTCATTAGTTATCAGCTCTGCCAACATGTGACATGAGGAAAGATGAATAATTCTGTGTAGGTTCACTTATCTGACAAACAGCTAGATTTAAACAATGCTGCTGTTATCTTGTTACTATATGATGATGACCTCACAAGGCAGTTGTGAAAAATTCTGGAGGTCATAAGAGGGGAGGATGCGGGGGGATGAGAGAACAGGAGAATGGAGGAGGGAAGCCTAGCTCCATTACAGAGACGTAGCCCGGCACCTTGCTCCAACTGTGCTCCAGGAGCAACAAAGCAGCAGTCAGGGGAATTGCTGCCTAGCTGACCCAGAAATCCAAGGCCAGCTTTGTTTTAACAAGCAGGGGAACCTTTTACCACTTTCGCAACTGTGCCTCAACCACAAGAAAGAACCCAACGCCTCAGAAGAACAAGCAGGGAGGAAATTAAATACTACACCAGGAGGGAACGATTCAGCTGTGTGTGTGTGTGTGTGTGTGTGTGTGTGTGTGCGTGTGTGTACGTGTGTGTGTGTGCCTAGTTGGGGGGGGGGTCCAGTCATTGGGGGTGGAATGAGGCATTAGAAGCAGAGTTTGAGCAGCAGAGGAGGGGGCACAGGAGTTCAGAATGCTGATGATGAGGTGTGTTCATTATCACAGTAATTCAATCAAGATGCTCACATAGAATGAAAAAGGCTGACATTCTTTATTACACACATCATTTCATTTAACAGACCTTTTAAAAACATACATAAGGGGGGGAAAAGGGAAGAGAAAGAACTCCCCCTTTCTCCTAAATGAGCTGTGGCTTGTTTTCAAGCGGCTGTTGGTCTGCGCCCAGTCTTTTCCTGGCAATAAGTGCGGCTGGTCTGCGAGGCGGGAGTCTACATATGTAACACTATCAATCAGGCCTTCAGCACTGAAATGAAGTCCGTACAGTCTGGTAAACAAAGCGTCACAGGCTATTAAGGGAACACTTCCTTTTAAAGCACCAACATCTCTAACTGCTCTCTAGTATCCTGATGCTGTACCTTATCAGGGGGAAAAGACCAGAAAACAAAAAAAGTCAGTTGGGAATCAAATGGGGGAGTCACAGTAGTACTTCTAGAGCACTCATACCTCAGATTTTTGTTGAAAATATTCCAGAAAATGAGCA
Source organism: Megalops atlanticus (assembly GCA_019176425.1). NCBI lineage: Eukaryota > Metazoa > Chordata > Actinopteri > Elopiformes > Megalopidae > Megalops > Megalops atlanticus. The sequence continues at coordinate 16,891,146 of CM032881.1, forward strand.
ATTCTTACCCTTTCATTTTACCTTTAATGAGTTCTAACCCTGCCCTCCATCAGACTAAGTGATGTGACATAAGGTCAAATTGTCAATTGCCCTAAGAAAAAAATTAGTTTTATATTGTACTTTTTAAATATTATTTTTATGACATCAATAAAGTTGAACCCAAGTGCAGACTGGAACAGAGCAGATGGCTGCAGAGGCAGCAACATCACATAAACAAAAATAAATCATGGAAATTCCTGCCTTTCTACTATTGTAAACATATTAGGATTCTTTATTACATGATAAGTGGTCTGTGAGCAGACACTAGTAAATAGTGGTGAATATTGGTGGAATGGCAGGAGAACTTCCAGTCTATGTGTGTGGATACAGCACTGCCCATGCAATCTCCCCTGCAGGGGGATCATTAGCTCACCTACAGACTTGCTTTGGTGTTGTCTGGGAACAAAAACATCCATTAATATTGTTCAAAGGTAAGGAAACAAAAAAAAATACAACTAAAAAAATAAAAGCCACATTAGGACCCCACTACTCCTCCCACCCTAACCTAAGCAGGACCGCCTCTTGCCTCCGCATACTCACTTGTCCATTGCACCGTAGTCATTAACATATTTGGAGTGCAGTGAGCAGAAAGCTTAATTGTCCTTAATTGCTCAGCTAAATACATTCTGTAATGATTTGCCTCAGATCTGTGACTGGCTTCTGCGTGATTTCCCAGCCCCTGGCTTCATTATCCCTGCCTCCTTGGAACAAAGCGTCTTCAGAGGCCGTTTTTACATAACACGGAGAGCAGGGCATTTTAGCTCAATGGGGCCACACAATGACGGCCCTTTGTCAGGGTGCTCAGTCAGGGGGCAGGAGTCAAAGTAATTAGAAAACCAAATATGGGCAGACACAAAGTGTTAATTGACTGGGGCTCACTCTTTTTAATCACCCTCTAACAAATAGCCAGCCCCTTTTCCCTTGCTGTTGTTATTTTTGTTGTTATTGCTGTTTTCTCCCCTCCTCCCTCAAAAGTGTTCCTGAATGTGTTTTTGGTGGCTTTACAGCAAAGGCTTACACCATTATTCAAAGTCTACTGGGAGGAAAAAGGGAGGCATTACTGATTCTGGAACAGTCACTCAAAGCTTGACAGCTCTACACTTCCTTCTTGTACAGCGAAGGAGTCCACTGCATGGTTTACTGTGACTATCAGACAAACTAATAATGCACCCTAAATGCATTTGTACTCAAGAAGCATTTATACCTATTTGAAAAAGAAGGGGTAGAACAACAGTTGTTTTTTTTTTCCATTTTAAAAACATTGATTCTAATTCATGGTTTAGTGGTCATTTCAAAAACTCTGTGGAGACCTAACTTATATTTACTGATAGGTACCATTGAATGTCATTCATTGATAAATTCTGTTACTTCTGGTCTACCGTAAAAGCATGTGATGTAGTTGTACCTGCTGTTGTTTGTGAATATTGCCTGCTAGCTCCCAGTATCTGAAGAACTACAGCAGGGAGGGAGCAGGCAGGCACACTGACAACTGTAATCCATGGTTTTCTCCCTCATTCCAAGGCAAGAAGCGCCTTTGCAGAGTCAAGCCAATCAGCAGCTATTCTGCAAATCACATGACACACCAAATGGAGGTAAAACTTGTGCATAAAACAGGGGGCAACACAAACACAAACTCTGCCCTCACTTTCAACATTAAGAAAACAACATTTCTTCTTTCATGTCAATGTCACTGTGGAGGCTGTATGCTGTTTTGAGCCCTTTGGCCGGCCAACAGGAGATACAGCACAGCTGTTCTCCAGTAATGGGTTTGGAAAATAAAACTGAGGGAAGCCAAATAAATCTCTTTTTCTATTTCTATGGGACATAAAATAACAAAAACCAAACCCAAGAATGGCTGAACTGCGTAACTGTAGTAGTCTTTCTCCTTTGTTCAAAGTGCTCTCAGTGCTTTTTAAGAAAAGGCATTAAATCAGCTCAGTTTAACAGAAATATGGTTATTCACCTATAGGAAGTATGCCATGGATGAACAGAGTTGTGGACCCTGAATGTAGCTACCACTTATACTTCACCCTAAAGGACACACAGAAGTGGAGACAGCTTCTAAGTGTGTAAGGGACATTAGCTCTGCACATGGATAGGGCAGTGTGAGTTTGTAGGTGTTGCTCTGTATTTGGATGAGGCAGTGAGCATGTAATGCATTGCTCTTTGTGTGTGGATCATGGGGTGTATTCAAATCCTACCTGTATCGGCGGAGGGGCATTTGCGAATGGTGAAGATGGTGCTCAGCTCTTCGTCCTCCTCTGGCAGGCCTTTCTGCAGCCTTTGCAGCTTGCGCAGACTCTCGCTGCGCTGGTGTTTCATGGAGCGGACGTGCTGGATGAGGTTCAGCTTGGCCTTGGTGGAGTAGTTGCACAGGACACAGTGGTAATAGCAGGCATCCCCCTCAACTGCACTCTCGTGCTGCTGCAGGTGCTAGGAAGATCAAGAGAAAGAGAGGCATTTTAACCAACAGGATGCAATTTGGCACTACTCACTCAGTTTCACTCACATGGTTCACAAATGAGCAAATCAATGACCAATCACAGCCCTGTTGTTTAACACACCACCTTTTATCAACCAGGTACTTTTTGACTCAAATGAGGTTGTGTCTATTTTACTAAGCTAACAAGAGCAGAGTGGGCAACTGTAAAGTCCCAGGGGTATGTGTGCGCATTCGCATATGAGTTGGGGGGGCTCCCCTGAGGATACGTAGGGCCACTGTGTTCCAGACGGAAGGCAACATTGATCCCCTTCACTCTAGAGAAGCTGGTTGTCTCTTCCTGCGGCTTTGAAAAGGAAACTCCAAACATCTGCCTGTTTCACGCATGGGATGCTAAATATTGATCAGGGTGAGTCAAATCCTCCTTTTCACTGTGAGTGAGTGTGGTGGTGGTGGAAAAGGACATTCTAAGACAATCCAGTGCAGTCTCCAGCAGTCTTGCCACAGGCAGACAACACCCCGGGCACAAAAGCTCAATGGCAGCAGACCTGCCAGCTCACCCTATTCAAAACAGTGACTCTAACTCTCTCCAACAGGAGGGTATAGCTGAGTTTTCCCAATCCCTGCATTAATGTGACACAACAGCAACATGAATACAGACGAATTCCTTCAAGTGCTCAAAGATTCTGTCACTCTATATAGCATATAGAACACAACGGAAACATGGTCCGTTTCCAGTTATAACCAGTAGGCAGGTATATCCATGTTGTCATTTTACTCAACAGTAACTCTTCCCAGGTCCCCGGTCCTAAGTATTATGGAGAAGATGCATGTTGTGCTAAACAAGGAAGCTTTTCACAGTTCCCACTCACCTTGAAGGTAAAGGGTTAAATAACACTCAACCCACCACAACAAAGAAATTCATTCCACAACTACACCCTAAACCAATCTAAAGAATGATAGATGGTCATCACATCAGGTCTCAGATCAAATTAGAGAATAACTGAACCACTTACATGCCTAGCTGTACTATGTGTTTACCCACTTTCCTACACATTTTATAGTTGAGTAAATCAAATTCATTCATACCGTTACTGTAAGCACAGTATAATATATTCTTTCAGACATCAGCAGTGATTGTATCTGTCAGGATCTGTTTACTCAGTGCTCTGGAAAGTGTTTGGGTGCACTGCTTTGACTAAAATATGAACTGTTAAATGCAAGCTTCTTTCAAACTGTGTTTGACATAAGTGTTTTTTTCATAATCTTTCTGGCCTGCTTACAGGTTTTGAAACAAAAATTATGCAAGCAAATCAGACTGAATGCTACACATGCTCTAATTTTCCAGATGTGTACTCTAGAGATTTTTTTATGAAATAAAAATGTGCTTCTTTCTGTGTTTCATTAACTGTCAATTATCAACACAGACACAGGAGGTGACAGAAGGTAAAACCTCTTGCTGTTTTTCTGTTCAAAACATGCATTTTCTCCCATCAAGAACTCTTAATCTCCCATGCAGACCACCCCCACAGTCTGACAAAGGTCAGGCAAAACAAATGGATTCATTAAGAAAAGCTTGAACTAGCTGCCCTCCAGCGCGTGGAGCCAATATGCCTAGATTGCTCTGAATTGCAAAATGGAAACATTTGATTTTTAACCAAGTTAAATCTGCATCAGGTGTTGACAGAAGGAAAAAAAAATGCTATGTTCCCTGAAATAATCTCATCCCTTTCTCCTAATATTTAATTTTCTGGCAATATTGCTATAGAGTTTTCAGGGCAATTATGTTCCATTCACCACAGGATCACATTTCTCATATCTGCTCTGCAAACACCTAAACTGTACATTAGGAATCCACTTCCAGGAATAGGAGTTTTTGCAAGCCCCACTGGTCTGGCTAACAGAGTTATAGGCTGATTTTAAAAGGGTCTGTCTCTTTCTGTGCTCGCACTGTGGCCATGTTTGAAGCTCTCGATAGTGAAATTGAGTAGGTGGTGCTGGAAACAGCAGCCTCCCCCTTACCCTCTTCGCACACATTACATCACAGCCCAGATACAGCAAACTGTGACAGACAGATTTTCTCTCACAAAAAAAAAAAATCATAGAAATTGCAAGATTTCTGAACTGTGCGGCAGTGCACCACACTTAGTTGGAACAGATGTCTGTACTTGCTCTTTAAAAAGTCAAATTTCTTCCATGTATAAATGAAGGCTCCAGAAACTCTGCTGAAAGACAAAGGGCCCATGAAAAAGCAAACAGGGTGACACCTAACCTAAACTTCAAAGTTTGTCATAAAGGTAAAAAAGGAGTAAAGCTCCCTATAAAGCTGAAGTGAACCTGAGATGGCCCAGTCTCAACACAGCTGTGTATCAATAATAATGTGAGAGTTCTGTGGTTATTGACCTGGCCTGAGAAGGGTCTGAAATACTAGACTCCAGTCCCCTCAACTGCTCCTGCCTGTTGACTAAAGACCATGCTGCCTGTTTTCAGAACAGATAAATGAAAACTGAAATAGGGACCACAATTTTACATTAAAAACTCTGGGCTAGAAAAACACCCAGGAAACCTTTCACCATGGCTTATGTCATCACTATGTACATTTGATAATGCCAGCAAAGGACTTAAATGAAAATAACAGACAGGAAGCCTTCACATAGGAGTATCATTATATTCTCACTACTTGTTTCTCCAGTTTAAGCCCAACTGATCATACCCTTACTGTGGGTAGGAATTATAATATGGAAAATCTAAATGGTAGCAAAGAGCTGGAAAGGGTTACTGTATAGCCATTGCAATATGGCCAGCAGGGACACTTAGTTGACTGGATTCCATTAGAAAAATCTGTAAGACCAGATTTAAAATGGACCACATTTTCCATGTTAAACAAAAACACACCTTAAGACACTAAGCCTGAATGTGAGAGACAGTAATGGATGAGACAGAGCCTATATTCCCTGTGTCTGTTTCCTATGATCCTGAAGTTCCAGGCTGATAAATCACCTCCAACTTGTGTGCAGGAATTCTGGGGCCTAATGAAAAAGTCATGTTGGAAGGGAGGAGGAGCTCGTGAGGGTGCTGTGGCGGAGCAAACACTCCCTGTGTAGCCCCTGCGCGAGGCCTCTGAGAGGGGAAGGGCTGGCCCCTGCCCCGCCCATGCATGGCTTCAATTTCTATCAAAACCCATTAAATTTCTTGCTGGAAATTTACTGCAGAGGTATGGGAGACAGAAGTTCGACTGTGATAACTGTGCAGTGAACCAGGTGCTACAGGAGAGGCATATGGCCTTGTGAACGTGTGCTGCACTGCCTGACTGCAATGAGACTGAATCTCTCATGGGAAGGATGAATTGCTCTCTAATGCTGTTAGGTAAAGAGGAACGGGGGTGGCAGGGGTGGTACCTGGCCATCTCTGCAGCAATTCAATGCTGCGCCTTTACCTTTAAAGAGATTTTGTGTATGTATCAATTTCAACACCCACCATTACTATGTGTATATATGCACTTTTATCCACTTTAAAAAGGACGTAAAAATAAACCTCCAGCACCAGGAAGAACATAGATGGAAGCTCACTGTAAATGTGTAGTGGCATTGAATCTCATCTGATGGGTGGTGAAGAGGGCCAGCAGCAGTGGAAGCCTCCCCACAGCTACTAGCCAACAGCTCTGTGGGGAGGCTTCCACTAGGATAGCCAAGGGGAGCAGTGAGCTTTCTTCAGCTGTTCATGCACAATCACCACTCTTTGATCAGACCCCAATTTCTACCATTCAATTTGGCAGCACTCTTAATATAAAGTTAATGCATTAAAATGGATGGCCATTCACTGGCTGAATAGCTATCAATTCTCCAAGAGCCAAAATCCCTTTGTGAATGAGCCAGCGAGTGCATTGCTTTGCAATTATCTCTGATTCGCAGCACTTAGTGCTGAGGCTGAACACTTCCCGGACATTGTCTGAGTGATTTCAATGCCACCGGCAAGGCAGGTGCAGGCAACAGAAGAAAACAAGCTCCTTGCCCAGTAAGGATCATGTCTCTGTCCCACACAGTTGTAATGGGGTCTTACATTGTATAACTTTCTAGTGGCAGTTGTGAACTTTTAAAGTAAACCGGCTTCTAACCTGACTTTATTATTTCACTGAATAACCCCAAGTACTCCTTGTTGTAAAGAGGCAGCAAATGTCATGTAAAAGTTTTAGTTCACTAAATTAACCAATAATATTTGATCCTGAAAAGAAAAAACATGATTGGAACATGAAAACATGATTGTGCCGAGACACACTTTTTGCAAAACACACCTTCTAACTCACTGTGCATGAGGACAGAGTTTGGGGTGGACTGGAGATTGATCAGGCTGACACTTCCTTTCCCATTTCCTTTAATGCTGAGTCTTGTCAAAAAGGCATTGTGATTCCCCTGAAAGGCAGGCAAGCTATTACCTCTGGAGTTTGAATGCTTCCAGTTTGCCTGTAATTCTCTGCCTCTGCAGCAGCTGTAAGCGTGATAGCTGCGTTGGATGCCAAGTTCACCGGCTGATTCAAATTAGCCACTGCGAGCAGTGACATGCCCAGATGCTACACTGTGGCCAGAGGGACCCCCCCCACCCCAACACCATCCACACCCACCAACTGCCTCACAACAGGTCTACTGTAGCTGGCTTTCGTTTCACCTTTCTTTCTCTGCTAACACCTCACACTTAGACACAAGGAAAGCAAGTACACTTTTTTCCAAAAAGTAACAGCGATCAATTCTGATGGATGAATTAATTACAGACTGCATTTGACTGTGATACTATGAGTTACTATCATTACTATAGTATTATTACTATGGAAATAAATGAGTACATGTAACTGCAAAGATGAGATGAAGAGGAAGATCTAGAGGTCAAGATGTTCTGCTCCTGCCTGGCCCAGCTTTAACCACTCCCCTTCTCTTTAACGTTAATTAATGCAATAATTATGGGATTCCTTTCCAATAAGTGATGTTGTGCAATGTAAAGAATACACTTAATTGGAGACAGAAGGTGATCAATGGATATGGTCATTTGGTCCACTCATTTGTGCATGTATGGGGGGTGATGACAAGTAGTTAAATGATGTATACTCTTTACACATTCGCAAAGAAAGAGGCAGTTAATCCCCCTTTGATAATGTTTCTGCCTTCTGAAGAATGGCCCTCAATCAGCTCTGATCAATGTGTCCACATAATTTATGGAGCAAGTCACTCTAGCAACAAATAGGCAACTTTGAGATCAATGCCTTGCACAGCGATAACAATATTTGGATAAATACAGGCACAAACACATTATGTGCACTTTTAATGGGAGCCAGATAAACACATTTCCTTTTAATGAGCTGAGCTGCTGCTTATGCCATGCACAGCCAATGACTTTGAAATGGGCAGGAAATGATGTCGAGCCCGGAAAAAATATTCATCGCTTGACATTGCTCTCCTCTCTAGGCGCCTAATTAACAGCTTAGCCTCCTGGTGTTTTTATGAATGTCAGCCACAGAGCACAGCAAACCACCAACAAGGCAGTACAATAACTCTTCCAGCAGGAGGCGACAGCTGTGGGGGGCCTAAAGTGAGGGACTTAAAGGGCTATACTACCAGCTGTTCTCTTTGCTCTGTCATGTCATCACTATCTCCATTTCATCTGCACACACACAGTCTGAACCTGGGGGAGGGTGACATGGGACTCACCATGCCCTTTCTTCATCCACCCAGCATCCACCAGGGTGGGCTCTGAAAAGGCATCTCCATCTGATCAGATAGGGAGCTTCCCATGGAAGAACTACACTACATTGGACAGACTTCACAACATACTCTGTGGCTCACAGTTGGAGGTATACAGTGGCAGTGTAAGGGCAAGACAAAGGTGCATTTCTATGTTATAAATTCATATATTTACTGGTTATAAACTACAAATAATAACTCACACATCATCTTTCATGGATGTCAAAGCACTTTACAGTGAAATGATAGTGACATTTCAACCACCAACAGTATCTATCACCCACATGGGCAATTCACAGTAGCCTTTTTCTGTGAGAATTCTCACCTCCCATTAGGCCTAGCTGAGGTGCAAAGTGAGGGACTATATAGCCAATAAAAGTGGGAGATGATTACATCACCCAGAAAAGCTGTGTGTGAACATTGCCTTAGTGGGCCCAATAAGAAATTTGGCCAAGACCAAGGGAACCCCCTACTCTTTCTGATAAGTACCTTGGGATCTTTCATGTCCACTACGAATGAGGACCTTGACTCAGTTTCTCAAATGAAAAAAAGAAAAAAACTCTGACAGCAATCAGCATCCTTTTCACTGTAGAATGATACAAGATTTCACCTTGGTCCAGAGGAAAGACTGGCCCCTACTGGCTCACCAGCACCGATTCCAGAGCAAACCTGGTTTTCCATGATCTCTCACTGTAATATACTATACCAACCCTGTTCCCACTTAGCTTCACCGATCAGGCAGGAGAAAGTTATGGTGTTATATGGCTGTTGGCAATATCAGCGAGCCATCAAAATACATTAAAGCTTTGACAAAGGATGTCATTCAATTAGGAAAACAATCCCCAATGTCAGTTGTTAATATTTTGCATAAACCCCTTCTCAGGACAGGGGAGGTGTGTGTTTGCATGCATATTCACCCACTTCGGCTGGCAGATTGGCTACCCCAAGCAGGAGATACTACACACATCTGGCATGCTATGTCTGTGATGATGGAGCTCTAAGATAACCTAAGTGAATAATACGTATGCACTTATATACTGGTAATGTATACATTTTTAATACATATATATGTATTTCTTCTGTCAAACTGGTTTATTAGCAGCACTGCTGATCTCACACCCACTTGAAAGATGCAGACATGATATGAAAAAGGAGTCTGAAAACAATCTCATCCAGCTAGCATTGTCTGACTTACAGCTCTGCTGTACCCAGTTTGGCAGCGTAAATATTTCATTACAACATAATTGGTTGCTGCTTCAGGCTAGGCAACAAGGCTGTTAAAAAACTAATGTTTTTTCATCCCTTTTTATCTAAAATTCACTAAGCAGTAGCTGGAGTTGAAGTTGACTCCATAACACCACCAGTCAAGGACTTGTTTAGACTGCCCACCCCTTTGCACCCTGCCCAGCCACACCACACGCTCCATCTCATTAGGTATACTAATCAGGGTGCTGTGCTAATGTAAATATTTAACAGATTCTTAAATTGGGAACTTTCAATACCATCAATGTGCCAGCAAAGGGGAAATGAGCCCTTGGAATGGCAGACTTCTTAAAATGTAAATGAAAATTTGAAGGGGGGGTTGTGTTGCAGCACAGAGAACCATTGAATTCATTTGTGTATATGATGTGGATGTATATTATGCATCCAGTCAGTGGGATTGAACCTAAACAGCACTTTATTGACCCCTCCACTTTTCCCCACCAGTATCCACACCAGAACATGCCCCATCCATATGAACACACAACAGTATGTGCAGGAATACATCTTGTTCTGAAAAACAAAGCACTAATTCAAGAGTTTTAATGCATTCATTCATGACATAAAAGACAGTCAATAAAAACTCCTACAAAGCCACACACTTCATGTGGCATACACTGTAAACATATTACATTCCATTCTAATGTTGCTGGACTCAGATGACTATCTTTATAATAAACTGCAAGCTAAAATATTTGACAAATATTATACATTTTAGAGAGTTACTCTCTTCAAAATTAACCTGTTAATTGCCTCAAACTAGCCAGCTTTGCATTAAATGGGAAAACATATGTAGCTGTATAGGATATTATGACTTTCAAATGCAAATGCAATGCTTTTATAAAATTTCAGTAGCATTATTTTTCAGTCATCCTTAATCAAAGAACACCAGTGAGTATGCATGTTAATGGTGCTCAAGTGCTTAATCAAATTACAGTTTATCACCGTCTGTACCTTGTTTTGCTCACATGTTTCTCTGCACAGTTTCCATGGAAGTGTACCAGAGAGGCTAATTTATCAATACAACTGTATATAAACCATAGTAAAAAGGTAGGACACTCTTTTCTTAGAGCTAGCAGTCTTGGAACAGCAAAAAAAAAAAAAAAAAACACATCACTGAAAAAAAGCATGTTTGTATGTTCATTTGATTGAATTTCTCCTTTTGTTGTGGACCAAAACAGAATTTAGGATGATGCTACAAACCTGAACAGAACTGAATGGAAAGGCGAAGGGGTGGACCTGACAGACTACTTCTCGGAGTTGTGATAACTACCTTCTTTAAACACCTGTACACAAATGAATGTTCTCCCTTCTTCCACTTGTTTCTGTGTTTCCTCCCGTGTTTACAGGGGCAGCTGCTGCGTCGGCAGCGAATGAGAGAATCAGCTTCAGAACTGCAAATATCTGCCCTGCAGCGCTCCTCATCTTGCCCCTGAGCAAGTCATGAATTTGAAATGCCCTTTTTAAGACCTGGCCTCTAACCAGGGTCTGGAGTGTGTGCACTTGTGCTGAAAAGAGGGGATTGTCCCAAGACGCTATCACCCCCCTAAAACACCCCAACCACCCCTTAATCGGAGGCTAGCCCAACAAATTCTCCTGGGCCCACCAAAGAGCACTTTTATTAGGTCATTTTCCTATGCTTTCTCGTTACAGACTAAACACAAAACAAAAAAAGACTTCACTTTCCATAAAAAAGGGAAACAAAGTGCTCATTGATCAGGGTGATCAATGGTCAATCAATAACCTAAACCCTCATCATTCCAACCGCACCATAATTACAGCTGAGATATGGTCGTCATCAGAAAAATCAAACACAGGCTGGGCTAATTGGAGATGGGCTATTGCTGTAGTCATGCAGCCAGTTTTACAGGCCTCTAAAAGACCTCAGCATCCCAAAATAACCACTCCAGCCATTAGCCTCTGTGTCATCACTGAAGGCATTGTCCTGGACAGACAGTCGGGGACATCTAATAGAGGGCACAGCAACCTCCAGCACAAGAATGCTTTGTATCCCTTTTCATGTAAATTACACAAGCAGGTTATAAGATTACATTAAGCACTTTTTATAGGGCAACTTGTGATTTTAATTTATTAATGTTTTGGAGGCATGCCCCCATTTGGCAATTCAGCACTGGCCTTGCTGTCAAACATTAATATATAAAAAAAAAGTTCCTGCTCTGCACTAAGAGCACTGGCACAGAAAAGTGGCTTCTGAGAGCTGCTGAGAGCCATGAGTGAGCTGGCACTGTGTGACAGAGACCTCAGCATGCAGGGCATCAATGCCCACACACTCTGAGCTCAGAAGTCACTGGACCCTGTTACTGTCATAGTAAAGTTACCCCACACTCCCACTTAGTACAATAAGGGTGACTTATAAATTATATTGTACATTCGATGGAACTGAAAACAGTAAATTGACACATTCCATCATAAAAAGTTGTATTCTTCCTATGTCTCAAATTCCCAAACCACTTCGCTTACACTGCATGTACCATGAGAGGCTAGAAAGAGACTTGGCAGAGGAGCACTATAAAGTATATAGTTTTAACCACCTTTCCCTCTCTCTCTCCCTCCCTCTCTCCCTCTCATGCATTCTTCACCAAAGAGCCAGGGGCGCCATGCTTGTAAAGAAACCACAGCCTTTTGAGTGCTTCTTGTATTTACAAACGGAGGTATGTTGGAATCAAAGGAGTTACCACATGACATAACTCACATTAAACAGTCAGCAGATAGGAAATTTATAGAGTGGATCCAAGGTAGGTGGAGCACCCAGGAACACTGCAATTGTTTAATTATGCTTTCCCAGCAGAAAAGCAGAACTTACCTAAAACAGGGTACTGTGTGAGAGTCTGCTGACAGCCAGCTGCTAACTGCAATGCCTCCTCCTCCCCCAACTCAGTTCCTCCTACAGGCACAGGCAGGCTTCCCCAGGTGTCGCACACTATCCCTTTCCTAATTCCACACCTCCTGTTACTCCAGTCTTCTCTCATGCACAAACTCCTCTCTTACTTTCTCTCTGTCAATGTCTTTCCCTATCAGTCCCTCCCTCACAAGCTCACACTCTCCTCCTCTCACACCCTAACCCTATCTCTCCTCTTCTCTCTCTCTCACACACACACATACATATATATGTATATATGTATACGTGTATACATATGTGATGAATTGATGGTATTGAAGTCATCTCCTTCTGTTCTTATTAAAACAACTGCTCATTTCTCTCTCTCCCTTTCTTGCCTGCCCAATCTCACCTCAGTTTTTATTCCACCTTCATCAGCGAGGGAACTAAATGGAACACAATATTTTAAAGTCTTATCTGTTATCTGTTCTTACAAGGGAATAATGGGGTAGTTAATCCTCCAGATCTCTCCAAAATTGATTAATCAGCATGCATGCACTATCAAGTAAAAGATTAATATCTCAGTGCACCCCAGTCAAATAGTTACCCCAAAACTATCAGTAATAATTCATTGCCCTTATGAGGCCAAACTCCTGTCTGTTCCATTTAACATCACTCTTCTGATGTTCCTGTCCATATTTGATGGTTACCCACATTTGTATGTGCAGTACCAAATCAGATACAGTGGAGAAAAATCCTGCTTTACATTCACAGAATAACATTATGTACCAGCAGATGCACAATAATTACTGTTGTTAAAATTCAAAACCAAAGGTTTAATGGAATTTACCACACATCTCTTATTGATGTATCATGTAATATTAGGGTGGTACAATGGTGTAAGTGGCCTCCTACCTTGGCAGAACAAAGGCCCGTGTTTAGCAGCCAGGCTGCACTCCCGTCACCCTGAACACACCCTGTCCTGGTGATGGATCTCCAGTTTATTCAGCTATTTTAAGGACAAAGGAGGGAATCTCCTTAGAGAACGCCTTTCTTTCACTGTGGTTGCCCACATTGCACTCCCTCCCATGGAGGTCAATAAGCAGCCAGATTCTATGTTCTGCAGATATCTGCCCTGTACTGCCATGATTAATCTACGCGTGAACTGAGAGGGGGAGATTTGGGTTATTAAATTGGACTAACTTTAACATCCCCCCAGGACTATATGGTGGGAAAAGGCCCACTGAAGCAAAGCCCCACTCTCTGGATAACAGATCTTGGGCAAAGTCTCCCCTGCCATGCAAACACATCAAATATAAATATAATATATACAGTGGTATATAAAGTAGTCCTGTAGTGGCACTAAGCCACAGGGCCCTCTCACCCTTTCCTTGGATGACAGGCCCTGGTTTCTGTGTTGGCAGGCTGACTGAACCAGCTGCTGCAGCTGTCTGTTACTGTCCTCTTCAGGAAACAGTGGTTCATCTAACTGCACTGGGATATCGCTGTGCTGCATATCATTACACCAATTCAAACCGATTTTTGTTCTCGCCAGCACAATACTCTAATCCAATGTCTGAGTATCTGCTCCTGGGGGTTGTAAATGGGACCCACTGGGTCAGAGCAGCACCAGCATTGACCATTAAATAGGGATCTGACACCAGCTATATATATAGGCTTTAACAGGTCTATGCATTTCACAGCATTGTTTCATTATTTCAGGTGTAAACAAATAATCTCCTGGACAATGACAAAGATATTGCTACCAATTTTCAACCAATTTCACCATATGTAAGGCTGTTTGCTTGTGCAGTGGGGTAATAGAACAAAAATAATGTTTTAGGATTTCAAACAATATTCTTCAAATATCTTTGTATTTGTTTGTATGCTGTAGGTAATGACTTCATATAAAGTGTAGTTTATAAGTGTAAACATGCCGTTTCAGAATAGTTTTGGAATATATTGCTCCGGAGGTAGGAATAAAGGTTGAGAGAACCTACAGTTCCCAAGTTGCACTACTAACCTCCTGCTGACCACATCTGGGACAGCACAGGCCCAACCATAAAAAGGCACAGGGCGCAGGAGAAATGGAGGGATTGTACAGGTACTAGCACATCAGATCATTATTTTATTACGTAAACTTTTGTGTGTGATCTGTTTCACACATGTCTCCTTTAAACTTCTTATAAAAGAGATGTAATTACAGAAATTTTAGATATAGCCCTGAGGTGTCAATCGAAAACCTAAACTGGCCTTCCATGAGAAATGCTGTTAGCATCTCACGTGTGTATGTGCTTTTAAATACCAGACAGGTGGGGTACTAACTCATCTCCGCCAGAGCTCAATAAATTAATAAGGCTCTGTTCAATATGTATTGCCTTTTCCTCCCTTTTTGCTCACCTATTTGTTTTTGCCTGCAGCCCATACAATGGGACTGGCCCCCATTCGCTCCCCAATCCATACACTTTAATTGCTCCCTCCAGCCCTGACCCCTGCTCCCCATCACTTTCTGATATACAGCATCTCTATTAAGCTTGGAAGTAGGTAAATATTCTTCTAATGACCCTTAGTCCTAATGACTACATTGAAAATGGGAGGAAAAAAATCAATCCGCTCTTTTTCCTTTGTCTCCCTTCAACACCATTAGTTTGATATTTGATTTCAAAATATTTTTCAGAATTGAGGCTATAGAGCCAAAACTGAAACAGATATAATATTTTATTTGCAAGACTTTCTGAACAGATGGATTATACTCACTGTCATTTAAAATAAAGTATGGCAACCAACCCCATTATTTACCTAATCAGTAAATGCAGACCAATCTTTGGATATGTAAAACACAGCAGGTAGGACAGAGGCACTTCTCTATAAAGGTAACTGATGGGTTAGACTGATTGGTAGAGCCCCTTTTTTGGAATTATCCTGAATGAACAGTCCCAGAATTCCATCTGGCCTCTGAGTCCATATCTCCCTGTGTGGCTGCAGTGTGGGAGAGTCAGACAGAGTGGTAGTGGGGGTTGGGTTGTCGATCGATGCAGTGATTGGCAGTTAATGGCTTTTCCTGTTCTGCCTTTGTAACCTGGGCCTGACGGCTGTTGCCACTGATCAGAAATGGCAGATGCGGTTTGATTTTTGTATATATAATCCTGGCCTTGTGGAGATGGCTTCATCATGTTTAATGATTTAAAAGTTAAGTTGAATACTGTGGATACAGAGAGGCCACTTGTGAGAGCGTCACTTCAGAAAGATTACAGTAAAACTCAGCATAACCTATTAAACATCATTCGATTTGACATTTTTAAGTATTTAAGGACATTCCTTTTAAATCCATATTTCGACCTGTTTAATGAAAACAATAATAAATTTCAATAAGAAATAAGCCTTAGGGTATTTTGTTGGAAAGTTATTGCAGAATGTAATTTTTTTTGTAAATGTCAAGTACATTCTTGTCATGTTATGTATTTTGGGATGCATACATCTATTGAATATTTAATATACAAAATTTCTTCTGATCATACTCACTACTGATGATACTATCTCCTACTGAACTATAAAATAAAATAAAATAAAATAAAAAAAATTGTAATGTTTTAACGCACTTGTTAGCTTTACCTGCTAGTTTGTACCTTGCCTAGCCAACCTTTGGAACTTGCAGTGCTTCTAATATTCTTGACTCTGTATGGTTCTTCGCTTGTGTTGTATTGTACCTCACTTGTAAGTCGCTTTGGATAAAAGCGTCTGCCAAATGAATAAATGTAAATGTAAATGTAGAATGAAGACATCATTAAGCCATTGTTGACTGTAGCGACGGGCGAGAGCAGTCACCCCACCCGGCCTCAAACCCGGGTCTACGGGGTACCAAACATGCGACTTTGACCGCGACGCCAAAGAGCCAGGCTAATTGGTATGGCAGTAAAAGCACATACTCAACTGTAGTGACGGCACTCAGTCACATTGACAAATAAAAGGAACGGTAACACACAGCATTGAATGTCAGTATTATCTCAGGTTGTCTCTTACAAACAATATGTTCAAACTAATGACTGGTTACCAAGCTAAATGAGATACTAGGCTGCTTCATACGATGACTATGAAAGTATATTCTCTCATAATTTCATTTAATATCCTTTCATTTTGAATTAGAATGAGAGCTTCTGAGCTCAAGGTAACTGTGTATGAAAACCAAACTTTCAAAGCAATCAAAATTTGAGGAAGAGAAATCAGACTGGGGAGTTAAATAACTTTCCCCTTTCAAATGTAAACATCTAAATATGTCTTTACTTTCACATCCACATGGGCAAAATGCAAAGATCCTGGACATATTCACTTCAGCATAAGCCCCCCCAACACACAGGTTGGGGGGGGCTTGTTTGGGAATGGTATTGGGTGACAAGTATTATACAAAACATGCCAGCTTTCTGTATATTATTTGGTCATTGAGACTAGATGGGGCACATGTCTTCAAAATGTCAATGAGTATGACACATCTGCAATTATGGCTCTAACATGCTATCAGGCGTCATTCATTCACACCCATTTACAGAAAGTTTGCTATGATAGAGTTAAAAAGAAATAAGATTGCAAATGGCGGAAAATGAAATGGTTCAAAACCGAAGAAAATTGAAAGATAAGGCCATTTCAACTTATGAGAGAGTGAAAAAGGTATGGAAGTTACAAACACACTGTAGGATAGCAAAGTAAGGAAGGAAAGTAGGGAGGGGGGAATTTTCCTGTACAGAGACATTTGCTACAGTTTAGCTTATGATGTTACAGTGCATTTATTCTATTTAAATTCAGCAACCCAAGTAATTTCAAAATTCCCTCTCCTAACAACTTTTTTATTGCAACAAAATTAAATGACAGCATTGATCTGAACATGCCAGCTTTACACATGAAAATAAAAAGGCTATATTACTTATTCACAAATGGAAATAAACATGATGAAGGAAATCTGGTCCTAAACTCAAGAACAAAAGCTATTACGACTGGGATCTTGAGACATGTACCAAGACCCTCACTGATAATAGTGGATGAAGTCTTATGAATATTTGTTGTCAGTATTTAGGACATCATTTCATATGGTGGTGCATTCAAAGCTTCCCTAACAATTCACCTTTGATGATATATTAGAGAACCCTGCCTGGGACATCAGAACTGTATCAGAATTACATAAGCACAAAAGCTCAGTTCTGGGGGATCTGGAGGTCCAGACTACTGGGATTCTCTGCAACAGAATTAATATACAGTTTCTCCCCCTGCAACATCAACAAATATTTAATATTGCCTTGCTCCTGTTCTCATTAATAAGATGCACAGTTTTTCCTCTGGGTGGTTAATTTAACATAATGATAATTTAAATAAGCATCTGCATACTGGATGTGCAATCTACTCTCATGGCAAAGTATAATGGCTCCCAGAGAACTTATTGATACAGTAGCACAGGCCATACTTGTGGTTTAATTTACTTCAACTCTTCCAGCAATGTGTAAATTGGGGAATGCCTATGCATTGACACAAGTAGCCTTTGTCCAAGTTTGACTCCTTTTTTTTTTTAGGTTTGGTGTTGACCTTACAAGGGGCATTGGAATGGAAGAGGAACGATGTGCATTGAAAAACAATATATCTAAAATCCCAAGTGAGTGTGCACTGCTTTTGTAGAAGATTGTTGTACAGTCTTTGAATGAAGAGTGTTACTATGACAGGGTACAGTGGCTCTATAAACTTTGCAGGCCTTGGGAAAACTGCTTTAGAACACACATGTGTGAAACAGTTTCTACTGAGCACAAACCTTGTTTTTCCTCCATAACAGCTGTAACCAGAAAAAAAATACAGCCTGGAAAGGTTGACCCCTTTACCCCTTAGGTTAGGTACATAAGGGAGAGAAGAAAGGCAAAAAAGTCTTCACGCACTGTCCTGTATTCCATGGATCCACTTCTGAACAACAAAGAACTTATATCACATTGTGTTACCAAGCATGACTACCCAGTCAGACAGCTAAATAATAAATTATTCAGTTGAGATTTTTTTCAGACTTCAGAAAACAGTGGCACTGAAGCAGAACAGAGATAAGACAGATGTTGCCAATTTTGGGGGAACTGTTCGACTGTCTGCGTCTATGTGCTAAGGATTTAGGCCTGTACTGGTATGCACTTACAGATTCAAGCAGGTACTGAGCAGCAGAGCCAGGATAGGCTGGCCATTTGCTGCTAAACAGTGGTGGGGGCGTGGGTGCACAGAGTGAAGGCAAAAGAAAGTTTTGATTGCACCCTTGGACAGATCACTTGTCCCTTAGCTCCATCTCTGAGCACCTTAATGAGCTTAAAGTAGAGCCCATGGAGATAGAGGGGGGAGACAGAAAAAAGATAACATTTGGGAAAAATCTGTGGATTCCAAGCAAATACCTTTATTTCCCTTCTGCTTTCTGAGCAGCTTTCTTTGATTACCTGTGAGTATATTGCCCCCCCCTCACCTCCTAAATCAATACCCAGACGTTTCCACGAAGGCGCTCGCACAGGGAGCTTTTTCTTCTGTCCTTTTTTTATTCCCCTCTCTCAATTTTGCACTTTTATTTATACGAGAATAAAGGCCATGATGAGAAAACAAGGTGCAAAATGATTTTTTCCAGAGGCCCCCAATAAAAACCAGATGACACCCTGGGCTGCACTGCTTAATTACAAAGGGATGAAATCTTGAGACTACATCTGGAGAAAACATTGCCCCCCACCCACCCCAAAACACCAGCAGATTTACTGCTCCCAGCTCTCATCCCTGGACTGCAGCAGACGGCAATTAGGTGAAAAATAAGACTGTTCAGCGGCCTACTATCGCTGTGGGGGTGGGGGTGGTGCTGATTCCTCTAACCCTGGACTACAGAGTCAGGGCCCTGTGATTCCCCATCAGGAGTTCAAACCTCCCCAGGACCAGAGCTGTGTGTGTTGGGTGTGTTCCCCAGGACAGCTGCACCAATATTTAATGGGACCTCCATTGTTAAATGAAAAAATCATTGCCCTCAGCAAAGATTGCCTGGTGTCGAACTGCGAATGACCCCTGTCTTCCGACTTGTCTTGTCTTTACTGCTGCCAAACTGAGGTGGGAATTAATCTCTGATGTAAAGAGGAAAAATCGTAGAAAAAAGTAAGCGAAATTGCAAAAAAAAGTATATGACAGGAAACATACCTTCACAACACAGACAGTCCATAATTCTACCCCTAATGACTAATTAAATGTAGAAGTCATGCAAAAGTGGCATGTAACAGGAAAATGGGAACACGAATCTCAACCATTATGATAAATGTCCACAGCCCATTTGCATATTTGAATTTACCTATTCCGGGGTGCTATTCAGCATATTTACTATAGACACAGTGAGGTCCCTGTGCGTGCACCTCCTGCCTGTGCTCAACACTCACCCCTCCCTACGGCAGGTCATGCTGAATAGAGAATGAAGAGCAGTTTTGCTGGTCTGACCATGCAGAGGCTGTTAATCTGGTCGCTAAGCCACCGTTGTATTGATACGGGTGAGCCCGTAAGCCGCCCTGTCTCTCTCTCCATCCCCTCAGCTTAGGAGCCAGTGAGGTTCAGAAGAGGCAGGCTCTGCCTTATCAAAGGGGCATTTACCTGCCACAGAAGCCTGCAAGTCCCCAGGGTGACCTGCTGATGTTTGACCAAGGCAGCCAAGAAGAGAGAGGCAGTGGATGCCATGTATAGGACTCCTCTTTTAGCAGGCAATGCCAACAATTAAATTTCCTCGTTATCTTGGGGGAGCAAGACAGAGACACGTAATTAAGGACATGTGCGTAATATCTTTACAAAAGAGAGGCAGACACTGCTTAGATAAAATACAAAGTGGACAGCATAAAAAGAGACCCTCTAGTCTACCTCTGAGATGTAACTCTAATGAGGTGTAATGCTCAAAAATAGTTTTCACACTGAATCAAAATGTATAATCTCGTTTCATCTCGGAGATGATTGTAGAGCACAGAGCAAGGAAAAGGGCTGCATATTTGCTTTCTTAATGTGAACTGTAATATTGATCTGTCAGAAGTTTTATGACCTGCAGATCTACTGTTGAGTGAGGAAATAATCCACCAATCCACCAGTGCATAAACAACAAACTTTTTTCCCTACAGAGAAGTCTGAGATGGCTTGGGTGGGGGTGCAGGAGGTGAGGGACGAGGGCTTGGCCAGGGAGAATGTTTAGATTTTCAGGCTGAACGGATTAAAGATATTTAACCTTAAGCAGGGCTGGACACAGGACCACCCACTGGTCTGCAGTCTGTGTTGATTTGTTTTGTACGTGAAGGGTATTTGCCTTGTTTATTAATGTGAGGATGGAATGAAAAGTGAGGGAGGAGGGAGAGAGAAAGAGAGATATGGGTGAGTGATAAGCAGTCTTTGTAGCCACACCCTGGCTGTGAGAGTGCGTGAGGGCCTACACTGGGCCCATTGGGCTGGACCAGCAGACACTGCCTTCATCCACCCACACAATCCAAACACAAACTCAGCTGCTCTGTATTGTATCCGCCCCTCCCTCGGCTGTATCTCCCTCTTTCTGCTGATCAGGCAGCAGATAATAGGATCAGAGGCTTCCTCACACACCTGCAGGAGTGTACTTGCTTGCTCCTGCCCAGCTGCCCAACCAGCTCACAAATAAAAAAATCAAAACAATCATTAAAACAATACCCAAGGGACTCAAACTCCCAGCTGACCCAGGCATGCACCAACTTTGCATTTAGTTCATTCTGGCCCAGTGAAGGAGCTTTGTGTGTAAGCCCTATGTCTCTCTGCGCTCATTTTACTGGTGCAATCTAATATAGCAAAGGGAAAAAAAGGCTTATTCAACACTGTGGGCCATGCACTACACAAGTCCTGGTGCCAGACAGGAGCTCTTGTGCAGTGATGTCATAACCAGGCCCTCTGGAGTGAGAGCTGGTACATTCCAATAGACTGGTGCAGTCAGAATCCCAGACACTGAACTCACACTCCTCCCAGACTCCACCCCTGTGTTTCTGTATTGACTGATAGCACTGCTGACGAATCTGGTCATATTCATATCCACCAATTTCCTCCCCTAGACCAGCTCTGGCTGCCCTTCACAGCTGTTTGAGCCTGTTAGGGTGCCATGGCCAGAGCTCACACTCCCTGCATCCTATTAAAGGAGTGAATTTCAATGGCTGTCAGAGCAGTGTCAAGTGCAGAGGCCTTTCAGCACTTGCCAGTACAATATAATGTACTGTAAAATATTGTGTGTGTGTGTGTGTGTGTGTGTGTGTGTGTGTGTGTGTGTGTGTATATATATATATATATATACATAGTATATAAATATTGTATATATATAATGTATAAATGTATAATGTATAATATGTAATGTAATGTATAATATCACTTGCTTAGCACAATGCTTGCTCTACCATAGATCTTTTTATTTCAAATAAATGGGCTTAATACTGTACTTTGAAAGAGAAGAATTTTGTATTGAACTTATTACTTAATACTGTACTTTGAAAGAGAAGAATTTTGTATTGAACTTATTACTTAACTGCCATAGCCATTTTAAGGGTTGAAGCCGCTGCTGACAACGGACAGAGGTGTTCAGGTCAAATGAGTGGCAGCCGCAGTAAGACTGAAGCGTGTGCTTTATTAGCACAATAGTACCAGTAAACCAGCCCTGAGCTCTTCCCAGAACAACAGCAACCTGTCCTCCACTGAGCACTATTACTGACCAATCTCATGCTAACCATGATAATTAGACTGTCTAAACGAGTCTGTCTCCTTTTCAGATTCACCCCCAACCGTCACTCTACTGATTGATGTCTGGTGGGTTGTGCGTACATAGTGTGGGTGTGGCTGATTCTCTGTCCACTGATGATGACTTGTTCAGACCGCAGATGAAAGGAATTGCCATGACAATCCAGACAGCAGTTAAACGTTCCCTCATGACTTTAACTCTAAATTACACTCCCATTTTATTTGATAATAAAAACAATCTTCCTGGAGCCAGTGCAACAGCTATTTATTTGTTAAGATTATCATCATTACTCTTATGATGATGGTCAGGAGGATGTAGGATGAATCATGATTATTATGATTGTTAATGCTAGAGGTCATGGTGATGACATTTCAGTGTTGAAAACTTCTGTGGAAGGCCAGACCTTTGTTAAACTTCAACTAAAGGCCTTTTTGTGTGAAGACTAATCTCTTAATTGACATTACAGCTGTGTTACTGAGTTGTTCTGCGCAAAGTGAAGACACATTCTTTCTTCACAGTCCAGTGATCCAGTTGGACTGCTCAACAGGAGAGCAGAGTGAGAAAAAGAGTGTTGTGTGTCCAAGTTAGTAAAGCTTTTTGCTGGATCATAGGCCAGGCTTGGATTCCTGTCAGCATGGAGTTAACATGAGACCTGTGAACACGTGACAAAGAGCTCTGTTCACAGGAGTCTGAGAGCCAGCACAGTGTGTGAGTTTGTACAGTTCTGTATGGGTTCAATCGAGCAAGACAGGGAGGGCGGGGGGTTCTTGGGTAAAGATTCCCCATGTGATAGTGACGGCACTTTCTTCCCCACTCTCCACAGCCGAGCTGCATCTGGAGTGGATTTTGTGCGAGCAGACACTGAGGAACATGATTACATTCAGTTAACTGCACTCTAAACTGATTATGCATGTGCCAAGCTAATGGACTACATTTGCAAGAGGAAAAATAACATCCAATCAATCTCAATTACTGCAGACCGCACTGGCCCCCGAGACAAGGAAGGTAGCCAGCTAACCCCAGCGCTCCTCCTCTCCTGCAAACACTGCCCACGAGTGCATCCTTGACCTGGCCTCCTGCCGTGCTGCCCGGAGAGACCAGCCAGGGCCTGGCCTACAAACATCCTTCCTGGTGACAGTGGCCAGGGTTTGGCCTACCAATGTCTTCCCTGGACACAGCAGTCAGGGTCTGACCTACTAACACGCTGCCTGGAAAAAGCAGTCAGGGTATAGGTTCTGTCTTTGAAACAGAAGTGACAGAAACCATATGGGAAGCCTAGAGTCTCCATTTCACCTATGAGCCAGTCTCTTCCTAGACCTTCACCCTTGATGACAAATTTCATATGTGGATGACTGAGGGGCAAAAACACATGCGGGTCTAAGTAACACAACTGATTGTTTCACAAATGTTAACCAAATCTAGGTACTGTTATCTAGCTAACTGTTAAGTCACTGTTTAAGTCACAATACATGGCAACATGACTTTACTGCCAAAAGTTCTTACCTTATAATGTGTTCTTGCTACATTTATCTTTCCTGGATAGCAAAGTTTGATATGCATATTTAGCTAAACAGGATATTAGCTCCCCTGCTAGCAGTCTTCCTCTTTCAATGTTACCTGATACTAACTGCTACTGTTACTTGTTGACGCAAAAGGTCACTAAACAAATAATGTAATTTTATGGATTATTCATGTTTTCAATCATCCATGCCATGGCTCCCTTCCATTAGCTCAGATAATGAGTTGACTCTATGTTTGAATATTTACTTCTTCGTCTTAGCTTTATCAATTATTGTTTAGTGGTGTGGTGTTAACTTCAACAAGTCCATGAGTCTGTGATTGTCCTTGATAAGCAAGATAATGAGGTAGATAACCAAGCAACTCTACACTTTGACAGGAATTGAACTGAATTGTAGTCTGTCCCATCTGCATTAGGTTTGAGGTGAGCAGTATGCTTCACAGCTACTTAAAAGACACCAGAGGATGTAGGCACTTGCACGAGAAGGGGATAAAATGTCACCCATGAGAAAAGGCATGGAGAAGTGGCATGGAGGTCCCAGCTGACAAAGCAGCCGCTGCCACCATGCTATGACGTAGTCTGGCCCCATGTGGGGGACGAGGGACACCGGGGAGAGGCAGGTTCACTCACCCACTGTGGTCGGAACGAGACGCTCTTGCTTTCTGAGGGCTTTCGGAACATTCCGATACGTGGGCCAGTATTTTTAGAAAGCCCTAATATGGGCTGCATACCACAGACTCTCAAATTATCCCATCCAGCTCAGCCCTCAGTTTAAACCTTCCTTTTTAATTCCAGTAATTACAGGCTCCAGTTTATACGGAGCCGTGCACACAAAGGGCCTGCTTAATGCAAGCCAGTCTGATTTGGGTGAAGTGTCCAAGGAGCTCCCACATCTTACAAGCTGTTTATGCTGACTTGATGATTTATTTTCATCCCAAAAGGTTTAAAAAAGTAGCAATTTACATCAAATTTCTTTTGGGCAAGAATA
Organism: Megalops atlanticus; assembly: GCA_019176425.1. Classification (NCBI taxonomy): domain Eukaryota; kingdom Metazoa; phylum Chordata; class Actinopteri; order Elopiformes; family Megalopidae; genus Megalops; species Megalops atlanticus. Next base: position 16,915,708 of record CM032881.1, read on the forward strand.
AATAAATATGATTTTTCTTTCCTTATTCACAGAATGCATGACATTTGCATCAGGCATGGTAGGCTGCTATAACGGCTCTGTCCGTTGTCCACGACTACGAATCCAACTACAAATCCAACAAGACAAAGAAAATCTGTCACATTATGACAAGGCTCAGCTCAGTGATCACCCAATAATCACATTTCTGGGTCATGAAATCTAGTCATGCTTTTGGTTGAGTTGTGAACATCTTTGTTTAGTGCATGCTGGTCTAAATTGATCATGAATACTTCCTTATGATGGCACCATTCTCAGGCCAAATGCTCAGGGTTATGTAGATGCTCCACATTCTTTAACGGCTATTTGGCTCTGTGCATTGAAGAGTCAGTTTAAAGGAGCTTTAATGCTAATTATGACTGACTGTGCTGTCATGACTGGACAACAGCAAGTTCTCTGCTGAGTTGGAAAACTCTAGGTGAGAAGGTGCAGATGTTCTCATCTCACCTAGCTGTTCCATGGAAGTGAGAGAGAAACAGACACTGGTTTATGCAAACTGCCTTTCCCTGTTTCTTAGTTGTGGCTTGTGGAATGATGAGATAACAGTGGTGTGTGTTCTGGTTAAATGTGAGGCAGTGCCGTTGGCAAGTGGGCACAGTGCCATGGCACAGTGGCAGAGGTTGGCACCAGTGGCGGGGCAGATTTAAAACCTCAGTCCCGCTGGCACGGATGTGTGCTCAGCCTGGGGCACGCTGAGGCTGCTCCGCTTCCTCAGGCAGGACAACTTGCCGCTGGGGTTGTGTTACATATCTTAATCATTGTGGTATTTGTAAATATCCCAGCTACATGTCTGGGCCTGAGCTACGAAAACAGTTAGGACCCGACGCTGTTCTTTCTCCCACTCCTAAGATGGGATGTCCGAATTACGAAATGACCGTCAACAAAGACTTCTCTGCAAACTCCCTGCAGAATCCCTCTGGTAGGCCTTAATGGCTGAAGTGGGACCTGAGCCTCACACCTTTCACTTTAATGGACTGTTGAAAAATGTACTCTTTGTGCTACAACATGTTCTTTCAGTACAAAGAGCTTCCAAACAGGAAGTATGCGATAAAAACATTCATGGATTGCAAAAGCTTTTTAAAAAGCTGGTGCATTCAATATGAGCATTAATGTCAACTCTTTTGGATCTATTTTTAAATGTGTCTCTTCTACCACAGTTTTATAACGTGTTGAAATATATGACTAAGCTTGCTTGTTTTTCCACTCTGTCATTTATAATACTGTTTTCTAAAATCAGATTTATTGCAAAAGGTACTGGAGAACTTTGCTCTTTTACAAGACAGTTATTTAACATTGTCAATGCCAAAACGTGTTAAGAATACAACATAGTCTTTGCATAAATAAATTCAAACTTGTCTATTGTAGCATAACACATAAACAAATCATGGTGGGTGTGAGAGTCCCCTGTGTGAAGCAATGCCAGTTTGGGTTAAACAGAGCACAGTCCAGCCGCAGACACTTGGATAGGTGGGTAAGTGGAATCAGGCCGGTTAGATTTATGGCCATTTGTTCAGGGAGTGTTCATCCATTGGCCATTATGGAATGATTAGGGGAGAAGGTGAAGCTCCAAGTCCAGCAAAAATCAATATGGCTGTCGAGAGCAATTCTGCCTTCCCGCTCCGAAGAGTATTAGCACAAAACTCTGTCTTTTCACACTTCTTCAGCCTCTGTCTTTCATTTCCCCTGCTGCCCCTCTCATGCACATGTCTTCTCCCTCCCCTGTGCCATGCCTCGCACTTTACCTGCACTATCTACACGTCGTTCTTTCAAGTCCCTTTACATATTATGAAATAGAGCCTTCAAACAGCATTGGTGGGTGACAAAAGCAGGCTTGTGCGGAAACAATGGAAAGCTGCATCAGTCCTATGAATGTATGTGTTTGTTTCTTGTCCATGGAGTTTTATGCCTGGAGCAAGTGGATCCCCCAGAGGTATGTGACTGGGATCTTACCTGCAGATTGTGTGTGGACAGCAGTTTTGATCCTGTATAAAACAGTGAGAGGTGACAGGCAGACAGGGTGGAACACTCACCTTGTACAGCTTGAGGCTGGCCTCATGGCGGGAGTTGACTGTGTGTAGTCGCAGCTTCTCCAGGCTATTGGTGTAGTAGTCGCAGGCATTGCACTTGAGGTGGACAGGGTTTCCGATGGCTACACACTTGAGGCGCCACTCATTGCCCTTGCCCCCTTCCTTGATGTGTGCTACCAGCTGGTACTTCTGCACATGCTTGTCGGTCTTGCAGTGTAGCTGGAAGTTGGCCTTCAGCTGGGTGGTGTAGCGGCACAGCTTGCACTGGTGTGAGTCACCCACCACAGCACGCCACTCTTCCTCAGGCAGGCTGCGCTCTGCGCTCATGTGCAGACCCAGCATGTCCAGGTTGTCGGTAGTGAAGTGGTTGCACACAGCGCACTGGAACAGCTTGAGAGAGGGATCGCTGGTCTGAGACAGGCTCTCCCCCAGGGTCATCAGCTCCTCTGACACCAACTGTCCACCACCCAGCCGCATGTCCAGCGGGATCTCTCCACCTACTGAGGATACGAGAACACAGTGCAACACACACACAAACACAACATTATTTAGTTACTCCTTCAGTATGCTTTTCCATGTTCAATTCATGTTTTACATTAAACGTAGCTTTAAGGGATTACTCTTATCAGGTTATCCATCATCCAGTTATCTATTTCATTTTATTTATTATTCAAGCTTTTCTAAACATAAGGGGTTATTTAGAGTTGCTGGGAGGGGAGAGTGGGGCAAAAGTCTCAATACTCACAGTTTCTGTGAACCACACTGAGCATGGGAAATTTCCTGAAAGGTATATCGTTAAATCTTCTGCAGAGAGCCATGTTTGTCTCTCCAGTCAAAGTGAATTTGTTCTTCAGTTCCAGTACCCCTCGGAGGCTAATGTACATGTGTGTATTTATGTACCTAATTCTATTAAATCAAGATTATCCTTTGAGCAGGGGAAAAAAGTTCAACTTTTCACAGGAGTAGAAACTCACTCTGCTACAGTATAGTACTCTTTCATGGCCTTGCACTAAATCAGATCCAGTACATGTGAGTTACAAAGAAAAAAGGGTAAATTTATTGTTATAAAAGAACTAAGCTTCTTTTATAACATTATATTTACACATATTACTGTAAATCGACTCCAGCCTTGTTTAAGGAATAACAACACCTCTCCAATTGGCTAACAACTAACCCAGTTAAACTAACCCTAATTAACCCTGCACTATACATATGCAGGTTCTGGAGAAATAAATAAATATTTTCTAAAAGCAGAGTCAACACTACTACAAGGTACAAAGAGCATGGGGGAAAAGAGCAAAGAATAGCCTGGGAGTTTTTGCCTTTCCTTGCTGAGTTTTAATCTATCACTGCCCAGACTGCAAATGCTGGCTGACCCCACCCGGCTTTACACTAAATTAATTCCAGCAGCCCGCTTTTATTTATTACTGAGGCATGCAGGCCACAGTCAGACTTTTCTCCATTACCTGGTTTTTTACAGCCAGAGGAGGGAGACCTCAGCAAAACCCTTTGAAATCACTGGCAGCTTGACATCTCAACAGAGCGCCTTTCTCCTAGCCATGGACTCATCAAATAACAGAATCAAAAGGCAGTTCAAACTTCTCTTCACTAAATGGTTTAATGGATGTCTGTGAAGCTGCTGTTTTCCTGCTATCTGCAGACTTCATTATATATAGGCTCTTCAATATCATAATCCTAAGAGATTATGATTTAATTCAAGTCCTTTTCATTGCTGATGCAGAGGAAACAACAGCACAAAAATATGTAAATTTCCCAGAACAATTACACTGAATGCCTGGATGCATCAATTCAAGAGTGTGAAAAAAATCTGGAAAAATGTATTCTGAAACACAAACCTGAAAGGGCTGCATGAAGAAGTCTTAACTGTATCTCGTGTGTTTGAGGCTTGGTGAAAATGCCAAAGATTAAACGTTCACTGGCTTTGCTGGATGTTCAAAGGACTCTTCCGAAGTGTTTCCCCATTGAAGCAGCACATTGGACAACAAAGCAAGGCAGAGCATACAATAGCTACTGCCTGCGAGCTCTGGCTCAAACTGCTCTGGTATAGTTCTGAGGATTAGGATTATGAAGAGACTAGGTGAGATTGTGTGGTTAGAATGTGTCATCTCTTTCTGCAAAGTAGTTTGAAACTGAATTCTGGGGCAAAGAAACTGAAAAAAAGGGGAAAAGAACATCTGTGCCAGTGTGGGACAGGGGGAAAAGGGTGACGGGGAAAAATAGAAAGTACAGTATGTTTGTTTCAAAGATGGAATTGTTCTGAAATCAAGTGATCACTTAATGTGAGACTGTACACAACCTTGCTTACATAGGGGCATGGGTGCATGTCTCTGTAACACTATAAGATCCATCAACAGACTATATTCTCCTCAGCACTGCTCTACAACATCCTTATTAAACGTTCCTTAGCAGGAAAATGAACCAGATGGCAAAAAGAAGAAAGAATTAGTCACAGCAATCAATTCTTGTTCATGTCTTTGAACTGGTGACAGTTCGAGACAAGTCTGTACAAACTTTGGGGTTATAGCTGGCACGCAAAACACTCCGCGCTGCTATGGAATTACCCTCACTGGGGCTTTCTCTCTCCTCCTTTTTGACCAAGATAAAATTTATAGCTCTAATTACAAAGTTAGATCTAGTTGCCGACTACAGCAGCATCTTGGGAATAATGACATGAAAGCGGTCATGTTCGGTGGAAGCCTTTAAGACTGGGTCATGTAGAACACTCCCACAGCCCTGGTTTCCTCACTCCTTTTGTGGGACAATAAGGTGACAGCTGCTGTAACCCAAATATTTTACCACACTGAAGAACTGAAGCACTGGATCGAGGTGCCAGGGGTAGTCTGTCTCTGTATATGTGTGTGTGAGTGTGTGTCTGTGTGTGTGAGAGAGAGGTGACTGAAATCAGGAGCAATCACCTCGAAAGAAGTGCTACACAGTAAAATCCCTTTTCCCATCAGTCTAATGGGTGAGAAACACTTCAGCTATTTTTCACCACCGTCCTTCACATGAACTGACACACAAACAGCTTGCTCAAGTGCAGGTACCACCAACCTTGTCGTTTTCCTTAAAAACACCTTTTTCAGCACAGTTAAGGTGAGAGGTTGTCCTTTCATAATGGACTTTCTTTCCTTTTCCTTCACTGTAAAGTGTATTGATTATACTACACTTAACAGTTTGAACATCTATTCAGGACTGACTCCAAAAGCAGTTCTCTTACAGATGGGGGGGCAGAAGAGTAACTCAGACTAATAAAGGCAGGTTGTCACATAGAAATTAACTGAAGTCTTCTACTAGGTAAAGTAAAGCAGTGAGGCATGGTGAACTTGTGCTCCTATGCTGTCCTATTTGAAGTGTCGTCATGGCGGGGGCAGACCCTCCCTTTCCCTCTTTCTCTTGCTGGCAACAAAAGAAACTGTGTCGAGTTCAGCAGGGCAGGTGTACCCTGGGGCGACAAGCAGGGAGAGAGAGCTGGCATCTCTGCCAAAAATGAGAGAGTGACAGCAAGAAAGAAGGGGAGAGAAAACACTAATCCCTTCTTGATTTATCAACCTTTCGCTTTCCAACAAAAGAGCATGGACAGGTCCACCGCCATGTTACCAGGAGAAAGTGGGCACTGTGTGGTAGTACTTAAAGTGGTTTAGAAGGTGGGGTCTAGTCTTAAAGCCTCTGTTTCTTTATGTCAATGAGTTTTAGCAAAATTTTCACTGTTTACTTGCTGACTGAAGACAAATGGTCAGTGTTTTGTGTGCTCTAGCATTTAGAATACAAGCCTATATGTATGTGTATTTAAAAAACATTAGATAAAAAACGTGCTGTGAAAACTAGTTTCAGGCTGAAAGGGAGGGGGAAAAATGGCTAGTACTGCTGCCCTAAATAACATAGTGATCTCACCTAGTGTAGGGGCCAAGGCAGCCATGTTGGGGTCCAGGTGGAATCCTCCTAATAAGAACTGGGTGTCGGGACCAGAGGGGTCCATCTTGAGGCCCGGAGGCAGGCTCATGTTCTGGGACAGGTAGTACTGGTAGAGCTCAGCCTCGGAGGGCGAGGGCAGGCCGCCCAGGCCCAGGCGGCCATGCTGCATCTGCGTCACGTTCTGCTGGAGCAGCATCATGTTGTGCATGTGCTTCTCGCTGGTCATGTGGATCCTGAGGTTCCGGGCAACATTGGTCTCATAGTCGCATACCTCGCAGCGCCACGTGGGCTTGCTTTTTGGCTTAGTGGGTGAGGGGACCCCACAGGCGCCACTCACATGGGCAGTGGGCTGGGCAGAGTGGTGGTGGTGGTGGTGGTGGTGGTGGGTAGGGTGGTGAGCAGCGGCCTGCGTGGCTGAAGGGACGGTCACCACACTGCTTGGAGCATGTCCAAACACCTGCTCTCCCGTGGGGGCAATAGAACTGCCGTTCTGCAAAGTCTGCATGTTGTTGAGGTGCTTGTCGGACTGCATGTGGATGCTGAGGTTGCCCTTGGTGGTGGTGGAGTAGTTGCAGACCTCGCAGCGGAAGGGCTTGTAGCCGCAGGTGTAGCTCTCTCCCCGTGCCAAGCGGGGGTGGCTCTGGCCGCTGCTGCAGTAGACACAGGAGCCCCCTGAGTCGGGGTGCTTCTCCTTCATGTGGGCCTCTAGGGTCTGCTGGTACTTGTAGTGCCAGTTGCACTTGGGACACTTGAGCGTCTTGCAGGAGTTGCGTGAATGCATCATGGTCATGTGGCCACCCAGGGAGCGGGAGGACCCCAGCACAGTGTCACACTTGGGGCACTCTACCCCGCTGCTCCCAGCCACATGGCTCTGGGGACACTCACCAACCCCTGCCAGGTCACAGGGGGTCCCAGGGTGTGAGTGGCCATGCGCGTGGGGTGAAGGGTGCAGGTGGTGGTGGTGGTGGTGGTGGAGGTGGTGATGGTGCAGGAGAGCCCCACTGTCCTCCTCACCCTCAGCTGGGCTTTCATTTGGTTCAGGAGCTGTGGCACTATCTCGATTGGCACTTTCATCAGCGGCAGCATCAGAGGCCAGAGGGGAGGAAGCAGTGGCGGGTGGGCAGGCCGTCCCGTCATCTTCGCCCCCTCTGCCGGCGGCTGCTGTCATTGCCACGGGGAGAGCGGGCCCCTGGCAGTTAAAGCTCAGAGGGAGCTCTGAGGCCCTCCCCCCACCATCTGCAGCAGCCCCTGTTTCTGACGCCCTGACAGAGGAAGAGGAAGTCGAGGCAGGGTTTTTGCTGCTGTGCATGGGGCTAGCTGCAGGGGGGCAGGCGGAAGGCTGGAGAGCGCTACTAGGCATTAATAAAGGAGATTTGGAAATGCTTTGGTTTGAGACAGCCAGTTCCCTCCCTTCTCCGCTGCTGCTGCTACTGCTGCCACAGGCCACTGCAGTGCCTTCTTCCTCTTCCTCATCTTCTACTTCTTCTTCTAACAGTTCCTCATCTTCCTCTGAGCCCAGCTCTGAGCCAGGTATCAGTTCTTTGCCTGTCCTCACCTCCCTCTCCACATTTTCCCTCCTGTGACCCCCCTCTTTTCCAGCAGGCCCCTCTGTTCTCCTTCCCTGCTCAGGCTGGGCACTGGAGTCTTTGGCAGGGCCTGGGACTGAGGTAAGCGAGGGTGGCTTGGGGCTGCCAAGCCCTCCCAGCGTAAGGAGGGAGCCTAACGGGACTTGCTGGGGGCCAGACTCAGAGTCTTTGTTAAGGAGGGCCCCGTTTCCCCCACCACCGCCACTCCCCGACTCTAAGTGGACTCCGCTGAAGGTGCCATAAAAGCTCTGCCCGGAGCTAAGGGGCACCAGTGTGGGCGGCGTGGCGGAGCTCTTGTTTTTTGGTTCCAGGAAGCTGATGAGGGGCTCTTTGTCCTTCCCAATGCCCTGGATGATGGCAGAGGCGTGCTTGTGTCCCAGCAGCTGACGCTCCTCCTCACTCAGGGTCATGCGGTGGTCATGCACGGCGTGGGTGGCGAAGGAGCGCGCATAGCCGAAGGACAGCTTGCACAGGAAACACATGAGGATGGGCTTGCCCTTGCCATAGAGGGCCAGCCCGTCGAATTTGGAAAAATCCACGTTGTTGGGAACATCTTTGGATACGCAGGACTTCTTGGCAGACCCGTCGCTGTTCAGGTAATCCTTGTTGCTTTTGTGCCGCACATCGAAAACGCGGAAACTGTGCAGGACAGGACTCAGGCCTGCCATGGTTGAGGTATTGGGGAAACCTTGGTCTGAAGAGCCGAACCACTTCCCGAAGGACGAGGCTATGTGGAACGTGTTGATAATCTGAGGGTAGACCGGGGGAGAGGTCCCGGCAGGTTCGCCCGGCTTCCCCGTGCTGGGGAGGGAATTTGTGGGGAGCAGGCCGGGCGCCGTGCCCCCACCACTTTGGATCAGCTGGCTGAGGCTCTCCACAATGTAGGCTGAGCCATCAGGCTGGTAGACAATTTCTCCAGCCAGGTTCTCCACATCACTGGTCTCTTCCTCTTCCTCCTCCTCTCCTTCCTCGCTCCCGCTCTCCATGATCCCTCTCCGTCGTGCCTGCTGCTGGCGCAGGAGAGTTGGCATGCCCCCTCCTCCCGGAGCCATCGTCACTCCAGGGAAGGGCTGCAGACTTGGGAAACAGCTTTCAATCTCCATTTCATCCAAGTCATCCAATTCTTCATCCTCCTCCTCCCCACAGCTGCCCCCTTCCTCCTCTACCTCCTCCTCTAACCCCTTTCCTCTCGTCCGCCGCTGCCTGGAGGCTGAGCTGTCAATGGGGGCGGAGGGCGGGGTCCCTGTCTGCTGCTGATCTCTTACACCCTCTCTAGGCGTGCTGAGGGCCTGGAGCTGGGAGGGGTAGGGTACAGACAGTGACAGGGGCTCTAGGGAAGGGGGCTGGCTGCTGAGAGGGACCTGTCCGTTAGAGTGATCGTTCCAGGGCTGTGGAGGTTGCTGTTGCTGTTGGGACGTGGTGGCGGTGGCGAGCCCATCGTCTGTCCCAGAAACCACGGGAGACTCACAGCTTTCCATGCTGATGCCTACATGAGGCGTTCATCGCATCCAGGCCTGGAAGAGAGAAAGAGAGGGAGACAGAGGGGAGTTTAGCGTAATGCTGTGTCGTATTGAAAGACCAGTTTTATTCAAGAAATAAATAGGGCACTCTCAAATCACACAAACACAAATCATTTTTGAACCCTTTCTTTGATTCATTTTAGAATGATCATTTGCATCTTAACATTAACCAGTTCCTTAAATATTGACATTCAATCCAGAGATTAGAAACAAATTTATGAATAGAGCTTCTGTCAACAGAAATCACAGAACAGGCTTAATGTATCCTGCATCGAGTTTGAGACCAAATTAAGCTCTACTTGAAAGTAGCAGACTGAAGTAATACTGAATCTTACATGGTGAATATTACACAAGCAATGATTTCAGGCACAATGCTATGCTGTGTCCCAAATGGTTAAAACATTCCCTGCCTCTCCATATTTATTTTTATTTATTTATTTACCTAGGGATGCCAGTTCCAGGCACAATCAGACACTCTGCCTGCCCCACTCACCCTTCGCTCTACATCAGCTGACAATGTCTGTACACTAAGTGTGAGACAGAAGTCTGAGATCTTATCAAGGAAACAACAGAGTGCTCATTATTTTAAATTATGTGCTTAAACACAATACCTCACACAAGCACTAATAAGCCGTTCAAGATTCATATTCTTGCCATATTGGGAATTACCCATCTTTCATCTTCATCTTGCAAACACCTCTAATCTTATGTTTTCTCAACGCTACATACATCTTTTTCCAATTAATATTTGGCTGAAAAACATTTTTAAAAATAAAGGAAAATATGTATATGAAACCTTTAAATGACTCTGCAATTGAATTGAACGTTAGTATAGATAAGTACTAACATTTTCCACTACACCACTTTAGGCTTCACTCCTCCATTTCTATGCATGTTAAATATGCAGAGGAATAAATTACTGCAGTTACAGAACTCTTTTTCCTACCGCTCCTTTGCCTTGCTGAACGCATTACCCCCCAACTGTTTGCATGTGCATATAAACATACCAGAAAAGAACCAAAAGGATGAAGGAAATAAAGCCATAATCTGACAATATAGCAGCTGGGCTGAGATTCAAATGCAGCTGTGTTTGGATCTGGCATCCAATAGTTTCTGTAGTTAGCAGTGTTTCAAACACTCCTATTATCCCCCGCCCCTGCAATAATAAATGGGAGCTCTGCTTTCTGGCTAGCAGCGCCCCAAGCTCCAAAAAGCCCCAGTGCAGGCTGCAATATAGAATAACAAGGAGATAAAACGATGGTGAGAGATACTGCTGAGCTAATAATTTCATTAAAGGGATGCAGGCAACATTGATTAAGGGGGGTGACGGGACTGAAACCAATAACTCTGGGCTGGCCTTTAACCTTGGATGCTGAATATTACATGAGCAAAGTTTCCCGGCACTGTGCTGTGTTGTGTTCCAGCTATTTAACACATTCGCTGCCTCTATTTGATTTATTTAGTTATTTACCTAGTGATGCAAATTTCAGGCACGGTCAGGCACCTCACTCTTTTTAAATCAGCAGGGAGGGTTGAGAGAGGGTCCGCCTTTGAGCATGCTTGAACACCCCCCATCCCCCACCACACACACGCACACACAGAATTATAAAAGCCTTCTATTTTTCCTATCATCTGTCCTCACCTTTTATTCCTCTATTTACTAATTATAAGAGTCAATTATATTCTGAAAATAATTAATAATAATGTTATCAAGTATATTGTCAGTACAAACCTTGATAAGGATTTTGATAAGGAGTGTGAATTGGTAAACAGCCCATGTTATGAATGGTTGAAAACCATCTGGGTAAGAGACAATAATTAATGAAGATGTCAGCCATTTTGTGCTTGTACATTGCACACCTCATTATCTGCAATGGACATACCCTCAAGTCATTGCCCAAAAGGCAAAGCTGGGGATGTAAAGAAGGTCATGACATTAACAGGGTTACCTAATGATACATTATTCAAAAATACTGTGATACAATGCTAACAAATGAATATAATCAGGCTCATCTGTATTTAAGGTTGGTATTCATTCTTAATGTTGTACTTATTGGAAACACTGGTTTGAACCACACAGTTGCAACCATCACTATGTGCAAAATGATTGGAAGAGACAGCAGAGGGAGATGAACAAAAATGCAGAATGCGAAAGAATTTTAGCCACCTGCTTTGCAGATGAAGTGAAGAAACATTCCAGTCTTCAAGACATGGTTTTCTAATGGAGCCATGAGTGAATGCTCCAAATTTCACTCCATGTTTTTACTGTGACTACATTTGACTGTGCAAAACTGTGGAAGCCAGCCAATCTGAAACAGTAACAATATCTTAAAACTATTCATCTTGTGTGTAGTTTTTACCCAGAAATGCAAAATTCCAGTTTCAAGCCTGACCCTTCCCGTGAACAATGCACCCACTTGGTAGTCTGTTAAAAGAAATGAACTACAGCAAAAGAGCCATGGAGGACAGAGATAGACTGGGGTTTGCAGCTCAAACCATCCAAAGAAGTTTTCCTAGTTGAATTATAAATCATAAATTTTCTTGTAAAAACTAGTCTATGTAGGAGGGCACATAGGCTGAAGTAGTATGTGAGTTGCTCAGTTTCCACTAGAATCTAACAGAGTCACATAAAGCATTTAAACATCAGAGCTGTTCAATTAGACCTTTCATCTTTTCATCTCATCATCTCATCAATCTCGTCTCATGTTCTAAAACATACCTCATATCACTAAGAAGATATACAAATGCAGATTGTAATAAAATACACCTACATTACAATTATCATCAACAGTATTTTTCCATGTTGTCTGCAATATCATATCTCTGAAAACTGAAAATCTCTCCATCACTTGACTACATATCAGAATCGTTACTGCCAAGCATACAGTATGCAATACTCAGTGGTCTTCACTGTTCCTCCAATGTACAGAACAAACAGTAAGGCTCCCATCATTCCCTTGTTATTGACTGTGCTACAAGGCTTACAGAAAAAGAAAAAAAAAAACAAGAGAAACAACAGGGAGGAAGCCAAATGCTAAACACAGCCAAAACAAGCCCACACCAACAATAGGAGATACTCTCAGTGAAGAGAAGGAAGGAGTCCAGGACTTTGGGAGTAAACAAGGACTCAAGAACTTGCCAAAGATGGGTACTTCTGAGATGGGGAAATGTAAATAGTTTTGTACTCTCTATAAAGGCCCCACACTCACTGCAGAAGGTATCTATACTTTCCGTATATCCTGTATTCACATTTCTCCTTAGAGGAATGTTGTGCTTTAGGCAGGAGCCAGTCTCACGTGTGATCCCATCCAAAAACACAGTGCCTCGGTCTTAATGTGACCGGACAGATGACAGTCTCCCTGCTCTACTGTACCTTTGCAGCATGGTATTCTTTCCCCATCTTCCTCAGAGCAGAGCCATGTTATTATACCTAGACAGACAGCACAGAGTCTCAGGGAATGCCATGAGTCAGAGGAGGAGACAGGGTACAACTCTCAGTGATCAAAAGCTAGTTCCTCTTTTCCTTATGGAACAGAGGACAATGGAGAAAAAAACAATGCCTCACACAATGCCCTATTTGAAAAGCTGATTAGATTGTGGTTGCAAAAAAAAAAAAATCAGAATGAACACAGACAGAGAGTGTCTGGCTGTCATTTGGAGTGGACCAAAAATGAAATAAGTTTTTATTTATGGGCCCATTCATTAACTGGGATTTACCAGTGGACTGAGTAGGGAATTGAAGCCTAGGAACCCATCTCATTATCAGCATGCAGCATCACCTGCCTTGCGGCTGAGCTCTCCCAGAGGACCAGGGCTCTCTGAAGTCTCCTGGGGAATTAACTTTCGCGTAGGCCCAGCTGGGAACCCCATAGGGTGTGTCCTCTTCCCCTTTCCTCCTTCACCCCAAACACTACTCTGAGACAGAGGGGCTTGGAGGCAGTGCCTAGCTCCCCACCACAGCTACCTCTCGCCTGTCACACTGACCTCTTGTTGTGAAGCTTCTCTGGCTTTACGAAATGCAGCCATCATGGAGCCTGGCCACTGAAGGGTTAGTGTGCTTATTGAAAAATCAATGGCGCAAATGCTAAGCAAGTTACAGGAAAACGTGGGAAGGAAGGGTTCCTATTGATAAAGCAGAGGGCCTTTGATGTTGCACAGGGGACGTGTTTATTGATAGAAAAACCATTGTACTCCTCAGGCGAAGCGAAAGGGTTTGCCTGCAAAGCTGTTCCAATTAACTGTGAATGTATATATACATTTTCTCCTTTACCCTTAAACCATTTTAATTCCAAGCTAGGCCTTTTATTTCTACTAATCTTTGGTTCTTAGATTGTACTATGTCACAAGCATTGTCTATAGAGCAGAACAGTAATGAACAAGGCTCCTGCAGCTATCACCGGAAGGGTGTCCCCTTTCCCTCTCTGAGAAACACTTCTCTTACCTGGACTAGCCATTCCACTTTCAGCCCAAAACTGTTGCAGGTTTGGTATCCAGCCACAGAGAAGCATATTAACTTCAAAGTAGTGTGATTCTTCAGACACTGAGAGCGCTTTTAGAAACACAAAAAATCTTGTTGAGACATTGAAATGCGCCGTACATGACCCCAATTTGACACAAAGAGCTCACATTCATTCATTCAAAATTTAACTCCGAGCTAACAGTGACTGACCTCCACACACTAAAATACTCAGTAAGAACTGACATTGGTGAAGACAAGAGAGCAACAACAAACAGCTGCATCTGCTGTAACCTCAGCTGTGATCTCCTTCTCCTGACCGCTTAATACAAGCGCTGGGACACTCCTGCCCCTACTTCAGGAGGCAAAAAGTCAACTCAGGTCGATGGCACTCAGCCTGTAAACACTGCTTCCCGTAAAATCAATGATCTTCAGTTCTAGCTATCAGTCTGTGGCACAGAAATAGCTGCGGCTCTGATGCAACTGGAGGAGGAAAGGGGGGCATCAGTGCAGCGTGGCTGGGAGTAAAACAGGAGTGAGATAGCAAGGCAATCATGGGCGCAGTCATGCTATACCATGACTAAATTTACACCAATTGGTGCTGTGCTACACCACAATTTCCAGAATTCCTCTCAGGGACAAAGGTCTCTCAGCTAGGTCAAACCTTTGGATTCTTGCATCTAGTAATGAAATGTTGCTTAGAAGTAATTACGATTCCTGCTATAAATGATCCTTATGTCTATCTTACAAACATACCCCATGGGGCAAATTTAAATGCACATTCCTATAGGATTCCTTGCAGGTTTTCACCTATAGTTCGGTCTGTGCTGTAGGATATTCATCTGTCAAAGTGGTCAAGGTGAATTATAGTGATTTTGAAACCAATATGACTCCATATATGCATTCCTTTTTTCTTTTTCTAGAAAAAAATATGCAACTTGAACATCACAATGTCAACAGCCTCTGCTTTTGCAGGTCAAGAAGCCAGTAAAATGATAGATGCTACTACATAATATCAGATTAATTCTGTTACACCACTGAAAGACAGACTTTTCAATGTACTACAAAAGGGTGTGTAAAGGCCAAATCGGTTACAAAAACATGCCATAACTTTGCTAATCTCAGATGAGAAATCTTTAGAACTGGACCAACCAGAGTACAAGCAGGTAAATTCATCTGAGGGAACAATATGAGACGGTGGACTGTCTCCACACTTTTGGAGTGTGACAGAAACAGCGCTGTGGTGTAATTAGAAATAGTTAATTAGCTCTGGGTTAATTACACAGTTCTTGGGAAAAGTGGTAAAAGAGCTGGTGGGGTGGCAAAATGAGCTTAAGCAGGGAGCACACAGCAGGAAGCTCCCAGTCTCCTGCCAATTAGCCGCCAGCATGGGGGGCAGCCGTGGCAGACAGGGATTTCAAATGAGTGCAAATTTACACCACCATGCCATAAAGATCACAAAATACATCTGGCTTAAAATACTCAAAAGAAGGATACTTCGCTATTTTCATTTGTTATTTAAGCAACTCATTCATTTGTCCAAAAGCAATTCTAAACTGTGCTGAATACAAATATTGCATTGTTAAGTAACCTTGGTCTTCAGCATACTGAACAACTAGTTCTATGAACTATTAGATTAGAAAATAAAACAAATAAACAGATTTAATAAATTCTCAGAAATAAATAAATGGCTAATTTCATACAGTCCATATAACAAATGACAGAAACACACATTGTGTTATTTCCTTGTGTTGTCCTCAGTAGTTGGTTTATATAAAATGCTGTGTTCTAGAAGTGCATATATTATCCCTGGGATAGATGTATTAATGTATAATCAGAGAAGAAAAAGTCTGCACATACCTCAAAACCCTACATTCACCCCACGGGAAACCTGGCACACACAGCAGGTGCAGCGTATGCCAAACTCTCTGGGGGGAGGGGCCATTGTGAGAAAGAGCGTGGCAGACACACTGTTTGTATGTTGGGGAAGGGTTAGGTGTATATGAAAGTCAGCCAAGTTGCTACACTCCTTTTGCAGGTAGCTTACTCCATGTGCATTGCCTGTGTCACTAGTGCCACGTGCGCCTGTTCAGTCTGCACTCTGATCCAGGCCCATTTACAAACCAGCCGGGAGCTCCACACCTGCATCCTCAGCTCCCGGATCAATGAGATGCTGGAAGCCAACCAGGTGAGGCACCATGAAAATGCCTTAACCTTGACCAGACCCAGATGATTTAGCTTAGATTTTACACAGATATGACACTGCCCCAGTAACTGATTGATCTCATCACATTACAAAAAAGTACAGTGTTCCATTTCACAATGGGACATGCAGTGCAGTAGCAGGGCTTAAAAATTCAAACCCGCATTTTTGCCTAATGGTTCTCTGTCAGATGACAGAGGAAATATCATCAAGGGACCCTGAAACAACAGTACTAAACATATCTGCATTACGGAGGCTGGGGTACTGAAATATTCCCTCTCCAGTGAAGGAGTGCTCACTACAGATGCTGTGCAGCCCTAAACACAGACACAATGCCGGTACTGACATGGCAGTAACTGCCAATGAGCCAAGTAGGTGAGAGGGAAAGGTCAGAAGTCATACTGCATGCATCTACCGCTTCCATCTTTCCAATAAAATCTGTCTAGCACACACATGAACTCAGACTGGCTACAAGCTTTCATTTTCAATTACTTATTTAAAACTTCTCTATCTTGGGGAAGAAGGTTTTCTTGCTGCTACCAGGACTAGTTTGTATGTTTGGCCTTTTCTGTTTGCTGTCATTCCTTTTCTACACAGCAACAGGATGGTGGTGTGGGAAGGTAATTTACTCTTGTGTTATGAGCACTTGGTTGCTTGAAAAATGATCAGCCATCATATAAAGTGAAAAGCAGAATGGAACATAGAAAGAGTGGAGTAGCATGTCCCTCCTACATTTTCCCCTATCCTTTCTTTCATCATGAGGAGTCCTCCTTATCCCGCACTAAGCTACTAGTCTTAAAACTCAAGAACCTATTCAAAAACACCAACAAACTTATGTGGAGGCTGAGCGCTGTTTGCCAGAGACTTTGATTCTGAACAGGAGAGCGTCCCCCTTCTATCAATACCGCAGACCTCAGCAGTGAGCCTGCGGCACTATCTTTCGCAGGTACACCGACAGTGCTCCCACATGCACTCGCCTACGTCTCTCCCCAGCAGGGCAGCAGTTAAAGTGAGCCCACCACAAACACAGTTGTTAGGATGATCAATATCATTGAAATATTAAACCTTAAGAAGCAGCATTATTGATTGGGAGGCCAATGATAAAACTGTTTATTATGATAATCTCTGGGCTCTGTGTAAACGCTTCCATGAGGACTCACTGATAGCAGCAGACACCCCCCACCCTCTTAAACACAGGACATACCAAGCTTCCTTTAGGGCAAAGAGGGCAAATAGGAGAGACAAGCTAGAGACTTAAAAAGTTACCTTCATCTTTAAAAACACCAGAGTTACAATCTCTGTAAAAGGCCATGTTAAGAACAACTATTCAGATGAGGCTCAGGGCTACGTTCCATTCTCACAATGATAGAGTAGGAGAGTAGTGATTGCTATTTAGGAGCAAAGTGACCAATGCCTTGCCTCCATGCTAGGAGTGCCTCCTCCCCCAACCTCTAACTTTACCCTGCCCAGCTCTGGCTAACAGACTGAAAGGCGTGGGGATAATGTCCTTTTAATCCCGGGTCTTTTTAAGTAATCCGAACAACAAATACCTCAGTAATGACCGAGTCCTGCACCTGGTAAAACAGCACCAGGCATTCTCAGGCACCTGGAATTGGCCAACTATCCCTGAAATAGCATTCTTAAAGGGACAGACACCTTTGTCAAAGGCCTGAGGCAGATATACAGGTAGAAAACCATGTATTGACTTGTAGAACACAGTTTCCAAGGGAAGTCAACCCTGCGCGTAGAGAAGATGAGAGCAAAGACAGAGAACAGCACTCTGCTTGCAGACATAATTAGGGTGACAATAAGTGGCTTAACCTGGGACAAACAGCTTGTGGATAAAAGAAGACCCCCCTTCAGAACACATTAGGGAACATAATGATCAAGATGGAAAGATGCAAGGTGGCAGCAAGCTTTTATCTTGAGGTGGTCAGGCAAGCATTTGAAGTCTGCATATACAGAAGTAAAGGGATAGCTTCACTAAGAGTGTTACATGAGAGTTAGGCACAGTATTTCATTAAGTGCTTAAACCACAGGTGATAAGATCTCCTCTGGGTGGCATGCAAAGGCAAAATGACCAAGAAACCTGAGTAAACGTGGCAGCTGTTGACAGCAGAGATCTGGGAAGGGTTCTGATGTAATGTGTACAGTATGGAGAGCAGGGCAAGTGTTCAAGGATTTTAAGAATCACCCAGCATTTTTAAAAACAAACAAGCACTATCAATGACCCACCCCAATCTCTTACATACATTCCTAAACACAGACATACAGGACTTCCAAAGAGCAGTTTCTGTAGCAATGATTTCTTTACAGAAAAAGAAGGCATTAGAGACAAAGCCAACCATGACCTGGCCCCTAATTCTACAGTGGTACACCCTGGATAAATAATTAGACAGCTGCTTTGAAGGCCCCACATTGACTCCCCATTCACTTTCCATAACACATTTGCTAAAGTCATTAATGACAAAGATTTCAAAAGAAAAAAGCTAAAATCTTTCTGGTACACAAATACTTCTTTTATGAGCCCTGGCGTGCATTCCTCCCTGCTTAGCTGGAGCCCTCATCCTGGCAAAGCCCTGCACACACTTTAAACAATAAAACCTCAGGGGAGAGTTGCTTTTTTTCTGTAGTTTTTTTTTTTTCAAAAAAAAACTTTTTTTCTGTTTTATTTAATAATAAAGAACTAGTAAAATGAAGTAATAATGTATTCTGCACTTTAAAAAATGAATTGAATGTGGTGTTGTCCTGTGAGCATCTGGATGTTTACAGAAAGTTTAAAAATGGTCTAAACATTTTAAACCATTTTAGTAGATGGCCCAGAAGGACAGCCCAGAAGTAAGAGTTAGCAGAACTGCCAGCAGGAATTAAACGGCTCCTGCTGATGGCCCCAACTCTTAACGCTAGGCTATTCTTGTACAACACTGGATATATGTCCAATTAGCTACCCATGCTCACACTTACTGCAGGGCTATTTTTAAAGGATGCAGTGTAGCTATTCAGGCTAATTTTCAACAGCAAGATAAACAAAAAGGAGCTGACAGCTGTAATCATGTAGGCTGTGTCCTCCTATTTTAAATGGTGACTTGCGTATCATAATTGGCCTTTTTCCCCAGTGTCCCTTTGAATTTTAAATCTTGTGAAGGAAGATTGACAGACAATATATTGTCTGTCCAATTGACAGACAAAAAGAAAAACAATGTCTAAGACTTACAGTCTACTGGGGCAAATAGGTAGAGACTTTGTTTAAAGTTACAAAAAAAAACAGCATGAGAGGAACTTCACTGATGTATATATGTAAGTGTGCATCCTAAGGAATAATTGCTTCAAACTTTTCATTTTCATATGCCTTCAGATAAGTGTGGTTCACATGATAAGCCTTTGAGAAATTATATCAATTGCTGTTAGTACTTCAAGTACTTCTGTAATCAAACACATCAGATACAATGAGGCACAAACAGAGTTCTGACCACACAGAAGCTGTTTATTTACATACATGTATGATGACAGTAATGACCAGAATTGGAAAGGACCTTCTGCGGAGGATGAAGAAACTGAAAATAATAATTCATAGCTATTCATTATTCCAAGTAAACAAGGTACACCGACCACTAGATGATTAGTTTTTCATCATTAATCAAGACAGATCATGACAGTTTATATAAAGTGCAGTAATAAATTTGATCTTTATGCAGTAATTGTTTAGAATCTGCACTACAGTACACAAGGACTGGTGCCAATGAGGACTTCACTGTCTTGTGGCGAATATTTTGTCTGAGCTGTACTGCTATGAAGAACTGTCAACAGAGGAAGAAAAAGCACAAAGAGAAAACAAATTGCTACGTGAGTAACAAGGTGGCCTCAGGGCCAAAACTGAAAGAAGCCTCTCTGCTCAGCTCCAGAGTATGGAACTTCAAAAGACATTTCCATCTCGTACTGCACACATCTATGGGAAGAGCACTATAAACACTGTGGTACGCTGAACTTTTTGCTTCAGGAAAATTGCAATTATGCAAAAAGGGGAAACAAGATTGTGCTCATAAAACGAAATGCAAGGTTTTTCTTGTGTTTGTTTAAAGACGGTTGAAAACCAACAATGCTTCCCAAGCATGCAATGACTCTCTTTGTTGCGTCTGAGTCCCAGATGTCCTTGTAGACCAGACTGCAAGCATTTGATTTGCAAACTTGACTTCTGATTTAACTACAGCCTACAGCTTGTTTGCCAATGCTGTGACAAGCAAACACAATAAGCAGATAATCACAATTCAGCTACAGTGTGTTCTAGTCTGGGTCTCTTATGTCAAACTAGGTTGTACTCAGGGCAGTGACTCTGAGGATAAGGGGTTAGTTTAAGGCAGACTGTCAATAGTTTTCATTAAAAGAGAGCACCTGAAATGGTGAGATTCCTAGGCAGATTGTGTGAATCAGATGACAGAGCAAGGCTTGTCACTGGTTATACCTGGGAGTGAGTGAGGACACTTCAAGCCTGCATTAGTCTGCTGTGGGAAACTGATACAGTACTAAGACTGCTAAGAGGAGGTGATCAAAGTTGCTGGCACATCGGGTTTGAGACAATCATGGCACTGTGATGCATGCCAAGACTTACAATACTGAAAAGCTTCAGATGGAAACGCATTTACAGACAAAGAGTTTCTGCACATGGGTCATAAACAGAGTAAAAGGCAAACTGATATTATGTATGTGTACCTTTTGTTAAAAAGATTTGCTTATTCCTCCATGCAAATGACAGGCTGGAAATCTCTGTTCCAGGGTCTTCGGGTCTTTAACACACTGTGCCCCTTGTACCTTATATTCCCCCTATTTAACAGAATGCCCGCATGCCTTGCCCGATCTCATTCTAACAACCTCATCCTCACCACCTCCAGAGAACAGCCGTTAAGCAGGGCACCTGTTAGATATAAATCAGACCACAGTGCTGTATTTGGGAAGTCAGGCATTAAGCGTGACACGGGCCGTGAAAGTACAGATCACGCTGACCGCAACATGTAGTTGAACCACTGCACACCAGACTCCAACCAAATGAGCCTCAATTCTCTTATCTCCTGCCTCACAGCACTGAATGACATGCTTCACACATCTGGCCCACAGCTGGGTGGCTGCGGAGCAAGAAGCCTAAACGTCATTAAGCTGAACAGCGACCGCAGTTGGGAGAAAAACGACAACACACCAGCATGATCCCTCATCTTAGAGGCGGCCTTTGACCATGATATATCTCATTCATACCGTCAATGAATGAAATAGATAATGGTCAACTCACAGGCAAAGGGACTCAAACCTTAATATGTGGAGTCATGAGATTGCTAAAGAAAACTGCGGTATAGACTGAACAGCTGATCTGAGAGCAAGAAGAATTGTGTTGAAAGTGAGACATGCCGCTGAAGCCAAAAGAATCTCTGTCACGTGGCAGCCTCAGGTCTCAAGGTCAGCGCCACGAAGAGAACCAACACATTCCTTAGCACTTTCACAAGTATCTTCAAAATGGAAGTCTAACCCTCTGTATTCACTTCTCCTGTTTCAAATCTTGCTTTGCAGAATTCCCCTTCCCCAGGACCTCACAGTTAAAACATCTAGCAAAGATGTTTTCAATCTGAACTTCATATGCAGCAGTAGGGGGTAAGTAGCTCAGATGAGGAACAAAAATCATCTGCAAGGGATTTATTCAAGGGCTACCTCAAACAGAGGCGCATGTAAAAATGTGGCTTTTTCTGTTATCCTGAGTGTTGGACGGTGGGGGCAGATGGACTGGCACTGTAGGGCATGAGAGGAGTGCAGACTGGCAGGGTCAGGGTTGTGCATGACCCAGCTGTAATTTACATGGCTGGGTAATTATTTGCAGTATCAGAGGCTCCAAATGAGTTAATGATGCCTCTTGTTGGAGGTTGATACAAGGTGAGAGGTCAGGAGGATTAGACAGGAGAAGGTGGTTCTCACTCCAAGGAGGGCTATCTGACTCTCTTAAAGGCTGAGATCTCACCCTACATGTCTTTCAAGGTCTCACCTGTCTCCAAGAGGCTCAAGAGATAGTACTGCAGAGCAGACTAAAGGGTCATACAAACAGAAGTACCAAATACAGACAGATCTGCCAGATTTATGTGATTATACTTGTCAGCCTATCTATAGATATAAAAGATGTTAGGATGGGCCACAACACATCACACAATGCATACGTTTTTTTATCCAAAGCTTACCTTCCAGGTAAGCTTCTAAAGGTGAACTGTTCAACGGCAGAGGAGAAGAGAGAAAAGCCATGACAAATTTAAACTGAAGCGGTTTTGGTAGTTATTGTTTTGGTGCAGGAGCACGAACACAGAAAGTGCTACTTTTGGTGATGTGACTATTCGCCAGTTTGTGGGGGCTACAATGATATCAGTCATTTTGTTGACACTATTTGCTATTGTCGGTAGCCAGGTGAAAGTGTGGTTTTGTTGGGAACTTGCTAAGCTGAATTTTGGAATCACCAGCCCTCATTAGTTCCCTGAAGCTGAGTGGGGCTATTGCCTCTGAACAGCAACGGCAGGTTTGGAGTGCCTAGTTTATTTGATACCATCATCAGTGGTTCGCAAAAACTGGGACAAAAATACATTTTCCCATAGGTAATCTCTGCATTCTTTAGTGCAAAACATCACTATTGCTGACGATGACTCACTGCATGTTTGCTTGCGAGCCAGGGCAGTAAGCAAGCTAGTGTTTCTGTACAGTTTTCTTAACTCTAATGCACATAACAACTATTGCGATACATTAGATCTGAGGACCAGAAAGAGGAAAAACTGAAACGGGCTTGATGGGAACAATGGTGCTACACTGATTACTTGCAAAAGTAGATGAGTACACAGACTTTATATTTAATGCATACACATGCACAAGCACATACGTACACACGCACACACACAAACATGCACATTAATGCTGTTAAAAAGAGGTTTCACTCCACTGCAGAATCCAGGGGGAATTGTACATTAAGAAGCAGTTGAATCAGCAGTGCCTAGTGGACCCTGAAACTGCACATTTGATGCGCATTAAATTAATGATGTCATTGTTTTGACATTGAAAGTGCATGCCAGCAAACAAGATAAACAAGTGCTCACTCTGGGGAGAGTGCTATCTGAATATAAAAGGAAACAGCAGCCTGAGAAACCCCATCCAAAGCACACTGAGTCTTCACCTCAGGCCCTTAAACTGCTAGAATGAATCCCCCAAACGCTGAGCAGAATATGTTATACACTAAACCCAGCAGTCCTGATTGTTTCCAGTGTGTAAGGCTAGGGATCCCAGCCAGATATAGTACAATACTGTGAATGGAATTCCTTGCCTGTGCTGGGAGTTTCCCGACAGGCCAGCATGCCAGCGTTCTGGAAATGCAAAGGGGTGCACAGATGCCCAGAGGAAATGGGAATGCAGCCACATGTTCTCACACATACACACACACCCACACAAAACATACACAATTTCCAGGTGAGCACAACATCATGAGGAGTTACCTAACTGGTTTGCCCAAGTCACACAGGTCTGCAGACACCAAAATGACAAAAATCATAGTATAGTACTTCAGGCAGATATTTAAAATTACACACTGCTGTATGTTTTTGATGTATATGGTTGTGTTTATTAGGGTTTACCGGGGTTGTAACAGGGTTGAAAGTCACATGTCTTGGAAGGACACTTGCCCTTCTGGCTAACAATCACAAATATCCCATCTGCACTACAGTATTTTGGATGGGCTAAATCTTTCAAGACCTCCAGGAAAAGCTGAGTTAGTCATACCAATTTGAGCCAGCAGTACTATGAAGACCACAGCAGGGATATTATTGTGCCTTCTCAGTAGTGTGTTGTGTGGTGATTGTGGAGGACAGCTGTGCTCTAATGTAAAATGAGATTGACCAACTAGTTAGGGTCTATTCTGCATTGTGACCCATTTTGGAGGTTTACAGTGAATGCAAACAGTAAAGACCAGGCTTGCAAAACTACAAATGCCCTTTTCATGGGTACCTTTACGCAGGCCAGGAAAATCGCTGCTCTTACCCTCTACCTGTCCCTGTGATCCTTTCTGAATATGCTGTTGAAGGCAGCCTAAGCACATGTTTGAGTAGTTTGCATAATTCAAATAGATAGTCAAATCAATATGTTCACAGCTTACCTATGCCAAAATTATCTAACAAAGGTTAGACATTAATTGGGACAGAGACAAGCATACTGCAGAGACATCAAAACCACTGAGCCCTTCCTGGGGAAGTTGAACGTCAATTGCAAGTTTTCTAATTATGCTGTGAGGTGCTGGCTCTTCTTGATCATGCTGCCTTTTTCTGTTTGATGGTTTCAAGTCAATCTAAGCCACCTAAGCTTTCCCCCTGCCTGAGGGAAAATGGTGACAGATGTTTTGCCTCTCAATTGTTCTGTTGTTCCTGAGGTGCTAAGAGCTATGAACACTTCATCTGCAAGTCAGCTGCCCCACCCACAGATTCACCTCATGTTTCTAAACATAAACAGTGCATGGTATTTGTACGGTTTCAAATGTTACCAGGCAGTATGTATAAGTTCTAATGGAGACAAGACCTAAACAATTAACCCAAGTTATTTCTAGAAAAAATATGAAGGCCAAGATACACAACCAAACAGCTTCGCTATAAGGGGAGGGAAAAACAATGGGGGAGAGAGAGAGAGAGAATAAGAGGAGAGAAGAGAGGAGAATAAGATTCAGTGCAGGTACAGGCAACACCTGTTTGTCTCATTGTGACATTATCATTACTTGTAACATTGTCTGCAGTGGTATACAGTGGGTGTGTCAACACATTCCCTTCTGCTGACTGGTATGTGCAGAATGCCAGTAACACCCCCCAGCTGGACACTCAGCCTACTAGAAAGGGCCATTATAAGGGTGGTCAATCTCCCACTTTAAATTAGCAGCACATCAAATTATATGCATATGTACACAAACATCATTTAAACTGATAAATCAGCTAGTTCATCTAGACACTGCAAGAATAAGCAACTCATCCATATAAAGTTGTAAAAATGATCACAGAAAAGCAAACCTGTAATCTTTCACCATGTAAACCCGGCTCTCCCAAGGGAAAGTAGAGCAAGTGTTGTAATATAAAGTTCATCAATAAACACAGACTATATGAAGATTTACAGTAGCTCAGAGCAGATCCTAATTCAAAAGAGAAGCTCTGGCCTTCAAATCCGTCTTTGAAGAAGACTAGAGCATCCACTTCAAACAGTGGACACATCAAATCCCAAGAGCTCTCTCCTTTCCTCAGTTTATTAAAAAAGTTAAACATACTACTGATAAAACTGCAGCACCAGGAGGAGTGTGTGATGATTGCATTGCAGGTGGAGGTGCTTAGATCTTATTCTCTCAGATCATTAAAATAGACACTGTTACTAAAAATCCTGGGCACCTTCTTTCCTTTTTTTAAAGGAAACCTTGGAAGCTACCACAAATGAAGCAAACAAATAAGGAAAAAGTGGCAGATAGGTAAAGGGAGAAGAGAGAGAGAGAGAGAGAGAGAGAGAGAGAGAGAGAGAGAGAGAGAGAGAGAGAGAGAGAGAGAGAGAGAGAGAGAGAGAGAGACAGATTCGCAAGGCACAAACAATTATTTATTTACACAGTTTTGTGCATGTTTTCAGTGACTGGGAGTGACAGCGTAGTATATCAGAAACCCTGAGCATCTGCCAGGTCGCTGTCTCTGTTCCAAAAAGGGAGAGGAGACCCTTCAAATGCCAGCACTGAGTGGTTCCCCTGTAAATCGTGTGGACATTCAGGCAAGGCAATAGCTTATTAGGTATTTGCTCACATGACACTTTCACCTCTACTCTTGCAATGAGGTTTTTTATACATTTTTCAACATGTCAGAGTTTCTACAGTCTAGTTATGTACTAAATACTAGGGCTAAAATTACAACCCAGTTTAACAAATAAATTTACAGACTTGCAGATTCCAGACCAAGCTCAAGTGTGGAGACATAGAGCAGATGCAATACATTGATTTTTCACAACATTTTGGGTGCAATTTGGTGAAGATCAGAGGCTCATTAGCATCCCCCCGCTCACCTCCAGAGCAAGAGTCAGGGCACACACCCATTAAAATGCAGGAAGGGTGAATTTGAACCATAGCCTCTATATTACCAGCAGTGACACTGACGGCTGACTGCAAGCGAACATTAGCCGTCCCTGCCACCACCCATGCCTGAGGGTCAAACTGTCCTCATCAAGGATCAGGTCAAAGTCACATAACTCTTCCCCTAAGGTGAGGGTCACTGTGACTCTCCAGCTGGCCGGGTCACCCCAAGCTCTGTGGCCGCAGAGGTTCATGGCAATACAATAAAGTAATCAATTCCACTGAAGGACTGTGGTCAATAATATACTCCAAGGCTATTAGGGGTCACCACCTATTCTGCTGTTCCTGAGATTGTCTTGTCTCAAGGTGTTCAAGGGTTTCATTTTCACAGGGCTATGTAATCAAATCTTCATCTGCTAAAGACTGTGGTAAAAACAGCACGTAGTACAGTAAAACATCTCACACATTATGGAGGGCTGTGTCATCTCACTAGAATAAGGAAAGAGTAACTTTTTCATTACAGTAATGCAGACTGACACTCAACCATACTGTCAGAATTTTCCTGGGCCTTCATGAATCTTGGTTCTACACATCATCCAATGCAAAATTCCTCTCCTCCTGTGCATGCAAATATGTAATGACACAGCTTGTCTGGTACTCAAAGTCACCACAGGCCTGTTGTCATTCAGATTCAATAACAATAGTACTACTCTATCTTGCTGTCCACAAAGCATCACATTGTTAAATTTTCTGCATTTGTGTATAGTTCAGCACAGATACAAGGTAAGTAGAGTGCTGCTTTGCAATTTGAAGGGCTCAGTAATTCAATACATTTATTCAGCACAGGCCATCCTCTCCTGGAACAAATGTAGATGTTTGTTTTATTTATAGTCATTATTACAGTGACTTCATTCCAGGAGGGATTCAAGGCAGACCTGCACTCATACTCTGGCCCATTCCTCACAGGAAAGTGATCCAACTTCTCAGACTGACTCCAGGCAACATCAGAGTGACTCCTATTGTTTTTCGACTTTCTCCCCTGTGTTCTCTCTCTGCTGTGAATGGAGGCAGACAGAATCCTCAGATGCTGCCAGACTGAAGAAGCAGTTAATTCTTGGCTGCCCTCCCTCTCTGCTTAAAGAAAAGTATAGGGTTTCTCACAGCTCTAGCAGGCTGGATACAATGGAGATCTCAGAAAGCAGGCATCACAACTCATACTCACACCCAGGTCTACAGACCCCTGGTTTTCCTCCTTCAGCTCCCTCTAACCCCTCTCAACTCACTCACACAATTTCAACAAACAAAACCAGCTTCCCTCACTTCACCACCCAAAATATGCATTAACAAACAGCAAAACATAGACTCAGTGGCCAGGAAAAATGAGGCAGATTCTTCTCAGACAGACCAGGTTAAAAAAGTCTTCAGAAGAAAATATTCAGAAAGACAGCCTTCTTTAAAGTTGACAATGTAGAGTATGTCACCCTGAACCATCTTCATATTGGCAGAAATATCTGACAGTTAAACTGGTATAAGCCAACGTGGCAATGGAACTACACCTTCCTGTCTTTTAGCCCCCCATCCCCCCTTCTCTCTTCCAATGTGTACAGTGACTGCAACACGGGACATCATTAGCTTCTATAATCAACATGCTGTTTGCATACATCCACCTTATTCTATTGATCCCTTGTCATTCATTAAGATTCTGGGTATATAATTAACATCCAAACTAGCTACCCCCCTTCTCCCTCTGGGATGGCCAATTCCTCTGCTTGCCAAGGGGATTTCAGCAGAGGGCACAAGTGGGCTTGTCACAACGGGCACTGGGCCAGGACGAACCCGGGACCCATCGCCGCCTCCGGCTGTCGACAACCCAGCCAGCTCCCCTAACAAGAGGAGCCCTTCTCTAGCCGCGTTAACTAAAGGGACAATTATCTGGAGAACAATGAGGCTTTTCACAGGGGCTGTGTTGTCATTAATGCAGTGGATCTGGTTACAGCAGCCAGCTTAAGCTAATTAAGGAATGCTATCTGCAGACTCTCATTGCTTCTTAATTAAGTAGGGCTCATTTCAAAATGGGGACAAACTAAGAAAATTATGTTCTTTTTTCCTTTCAACCCCATTTTGCCTAGTTTTTGGCTTTCGGTTCAAGTGATAAGGATTAGCATGTATCAAAGTCTAGCCCCACACAGCATGCCTCCTGCTAATGTCAATTTATGATTCTGCTCAACACCTCTCAACATTTTCATATCAATCTCTCTTAGCAATGTACTGAAGATGAACATTTTATTATTATTATGCATTTTTTATCTATGACTGAAAGATGAAGACTGGGTAGCCCACCTCCACCTCTGCCCAAAGGAGGTAACAGAACACCTGGGCAGCATGCTGGATCTACAGTGGACACTGAGGTTGGGCATTTCACAGATTCACTCATATGGTGGCAGAGCTCTGCAATCAATAATGCATTTTTATCAGGTCTGATTAGGGGTTATTTCCGTAAAAGGACACCGGCATGTCCTAAGAAGGTTCCCAGTCACCAATCAATTGCCACGGATGAACAGTGTGCAAAAAGGATAAGAACCAAAACGATGATAGAATATCAACAAAAAGAGGGCTTTAGGAGATCTGGCAGGATTTGTATTTGCCCCAGGCACTGTTTCCACCGCAGCTGACCCTTCTCCTAAGGTTAAGGTAAGATGCAGGCCTGTTGAAGGCACTTCATATGTTTAAAAAAAGATGGACCCTGTGTTGAGCACTACATGATCCTAAATATCAGATGTGATAGACAGCAAGGATATCGTGTCAATATATTGGTGTGTAACCTCAGGCCCGTGGAGCCAAAAGGTTCTCAGCGGTAACGTGCATACTGTATGTACTCTATATGAGCTGGTTCTCACCAAAGCATATTCAATCACACTGGGTTTAAGCAGATCTGGTTTGGTGAGTATATGTCCATACTTGCTACACATTGTGAGACAGGCTACAGCAGTTAATTGAGACTGAAGAAGTAAACAGGCAGCCTTACAGCTGGGTCTGTACATTTTCATGGGAAGAGGTGGATCAGCCAACAGTCAGCCTACACTAAGAAACTCCTATATCATTTTCTAGCGAGGTCAGCTCCACCTCCTGAAATGTTAGAGGAGTGAAGAGCTTATGGCAAAAATGTGACATATATTTGTGACATCCCCCCTACTCCCATCCAAAAAAACAAAGTATACCTCGAATAAGTTGTCGTTGTCAGGACATTTTCCAACACTCTAAACTCGTGATGCATTTATGATTACATCACAAAGGGATGGAAGCTATTTCTTTCTTTCAGAAACTGAATGTGAAACCTATGTGTAATCAATGTCCTAAATATCAGTTCTAAACAGTAGTCTTTAGACTAACTGTGACACAGCAACACTACCCTGTCAAAGTAAAACACATAATATGATCACAGCTGCTTATTACTTGGAAAGGATTTTCCTTTGCTCTGCCTAGGTTTTCTGAATGTGATTACTTGGCCATGGAACAAGTTTAGGTACATAATTATTCAAAATAATTGATTATATATTTTAAGAAATTAAAAAAAAATAGGAATACATATTTGTTTCACTCATTTGGGCTCTGATCTAGAACTCACAAGCTCACAATAACAAACCAATGCAGCATAATGTCACAGACAGTCATTTCCATTTAATCACATCATTTCCTCAGAGCAAAATAATGTTAAAAATTAAGAACATTTAAACAAACCCACAAGACACGAGAAAAAAAAAAAAAAACAAACAAAAAAATCAGACACCGTAAATTTTGATTTCAAAGGACGTACTCATTTAATAAATCTGTTGTGTGGAATCAAGCTCTTTAGTAAATATACCCAGCTGAGAAGCAGCACTGCATCTGAGAGAAGCTCCACCCTTGGCCAGTAAGGTCCCCATGGTGCCTGCACCCCAGGACCCTCATGCCCTGTGTTGGATCAGACAGAGGAGAAAACTCAGACTCCACAGCTCTTCTTATCAACAGCAATGCTGCTCCTTTAATTTGCCCTGCTTTTAGCCTCTCAACAAGAAAAATGTAGTGTTTTAAGTAATCCTTGTTTGTACTGACCATAATTGATAGGGTAATCCTGGTTTAACACGCACTAAAGCCAGTGCTTAAGAATCTATTAGAAAGGCTAACAGCTTAAAGAGACAGGAATCTATCTCAGGTTGGGTTTCCTTGAGGTATCCACATAAGCCAAGAATTCAATGCAAGCAGGAAGAACCCTCCATAAACTCACCCAAGGGGGTGACTGTTTTGTGTAGACTAATTGCTTTTTTTTATTTTGTTGGTTCCCTACCATACAGATTAAATGACTGAAGTCAATAGCAGGCGTCCCTCTGGATCTTAGAATTAATAACCCTCTTTAGGGAGGACTTGGCACTACTCCATCAATCTGGTGACACTCGTGCCGGGTGGCACTGTGTTGTTCCCAGCCTCACCACAGACACAACTCCACAGACACCACACCAAAACTCCTTGGCAACTCAGCATGACACACGCAACCCCACTGAGTCATAAAAGTGACAGCTAGCCATAATCATTATAAATCTGCTAACATCCCATTGGGAGAGCTGAAAGAGGGCAACATTTAGTCACACTACGAGAGGAACCAGAAAGTCAGTAACAGCAGGGAGAATACATCTTCTTTATATGGTCAAGGATTAGTCTGCACTGGAGCTGTGAGGATTCAAGTGGATCAGTCTAGGGGGGAGCCTGGCTCTGAGACTGAAAGAGGATAAGAACTTTCTGTTCCATCAGGGACATGCTCCAAGCCGGGCAGCACAGCATGAGGACCAGGAAGTGAGGACTACGTGTGACTTGTGAGGGAGATTGAAGGCCCTGACTGAGCCTGCCGGACAAGAACCTAGAGACAAACACTCATGGAGACAACCCTGACAAGAGTAGCGAGGCTGTGAGTGACGCACCTACTCGCACGCGCGCGCACACACACACGCACGCACGCACGCACGCACGCACGCACGCACGCACGCACGCAAGCACGCAAGCACAGAGTGTAATCTCTCAAGCTGTCTGCCCTAATGAGGCCCGGTACTGTAATTACAAGGCACAGATTTCAGATCAGGCACTTAAGTAGCCAGCTAAAAGTGCCCGAAAACAAAAAACTCTGTAATTATTGTCTGCCTCCTCTCCCCTCTGTGAGTTGGGTTACCTGCCATGCTGTTGTTTTGTGAGGACCCCGTTGTTTCCCGGATTCGCCCTAATCCGCGGCTGGACGCAGTGCTGGCAGTCTGCCTGCATTCGTGAGATGCACATTTCAGCTCGCGGGGGTGAGTGACGACACGGCACACAAAGACAAGAGAAACCTGAGTCCTAGCTGCCCCACCACTGCATGAATGCATTTTTTTAAAGGGGGAGGGAGGGAGGGGGCTGTTCATTTTGAACCACACAAAAGATCCATTGTGCTATGAAACTTTATATACATATTAGAAACTTGAAACCCTTAGCCTCTACAAGCTAGATTCTTGTACCTGTGAGCAAGATAACATTACCTACCATTCTTTTCTTTAGTTCCAGAAAAAAGAAAGCCTTCAATCCTATTTTTCTACAGGGTCTAATTCCCTGTGATGGATTCCTCTTTTTGAGTTTTATGGGGTCATCTAATAGCAGTGATAAGAAGCAGAGGATCAGGTCTCCAGGTGGTTTTGTGGCCTATTAGGCAACACATTCTGCAGGTCAACCTTTCCAGGAGACACTGGATCAACTGAGATTGGAAGTGAACATCCTACTCAGCTGCAATCACTATCTGTTTCACATCTCAGGTGCTCAAAGGGGAATTTAACTACTCATTCTAGAATTCAGAATTCACTTCTGTTTCTTTCAATCCTGTTCAACAGCACACATCTCAAACAGTCCACCCTCTAGAGTTAACCCTGTTTTAAATAGTAAACAGTCACTAGAGAGAGGGGTGTGGGAAATTGTGTGCTTAATGAGTAAAAAAAATGCATATTTTCTTTTGTTTGGCTCATGTCCAGTCTTACACAAACAGTTGTAGGAACTCCTTATCTGTTCCTTTACCAGTAAGGTTAAATAACCACCTCCACAAATCAAATAAATTCTAAGCACTCAAATATTTGGGGGGATACAGAGGGGACTGGAAGGGGGGTTCCGGGGAGCCAGGTGACCCAGCCAGGTACAGGGTTGGTAAAAGGGAGAGGAAGCCCCTGGAAAAAACCCCAAGAATCACAAGAGACACCTCACTGGTGACTTCATCCTCACACCTGTAATTAACCTCATCCAAGCAATGTTAGCTAAAGGTATCAGGGAGGGGTAAGCAAGATGGCCATTTTTATAATGACAGCTCTGCAAAAGCCACAAAAAGAACAGGCAAACAACATACTAGGTCCTGGGTCTTAATCATGAGCATGCTGGGATACAAATAAAACACACTCAAACTCTCTCTTTCAAACACACACACACACACACACACAGAAAAATGGCAGCAGGTTGGGAATCCATGAACACTGGGGCAATGACACATTGCCTTTTAAAAATGCACAAGGATTATCCTGCTCCTGCAAGTAGCAGGACTAAATCAGGGCACTGTACCTAAAAAATAAACCTCAATTTGAAGTATATGCTTCACACTTCAAGAACAGGGTGTGTTTACTCTCATTTTGTCATAAAACTAATTTATTAAACCATTAGGGCTTTGCTGCCCTGTGATGTTTTTCTTTTCACCACTTGTGATGCATGTGCACTCTGAGTAAAGTAAACTTAGGCTGCATTCTCAAATACTACAAAGTTCTACAAAGATGGGTGGACTGAAGTGCTTCAGTCGAGGTCATGCCTGGTGCTTGAGGTATGGCCATGTTCAAGAGTAGTGATTCTGCATAATAATGTCTACTGTATCAGGATAGGCTCAGCCTATTCCTGGTTCCAATTACCAGCCTATGCCTGTACAAATTTTCCATATAGAGTTGATGTTTTTCTGTCATGTGTCAGCAAATACCGAATTCATTGGAATTCAGACAATACTACAGCAAAACAAAGTCTCCTTTGAAGCTGGCCTCCTCAGAGATCTGCCCATTACTGAATCAACTCATCCACAGTAAATCCTACAATGTGTCAGTTATGGGCCACTTTCTCAGGACCAGCTGTTATTTTACTATGTTCTTAATGTGCAATGCAGCACGATCAAAGGGCAAAAGAACATTCCGATATAGCTTTTACCGTCATCTGGGGAAATTTATTAAAAGAAATTTAGCCCATCAAGGCTCTTTGGTTATGAGAGAGATCATTGGGCTTCCACAGCATCGAGTGAACACCATAACGTTTGTAACCAGTCGTCTTTTCTTTCTCTACATATTTAATGAAGAAGTTATGGACCAGTCTGAGAGAGGGACTCTATTTTTAAAGGATCCTAAAATATCAGCATTAACTGGGTGATTCAGATCCAAGTGTTGAGCGTTCCACTTCCTGTTGTGCCCTGAAATTGACTTTTTCTGTGGCCGCAGCTAAGAGACAGAGCTTCCATTCAATTCAAACACGTTCTGATACCAATAAAATATTGCATTCAATTAACCCAATTGTTCAGTTCAGATACAGCTAAACAGTTTACTCTCGTCTCACAGATATTGGTGGACTTTGAGGGTACATTGTGTTGATCTAATGCAACTACCATCAAATTGCTACTTGCAATGATAAACACTAGAGTAACCCAAGACAGATGTTGCACACTAGTACATGTTTTTGGATGGAGGAACACAGACGATCAGGATATTTCAATATATGATCCACTGTTCAAGCACTCAGTCGTGACAGCCACATGTTCCTGAAAAGGAAACATAAAGAGCCAAATGTGAACTGTGGCTTTGTTTGTTCCCTGTCTGACGTTAGACAGCCTTTGGTGGGGAATGTGGGGGATGCCATTTTTGTCAGTGCTTGAACAGAATGCTACAGAAGCAAAGAGAGGTTTAAGAATATTTTAATGGGCACATTATTAC
This sequence comes from Megalops atlanticus, assembly GCA_019176425.1. Lineage (NCBI taxonomy): Eukaryota > Metazoa > Chordata > Actinopteri > Elopiformes > Megalopidae > Megalops > Megalops atlanticus. The sequence goes on from CM032881.1 coordinate 16,949,538, forward strand.
CCCTACCCATTTGCATTCTAGTTCAATGGCTACGTGTCTGAAGCTGGTAACAGCTGTGGTGTTCTAGTTCTTGTTTAAAGGTCAAGCCACTGAACTGACTTTACTTGAAAAGAAAGGGGGAATGAGTGAGGAAGTGAGAGCAAAAGAGCGAGAGAGAAAGAAAGAGAGAAATTACTGACATAACATGGGATTAGTTGAGGGAGAGGTTAAAAGTTTGTTGAATTGCGTCTGGCTGCTTGCCTGCTCCCCTGTTTATTGCTCCAGGCCCCAGGATCCTCTGCCAATGGTAACCGCACCTGAACTTTTCGACAGCGCTTTAAATGCAACAACAAAAGAACAAGCGTTCAAAGCAATCAATAGGCTGCGCGGCCATGCATGCAAACCTTGTCCACGCGACTCTTAACTGTACCAGCACTAAGAATGAGACGCAGAGAAGAGGGGAAAGCACGCGCAGTTCACTAACCCCCGCCAGAGGATAGCTTTGACTCACTCTGGTTAATCCTTTTGCCCCCGCACCCTCCCGCTCTCTGTGCCTCTGTTGCTCTGGAGAGCTGCCCAATGGCACTGTTCTCCTCTCATGGATTCCCTCTCTCAAGACTGAATTGGAACCTAGTTTTTAGAGATGACAGCCTGCAAGACAAAACTTTGGATAAAGCTAAAACAATTATGTCTTGCTGGAGAGTAATGGATGTTGTGAGAGATCTACTGTAGATTATCTATGACTCCTTTTCTCTTTTATCCACCTCATTATTATCATTTCCTCTTGTACTACTATGCTCAACTAATTTATGCATCATTTGCTGGATTTTACAGCTGAACACAGATGCAAGGCATAGGAATAACATGGTTTAAGAAACGCTGACTAAGCTTTAGCCAAGAACTTGAGGGTAACAGCAAGTTGGGCACATTACTCATCATTGCTTCTAATGAAAATGTGATAAATCTGAATATTAGAACAATAAACATCCACTGAATGACATTCACAGGAAGATAATTTTGTCTCTGTTTAGAGGTAGAGGAAAGCACGTCTGTATGACTCATATGATGCCCAGGACACAGGCACCTTTCTGTCCCAAATCACTTCCCTGTTTCAGTGGAATTCCCTGAGTGAACCTGCCTCCTAGTTTCCGACATCCACATTCAGCTACGCACAGCTCCTCATCTGGTGTGCAGAGACCTTGGGAGGAAGGGAGAGACAAGGGGAGAGACCACACACCAGGGAAAGGGGTGTAAAATCAGACTGAGGGTCCGTGAGATGCCCTGGTACACCAGCACACCTCCCCTATTTCCAGGCATTTTAAAGTAGTCAGGCAGCTAGCACAATTCAGTCTGAGTTCCCTCCTTACCACCCCCGACCTCTGAACTTGGCAAGGGGAGGAAAGGAATTCTGGACCTGCTCATTTTCACATGCACATCAAAAGCGATTAAGTGCAAGCCTCCTGGATTAAGAGGAGTCTCTGACCTCTCTCATCTTAGGCTAACCTCTAGAAAGCATTCGACTCACCCCTAGAAAAACAGTATCCAGCTTCATTTTGGCCCAGCTCAGGTCTCCGATTCGCTTGTGGAAGTAATACCAAATTACACAGCAACTGCTGCTAAACATTTATATAGTGTTTGGACAGCTGTCCCTTAACGGCAGGGTGTCTCAAGGCTGGTTTTGTATGACTTTTTGCATGGAATTAATGCCTCATTTAAATTTCATAAACATAACATACATTTAGAAATTGGGACTGAAGAGGGATCCTGGCAGCTCAGGGAGGTTGATCGTTCCATTACATTTCTTTTTATTTGCATAACGTCATCCCTCTCCTCCGGTTCCGCTGCTTTGATATGACCTTGTCCTGGCACACTGGTGGATGGGCAGTCCTGGCAGTCTGTCTGGAAGCGTTGAGAGGAGACTGGCTTGCTGACTGCACTGCTGCCTGGCTGGGTTGGCAGGGGTTAAGGTTTCCAGATTGACTCAGGTAACAACACATGTCCCAGCAGGCAATTTCATCCCCAGCTCCACGCACAAGGATCTACACGACCCCCAAAGGGGGAATTCCACTGGTGTGAGAGGCTGAAGAAAGGGAAAAACTCACCCCTAAAAGCACGCTTTTTTGACGAATCAAATTGGCTGGATTTACATGAAATACCCTTCAAACCTTCATTCGTAAACCACACCAGCTTCAGGGAATGGGTCAAGATAGTAGTGGTGAGGGTGCCAAGGGTCTGAGGGACAATATAAGGGGAAAGCATCTTTGTTCTGGCATTTTCCAAACTGGAACCAGCTCAGCCTGCCTGAAGGACCAGCAGGCTGGAAGCACTCCCAGACCCAGATACTCCTCTGTCAACAGAGAGATTCCGGAGAGGAAACAGAGCTTTACAGCTGTGAGCTGCAGACAAACACATCCTGCAGAAGACCGGCAGCTTCCACCAGTCAATGTGTTTTACACACAAAATCCATCCTCAGTTCTGCCTGCATTCTCAGGGTCCCCTCTCCACAGCCAACGCTGTCAAATCCAAAAAGCCTGCTGTACATACTTTCTACACAAAGCAGCTCTCACAAGATTAGGGACAGCATGCATTGGCTGTAGGATTTTCAGAGGACGCTCTACTGAAAAATCAGGAACAGATGTGGGGGGAAGGGAAGGGGGAGGAGCGTTAAGGAAAGTGGCATTTAACAACAGGGAAGTCAACAGGACTTGGGATGAAAGCCATAACCAATGAACATTTTTCTCATCTTTTTAAGCATCTAAGCATTTATGAAGAGTTCAAATGCTCATGTGTAGGGCTGTGAAAGTACACCAAGTTTACCACAACCTGTCGACAACACTGAAGTAGCACGTTTAAAGATACAAAACTAGAAGACAGAGCACTACAGCAGTACAGCCAAGGGGGAAAACAGCCTTACCCTTAAAAACAAAAGCTTATTTTCACCTGTAGAGTGGAATTTATGTGCGTAAGTCAACAGCACATCCTCATAGCAGAGTCCTAAAGTTTAATAAAGACAGGACAGAAACTCCCTATTCAGCCTGACTGCACTAGCTATGCTTGCTTAGACTGGACTCTAGCCTTACTATAGGGAGATCCTGGGAAAGAGCGCACTGTCAGTTGGGGTCTCTGAGGGGCTCCAAAGGGACAGGTCCCGATGGGACCCTGTCTCAGCCTGACTCCCTCCCATCCCACCTCCACCACATAGGAGGGAAGCAGAAGAAGGCAGCAATCCTCCCCGGCCAGAGTGGGGCCTGCTCCTTCTCTTGTCAGGAGTTAAATTGCTATTGGCTGCTCAATAAGCAGCTCTACTGCGTGGAGTGTGGCTCTTTTTTCCTCCTTCAGCTCTCCCAGTCTTGACAAGCCTGTATTGACAGAGCGGTTACACACTAACCCATTGGGGGAATCCTCGGCATCGTGCCTCAGGCAGCTGATAAATGGAACACATACGTTACCTGCAGCTTCACACACATACACGAACATAGGCGCGTGCATACACACACACACAAACAAACCGAGGTCAGCTCTCCCAGATACACTAATGCAATGAAAAGTGGTGTGAGAATAAGAGGCAGGGAGACACTATGCTAATGTAATCTAAAAACATCCCTGAGAGAGGGAAGTGTGACGGCCATGAAGGAAAAGGTCAAAGATGAAGTCTGACGGGGCCAGGAGTCAAGGGCCACAGATGTATGCCTGATCAATGTCATGCGCAATTTCCCATATTTCAAAGGCAAGACACAGTTCCACTTGAATTTGGCCAAACAACACTGTAAGTTTGTAATCGTTTAGGAGCCTTTTTGTCAACACCCTCAAGAATCAGATTCATTCATAAAAAACCTGATTCAATGGCCAATTAGAGGCTTACCATCGGCTCACTAAACCCAGGCACAGCATCAGTATTGACACATGGAAAAGGAGAGAAACTGTCTCTTGCAACATAGATTGCACATGCTGAGGTATCAGAGGAAATCGCCAATATCAATCTGTCAGCTTCCGTCTGTGTCATTCAGCGATCCCAGAGGCACCGCTGACAGGGAGCTGCCAGGTCCCAGTGGGAGGAGTGGAGCAGGGACCATGAGGAGTGGAGGAGCGTGCTGCTCCAGCTGGGATAGAGTGGCTTTCTCCACTGCCCCTGTGATGTGCAGCTGATAAATAGCTGGGGGTAAAGCACTTGCTTTCACTTTGCGATATGATGTCACTAACCTTCATTGATCCACAGCCAGGCAGGGAGGCCTTATCGCGTTCTCCTCTATGATATACTGTGATCTGGGGCCCAACTGCTTTTTAATACACTGCACTTTGGGTGACTGTGTCACAGGCTAACGTCTTGGCCTGCTAACACCTAAGGCAGTATTTTACTCTTACAGTCTGACAGCCAACTCAATTAAACAGACTTACAAACTCACTGGTCCTATGGACAGGGGAAGATAGAAATGCTAGGTGGAACAAGCTCACAGCCAAAAGGGCTTGAACATGTAACAGAACAAGAGCGAGCTGCAGGACAATCCAAACAGCAAAAGATCACAATAACACATCTCTCACCCTAAGGCAGAGTTAACCTGTGTCTGTGTCTCAGTTTGTGAAGCTTGCTGTGGATCTAAGTGACTGAGTGACACAGCAGCATAGATGTATCAGCGTCTGTGACTGAGGCTGTCACAGCACAGAGGATTGCTGTGCTGTGGGCAGAAAGGTGAGAGAGAAAATTCATGGTGGCATTCCTAATGCAGGATTCCCCTCATTCCCAAGGGACTAAACCGTGATCTTCAAACTGATTACCCCAGCCACGTCTACACCTGGGACACCACCCTGAATGAGGAGAACAGAAACACACATACTCAGGGCAAGACATAGTTCTGAGAGGGAGAAAGAATGCGAAAGAGATGTTTGGAGGCACTGTCATGGGAGGCAAACTGTTGTAAAGAGAGAGAGAGGGAGAGAAAGAGAGCAAGAGTGGCAGAGAATTCTAGACCTAGGTCAAGGGGAAAAAAAACATGTCAAATAGCCCATTCACACACACACACACACACACACACACACCATACATGCACTCTCTTTCCTCCTGCCCCCAATGTACATGGGTATGGAAAAGCTGGAGATAAAGGAGGCTGGCGGACATGCGGCAGCATTATCCTGTCTATTGATTTTAGCTGGTGGGTATTAGAGAGAAACAGCAGGTTTATCAGGGCAGGCTCCCCCAGCACTTTCACTAACTAAACGAGTCTTTTCAGGGCTTATCAGACAAAGCGTCTATTACTGACACCTGGCGCTTCCCTGGACTAGGGTAGGTGTTCACCATCATCCTTTGTTTGTTTATTCTCTTTTGGCCTAGTTCTTATTCCACTTCTTCTTTAACCCCGTTATCTACACCTGTCCTGATAGTGTGATCTGCATTGTCTTTATACTACCCCCATCCTGATTTCATCATTCTGAAATGTGGGTATTTAACACTGCCACCTAACTGTACCAGTTTTACTCTCGTCTCCCCGTTGTGTGACTAAAACTTAAAACACCCTGTCTATGACATGCAGAATAAGCCATGACCTCTAACATCATGCCTCTCAGGTTTAATATAATTCTGCAGGGCTCTGGGTTTTAGGTACATAATCACAGAGATAATGAAACTAATATAATCCCTGAGAGCGGGAAAATACTTCTGCTAATCACTGTAAAATTAATGTTTTAATTACTAGGATGAAGATTTTCTTTTCAAAAGTTTTCAAACCCACCTTTGCAAACCACAAACTTTTTTACCCCTCTACTCAAGCCCATTAAATAATTCAAATATTTTTCCCCTAAAATTAAAATATAAACAGAAAGGTTTACGCTTTTCACGCTTTTGGTCAAATTAGTAATGAAAAACAGTCCATATGGAGGAAATTTCCTTCTGCAACTATGGTGAAATCTATGATTTAGTCAATGCACAAACTAATGAATTGTTTATTATGTATACATATACCATATACATATACCCTGTATATATATATATATATATATATATATATATATATATATATATATATATATATATATATATATATATATATATATATATATATATACTCATAAAGGCTATGGGGCATACTATACATAAGCTTGTATGTGTCTGAGTTTGCATGTGATGACATATGAGGCATTAAAAATACCAACATGAGGATACTTATGGAAAAAGACAAGAGACAGAGTAGGCATGGAAATACAGTACATTTAAACAAAAGAATGGCATTTCAAAGTCTTGTGAAAGCAAGAGAGGGTGAGCAGGAAAGAGAATAATAGCTTCACATGGTAGTTTAAAGCAGAAATCAAATGGCCCCTATGAAGATGTCAGTGTCCTTCCTTCAGTCTTTCTGTATGTTGAAAACACAGGGACATAGACCAGCCCTCCTTCGCTGTCAAATATCTGTGTACAATGTTACAGGAGAAAATAAGAGAAGACTTCTGCTCAAGCTGGCCTTTTGCATGCCTGAATAAAGTTCCATATTCTTCCTCACATTCATTAGAGGCAGCGCAGTTGGAGCTGGAGGCCCAGGCAGGCAGTTGCGCTCAGCTCCAGTGGAAGGTGAGGAAGCAGGAGAGAGGGGACACCGCAGCTGGGCCCACCCTGTTTGTGGAGCAGACAGGAGGCCAGTGCTCCTTCCCGGTTGACCTGCCTATCCTGCCTCTGAGTCGGCCCTGTAATTTGCCAGGGGCGGAGATAAATCTTATCTCAGAGACCTGATTAAGTTTTTAATTTACACTCCAATCAATAGCCGAGGTCTATTGGCAATGTGTCTAAAACTCTATTTACCAAAGGATTCCCTGCTATCAATTGATCAAGGATCTGGGTGCCGTAAATTATGGGCCCATGTGTATGTGTGCTGAGGAGCGTGCCACTGTAGGTCTGTATTTTTTATGTTTAAACCTTGCAAAAGATATGGAAAAAGCTTCACTACAACGACAGGATCAATATCCTCAGCAGGCTGGGATGTTGATCCTGTTTCTGAATCCTCCACAGTGAAATCAAAAGCACATGGAAGTCTACTAGGGCCAGAAAGCAGAAACAGGTAGATGCTATGACAAAACAGAGCACAATATGGCATGTTTAATTCCCCGGTGTTACAATCAATAAAGGCAAGACAGAAAAATATGTATCGCGCTCTTGTTTACATATTTTTCACTAGATTTCTATTTCTTCATGCAACTTCCTGCACTGTCAGCACATTGCTGGTTTGTGGTCACCATGGCAACCAGTAAACCATCAAATTTTAAATATACAGGAAAGGCATTACATCCAGTGTTTAACTCACAATAGACAGCTGTGCCTTTAAATACTAAAGAACAGCAACACTCAAAAACTACTTCCTGAGAGTCACGCTAAAAGTGGCTGCACAAAAAGTCTGGGGGGGAAAAAATCCTTCCTTTTCTTTTCTCTCCCCTATTTCCGGTCACATTCTGCATGACTGCCATTATCTGTTTATAGTCCACACTTTCCCAATGGGACTCTTAAAGGAGAATCCACCACTGAAGTCTTTTGCTTGGAATTCCTTAACTGAGTCTCTCTTCTGCCAAGCCCTGGGATCTGCCAAGGGAAAGAGGGTCCAGACACAATTCAGCACCTCAAAAACTTTCAGAAGACATCCTAAGGTCTATTTTAGGCAGTTCAAATGTTCAACATTAAAAAGAATCTTAGAGAACTGGCTCAGGGGTTGGTGAAAGTACTGGTATATATTTACACCTTACAACCAACAACAGAAAGATGCCATCTACTTCACTGGCCTAACTCTACCTTGATTAGTCTGTGCGATCCTGATTGCAGGGGGTGAACATCCCCTGCAATGTGTTCACATGACAGTGCAATGGGCTGCTTTTTGGAGCAACTTGCCATCACAGTAATAGTACTGGCACAGCTTTGTTCCAGTACGTCCTGAGGATGAACAGTGCAAGAAAATACAGATAACTGAAACATTAGCATCAACTCCAACAGCAATATATATCCTGTAAGCACCCATTACCATATTGTTCACACTTCCATAAGTAAATATTTGCCCATCATTCCCACCCAGGGGAGAAGAGGGAGAAGGAAAGGCCAGCAGAGGTGGTGGAGAAAGTGTTGTCATGGCATCTCTTCTGTGAAACCTGCTGACTGTGTGATGCTTTAACATGAGATTACTCTGGACAGCTGACCTCAATATCATGGCATTCTGATGCTAAGAGAGACCTAATTGATTTTTTTAATACAATACAAAACATTGCAAAGATTCTTACTCCAAAGCTCCTGGTATACAAAGCAACTGCTGAACAGAATTAAACCAATTAACTGCAGCAAAATAAACAGTTCTCTTTCCCTGAAGTGCTGCTCCTTTCCATTTCCACAAGGACAGAAAAAACAAGGAGAACCACAAGCCTTGATTTACCACAGGCCTTCTGTTGAGGACCCTCATCCCCTAATGCTTACATCTCACCATTTTATTCTGAGTCCTTTTCTTTCTTGGAGGACATTAACAGGAGGGCAAGCCGCAGTGAGCGTCCATGAGCAGTTGCCATATAATTTTCCCGCTGTATGTTTCTCTTCAACTGTTTTCTACAGAAGTACAAAAAATAAGGTTATGATTAATTCCAGCGAAGAATGTAAACTGACTGTGTCATTAAGTGACAAGGCCTTCGCCAAAGTGAAACAGAAATGCACTTAGGCAACACATACAATTATAGCTGCAAAACTTCTGCTCAATTGTGTGAATCCCAGCAAGAACTGATATGAAAATAGAAAACAAAAATCTGAGTGGTTGATTGTTAGGGTATTGTCTGACAGAGACTGATTTTTCTCAGTGGAGAGCTGACTGTATCAAGGACAGCACTTTTCACATTTCCAAAGTGTAGAATTTCAAAGAGAATCCAAAACATGACCATGTCTTTCTGAACCTGGCACTGTGCCCCCAATTCCACAGACACATGCTCTCACTCACTCTCTCTCTACCTCTCTCTCTCTCTCTCCCCTTCCCTCTTCCTACCTCTCTCTCTCTCTCATGCACACACAGACACACACACACAATTTCCACAGACATCAGTTAGTGGATCCTTTTATTTTCATCCTTTAAATTAAGATTGAGTTATAATTGCAAAATATTCCACACTAAACGCAACTGGAACACAATTCTTCGACATCTTACGGAACAATTATGCTCCATTCCAGGTTTGCTGCTTGAGGGTTGGCAGTTCTCACAGCAAACATTGTCCAGGCATATTCTCTAATGACTTCATGTGATTCAATTGTGTCAATAATTATAAAAATCAAAGGTCTGCGTTTAATGGGAAATGTTTCTGACTGTCCTCTTCATGTTTCTCATAACCACTACAATTAGCTAATTTTGTTTCTCATTGCATATCAAAATAATGCTATTTACATACCAAGATTGGATTTGGCTCCACTGAAAAGCAATTCCTTAGGAAAGATTTCAAAAACCTTTCTTGTGATGGCCAGAGACAGAATGAAGTAGCACTGCCAATGTAAACAGATGGCATATTCCTGGGCCCTGAGTGCGAGGTCTTGAAATAAAAAACAACCCTCATGTGACAGATGTTTGATAATTCTATTATGTCAATGCATGGCATCTGAAATTAAAATTAAAGTTAAAAAGACATTCCTCAGTCCTGACAGTGACCCTGAATCCTTGCACAGGGGTAATGCCATGCTCATTTCCCAGGCCAACCCAGTAGATTTAAAAGAGACAAAACTTTCAACTATTTCAGTTATAAATGTATCACTGCGTTCATTATGTTTTATACTGTATTCAAAATAGATTTTGAAAATATAACCTTTACTTCTCATCACAAATCATAGTTAAAAATTATCCAAAGTAATTCAAACAAAATGAATCTGAGCTATTATACACACGGAGCCATTCAAAACTTATTTTCCACTTTTTTGTTCAGCTTCTCCAAGCTTGGGAAGGTCTTTAAGAACCACCTTGATGACCCACAAGCAGCTTTGTTTGAAGGCTATTTGTCTGTTTCTGTCCAACAAACAGGAGCTGTTGAATGTCAGAAGAGGGGCGGGAAAAAGGGAATGGCCTGTTCAAATGGGCTTCTTTCAGAGACAGCAGGTTCATTTGAGCTATGGCCTCAGCCCTCACTCACCACCGTAAACTTTTCTGTTGATATGCAAAGCAGTGTGGATCATTTGAGTCCCCATGGCAACAGCACCCCTGCTTTGCACAAATGTAATGATTAATCATGGTTTTGATAACAATAGCTAGAATCCTAGTTCTTATATGAAGTGTGTGTGTGTGTTTGTGTGTGTGTGTGTGTGGTGGGGAGGGGAAGGAAGAGGTACAGGGGGAATTGTTACAACCCACCATCCAATCTCTGTGGACTATTCCATTTCCCAAAGAGGGGGATTGCTCAAACACAAATATCAGTGCGCTTGGACACTATTCTTAGATGTTCAAAGGGAAAGCATGGGTCAGGTATGACAACAAACATGAGGGGAAAACATTACACGCTCAGGCCTTGTGCAGTCCCCTAGCTTTGCACAGCAGCAGCCACTACATTAAAAGCATACCACAGATTTCAAATGATTCCATTCAGGAGCAGGGCACTTGTATGAGCCAGGCTCCTCTTTTACCCCATCCACAGTCTGATAAGCAAATTCCTCCACTCTCTGCTTTTTGTCAAAGTAAGCCTGATTACACAAGGATTCAGAGACACAGTGTCACTTTTTAATGAATTCTTCCTAATTACTGTAATTTCCAAGTATTCCATCTCTTGTGGCTCATTACAGATGCCATATTTGCATTTCCCTACAACCTCTGAATGCCTCCTGCAAACCCCTCAATGTATAAACAGAAATTCATTTTATATGTGTGTGTATATATATACGTATACACACACATATTTTTTATATTATATATATATGTGTGTGTGTGTGTGTGTGTGTATAAATAAATTTTCTGTCCTGTGGGAGTGTATCCAGTGCCAGTGTTTAACAGATGAAACATTAGAGACAAAGCATACAGTGTACAACTGTAAAGAGAAAATCCAATATATTCATCTGCTGCTACATGATGGTACTCTCCGCATTCACAGGCACAGGAAGGCGACTGGTGCTGGGGAGGGCTGTAATTCAATCAGTGCACTCCAGCTTGACGCAGATTCACTTTGTCAGTTGCACTTTACCATTAATTCATAATTTTGAAAACGGAGACAAACCAAACAATCATTTCTTTCAACTCAAATACCTGGTAAAGGGGGTGGGTGAAAATCTAATAAGATTTTAATGGCTGTCCCCCTGTAAGCAAATTCTCCCTGTCCTTTCTGTTGTCTGAAGTCATCTGTCCATTTGGACAATGTCTGCAAACAGGGCAAGGTGCATAAATTTTCCTGTTAGGCTTTCACTATCAGACATCACTTATAACTACGCTGAAAACAAGTGCGGACCATACTGCAAAGAGAGGAAAAAAAAAAAAATCAAACATTCAAATGGGCCTCATTACATTTCAAACTTGTGGACAGAAACGAAGGGCAGGCAGTGAAACCTGAGAGTAAACATCGTGTTTGGAGGCCCGGATGGAGTGGCCAAGGCTGGGAGAGGCGCTGCCTGTCAGCCCATGCTGCAGAAGGTTAACAGAGAGTCCTAAGTGAAAGAATGAAATAATGGTAATGAGAAAGCACTCAGAGTAGGACTTGCTGCCCAGCCTCTTCCTTGCATTAACAGAAGCTCCTGCAGATGTTGCGAGGCCCTGTTGGGTCATACAATCACAGGCATTTGCATTCCTGATGGAAAGAGCTGGGATTAGGAGCTGAATGCCTTTCTCAACTTTGTCAGAGTTTGAACACACACACACACACACACACACACACACACACACACAAATACAGAGGGCGAGCTGAGGAGACCGAGAGGTAATCTGGCAGAGGAAAAGAGGAAAAGCACCTTGAGGAGGAGTTCAAGACAGATCAGAAGCAGAAATACAGAGAAAAGGCAGGAAGTGAAAGAAAGGCATAGCCTGTATGTGACTGACAAGAAAAAAAGAATACAAAACAAAAGAAAGGAAGCATATGAGCATCTAATTTGCAAACAGAGACATTGAGCGTGCAAGGGTTTGGATGGTTTGCTTGCTATTTTGTATGTGCACAAATTTCTGAGTGTATTTTTGTGTGTGAATATGAGAGAGGGGGATTTGCAGAGCCCAAGTCATGGCCCATCCCCTTTTCCCAGGACAGAGGTCCAGAGAGGCCTCATATTTCTTGCTGCTGTCAGGCCAGAGAGAGGAAGGAGAGACAGTGAGAAGCAGCTGTTTTTACAGAGGGGCTACAGTGGAGTCTCAAACTTCCTTTGATCAGACTCTGCCAAGCTAAGCGCCCCCCCCGTCCTGCACCTACCCATTGCATTGGGAGGAAGAGTTTACTATGGCGAAGGGCACAGGTGTACAGCAAGAAGCGAGAGTCCGTGTAACATGGTGGCTGAACACTGGCAACAAAACTAACAACACATGACACCCAGTCATGTTCCTCTCTCTCCCTCACCCACCCTTCCTCTTTGTTTTAATGCAAAACAAATTACACAGGAATGCGGCAAAGCAGGTCTTGAGATTGCCATTTATTATGTGGAGGTTTGTGAATATGGCAGTGTGTGCATACATATAAGAAGTGCACATGCATACACACACACACACACACACACACACACACACACACACACACACACACACACACACACACACACACACACAGCATGCACACAATTGACGTTTATACTGATTAACCAAACAGACACAACTAATTAGTTTTTACTGCAACAGAAAGCGTTGCCGCAAGATGAACTGTGCATCTGCACAGCTGAAACAAAAAAGTTCTGTATCTTTTCCAGCAGCCCTGCTGTATGAAAGGTCAAGCCCAGAATTCAAATTAAAGTTCCTGCCGAGGTGACCAGGCCACATTCAAATCCGCAAGTAGCCAAAGCTCTTTCCACCATATCTGCTGACAAAGGCTACCTCTAAAATGAAGCTACAAGTCTTGATTAAAATTTCATTTTCTATGTTTAATTTTTTATCTCTACTTCCAATCATAATTCCATTATTGCTAATTACTTATGACACTGTCATCATTTCTGAGCTGAGCACACTTATCAATCCACAATGCCTCTCATTCTTTGCTCTTTCATATTCCAGTACAGCTGGTCCAAAGGTCTAAACACATCAAACTCTGCCTCAACACGACTCCTGTAGCCTCCAGTGCAGCAATCTATTTTCTTTATTAAAGGGCATGTAGGAGCACATTCATTTGACAATTTACAACTGTTTCATTTCATGTAGCTTTTCACACTGACAAAAGAAGACAGACAACATCAAGCACAGCAGTGCAGTGCACTCACTTTGTAACGGCCATTTATAAAATGCAAACAAACTGAAAAAAAATGCCACTGTGCCAACATTTATTTCACTACTTATCCTGAATGTGCCATGCCAACATGTGATCGGTTATTTACCAATTCGGAATGCAAGGTCCAGCACTGAGGTTTCCAGACAGAGATCCCCTCCCCCAAAGATCTGATATAGCTGAAATCTCATGTCAGGATCTAAAAATGTCTGAAAGCAAGGAATACTAGACTGAAAGTGGAAGTACTCAGCCCCCGAAACCGCTTTCATCATGTTCCAACAATAATCGTCAATTAAGCGCTCATTATTTGCAATATGGCAAAACACTCAAATGTTTCTAGGAAATGTGAATCCCAGACCTCATTCTCTTTGACACTTATAAAGAAAAATACAAAACATACAAAGAGTGCATGGTAAAATGAAGCACAGCTCCCCCAGAGTGTAACTTTGTGTAAACATGAACAACAACTACAATGAATAAATTTGTTCTCATGAACAATAAAACATCACTGCTCATCACTTCTCTCTGGGGACATAAAATGTGGCAAACCTATTAAGATCCTGTTCTTGGTTTATTACTAAATGGGCAGACAGATGCTTAGAGCTGGCCGGAGTATGTCTGGTTTCACTGCTGGCAGCTAGCTGGAGTCCAGAGTAGGCCTGCAACCTTCTGGGTCTCAGGCAGAGACTGTTGCTGTGTTATCTGCAGCTTGGTCTCCCTGTCTAGTAGCCCCTAGTGACAGCGCAGGGAGGCTGAAAGAGGCTGCAGCCTTCTGTGGCGGGAAACCAATGCATTAGTCACTTTAGAGAATCATCCTCTCCAGCTGAATAACTGTAACTGTACAGTTAATATTTGCTTCTGTCTGTTTGTTAATTTGCATGAAATTAAAATGTGACCTAAATGCATTTTTAACACCCAGAGTAATTAATCTAGCATTAGCTGTGTGAGGGTGAAAGCCAACGGAAATATTTTCTCTGACCAGAGAGGGAAACGCACAGAGGAATGAGAAGCAGGAAGATACATACATAAAAGAATGAGGCATATTGTTATCTCTTCAATGCACTACATTATACACAAAACCATGGGGAGGGGAGTAAACACAGAAAAAGAAGATGGTACAATGCGTATGACCAGAGAAAGAGAGTAATAAGGAAAGACAAAAAACAACAATAAACAAGCTGGGAAAATCCGTAGCGTGTAATGTGCCCAGCTTTCTGTCACTGGCACAGACACAATGGCCCTGCTGTAATTAACCAGACAATTGGACATTTACATATAAATGCGCTCACAAGCAAGTGTTAAACAAGCTGACACAAGCCGTATGCATCAGAGACATGAGCCCCACCCCCTCCCCCCGGGGGGTCCTGGGGACTCACACACAGAGAGGACCCCCTGTGTGCCCACTCGTGCTGCATGCTGGCACCTATCTCTGTGGTTCAGCACTGCATGCTGGTGTCTGGCAACACTTCATAGTTCCTGTTTCTCTGCAACTTGTGAAAGGCGGCAATCTGACTTCCTACTGTAAAACCACACAGCCAATGCTACGATACAACCAGAAGTGGTCAGCACACACTTATCATACAAGTATGACTACACAAAAAGTAGCAGGGGAACTGTGTAACATAAAGGAAATGAATAAATTCTCTGCACAGATCATACCACAGATGTCAGGTCTTTGAACAGGTAGTTGAGACTGGGATGCACCTTACATGTAAATATTGCACGGTCTGTGTGTTGCTGAACCACACCATGGCAGTGACCTGAACTGTGTTTATTCTGCATAGACCTTGTATGATGGAGGCTGTCATTTTAAAGCCACGTGAGGCCATGTTTATGCACCAGCCAAATAGCCCAATGCTCTAAATATAGTGGCTATTGATTATTGTAGACTATGCCTGAATATAGTCATGAGTCACTTCAGAAAGACCAGAATTTATTTTTAGCTGCATATCTTCAGAGTACACAATTTAAAATGTATGTTTGTTATGCAAACACAACACAAACCAATGAAATACCTTTAGGGAGCTTTAAATTTGAACTCTCAATATATAAGCCTGTACTTTCACTATGTATTTTCACCTGAAAAGGCCTTTTTCTTCACCCCTTGCTGACCTGCATGCCTTACATCTAGTGAAGTGTAGTCCTTGGTCCTGCCATGTAAATTAGGGTTTGTGGAGACCCAAATTATACATTTGTGTTACATTATATTCACTGAATTCAATAAATTCTGTTCTGAGACCAGATAGGTTGTTACCTGACAAGACTGTGCTATATAAGAGGAGCTGAAAACACCACATGATGACAGGAGTATCTGTGACTGGTGCAAAGAGGGCAGCATGCAGTGGGAATATCTGCACCTGTATAAACACACAGCCACACAAACATGCACAAATGAACACACACACACACACACACACACACACACACACACACACACACACACCACTAAGATTCCATGTAAACCAAGACACAGAAAAATAGATGAAGGATATATACAGAATTTAGCTGTAGCACTTTTTCTGTATCTTGCAATAACTAATTTTTGTATGCCTATTTGTATTGGAATTGCTTTTAGACTTAGGCAGTCCTTTTACAAAATCTGAAATTTAAAATATCTTAAACCTATTATAAATAGTTTATACACAAATATTTTATTTAGTGTTTCTAAAATTCTTTACAGTCATATTGGCCTTGGGATATGTGTTATTCTCCTCATGCTTTTAATTCGTAGATTTTCTGGTGCTTTTTCTTTCCTTTTTTGCACCCACAACTGTTAAGGCTCCAGCGATTCATAAAAATCTACAGGACAGCAGCAGGTGATGAGACTTGTGCTTGTAACCCCTCCCACAATCCCTTTCTATTATAAACAGAAGCCTGAGTTACCAAAAGGCTAGCAGTGCTGCGCCAGGACAAGAAGCAGATCATCAGAACTGAGCCTGGGAATCTCTGCTCTGCACCAGCACTCATAAATGTAGGCAGAGGAAATAATACTCAGACTCTACCTCAGAGGGAACCATTCATTTCCATCCCAAACCAGTTTCAAGAACCATTGGGAGGCTCTTTGTAGGGTCTCGGGTAACCAGGACTCTGTCAAACTCAGAAACCAGCACTGTATTGCAGGCCTGAGAGCTTACATTGGCAACAAATGAGATTTAGAGATCACTCTCTTCCCTAAACTTTCAGCATATCCAAAGGATCTGAGCACAGTTGCTCAGGCTGGCGCTCTCACAGGGACAGTACAGGACCTGAAACAACAGCTGACTTACACTCAGCGGCAGCACTGAAGACACGGTGACCCAAATCCCCACAATCTCAGCCATCCTGTACAGGCTGTGCTAACCAGGTTTGGGCATCAGGAATGGTACTGCGTAAACTGGCCAGCTTTAGAGCTGTGGCAATGTCTACATTTCCAGCAACCACAAGCAATTAAAACTGCTGCTCTTATAAGGCTCTTAATAATCTAGGCCTGAGTCACCCACTGAAAGACAAACAGCACCTCTGTATGCGTCTCTCACTCAGTGTGTCTGCTTACGTAGCTGAGCATCTCTGCTGTAGACGCGCAGAGGAGAAAAAAATAGCTGAAAAAGGACTGACAGATGCCAGCAATTACTAGGCAAACCAAACAAACAAAAACTGCAACACATGGTCCAGCGTTCCCTTCTTTTGAGCTTTTCAAGCAATAAATGCAGCACTTGTTTGCGGCAACCACTTCAAAGCCATGGGGGTCTTTGTTCATGCTGCTCTGTGCAAAAAGTAAAAAAAATTTGACCAGTAAGGACTGGTCAGATCAAATGGAAAAAAAGAATACTTTTGCAGATATCATTAGAGCATGAGAGATAAGCTCAAAAACTGTCCATAAATCTTAAGAGGATACTGAATACATGTGAGTGTACACGTATATGCATGCATACCCTCAATAAATACAATACATGTAGCAAGGAGACTCTCATACTGAAAGTCAAATACAAGAAGCAAACCATTAAAAGCTGATCTTAAGATCAACTTTTAATGGAAGGAAACCAAAACATGAAAAACAGACAGCCAGTGTCACTGAAGGTCAAAACAGATCTTCACCCTGGTGCCCCTCCCCTGAGACCCTGCCACCAATGTGCATCCCGCCACATTCTGAATTGCAGCACAACCATGCAATGATATGGGAGGGGGTGCACTCGGACTGTGTGCAGAATTATGCCCATAGCAGCAGTTTGGATGAGTGTAACAAGATGTGGAGGGGGCTGGTGGATGAAGTAAAAAGAGCAGGTCTGCTCTGGCCTCTTTGTCTTGCTGTGTATGTCAGTATCTTCCTCTTTAAAAACTCTCCTCCACCTTACTGCTGTATTGACGGAGAGAATATCTGTTATCAATTTACGAGAATTTTCAAGGTACCTGTTAATTCAAACAAATAAAATAAGCCACACCTCTTTTCTATGTAATTCAGTAGTGCAAGAAAGAATGAGAGACAGAAACATACAGCTGGACAGACATCAGGTGATGTGATAGCGTGCTATAATTTGGCCGTGAGGAAGTGTTGATTTAATTGGAGCCTGGACTAATGCTTAATATAGCCTGTAGGACACCTGGTATAAACAGGTTACACCCAAGATGGGGTTCAGACAGTGGCAATTACAAGCCAGCTGCATGTCACAGCCAATCAGCAGCCTTACACAAGACACCAGACAACAAGAAACCAATCAGCACAGTCCCCCTTGCTCCTCATTACACACATACCATAAGAAGAGGATAAGGGGACACCAAGTGTTTTTCCCTTTTAATTACAGTGTCTGAGAGGAAATGACACTATGACAAATACAATCATCACCATAAACAAAAAAATATCAATAATAAAAACAAAAAACCTAGATTGGAACCACAAATGTGTCTGCATGTTCAATAATTATTATTATCATCAATGTTATTGCTTTTTATAATGATATTGCTTTTTAAATATTTTCTATAGAACTAACAATAATATTAATAATAACGATAATCATCATCATCATCATAATCACAGACAGCAGCATCCGATCATTCACTAAAATGAACAATCCCAAAAAAAAATTATGACTTCTGCCATGAAAGCTAAAATTAAATTGACTATATTTTCTGTTTTATTTTTAGTAGAGGTACTGCATATGAATCATATCACTAGAAGCAATAATAGTAGAGACATTCAGAGAGACCTCAAACACAGAATCAAAGAGAGAAGAAGGCCTTAGCCTTGATGTTCATTGACATTGCGGCGCCTAAGTGCTGCATCGTGACAATGAGCAGAGAAAACAGACTACGCAGGAAGACAGACAACATTCAATACAATGATATTGTCAGGCCACACTGAGGCACAATGCATTCTGTGAGTAAAGCCTACTTGAACAGTACAGAACGCTTAAAAGAAGCCAGTGAATGAATGAATATTATAGTCTATAAAAATGGCAATTGTCTGTTTCAGATAATTTTGTAATTAAGCTGAATACAGATTTAATTTTCTTTAATGGCAGACCACACCTTTACTGCCATCACACTGCAATATTTACATTCACATTATATCTGCATTATATCTGCATTCAGTACACATTACATCAGCATGGGATTTAATTAATCAAAATCAGAAAAACGACAAAAACCTTGCCACTGATCTATAGAAATATTTAGGTATTTTTTATTTACACAGTGCATATTGTATGTATACACTTTCACTAAATATGCAGAAATAAAGCAAAATAAATAAATGAATAAACAAATAAATGTCTATACAAAGAATATAAATATTCTGTCAAATTTGTGATTATTTGTACAAGGAGAAAAAAATACAGAGGATTTTAAAATTCAGGCAGAAGTGACTACAAGCACATATACACATGTGCACGTAAACCCGCATAAAGGGCCGACACCAGAGAGCTGGAAAAGCGTCAGCACTTAGAGGCCATTTTATTGCTTTGCTGTGGTCAAGTGAGGTGCGCCGAGCTCAATTCCACCGTAACAATGGCAAAGAGGGCCGTCGAGACAAAGAGGATTTACCCTGGCTCTTAACCCCTTCCCTTCTGACTCTGCCACTCAGCGCGGAGGGGGACAGAGTGCTGTGAGACCCTCTGAAAGGACAGAGGAAGAACACACACTTCACTGACCACAAACATGCACGCTCACCCACAAGACAAAGCCCTGTGTCTAATAATCCTATTCAGAATGCCTCCGTGTTCTGAGCCTTCAGAAATGAAATGATCAGAAATGACGGTGAAGGTGTACTAAAGGCCTTATAGTGAGAGATGAGGCCTTCAGTTGAGTGCCGAGTCCAGAGAGCAGCGCTGTCTCTATCACTCCATCTCTCTCTCTTGCTCTGTCTATCCTTCTGCCCTACGGGGGACCCGGACTGGCTGCCGCGCATTTGCAACTGAATGACGCTTATGCTTGGAGGATGCCTTTTAAAACAGAAAAAGCGAAAGGGGAAAGAGGGGTCCCCGAATCCTCCTTTTCTCTTCTTCTCCCTTTAATCCTGAGGAGGATCAGCAGAGCAGTACACATTGCGGAAATGGCATGGGCCTAACAGGGTCCGACATACCCCCGCTCCACATTCCGGCAGCTGTGCGCAGCCAGGAAACTGCTCCCGCATACTCACTGCACAGACACACCATCATGGACATGGCCAGTGCTGCACACTGTACACTCATGCTACTGCAAACACACTGCCACCTCACTGCTCGTATAGGCACATCTGAACACCACAATGTTTCACAATTCAGTACCATACCATTACATCTGAAAAACACAAAACTGATCTACTGTACACAATTTTTTGACCAGTTAATGAAATGAGCTTAAATAAAAATAATTTTAAGATATCCTTATTAAAAAAAAAACACACTTAATTAAGCATTGGAGTGTAACAATTATTTAGTTTGTAAATTCAATAAGAAAGTAAATATGAGAAGGCATCCCAACATATACACTATGCCTGACCAAATACAATTATAACCCTAGCCAAATATTGACAAATCTACTTCTAGCTGCAATTTCAGAAAAAAAAAAAATCTGAAATAAAAACAGTCTTTGTATGTCAAATCAATAACAATTATAACAATATTTCCTTCTATAAAAATACAAGCAATTATATGAAAAATGACAACACCAAGGAATTGATTGTGTGTATACACACACAGACATGGAATACACTCCTAAACGCATACGCTCTCTATAAATCTCCAGAACACACTCCTGGTCTATGGTGTAGTGTGCAGCCGAGTGTAGCATGTCTGAAGCTGCCGCACTGATCTTGCGTCTGAGAAAGACACTGCAACCTGCCCCAACCCACCCGGGCCTTCACATGTCCTCACTCCCCAACTGAATGAGCAACCCGCTGTCTGCCAAACGTCGGCCAATCGATGCAGCCACACACACAGACACACACACACACACACACACACACGTGCGCGCATGCACACACGCACACTCTCTTATTCAGCTGCCAGAGCCCAGCCATGCTAGCTAGCCCTGACTCTCCCGTACACATACATCCACACACAGTAAAGGTACAACAAGCATTAACCCTCTTACAAACCAATCATGGGGACTGACTGCATTTCTGCAGAGAATATGCTCAGTAGGGGAAAAATACAGCAACTCTATACTAACAGTAAAATGCATTACCAGAACAGAATATACTGAAAGGAAAGCACCATACAAGGCAGATATCTGTTTGCGCTAATAATTCTACTTTTTACCAAACTGTTAAAAATGAAATTTTATAGTATAAATTACCAAATGCACAAATCAAATATAAAACATGACAGTGTGTAGATTGTGTACATTATTGTCATGTAATACAACTAGTAAGGATTTTATTTCCTTTGCTTAGAAAAATAATTTACTGATTCAAATAAATAATTTACTACAAAGCACAAATTTTATGTCATTCATTAGTAAGCATAAGGTAAATAAACTGGGAGGAAAACATCAAACTGACTAATTTTTTCTTTAAAAAAAGGGGACAAGTTTCTCCTCACCACTAAGAGCAGGTGTAGACAATCAGGTGTGTGACTATTGTGCTTGACAGGCAGATGTGTATGTAGGATGGTTCCCAATCCTGAGAGAGCTAGGTGCTGGGTGCTCACTGGTGCATCTGCCCAAGCTGCCCCGCACTGCAAACCACTCCACTCCGCTTCAGCACAGGGAGCCCCACTTCCTGAATTTTTAATATCACAGCTTCCAGTTACATAACGCATATTTAAGTCCCACAGACCTAATAAAATTACTGAGAGATGCATTATTAGCTGAAAAAAAGCACAGGGAAAATGGCATCTGATAATTGCTGGTTTGCAGAGCAAGAGTAAAGAAAGGAAAAAAAGAAAAGGATTGCACCAAAGTCACAGGCGGGGGGGGCCCCATGCATTGTTCCACAGCTCAGTGGTCGAAAAAGAAAATCCACCTCGGCAGACTCCGTCTATGTATCCCCCATGTTTTATGCATTCTGTTCTTTGTGATGATAAGCGCCAGCTCAGAGGGCGGAATGCCCAGCTCAGAGGTCCTGAGGGGGTTGCCAAGAGTGCTGCAGAGTTCAATTTGGCAGTCTCTGGAGCAGCCCCCCAACCCCCCAGGCAAGGCTAGGCACGGTAGCGCCCGCCCTGTCTGCACACCCCAAACACTGTGTGACCCCCACCACAGAAAGCGGTAAGGCGCCTCCCCAAAGAGAGTGAGAGAACATCAGCCCCACTCCTGTTCACAGTTCTGAGATATGGAACTACGGGAAGGACAAGCAGGGAAAATGGACACCATAATACCATCAGGATGAATACATTCAATGGGTAATTTGGCATTAATTTGGATGCTTTATATTCACATTTTGCATTATTTTTGCTGTTTGCTGATTAAATAATTTCATTTTCTTTATCAACATTCATAAATAACGTTATAATTAATTTTATAATTAATCAATTAAGCCATCCCATTTGAGAAATCAACTGCAGATAATGCAGTTATTGAAAAACAAATTCATTTAAAAGCAGGGAAAATGTGTTTGTAGATTGTGGACTATGGTATGGACTACAGAAATGGATGGTAAAAGCTAAATGCATTATGTCTTAAAATATTTCAATTATACAGTGTACACAAACACAGAAAACACACCACAAAGTAGGTGAAGGCTGCATAACAAATACAAATAAAGAGCGAATGTAATCAATATTATTTGCAGATCATTTGTCATAACATATTTTTATATTTTGATTATGTATTTTGATATAACTGCATGCTGATTTGATCCTTAGGCCAAGCACTATA
The DNA here is from genome assembly GCA_019176425.1 of Megalops atlanticus. Taxonomy (NCBI): domain Eukaryota; kingdom Metazoa; phylum Chordata; class Actinopteri; order Elopiformes; family Megalopidae; genus Megalops; species Megalops atlanticus. Next base: position 16,972,131 of record CM032881.1, read on the forward strand.
TACGGGTATATTCAGTTAGAAACATTATAAAAAGAGGAGGCTCCTTGATGATTCATTACCTGATTGAAATTAAAAATGGCATTGGGGCTTATTGTACAGAAAGCTTAATTCCTGATTTACACTGACTTTTTAATTCTTACAGTAGACCTACTCCCATACAACATTTATCATACCGGCTGAGAAGCAAATAGTTTTTAATTTATTTTCCGTCACTGATTAAAAATAAATCCCTCCAGGTGTGTTTTAAGTCATTTCTGTTCCTGTCCATTTCTTTGTCTCTCAAATTCTAACACATATAAATACACACACACTCTATGATTTATATTTTGATATCGATGTGCCACTCTTACTATACCACTGCCTCAAGTTGTGTGCATGTGCGTGTGTGGCTGAAATGATGGCAGTGATGCTGACGGTTGGGGAGTCTTGTTCATTTAAATCAAGAGAAACCTCAACAGCTTGAATGGTTGACTCCCGGTCTCCTACCTAACATCCACCACCCGCTAGAAAATACAACAAACACATACACCTGAGTGATTGTAAATCTTCCAACCTCAATGATTTAATGACTGTTAACAAGATGACATATTGTGAAACAGCACACCACAGAATTTCTGCCAACATCACTTCAAGGAGATAAAAGAACGACACCTAGAACAAAAACATAGAAAAAAGGATGGGGGAAAGAAAAACAGAAAAAAAGTCAATGCTAACAGAGCAAATAGACCTGGCAGGGGATGCAAGGAGCACACACCAGGTATCACACACCTGAGTACAACACAGCTCCTCTGGTCCCCTCCCCCAACATAGGCCCCCGCCCTAATCCTGGTCCTTAATGACACGAGTGACACGTATGCTCTCATCTTACAGTTTGTAACAACTAGAATAACTGGTCCTGACTGCAGTGGCTTACATATTCAAAACCATAAGCTGTAAAAGGATCCCCTGCTCCTACTAAGCCAATTTACACTCAACCATACAGGAAACAGACATGGCCGCATGCATTTTTCTCTCCCCATTTTTATGATTCATTTCCCCGCTATCCCTGATGGCAGAGGGGTCTGTCTACCTACGGGCTGCAATCACATTGGATGACTAACAATGAGAAGAAAGAAAAACAGAGACAACACAGAGAGAAAACATAAAAAAAATTAATGCCAGGATGAAGAATTAATACATGGCATGATGGAGGGACGAAGACTATGGAAAGGCAGGGAGACTGATGAAAGCTCTCCTATTCTGGCAACTACTTCACCCTACTAACACACACAGTAACACAGGATACTGGAGCTCTTCTCTATCCTCACCACTGATGTCTTTAATCATATAATAAGAATTATCATCATCATACTCATCACCACTACAAGAATAAATGTGAAGCCATACATTCCTTGCCTGTCACCATGTGATCTTGACTCAGAGAGGGCTCTCTCAGGCTGAGGAGAACAGAGTGGGCTTCCCTAGAGAGGCCTATGGGGCTAACCCCCGGGAGAGAAAAAGACAGACGGGGGGGGGACCAAGGGGGGCAAGCAACACAGTGCATTCTGCCCCATAACCACACTGTCCTCCAGAACATGCTGCTCTAATATCACTTCCACCCGCACTAAACATGGCATTAAATCTGGGTCTAAGGCTGTGTTATTTGAAAAGAGCAAATTTTCTTTAAGCTGTGCAAATAAACAAGTATACCTTACTACAAACTTAAAGAGAGCTAAATAACATTTGTTGTATTTAAATTTTGATCTGGTGATGACTGGAAATAACTTGGTACTGAATACAGCACTGTGTTCATTATGCTACAATTATAAACTCACAAGGAACACTTTCATTCAGAAAGCTTTCTATATCCATATACTCCGCTTTCTAAATTGACATTATTATGGCAATAATAATAATAATAATAGTATTGATTTATATACAGAAATTAAAATAATTTCAGTGTGTAAACAAACAGACGCATGCACTTCCAGTAAAGAAAAGGCAATGGCTATAATCACAATTAAACTAACTGAAAAATAATATATGGAACTGTTTAGATGTTATCATGTGCATAAAGACACTATGTACATTTACATATAAAAAGCACAACATTCTAAACTGCAAAATAACCTCACTAGTAGAGCTAGTACTTATGCTTAGTATATTTACAAAAACAGAACACTTTTCAAAATTTTAGTAACACTTTCTGATAATATAATATGCATTTAAATAACATAAATGTAATAAAAGGGAAAAGGTGCCCTATGTGTCTGCTTTTCAAGAATTTTAAAAAATGTTGCATAACATAAACAACTTTTCCATTAATTTTTGTTTCAGGACCATCATAATTAACCCAGTATTCTGTAAATACTATGTACAGAATTGGGGGGAAAACGCAGCTCACAATCAAAAGTCCATCAACAGCTGTCACAGCCTTCTTAATACAATATGAATATATTCTTGAGGAGTATTAGGAACGGCATTGTGAAATCTGTAAAACGAGTAAAGTAAAACGATCTGAAATGCTACAATGATGTGCCTGCCCCTCAAATTTGCATCCAGTTCCCAGGGCATAATGCAAGTTTGAAATGCAACTAGAGTGTGAACATGCACCTTCAGCTAATCCACTTAAATTTAATGTTAAAGTACACAACTTTCTCCAATAAACAAAAAGCAAGCATGCCTGAAATGATCAAGTGAGATCACATAAAATTCATGATGAATTAACCTGACATTGAATATAAGCTCTTTTTTGTCTACAAAATTTTGTTTCAATAAGCCTGGTTTCTTGCATGTTCATGTTTCAGATACAGTATGCATTATAATACCCTTGATAACAAAGCTCACCAACTTAAAGGATGACAATACACATTTTATTTTACATTATAAAATTAACTCATCAGCAGTATCACAGTTATTATCAACAAATCACTTGTGGATGGCCTGCAATCCTGAAAAGGAGTAGGCTAAATTGGAAAAGGCCATTTCTGCTTTCTTTGTTTGTAAAGCTCAAAGGCAGTGGGAGTGCGGACAGAGCACCAACATTATGCTACATCCCCTTTTCTGTGTGACGCCTGTAATTATTAACACCCCGTGTCTTTGAGCCGTTGCGGTAATGCAGGCGCTGTGCCGAAAAACACAACATCCAGACCCATGTGTTGTACCCCCCTTCCTCTTTCCACCAGTTTTGACAAAACTGAGTGCAAAAAAATGACAAAATTGGGCGGTGGTGGATTGTTTGGTTAAAACATTCTATTGCAACCGCCTTCCTGAGCTCTCCAAAATTTAAGGATGTTGAATATTAAAGGTGTCAACAGCAGCAGGACAGTGCCCTTATCTTCAGCTATCAAGTCTTTCTATTTTCATTTTTTCATCCTTCTCCCCACTCTCCTTCCTGACAAAGCCGTATTTACAGGCCTGAGTTGTCTATGTGAACTATCTCCCCACCTCTGGTTGGGAAAGCCTGACTGGTCTTTGGATCCTGCCTGCTTTTCTGACCTCCCCGATGCCTTCTCTATGACCCATGGCTATCTAACCCCTTCCATCTCCCTGAGATCCATTCTTTCACTTTCCATACCAACCAAACAATATCTAACCCTACCAGGGCTTCTTTTCCAAGCAATCTTCTTCCATGAACCCCTCAAGATACCCTCATTCCTTGTACCTTGCTGACCAACTGGAGACTCTTTATCTGACCCCCACAATCTCAGTGCTCTGCTTTGTGTAACCCCTAAACATACCCCCTCCCTTTCCTCCCTTCTGTCCTTTCACTCTCACTCTCCCCCTTCTTGTAAATGGAGGGGTTTTGCCTTCTCTTTCTTTTTTATCTCTCACACACTCACTGAGTGACCCCTGCTCCCCTGTTTCTTGCTGTCTGACCCCTAGTCTCTAAGCCTCCCTCTCTCGTTCTCCCAGAGCCAACACATCCACTGCATCTGCTGGCAGACCGCTTTTTTCGCCCGTCTCTCTGTGTCGAAACCTCGTCTTCCCGTCTCGCTTTTTACTCCCGTCTCCGAATATCCTTTCACTCCATCTCCATCTCATCTGTTTTCTCTTCTTTTGGCGCTTTGAGTGTGTGTGCGTGAGTTTATGTGTCGTCTATGTAGTGGGGTGGGAGACGTTTCCGCTCTTTCGTGTCTATCAGTCCGTATCTTAGAGGGACTACATTCTCACACCAACCTTGTCGGTCTCCCGCTTCCTGTCTCTACCTCCATCTATCCGAATTGCTACAGCTTTTTATCTATCCCCTTTTTTTGTCCAGTTCATACTTTTTATGCTTTATATGTTGGTAGTCCAACCATTGTTTTTCCCTGTTGGTAGTCGCGCTAACTTAGCTAGCAATTTCACTAGCCATTGAACTATTCCCAGTTATTTTAGCTAGGCTCGCTAGCTAGTTAAGGCTGTAAAATATTTGATTTTGAACGATATTTTAAAATACACTAGTGATTGATATTTAGCGATAACGTATGGTAGTGTCGCCATAAGCGTGGTTCCCACTACCATTTGCTTTTGGTAATGATATTGTTCACATCAATCGTTTTCTATTGTCAGGCATTTTTTGTTAAGCTGTTCTTTATTTGCTAAATCCTTGCCGTCTTACTTTTGCAAAATGAGAATCTAGCTAACTGTTGTCTTTCTTTCCGTTGTTCTTGCTCCTGAATGTTTCCCTGTCTCTCTTCATCCTGTTCTCTTCCTCCCGACCCACCGCTAAAACTCTATCGGCTTTTGGTTTAACGCTTTCCAGTATCCGAAGTTTTGATGATCCGCTCTTGTCACGACGGAGTCCGTTCCGTTTTTAAACCCCTCACGCTCACAAAACACACACACAAGACGATCGATTTACATGTGACTCCGTCAGGGAATGAGCAAGAATCGACTTTAACAACGCTTCACGATATCCACCTGGAATGAAAAATAAAATTTAACAGCGTCTAAACTGGAAGAGAGAGAAAGAAAAGTAGAGGAACTGACTGAAAGGGACAACAGGGCGGACAGAAATCGTTATAAAAAGGACTCGGATAGTTAAATTGACGTTAAACACCAAGGATCTTATACGAGTGGAATGATATCGAAACCAGAAGAAAAGAAGATTGTAACACGACGTGGTATATTGTGAAAGTGTGGAGGAAAAGACGGTGTTTTCCTTTCGCCGGACGCAAGCGGACCCACAAGCTGGACTTATGTGTTGCTTTCCCGGCTATGATCACATGCAGCTCCCGCTACCTTCCGACTGCTCAACGCAACCCTTTCCTTTAGCGGTCATCCTTAAAACATGCCATTTTAAAATGTTATTCTGTGAGCTTTTTCTGATCCCACCAAAATGCCCTAATTTGTTTTAAAATCCAAGGTTTGTGGTCTGCTGCCTTTTGAAAGGAATCGCTGTCTTTGCCCGTTTCTTTTCTTCCAGTCATGAGGGGAGCGAGGACGAACCCAGATGTAAACACAGGTAACGATACGAATAGAACAGAGAATAAAACAACTTGCATGAAAATAACTTGCGATCGCGTGTTATTTCTCCAACATGAGGAAATAACCAACCTTCGAAATGATTAGGGAAAAGACAAGAAAAACCTTCATTTAGAATCAAAACTGTAAGAAAAATCCTGAATCGGATATAGCTACACAGAGAGAGAAACCCAAAGTTGAAACTTACAATTTTTTGCAGCCGCTTTGTGATCCTCGCGTTTTAATCCAGTATAGAGACGGTTTGGCTAAAGATCCCATCAAGGCAGTCCCTTTTGGTCAGTTTGCATTTAGGATGGTAAAAGAAAGATCATTGTTGTTGCGGAGTGTAAAAAACCGAAGTATTAGTTGTAAAGGCTATATAAAAATAATTTGGATGCAAAGCAGGCAATGTGTCTTGTGTTAGAGGGAGAGAGGAAGAGGTGAAAGTGAGATCTGATGATTGAAAAGAAAAAAACTCTTTGGATCTTTATTCCTGCTAATTAGTTTCCTGCAAAAAATGGCTGTGATTAATTCAGTGCGCATGTGCTTCATTACACAGGCACGACGGGAAGGGCTAATTAGCCACCTTCTGGATCAATAAGATTCAGCAAAGGAGAGAGCGAGGGAGGGAGAGAGAGGGAGGGAGGGAGAAAGAGAAGGAAGGAGGGAGGAATGGATGGATGGATAGATAGGGAGAGAAAAAGAGGAAAGTGATGATCAGGGATTGAAAATAGGGAATTAAGAACAGCGGAAAGTAAAATACCAGGAGTCTCATTAGTACAGCAGCGAAAGTTACCAGCGAACTGGAATGGTACTGCCAGAGAAAAACAAAACCATTTCTTTTTGTGTTGCATTCTTTTTAAATTATATTTGCGTGCATGAATGTGTTTATTTGTGTATTGTAATATGTATGTGCATCTGTGATTTTTCTATATTTTTTATTATTTGTTATATTTTTAAGAAACTTTGCAAGTTGCCAGTAAGAGCAGGAATGCTTCAGTGCTGGGACTTTCCATGAGTTTGTCAGATAGATACTTTTGAATTGACTTATGAATTGAAACAACCGCCAGTTTTCATGGACTGACTTTTGTTTTGCGTAGCGAGGAATGTAGAAAAGACTTTGTTTGTTTTAAGGAGAGTGGGGCGCAAATTGTCTATTTACACGTGTTTCCGCGGCGATGTGGTACATGATATACACATACTTTAACTACTTACTTGAGATTCTAAAACACAGTCCTGATTTTTATGACCAAACCTGCTTTAAGACTGTTCATGCATAAGTCTTCAAATGAAACTTGATTTAGAAACGCATATTGATCTATCTGATGGCCTATTGATGATTAATATGTTAAATGCTCATAATTCGAGTTCGCGTAACCTGTATTGCTTGTTTGGTATCAATGAATTAGGAGCTAACGTTACTTTCTAATCGGTTTGGAATGTTGGTCAGAAGTTGGTTGAGGGTATGCAGCAGACGATCAACAACACAATCAAATAGTTTGCAGCTATAGGAAACAATATAGCCTAAAGGCGGAGGAAACTTGATGCCTGTTGTTACACATATACCTAATAAGTTTGGAGAATCTGTTTATACATTTCTTCCATTTAGGTGTATATGAACCCATTTAAAAATGCAAACAGTGAACTCAGGCTAACATGATAAATCGGAGAAAGTTGCCTGAAATCCTGAAACGATACACTGAGATTTAGCAAGACAAACTGCGGTAGGTCCCAAGGTAGTTGTGAAGCGTTGATTAGGAGAGGGGAGATCTAAATGGATTTGAGACAATGTAATGTACAGTAATGCAAGTCAACAACTATGTACAAGACACTTGATATTTCGGTACAATATACATTATGAGGAATCTTAGCGCTTCGTTAAAGCAAATTTAGAATCGCAATCTGAGCCGCGATTCAAAGCATAAACCCCCAAACTTTCTGGCGTGTATTTATGCTAAACCCAATCTACTACCGGCTAGCCTACTGAAATCCCATGCAGGTTACACACTGACTGAAAAGGATGTGAATACCTGTGTATACGCAGACTATAGCCTGTGGATAGCGATACGGGAAAAATTAATATAAAACTTATGCAACTAAATTCGTCCGACAGATCCATTATGTGTGAATTCAGTGAACGATAATATGGCTCTGTTGTTGTATGATGTATCCTCGCATATCCTTGTTATATTTGACAAAAAATAGGATACATAAAAACTAAATTTTCTCCCACCCGTCGGCTGTATACACATTTCTTTGTGATGGCAAATCGTGCAATAGGGTAATCTTCGTTATTCTATACGTTATTAGTATATGATCATTTCCTATGGTATTTGTTATAAAAGTAAATTCTTTCAAAAAATCCCTCTTTTTAAATTGTCAGTAGTTTGCATTTAGCAAACTGTATTTCTGTGTGATGTGGTGTAATGGCCTCATGCATTCGTTTAATTTCATAAGGGTACGGATGAAATTACAGGATGGGAAATATCATAGAAATACTAGCCTACTTAAAATGTAAAGCAAATTAAATGAATACCTCAAAACCGACGTCGGCCCACTTTTATATTATAACTGATAAATGGAGAAACTTTCAAAGTCCTGCGTTCAAAGAGGTGACATTTGATCAATAGTAACAACTGTAGTATAGATCGACTAGGTTCTCTACAGGTCGCCAACCCCCCCGGCCCCCCTTGTGCCCCACAAACATTTCGCTTATTTTAAGTAGTCGTTTAGAAAGCTTGGTTTCCCCAAAATGGCAAGTTTGTTTTTCCAGAATTCAAAATTTGTAACAATCCCTGAGTTCTTTGTTATGATAATTCCATTGTTGATTCCCTGCAAAGGAATGAACCATCTTGCACACTCTTTACGCAAAATTTCCCTTTGTAAGGGTCCAAGGGGTCTTAATCGTCATAAATAATATTAATCTCTGTTTTATTTAATTATACATTATGTTTATTAGAGGAACACCGGTGAAATAACAGATTCAGATATACAATGAACATACACAAAGTGCACAAAAAGAAAAATAATGCGAATGAAAACGAAGCATAGTAGGTATTTAGCAACATAATGTTACCTGTAACGGGATGCAAAGTCCCAGCATTTGCTGCTTTATTCAATAAAATTCGCGTAATGGTAGTGGTATGTATAGGCAGTGTCCAAAGTGTTAAAGCAGTGGAACAAACTGAATATTGTTCATATTGAACATTTATATTCTTCGCATTTGACTTTGTAAATTGCCTTTCGAACAATGTATGAACAGCGTTTCTTTCTAACATTTAAACACTACATGTTATATTTTCTACCTGCGTGTATAGTATGGGTAACACTAATTGACACGTAATTTTAAGTGTGGCGGTCGAATTTGTGACCCTTGTTTTCAAATTTTGCATTCTGGCAGTTGTCTCACATCATAAAGAAATGCAAATCACATAATATTCCATCTAACAACGCATATACTAGAATGCCAGCGTTTTTAAAACAGCATATAAAAAATAATAATATTAATGGAAGAGTGGCCTAAGACAGCAAAGTGTGTGCGCGCGTGTGTGACGAGCATATGTTTGTTACGTGTATAGCTTGTTATTTGTATGAAAGCATGCAAAAACGTAACCCCATTTTTTCCCAAGACAACCGGCCCGTTGTGCAATGACAAAGCATACATGCAGCTTCTTAATGCATATGACTAACCTCTGCAGCCTTGTTACGTAAGCAAAAATGCATACATCCATTTTTGAATTGGATACAGAGGTGCTCATATTTTTTGCAGTTGAAAGCAGACGGAAGGGATCTCAAGGACTTGCGATGTGTCTGTTCTCTTGGGAAGTGAAGATTGTAAAACTGAATGGGTAGAGAATAGAGTGGAGATAGAGGGGCAGCGAGATAATAAAGGCCTTAGTGTGATTGCGACGCGTGGAGAGACAGTATAGAGCAAGCCTTTAATTTATCTGTGCATCGATTACAGATGTGTAGCTTTGTCGCTAATAGGTGACCTCTACGTTCCAAAACAAACTAAATAACTGTTTACCTAACTTGCAAATGTTCTTAAGTTCCTCTTAGAAGAACCAGTTGTGCTAAAAAAGAAAATATGATACTCTACCGCATCTTTGTATTCCTCACGTGAATTACCTCGAAACGGATATCATTGCAAACCATGAGTTCATTCCACTGGTGTTTTTCAACACTTACATGAGCAGTACCACAAATGCATCAAACCCTGTGTGATGGCATGTGGGTGTCGAAACAAAGGAAAGGAAAAAACCTCAGAACACAAATGACTGTTTGAGCCGACTGAGCATCCTTGGCCATCCAACACTCGTGCATACGTGCAGGGGAAACTAGCTGCACGCACGCATCCGTACCTTTAGTAATATTAGTCTATATAGTAAAGTATATGTAAACGGATTAAAAATATATTGCCATTACAATGTTTATATAATACGTTACAACTGCCTCATTTTGTAACGAGGTATTTCGATCAATCAAAAGTGTTTCTGAAAAAAAAAACCCTTTGTAAAATCCAACGAATGAATAAATAAACACATTCACTTACTGACTTGAGTAAAATTTATTTTAGCGGATTTCGCACTGTGAGAAATTACATGTAATATGTAAATGTGTGTGTGTGTGTGCGCGCGCGCGCGCGAAAGAGAGAGAGAGAGAAAGAGAGAGCGCTTTATCTTGGCCTCACGCACCGCGCGTGCCATCCCAGAATAATAAAACACTGAGGGGAACGGTGAGGAAATGAGAGCGGGTGAAATCGTTCAAAGATAAAAGCAACTGTCCGCTATTGTCTTGCAGCGTTATAAAAGCATAATGAACACAGTTCTGAGGATTAAAGGACTTTGTTGAATTTTATTAGTATAAGGTACCTAAGTCTACGCCTGATGTCTTAAAACAAACAAGAGAAGGTACTGCATATTAACTTTCGTGAACGAAAGAAACTATGCATTTGGGGGTGAAAACCCTAAAACAAGCGAACAAACAAAAACACTATTAATCAATTCGTTCACATATTAGATTAGATTAGATAAATATCTGCATACAACTCGGAGTGAGGTGGGGAACCTAGGTGTGAATAGTTATGTTTAATTACTCTGTAGTATGAAAAGTGAGGAAAAGTCCAAGCAAGATCCACCAGACCACTGTCCGGCCTGGTGCTCGGATCGAATAGGACGGAACAGTGTGCTCCTATGTCGCCAGGTGCGATGGCAGCGCCCTCTTATGTTCACTCTGACCACGGGGATCAACAAGCGTATCAACCTGCCTCACAAACCCCCACAGACCTCTTAAGATACTTTCTTTGCTGCTGAACTTAGCGCCACAACGCTTCCCAATTTATTCACGTATATGCAGAAAAGAGACAAGAGGCCACCGTCCACCGCTCTACCATCTGAGAAGATGCAGAAAGACATGTTATATATTTTATATATGTGTTATATATGGTTTTATATGAATATGTGCATGCCTCACAAAAATACACATTATACACGGCTAATGATAACATATTTACAGATGAGTACATATTCAATATGCTTCCCCTGTTCAGCACATGTATGGAAACAGCATATGTTGTTATTTTAGTGTTAATACAAAAAACAAAACAAACAAACAAAAACCCGCCACAATAGTTAAAATTCTCTTTAAAACTCGGCACATGTTAACATTTTCGTGAAGAGCGCTAAACTAAAATGTACTTTAACACTTAAAAATAATTCGGAGCCGTCAATAAACAACATCTTGACCATTTTAACATCAATAGGGCATCACAGTGAATAAATCAGTGCAAATTAAGTGAAAATCATGCGTATACGTTATCGGAATAAAAATATCCGTTTGCCAATCTTTTTCATGTGTTTTAATACCGTAATACTGGCACATAATTAATTTCGCAATTGGTGGGCTTAGTCTTTCGTTAAATCCGGCATGACATTCTTCGCTTTTTGATTATACTGAAGAGACATCGGAAGGTTCACTAGCTGTGTGGAGGTAAATACTGCACGTTATAGTATTTAGATTTAGGATTAGGTTTGGACACATCAGGAAGTTGTGTATACTTCTAAAGCATTATATCACATTATGCACAATGAGTTGTGCCAACAGTTCATCAACACGCTGCCAAAACGAACACGTATATTAGCCTAGCCTATTTGATTTTCATCTAATTGATATCATTAATTTTTCGTAAAACAACGTCTATAGTTATATCTATGTTCGTTCAGTAACATTTTGATCATGATATACCACATGAGTTTAAACAACATTCAAACAAATATGAACAGATGTTAAACTTGTTAGCACCACTAAACATCTGGTGAACACCATTAACCTCCCAGTTTCTATTACAAAATCTCTTTTAATGAAAGTAAATCATGTACATTTTCTTTTAAATATATAAACACGAAACTGTGCACATTTTACTTTCTTTATGTTACTTTCAAAAGAAGTACTGTGTTATTTAGGCAATCGATGTTTGCAATGTAACGAATGGATTCTCACATTAGGGTCTGTTCTCCTTTCGGACAACAGACAGACAATATACTTGCTAACGTTTGACTTCCATTAACACCAGAGTCTCTGTCCGTTCAAAATTAACATATGTAATTGGGCTGTTTCTCTTTCTCTTTTCCAATGTATTTTTTTAGTTGGATGTATAAAAACATTGCAAGGAAACTGTCAAAAGTTTGTATTCAGTTTTGCTAAGTCTGACGCATTCAGTTCTCTTGTCTGAAGTTAACTTTTCATTTTAGGTGATTTTTTTCTACCTAAATGTACACTGGGATCCAGCGTGGAAATTATTTACTTGTCATTTGAAGGATACTTCTAACTTAATTTTTATTTTATGCAACTAAAGCTGAACAAGTTTTTAGAAGGAGAAATGAGTAACGAGTGTTAATTGTGTAATTAATAATTTCTATCTAGACTTTGACTGCGTAGGCAATGACTTACCACATTACATTACGCATTTCAATAAACAGCACAACTTTCGAAATTGTGGCACCTGTTAGATTTCTGGCGTTTGAATAACTTATGATATTTTCCACTATATGCAATGTACTTAACAGAGTAACAGTAAAACGTTAAAGCTGAGATATGCATAAAACATAATATGCACATAAATAAATACATAAATATATTTCTAATAAATGTATCGACGATTCTGTTTCCACCATAATGTTCTTACAATATATGGGTGATAAACAAAAGTCTAGTAAGCAAGCCGCGAGGTTCTACACCAGGAACACCATAAGCCTCTGGGCATTCTATGAAAAAGAGGGAGGGGGCTTTCAACCCTAGGAACAGTTTCCTGAGATCCGTTCTATAGAAGTACGGATGTTGAAAAGTAATGTAACTGACATCAGAATAGGTATCTTTATGCATTCAACCTGTTCAGCAGGACTCATTCATTTACATATTAAATTAAATAACAGCGTTTAATAGATCGTTTAATTTTCACCACTGTTAAGTATGATAATTTCCTTTATACGGTCATATGGGAAAACAAGTTACTCTGCACAGAGGTACAAACCAAATCGTTGATAATTGCTGTCTATTTAAACTATCTTAGTTATGGCATTATGAAATAATACATTTCCCAAAACAATGGTTGATAAACTAAACTTTTAAAAACGGTCTGCGTATTTGTGAAACTAAATCCCTGATCCATAGCTATATTGTGCGTTTAAAGTAAATGTATTAATTTATCTTTGATTAATGAAAACTTTCGATACGGATGCGTGAAGAATCACACTTTGCTTTGTTATATTTTGAGTTTCTTATAGATGTGTGAAGAAAGTAGGCTATTTAAAAATCCAAAATAAGTACTGAAGCATTTAATAGGTCCATTTTGACAATATGTTTCTGTGCAATTACTAAATACACATTAAACATGGCTCGTGTGAAAACTAGACAGTAATGTGATTCATCCTGCCCTGGGGGACCCTTCGCTAACCCCGAGCTGCATTTGTCGGTTTCCCTCCTGTCTCATATCACTAAAAACATTTCATCTTTTCCCAGGTAAGAAATTTCATAAAAACAGAATTAAACAAAAACAAGTTCGCACTGCTAGTTACATGGTTGTTGCGTCCTATGAAGTTATACATTGCATGTTGAGATTAAATATTTAATAAAGAGACAGACGGCCAGTTTGATGGACAGAATACTACATGCATACAATCAATATTTTTCACCCTCTGTTACAGCAGAGCTATGTATTGACTTATGCATTTCTGAACACAATCTCAGTATAAAAATTAAGTGAATGTATAAGAAATACATAGATATATAGACATAGAGTTTTATGTTTTATGACATAAAAGGACGCATAAAAGAATATCTTGACTCCTCTCCCAAGGGGGTCATTGTAGAAGACACCATGGGGACATATGGTTATGGCATGGTCAGTGGGAACCTTTCAGTCAGCGGTCCAGCTTGACTGGATTCCAACCAAAACCACATGCTTAGGTTGTGAGGGTTTGTAACCAAATAACATAAATTTGACAGGGAATTTTCTATTATTGCATCAGCACACTCGCGCGGGAGAACGCACTCACACAAACACACACACGCACACACACTAACTACATCAACATTAGCTATAATACACACATTTGCGAATCATACATAGGAGTAAAGAACTGACTTCTGTGCTTGGTTTAGACTCCGATACCTCAGACCACATTTGGTGCATTGAAAGCAATTATTTCGAGACGCTGCTCAGGAAAGCCCCTTCATCGTACGGCAATGAAAGTTGACAGGTGGAAGCAGCCACAGAAGGGCAACAAGGATCTAGGACTGCCGCCAAGGGTCAACACACAGAGTTCTGCAAGCGACAGCCTCTGGGCGGTATTCTATTATCTGACATATACGACTGGATTATGTGTCTGGCTATGGCCATAAAATGATTTCATCTTCAAACAAAAAGGGTTGACGCATTTCTTGCAGGGAAATACAACCATCGCACGATGTAAATACTGCAGTGAAATATTAGCCTACAAATACACGAGCTCAAATGACGAAAATAGCTTTATGGCTATGAATGATCTCTTTGACAAACATTCAATAACAGAAGTGGCAAAATGATTTTTTAAGAGTGAAGATTAGCGATATTTGGAAATTTGAACCACGACAATTTCAGTTTTAAAAGGCAACAAATAGCCTCAGCAATATCAATGAACTCAAAGGATAAATTCTTGTGGCCAAAATGACTTGCAGGTCTACATGCAAAATTTATATTTTAAAGGTCTGCGTAAAATACGTTAAATTCTTATTAGCTGAATGGCAATATTGCCAGGCATATAATATCCCAAGCAATGTGGCATGCAGAAGGCCAATCATTCACAGATTAAAATATCTTTTATGGCTTTTATACTGTACAATTATACTGACTATATGCAACGTTATAGTGTTGTTAAAATAACCTTTTATTTATTTTTGCTAAGCCCTTAACCAACCTAAAGTGTGAGAGCATGAAAGTTAAATTTAAATGTGAATTACCAAACCGGAATGCTTTAGAAAAAACACAACATCGACATAAACATCGACATAAAGTTTAAAATTAACGAAAGGAAAACCAAAGTTTATATATACATGGGAATAACACTCATCCTTAAAGGAAAGAAAATCATATATATGCGTGTGTGATAAACGGCCATGGATGTATTAAAAATGTATTGTAAAAATGTGTATAATGTAAATAATATTGTTAACAAATGCTCCATATCTAAGCACAGCTGGTAAAATAAAAATGCTGAGAATATTTTCAGGAAACTCTGTCAAATAAACCCCTTGTAAAATGGTCATGATATAGCTCATTTTGGATGATATTTGATAATGATGAGAGGGATTTATCGCTGTACAAATACAAAATAGGCCTACAGTACATTTTTATTGTAAAAAAAAATGAAAAGAAAGCACTAGTTAATTAATCGTTTAATTACCAGATAATGAATATTGCAATATGTATGACAGGTTTGTTGTGTGTAGTACAGTTAAATAAATGTCACAGTGGTGCTCTACAACATTTCCATACGTGCTACATTTCTGATTGCTGAAATAAAGGTATATTTCACATGCTATATCCTGTTTATGAACAGATGCATTTGGATAATTTAAAATGGACTTTTTACACATTACCCATTAGTGATTCGTTTTTAACTTGTGCTTTTTACTTTTCTTCTTTCAATTAATGCAACATACTGAAACAGTTTTCTGTGCATGAACATCAAAGATGTCCTAAAGCCATAGATTTAAGGTATTTCATGTCATTTAATCAACTCACATGCTGTAATATTCATTAGTTTGTTAAACTGTCACTATTTATTTATTTTTTAAATCTTACATTTCAAATGAGGCTCTGCCATGTTCTGTATTTAGATAAACATATGCAGATATTTACATTATTTAGACAACTTCCATCTTTGTTACACTTAGTTTGAAAGAACATCTTTAAAGGAAGACCAATATATATGCTAAATTTTAATTTTTACAACAAAACAAACCTTTTGAATTCAACATTTTGTTTCATATCTTATGAGAAGTGACAGTGTCTGGCCATTGGCTGTGTAAAACAGACAATTCCACCCTAAACAGAGAACCACCCAATACACACATGCACTCACACATATATACACAAGTGGACACACACACACACACACACACACACACACACACACAACAGTGTGGTAGTCTTCACATCACACATTAAAAACCTCTGAATGGGTTCTTGGTAGTGCAATACATACACAGCCAAATACTGAAAGCTGTCTTACAAACATTGAATCCATAGTGGATCCCCACCATGATACATCTTACTTTGTTTTAAATTCCAGGGACCCTGGAATGGATAGAGTGTAATTGCAGGTGACCGCAGTGTCTAATTTGAAATTAAGAGATGCTTAACCCTGCCTGTTTCCTCCAGCACCATGACCCCTTTAACAGGTGAGGCGGAGGCTGTTCTTAGGGAAATGGAGAACAGTCGAGCTCCCTGTTGGTGTGCAGTCTGTGTCCAAAAAAGAGTGCAATGGACTGGGCTTGCCCAGCCCTGGGGCCCACATGGCAATAAAACCAGGTGGTGAGTGAGTCTACTCCCCAGCTAGGTGTGAGCTTGTTAGGTTAATTAACAGGAGAGGTGTTTATCTCCACAGTACATTAACACTACAGGGGGTAGTGTCAACGCCAGCGAGGGAATGCAGTCCCCTGAAATGCACTGAGAGGTTTTGAGGGGTTGCTCTTGTGGGAGGAGGACCACTCAAATGAGAGCTGTCAGAGGAGATTTTAACTAAACTGAATAAATGATTATTTCTCAGAGGCCTTTGCTGCTCACAAGCAATCTGCCTCTGTCACACCTTTAGTCTGATCAGCACTGTCACCAAGGTTGTGAGGGTCACACAGAAACTTCACTAATGGCTAAATTAGACTCTACATACCAGCAGTGGACACAGGCTGCATGCTAGCAAGACTGAGGACAGCAAGTGGTTTTTAATATGAACACATAAATAATATCAGACT
Source organism: Megalops atlanticus (assembly GCA_019176425.1). NCBI lineage: Eukaryota > Metazoa > Chordata > Actinopteri > Elopiformes > Megalopidae > Megalops > Megalops atlanticus. The sequence goes on from CM032881.1 coordinate 16,989,063, forward strand.
TATCAAAGTTGTTATTTAGCAAGTGGCATGACCACAGTCTCTACATGTTACTGTGAGGTTAAAGTTCTTGTTTCATTCCAGTGTGACAGTCAATCATCAGAGAAGGCCTCATCTGGCTATGACTTAATTTTGCCTGCTTACAGATAGGCACGTGTAATGGCACAAACCATGCATAGCTCATGCAAAATAACTGGTGATTATCTACTGTACCTCTGAATATCATGCAGTATATAATATGAGCAATTTCACTTCCACCTAAAAAGGAAATTAGAACTGTGTTGATGTATTCAGTTTAGAATTGTAGATGTGCTATACAGCCACTGTCCAATTTCATATGTCTTTCATGTATAAAATCATGCATGATTTTCCAGAAGGCCATGGAGGGCTGATACAAAGGGAATGGTCCTTGCTATAGTGCTGCACATCCCACATGTAAAATGGGCTCTGGTGTTGGAGCCCTGGGCTAGCATATCTCCATTAGCAGAGGGAGGGGGCTGCTGGCGCCCATTGTTTGTGACTTCTGGTGCATTATCTCCGCCCCATTGTAGGCCAGCTGACCCTTCAGGCCTGTGATGTGCTTCTCGGAAATGCATTTCAAGTCACATCCTTAATTAGTTCATGAATGCGGATATTGTTCCATGTAATCCTTTGAAGTGTTTATATCTACATACATACATACACACACACACACACACACACACACACACACACACACACACACACACACACACACACACACACACACACACAAATCCTTAAAGATGCATATTAGAAAAATGAAACTGATATTTATGTATTTATTTTTTCATACAGAAGATGATCCCCTGCTGTGTACTTATAATTTGTGGTGACCTAAATTTTAGAAAATTACTCAGAACTTTTCAAACAAGGTCCTGCTTTACTCAGAGTTCTATGGGCAGGCTGCCAGCCCAGGATGCTGCATTTTGGACACTACCATGTTGCATTCTTATTAGCTTTATTCTATTAAAAATCATTTCAATGAGTTTTTAGGACCTCTTTGGTTTCAATAATTTGTTTGAGTGAGGAGTATTGTATTCTATTGTAATGAAAAAGAAAAAAAGATATTCTTTAAAAGTATTGTCTTCCCACAGTGTCTTCTCACAAGTGCCATATTTCTCTGTAATATCAGTAATACAGCACTAGATGTAAACTTCCTTCTGTATATTTCCATGGTCAATATATTTGCAGCACACATGACTTGGGATGGATTTTAAACTAGGGACATATTTGGAAAAATAATTTTAAAAGACTATAATAATTATTAAATATGTCCTTATACCAGGGGCATATCAAGGTGTGTCATAAATAAACTGGGCTGGCAGTGTGATATTCATGGGTGTCTACCACAACTGGAGGTTTTTTCCAGATAAACTATATAACAACATGCATCACAATTCATGGATATATCTATCAATCTGTAAATATGCCACTAATATGGTGAACCGTAAGACTGGCTCATCACATCTTTTTCTTTTGAGCTATAACTGCAGTGTATCTGTATCTAACTATCTAGACAACAAAGCCCCATATGTTATGAAGCACAATCTTTCTACTTAACACAGGCATTCTAGGTCTGCCTCACATTCGCTCTGTATGGAAATATTGACCCCTTAACCCCTATTCCCCCTACCACAAACAAGCATATCCATACTCTGCACACACAACCTCTCTAATGCCACGACACTCTCTGCCTTCCTAATGACCAGAAATTACATTTCAGCACTAGCTCTGGCAAAGCAGTCCTCTCCACCTTAATGAACTGTAACACACTCCAGTCTCAGCACTGTCACCCCTCTTTTTAAAAATGAACACCACAACAGTCAATTCACACTACCCCAAAACTGTGGGTGCGTATGCACCTCTTCATTTTCAGCCAAGCAGTGCAGCCACCACTTAGTCACAGCAAAAAAACTCTCTTTGGCCATCCCTGCTGCCTGCAGGGAGTCAGTAACAAGCCCAGGGTAAGGATCTATAAGCCAAGCAACCTCCAGATATCCAAACCTTCTGATCAAATGGGAACAAACGGGAGAGTTGTGCATGAAAGAAAGCCATTTATTGCCAGCTAGTCCTACACAGAGCCTGGGAGGGATGCCCCACAGCATGCTGAAGCTGAGTGAGGTGGCCAGCTTCAAAGCTCTGAAAGAGTTAAAGGGGCAGAGGGAGGATGGGGACTTCACAGTCTTACCTGATGGGGTTTGGGTTTGAGTCACCGCTGCACAGAAGCCTCTCTGTGTCTTCTTTTCAAGTGTCTGTTTGAAGTTGGCGGGTGGAAAGGTCACACCCTCTGAGTCTCAGCAGGCCAAACAGGCAGCAACTGGAAGCCAAAGGCTATGTCCAATGTTCAAACTTTTGTCTTTGTTTATAATCAAAAATAATACAATGTAAAGCTCTCAGATCCAGTGCCTGGGCACCATTAGGAGTGGTGCCCATGCATGATTGTGCTGTATTCCAAGAATTCCAGGTAATTCCAGGATTTTCCAAAACTGAGATGCCCAGGTGAGATTGATAAAATAAAATTGATAGCAGAGGGAGACTTTGTGGTCACATGTGCATGACACAGCATTCCAGGATGATGGCACCACCTGGAAAGAGAATGAAATCTGTGAGAACAAACTGCCAAAACCAGGTAAAAAGTAGAATAAAATCACACATACACATATTTACCCATTTACAAACATACACACACAGTAATACTTATGCACAACAAAATCTTCTCCAGGAGTTTTCCCTCCATAACAATATACTATGGATTTCTCTCATGTCCCTTCCCTTATGATAAATACAGTGGACTATGAATCTCATTCAACAGAGGTACAAATTAGAACAATATGACTCCAATCAAGTCTTTTGAAATCTTTAATAAGCTGTTTTGGAGAAAAATGAAATTAATATATTATTATTTTCATTACAGCTGCAGGACAGAATCTTGTCATTTCAAGATTACGTTAAGTCATGAATGTAATTGTGTTGAGTAATCTCCCTTCTCGTGCTATCGTAGGCTCTTTGAAATAGATTTTTCATTGATTTCTGGAGAAACTTAATTTCCCTGTAACCAGAGCAAGACATATTCCTGTAATAACACTCATTATTGTGTGTTCTGCAGAAGATCTCTCATGCACAACAACAAAGTCACTTAGACAATAGATATTTATTAAAATGTCAATTTCTGCATTAAAATGTACTGCAAGTGTCCGAATTCCATATGGATCATGTGCATAAAGCAGAGTGAATGCACTTGTCATGGACTGCAGGTCTGATAGCTCTCCAGTGAGAGAGCTCTAGTTAGCAAGTAAAGAGCTGACGAGGAGACAAGCTGTGATTTCCGTGCAGATCCCTTTGGAACCCTCTTATTTGGCAACAATTTATGATTACTTTTACCTCTGTGCTTAGAACAGAGTTAAAGCTGGGATTTAATTGTTCCCAAGAGCTCTTATTAACTTGTTGATGAGGAGCTCCAGGGAGCAGCACTTAAAACTGCAACAAAAACAACCAAGCCTAGGCACCTTGGCAAGGGGACAGAGAGGGCGGGACTTCCCTTCATAGACACCACATCCTTACAGGGAATTGTGCACAAGAGTAGGGGGGTGGGGGTGTTAAGGCAAGAAGGGGGCTATGTACTCTCAGCATCACCCTACATCTGTGGGAAACCTCATATCAGGAAGTGCACTAAGGTGCAGAAAAGCACTAATGAAAAGGTATGTATGATAAAGTTGCTTTTTTTCACCTCTCTCCACTTAGATTTTGAGTTCATGCTAGTTTTGTGTCCTCTAGAATGAATAAACAGCACTGGCTCTACAAATGCCATGAGAGGCAGTCCTCATTTTAAAATTCATCTTAAATGCAAATCAAAACAAAAAAAGAAAAATGCTTTCTACTCATCACTCAAATATTTTACACAACTTATGTAACTGCTCTTATTAACATCAAGAGTAAGAGTAAACTAATGTCATTTTATTGTACTTGATTATTGTAATGTATTATAAATGTACAATTACAGGTAAATGAGGGGGAAATCTAAAATATATGGGATTTACACCACTATGTCCCACCAGTAACTGATGATTAATGATTTGCAGCTTAGTAACAAAAACGAAATAATTAGATAATGTATGAAAATGGTCGGTGTAAGATTCGGAGAAGTTAGTGAAGGATGTACAGTAATGTATGCTGGCAGTATCTCAGTGTTGTTTGATAGTGAAAAGTGAAACATTTTATATGGTAATGCAAAACAGAGCACATTAATGGATTGTATGGTACTTTTGGTGCATGTGTGAACGGTGCATGTGGTTTCATTGTACTCTCTTTCCAGGTCCCAGATCAGTAGTGGTCCCAATACCTATACACTCAGGCCAAGTGACCTGTGGGAGATCAGGCCAAATCAATACAATGCCCCGCAGCGCCACGTGGCTGGAGGCCATTCTTGACCCTGGGTATTGATCAAGGGCGGCTCAGCTGCCAATAGCAATGTGCTGGAGGTGACACTAGGCAAACGTGAAACCAGAGGTACTGAAAAATTGTGGGGGGGGGGGCTGCTGTATCATTAGTGGAAGTGTTTGCAGCATGCTGCAAAAAGGTCAATTTTACTTAACTTAATCATGACAACTTAATAGTTACTGCATAGATAGGGATCTCTAACAGTATCAGTGGCCTGCCTCAACAGGTTGCTCCAGTGACCAGACCCATGACAGGGAGCCACAAGCAGACAGGTGTCAGTGCCCTCTACAATGGCTACATGTCCCTGGCCCCAAGGCAGGCTTAGCTTGAGGTAGACCACAATCAGACTAGAAAAGGAACATGATTCTTCTAGTAGAGGGAGACAGCGTGGTGAAAAGAAGTCATTGTAAATGAAGGTGAATCTGTTCCTAAATGCTGTCAGTGTACCTCATGCAGACCCATGTGTGACTGAATGGGGAGGAATTGGAGCTGAGGGGTGACATACTATATGGGTCCTGCTCCTGGCCTTGCTCCTCTAGATTGTCTGGCCAATGTTGTGGTTCCAGTGTGTGTGTGTGTGTGTGCGCTGTGGCAATAGATTCCCTGGGAACCACAGAGGAATACCACTGCATGAGAGGGGGAGACCTAGTGCACTTTCTCACGCCCATCTGAGATTATGCCAAGTAGGGTGGACACAGAGGGAGCTGGAATGAGGTGCCCAATGACCAGAACGTGACTCTGTCAAAAATGCTCTCTCAAGGCTAATATTTACATCTGCTAACAAGACTGGCTGCAAGGCTTTGGTGCCTGTGTTAGAAGCATGTCTCCACACAAAGTTGTTCATTAACCAGATGAAGACATGGAGAGCACACAAATTTCACTGAAACCAGAGAAGAGGTAGAGACTTGATTTCTGAAGTTTAAATACAGGCAGATCTTTTTTTTTCCTCACTGATGAACCAAGTGTACATCATTGATGAATGTTACCACTTCTTGCTAGGATCCAGAGCACTGATTATACATATGACCATTGATTGCCAATTCCTCTTTGCGGTTAAGGCATGTGACTTTCAGCTCTAATTATTCATTCAGCTATTTACCACCTATTTACCTTTACCACAATTAAATGAAGTTCAGATGTGCTGCATTTGTTTATGGTTGTATACAGCCTCCTCTGCATATCCAGTGATGGCTTTGCATGGTTCTCCTTTCTTTTTCATTCAATTCTCAGCCTGTGTTCCATTTATGCTTGCCACCTATTGAGGTAATTGCTGAATGACAGGAAAGCAATACTGAACACTTCATTATCAGAGCGACAAACTGAGCGGACCCTGCCCCCAAGCTCCTAGATGGCTCTGGTCAGCCTGCCCTTATTGGTCTAGGTCATGAGAGGTCAGCCACCCAGAATTTATCAGCTAGGAGTTTACAGGGCAATTCTTATCTGCATAAAGCCAGGTCAGTGGCCCTCACAAACTATTTAGTGAATTCATTGATTGTTGTCTGTCCCCACCAGTTAGGGTAAACCTAATTTCCCATTAAGGGGAAATCAGGAGCAACCTTGACTTTAATGGGGGCTGTGCAAGCCTGTGGCAAGAACAGACAAAGGTAACCATGGGCATTGAGATTTCTGTGGACTTGAAGAAGGGTGAAAACTCATGCAGCGAGTGCATCTGATGCAGTTCCATTAAAAAAAAGGACTGAGTGTGAGAAACCATGGAGGCAAAAGACAGTGGTAAAGTGAAATTGATACAACTCTAATATTGTAGAGTGCATATGGTGGTCATGCTTCAGACCCAGACATATAATGTCATCTACTTAACATTGATGAAACCTTAAAAGACACCTTGTTGTGATGAACGGATATACAGGTTGTGTAAGGAAGCCTTACTCTTTCCTAAATATTCTGAACTATGCCTTGACTCAGTCATCATAATGCTTCCACCCAACAGAACATACTTCATCTCCAGCCGCTCTCTTTGAAACCCTTCTACAGTGTACAATCCCAGAATGAGCACTTTCTTTCTTTTCTTCACCTAGATGCAAAGGACAGAGCCTCATCAAATGGAATGTTACCATATTAACACCGTCTGTGTTTGTTGGTGTCACTCCCTTTGCGACCAATCAAGTTAAAGAGAAATGGCAGTGATCAATATTTTTACAAATCAGTATTAGTTACTGATCAAGTCCCACTGGAATGATCTGCCTTTAAAGCCAAGTCATGGATCATCTCCCCAGCTGCTGGCCATGGGCATTTAGGTGTGGACTGATGCAAGCATATGAGCAGCTCCCAGCATGTAGATACTAAAGTGACTGCCTACATTTAGCCCATTGTTATATTGTCTATTCTCAGCTCATGCACAGCACCCTTCATATTAAGTGACAGTGAGGGTAACAAGAGCTGCATAGCTGGTGAAATGAGCCACCGTTTGCCATCCTACTTTATTAAGCTTTGTTCCTTCAAATAAAAAGAGACACAGAAAGATAACCCAGTTTTAAATTTTCAGATAAACAGCCACAATTGCACATTTAAATAATAAATGATTCCTAACTCCATACAGTCAACTGCACAGAGGTAATTGAAAACAACTTCCTATAAGACAAACACTTAAGTAGTGCTGGTTTAGAATCCTTCATAACTTCAAACACTCAGTCATAAACAATGAATAACTCCCTCAAAGAAAAACAAACGTCGGTGTACAATTTCCCTCTAATTAAAGACAATGCAAAGGGGCTATCCCTGTTAAATTTGATGGCTTCAGGAAAAAAGGTATCAGTGGCAAATATGAGAGTGAAACAAGAAAAAGAAAAAAAAACATTTTATCACAATCTGTCAACAAGGAATAAATATTTCAACATCTGTCCACATTCCACAAGCTTTGAGACAAAACAAAGTTGTTCTAAATAGTAAATTAGCTAATCTTATTTTTTCAGCAATAACCTCTGTAAGCTGCTTCTGTACATAAAACTAGGCTAAGATTTATGGTTCAAAATTACAGATGTGTGGTGTTCTACATATGTTGAAACTAAAATCGGGAATTTTTGTTAGGGATTAACTAAGAGTTATAGAACAGATTAATCATACAATAAACAGATACATAAGCCAACACAGAAAAAATAAGAAATTGACAATAATGAAATGAGGATGATTTGATGCTTTTAAGTACATTCTTTGCGAATATACTTATTTAAAGCTTTATCTGCAATAAATGGCATGACAACAGGAAAAGGAAAACAGAACATTTTGGATATTTATGAATATTGATCAGAGCATAGCTGTGAAAGTCTATGTCAAATTCATGACCCAAAAGCATGTTACCTAAGAGCTATCTCATATCTGCTGTGTGATTCTGAAATAAATGCAATGATAACAATGCACACCCAGTCTTGACAAACAAGCACATGTGCCATTCGTACAGAAAAAAATGATACAAGTGTAATGTGGATATGCTGATGTCATTTCCTGTAACTGCACATTGGTCATTACAGCATGAAAACCATAAGAGGCTACTTTTGGTCTCAGTGCCTCATCAATGGGAAATTAAACTGCTCCCCTACTGCATACTTTTTTGAAGCTGACAACATGACTGGTTCAATTTATAATACAATATAAAATTGACTCAACATACTCTCATAACAATAATAGAGCACATAAAAGGTTCCTTCTGAAGAATTAACTGCCAGATTCATCAAGTTCATAAAGCAGAGGACCTCATGCCTGTGAGGTGGAGATTCAAGGATTAAAATAAGCAGACCTTTCATGGTTTAAAGCCAGTTTACTCCCAAGGATTACATCAGGTCTTATCAATGGCCTGAGCATCTGCACCTCTTCCTTGAGGACCACAAAGGTTTTCTGAGACACAAAAGATATCAACACAAAAAACCAAAAAAAAAAACCATGCTGCCACTTTAGTGAGTAAAATGCTGCTTGGTACTGCAACAGCAAAAATGTTAACATGACTGTGCAGACGTGCATGTTTGTGCACATGCATGCCTCTAGGATAACAGGGCCATTCTGAAAAGGGTGGAGCCCACAAAGTCACTGGCATGAGGTTAACAGGGTCAGACAAGTAAAGCAGTCCTTTTGATAGCTGTCAGAGTCCTCTAGCAATTACCTATCCCAGGTGCATAGATCATTTAATTGCAAGAGGAGGACAATCCTCTTTGATTCCCACACAACAGCCCAGGCAGCATCAGGGCTTGACTGGTGTTAAAGCATTACCCCCAGCATGGAGAACCAGGCACCATGCAGTCCTGAGCTAAAGCCTCCATCCTAAATTGTTGCTTCTAGCCTCACATTACTTTCCCCAGCTCTGCTATGATGGCCATAGCCTAGCGCCTCTCCAGGGCCAAGACTAGAGATAAAAATGAGTCTCACTGAGTAAGTAAGCAGAGAACTGAGTTACACTACGGGTGAAGGAGAGTAATGCTGTAGTTCATCATTCTCTCTTTGAGTGAATCATTGACCATATAATGTGGTCTTGACCAGAATTTCAATAATTACTGAACATTCCTCCTGCCAGGTCATGACTGTATAGAGCATTCACCAAAGCAGCTTATCGCAGACCGAATAGCATTTTCTTTGCCAACAGATGACTGAGGATAGAACATTACCACTGACTCAAGATTATTCTCCTCTACAACTTTTCAGTGATCACAGCACATTCTCCCCACCAGTTTGTCACTGACTTCACAACATTTTACCTGCCGTCTCATCACTGACTAAAGAGCATTCTCCATGCCAGTTCAATACTGACCAGAAATATTATAACTACATCAGTAATATATTAAGGGGAGACATTGATATCATTCGTTTAAAGACTGATCCCATGTCATGAGGTCCATTGGGTCTCCTTCTCTTACACTGGCTATATCCTGCAGCTACAGACTGATACACGTGTTAGATTACCACAGTGCTTCTTGAAGACCCTTTGAAGTGAGGAAGCAGTATTTACACCAGTAATGTTCAGTGGGCAAGAGACAGGATTTTCTGTAGAGTTATTTTTATAACCTTTATTATTTTCCATTGTAAATATTCAAATCCACATCTTAAACCCCATCCTAGCGAGAAAAATAGCCAACAACAACATACGGCTCTTCAACTATTTTCCTCCCTTTCCTTTTAAAAAGAAACCATTATGAAGATTAACACAAAATCTGTGCAGAAATGATGAAATGTGCCTGTATGGGCCTGTTGAAAATAATACACTGTAAAAAAAACTTAAAATGTAAATTTGGTTTGTGTGCTCACGTTTTTTGTTTCCATTATTTGTTTGGATGTTTTGACACTTTCAGCATTCCCCCCTTTTGGCTCGAATTAATTTCTCCAGGCTTGAATATTAATCCCAAATCAAGTGGGATTAGTTTGCTATTGTCCCTTCCACTGAGCTCCTGATAAAGGCAATGACACAGAGAGGAAATCTTTACTTCTCTGCCCTGCAAACAAAGCCCCTGCTTCCAGAGATAACAGACGGCTCTCTCAGGCAGGCCTGCTCCCCAGTGCACATTGAGGATGCTCTCAGAAAAACTTTGCCATGGTAGATTTGCACGCCAATTCTGCCCTTTAACCGTGCCTTTCCCGAGCTTATACTATGCATTTTCCAGGGTTTATCAAAGAATACAATGGGGTTATGCTTTAACCATTATTCTCCAGGCTAGAACACTAATTTAAATGCACTACTACACTGAAGAAGGAGGCAGCACTACGATCTCGCTGTGGTGCAGAGAGAAATAATAATGTGTGGGAAAAAAGAGTGCATTACTGCATTGACCTTTCCTACTTCTGTGGTTTACAAACAGCTGTGAAGAATCTTGTTGCTTCTTTTAACATCAGAGACTGACTGATAAAGGCATACCACACTTAGGCAAATGTGTTCTCGTTTACTTTAATAACACAAAAACAGATGCTCAGGTGAACTGTACAAATGTCTAGGTTGCCTGCCCCCACCTTAATGGCACATGATGGCATGAGACATACTTTTGTTTCAACGTCTTTTACAGAATCTCTGCTGAATGAACATGACACACAGGTACAGTAGGATATTTAATTTTATCTCAGCCTCTGTGGCAAATCTGCATACTAATGTCCTGTGTGTGGAAAATATTACACATAACTCAGTGCCCATATTACACAGCTGTGTCTTCACCATAATGACAATCACCTTCTTGACATGTGAGTGAAGTGCTGAAGATGCTGCAGCATATGAGCTTTGTCATGGCATTGTGAATGCCACAGGGAACACCATGTGCTCCCATCTACACCATGCACCCTGGAGGTCCTGTGCTAAGTGCATGCTTGCTAGGGGGCTGCAAGGAAAGGCAAAGGACCCCTGGGCTGGGAACGAGTGCGCTGACTACCTAATCCAGCCAATGTTTGCATATGATGTGACCGACATGCGGTTAATTAGTCACGTGTGTGCATGTGCTTGGACAGAGACTCCCAGTCTGGAAAGGGTAAATGGGAAATCAATAACAGAGAGCTGTGTGCCAGCACAGAACTAGGGACAGTGAGGTGGAGAGAGGGGTAGGGATCTTGTAGCCTGTGATAAGTACAGACTTTCCAGATGTTATCTGTCATTCAGACAATAACACTGGTGGCCAGATGCTTATGCTCATTTGGAGTGAATATAAAGCAGCAACATTGTCAGTTGTACAAAAAATCAATCATGACAGTACTTACAGACACACTCCAGCCAAAAATGTATAAAAAGACATCTGGATGGATGGCACATAATTATTGCAACGGCATAATGTTCCTCAACCTGCTATAGTTGCACGTGCTTCCCCCACATTTTTCATGAAGGAAAGAGGGAATAAGAAAATATAGCAAATCTAATTTTCTTCTTGTCAAGTTCTAGGGGGTGGGGGTGGGGCTGTTGGAAGCTGGAGGTTTAGGGGAGCCGAGGGCAGGTCCCCATGTGGGTATGTTTGTTTTGTTTTTTGGTTTTGAACTAGCCAGGGGCTCACTTCAATGAACTTGCTGCTTGGAAAGGGTGTTCTGGGAAATTAGACCTCAGTGTAATTAACAGAGTAAATGTAGAGCTGCCTTGATTTGGATAACATTAACATATCATCAATGATGTATTAATCAAATTCAAATAAATACTTGCACAGATTAGCTTACTAAAGTAATTTTTGCCCCGGCTAAGAAAAGTGTGCAAAAGAAAAAAAGACTGTGCTGAAAGCACTCTAGATTTGCCTTTCCACTGCTGTTCAGTGGCAACTTACAAATGCTATGGCCTTGTGTACTTATGGCCATTAACTCTTTCACCACAACACAAATTTTCCTTAAAATCAAGAAGCTATTACTTTTAGTACATTTACTTAAAGTACATTTAACAAAGAACCTGTGAAATAAATGAATGTAATGCTAATGAGAATCAGGATCGCAATGCCTGCAGCAGTTAATTTGTGCAATACTACTCTGGGTTTGATTTTCAAAACTAGCTAAGGAGATTGGGAAAAGAGTTCTTCACTTTTATCATTTACTTACAAATGAATCTCCACTGCTTTTGAATTCTTTGTGTGTTTTTTCTTAAATGTATGTTCTGTTTTTCTGTTGTATAAAAGGTTTTGTTGTATAAAAGCAAGTATTTTTTAAACGCTTTGTTCACTGAGGGAACTTTATACTCGGGGATTTTCCTCAACATAATTCATCAAAGTGGAATGCCAATTTTTCATTCGTAATCCTTTTTGCTGCAGATGAGATATTTTTTTCTTTTCAGACTCATTAAGATTAGAATGTTTTGAAAGTGTTTTTTACAAAGTCCCCTGTGACACCTTTTTAAATTCACATCACTGGAAAATCCCAGGAAAATATTCACTTCCTTTTTGTGGCAAAAGTTTAACCTACATATTTACATATTATCTTTATGTTTGGTTTTTAAAGTAAAACATAACTGGCTCATAAGGAGAGATAGTGGAGATGATATGTTGCAGAGAAATTCCATATTGTCTGTAAGAGTGGTCTATAACCATCAATCACAACGCTGATTCCTTACAGAATCTAAACGGACCTCCAAATGCTGTCTGGTAGGTTTTCATCAACTGATATGGTGTGCATGTGTGATGCTGTGATTTACAACAGGGTATGAAAGGGTTACTCAAGGTTTTTAACTCAGGGGGTAGCACTGGTCTTGAAGGGGGAGGGGGTGTGGGTTAAAATCCCAGACTCCAGTTCAGATCCCTGCCCTGTTTGAACACACAGCTCTGTCTCGGCACCTTTCCCAAATGTTCCTTCCCCAAGTGTCGCAATCTGGTTCCATTTTACAGCTGGCCTTGGGACTGTAACAGAGCCCCTTTCTCCCCATCCCAAACCGCATATTTAATCCTTGCGCTTATGTCAAACTTAATTACGGGACCTTGTATGAAAAAATAACAAGTGTGCCTTGTAGGAGAGGGGGAGAGGGGGATAGGAAGGGAAATAGAAGGAAGCAGAGGACAGTGGGTGAGAGAGGGAAAAGAGTGTGCATGGATCAAAAGGATATGTTACTCAAATGTGCAGTGATGTCACAAAGAATACACATGCAACCCCTGGGAGTTTAACTCTTTCATTGTTGGTAGGCAGAATCTGTTCCCATTCCAAAGTCTAGAGTCTTTGCCACTGGTAATGAATACTCAACTAAAATCCTCAGGCTTTCCAGATTCTTAACAAAACTTCTCTGTGGACAACTGTGCAATGTGCATCCTGGTTTGAGATTTGATTCATTACCATTTTATCTGGGATGTTTACCATTGCAAGAATTATTAACTTAGCTCTGATAGTATGGGGTCCTTGGAGGAATTGATTAGATAAGATACAGAGCTCTGCTACAGTGAGACTACAGTTGACACATAGCAGTCTTTGCCACTGGTGGCCTAATTCATAACTGCACAATGTGAGTGACCTGGCTGCTGGGCTCTGCTTAAATGTCAGGAAGCAGAGTTTGAGAGCTGGCTGCCAGCCTTATTGGCCCCTTCTTAACCTGACACACTGACATTCACTCACAGTGTGTGCATAAAACTATTTACTGTATGGAGATGGAAAAGCCTAGGATAGATGTTTAGGTTGTCACTTTAAAACCATTACCTCCAGCTCAGAATATGTGAATTAAACCTGACAGCACTGTGAAGAATAAACCTTTTGAAAAGTCTAAATCAGTTTTGGGGAGAAAAACCAAAGCTTCAGCTGGAGAAGAAAAGCTTATTTCAACATTTGACAATCACAGCTTCATACAATCTTCACAGGCAAAACAAACTAAAGGCAGTGCATACATATATATATATATATATACTTTTAAAGGAGACAAGCTGTTAAAATGTGAAGATCTGAAGTTTTGGAAATTTCTAGCAGCAAATAGATGGAAAGCAGTTTGAGATAGATAGAACAAACAACCATACAATTAAGGAAGAGGCAATCCTCCACCTAGCCCCACTCCAGCCCCTCTCCACCCCTACTGACTGGGTTCTTCTCAGACTGGGCTAGTCGTGCCCTCTGGTCAGCTGGCGAGTGGTTCCCATGCCACAGGCAGTGGGACTGATGCACCACACAGAGGTATTTATAGCAACCCAGCTCCAAAGGGCTTGGAGAGAGGGCAAGCTTGTTTTCCTTTCCATCCCCCAGCACTCCCACCAGCCCTCACACAGGGGTGTTAAATATATACCCAAATACTGAGAGTGGCACCACAGGAGGACAAGAGGAGTCACAAGTTTCAACATATCCTAAACAAGGAAGCAGTGTTTTAACATGGATATAGCTGAAATAGTCATTTAATTCAAACAAAGTGACCACAGTGCTCTCACTTGACCTACTATATGCTATAACAATACATTCCAGCACACATTGCTGTGCTAAATAGTACTGTGCTACACATGGCTTCATTTCAAATCACATGTACTTCACCCTGTCATATTTGATTTATACATCATAAGACCATGACTCAGTAAATGCAGTTTTTACCTGAATGTAATTGTGTAATTTAACATCACACATTTTTTTCTCTTCCCTTTTTTCAAGAGAGAAGAGGTGTCTAGAACAAATAACATAAGAGAAAGAATTTACTACTTTTGTTTTATTCTGACTGGCCTTGTTATTTTTTCATACATTTAAGTGTAGATCCCACAGATTAATGCACTGAACTGACACAGAGGAGAAACGAAGAGGAAGTCAAGATACACTCAGGAGGATGCAGCAGGAAGAGGACAGAGAGGAATAGAATGGAGAAATGAACCAGGAAGAGATTAAAGAAGTTACAAGAAGTTCTAAAGCAGGAGCAGCAGGAAAAACAGCAATAGCCTAGACTCCTGGCCAGGCCAATTTGGACAGGCAGGGTCCAATGCATAGCGAGTGGGCCCTGAGGATTTAGACAAAGAGGAGGCCTCCATCATTGGCAGAAGTTCTGCCTCATCAGAGAGAGTGGCTGGATTCTTCCCCATACTCCCTCTCTCACGGTGTAAGATGTCTAAAATTACCATGACAAAGTGCAAGTTATAAATACTGAAAACTGTGATGAGTACAACAGTGATTACAGAGGCTGAGATAATTGGACTAAAAAAAGAGACACATTCTCACATTTTTTCTCTATGTTAGTTTTCTTCAGTATAGTAATCATCTGAACTCACATAGTAACTCTATGTGAATGATTCTGAACAGCTCTCCTACATTACTGCTGTCCGCCTGAGTTTTTCCCTTTCTTTTACATTTGAATAAGGTACATTGAATTCTACAGTTTTAATGATTACTGTACTTGAAGAGAAAAAAAATGACTATGCACACAGAAGAGTTTTTTTTTTTTAAATGAGCAATCCCCTGCACCGACCACCTCATTCTATCCTTGGAGGCAGGCATAACTTCTATTTTTTAGTAGCAGTGGGAAAATAGCAGCTCATGTTTTGTTAGATGCTCCACACATTCCTCACTCTGTCATTAGAATACACTGTTCCAGGCAGGGTCTGGCCATGAAGAAGGGTGGGATATGACTATAAAGGGGTGTGATTATAATAAATAGAAGTGGTAAATAGCAAAGCGTTCATATTAAGAGTTTCATTTTAATGATCAGGCAATAAAAGGTATTGAGACGGTCCAAAACTTTAAAAAGAAAAGTATTTCCTTTCATATGATTAGTAAAACAGAACTTTCACAGATGCTTCATCTTTCCACCCCACTTTATTGCTCCAAATCCAGCTGGGAATAAGTACAGATTACAGACTGCCTGGCAACAATAAATAAATAAATAAATAAATAAATAAATAAATCTCTCTAAATTTTCAACGAGAATGGTGTTTTTGTACTTCTGAGATCTGAAAACACTTTCATTTGCAGAACAATTTCAGTAGCAGCTGGACACTTTTTTGTGTAGAAAAAAGCACTGAATACACTTTTGCTCTCTAATGCAATTTAAAAGGGTCCTGCAATACTGACATGCTGGTGCCTGACTGCTAAGTATATATATGTATATATAACTTAATTGCAGGACCTTGTATGAAAAAATAACAAGGCCAAATTACATATTTTGTTGATTTTTAAAGTGAAAAGTACTAAGCACAGCAGCAAACAGGGTTTAAAAACGTTGATGTTAATGCACTGTTACTTTTGATTTCATGAACTTAAAAATAGAAAAAAATAGTAATTGTGGCATGTGCAAAAGTTTGGACACCCTACTATGTCAGTACTTAGTAACACCCCCTTTGGCAGATATCACAGCTTGCAAATGCTTTTTGCAGCCAGCTAAGAGTCTTTCTATTCTTTTCACCCATTCTTACTTGCAGATCGCTTCTAGTTCTGAGATGTTCTTGGGGCGTCTTGCATGCACAGCATGTTTAAGATCTACTCACAGATGTGATATTCAAGTCAGGGAACTGTGAGGGCCATTCCAAAAGCTTCAGCTTGGATTTTGAGGTATGTTTTGTATCATTGTCCTGTTGTAGAAGCCAGCCTCTCTTCAGCTTCAGTTTCTTGACTGACTGTGTGACATTTGCTTTCAGAATTTGCTGATATTTAGTGGAATCCATTCTTGTCTCTACCAGTGCAATGTTTCCTGTTCCACTAGCTGCCACACAACCCCAAAGCATAATCGACCCACCTTAACAGCTTAACAGTTGGCAAGGTGTTCTTTTCATCAAATGCTGCTCCTTTTTTTCTCCAAACATACCTTTGGTGATTGCGGGCAAACATTTTTCTGCCAATGTTACACACACATAATATCATAGGGACAGATGAAAATTCCATGGTATGTAAAAAAGGAGAAGGAGTGTTGGACATCATAATTTATTTTTAACAACATCATGCATACATTGCACTTAATGGCACTTAAAGGACACAGATTTGACCTCCGACATGAACATCATAAATGTTTGTATATCATCAGTGCACAACACTAAAAAACACTCTGAACATTAGTTTAGTGAATGTATGTGCAGAGCAATGATATAATTCTAACCTCTGTTGGAAGATGTGGCCAAAAACATGCCTGTCTGATGGTGAGAAAACCAGACACATTTAATCAACTTCCCAACACAGGCTAGAGATTTGGCATCAATGTCTGGGATCAGTAAATCATCCATAGAGTTATTTCACACCAAACCTCACGCACTCTGTGCTTTGTCTCAGTGGACAGACAAGGCCCTGCCTCATAATATTTTCTGCTGAAGCATAAACAAAAACTGTGGTTACTGAAATGTTATAAAAACTACAACAATGCTGTATCCTCTCAAAAGTCTCCAAAATTCAGTATAATGGTACAAGCCAACTGGTTGCAGTTCTACACAAACATGGCAGAGTGGTGGAGCTTGCTGGAATCAGGAAGGGTGATTAAGATAGATTTAATCCCATCCTGTAACAGGGCAGAGTTATTCTGATACCTAATGCTGACTCAGATTTCCTAGACTGTCGAGGATGCTGCTCCATCTCTCACCATGACCCATACGGCCACCCATCCTCAAATGCGTGGTCTCCTTTTGTGGCACTGTCTGATACGAAATATTCACTCTACAATCATTTCAAATAAGGAAAGGTTGCACCCAGAGAATCCATTACCTGTTTGTTCGGAGGCACTTTAAGTTTTATTATAGGGAATGAGAATATCCCTCCATCCATTCCATGACCTTGATTAAATCCTGCAGACGCACCCAGGACGGAGAGGAAAACCCAACAGTGCATCTGGGATTTACAGATCCGACATTATTACAGCAGGTTAAGGCACATATCCACCACAAACCACTGTAATTCCACATTTGTAAGCACTGATGATTTTTAATGACAGTAGGTCAATGTGGGCCAATTATGACTAGCTGGCCGCTGCAGACCAGAGGGTTATGCCCTTAAATACTGCTACCAAGTTTCTACATGAGGACATAAAGCGTGAAACGGGGAAGTCATCAAATTTGAACATATATATCTTGGACATCATGACTGGGGTGACTGGAAGGCAGAGGTATGGGGCGCCGAATGTAACAGGCCTTTTTTCGTAGACAGAATGCCTTCTGTGCTACGAAAGGCATAAATTCATTACGAAAGTATGTAACACCGTAACGCCTTTTGTCCACAAAAAACACAAACGCGTTAGCATTGTGTCCATGAAATATTGAAGAGAGCACATACTTTCGTGCGCAGAAAACAAAACGGATGATTCCTGTCGTGCACAGAATTGACCGTTGTGCTTTTCATTTTGTGGACAAAAGGCGGAATGCATTACGCACTTCACACACAAAAGAAACTCATTTTGCAGACAAAAGTAATTCTGTCCACGTAACAAATGTCCTAGGCCAGCATTTATGCTGTTGTGGCATGAAATGCAGAATGCGCTATACTATCATCATTCCATGCCATCGAATGTTCATTTTGTCCGCTTAACTGTTTTGCTATATTACTGAAAGTATGATGTGCACGAAAAGGATTTAGCACAATATACTCCGTGACTTCGCAGTTACAGAAGGCATTCCGTCCACGAAAGCAAAGGCTGCTTGAACTTTCGTAGACATCAATATTTCGAGGTCACAATGCCAACGGGTTTGTGTTTATCGTGGACAAAACGTCTTACAGTGTATCGTAATGAATTTATGCGTTTTGTAGCACAGAAGGCATTCTGTCTGCGAAAGCAAAACATTGATGTCTATGAAAGTTCCCGCAGAAGGCATTCCGTTCATGAAAGCAAAACACTGATGCCTGCGAAAGTTCAAGCATCCTTTGCGCTCATGGACGGAATGCCTTCTGTAACTGCGGAGTCACGGAGTATATTGTGCTAAATCCCTTTCGTGCACATCATACTTTCAGTAATAGGCTATAGCAAAACAGTTAAGTTGACAAAATGAACATTCGATGGCATGAAATGATGATAGTATAGCGCATTCTGCATTTCGTGCCACAACAGCATAAATGCTGGCCTAGGACATCTATTACGTGGACAGAATTACTTTTGTCTGCAAAATGAGTTTCTTTTGCCCACATAGTGCAAAGTGCATTCCGCCTTTTGTCCACAAAATGAAAAGCACAACGGTCAATTCTGTGCACGACAGGAATCATCCGTTTTGTTTTCTGTGGACGAAAGTATGTACTCTCTTCAATATTTCGTGGACACGATGCTAACGAGTTTGTGTTTTTCGTGGACAAAAGGCGTTACGGTGTTACATGGTTTCATAATGAATTTATGCCTTTCATAGCACAGAAGGCATTCTGTCCACGAAAAATGTCTGTTACACTTGGCGCTCCATACAGGGGGGCTCAGTGGCCTTTTCATGACTATGGAAGGAGAGTTGCTACAGGCAATGTGATGAGCTTCCCCTACCCTAATATTAATTTACCCCCTACCACCACAGCAATAGAAACAGGAGGTATAGAGGGAGTTGCATTGAGATTTACTGCGTACTCCCACTCCCCTGCTACCACCACCCCCACTAGAAATAGTGTTTCATTACATAAATTATGCATTCAAAATGAAAGTGTGCGTGAACTTGCTTGTGACTGTGTGTGTGGGTGTGGGAGACATCAAATATTTTCTATATATACTTGTAATAATAGCACTCAGTATAAAAAGAAAATGCTGTTAGACAAAATAGTTTAGTGTTGCAAAAAAAAATGACTGTAGAAGAAAATGTCTTATTTTAATGTGTACTTTTTTGACTGTTGCAGGGTTCTAGTGGATGTGCAAACATTTTACTGCAAGACACTTGGATTCCACTAGTGTTTCAGGGATATGCTGCTGCAAATCTGAATCAATGCTGATTTCACCATCCATGCCTGAGAGGGTGAATGGATTCTCTGTAGTGAGAGTGCTTTGAAGAGCATGTGCGAGTGTATATTTACAGGGCCCTCTGCTGTAAATGCCCGAACAGATGTCAGCTGAAAAATTTTTGTTTGTTCATTCGTCTTGTTTTATGAACCCTCCTCAAAGCAGCCCCCCCCCCTCAAGTCGTTAAATGGATCAATTAGAACACAAGTGAGTCCTTGTCCAGGCCAAGCTGGAATCACTTTGGAAAAGAAACCATTTCACCTCATATTAAGCAGTTCTCTGTCTGCTCTCTGGCATGCTGACCTTTTTCAGAGGTCTGCCTTGTACTCGGGAGGAGCCAACTGATGATGCGCTGGGCTAATTAACGGCCCTGACGTCAGACTCCCAATGGCTGGGTGACTTGCATTTGAACCCTAGCCATTAGTCAGGCCATGCAGTTCTGCTTCTTTCAGGACCTTGGGATTGACTCTGCCTCTCTCCTAAATAAAGAACAAATAAAACAACTGTGGCCCTGTGTGAGGAAGATCTGCAGAGCTGTCCTGTCCTTGATCACTGTGTCTATTTTTTTGGCTCTTCACTAAGGGACCCCTTTGAGAGAGAGAGAGAGAGAGAGAGAGAGAGAGAGAGAGAGAGAGAGAGAGAGAGAGAGAGAGAGAGAGAGAGAGAGAGAGAGAGAGAGAGAGAGAGAGAGAGAGAGAGAGAGAGAGCAGACGGTAGTACTCCAACCTCAGGTTGTATCTGCTCTTTTCAGTGTACCTTATATTCCCTACGGTGAAGGCTGGGTGGATAGTGATCTAACTGTGGTATTCATTCTCCAGACTGTAGAATCCAAACTCTATGCTATATGCTCAAACCTAGCTATGGTGTGGACTGTTAATTGTTCAACATTTGTGAACTAAGGTATGTAGGTCAAATGGTTACCTTGGAAAGGAAACAGAAGCATCTATCACAATTCTTGTCTCCCTAGAACTAAACTAAAATGAGTTCATTTTAAATTTAAAACTAAGGTGGCACTAAGAGCTTTTAAGAATGTCCAGTGCCTTGCATTCACAGAGGGTGAAAGGGGAAAAGACGGACAAGAGAAATGACAGCGTTTGAAAAAAATAAATAAAGCACAATCGACGAGCTCTACATCAGGGAAGGGAGCTGTGCATGTTCTAAGCACATGGGGGTAGGGCAAGACCTACTGAATCAGCTTGAACTAGACGCCAAAGGAGCCATGTCTGTGGAAGAGTCATGGTGGAAGAGAGACTTGTTCACATGCCATGATGCAAAAACCAGTGAAAAAGACATTTTTGCTACCTATATATAAATTAACATCAATGCGCTTTTCACCTGCATATAAAATGCAGTAGAGCTAGAACAGAGCTAGCAGATAGTTTGAAAAGATGTCTCCCACCTGCAGTGGAGTAGTAATGCACCTGGAGACAGAGCGACTAGCCAGACGTGTGAAAGTAGCAAGCATGTCCAATTTCTTGTAAAAACACCTCCCATACCAAACAGTATTGTTGAACATAATCATGTGGAGTTTCATCAGTCAATTTTCCCCACAATGTCAATATGCTGGCTAACTGGTACCTTATTCAAGGAGCGGTTTGTCAGTTTTAGGCTGATCTGGTCATCTATGTGCATCTTGCTATTCAGCATTATAATTTCAGTTTTACATGAAGCAATAGCTAACTATGCTAGCTAATGAAATTCCAACGTATCATATGTAATTCAGTAAAATGTGAGAATTTGTCATGAATACTTTTGCAAGGCACAGTATATTAGATACTTTAATGATATTTAGCTGGCACTAACAAATTCGTTCTTCAGTAAAATATGTGTAAATTGTTTTGTATCCTATTTTCAAAATACTATACAGGTAGCATATTTACCTTGTTGGATGGTATTGCAAACTATACTACTTTATTGATTTTCATCTTGTACTCACCTTTCCTCTCATGACTGCATTCTTTTTCATTTCAATACCCATGCATTCCAGTGAATGAATATAGAAACATACAGTATATAAGATCAACCAATGAACTACCACGCAAACCAATCAGGACACTGAAAGTCTGCACTTGGTTTAGATTTGTACACACTGTCACATAGCCCTTCAACTATTCACAAGTCATGTGTTGAGGTCAGCACTGTCCATGTAGTCATTTTTACATCAAGGGTGTGGTGGGGGCCTCGTGGGGACACTCCCCCAGCAAATGACCAATGTTTTGCCCAAGTCTTGAATTGGCAGGACACCTTTGCCTGTTCAACTGATTCTTTTATATTGGCTTGCTTGGCTGCAGTAGGAATGCGTTCTGGCCTGACCCTGAGGGCACTCATCCAATCAGCTCACTATCTCCTGAAAAGGGCTCCATAATAGTGACATTTTTCCACCTCGTCAATAAGTGGTGAAAGCCACTCTCTCCGCTACTTGACCGTTTAACTTCTTCCTGAAAAGGGCCTTTCTTTCTTCCTGCTTCTATTTCTCACTGAAATCAATAAAACTGGAAAAAGGAATGAGGCCAACCAAGAAGATGCATTAACTTGTGTTCTCGGCCACAGCACAAAGAGACACAGACAGCAGGGAAAATGCAGCTCAGGCCCCTGGCCTCCTCTCCCATCACTGGCTGAGCTACAGCATGCACAGCAGGCTGTTTCATGCAGTTCTGTCAGACCCGCCTCCAGCCAACTCCTTGTTCAGCCACGCCCACGCTCTGAGTCACCTGAGGTTTAACCACACCTGCAGCAAATTCAGTTAATCACCACTGGGGATTTAAGGACTGCAGTTCAGGCACCTCTTTGTGAGGTATTGAGCCTGCTGTACCCCCTGGTATCTTTCTTGCTACTTGTTCCTCTGCTCCTGTATTTTTGACCTGTTTGCCTGTCTTTTTGACCTTGCCCTTTGTCTTGTGTTTTGGACTGTTTGCTCAGTTACCTGTTTTGCTCTCCAGACTGTTTTGACCCTAGCTTGTGATTGTGACCTTCCCAAGGACTCGGATTTGGATTTGGTGGACTTCTTAATTAAAGTACCAGAGCTCTGCACTTGGGTCTTCTGTCTCTTTCATTACAAGTTCCAAATACAGTCCAACATGACATCACTGCCAGTGTACACACACGCACATGCATGCTCACACACACTCTCTCTCTCTCTCTCACACACACACACACATTATTCCACCATATGAAGGCAATGTTTGACAAATTCGTACTTATTCACAAAGTTGTATTTTACATTACCTGGCCAAAATAAAGCTCTGCTGTAACATTGTTTGGTAGCCTGAGGCTCTGTCACATATTTTCAGTCATAGGCTTCATGTAGCATGTGTGCAACAATATCAGCAGAGTGCAAGCAAAATGTCACAGAGGAAGAGGGAAGAAAAGGAAAACACTGAAACTGGATGCATTTGCAGATGAGCAAATAGCATTGCATCTGTGAAAGGAGTGCAGGGTTTTGTTTGGTTCCACTGCCTGAGGTTAAATTGATTTCCATGTGAAGTGTGTGGCCTGAACCCACAGCCTCTTGTGAAATAAAGTGTCCTCTTATGCAGCTTGTCTGCTAAGAGGGGGAGAGGATGCTCCTCACAGTCTCTACGCTCTACCAAAGCCACCCTCCACTCACTCCAAACAAAAGCAGGAACTAATGGGACAGGGTCAAACACATACCCCTCATCTCACTATTCACCATCATGCTCCAGAGCACTGGAGTGGAGGACTATCCTCCCAAAGGCTAAGGGCCAAAGCATCAGGAAATGCAAGTAACAAATGTGCATCACAGAGGATCAAACTTTATTAGATTTGAAAAAAAAAAACATTATTACAAATGGGACTTGTGTCATGTGTGTTAAAGAGACTTACAAACAAGCAAAACGGTACAATTGCCTTGATGCTCTTTGTGCCTGCAACAATTAGAGACCCACTCGCTCAATGACAAATTGACATGACAAACTGTGTGGTCTGGGCCAGCATCACAAGCCATAGGTGGAGGGACTACAGTAAACCAACATGTTCCAGGAGGGAGGATCTGAGGCTAGATCACACAGGTCAGGTCTTTACCTCCTCTCAGCTCCCAGCTGGAGCAAAGATGAACAAGCATGCCAAAACTGCGGCACTCCACAGCAGAATCTACATACGTAAAGTACTGTGTTCTTTCCAGTTCAGTTTCTTTATGTTCTTTCTGTTGTTACCAGGTAACTCATCACTTGACTTTCTGATATCAGTCACACGATCACACATTGGCTACTCAAGACTTTTGGTCCAGCCAGAACAAAGCTCTTAGCACTCCACAAGTACCTTTAGTATGCCCAATTTACTGTGGTTAACAATATCATCACTTGTTTATGAGGTCATATTTATGAGATCACTATTTAAGGTTACTGGTCTCAACAGGGATAATATGGTGTCTATATTTATCTATACTTCTCTTGCTCTATTGTTGAAGATGAAGGGGTGAAGCTCATGCACACAGGGACACAAGACTGACACTGATGGCCTGCTGCCTCCTGACTCCTCTTTCCTTAATGTGCTGAATTAGAGAAGAGGCCTTATCACAGGGTGATTGAGGTCTCAAGAAGAACACCAATGGGAAGACCCAATGGCTGGCACACTGGCCAGACTCAGCTGATTGGGCAAACAGGTGGGCATGATGCTGCATGTGCTCACAGAGGGGAAGAGAGGACACAAAGTGACAGCTACTCATTAAGAAACTGGCACTGCCTGCAGCTTGCTAATTTATGCAAATTGAGGTTTCTGTCTGGAAAGGGGTGGGGGAGCGGCGTGGTTTGGATGGCAGCCAACGTCTAGCAGTGAAAAGGTTAAACTGTGCCGCTCCGGCTTTCCTGGCTGCTCGCTCCGGCTGGAAAGTTTCGCTGAGTGAGCTGGGTAGCAAAGGGAACAATGACGAAGGCAGACAGAACCCCTCTGCAACACACCTCCTTCTGCCACGGCGGGCAGAGGGGGAACCAATCAGGGGCATACCGCCTCCTTCACTGTGCCCGAATGGCACTGTTCCCCCATTCCTCCACCCTCTCCCCTCCTCCTTACTACTACGGAGCTGCCTGCGATGAATTTATAAACATTTTTCCAGTGAATCAATACTGGTATTGATCAACCATTGTGTGAGCGATCTGTCTAAAACCCAGAGTAGCCTGCAGCTCAGAGATGGGAGGAGCAAAAGAGAGAGGCTGCAGAGAGGAAGAGGAAAAGAAGGAAGAGAGAGAGAAGAGAGAGAAGACAGAGGCTGTAACCACGGACAGAGGGAGAAGAGGAAGAGGGGAAAGAAGGGGATCCCAGAAAGGCAGACAGAGAGATGGAAGAAGGGATGTACAACACATACAGGAGAGGCCATTGGGAATGTGGGGAATGTATTACAATCGGCTTCTCATTAGGAGGCAGGGAGGGGGGTGGCTAACGAGAGGAATTCTACTGCTTGAGTGTGTGTGGGGATTTCCTAGAGAAGTGACAGCTGGAAGGAGTGAGACGGACAAAGAGGGAGAGGGATACTGAGGGAGTTACGAGAATATCCCACGAGGTGACAAATACCTGAGAACTGGGATACGCAATACCTGTGGTGGGCAATACTGGGTCAGGTTAGCTCT
Organism: Megalops atlanticus; assembly: GCA_019176425.1. Classification (NCBI taxonomy): domain Eukaryota; kingdom Metazoa; phylum Chordata; class Actinopteri; order Elopiformes; family Megalopidae; genus Megalops; species Megalops atlanticus. Next base: position 17,014,299 of record CM032881.1, read on the forward strand.
TGGTGCGTGCGTGTGTGTGTGTGTGTGTGTATTCCTTTGCTGTTCTGTTAGTTTGTATGTAGTATGTATGCATGCATAATTGCTCCTGCCACTGCACTGGGTTTAATTGTAATGTATCTGTTTCAGGTAAAACAGCTTGTGCCTGCTTGGGAAGGACGTGTATTGCTCATACCTGCTCTTCTGAATGTTCTGCAAGACTGCATGGAGGGCCAGGGCCCAGGAAATACTCTGCTGTTTTTTATAGACAACTGGAGATAAGTGGATGATGAATATTGAACCCTGAACACTGTGACTACTACCAAGACAGTATATTGAACAAAGGGGCTGGTGACAAGACTACTTTGCTGAGATTAAAAGATCTGCAGAATAAACACAGGATGGCACAACTGCAGAGGAATACAAGCAGGGAGACAAAAAGACTGAGGATGCTGTATAGCTCCCCATGTTGGATCTAGGATTGATTCACCATGACTGAGTCACTACTATTTAATACTTATTTTTCAATCCTGGACATTGGAACTGGGGTTCTTTACAGTTGCATATTCTCTGTGTTGTGGTTGCTGAACCTGGACAATGGTGGATCACAGTGAAGTGCAATCATTTGCTGTATAATAATTTGTAATAATTTGATCCTTTCAGAGTGGGTTCAGAGGGTGCTAGATGAGATGCTTTCTTTATGCACTGTCTGGTGACAATGATAAAAAACACTCTGAATCTCTTTGGAGGTACTACATGTACAAACACCATCACCATCAACAGACCAGTGGGACAGCAGCCTCACAAAATCACATGACCCAGTGCTCCTGGGAAAGTCATTTTTCTTGAGCTGATGATCATGTATAATATGTAGTCTAATGCTAAGGTGATGTCATATAGAGGGAACTGACTTGTCTGCGCACTGTTGCTCATACAGGGTGTTAGGTGCTGGACTGTGGAATGCTAAGACCACAGGCTTTGCAACACATTCTCCATGTGCTAAATGTGAACTACATATGGAGCTTCTGCAGAGATCTAGAACAATACAGATACACAAGTACATATATAAACAGACACAAGCCTGCATGCAAAGGCTCCCTCATACACACACAATGACATATGTTTTGTGAAAGCCACATATTGGTCTACAGACAACAGACAAAGGAGCTCCCACAAGCAGATCAGCAAATACATGACCAGAAAGACCCACATACACAACAGGACCATTATATAGGTGCATGTACACATTTATATCTATACCACCTTTCATTGCAGTTTGAAGCAATGCCTCCTACATTTTTGTTTCATTGTATATCCTGTATGCAAATATGAGGTGCTTACTAGAGTCCTACATCTGACTGTAAACACCACAGCCATGAGGATGCAGGTCAGACATAGCCTATGGAGATTTCTGTGACAGAGAATGAAGTTAAAGGTACTGCAGTGAGTTCTTGCTATTTAGATTTTTATTTGCCTCTACTGTGTTGTTTTTTATTAAACTTTTACTCCATTTTACTGATTTACAAAGACAGTGTTTAAACTAAGGGGAAATTGGTAGAGAGAGGGAGAGAGAAAGGGGACATATGGGTGAGGGAGGAGAGAGGTTGGAAGAGGGGTGTTAGGTGAATAAAGCCGAGGCGTGTCAGCGTGCATTGTTTGTGTGAAATATATGCATGAAATGAGTGATTAAGCTGAAAATGCAGAAATGGAGGGGGAAGGGTCTGGTCACAGCGCCTCTGGCAAACAGTCTGAGCGTGAGATCTAACTGGATCTAACCTCATGGCAGCAATATCCTGAAACACTTAGCTCTCTGTTCACTTCACACTCTCTTTGCGCTGTCTTTTCACTCAGAAACAGCCCTTAGTGGGAACCATTATCTCTACTGCTGCAACAACTCATAAAATTACAAATCACAGTTCTCCATCTTATTTGCTCAAGAAACCTTGGTTTTATCAACCACATGTCATGGTTTGCTTCACCTTCCAAAAATCTTTCTTTGATATTTGAGTGTTTTACATCCATACTAATATACACTTGATTGTGGCTGGAAGGGGACCTGTGGCTCAGCACTTCCATAGTTTATATTGTCTGTGTGTTAACCACTCTACATTGTAAATGAATTAGAGCAAGAGTTGCAAACATGATATAAAATTCCAACACACTATTGTGAATTTTACAATTCTCTCTCTTGGTAACATTTGAAAAACAAGAGGTCTATCCCAACTCAGTAAGAGTCTACAGTGAGTTCGCACAGGAGCAGTGAAACAAGCCAACGTACCGGTGGACCACAGGAGAGCCTTCTGTCTTCAGAGTTCAAACATCTTCCTGGCCGAGTGGAACTGAACCTGTGAGGAGACACAACACACACAGTTCTCAGTCAGTTCTCCTGTCCTGAAAACAAATGGAGTCAGAGTGCTCTAACAGTGGGGTACAGGAAGTGGGCTGATGTAGCAGTGAGAGAAACGCCCCAGGGTACAACCAACAAGGGCCTACAAAGTGATATTGCTCTTTTTCTAGTGAATTTCACAGCCGCCTCTCTGCGCACTGGGCAGAGAATCTGATTTGGTATGGCCTTTTCAAACCATGCAATCCACTATAGGCTGGAGAAAATAAAAGTACACCAAGTGAAAAAAAAACATCACTGCTGTACTCATAAATGGATGAAAGAATCCATCTAATTGTGCTGTTACTTATTCATGTATAATGAATACAGTGATGTATACTGGCACAAGTAACAAACTGGCGGTGTCCGGGACTGCTGCGCATTGTGTTTGGCGGGAAGGCTGAGGCCATGAATGAAGGAGGTGAAGGGAGGTGGTTTTGGCGAGAGCACCAGGCTACATGCGACACTCGCTAGAGATCTGCAAAGGGCCTGTGTGACGATGAGTGATGGCAATTGTGTCGTCTTCTGGCCAGGTGCCAGCACTCCCTTCCCCTGGCTCCTAGCCCCTTGGGCACGTGCTGAGAGTTATTGTTTTCATGATCACACAATTAGCAGCGTTGCAAATTTATTTTGCCGTGCTCTAATGTGCCATAATTACCTCCAGGCCCAAACAAGGCCCATCCTCACCCCTCTCCCTCTGTGAGTGACAGGCTGGGAGTGATTTGGCAAGAGTAGGGGAATTTTAGGATCACAGGAGAAGGAGGGAATTATGGAAATTTTACAATGGCTGGTGCTTAAGATCACCACTTTTAAGAATATTCTTTTGGTCTTCTTGGCTGCACAGTGCACATAGAGGGAAATAAGGTTAAACAATTGCTTTTAATAAATACTCCAAAGACCTCACTGTAATGCCCCTGTATGTCATACTCAAAGGTGTTTGTACATCTGCCACCAGTAAGTGAAGTAGAAGTTACATGATCACCCATGATCACATGAGTGTGTGTATGCGTCCGTCTGCATGGCAGTGTGAAGAGGATAACTAAAAGTCTTATGGAAAGATTTGGATTAAAGTTTGAGAAAATTTTGGGTTGTGCTGTGAATGGTCAATACTGCAGGATTTTGAAAATAAAAGGACACTGTTTTTAAAACAGTAGATCACAAATACATTCTACAGAGCAGGTTGCATAAAGAAGATAATTAAGATTGTTAAGATTATTAAGTTTATGTACATATTTATAAGCTTCATGCATACTTACAAGCATACATACATATGTATGAAAACATGCTATTTAAAAAAATGTGAGTAGTGACTGTTAGTTCTCACTGATGTTTTTTCACAGTTTTAATTAAACTGATGTGACATGAATAAACAGGAGCTCTGTGCTGTCAATTGAATTGTTATCAAAGCAATTTCCTGTATGACAAAAATATACTTGAAAGATTTCTCTTAGTTATGAAAGGCAGAAATGTCATTGTAGGGTTCCCAGAGCCAATCACAGGCCCCCAAGCTGACCTCTGACCTTTTTCACTTTAATATGACTGCAATCACCTAGCTGAAAATTAGAAGCGTCCCTCTATTGTTCTGTCCCAACAGGGGGGTGGAGGTTGTTTAGAGTGAGACACCCACATGTCCCTGACCCTTGATGTGATAACTTCCAGTGCGAGAGCAAATGGGGTGTGGGGGCTCTCTGTTTTGTATGTGTACCAGTGCTTATATGTCTATGTGCATGAATATGTGTGTTTGTATGACTGTACATGCTCACTTGTCCATCCATACATTTGTGTAACTACATGTAAAAAGCTCTATTTCTCTTCTAAATATAAATAGAAAAAAATTTATTATATCAACACCAAAACTGAACAACTCAAATGTTCTATTTCGCAAGCATTTACAGTTACAGAAAACAAATAACTCTTGTTCCTTGTTTCCTGCTGTCTCCATGGGCAACAATAAATTTTTGCCTTTCTTGTAAACAAAAGGAAAAAATATCCTCAGTAACAAAGTCATTATTGTTGGATGAGCTTCATGAAGAGCAGATTGAAAAGATGACATGTAGTATCCCATGGTAGCTCTCTGCGTGAGAGCATCCACAGTCCAAAGCTCCCCGCAATACACAGATATTCACTTCAAAAATATGATACTTAATGGTAACTGTGATAGAAGAAAATACGCTTGTGTGATGCAGCTATATACACACATTTACATATTATTGTACAAAATAAGATATGATAACTTAACCTTTCATCTTCTCCTTCCATTTGTAGCTATGTCAGTAAAAAGAAATCTGCAGTACAAATAGGATCAAATGTACAAATGTGGAGATGACTACATTTCTCTACACTACATTCTACACAGAGTGCATCGATGCAAATATACAAACCCATCATGGCATGCAATTATGCAATAAGTGCAATTTGAAAGATCTCAGTTTTTTAAATATAAAGTTATAAAAAGCTATAAATCATCAGGAAGTCAAGGTGGTAGACAAACTATGTATATACAAAGACATACTTTCCAAATATATTAGTACATCTTTATTTTTTTTAAGAAAGGCATTATCCATTACGAGGCGTACCTGCATACACATTTGTACACTGTAGTAAAAACATACTACTTAAGATGTTATAGTTTGATGATTTCCTGGTCCTGCTGTTTCCAGTCCATTGTACCAACAGCAAATGCCATTGTCTGTCCCCAGCCACCTCTGGGCCCCTCAGAAAAGCCACCCCGGGGAGTGGTGCATCTTTTATTAATCAGCAGCACTGCGGCACAGGCCCGCTTATCTAATTTAGCAGCCTGCTTCAGATGGAGATGGGGTCGGTGTAAAAGGTGGGAGGGGGGACTGCCAGCAATGGAGGGGTCCCTCTTTCACCCCCTATGTATAGTGAAGAGGCAGTAGGACAAGGAAGGTGGTGAGGATGACCTATCATCTTGCTCAAGAATCTTCATGACAATATGGCAAATTACCTTTTTTTCTGTCAAGAAAAAAGAGGGTGGCCCCTTAATAAAATAGAACTGTCGGAGTGAGCTGTCACATTGACTGCTCACTATGCAGAACCAGACATGAATCCCTGAGCTCAGATTAAAATCCCAATTTCTCTCTGCTACTAAACAGTAGGCCCTTTATATGTACAGTCTCTCTCTCTCTCTCTCTCTCTCTCTCTCTCTCTCTCTCTCTCTCTCTCTCTCTCTCTCTCTCTCTCTCTCTCTCACTCTCTCTCTCTCACACACACACACAAACACACAAATTGGTGACCCCCAACTCCAGGCCCATGCTTCCCCTTAATGGTGATATTTCCTGGTGATTTTCCTTAAGGTGTCCATGAAGTCAAGTCTCTGTGTACCTATTACAAAGTCCAAGATATGCTTCCAAATGACTGTTTGTTGTGTAAGAACAGTGTACTGGATTTTCAAAGCACTGCAAGCTCCCAGGGTGTGCACACACACACACACACACACACACACACGCAGACACAGAGAATGCATAAAATCAAGCCAGAGTTACTCCCATTTGATAAGGGTACAAGTATGTGACACAACTTCCCCTCTAAGTTTTCTTTTTTCTTTCCTCACCCCTCTCACTCCCTGCACCTCCACCTTCACCCCCTCCACTCTCATCTGAGTCATGGCTGAGATGAATCAGTGTCACTGATGTTGAGAGTGCTTACTGTCAACCCCACTGCCCCAGGCTCAACACTGATGGACACAAACTATAAACACCCCCCGAGGGAGACATCACTCATGCCCTGCCCCACAGCCCTGAAGGTGGGAGGGTATATATGAATGTTTGTGTATGTGTGTTTGTATTTGTGTGTGTGTAGATAAGTCTGTTAAGCATGCTTCTGATTTTAATGGGCTTCCAAACTGTGCAGGGACAAGGGTTGTTGCTGGCTAATTCTGGAAAAACTGAAAGAATGAAATATCTGCATATTAACTTTCCCTCATGTAACAGGTCCTCCCTCCTGGTGAACACAACCCTTCCACAAAACAAACTGCTGACCTTCCTGCTCTCTACATCCCTGACCTCATAGAGGAACTCAGGTCAGCCAGCCCTTGATTGGAAATTAGAGCACTGGACAATTAATGCGGAGAGTGAGAGCCAGTCTCCTGCTGAGATCTTGGGTTCCGCACCCATCCTAAATAATGCATTAGATGGCATGGGTGACACCTATCAGTCGTGCCACTGGACACGTCACATCAGAAAACAGGTGGTGTGGAAAATCGGTTTTGCCACAGCAGGTGTCGTGTCAGGAGGTGAGAGAGGGCCTCCCAGAATTCCTGACCATGACTTTCACAATCACTGAGCCTTCCACCCTTTACTTCATATGTGACCATCTCTTCTCCAGGTATTGTGAGTATCTAGGAGTTTTTATACAAGTGAAAATAAACATATCATTTCCTGTCTGTCTTCAACATCCCTAAATTGTACTTGCTTTTTTAGTCATGGAACAATCCCATGAACCAATCCACAATAAGCTCACCCACCTCGATCCAAACTCCAAACCATATTCATAACCATAAACCAAACTATAAAAATGATATGATATAATTGCTTGAGAGCATAATCAATATGCACTAAGGATACTGAGGATCTACACATAAGGGTTTCTTTTGTGAGATGAAAAATCATGTTTTTCAAAATTGGGTAGCAGTGCAATACTGAGAGTATGTCTGTGGATCAGGGTCATTGTTAGGCAATTTGTATTACCAGGTTTTTGAGGAAATGCACAGCAGACTACACGCTACATGCTGAGTGCAGATCCCAGCACACAATTAAAGAACATCAGCCCTGTCCTCAACACAAACACTATGTGAAGACAAATCATGTCCTGCTGATAATTTAATTTAAACAAAAATAACAACACAAACCAAAAAAATCAGGGCCACTGAATCACATCTACAGTAGATTCAGTACACCCCCTACCAGTTTGGTTAGTCTAATCAAGGTACAAAAGCAGAACTCCTTTAACATTGAAGGACACACATTAAGAGGGACAGGGTAAGAACCATCTGTTCTGTTCCACTCTATCAGAACTTGACCACTTAGTATTTACAAAAAAAAATGCAGACCTGCAGAAGCAGAAAGATATTTCATGCACTGCCAAGAGTGTGTGTGACATAGACCCCAGAGTTAAAGGGACTGAGACCACTGGACATAGGGTGTGGGGATGGGAGCGGCACAGCTACTTTGGGACAGCCCTCTCTTTGCCCTCTGCCTGACCTCTCTACCTGTAACCCTATCCCCCCTAACCCCTCCCGATCCATGTCACCCGTCTCCCTCTCCTTCTGTCTTCCTTGGCGCCTGGAGACTCATCTATAATTCCTGATGAGTGTAATGCCATCTCTGCTTCATAATTATGTGATATTCCTCACCTCCAGACCAGCCAATGGGGGCAGAGGCTCTCTGTCTTAATGAGGGGCAGCAGAGTTCAGGACACAGAGAGGGGGGGAGGAGGGAGGGAAGGGAAAATGAGTGAAAAGAAGGGGGAAAAGAAACAGATAGGGAAATAAGGGGAAAAAAAGGAAGGAGAGGGAGTGCAGAGAAAAAGGTAAAAGAAGAGGAAAACTGTGTTTGTGTATATATAAGAGAATGAGAGAGAAAGCAGAGAGAGAGAAAGAGAGAGTGAATGAGGGAGAAAGAGAGAGAGTAGTACAGGGATGAGAAGGGAAACTAAAGGCAGGCCACCACAACACATTAAAGATTATTAAAGCTTGATCATGATAAATCTTTTGCTAACTTTTAATAGGTTTGACTTTTTTAGTTGTATAATGTGACACTGTCTCTTAATGCACCATCTAATAGTGCATGCTTTACATGCACTCAGTAAGGTGAGACCACAATCTAAACTGAACATTACATTAGCAGCTACAGAGGCAGTCACCATAACAAAAGGTGGAGAGTCATTAAAAAACATGCTCAATTATAAATCGCTCATTAAGAAATGCATCAATACCCAAGACACAGGACAAGCATGACAAGGGTAAACCATGTCTCTAAAATTCCATATTTTTTCACCCTTGATTCTTCAGATTCATATTGAGCTGTGTGCATTGCAGTGATAATAATCCTTTTGGACCATATGAATAAGTAAATAACAACATTTTTCCAGTCATTTAATCTCCAAGCTGGGCAATTAGCAAGTCTCAAGTTTGTGGAGATTTTTTTGCTGTCCTTATTATTGTTATAGAAATGTCAAGCTCTTATTTAGCTGTGGAATGAATAATAAATGAGGTGTAATTACTGTCCTGAATGAGATGACAGGCTGGCTGGGGTCAGTAGTAGAGGATAGAGGGATACTTCTCTCTCTCTCTCGTCGCACTTTAATTAGATCTTGTAATTAGTTTCACTGATGGATCTGGGAGGGCCGAGAGGCTCCTGGTGGCTGTTCCAGAGGTGAGACAACTTTTTTAGTTGCCCTCTGCGGCATTCATTAGCGTGCTGGCTGTTGGTGCAGCTTTTTAAAAGGAGCCAAAGGGGAGTGCAGCCTGGCTAACCCAGTCTGCGTTCCACACTGACCCAAACTGCACCAATACAAGAGGAGAGAAGAGGAAAGAAGGAGGAAAGAAATGGAGGCAAGAAGGGATGAGAGGTGAGCAAGGGAGTGGAGCTGAAAAGAGATGATGAGAGCAGTGGAGAGGAAGTGAGGAGGAAGTAGGGTTGAACAGAGAGAGGAGGGGAGGAGAGGAGCAGAGATGAAAAGCAAAAGAGAGAAAAAGGAACAAAATAGCAAGAGAATAGGAGATTCCATAGTCATCATCCACAGACAATAATGAGCATCATGTCACAGTGAAGACGTCACACAATCACCCAATCACACACACACACACACACACACACACACACACACACACACACACACACACACACACACACACACACACACACACACAATCACCCAATCACACACACACACACACACACACACACACACACACACACACACACACACCCAATCACCCAATCACACACACACACACACACACACACACACACACACACACACAAACACACACACACACACACACACAGACCAGGGGCCACACTAGGGAGTTACTGAATTATGGGGCGAGGTAGGGGATATTACTGGGTATAGAGCAGAAGATACTCAAAACAATGGTCATAGGGAACTGTAAGAGGGGAGATATTAACAAGTGAAGATGAGTCCCAACATTAACAACCAAATACAGTTATACTTCCATACTTCCGTGACAACATACCTTTACTTACAGTGCCACCTTACCATGCTGATGATACATTTCAACAGGGACTCCGCACTTCCAAAGTGACAAAGACACAAAGGTGGTGGAAGCACTGCTATCCCAAGGGATGCTAGGTATCTGAACCCAGACCCACACCCCACAAAGCCTGCTTACACATAGTTAAGAATCTGAATGACTCAATGACAATTTGGTGTCATTGTGAACGCTGAAAACAGGCCAAGGATGTTTGTAAGGTGTCTTGTATTTAATGGTATATCAGAGGATGAGGTAAAGCTGATAAACAGAGGGCAGAAAATGGTGCAGGTCTAACAGATCCTCTATAAACAGATATACAAACAATGGCCAGATATTGAAAAACTCCCCTTTCTCTATTTCCTCTCCTTCTCTCTCCTTCAATCTGTTGGCCAGGCTACACCAGACATCTCTCCCTAATCAGCAGGCTCGCCGCACACAGACTGGTTACCATAGTGATGTGCTGGCTGGTCGGCATGGCAACTGTTCCGAGGTCCACTATTAAAATGATGAGAGAGAAGGGAGGGGAAAAAGACAGAGACACAGGCTTGCCCTGCGACACACACACACACACACACACACACGCACGCAACCAAAGAGGGTGGGGGTCGGGGGGATGGGAGAGCAAGAGGGGGAAATAGGAGAAAGGGATGGACACACATCAAAGGAGAGAGGGGGAAACAAAATGATAAGACAGGAAGGAATGGAAGGTGAGGCATTTTATCTGAGCCTTCTGATACACTGTGTTGCAACAATACCATTAATCTGATGCATGATGTAATTTACATTTATGGCTTGCACATAAATTCATATACATGAAAAATGTATGTGCAGTCCTTTCTAATCTGGAAAAAGGACCATAAACTAATAAGAGCTACTAAGATTTTCACTACCGATGCACCTCAGTCATACGTAACATAAGATATAATAGAATTGTTAAATGTATGACATTTTATGGATTCATGTCCTGGTATCATTGTCAGAACTTGCAAACAGGCTTGTCCTTTTTAACTGTGAAATCAGTGTATGTTACAGTGACTTGGATTCTATGACTCGGCTATTACCATAATTAGTAATTGTAGTAAGTACCTGTGCTCTTAAAACTTGGTGCTTCTGCAATTTAGTGCTACATTCTTACATGTAAACCTGGTAAACAATATTTCCAAAAAAGAAAAGTGAACTATTTGCCTGTGTATTAGCCTTCATCAGTTGCAGGAATATTCCTGCAACTTCACACTACAATAATGTTGGTGGGCTCCAGTCCTCTAAACACACCTGAAGTGTGAAGAGATTAGAGCACATCTACAGAGAAGTGATTTCTCCTCCTGGTTCAGAATGTGATACAGGAAATGGATGGCATGTGAGACATGAGAAGATATAAGAAGGTATTTTTTATTTTATTTATTTTCCCCTGAAAATAATTCCATCATGAATCAAATCTTTCTCTTCATGAGCTGCGCTGAGGAATTCTTCATGAAAAATCTTCCATTGATGACCACATTTGTGAGAGCAGGCTCTGGTTCCCCCCAGCTCACTAGCACACTGTTCACAAGCAATTAGCAGGAGTTTAAACAGAGTATGAAAGTGCGTCATTCTCTTAATGAAATTAAGGGAGTAAAAACACACATGCAGGCGCACGGCTGTGAAATATGGCCTCCAGAAAGGCTCACTGGTCAGGCAAAGCAGTCCTCTAACCTGGACTGACTCCCGGGACACTGGATAAGTAGAGTCTGATTTCTGCAGGGTCGGGTTGAAGATCCTGGTCATCATAGCCATAAGAGAGGATTTCAGTAATTAACTAATTAGGGATCCCTGAACCAACAGTGCCTCTTGGTTGGGCCTTGTAATTAATAGGAATGCACACATTACTTCACCTTCAGCAATATTTTTTTCTGCTCATTCATGATAATGGTACATCGTGGTAGTGGGATATCAACTCACTGATTATCAAATACAAAAAGATGTTGCATCTGCTGCAAATTATGAATGAGCTTTATGTTTTGCCAATTGCCTGGTCACTCCTCATATACACAATGCAAGGTTATACATCCATCAATCTCCTTTCACAACACTACTACCATTGACATTAACATTGTCAAATATCTTCATTGTGAAGCTTAGTATGTGAAAATATAAGATTTTGCCCCCAAACTAGTATGATACAATTTCTCTCAGTGATTGATATTAGTAATGATAGGTGCTCAGAAATAATTTCAGAGCAGCAGAGAGATTATATTGTTGCGCCCGGCTTTGCTGTGCGGTGGCTGCCTCATTCCTCCCTCATACACTAAACATTGGTTGCCCGGTCTTCCAGCTCCCAGGCTGCAGGGGGAGCTGGTCAACTTGGCTGGTTGGCCATGGTGGCCAATTGGCTAGCTGATTGGAGCTCATTTGGAGGGTGTTTTAAACACCACCTCCAGGACTTTCACTCTCTCTGAATCTAGCTCTGGCTTGGCTGCTCTGGCCCTATGCTACGAGGGCTGGCTGCGGCCTCTTTCTTTGACTCTCTTTCTCCCTTTCCCTTTATCCTTTTACGCACTACATTCCACGATGCTGATTTCCACTACACATTTGAGTAACCACATTTACTGACTTCGTTTGAAACTTGTTTTAATAAATGATCATGGTTTAACGTTATGTTCGGTGGGGTCTCCCTTATGTTATCTCCGCTTTGAGCCAAGTGGTCATAACAATATAAACAGGTGAAGACATGTTTGTGAAAAGCCCTCCTTCCAAGTTCTATCCTATCCTATGGTGACAACAAATGAAGTCTGTATGGAAAGTGGCCCACATCATCACACCAGGAAATTTTGAAATAGTTTAAAGCCCTGACCACTTATTTGATTTGACTATCTTCCTTGAATGACTTAATTGTCAATCCGTGGGACTGTCAGACCTGTATGTGTCCAATCATTGGTTACGGTGGTATAGGCAGTGTCAGTGGTACCCATGTGAGAGACATATCCCTCGCTCTGCCACACCTCTCACACACGAGGGCTACAGAGTGACCTGCCTCACTGTGCCACTGCAAGTGTACCCACAATAATATCTTTTGTGAGACGTTGAGGCCTGTGATTAGTATTGATCAGCCCATTATGGTGAATTAGTCTCCAATTGGATTTCCCCAAGTTTAAAGCCAAGCTCGTTGCCTCACAAGCAACAGGACCTAAACTGAGACATGCATTGCATGTACTGAGCTGACACACAGTGGAACATTACACTGATGCAGACCCACTTGGGCACACACTAAAATGTGCAAAACAGAGCTTTATTTGCCAAATGTAATGTTGACTCCCAACAATGTTTATGAAAGGAAACTATTCATAAAATCATACATTCACTTCTTCATAAAGGTTGTTAGGTCTTCCTAACAATGCTAAGGGTAGGGGCAGAAATAATCTGTCACAGAGCATGCATATTTGATGGTAGCACAGGGCACAAGATGGGGAACTTTCCATTGATAAAGGGCATTCCCCAGACCCAGACAGCTGCATGCTGGGGAAGGCTGTTGATGCTCTGCCTCTGCCTGCCCTTCAACTACAGGAGAGCAGCACAGCCAGACCCACACTTGCTGAGCAGTGCTGGGAGGGAATTCCCTCCTCCTCATCAGTGCTGACCTGAGAAGGCCATCCCTAAGGAGATCCGTTATCTCTTGAGCGTTGCTGGAGGAAAGTGAAGACAGTGACAGTGATCTCTTCGGTGCACACAGCCCCCCTCAGTTTCCAGCAGGACTACTACATTCTCCTTGTGCTTTTCATCTCCCAATTAAAAAGGGACGGATTTATCAGGTCCAGGAATTCCTGCTTTGCACAGCAATCCAACACCCCTTTGCACCATGATATCAGTCTTAATTTAGACCTCAGCTCTAAGCATTAAATGATAATCAATTTTGTAAGTTTAGCAAATAGTTAATTATTGCACATAGCTGATTGATCCGGACATCTGGCAGACTGTGCTGAACAATTTATCTCTTTCATCTGCTATTAAAAAAGACAAAGGAGAAAAAGAAAAAGATAGAATGAAAAAGAGGGGTAAAAAGGGACTCAGGAATGTAGAATGCAAAAATGGTATAACAAAAGAAGAGGAATTTGGTTGGAGATCGTTAATAATGAGAAATGCATTTTGAGAAGTTTCAAAGAGCAGTATAAGTTTGGGCAGTTTAATCCAGTGATAGCTGATACAGACGGTCCCACAGTAAGAAAAGTGGAATGCATTTATAGTTGTGAATTTAAAACATTAGCAACATTATAATAATGTAAAAAGACACAAACTCTCATACACAGTAACACGCACACTCCACTGACAAAAAGCTAAGTGTGTGATGCATAGTGTTTGTTTATTCTTTTTGTTTTAACAATCAAGAGCATTAACTGCAAAGCAAGTCTGAATCTAGTTTATAAGAGAAAAAACAATGCTTCCCCAGACTACCAAAAATCAAAAACAAGGTGAATCATACAAATAAAAGCACCATTTCCAAAGATCTTCAATGAAGGATGGTATTAACAAAGACAGTGTTGTCATCTGAAAAGCCATTGCAAGACTTTTTCATGAAAGGCCTGGCTTTCCTGTTTCAGTAACATGAGCTGTTATGGAATTAATTACCAGAGAGATGGTCCTTTCAAAGCAATTCCTACATACTCATTGTGAGACATTTTTCTTTTTTCACTGGGGAGTAAGACACAGGAGAGATGTTGCACTCCTCAGACAAGCAAGAACTTTCTCAAAAGCAGAATTATTCCATCCTGAGAGAATCAAAACTCAGGTCAGGGCTACCAAACCATTAATTTTCCATTGCATTGATTAATCCGATTCATTCAAATCTTAAAACACACACACACACACACACACACACACACACAGACAGACACAAACACACACACACACGCACACACACACGCACACACACACACACACACACACACACGCACACACACTGCCTACACCTTCCACAAGAAAAATGTAGAGCAACAAATGAAGATCAAAGGCAAACAGGGATTAAAAATAAAGCATACATGACTGCCTTTCAGAGTGATTTACCATGGAGTCCATTTCAGAAAATGGACTGACAGTGTTCAAAGCTGAGACCAGTGAATCTGGAAGCTGCACATGTCTGAAATGACAAAACACTAATGATTAAAGACCTCTGGAATACACCTCTAATCCAAATCTGGAAGAGCTGTTTAACAGACCTCCAAAAAGAAGACACAGAGACCTGTTCACCAGAATGTGTTCAGTAGGTCAGTAGCAGCAGCTCACTGCAACAGAAGCAGGATGTTCTGCTTCACTGGTCTAACCCTTGCTACAGCCATACTCTTTTCGCCTATTCAGAAACCAGACTTCAACTTTAACAGCCCAGAAAAGCTCCTAATTATAAAATGCCCTTGTGTTGTCTTTTTTCGCCTCTACAGCTTCAGCCTGATTGCTGAGTATAATATAAGCAATCAGCCGCAGAGTACTGAGGATTGAGGGCTGAGAAAAAATACTAAACACGGCAAAAATAAACCAAGGGGACTCCAGCACTGCAATTACAGCCCGTACAGCAGAGCTCCTGGTGCAACACTTGAAGGCTACAGTGATTTCCGACAGAAAAGGTTATTAGTTTTTATTGGAGGAAATAGGTGCTCCGCGGCTTTAAATGACACAGTAATGTGCAGAGGTTGGAGGGCGCTCTGCTGACCCCCAGCTCCCCTGGGTCCCATTGCGCAGCCTGTGGGTCGACGCAGCAGACCCCCAACCCCCCCCGCGCGCTCCTACGGTTCAAGCCTGACCTGGGTCACTGCACCACTCTCTGGCCTTGAACTCAACCTGCCTACCCCTCCCCCAAAGCATTCTGTCTCTCTATACTGACACACCCCCATGTTCTTTCTCCTCCGCCCTCACTTATACACCTTGCCTTTAGATATTTCCACCTCTGTTATTTTCCTTCAACTCCCCTCCCCCAAAATACTTGGTACTACTAATTTTAAGTAAGATGATTAATAGAAATAATAGAATAATAGAAAAGACTTTAAAAAGTTTTTTTTTTTTCTTTTGGATGTTTTTAGCACTGACAGTGGGGGGGACTAAATTCTATCAGGAAATTTGTGGTTGTGTCTCCCTTTCTCTATAAACTGCTGTCGGTCTAATGCAAAAATTCCATTCTTTTAGGCAGGGAAGATCTGGCAGTAGATTCATCTGGCCAACATGGCCACACATGTGAAAATATTTTCTTTCAGAGAATCTCACTGTGTATTTGCTCTGTGCCATTTAATGACTGTTCCTGTACTGCACTTCATGCGTGCTCACGGACAGTACCCTCTTTGCAAATGTAGAGCCCACGGAAAAGAAGGAGCCCTTATTTGCCTTTGTGCTGTGCTGCCGGCCTGTGTACTTTCTGTGTGTGTCTTTGGTTTAGCATGTGTAAGCAATGGTCTGCATGCACCTTATGAAGTGCTTTGTCAGTGCCTACAGTATGTATGTCATGAGCATATATCATTTCCATGCTGCAGAAGCCCTTATTTATGGAACCATACAATTATTTTACCCCAACACATTACGTTACTACCCATACATACAGTTGGATGCACCTTATACATCAGATGAGTTCTTGTCTGCACATCTTTTTGTGTTAATGTGTGTGTGTCCTGACCTAGTATCAGGTGTGTGTGTGTGTGTTGCCCCAGTATCAGGTGTGATGGATCAGTTGGTCCCTGGGAGAGTGTCAGCTGGCCTGACCTCCTAACCTCTTCTGGTCCTAATCAGTATTCATGGCTGGTGGGTTCCAGTTCTGACTGGTGCAACAGCGCCTAATAGAGGGGCTGATGGGAGGCTGATGATGGCTGCATGGGAGCATTACTGCCTCCCATCCCCCTTGTTAAAGAGGAGCCCAACTCTGCAACACAACCAGAGCTCTCTACCCCCACAGCACACTTACCAGAGCCAGATAGCCAAAAACTGCATCAGCACTCATATAGACATTCACAGAAACACATAAAGACATACATGGGGCTCCTCCATCTCTCCTCAGGCTATATACCCCAAACCCTGAATGCTGGAGAACAGCTTGTACATTAGAGGGCTCTGTACAGGTTGAACAGGTTAAGGTCTTATCCTCTGTACTACGAATTACACTGAAATGCTGCTTTTATGGGACAACTAGCAAAAGAAATTTTATCAGTTTCATTATGGCTCAGAGCTGAGTGTCCCATACTAGCCAAAGTCATAAGAACATTAGAACATTAAGCTGTTCTTGTCAGCTTTTTAAAAAATGCCCTATCAAAACCTATTTCAGCAAACCACTGCCACTCAAAGCCAACTGTTAGAAAGTGCAGGGAATTCGAAAATGAATGTCACTTCAGTTCCTTGGTTAGGCATTATGAATATATGCCTGTGTAACCTTTTTCCTTAGAAAGGGCCATTTTCCATTTTCTGTGAATCTCATGCTGTGTAGGCCTCCTTTAATGAAAAGCCTCATTTTCAGAGTCATTGACATTTTTTTGAAGTATTACTCTATATTAAAAATAGGTCTTCAGGGTTCACTGTTGCCACTTTTCACTTTTTCAAGAAGCTGGAGTCTTCTGAAGCTGTCAGGCTCTCTCCAGCTCTTTTCAGCAGGTCATGAAGATTGTTCTCACTCACTGGTCTCTTAGAAAAAGGCTGTATATCTCCCCTGATAATCCTGAAGGCAGTAAGAAAGTGGACAGCCACTTGCCCCGAGGCCTCTCCTGGGCTCCCAGAGAGAGGGGTAATGGCCCTAACCCTGACGCTGCTTCTGGGGCCGCTGTTGGCTTTGATGCGAGAGCCCCTGCCCTGGTCTCCTGACGCCCTGTGAGGAAATTCACTGAAACAACTGGAAGAGGCCTGTGTTTACTCAGCCCCTCTTAATGAGGAAGGAGAGGGATTATCGGGGGCCAGGATCTTGCAAAACAGCTGCAGCAGATGTTTTTCCACCACTGGCTACGTCAGTGAATGTGAAGAGAGCGAGTGTGATTTCTTCTTTTTTTGGCCAGTAGGGGAACCCCCTGTTTTTTTGTCATTCTTCCCTCTGTCCAGATGTTGGGGCATACCAACACCATTGAACACAAGCCAGGTTGCATACAGCACGGCCCAACAGTCTGGGCAGGAAGGCGGGAGGGAGGAAGACAGCCTGCTTGCCATGCTCCATGAAGTCATAAAGGATCAGAGCTTAAAGGATCCTGCAGGCAATTTTTTTTGAGGGGGTAAAGACTACACCAGCTCATAAACATAAGCATTGCTTTTCAACAATTTGTGCTATCCTAAGGGGGAAAATGAAGCCATTCCCTAAGTTGGTAAAATAACCTGTAATGTCTTAGTTTCATTGCATTTTACATAGATTTATTATTGTAGTTTTAGCAGAGAACAGTGAAGCTACAGCAGGACAAAAGTCCAAACTAACAAAAGGTTAGGTCAAGAGGTTCTCCTACAGGATCCTAGCAAGCACTGACCTCCACTCAACTGTTACAGACTGCAATGGCAGTATCTGCATACAGGAGTTTTCTCAAATGAAGAATGAAGCCTGAGCTCAAAGTTCAACCACATTAAGCTTCACACACACACATGCACGCACGCACGCACGCACGCACACACACACACACACACACACACACAAACACATGCACAAATACACAGACAAGGTCATGATGTTCTGTTGTTTATAATTCACTGGAGAATCAAATGACACTAAACATTTTTAGCACTCTGACATTTACATTGTACTTTAGCACTTTTAGCATCTGTCCTTCTACATCATCCAAATAACACAACATCATAAAACATTATTCCAAATGTTATTAATGACTTACAGTAATAATTACCATAAAATGCATCATCTCATCTCATTTTACAATTGTCAACGTGTTTCACATTGCATTTAGGAGTAATTGTACTCTATTTCTCTACTTAAAAACATTGCATTTTTGATTGATACGAATTGTATGATGAATAGGAAAATGGGTTTAAATGAGTGACTGCATCATACTAGAGATGGCCCTCTGGACACCCGAACACAGTCATAACAATGACCTCCCTCCTCTGATCAATACCCAGCTCTATTGTCAACTCATTGAGCAGGGGATTAGGTTTAGCCATTGGTCACAGAGCACTACAGACACAGGAGCAAAGGTCAGCCCCACCGGCATGCTGATACAATTTAAATGTGGATGTCAAACCCTGTTAATAGTGTCACCTAAGGCAGCATCCCTGGATGGGCCTGTTCGACTGACCCTTGAAGTGAGACTGACCCCTACTTCCTAATCTCCACGGTCAGCCTGGCCTGACCCCTGTCTGACCCCAACCTGCACTGCCAAGTTCAAGGCTAGGCCAATGAGAGACAAGGAGAGGCCTCTCTCTTGTCTGTCCACTGATGAGAGCTCTTGCCAACCATCTGCCGGAAAAGAGCACGGACAAACAGGACTCTGCGGCAAAGCACCCTAACCAGAGAGGCATGGTGTGAATCAAAGAGGAGAAAACAAACAGAAAACCAGCCTGGAAATGAAAGGTCTCTTAGAAGACTATGGGTACAGCCTGAGGCACGCATCACCAAAAAACTTCCCCCAATCTGCCCCCCTTTGAGGGAGCAGGCCTGTTCATTTACAAGTTTGCCACTTTACAACCATAAAATGCACTTGAGTGGATTAAGGAATAAATAAAAATAAAACCCTGCTTCATGGGTGTTGATCAGCAAACTGCAAACTGTAGATAACTAATTAGGAATTGCATGAACATCTGTTTGTTGCATTAAAGCATCTTGAAATTTCTCATAAAAGTAAGCCTTAGATTTATATGATAATTACATGCTCACATTAAAACACTAGGGTATCAGAATAAACTATTAGAGGAGCTGATGTTTTTAATGATTTGATGCCTTGAGACAAAGTTCAATTAATGTTTCTGGATTATTATATTTATACAAAAGTGCATGTTTGCCAAATTTTCTTTATGGAGGCAGAGTTTAGGGAAGAGGAGAGGCAAAGTAATCAACACTTAAATTTTGGTGAGAGGGCATTAATGTGGGGGCTGTAGTGGCAATTGATTAGACTACTAGGTGACTGCAGTTACATGGTCGGAGTTGTACTAAAGTCAGAAAACATTTAGCAAGCCTGTAAATACCTATTATTTAATCACTTTTACTATATATGTGTTATCAAATGTGTCATCAATGTCATTATTGCAAGCCCGTGGAACACATTCATTTTCTAAAGAAAAAAAATATAAGAAATAGAAGAAACTTTAAGATCATGAGATCATTACCACAAACAGGATAAATATTCAAATTTAGGTCTGGTTAATTTATTAGATATTTGTTTCCTCATGTGATTATTAGATTATTAGGTTGCTTAACAACTTGCAAAAAGATATTTGAAATAAGAAAATCTATGAAATCTACCTAAAATTATCTTATATTAGTTTCTGATTCATGACCAGAGCAGAAATGTAATGAGACTGCTGGCCTGCCAATTCACTGCCAGTGAAAATCAAATAAAATGAAAACAGCTACCCACACAATAACCTTCATTTTTAAATTTTATACATGAATGTCATAGTTATAAGTGCAGTGACTCTTGATATTCTATCCATAATTATATATGTCTAATATCCTCTTTGAGCTCTCTGGATAATGTCTACTTTTCTCCCTTGAATCCACCGCCTGACCCGACAACCAATACCTCAGTGGACACATTACAATATTGTAATGGACAAGTTAGCACTCCCTCTCACCCCTTGCCTCAATGTACACTTAAGTACAAACAAAACACACTTTGCATATGATGTCTTTTGCTAATTTTTCCACTTCAACAGAAACACAGTTTTGGCAATGTCACTGAGAGCAGAAGAGCATTTTGTTGTGAGTGGAAAGTCCAGGCATGAAATGTTCCCTGACAGGAAAGAACTTAGGTCTGATGCAAGAGCAAGATAAAGCATATGGTGCAAATTAATATTCTTTCCTCTGTTGTTTCCAATATTTGAGCAGGGCCATCACTGGACATATGGGCCCTGTTGATGCTGACCTTTGTATTTCTGTGCATATTTTTCCAGGTAATCACTGGTTATAACATTGACATTCCTTGCCTATGGAATGATATGTTGCAAAAGTAGCCCAGTCAAATACAAATTACAATAAGGGGTGTACATTAAGCCATTGGCACTAGAAATGCCACATTGCACTCTACAAAGTACCAGCTCACTCTACTGTAACATTTGCTTGCAATCCAATTCTAAGAGATGGAGAAACTTCCTCCTCTCACATGCTGAACTGTGGCAATCCTTAACATGGTCATGATTTTACATCTGGCTCCAGAAATGAAGGGGATTGTCGAGGGAACTTTGCAAGGGAACATCTGATATTAGGCTGAGATGCGGCCCGACACTTACCTGCTGTTTCTGTGGAGTTACAGGAGTGTTCTCGGACCTGAGGGACACAGAGGAAATTTTTAGAAACTGCAATCTTAAATCAAATATTGAATTCAATCCCATCAATCACAATCCTAACAGAGATCACCCACTAGAAAATAACAACTACAATAACAATACTGAGTTATCAACCTTCTGATTCACATTCTCCTGTAAAGCCTGACTGGCCAATCATATGAGACCCAAGGCCACATGAAAGAAAATGGGCAACATTGTGTCTGAATAAGCTTATAGGTCTAAATGATCCTACTAATATAGGGAGAATGATAATCAGAAGCATGTGCAGTCTAGCCAGCTCTCTCTGCAACCTGCATCTTTGAGCAGTGAAACTTTCATGTCCACGGCGATAGAAGGCCAACAAGCTCATGGACTGAGTTTAAAAGAGTTTAAGGCAATTTTAGTCCAACCCCAACTGCTATGGTGTACTGTAAAATTTCATAGCCATGTTTAACTGTAAGCGTATAATGTTCCCGCTATCTCCTTGTCTGAATTTTTGGTAGAATGAATAAAACATTTCAGATATTGATGATGACACACTGTGCTATTCCCACATGTTTAATCCAATACACTTTACTTCACAGCATTCAATATACAGTTCTTACTAAATTCACTAAAACATTTCTAATTGGCAGCATTTGTGGCAATAAAAACTACTGGCAGCAATAATGTTGCCTGGCAAAATTCACATCAGACCAGGCTATAAGAAAGGGACTTAACGTAAATGTATGTCCTGAACCCAATTCTTAATATCTGAGAAGTTTAGTACCGAATATCAAAATGAACAAGTTCTCTTAACACTTAACACTCCATTACTTTTACAGTAGGAGGTGAAGTGGCCTCTTTCCATCCATTAGTTTCTCCTCTCCGTCTGCTCTGGACATTTTTTTCTGCATTTGCTTCATGTGCAAGAGTGGAGGACACAATATTTCTGGAGCTGTTAATTACTTATGCGGATTAATAATGTGAAGCGTGGCAGTAACTCAGGCTGATTTATCATCCATCTAGAAGAATGCAGGGACTAGAACCCCATTTCCCTTGGCCTCTTGCAACATGCCTGTGATTAAGGGAGAGTGAGATACAGTGTGATATTGATCCCAACACCACTTCATTTTGCAATAACTATTACACAATATTCTGGCTTTCCATGGCCACTGATTTACACCATGCTGCTACTTGCATTAGCAGTAAGTGTTTTTCTCCACCAAATCACTGAGGGTCTCTACTTGCCCCCCTCCAAAGTGTGTAGTGGAGAGTCGGGACTGGTTTCCTGGAAGCGTCACATTTGCACCATCATCAGGAAACACATGTACCACCTGTCTATGACCACGCTTGCTGTGAGATAGCAGACTGTGTCAGGATCATACACTCTCTGAGACAGTGAGTTACCAGCCAGCGCAAGGTTACAAGCCCAGTCAAGTCCTGGTAATGACTGAGAACAATAGCTCTATATAGGGACATAATAACACTCCAACTGAGACCTGAGCTTCAATCACCACTGCCACCTAGCAACCACTCACTCACACCAAACCTTATCCTTCTGGTGACATTGCCACCAGAAACACATTCAAGTGCAAGGGGATTTATTTATGATTAAAAGCTGACAGAATGAGAAACAAAGCCAGATTCTTTTCTCATTCCTAATGTTGTTATTTCATAAAACACAATACATGAGGTACAGGATGCAAACCAGCAGTATAAATACTACCCACAAGTTCTGTCATAAAAAATCTTTGCTTTAAAACAAATGTCATGCTTATTCAATGCATATGAGCCAGGTTGTTTTGTGTACCTGTTTTTTACACACAAAACTCTTAATGTGTGAGCAGACAGACAGACATTTGTCAGCAGACAGAGGAGGCCATATATGTTGGTCATCAAGTGCTGACATGATTTCCTCTCCAATGTAGCTGAGGAAAATCTGGTGAACTATGATCAAAATACCTGTTACACCCATGCATTAGAAATCTACAAATTAGCTGAGTGGGTGACAATTATTTTTACAATGGACATTTGAAAGGAGAGCTCTTTCTTTGCAGTATATTTGAACTATTGATTCTGTTCTCAAGACAGCAGCAACAGAGACAGTTATGTGCTTCATATTTTCTATAGTCTTTTGTTATGTCTTCAAAATCCTCTACAGTGGTTTCTTGTGAAAATAAAGGCACTACATGAAATAACTTAACATTTTTTAAATATACATCAAACTGAACAGCAGCATAAAATGTTCATATCCAGAGAATTTAAACAGAGTCGTTTGGTACTAAAAGAAGCAGGAAGGTCAGAGGAAGAATAGCTTCAGTCCCTGGCGTACCATCAGGGGTAAACACACAGAGCCACAGGGCATCCTAAACTGTGTCAGGCATGTGCCAACAGACAGAAAAGCAATGGGAGTCAGTATATTAGTTTGAGGGACAGGAGAGGGGGAGGAGAAGAAAGGGACGACACGTGTGCAGATACTAAATTCCCCTCCACAGTCTGCCAGTCTGAAAGCACCATACCCTGTCTGCCCTGCTGCTAAACAAAAGCACAAATGGCCCCTAATTGCTCCTCTGCTGTTTAACATCTGAGGGGTGGGGACTTGGCGGTGGTATGTAAATCAAACCCCCCATGAACACAGTCCCCTGGCATAAATGACTCTTTATCTACAGGCGGGGCAGGCAGGAGGGCAGGCTGCCAAGCATGAGGCTGGCAAGCGTGGTAATGTGCAGACACTTGTTGCTGCCTTAGCTGCCTGTTACACCAGCATGCGCCATACAGCAGAATGCACGCAAGGGAGATGGGCACCCAGCAAGCTCTGTTTGGGTACTGCTTGCTGTACATGCCTGTGGAAAAGACACATGTGTGTCTTTCAGGTTTTGGCAGCCACTGTCTGATCCACTCTTGAACACACTCTATTATTTCCCTTCATTCACAAGCTCCATCATCTGATTTTATACTAATTTCTCAATGGTGTTGGGAGAATGGGCTGGTTACTACAGTTTTCTAAATCAACACAGACTAATTTAGTGATAAGGTGTAGCATGTATGTATTAACAAGTTAAGATCAAGTTCAGCTTTTTTACAGCAGGTTTAAATAATTGTCAATCTTTGATTGTAACAGAAAGGAGTAGCTGTAGGAAACTTATTTTAGGATATTACTGTACATACATGAAATCTTTTCATCAGGTAACAGAAAATGTTAGGTTTAAATTGCTTTAGGAATTATGAATCAGCTATGCAGGTTATATATTTCTTAAAACAGAACAATATCAGGACTGCATCTTAAATGTGCTTGGGTGAGTTAAGATGGTGGCCACAAAGAAGAGATTATAGACATGACATGAACCATGGAACAAAATGATTCAACAGCTCATTAGCTCAGAGTTAGTCCTCAACAAGGAGACACAGCTGCCATTAGGAACCTGTAATTATAGTGAAAATGATCACCTCCTTAAGAGTGGGCAACATAATGCTGATATACACAAACACATTTTTTCTTTAAGCACTGAAGGAAGACTGAAGAATACAAATGGATTTCACTGATAAATAATACACATTACTGGAAAAAATATGACAAAACAAATGTTTCCATGTGAGCAAACAGTATAAACGTTTTTCTGTAGCCAACAAAGTCTGCCTGTAAGAGAAGAATGTGATTTTTTTAGTCCATTTAGACAAAACTATAATTTTTCTGAGTTTCAGTTGAGGGGTTCTGCCAGAAACACAACAAATTCGTCAATTTCAGTTCTGCATACTTCTTACACCATATGTTAGAGAAAAACTTAGAAGTAAATATGTGTAGTGAATTCTTAAGTGTCAATTCATCTACTCAAAGACCCACTTGCAGATTTGTCATTCAAATGTTCCCTCTCTTTTGCTGTACAAGGTATTACTGCGGAACTTCTCCAGAATGCCCTCATGCCCTGGCTCTCTGGCTCTCTGCAATTCCCACAGCTCTCATCAAAGTTACACATTAATGCATTTCTTATACCAGCTTGCTTTTCAACTATATGAGGTCCCCAATGATTTAAAGCCAGCAACAAACCTGTCCTATTTTCAGAGTGACATTATTGATAGACTGTCACTTCAGATTGTAGGTAGCTGCTAATAGTTATTTTATGGTGCATATGTCAAATCTAATCCATTTTTTTCTTCTCCTGTGTATGTACATTGTATTAATACTCAAAGTTCCTCTCTATCCACAACCACACAAAATTGTTTCAAATACATTTTATTGAAATATATAACACTGAATCATTAATAGTATTTACACTAGCTGATTACTCCTTCTGAAGAAAAAAATACACATATTTAACTTTCTTCTTCCTGGTCCTCACATCAAATATGGTTCAAACCTTTCTCTGAGGTATGGATTTACAAGCACAAGGCCTGAACACATGATGCAACATATTTCTTCTTATTTCTCCTTGTAATTTCAGCATCTGAAATTATTCATACTTCCTTGTGGCATATTATGAAAACTATATTATATAAACACCGCACTACAGAGAGAGAGAGAGAGAGAGAGAGAGAGAGAGAGAGAGAGAGAGAGAGAGAGAGAGAGGGGTAAATGGTAAATATAAGGGTAAACTGCAGCTGAAGTAAAGACCAACTAACATCAGAAATCTTGTATTCCTGGTTCCATAAAGAACAGCCTGTTGACACTGGTAGAGAAATAAAAGGCTCTTCAGAAATCATTGAAAAACATAGCATCTCCCCACGACCAGCTTTTATTCTGTCTTGCATGCTTGAATGAAAATGATCCCTGGGATCTTTTTTCTGTCTTTCACTCTTGCTTTATTCACCCTTGTGTTTGTGTTTGCCCTGTAAATCTGCATATCCTCTTGTAACAGATTAGCCCCACTGTTTCCGTAAACAAAGACGCAGTGTGAGGGTGCATGCGATTGTGTGCGTTGGTCCATGAGAGTGTTGCGCAGAGTGCAGAGGCGTCTTCCCCCTTTACCGAGATCTTTGAGGACCCCAATTTGTTAGGAATTAATGAGAACGCCTGCCCGGAGAGAGACGTGTGTCAGGATCTCACTTTGTAGATCAATGATTTCCTGGTTGCCAGGCCTTTTGTTTCACCACTTGAATCATCGAAGTCGTTTGAAATCAATTTAACGATTGTGTGTGAGACAGATTTGAGTATGTAAATGCAGGGGGAGAGGTGCTGGGGAGTAAAGGCCAGAGATTGAGTACAGATGAGAGTGAGGGAGAGGGAGGTGGCAATGAGCATTATGACTGCATTAAACTGTGCTGAATCCTTAATTTCTATCACAGCAGGGTCCCATGAAAAGGGGAAACAAAAAAACAAAAGGAAAAAAATCTGACCAAGATATAACAAAGAAAGAAAAAAAAACAGAAAAATGGGCAAAAAGTCAATAAATATGGGAAGGACGAAAAAAGATGGGGAATTGGGGAGAAAGATGAGAAGTGAATCAGGGAATAGTCAAAAAAGGATAAGGAAACAGTAAATAAAGAAGCATATGGAAAGACGAGAGATGAAGGGAACTGGTGAGAGAGGGATGGGGTAGTCGTGGGGGGGAGCACGAGTCATCAGCAGAGGGTTTTTATTGTCCGGTCGCAGGAGATGTGCACAAAAGCACTAGAAAGATTAAATTAAGTATCATATGCACTGACCTCATTGCCATGGTTACAGAACAGCTGAAAATATTAATCAAGCCGTCACTTGAGAGAGAGGGAGACAGTGGAAAATGGGGGGGAATGAAAGATGGAGAGCAGAAAAAAAGAAATGTTAGCTACACGTGTATCAAGCAACACAACTAATTTCAAATGAATACAAATATATAAGAGTCTCAGGTCCCTGTCTCTCCGCAGTCTATCCAGTCCATCGCAGGATTTAACCATCTTTACCTTGATATTGAAAGTGAAATGTCATTAGCGGGTAAGATCAACTTGACCTTGGACCTTGAACTGAACACAGACCTTCCAATTATTCCAAAGCAATTATTTCTTCTGTAACTAACAAAGGACAGCCCCTAACCCATACCGTCTTTCATTAGAAAAGGTTTTTAGAAAAAATTAAAGTGAATATTATGGTGCTGTTTGTGGTTTAAAAGGGGTGCTCTGAATAAAAAGTTCTTCCCATCGCATCAACCACTAAATCTTGTTTAGTCCTTTCAGCTGGAGTACTCACCTCCCAGTTTAGATGCAGGCGGACACATTCTCATGTACTGAGCCTGGATCAGTCTCAATTGTTTTCTTGCAAAGGTTGAGGTCAGTAGTAAGGCTCTGTTAACTGATCCTGTATCAGTTGGGGAATGCAGAAACTAGTTCAGTCAGCTGAACTTGGGCCTTCCTTGTCTGCACAGTTTAAGTATGAAATAAAATTGGGATAAGATGAAATCACATCAAGTTCGTACAGCAGTGTACTCTCAGCTGAATTCACAATGCTTGTCTATTTTTCTGTTTTTGTTTGCTTTTTGATGCCCAAAAGACATGAGTTGCAGTCTTAGAGAACTCCACTATAAAATCCCTTTACATGTCAATGAATTCACTAATGACACAATTTCCAATATGCCATTTTTATGAAGGGTTATACTTATGTGTGCAGCACATCAGTCAGACAAATGTGCGCATATTGTTACAGACTCCAAAAATGATGACAATCATTTTCAATCATTTCTATTATTGCGCCTGGTTTTACCATATTTCCCTATGTGTTGCTGAGAGTGGAAAGTTGAGAGTATTGTTCTGTTTGATGAGACAGTGGAGTGTTTGCTTCGTGTCTGCAGGGACTGTCACAAAAAACAAGCTATCTGAAACTACCCCGCTGAGCAAAATGTTAAATAAACAAAGGCCCAGATAAACAAGATCTCTCCATTTTAATGTCACAGAGAAGAAAGCCAACATTTTAATGCTACGATTGCCAGGGATGACTACCAGTGTGCCACAATTTTTATATAAAGTTAACACAAATATATAGCTTACACAGAGGATTATCACTGTTATTATTAATTATCTAGCAGCAAAAACCTCAAAGCAGCACATAACACCCACACAATGGAACCAGCTGGAAATTGTTTTAAAAACAAATTCTGAAATGGCTTTTCTAAAAATCCCCAAAATTAATGTGCACCTTCATTTTCTTTGAGATGTCTGTGCAGTTCTGCTGGCCTTTTCATTAACACATATAATCAACTGCAACCCCAGTCCCTCCACCTGCCATTTGGAAATCAAGTGGTGATTTGGAAGACCCCAAAGGTGGGAAGTGGAATCACTGCTTGATTAGATCTTCCGGCATTCCCCCTCCATGCTATCTTTCCCTTCAGCCTGATGCAACCCTCACTGGAGGCCCCCAGTCACTGTGCCTGGCTTTTCGGTGGATGTGCCATAGAGAGGACCTCGAGCAGGGTGGCTGTATAAATTGTCTGGGGTGACCGTAACCACTTCCAGAAACAATTTAATTCTACAGCTCCAGCCATCTCCAGCTGATCTACTTCTCCAAGGTCATTAACCGCGCCATGGAAGGTCACATGATTAATGAGTGACAGGCCCCTAGTGCAATAACGTATATGAGTGTGGCTCACATTAATTAGACAGGGGGCCGAGGAGAATGAATGGCCAGGGACAGCTTGCTCCCCTTACAACCCCCCACCCCCTCGCCAAGTCTCATACACACCATACACACACACACACATACACACACACACACACACACACTCATATGCAGACACTGACACATACACATACACAAAAAACCACATTGAACATCATCCTTCTGCCTCATCATTGTCTCCAAGAGCTTCCCTCATATCCACTATCATACACTCACACCAAATTTCAAAACTTCTCAATTAAAGCAGAGCTTCTATTCTCATTTAAGGCTAAAGCCAGTACCAGTAATGCTCTGTTTATCCAAGAACTGAGGATATTTTGGTCTCAACACTGAATCGGTGCTGAATGGGTCAAACCTCACACAATGGTGAGAAAGAAAAAAGATATTTATATTAGATTTGCCAGTTGTTTACTTGTATCATTATTTCCTCCACGAGTTTGTTTTTAACATTCGAAGCAAACATAATGCAACATTCAAAATAATTTACATGCATTATTTGTGTACTGTGTTAACACTGTGAAAACTGAACAACAGAAATATATTTAGGTTGTCGATCATTTAAACTGAGGAGACTAGGGAATGATACATGCATCCTGTCAACTTAAAGGGCACCTAGGGCTGTTTTCTGAAAAATGACCAGTACTTTAACACACAATAGCATTAACATACATATTTAATTAGACCTTGATATTATGTTTAAGTAATCTGGAATAACTCAATAGGAATTTGAAAAATAACCAAAGGGGAAGTGTTTATTTGGACACACTGTGCACACACTGGTCTTGGTAAGGCAGATAGAACAGCTACACACACACTTTCCGCGAATCTTAAGGTCTAATAGAACCACCCTAGCTAAATTTAAATGTACCCAATAGAAAATAAGGAAGATGCCACTGAGTTCACAGAAATACAACAATCACTCCATGACTTTCAGTCTGTGCATTTTGAGTGGGGAGTCCTTGTCACCTGGAACACAATGGCACAAAACCCTAGTATTATAGAAGAGAACTTTTTTCTTCTCAAATTTCACAGTGTTCATGAGAAATATTGTCCCCTCTAGACATATTTTTCATTGAATGGAAAGTATATCAATATGCATAAAAATGTGAAATCGTGAAAGTTGGCCCAATTTAGGTCACAGTTACTTTTCAATTCTTTTTTCTGCAGACTGCACATATCTATGCTAAACCATGATGAAATTGTGGAAATGAGGTTTAGAAATATAATTAAGAGGAAAGCAGCTACTAATGACACAATGTACCATAGATAATAGTCTGAAACAGAATACAAACACTTCTCACATTCAACAGATAACAAGCTTAAAGGAAAAAGCATATGCATGAGCACCCATATTTGGATCCAAATATATGGCTTTAAAAATGCTAACATACCTTTAAGTCCAAAAAACAAGTGGTCCTGGCAATAATTTATATATTCCTCGAGTGTCTAATGATAAAAACAATTAATACTTTAATCCCCCCACCCCCACCAAGAATTGCAACTTATGTGACCAGGCTGCCAAAATCCACTGCCTTCCTGCAGTATCAAGCTGACCATCAGATAGAAAAATAGAGAGACCTACAAATCCTTACAATTCAGAGCATTGAGCATGTATGAAAACCCTCAGCATGACACTTCTGAGAACTATTTCATGGGGGTATTAGCTCATTGTGCATCTTCAAGCATCAACACTGATATCTGACACAATTGACATGAGTGGGCTGTATCTACCACCTTTTTATTCAGTTTGTTATTATTCAGAAATCAGTCTCTTTTCACACAAAAGTTTATTTCATAATGTACTCTAATGAAAGTCCCTTTTATGTCTTTCATATTAAATACCAACTGCATTAGACATTCATTTGATATGTGTTGAAGCCTTTTGACTGAAAATGACAACATATTGTTAAAAGCTCTTTTGAATGTGCAGTTTCTCATAATGTAAACTAAACACCAAACCAAAGTCTTAAGAATATGGAAATGATCATAATTTGGAAAGCTCTCCATCCTACAAAGTTGACACTTACATGTTCAAATTTCATTAAAGACGTGTATTGTATGAATTATACAATAGATATTTTACTTCTTTAACAGTCCTTATTCCTTATGGAGTATTACATTTGCTTATGTATTGCACAATGGATACTTAAATACAAAATGAATTTGGTTGAGAAATTAAATAAACTGAGAGCTTTTCATAATAAAACTGGTTATGGGAGTTGAAATGATTGCAATGCTGCAAGGTTTGAAGTGCGGGAGACAGTTGATTGCACAGAGGTGTCAAATGAATGAAAGCGCTGAGTTTTAACCCAAATTTTGTTAAGAAGACAACCTGAAACATGCTGATGGACAGCCAAAGTGAAACCAACAGAGAGACACAGAACTACTGTATTCATTTTGTTCTTAATAACTATCTTATACCATATATATGGATATCACTTTGAATTTAAAATCTGAAGTATATATACATTTGTGTATATTTGTGCATTACACAGCTCAATGTGGATTATGAAATGGAGAATCCATTAAATTAGAATTTTAGAATGCATTTGTACTAATGCATATAAATTGTGTTTATTTAGTATGCAATTCAAACTTAATCAGTCTTACAAAGTGTTTTAACCATTCTTCATAATGGAGTGATATTAATCTTGAAAAGAATGAGGGAAACAACAAATGATCCCCCTGGATGTCAATGAAAAGTACAATAAAACGGCTAGGCTTAGATTTCTGACACTGCCCTGAGTTTGGTCTGGGAGTGTAAAAATTCTTCACAGAAATGAAGATAAAAAAATATCCACATGAAAGCAGTGATAAGATCTGGAATGACCATACAAATGACTGTAGGATCCTAGTCTACATTATTATTTCTCATTCACTCTGATGGATATTACAGAACTGGCTGATAACACTGGAGTCACACAACGGCATAAAGTTAGAAACACAACTAACTCAACGAATATGTCAGCCTAAAAACATGAATCAAGAACATTTTTACAATTAGATTAATTTCCTTGAAACATCACATTTTTCATCAACTGCATATTATTTGAAACATTCAATGCCTCTATTGCAATTCCAGGTCATTGTCCTCACAGTGAAGTATACAACAAAAATACCCAGCAGCCTTTGCTTACACAACTCCATTGTGAAATCTTTCTACACATGCGTTTAAAGACAGAAAAGTCTGAAAGTCTTAACGTTCATATTGTGCCTATCAATTCATTTTCTTTACCTCTGTGGCCACAGCAGCTCTCAAAACAGAAATGAATGTGAATGGTAGAAAGAAAACAACACCAACACATATTTTGAAGATGGCTGTAAACATGTCCACAGAG
This sequence comes from Megalops atlanticus, assembly GCA_019176425.1. NCBI lineage: Eukaryota > Metazoa > Chordata > Actinopteri > Elopiformes > Megalopidae > Megalops > Megalops atlanticus. The sequence goes on from CM032881.1 coordinate 17,046,197, forward strand.
TAGCAGCACACAATCACAGGCTCTCCATACAAAGCAGTAATGCTGAGATGAGGGCTCAGAGGCAAGTATCTCTGATAACACACACACACACACACACACACACACACACACACACACACATACACACTCATATGAAGACACTGACACATACACACATACAGACAGAACATGAGCCATCAAACACACACTTCTGCACATTTGATGAGAAGGGATGGAAATAAACACAGTTTAAAGCTGATATCCATTAACATGTCAGACATTTTGGTAATATAAAATAAGCAAACATCTACCTCGCTTTAAAACACCATGTTTTAAATATTTTTCTAATCTGATCTCAAATTCAAAATGACTGATTTCTTTGTGACAATACTGTCTAAAACAAAAATGATAGTCTAAAATGGTTCAGAAGCAAAAGTATGCGATGAATAATATGCACATTGCACATGCACATGCTATACACGTTCTTGTAATAAGGATAATGTCAACTGGTAATGTTGTCTGTTTACTTTTCAGTTAAATTCTTAATACTATATCATTTGTAAATAAACTTGAATATTCATCAAAAAACATCTACTGATGCAATCATATTTTATAAATGCTGTCATTTTCTTTCATAATTGAAACATTTACAATATATTCATTTGTTTTTCACACACTATATATTGAAATCCTATTGAAATTACATTTATAAATATTTAAACAATTAAGGGAAAATGTCGGTTTATACCTGTAGATGAGATCTATATTGAGAAAGTGGATAAACTTTGTGGAGTAAAATTATTTTTCACTGCCATACATAAAACATGTTATTCTTAATTATATACTGTTTATTTGATAACATTTCAAATATGTAAAAAGAAAAGCTGTACTTTTTGACTGTTCACTACTTTTTCCAGTGTCAATACAAAATATTTTTATTGTGTTTTATTAAAGCAAACAAGCTACCAGAAATTAGTGCCGAGTAAAGCAAAGAGTTGCACAGTGAAACGCTTAGTGGTTCCCAATCTGGCAAACTTCAGAAGGTGATAACTCCAGATGCACAGAGCATTGTCAGTCTCACACATGTATGAATGCCTGCCCCTGTTATGCTCTTAAATCAGGTATTAATTCTGTATTTTACAGGCGGGAGCGGGCTTCTTGCATTGTCATTAGAAGGCTGAGGCCTTCACTGACAGGTCCTCTAGTGTAACAAAATCTCTACTATGGGTGCAGGTCTATCCCAGTGAGCGCATTCACCTGCCAATACAGTCACAGTCAGTCACAGCACAGCTAGGAAAGGGCTTCTTTAGGTAAAAGATATTGTCAGGTCAGATTATTGGTAAGATAAAAAGTTTTGAGGTACATAAACATTTTCATGCACCCAGATCCAGAATACATCGGAATCAGCATTTTTAAAAAGCCTCTTTTTATAGTATTTTTTAGTATTTTAGTATTACAAAGACATAGTGATCAATTTTAAAGACAATACTTTAAGATACATGGTCTAGTGACTTAAGATTTTAAGATTTCTCAAGCAAATGTCATACTCTGAAAATAAATGATCATTGCTTATTTTTTATTTTTCTATTTTCTTCTCTACATTTTACTGTACAAAATTAGGTTAGTGTTACTTGTTTGAAACAAATACTGGAATACTATCAATTATTTCAATGGAAAGAAAGTAACTTCCATTGAAAAAGATAAAAAGTATAATTTACCGTTGGGTTGTGTCTTCACATTTTGGCTGAATAATTCTGTAAAAACGTTGTTGACTTCATGTTTATATTTATGCTCAAAAGAGCAGATTTCTTCTTTCCTTTTCCAGTGGAAATGATTTTATTTTCTCCCAGTTGGCTGCACCTCTGCCTATTGTCTGGATGTAGGTAGGCCTGAATTTTACTGAAATCCTGTATGAGACCAAAACATTTTGATTCCCATGCTTGCTCCCCCTCAGACACAGCCAGCGTTCCAGGCAGTCACAGTGAAGGCCAAGATTAGCTGCAGAGATAGCAGCGCACCCAAACATATTAGCAACAGAGAGCCTCTGACTGCAGCTCTGCATTAATCAAAAATCTCACCTCCCTCACACACACATGCACACTTGCATGTGCACACACACACACACACACACACACACACACACACACACACACACAAGCATGTGCACACATACACATGTATTCATACACACAGACATGCATGCGTACACAAATACATACCCAATCAAGGGGTAAAACCTTAGCATTGTTGCTGTTGGGGTGGGGGGTGTGGGGGGTCCTGTGTGGTGTGTTCACTCTGATATCTCCCTGCACAGTATGGGACCTGAGTTATCATCTGTGATATAAAAAATGACAGGGGAGCCAAAAAAAAATCCTTGCAATTGAGGACAGGACGAGAGGAGGAGAGAGAGGGAGAGAGACTACTGGGAGAATACGTCAAAGGAAGCCGGCATCGCTGCCTCGCACACATACACACAAAAACACCTCAGCTATTCCAGCTCCAGGTATACCTACGACCATCATAAGGAACAGTGTACTATCATCTGTCTGTGTGTGTGAGAGAGAGAGTGTGTCTATGTGTATGGATGCTAATGTCCTTGTCTTCTATGCATTTCTGTCAGGGTGAAAAAAATACAGCTGGGGTAAGTACCAGAACATAGCATGTGCCTGCCTGTGTGGTTGTGTGTGACAATACTTTTGTATAGTTACTGTGTAAATGTTTTGTACATTTTTTTTAATACAGTAAACATATTACCTAAAATTGTTACATTAATGTAATTATGAACAACTTAATATTTAAAAATTCTGCATGAGGTAAAAAAGTGTACTATTCAAGAGAACACAGTGTTTATTAAATGCTAAAATTTACATGTAATGGGAATATTTGTGTTGCCGTATGAGGTGTGTAAATGTGTGTTTCTGTGTTGTGGTGCTTGTTCCCTTGCCGGCGTTCATATGCAGCCCCCCTCCCGCCTGCTGCTGATTTCCCCATTCTGTCTGAAATGCATTTCACTACCAAAATAAATCACTGTCGCCACAGAAATGCATGGACAGCGATGATGGATGGGCAAAATTTTTGTGTTGATGTCTTTAGTGTTGCTGACAATTTTTCTGGTCCTGGCTTTTTTGTTTTCTTTTGCGTCTACGGGTAAACAAGACTAAGTGCTGACACAAACCTAAAGACCAAACCTTTCACTGCTCAGGCCCTGAAGAGTTCACTTTGCACCGCACAGACATTTTAGTTTTGTTGTAGTACTGCTGCTTGTGTGTGTGTATACACATACATGCAAAAACATACACACACACACACACACACACACACACATATATATATATATATATATTGTGTGTGTGTGTGTGTGAAACCTATACTGAGTCAGAAATAACATTCATAAACATACATCTACTTTGTTAAATCAGAAGCCTGAAACATCACAACAGAGTTGCAATTTCTTCCATTCAGAAGTATAACACAGTGCATGTGTAGCTGCCATTATAAAGTGCTGGAGTCCATCTTTGATTGCTTGCATACACATTGAGCAGGAATGCTTTACATACCTGGCTTTGCATGCGTATGCTGGGGTCAGCGATGCACTGACCCCCTCAGTATGTAATATGTCGCCACATGACACAGCCTGTGTTGCTGTATTCGTATGTCACATGCACACCACTTGGCTTTTTGTCAGCAGCTGCACATCTCTGATTCAATGCATATACAGAGGGTCAAATGCCGAAATAGTGAAATGCTTTTCCGGTGCTACTTCTTTCCCCTGCACTCCCTTTGGAAAGAGGATCCTGCCCCATCACCAACAGAAAGTACCACTCACACACAGTCTCTGACCACTTGACTCAGACATCTTAAAGCAGTAGTGCCATTTTCAGTGCAAAACACATGCATGCTCACCCACACGCACACACACACATGTACACAGACACACATTCTTTATCAGCTGGCCTGTTCCTAAATCCCAAAGTCTTATCCAGTATTTCCACCTGCTCCCACCTAGTGGGATCCCAACCGCAGCACACTTTCCACCAACTTCCAAAGAATCAATACTTTCTCCAGCAAAACACCCAAGTCAAAGAGTTAAGAGTGATACTCTACTTCAAGAGATACAATTCCAATGAGCAAAAAAAGCACATACTGACCTTTCTGTCTTTTTCTTTCATTCCCTTCTGAGGTGCAGTCCTCACTTTTCTTCTGCTCCTTGCCCCCTACCTATTAGTCATTCGTCGGACCTGTTCCCACACTGCACTAGTGTAGTGAACATCAGTCTGTTTTCACACACGGTTCCCCTTGCTCAGGCTGCAGCACATCTCCCTGCCCTGATCAGGACTGGGAATACTGTGGTTATTTAGAGGCTGTAGCGCAATACCTGGGGTTGCAGACAGGCTGGCTAAAGCGTGAGGTTACATCTACAGTGCACTGTCACACACGCACGCATTCGCACACACACAGACACATGCTCGCTCGCTCGCTCACTCACTGAAGGCAGGCACCGGCACAGACATAGACACACACGCGTGCACTCAGAGGTCTCAGTACCTTGGCTGGGATACCAGGCACAGGCAGAGTGGATTCGGAGCGTACAAGGATACACACGGAGATGGGTTGGCAGCTCCGCTCAGTCTCCCTCTCTCTAAGTGTTTAGAAGACAATTTCAACAAGGGATTGCTCCCAATCTACTAGGGTGATCCACATGGATGAGTTATAATATGCTCGCCTCTCTCACTCGCTCTCTCTCTCCCTTACTCTCTCGCTCTTATGCTCTCTCTCTCTCTCTCTTGCTCTCGTTGCTAGTTGTTTTAGCCTATTATCGAGACGTCAGTGGTCTCTATACCAGAGGAAACCCTTCCTCTCTTGGAGTCAGTCCTTATCCCCCTTCTGCTGAGCATGGGGTGTGGGGTTAAAGAGTGGCTTCGCTTGAATGCCTATTAGTTAAATTTATTATTTATTGCCAAGCTGCCTACTTTTTTCCTTTTTTCTAGTGGATGAAAGGGGGTGGGAGCTGGGGCCAGAATCTGTAGTGAAGGGGTGCAGGGGAGGTGTGTGGTGCGTGGAGGATGGGGGGTGCAGGATTTGGCAAGTGAGCCTGGAGGGAGGTGAAAAAGATATTAATTTAATTTATTTATTTATTCAATAACCCTGCTTCCCCTGCCCCTCCCTTCCAGACCCCTGTCCCATTCAATTCACCCCCATCCCCTCTATGCATGCAGTCTGCTTCATGACATCACAGCCATCTTCGCTGGGCTGTCCATAACTGGCCTGTACCTCGTTTTTCATCACACCAACTCTTTAATTCTGTCTCTCCTCTCAGAGGTGCATGCATGTGAGAGACAGAAAAGCAGCGCTGCATCAATGTCCATCTCTATACAGCTCCTTCAAAGTACTACACATCTGAATCACACTTTTCAGCTTCCAACTACGCATTAAGGCATTAAAAAAGAGACTCTCAGTGCACTTAAAACATTTTGGGCCATGGTAGAGGCTCTGTAGAAGTTCTTTTTGTAAGAGGATATTTATCAGGAGGGGACTATGCCACTGTCCTGTAGCACTTTTTGTTTTATATTTTACAGGTCCCTGCTACATAAGAAAAACATGTAACAATGGTGAAAAGAACTACTTTGAGGAAATGATTTCTGTCTCAATCTGTTGGCAGACACTGGTGCAGAGCCCTACAGTGGGACTAGGAGATCAGATAACGGAGGGATTTTCTTCCAAGAATGAATTCTATAAATCCTAGACTATGAACAAAAAACAACATGCAATAAAATAATGATGCAATTTAAGTATTTTTGAATATACAATACTTACAATATTTTGGATTTCACACTGTAGCATGAATGTGAATGTATAGCATGAATGTGAATTTAACTGTTTCCTTAATCTTATTCCAAATAAAAACTGAATATGTCAAAATATTCAAATTCAGTATCAAATATAACCAAATATAGAAGAGCTTTGACTATGTTTTAGTAGTAAAACCACAGAGCACAGAGCAAGAGCACATGCCTCCAGTTTAGGATTTTTCTTCCATTGAATGATCTTTGTGGCCAGACGCCGAAAACAAAAGCCGCTGGAACAGCAAAGGCGCCCTGAACAAGCAAGTGACGATGGAAATGATAGTGTAAGGTGTAACTGCCAGGCTGACAGAAGGCCTCCACCCACAGCCAGGGAATAGGTGGGAAAAGTAAGAGAGGCACGACCATGCATCGGCCCCTTTACACACTGTCAGCACAAGTTCTGGAAGGTTGAGGTTTCTCTGATGGGGGCCACATGCAACTGCTTTTCAGGCAACATTCAGACGACACTTGAGGTGGTGAGCTGGCTTCTTTACAGATTTGGCTCTGCCAACAGGTTAAAGAATGAGATGTCGATGACTGAAGGTGAAACCCTTGTGTCTCCATTGTATCATTATATGTGTAATATTTGTTCACAAAAGGAAATGAGGAAAAACTGAATGTCAATGATCACATTATCACAGTGAAGATGCTTGAGTTTTCTTCTCTTGCAGTGCAATAACCACATGCTTAAAAATAACACATGGTCTCAATGTCTTTCTGTACAGTTCCAGCAAAAAACTCTTACATTACTAAAACCATTTTTGAAAGCCCTGGAAAAAATACTAGATCAAATGTCTAGCGGCTGGGACTGCCTTCTCCTAGACGCCCCTGCATATCTGATGCCCACAGTCTGTTTGAGAAGCAGGGTACCCAGCCTCACTCTGTCCCACAGTTGCCTTCAAACTGCTGTCAGCTCCAACATTTTAAAAGCAGAAAAAGATATGGATTGGCTAAAATTAACACGAAGGACAATAAATATTAATGCACTCCCATGTTACCAGCGACTTTTAAATGGGTTAAGTACAAGCCAGTGTGGTGGAAGGAGACCTGTTAATGTTCCTTCTCAATTAGCTGCCATGGCGACGCACTGCCTGGGCCATTGTCTATGACCCGCAATGCAACCACAACCAACTATAAGGACCCTGGAAAACCAGTTTACACCTCAACACCTACCTGATGCACATGACAGGGATCTATGCATCAAAATCACTCTAAACAATTTCAGTCTGGGTCTTCTCTCATTTATATAAATCTGTTTTAGAACTTTCAATTTTCATAAATGGCATTATTATATATTATTAATATTTCTGAATTATTACTCATTTTCTTCTTAAAATGGAATGCTTTAATTCACATTTGAAGCACTCATCAAGGCCAGGCAGTGAAATAAATGTGGAGAGATACATTATATTTGCAAAAATGCAAAGAGCACATTAAAAATATATTGCAATAATAAAATATTAACTATTAATTTCAATACAGTAAGATAATTTACTCTAGCAAAAATCATCTTTATTTCCATTCCACTCTATTTTTTAGGACTAGCTAGCATTCTTAGTTCCTTGTTATACACATAACATCTAGACACTGCACATAAAGTACTGTACATACAGTACTGGGAATTGAAAATTTCCATCACAAAAACTCTGATATATGCTTTATTTTCTCATTTATTAGCAAGAAATAGAAAACAGGAGTCATAAAGGTTATTCCAGCAGATCAATCCCTTTTCTCATGAGGGATGTAAAATTAGACTGAGCATCCAGTGCCTCAGTCCAGCACATGGCCTGTACTGTCACAGTACTCATTACATTGTTCATCCCTACCAGTTTTTTTTTTTTTACGACTACATATCACAGAAAAGAAATCATCTTATCTACATAAACAGTTTCCCACACACAACAGTCAATGTGTCCTTTGAAATGACAGGACAGAGGAAGAAGCTGCTGTTAGAACTTTACCTTTCACCATTCTGTTGCCAAGAAATAGTAACAGTAACAGCACAACGTTTCATACTGCCAGTTAAGTTCTTATTTATTTCCATGTTAGTGGAATTGTCACTGGTGTTCACTAAATATGAAGTACTGTCTGACAAAAATGTGATCTTTTATGGATAGAGGTCAATGTCAATAAATATTCATAGTAAAAAAATGTTATTGAAATGGGCACCATAACGCTGTTACTTATGTAACCCAATCATAAAACAAAATGTTCACAGCATCTCCACCATGTTTTACTCAAAGTTATTTGAAGACTATCCACCGTGAACTACTGTGTGCATAAATAGAATTAAAAAGACATTTGTTACCTGAAAGTGGTTGCCTTTTTTCGGCCATCAAGCTAAATTAAGTATGTCATGGAGACCAAAGCCATAAACTGATCATGTTTTTTCACAGTAAAATCAACCATAACTGTATAAAGGAACAGGAGGGATTCCTTTTGCAGACTCTCCTGCTCTTGAGTTGCGAATACGGGATGAGACCCACATTCTCATGTCCTTTTGGCTCCTTGACCATGCACCGGGGAACATAAAACTGCAGCAGCAAATGCAGAGGGATGTCCAGGGGCCATTAAGGGGCAGGGGAGAGCTGCTTAATTCCACACCAGCAGCTGACACAGACCGTCTGCGCAGGCCCTCACAATAGCAGTGATAGTGACAAAGCAGCTGTCCCAGTGGGGGTGGCTGGAGCTTGCTGACTGTGCACAAGTCACTGACCACAGACTGACCATGCAGACTTGTAGATACACTCTGCTGTACATAACTTCATTCACCTCTGCTAGCCTGCACCTAGTAATGGCTCTCCTTGGGTACAATTATCAAGTAATTGTATGCATGTAAAAAACTGATGGGGAAGATGTATGGTCAGCTGTAATGAAAACAAAAAGGACCATTCAAGCAAACAATAAGAATCATGAAAGTAGATCTCATTGTGGGTTTACAACGTCATGTCTGCAAGTGAACACGTTCTTTGTGGAGCACACCACCTATTGCCCCTGACTGTCGAGATCCCAATTGCTTTCTGAAGATCTCTCCATTGTCTGCTGTGATGAACTTGAGCCTTGGCCTTCAACCTAGGGGTCCGCCAGTCTAATCCCACCCCCACCCCACAAGTTCCTCTCATATGCTCCAGCTGACGCCTGCCATCAGCGTGGCGCTGCTAAGACAGTGCCACTTTTCCACGCCTCCCCGCGCTGCTGAATAAAACCACCCTAATGAGGGAGCGGGAAAATGGTTGCTTCTACTGACATATCAGCTTTACAATGAGCAGGCACAAGCCAGGAAAAAAATTCACCTCTCCTTTTCCTATACCCTCTCTCATCTCTCCCTCTCTCCTTTATTTCTTTTGTTTTCCTCCCCATTTATGCCTGCTTTTTCCTATTTTTTCATTTCCTGCTCCCCTTTCACACCCTCCATCTCTCTCCCTGGTCATTTCCCTCTCCCCCTCTCCCCATTCCGCATGCGGATGCAGTCGTGTTATTTAAGAGACAAAGGGAGGGAATCTTGGGAAAAGACAGGTGGCTGTATCTGAGTGATGAGAAAATTACGGGAGTGAAATCCAGCCTAAAAAAAAATCCTCTTCATTCAAGATAATAAAAATAAAAAAGAAATTGAAATCACAGCCCCCGCCTTCCCCTCTACCGTACAAGTCTGAGGGAGAACAAGCATCCCCTGAAACATTTAAAATCCCCAGCGGAGTGGTCCACATATTTCTTTTCACTCACTTGCTTTACCTATGTCCTTTATCTACATTTCTGCACATGTCTATAATGCAGAGAAGACATCACACATCCCTCAATGAGAAACAATTATATTGTTTTGAAGGGAAAAAAAAACAAAAAAGTGTTTATTTCATCTAATTCTGAACAAAACATGGGGGGCAGGGGTCCTTGGAGAAGCAGTCCACACTGAAACTGTAAATCACTCAATCTGTGAGATGAACTGTGTGTCTCGGACTTCATTGGTTCCCATTTCGACCGCAGCGAGTGGCTAGGGCTGCCCGACGCCCCACTGGGCTGGCTGCTCAGGCCGGTGAGTTGGCTGGATGCGGGAGGGATAATGAAGCAGGGACGATTTGCCTCAACACACCCTAATGACCCTGCTCAGCAGTGACCGCATGAAGCATCATCCTCTCCATCCTGCCCCTGTATCAGGCTGATTGCATTTGCTCCATCAAAAACATCCTCTAGGAACGGTAAGATCATTTTCCTTCAATACTCCTGCATCTTAAATTCGTTTAAAATTGTACTCTTCCAAAAAGATGTCAAATAAGTCAAATTTTTAGGTAAGATATTAATTTTAAATTAGAAAAAGGCAAAATTTCATAAATAGTACTTATTTCCCAAACATAATATACAATAAAACCTCACTGAGTTAATACTGCCATTGCCCCTAATAAAAAAAGAAAAAAAAAAACATTTTTTTCGCTACAATAACAATCTTGCAGAATTCAGTAGTTGTTATTTCCATGCTGCAGATGGATCTGTGGTATGCACATTGTAATTATGTAGGGCACAACACATTTGTTTAGAAAACAAAAAAGACAATCTCAAACACAATGGCCACTTACTATTTATTACATCCATTTGCTGTTTTCCTCAGATAAGAGAACAAGGGCCTTGTTCCCATATTTTCCTCTGTCCTAAAAGCTCCTGAAAGAACAGACTTTGGTACATTTTATAGCAGACTATTCTACTCTGAATTGAATTATACAAAACATACAAATGACTAACCTCTGTTGTTTTAAATGAAACCTGCTTTTAAGATTGAGACATGAAACAAACACATTTTCAAGAAGTTGATTGAGTTTACCAATATGACAGGTAATTATAGAGGGCCTGACCTTGGCTTACATGATATATTTGAGCAATTTGAGGCACATAAAGCCATACATGTTTGCATATGTTCAACTGCACCACTGTCAAACTATCTGGGCAACCTTGAATAAAATATCCCTTAGTCTATTAGGCTAAACAGCCTGAGGTGTGAGGTGTTCTCTTGCTTCAGAAATATTACAATAAACCAATTATGATAAGGCAATCATGCCTCCAATCAATTATTTATGGATTATATTTTTCAGAGACTGCACAAAATGACTTGTATTCATTTTTAAGTATACATTTTGTGGGACTCAGCTCAAAGTATACACCTTCAAAATGAATGTTTCCAGAAGATTTATTTTATGTTTTCTGCCGTCAACATGATCAAATTGATCTGATTCTTATGCATCTCAGTCTCAACCCAAAATAAACTCTTGAGGGAAAACCTTGAATCACTGTGTGACAAAATCTCAAATAAAGATATCTAGAAAGGCTGCTGTCATAGGTAGATTAATAACACTTCTCTTTAGAGGGTGAGCTTCTGTTACAGTCTGTGTTATATGCCTGCTTCTAGGTTTGTGTTTTTTGGGCCATTAGCATTTGCTCCATGTGGGTAACTCCAACTGGCTCCTCAGAGTCCTCTTCATGTCTGAGGGCCAGGGCTAGGTGAAGGACACAGCACAAAGACAGAAACTGAAAGACATACGGAGGAGCCCAGCCAGACCAGCTAATCGGACATTGACTGGACCTGTCTGGGGGTCAGCATCATCAGACTATCCCCAAGGACCTTACACCTGCCTGCAAACCAAAAACAGTGAAAATGACCACCGGCAGGTGCAGACAGAGGCAGACAGCTATTGGCAGGCCTGATGACCAGTGTCGATGAGGTCTCGCATAAACAAGTGGTCAGTGTGTTAATAGCTGATGACCCCTGGGACCTCTTAATGCTGACCAGCCCGAGCATAGATGGAATGTGGAAGACAGAGAGAGAAAGATGTACTGCATGCCACTACACATTTGGAACTGTGTACAGATTGAACACATTCTCCCTTCCACTCATGAGTTCCCACAGTTCCCCAGAGTCTCTGCCTGCAGGTTGTGGTGAAGAGCAGTAACAAACTTTGCAGACACTTCTTGTAATTCTAACCAACAGCCTCCTAAGATTACATGAAACATTATCCACATTTGCACACTAACTTGTGTCCTTTTTTTCCTTCTTTGGGATGTGTAACTGAATATCTACAAATTAAGCAGAGCTAATATAATCATTATCAAATTCAAATCAATACAAATCTAGCCCCTTAAAAGGCAGAAATACTGAAATCCAATACTGTCTGCACCTCTCCATTTTCAATTTACATCTTATGCCACCATCAGACATGAATGGCCAGATAGACACACATATTACTGCTAATCAAGTGCTTACAAAAACAATGTTTACTAACACATGTCTATGGGTCTTTTATTCAGTTCAAAGAATCTTAACACAACACATACTTGATATTTCTTAGTTCATTTTTGTGGATGTATGCGCTTTTCTTAATGGCTGATTTTGAAAGAAAATCAAAAAGCATTCAAAGAATGAAAACAAAGAAACCTAAAATGATGACATGTGAGTGAAACTGCTGGCCAGTCGCAGAAGAGTGCTTGAGGAAAGAGAGGTGGGCCAGACACAGCAGGAAGAAAATGCACAGGGTCAAAATCTAAGTTGGTAGGTTGTCAGCTCTTTTACTGCCTGTAGGTGTAGTGGTTTAGACACAGAGTAACAATTCACTTCACATGCAGTTTGGGCTCCCTGACCTTCCAGCTGTCAGCATTTGACCCGACTGGCCTGCACCCCCCAGCTCCAGCTCACAGAAACGCCTGCCAAGCCAATACCAGCTCTAACACAGTCTTCTCACTTCACAAACATGTATACCAAGTCAGGACCAGAACTGGCAAAGGCCTGTACATTTCCTGTTCACACACACACACACACACACACACACACACACACACACACACACACACACACAGACACTTACCCAGGATGAGCTATTACACAGGCTTGCACACCACCCATTCACACACACATACACACACACCATCCCAGACATGCCCTGCTTTCACACTACCTGGGATACAGAGCTTCCAGTTTCACTTTTTCTTTCCCCATCCCATCGGTACAAACCAACATCCCAGTTCACGCTTGAAGATTCAATTTAGCTTGAGCTAACACATATTGTATGGTGTCCATCTTAATGCAACCGTGCTAACAATGAAAGGAAAAATTTGGAAAGGCCCATTCTACTGCCAAACCTATCAAAATTTAAATGGTTATTTAAATTTAAATATGTATTTTTTAAGATGTACACAACAATTATCAATTTCCATGTGGAATTTATAATCATATTTAAATCTGCTGTCAAAGGATGATAAACAGCACTAATCACTATATTTTTCAGATGAACCCAGCCACTGAAACACCATCACTGAAATTCCAAGTGGGTCATTGATAGTGTTCCTTGACTGACAGCAACAATACCAACATCTCCATGATTGTATTCACAGAGACACCAGTAACTGGTTAAAAATAGCCAAGCTGTTGGGTGTTAAAATAATGGGTATTAAAAACATCTCTAATATTATAGCAGTACAGCAGTCTAATTGCTAAAGCTGTGAATATGGAACACTTGACATGCACCTACATACATTACTTAAATCAATTCATGCTCTGCTTTAAAACAATTTTATGCATAAATGTAAAATACAGGAAATGGTCACATTATCAAAAATCACATTACACATTATCAACTAAAAAGTATGAGAAATATTTTCACTACCTGTATTTCTGACAGAAAATGAGCAAAAATAAAAATTCTGATTACTTCCCTTCCCTGATGCCTACAGCACAAATATCATCTCAAAATATACATTCTCTTTAAGTTGCTCTTTACCTTATGTGGTAAATATGAATGTTTTGCACTTGTAAGTGATTCTAATGTCCACCTGAATTTGTACAAACTTTGGTTTACAATATTCAGTGTGTGAGTAAAGGAGATTCTTATGCACGATATCAGAAGAATCAGAAGAAATGAATGCATTACAAACAGTTTAAATGTGCTACCTGCAAATAGAATAATCCATTTCATTCTCTTGTTGTGTAAATCAGTAGAACTTGGACCCCTGCCCAAATTTAACTATAACAAACATACACAAGAAATGATTTAAAGCAAGTGTTGCTTTTTTCATCTCGAAAAATACCTTTCATTAACTGACAAACCCCAATGCTATGTGATGTGAGAAATTTAAAAAAAAAATGTTTACATTTTTATTTAAAATTGTCAGATGACAATGTGCAATGTGGTTTGATTGAAGGGGGAGTATCATAAGTATATATGGACACAATTAAATGTTGATTATGTTTAAAAGGAATGAGCAAGATTTGTTTTTTAACATCTTTCTCTGATACAATTGTTCAATATGTAGCAACAGTACAACTATTTTTGAGTGTCAGATTCTACACTAAATTATCATCATCTGCTACAGCAATTGCACCATCTGTTAACCACAATTAATCTGTATATTTTTTCATTTTACTTGATGTGTTTTGTGTGCAATGGCACATTAAACAAAAACTTGTGTGAATGAAAAGCAATGAAAAGCAATGTCACATTAAGAAATCCTGATGTCACACTGTGAGCTATATAAAGTATACACGTATATTCAATTAGTTCCGTAATTTCTGAACTGAGATTTTATCATAAAGTACTGGATATTGCCTTTGTGGTAAAACTTACCATGCTTTTCTAATAGCTATGATAACCTGCTGTACACAGCATGTCTTTCCTCCCCTGATTTTCCTTGTCAAAACATTCTGACACACTCACAGGTCAGAGGTCATATCTGAACAACAGATGGTCACCACTCTCCCTACATAACCTAATATTATAATACAAAAATGTTCTAATGCCAACACAGTAGTGTGACTAAACAAATCTTGTTATTTTAATCTATTTTAGCATCATTTGGTTGCCAAAACACTTTTTTCTTATTTTGCATATATTTTTTAGTAAAGACTCTCGATTGCATGATTTAATAATGCTATGTAACTGTTTTAATGATTTTTTAATTGTAGAAAAGAGAGTTGGTGATGTAATGAAGCTGAAACAATCACTATAAGTGATAAATCCTGCCCTAGACATCCGTTTTGAAATAAACTTGACCGATGTGGGTTTCAGCAGTTGCATGGCATTAACCAGGAACATTGAACAGCCAGCACCTGAGTCTCCCAGGTCAGCCACAATCATAGACATTAGTTCCTCTCTTCTCCTGATGAAAGAGATTACTGCTATTTACTTATTACCTCATGTTCCCCTTGAGTCTTACATTACATTTTAAAGGAACTGTCAAATTACGTCAATATATAGATCAATAGCACGAGACATCTCAGTTCCCCCGGCACTAAGTGAATGTAAAAGGTGGTCTCAGTATGATTGCACCTCAGAAAGAGGAGCTATTTCTGCCTATGAGGTGAACAGCTTTCCAAGAATCTTATAATACACATACAACTTTTACTTCTTCTTATTGACATAATGAGATGGTCTGGCTCTAGAAATGTTATAAATAGCATACACATAACTACAGCTGCAGATGCAGAGTGATGCATAATTTATGTTATAATCAAAATGTATTTAAAACAACATTAACCGTGTACTCTTTTTTTCCTCAAAGGAATAGTTTACAATATTGTAAAACTGAATACAGTATTATGGAATTTTGAGTGGAATATTGACTTCTTTTGATTTAATTAATAGTTACAATTATCATTAACCTTACAATTTTTATTGAGTAATATTGACAATGTCTGTATTGTTACATCCAGTTAAAAGGGAAATTTGCATTTTATTATAATCAAGCAATTATAATTATTGGCTTGCAACCAAAAAAGTATTCCATGTAGGTTTGGGTTGCAAAATATGAAATGAAGTGGGCTTCAACCCATCACTTGCAATGTTTTCTGATGCTGAAAACTAGTTTTACTAGTTTCAAATAAATTCTAAATTTACTTCTATCTTACAATCTTACCAAGACTTATGTAAATATTAAATGGAGCAAGCAATTAACACTGCTAACATGGTATTATTTATTAATTAGTAAATAGCCATTTGTTACAGGCATTCAGGAGTAACTAGGTGATACTAAACTCATCATACTTTTCAAATGTACTTTTGTTGTCAAACTTGTACTCTTCAAGGGGAAAGGAATCCCCCTTCTTATCTAAATGCAAAAACAGATTCCCTCTGATTCTCTCTGTCATGACTTACAGGTCTACCTTACTAAGGCTTAATTGCATTTTTTTCTTGATCACAAATATATTACATTCTATTACTTGAGTGGTACAAAGTAATAGTGTAGCTCAAGAGATAAATGAATGTTTCACACACCGCCATGTCTGTCCCGTAAACAGGAGTCACTTAGAATGAACATATTACTAATAGGAATGGCAGAGAGGAGTATAAAGAGCTGGCTGCTGGGTCAGCATTCTGTGCCGTGGAAATGGGAGCTGATAAAGTACATGCAGAAATATGGATCTCTCCTTGTATGTTACCAAGCAAGGTCTATTGACCCAAATTTAATTATTTTATCCCCCCTCCCATACCTTCTCCCTTAATTGTGATGTTTCCTCTCTGTCACTGACATACAGTCATTTTATAATGGACTCTTTCATTGCAGATCCAATGCTGCATTTTCCCTGGGTATGACAGCAGATCCAGAACTGATGCAATAAGTGGAAATGTTTGGCAGGAGGGCAATAGAAAGACAATGATCTTAAAATACTGTTTTGGGTTTTGATTGACTGAATGAATTTAAAAGTGCTGCAATGTAAAAAGACTAACTAAGCAAATATTGCGGATCATAAACATGACCAGCCATAACAAAAGCATGAGGTTCATTACTATTCTATTTTGCAGTTACTAAGAATTTCTGATAATTATCCAGTCAAGCTTTTTGTCCATAAATGAAAAATGAAAAAAGAAAAAAAAAGTATTCATACACCAAGCTTTGATTTCCCAATTCTAGTGTCCAGTGCATAAACCTGATTCAATGTGCAGGTTAAAACTGCTTAAATGCTTCAAAATAATCCTTTCATTCTGTTTGAAATGCACTGCACCTGCCAGGCAAGAATAATGGGACTGGGAAAAGTGAAAATGCTGCAGGATGTCTACGCTACCAATATCAACTATGTTCACTACTATCTTCATCCACTGTCTGCACAAGACCAGGGCTCTGGGTTCCCACCCTCAACTCCTGGAGAGTTTAGAAGAAAACTCAGTGGATAACCAGCTCCAACCATATTTTGTCATATTGTCTGGCTCATATGTTTTCCAGCAAAAAAAAAAAAAAAAAGTAGTCTTGTTGCACCAGGAAATGTTGCGCTAGATACATGGCTGGATTCGGTGCAGTGCAGGTTAAGCACGAACCAGCCCAATAGCAGTACCCCCCTTTATTTAATGTTTTCCTCCTCTCACTGTGTTCTGTTGTCTTGCACAGATCCTGTCAGGCCCCATTCCTTTTTGCTATCTTGTGTGTGAGACGCATATGGTGCAGTGAAATTGCTGTCTGTGAAAGCATGCCTTGGCCTGTCGAGACTTCATCAATGAGATTAAAGTAAAGGATAAAAAAAATGAAAATAAAATGATGATAGTTGGACCAGGGATGCTTCATCCTTCTCTCTCCCTCTCCCTTTCTGTTTTAAGAAGTGGAACATCAGGTGACAAGGGCAGGCAGTCTTCATGGGGCTCTGTGGTTACCTGGATGGCTGGCTGGACTCATTTTAGTTTTTGATTTCTAACATTGACAAATGAAATTCATTGCTCTTCTCGGCTGGATTTAGTGAACATACCCCATGAAAAACCTTATGCAGTTAAAAAAAACAAAATAATTTTGGGTTTTGACATCATGTCAATGTTGAAGTGGGGTATTTCATGATATATGCATATGGCTTAAAATGAGTGGCAAGGAAGACATGGAGAAACTCCTGCACATGTTCTAATATACCCCATCCACAATTCCACAGCTTTCATCCCTGTTTCTTCAGAGACTACTCAATGTGGTACCCCACTGTAATAATGAGCAATATTGGTGTTACTACCAGCATTATAGTTATCTTCAAATGTTCATATATAAATATAACCTTGCAGTGCCTATATATCAATTATTCTATTAGAACTTTATTAGTGAAATTACTTTTACAACCAAGACAGAATTTATATGTCTTCTACTAGTTATCTGTATCATAATTACTTTCAAAATAATTGAAACATTTTCAATAAATCCAACATTTTGTGACATCTAAAATGGCAGTAGATAATGTATATACTGTGGAATTTTCATCTTCTGTTAGTGACTAAAGTTCAAGAATGAAAGGCAGTGAATCTGCCAGAAAGGCATTAATGGAACATCACATTTGCATGTTTTGTATTACAGGATTAAAATGGTTAAAAAGAAAAGCAACTTATTCATATTCCTTTGTTTAAAATGTACATGAACATGCTTTTGCAGCTTTTCAAAAGAATACCAATAAAATGTTTTATACAGGGATTTGCCAAACACAATCCTTGCTCCTACATTTGAGACAACAAAAATGCAATCTTGACATTGTGCCCTAGAAGCAGATAATATTTGCTGTTCTGAGACTGATTTTCCTTTGTTCCAGGTTTATATAAACCCAAGACGCTTGAAATTTAAACTCAGTTCAAGAAATATTATTTGCCACAGGGCAAGGTAAATCTCTTGGCAAGCCCTTTCAAAGGGTTGGCTTGGGTTTGTTTACAATTTATCTTATTCAAAAGCGAGTTTCTGTTTTACTTTTCAAAGGAGTACTTTCTTCAGTGATCTTGCAGGTCAACAGAATGATGAATGTCTTTTTTTCTATTTGAAGACAAAAACCAAAATAATAAGCGAATCATTAGAGAAAGAAGCCTGCTTCACCTCTGCTCCTCCACATGTCGGCCTGCTCTGCACTAAATATAACAACACTGCAAGATAATATTCTCCGCTGCAAGCTGCTCAAAAAAGCACAAACCTATACAAAGTACTGATAGATTTCAGCAATACATTACCTCTAAATATTTAAGCATTTGGTTGATATAAATACACAATACAAAGGAAGATATACCTTTATATAAATACAGCTTCTGGCCTATAAAAATGAATGTGGTAATGCTTCACACCGAGGTACCGAATGTACCTACATCCTCCAGCCAGTAGTCGGTTGCCTTTGGTTTCACCAGCACAAGGGGCCATTCCCAACATTGTTTAGAGGAGGAATTTCTGTATTCAGCCTGTTCTCTCCTCCTGCTCTGTGCACATCTCCATAGAATGCTGTTTTGACCCCTGTGGCCTATCACAAAACCCACAGGTCAAGATAAAAAAAGAGAGGGGAAAAAATGGGGCAGTCTGGCTAAATTCCTGCCTGCACTGGCTAATTTAACCCCCTCACCTCTGACTATTATTCTATTGAAAGAACACTGTATAGTAGACTGAAACAATAAAATACAATTAATCTTAGCCAACTCAAGCATCTCCCTTTAGTTAAAGGAGTAACGAATTTGAGCAGAGAGGACTTAGAGTTTTGAGTGCAAGAAATGACCAGATCCCTTTTTCAGAAAGACAGAGATAAATGGAGGGAGATGGATGAAAAGAAGGCAGAAGGAGACAGAGGGATAAAGAGATAGAGAGGGACACAGAGAGAGGACAGTAAGACAGCGACAGAGAGAAAGCACGTCTGAGAGAGATGCTCTCTGGTAGCAACCCCACATGCAGGTGGAGTGGCTGCTTTAAGAAGGAGGCGTAATTCCCAGTGCTCAGGATTACACTCTCCTGCCCAGAGATTCATTGTTTTGTGAGACAGGGTCAGGGGTGCTGAAGGCATTTTAAAGCATGCTACTCCTGAAACACATTAGGCGAGACAGCAGATTCCAGAGGAAAAGGGAAGATGCTCCATTGAAAAGCATGTGCCTTGCCCAGCTGGTGGGGAGAGTGACATGGAGGCTGGGATAGAGTGGATGGGCGGCAATGCACACAGATTCACAATGACCAGCAGGATACTTAACATTCAGACATCCACAGCTTCCTGGGGACAAATGGTAAACTTTCTGTCATTTAACAAAGCAAACCAAAGCACTGCAAAAAAGCATAACAAGGAGCCTTCTTTTGCACATCAGCTTTTTTATATATATATATATATATATATATATATATATATATATATATATATATATATATATATATATATATATATATATATATATATATAATTCAGAAAACAAAGTTTCCATATTTTACTTGTATATTTTTAAGTAAAAAAACAGCACCTCAGCCATGTCATATTGGATGCCACCATAAAGTATCCTAACACACGATCTATTGCTCATTAGTATGTGAACTTTCAAACTCAAAGGTGTACCAAATTGGGGCAGCAAGATGAAGTTGTAATCAATACTTAGCCATCACCCACTTCCACCTGCACCTCCCAGATAGCCAGTTATAATATATTATAACTTACATCACAGTTGCAACATTCAGTCACTAGTGCTTGTTTCAAAACAAGCATTGGTAGGCAGTGGCATCTAACACTGTTTCAGCAGAGATAACTTTGAACCAGCCTGAGTGATTTTAGTGCTGTAAAAACTATTTCTGTCTGTTGTGCTTCATTGAGGTCTCTGGTACTGATGTGGGGCTCCCTGGTGTACATTTCCCAGAAGCTCTCTCCCCAGTGCTTAAGGTTAAAGCTATCAGTTTGATTATCTGGTCTAAAGTTGTAAATGAACTTCATTGAACAAAAGAAGCTACAGTTAGTCCTAGCTTGCCATACAATGTCTACATCAATGTTTCCCCTTTTGCTTCATTCATAGGTTCTTCACTGTTTCAAAAGTACATCAGAGTTCAAATGTTATGGCAGACCCTTTGTATTTCATCTTTGATTTAGATATAGACATGCTATTTTTTGCCTTTCTAAAAATGTGATTCAATGGTGTACAATTTCGCATCCACATTATGATCAACTTAAACACACTGTATTTGGCCAGTCAGATAGCATTAATCAGTCATGTAGTGCTATTGAATAACTTACTCTTTAATATATGTTAATATAAGATACAAAACAGCAGATGAGTCATTTTTAAAATTTACCTTGTATCAGTGTAATACAGTTGCACCAGGATACCCCATAGACAAATACACTAAAACATTGCTGATTGCCAAAATAAAAAAAAAGTAAAGACAACAGTTACAGTAAATGAATATCATTATCTGTTATGGACAGAAAAACAAAAAATGATTGAAAAATACTTGTTCCATTCAACTGGGTTGCCTGTTTTGTTTATTATTAGAAGAGGTGAAGGTTCACCACTGTTACCACAGGCCCTCCATGCATGACATCAGGACCTCTTTTGTTCTTTCAGGGATTTGGGGTGTTGTCAGATCCCAGCCTTAAGCAGCTACTGTCCCAAACCTCCAGCTCCCTGGGCCCAAGTGTGTAATGGGTTCTGGCAGCGTGTTGGTTAATAGGGAGCAGTCAGGACTGGAGAATGGATATGTATTCATGCGCGGTGCAGCCCAGACCCTCGGTGACACTTCATCCCTGCTGCCTCAGGCCAGGATTAGAGCCAGGGCCGGAGAGAGCGCAGCCCGCCACGTAAAGCCGGCGGTAACGCGAAATCATTTTCATATTAACCTAGCCTTCCTTCCCTCAGTCTGACAGTGGCCAGGCCCTGCTCCCTGGGTGCTCAAATTATCCTCAATTACAGGGGAAAGGCCGGGCGAGGGGTTGTCACCTAACCTTCACCATCTGTTAGGTTCAAAGCCCCAGCAGCCGGCCGTCCCGGCTGTCTCCTGCCTCCATGACCTTTCTGTCTTCAGCACTACCTCACCCCGTCCCACTCCAGACCCAGCTGGGAGGGTGTGTGTGCACCCATCACAAAAAGGAAGGAAAAGCAAAGGAAATGCAGCGATTGTGCAAGGCTTCTTCAGTGATACAGACTCAAAATAAGCCATCCCAACAACAACACATCCAAAAAGGTTAGTAAAAAATATATATTTCTGAAGTTCAATCTTTTTCCATTACTGATAGATTAGGAAGCTTTTTGATTTACAATGAACAGTAGTAGAAACCTTTTTTTGTATCTGAGTCAATATCCTTTTGTTTAAAACAGTTAATACAATAACAAAAGCCTATGCTTTCTTCAATCTGTTATGTATTTGTGATAACCTATCTTACCTACAGTATCTTGGATATTTTTTGCCATGCAGCATTACACTTTTGCCATTTAAACAAATTTTATTTCTCTGAGAAAGAAGCTCAAAAACTATTGCAATACATGTATGGACTATTTTTAATGTAAATGATAGACATACCAGTATATGAACAGGTCTCTGCAGTAAATGTTTTATAGATTACCACTGTGTTAAAAGAAAGCAATGTTGTTCCTAGTTTTGCACAGAAATACCTGTTAAAGAGTTTCTCCAAGTTGGCATCTATACACAAATGACACAAAATCAAGCTCCTTGCCTTTTCTGTGTGTAAATTGTACAAACTTTACTTTGTTCTAATATAGAAATCTAGCTCCTGATATACACAAGCACTTCAGTGTAATTAAACATTCATTCAACTTTGGGGTTAAAGGGTATATCAAATATTAAAGTGGTCTTATTTCTTATACATGCAATTTTTCCTGAATAATTCAAGCTGTATTTTCTGTTTGTTTTTAACGTGTGTGTTTTAGTTGTTTCAGGGTGTCCACTTTTGGTGAGCCTGGCCGCCCAGGAGAGACCTTTTCTCGGGTCATCTGCCAGAACCTGACGGCTCTGAAATAACTTTGAATAAGTCTGATGAATAATAAATGTAGCATACTGTAAAGCAAGCCAAGAGAAAGGGGCCCAGGACAGCACACTGGCTAGGCAGACAACAGACCACTCCTCCTCCCCCAAGCCAGCACCATGCACTCCAGACGGAGACTGACAAAGGTCAGAGGTCATGGACTTGACCTTGTAGCCCTCCAGAGAAAGTTCACTTGGTTTTCATCACACAGAATTATTCCATGGGAGGCCCAAGCCCCTGTTTGCCTTAAGAGCATTATTACTCTTCACCCTCCTGGTAGTCTATTTTGATTATAACTTCACAATTTTAAAATCAAGGCTGGATTGTCTATTTGATAATGAAAACTCATTATATTCAAGTCTTTATTTCAGGTGCTGTCAAACACATTTTAGATATCAATTGTAACATTACTTTCTGAACTTATGAAGCTCTAAAATATGAATGCATTATGCATGTATATATGATGAATGCATTATTAAAATTAATTTGTTTTATAATTTGCATATACACATGATTAAACTGAATTCAAGATATAAAACATTCTTTCTGAATACATGGGTAGTCTGTACATTTCTTTGATACAATGAAGATTTAGCTAGCAAGTCATTATTTGCTTTATTCTGGTCTGGTCTTTACACAGGATGCTTTTTGACAGACATCATTTTGATACCAAACAAGCTCTGTGTAGACAAATATGGCATCACCTCCTGTATTATAAACTTACAATAAAAGCTCTTCCTCAGTTTAACTGAAAAAGTTTACTTCAATAGAGTAAAAGATTATTACATTAATTATACATAACAAACATGTAATACTATTGTCTTCTTATGTGGGTGCAGAAGTTTTTTAGTTTAAAGTCTTAAGAGAAGCTCGGTGAAGAAAATGGTGAGGAGAAATTGAAATACACTGATGAGTACTTACTATTTTAAGGTGAGCTGGACTGACCCAATCCTAACTGTACAAGGGAATGACAATGTCTACCTGAAGTGTACCTGTATTCGTTGTTCGGTTTTTGTTTTTCTGTTGCATTATTATTTTTTTTTATGCTGTTGTTGAGAAAGTGCATTGTATCTATCATTCAAA
Source organism: Megalops atlanticus (assembly GCA_019176425.1). Lineage (NCBI taxonomy): Eukaryota > Metazoa > Chordata > Actinopteri > Elopiformes > Megalopidae > Megalops > Megalops atlanticus. The sequence continues at coordinate 17,069,783 of CM032881.1, forward strand.
TATAAATAAATATCAATAAATATAATATAATCAGGTCAGTTATTATGTTTTAATTTTATACTATTTGAAGTAAAATAATTAGTCAATATTATAATATCAAGGTGACTAGACGTTATTTGAATACTTAATTTTACTCGACCAAAAAGATAATTTAATGAGTTATTTATTTAACTTAATTGATTAATTTTAAAATAATTATTCTTTTGTATATTTTGTATAGTAGTTCAGTTTTATCCAGCTTTGAGCCATTATATTATCTTTCGCCAGTTATTTAGTATTTACGTATGTGTGTTCAACAAATTAGCTCTTTGCAGTAAATCGACAAAACATGCAGAATTAACCAAAGAAGTCCTTCACCACGCTTGAGGTTAATACACCAATGGGAAACAAAAGCGAGTCACGTTAATAACAGACTCTGAGCTACTGGGCGGGCGCCTGCTTGTTTCTCTGCCAAAGTTTGTGACGCTAATTTGAATTTGAATACAATTTACCAGAGAGAGCTGCTTGTGGGGGCCGGCTGCTGTGAATACACAAAATCGTCTCTTCTAAAGAGTTTCAATTAGGCTGTATTAATTACCCATAACCTTATTGAACCAATTAAGTACAATTAGCCTTTATCGTTCCTTAATAGGCTGGATTAATGACTGAGTATCCAAGTACTGAGGAATTTGCAAGATGACATTGAAAAGAAAACAGAAAGCAATCCAGGTCTAAAAAGAAGAACTACTACTACTACTATTACTACTACTACTCATAATAATAATAATAAATAATAATAGTAATAATAATAACGTTGTGTATTGCTCATGCAATTAATTAAGCTTAATTAAGACAGCTCGTAATTAATACTGCGTGAATGTTTACAAATAATTCTTGATATTTTATATTATAGACTGAAATCTATGTTTTTATTCAATGGTATAAACGGTGAAATTCTCCTACATTTTTTGTTTGCTTGTTTGTTTGACCTTTATCAGAGTGACTATTCTCTAGAAAACGGGGTTACAATTTCGCTTTCATTCGTTTTTCCCTGCAGAGTTGCTTTTCATAAACACAGACCATGAAGCTATGATGACACAAGATCTTAAGTAAACATTCAAATTTTCCCTTTTTTCTGTAAGGTAAGTTACATGTTCATGTGACATGGATTCAAACCCCAATCCAGCCCTTTCCTCTATCTAAACGCACCCTATAATTATTAAAATATCCATTACCTAAAACTATGTTGATATTTTCTTCATCTTATATTCTCTGACTTGAGTTATCAGGATCTAATCAACTTATTTAGATCTTTATCTTCTTCACTTGTCTCTGAAGATCCGCATACGTTTCGCATCTTTCTAAAAAAACAAGGATTAAAACAGAAATTGTATAATTATTCTCAGACGACCTGAGATGTAAATAACGTCACAATTAGTCGGTGTAGCAGGCGAAATATTTCCCAACACACTTTTTTTTTTATTATCATTAATCAATTAACGGTTATGAAACAAAATACTATTCCGAAAGTGGTGGAACACCACAAGGACACGGAGGACAAAGTAAAATAAATCACAATACATGCTTCTATTTATATGGATAATTACGTTACTGTATGATATCCACTGAAGGTGACAATAAATCTAAAGGTCTGGAAACTGTCACTGCAGAGAAAAAACTGATAAAACTTCAGGTGATTTTCTGATGCATGTGGATTAAGTATAAATATATGCATTAAAACTGGTGGAAAATATGAAAGCGATGATGATGATGATGATGATGATGATGATGATGATGATGATGATGAGGGGGAGGAGGAGGAGGATGAGGATGAGGATGATGCTGAGCAGAAGGAGGAGGATGACGATGATTTCGTCTTTCGGTTTTTATTCAGAAACTGGCATATATTGTACAATGTTTTCCTATACTAAAATCTACAGAAAATATACAATATACAATAGGCTACAGTGAAATGTTATCCACTAATTACATCAACAGAAAGTTCTTAAGGAAACGCTGAGATTGGAGGATATAAAATGACGCCTCGGCGATACCAAGGCATGTTGGTTTCATTTAACCACAAGGGGCAACAGATTTCTTGTCAAACCCACAACCAAGTTCAAGATCCCCGGAGCTGAGACTTCGAGGAAAACGCTTCAGATTAGTACAGCCGCCCCTTTCCCTTTCTAACAGAATCTATTCTGCCTTTTCCACGCACGCGCCCACGTCCGCACGCATGGCGTTTCTCGAACACATGCACGTACTGTAATACACACACACACGCAAGCACACACACACTCACAGACACACACAGACACACACACACACACAACGTGCCGTGTTGAGCCAAATACCTCATGGAAAGTGCTTCCAAATTATTCAGTCATTTTATATTAATATTTAGAACAGTACTAGTACAAAGACTAGGCTACTACTAAAAATAGTAATTATATTGGCTACTTCATGTTTCATAGTGCTTTTCGCATTTAGTACTTTTATATTTAGTCATATCAGGGAGATATGATGAAAAGTTTTAAATACCTGTAACTAATTGACATGCAGTTTCTAACTATGAAATCCGCCTAGCTGCTGATTTAACAGGCCTGCTTCCTCCTTAACGATTCATAATATAATGTATGTGCAGTAATACGATGTAGTAAAATCGAAATGTTTACAGTACTTTCTAATGATGTGTTATTTATTTTGAAAATTTATTTAATTTAATGTTGTACATTTCAGTTTTGACTACGGGCGATACATGCGGTGATTTCGCGCATCTTGGTGGTGCTGTACCGCTACAACAGGCGCCCAGTACAGCGCCGCTGTAGTTGTGTTGCTGGTTACTGCAACAAAAGAATTTAAGGGACGAACATCGCTATTATCTCAAACAAATGTGGGCACGCTTGTTGAACTTGAATTAATTACACACTCGAAACTTTTTTTGTCATGAAGTTGTGTAGATTTCCATCATACAAATGGAAATCAAATCAACGTTTCGGATTTCAAAAACACCTTTACAAACATTATTTTTTAGAAACGAAGACGCAACATATTCGTATTTTAAATGTAACAATCGAACTACGTTGTGAGGCGTATCACAAACATTTATTTTAAAACATGTTATTGGTTTAAATAAACTGTAACTAGGCAGGGTTACAACTCCTAAAAAAATATTTGATTCGAGGATATCATTTATTAGCGGCAGGGTTCACTGGATTGAACAACAAGTGCAAAGCTTGCAAGAGAAAATTATCAATGTAACTGTTTAAAAAGAAAAATATATCATTCAAATGTACTGAAATCTAAAAAAAGTCAGAGTGAAGGGTATGGCTGATGTTTCCACCTTTTATTCACTCAAGTAAATAGACTTTGCTTTTTAATACAAGGACGCTAACAAACTACACTTAACAATAACAATAATGAAAATGTAAGCCAGTTTTTTGGTTTTACAATTCCATACCACTGTTATTTACATGGAATCAGACATGTCTTTTTCTCTAAGGATTATACAATTATTAGCTGCCTTTTTGTCCGTCGCTTGCAAGCACATCATACGTCACTCGCCAGTTAACTGGTTTAAAAAGAGTACGAACATGCTAGCATGTTATCAAATGCTAATGTAAAATCATTACATATATCCTCAACACGCAATTAGTATAAATTCTATCAAACAAACATATTTCCAAACGTGAGAAATCAGTATATAAATCATTTGTAATTTAAAGCATATACAAAGTTATTAACAACTTTTTCTGTCGTATTCTTTTCCAAGTTACAGTGCAGTTGTTCTGCATCAGTCAGGTATTTCCAGCTGAAAGCTAAACAACGTCCTCAACTACATGAGGATTTTCAGGCACTACAAGTATATACAGTAACAAAGTGACAGTCGAAAGTGTCAGCCCACTTAATTGGGAAGACTGGATTTTCAGTAACCACTGTGTGATAGAAGCGGTCATTACTGACAAACACCTTTTATCAAGATAGTCTTTATAAACAGAAGGTTAGAGGTGGCAGTGGCAGGGAGGAATTGCTGATGAAGCTTTTCTCTGACTTAAAGTTAAAAAAGAAATAATTTGCCAGGTCATCAATTGAATATTTTCAGAAATGAATGGGAGAGAAATTCAGTCTGGATCTGATATTAACGTGACGACAGAAGAGAGAAATCCGAGCATTGTGAGGACTTTGAGTCCAGATTGTGTTTAATGAGGGAGAATACAATGTCCAGGGAAGGAGGGGTTAGACCTGGCTTCCATGCAACACTTGTCATATAAGAAGACACCCTGTTTTCTAAGGTTATCTGCAATCAATGACCATACAATATTACTGTCAGTAATGAAACAGCAACAGGCACAGCCTTAACAATAAGGAAGGCCTGCTGATGAAGGCACCAGAGAGAGATAAAATGATAGAGAGATTTTAAAAGAAAAATGTCTCAGAGGACCCTACACCAAAGAAAGAATAATAATAAAAAAGGAAACCCTACAAGCAGAAACACTGTATAATATAAACAGACATTAATGCATATGGCAATGAATTAGGTCAGTACAGATTTTATGTTAGCACTGATAATAAAAAAGAAAGTAAGTATCTCAAAATCAATTTTGTGGGATACATTGTTATTTAGACTACTAAAAGAGCCCTCTCAGTTGGTACTGAGGATGATACTCCCACTTATATGCAGCTCACACATACCACAAATACACGCACACACACACACACACACACACACGCACGCGCACACATGCATACATGCGCATATACACACACACACACACACACACACACACACTTACTTTAAGGCCAGAACTGATAGCCAGCAAAAATACACATATTACCACATTTTAAACAACCCAGAAATCTGGAAAAGACAGTGCAATGAAAACAATTGCTATCAGTCCCTATAAAAGAACAATACTTACTGTAAGATATTTCCTGACTAAATACAATAATAGTGAGTACAGCCTGGGAAGTGAAAAAGGCTTATGACTGTCCTAGAAAGCCATGGCAATCCATACAAGCAGCCATGTGATGATCAGTAAGGAGAGGTAGACACATTGCTGCACTGTTTCCCAAGGTGAAAGATGCATAATACATGGAAGACATGGTTTAACAAAACTGCATAACTCAAAATCCATATTTTGAATAAAAAGAGGTAAAGGAAAAACAAAAAGTTATTTGGCCAAGGTCAAACCGAATATCATGTGCAACACAAAACCTCCATGCACAGTAACACCTAGGTCTCAATTCTTTAGAATAGATTTAATGTATTGTCCTGTTTCCAGACAACTAGGTATCAGAAATTGTTTTTTTTTTACTTTACAATAATTTTAACTGATTACTGTTGATACTTACGCAAATGTCACAACCATGTGTTGTCAGGTACAGTATATGTCATTGTTCGCAATGTAAAGTAAATGGCTTTTGCAATTGGCTATCACAGTGAGATGTTCTCACACTGTCAGTGTTGCAGACAGTTATTTAGGCAGCTTTTACTAGTTATGGAACCAAAAATAAACTTCAGTGATCTGTCGAAAAACTGTACATGTTTGCTGTTGGCAGCACAGTATAGAAATGAGATCTCATGCAGTAAAACACACTGAATTATAGAAAGATAGATGGAGGAGAGAAAGAGGGATTAAGGGCAGAAGAGAGAGAGATGGAAATGAACTGATTAGTCAAAAGCGTACTGGCTGCAATTCTATGTGTGTGTGTGTGTGTGTGTGTGGGAGAGAGAGAGAGAGAGAGAGAGAGAGAGAGAGAGAGAGAGAGAGAGTATGTGTGCCTGTAACGGAAATGCTTAGAAAACACACTAATGAAATCATCAGAGCCACTTTACACATGGAAACAGATCCCATTTCCAGAGAGTCTCTTCATGAGAGCCAGGTCACTAACATCAGGTTCGGTCAGACAGATAATTGTTACTATTGATTATAGGTTATCATATGTTGCGGGCTATTTGAAAGATAATGCAAGGAGGTTAATCTGATAGCCATTAACCTCCTGGGCCTAGGGCAGCCACCACCTGAATTAAGTTTATAACTAGTTTTGACCACCTCGCTGTTTTATATTGCTTGTATAGAATTGCAGTACTAACAGCAGAATGCATTTATGCAGTTATTATTTCCACATAGGGCATACTGCAGTGCATCTAGGGATGTGGTGTTTTTGCTGCTCACATTTAAGAGAGGGCAATGGCAGACATCAGAAATTTATGCAGCCTACAAGGTAATTTCCCTCCATTTTACTACATTCAAATCTTCTAGGGTACTCTTTTTACTGCCTTTTGAACATTCCGGGATATTTTGGAAAGCCGGTGACATTTTACAGGAACTTTTGCTGACTCGTTGACATAGCTTTTTGATGTAGCATGCCAATTTTTGAGAATCAGTCAACAGCAAGTTCAGTCAATCCATAATGTTGATTGAGAAGTAATAAATGCCTGTGTTCATATGATTCCAATACAATCAGTGAAGGGTAATGATGCATCTGGAGAGTAAGAGATGAAACATGTCACTGCCCACGTTGCAGAAAATGATACAGTCAACACCATTTGAAGTGGTCCTGAAAAACATCAGCTTGAATAAATGATTAACTGTGTTTTAGAAAGCTGAATCAGAAATAAATAACTGTGCTGGTCCACTGAGTTGCTAAAAATGAATGAAATTCTATGTGCAAACAAAATGTCACTGACCATGCCACACCAGTCAACTAACTACACGTTACAAGCATTTCCACCATATGACAGTGAAATTCATTGCAAAACATCCAATGACAAGTAACAAATAAAATTTCACCAACCATAACACTAAACTTTCATTTCATATTTCATATTTATTTTGAGTCTCTCCAAATAAATTTAAATAAAAAGTTTACCTCTTACCAGAAGTCTAATACTAGATCTAAGGCTAGTATTCAAACTATCTGTTGGATATTATGCAAGCATAAAAAAATGACCAAACTTTAAATATGTCAATACTAGAATAGGCCCTAACACTTTAAAAATATCCTTTGCAGCATGAAATCAAAGAAAAAATATGAATGTCACCCCCTCAGAAGGAAAACATTAGACCAACAACAGGGATTGGTAACAGCTGTGTCCAAATGCCATATCTCTAACAATGTACTCAAAGTTTAATAACTGCATAAATACCAATATGTCACACACCACATAATGAATCCAAAGAGTTGCAGTTTTGATGTAAATAATTTCAACAGCATCTGTAGCCTCTTGTTGAGCACTACTGGTAAATGCTGATCAGAGGTGAAGGTGAGAGTGAAAGCATAAAGGTGTAAGAAAGAGAGCAGAGGGGGAGAAAGAGGGAGAGAGAGAGGGAAAGAGAGAGAGAGAGAGAGAGAGAGAGAGAGAGAGAGAGAGAGAGAGAGAATGCAGTAAGGAGATCTGTCACATCTGGTGATACAGAATAAAAGGTAATACCTTGTTTTGTTTCATTGTCTCCTCTAAAGCAGAGGCAGAGATCCAGCCTTGGTTCCAGTAATTATCCAACAGCAGGATGTGCGGTCCGGGCTTATTCCTGGCCCAGCTTTCCCACTGAGCTGGAGGGATGAGAGGGATAAGAGGGGAAGGAGAGGGAGAGACAGAGAGAGGAGCGGGAGTCAGAGTCCCTGCCACTCTGACACCATGACTGATCCACGTGAGATTGATAACAGGCGCACACACTGCCAGGCCTTCATGGTGACAGGGGGACTGCCCGGGAGCACAGTGCTTTGTCTAGCCCAGGGACATGAACACTGACCAGCACTCAAGCACCTCAAATTGGTTTAGGGTTATGTTACAGCAAATGCATTGTGGGTCTCTATATATGTATATCACATACATGCATATACATGCATATTGTATGTACGTGTGTGAAATATATGGGAGAGTGAATCTTTCACATCATGTCTTTATTTCATGTGTATAGTTTGAAATATATTTCTGCCTTTTAAAAGAAGCTGCATTTGCATTCATTGTCAGCCCCTGAGCACCTGCTCTGTATTCTAATGCATGCGATATTCTTAAGCAGCTGGAATCAGGCCACAAAATAACAAGGGTCAAAAGTCTAACACTGAGCTCTGAGAGGGCCAGTATCACAGACAATAGGCAATAAATAGTGTGCATATAAGAAGGGGTTTCAGTTCGTAGTGATGAAGAAAAACAGGAAAAAAAAACAATCATAGATGAAGCTCCATATGTTTGACAGAATATATTAATCTGTGGAAAAATATGTCTCAATTAAAGGAGACATATTTATGAAAGGAGACATAATTATGAAAAGAAAATCTATGTACTTTGTGCATAGAATATATTTTATCAAAGGCCTGTAAAAATTGGGTGCTGGATTAACACAGACAATTACTATTTAATGTCTATTGTTTATACTATTTTTAGTTTTCAATATTATGGCACTATTAAGTCAATTACTCATATGTAACAATTGCTGTCAGCTATTTTGAATTAAATGTTTTTCAAACATATTTCATGTATAAACAGTATTCTGAATGGGACGTGTAAATATGTATGTGAATTAATACTTTTTCAGATTAAACTAGATTAGACCTATATAATAGAGATTACTGCAAAATGAAGAAACTGGGATTCATCTCACATTAAAATCAGCTCTGCCTTTCCCCCACTGATGAGCCAGCCCCTATATGCAGATAGATGCAGATGGATTCATCCTCCAGTGCCCCAGACCCCACAGCTGAACTTGAGTCCCAGGGCTCCAGATGGAAGGGAGGGCCCCTGACCTCCGGTGAACCCTCCTTTTCACAAACAAACAGACCAACAGACAGGGTCGCTATCCTGTTGTCATCGAAGGCAGCAATCAGCCCAGATTAAATACACATCTCTCCCCCACACTGACTGCAGGTAACTGATCAATACCCGGGCATTATCACAGAATGTGTCCTCAAACACAATGTCAACATCGTTCTGCTAGTCCAAGGGTGTGATTGCTGATCTGTGAATGTGATGTCAGCCATCCTGACTGAAAAAGTGCTTCTACCGCTTTGCACAAGCTCAACCCCTAAGGGGCCGTAGGTTTGGGTAGCACCTTAGGGGGAGACCACAGCACGATAGCTCAAACATTTTTCTCAAGTGATGCCAATAAAAGCACAAACATAGTGAAATTAGTAATGATCATTGCAGACTGATTAGTAAAAGCCAAAAATAAGGACAGTAAGTCTTTTCAAAAGAAGGAAAACACCATACTGTTCACTGAGCAACAGGATTTCTCTGTAGGCTCCACCTGTAATCATTACATCAGAACAAAATCCCCTCCCCCTCAAACTCATACACACAGCCTTTTAAATATTCACAACCTCCAAAACCTGTGACCCAAAGCATGCAATCTGTGTACAGTCTCTGATGATTCCATGTTTCTTTCCCCTGGGCCTTTCCTGCCATGCTAACCTTGTTTCTGTTTAAGATCTGCTCTGCTTTGTCTGAATAATGGTGTTTCAGAGTCCCCCTGGTTTGTGACTTGTACTTCCCTTATCAAAGCAAAATCTACACGACTCCCCAGGTCCTCACATTTACCTACTGTGCTGCTAAATAAGCCTATTTCTTCATCAAATACCAGTCAGGAGAAAAAGGACTGAGGGACCGCTTCATGAATTATTGAGATTAAAATCTTTCTCCGATTTCCCCTCCTTTCCTCCCTCTATTTCCTTCTCCTTCCCTTCTTTTCTTATTGGGTTAAACTGTAAAACATTTATATCCCTCTATTCACAAGCAAACGAGCTTGGGGCAGGTATTCCATTAAAAATAAAACTTGAAAAAACCAAGGAGAAGAAATACCTCAGTTACTTCTAGATTTTAGTCATCTTTAATCAGCCTAGTGTTTCTGTACTCGTGAAGAAAGAGACAGATGAAACAAGCCAGTAATGATTTTTTTCTTCGTTTGCTTCAGATTTAAGGAAGTTCAAAACATAAAAGGAATGAAAGAAAGAGACTTTCTTATCTTGTATTATTACTGTCAATGCTCATTCTCTCATTATCTCTTTGTTGCAAAGGTGTAAGCAATTTCCCAACTTGTTAAAAAATGATAAACTGAGCATCAAAAGAAATATATCACTATTTATGATGGAAAGTATGTTTTTATAGAAATAAAGCATACAGATTTTGGTGATTGATTAAATGTTTTTAGTGCCTTTGACTGTAGGCAAAGCATTACATCAACTCATTAGTCACAGAGGTGATGTAACCCTTTGATGTTAAGCTGAAGGAAAATAATGAAACCAAAAAAAAAAAAAAAAAAAAAACAGAAGGTAGCCGACATACACTCCGATATTGAAGGAGTGGATGTGTTGCAGCACCACTCTGAGCATTAAAAACACACATATGCATATTTAAATGTGTTAAGCTTTGCCTTTTTGTTGCAAGCCTTACATTTTGTTTAACTTGGGTTTTTGACTCCTGTAGAAAGCTTTTATACACCATATGCTATATGCAGTTGTATTAGAATTTTATTAAACTAAGATGACATTGATAACTTTGTTATGTGGGTAAACTACAGTATTATGATTAGCAATTGCCAACCTATGTTCTGCTGTTAAAGCCATAGACTGTAAGTGGTAATCATTAGAAATAATACAAGCTGTACATCTGCAGCAAATGCTTTGCAGCAGGATGCAGATGTTGTCTTGTCCAATTCTATCCAATTCCTTTTGTAGAACCAAAACAAATATGTGTCGGTTCACTGGTATCCAAGCCTTAGATGGTACATATCCTCTGACCTCACCCCACAAGTGTTTAATGAGGCTCACATCTGAAAAGTAGGTTATCCATGGCATATCCACCATAATCTCATCCTGCAAAAAAAGATCACATTACATGAGTAGTCTGAGGAGGTGCATTCTCCTGCCGGAGTATTGTTGTCATTTTAGAATGAGCTCACAGGCAGACCAAACAGTGAGGTCCTGTGACTTTATCAACATACTGCCATGCAGTCAGGCTGCCACCGACTATACTGATGGAGTTCTGTAGCAACAGGATACACCTCCTTAGATCATCACACTGGAACCTCCCTATTGATTGGCCTGTTGCATCCAATTAGCTTACTGTACTGAAGTCTTGGCCACTCTTCCCATTGTCCTTGGTCCATCACTAAACAACACTTGGCTCCATTGCTCCATTCACCAGAAATGTTGCCGACACCATCTCATTACATGAATGAACACTGGGCCCCTGCATGATTGTCTGACACGTACGTGATGACTGTAGTATGTAGCCACCTTCTCACAGCTGAAGTACTGATACACAGGTTGTTGCAACCTTTCATTCTAGATTTTCAGTCACTCAATTTGCTAAGTCTAATTCTGTCTCTGACATTGACTAGTGATTTAGGCTGCAACGGTCAAAGTCACTTGAACACATGACAGTCATGTCTGCCATGTAAGATCAATTAATCACATTAGTGCAAAGCATTTCATCATCATCAAAAATCTTTATACTTAATTTTTGAAAAAGAAAATACATAAAAACATAAAAGAGTGATACATTTGTTTTCATTAAGTTTTTCTTGGGTCAAGTGTTAGAGAAATAGAATTTCCTCAGAATTATTCATTCCTTTTAAGAATTGCTTAGACAGTACAAATGTATATAGTGTCAATGAATATAAAATGCTGTTGTTTCCAGTAGAAATTAATTTACCCTATTGCTTCAAACATAGCACAGACCCACTTATATCCACCCAAATTAAAACAATGCAAAATTGCACTTTATCAGATAAAAACATAAATAAATATAACACAACTTTAGCAAACAACAGGGGAAAAAATAGGGTGTGCAATCCGCCAATATGCCACTCGCCCACTGCCAATGGCTATTTTATACATTACAAATTCCACAGAGGGCCAACACTGGCAGATTTGGCACTTTTCAAATATGACATCTTAGTAACTCATAGGCACCTGATGAAGCTATGACTGTTTTAACAAACATATCAACACCTGTTCTTACACGCGATGAGAAAAATTTAATACTTCTTTTTCTAAACCATCTAAATCATTTTTGGTAGCATATGTGATTTCAAGCCTTGTCATTGAATTACAAAAATCTGATTTACCCAAGTGCTTGCGCCTTCTATAGTGAATATTGAAAACTTTTTCCCCCAGAGAAAGGGGGACTGAAATAGTCATTTGTCATTATGGATCCTCCGATACCCTCGCCTACATCTCACACGTTGTTTCAGTGTTTCCTGCACTAGGTAATGCTACCCATTCCAATGTTGGGGTACTACAATACAAAAAATAAACTTTAAAATAAATTTTTACAAGCACATATTTTGGCCAGTGCAGTATGATGCATACAATATTGCAAAAGACTAGTAAAAGTATCCATTATGCTTTCTGCTTCTTTCTTACAATAAAAGAATGGTCAAGATCAGGAAGAATCATGCAACAATCATGTGGCTACTGTAAAATCTTTCAGCCCCCTGACAGAAACCACCAACAATCAGTAAAACTGCCTGAAGAGGATTTTCAAATGTTCAGGGATAAAATATAATGAAATCTTGAAAAACTAAGCTCTGTTGTGACTGTTGATACCATGTTAATCACAAGTTATAAATTAAGTAAATGGCTATATTTCTGGAAATTTGATTGAAAGTTTAGTAAAAATGAAATACTTAATTGAACATGGGCCCTTCCGTGGCACTTTTCCGCATCAAAGTTGGCAATCTCTGTAGTGGAGTATCATCTTAGCTACATGAGTAGCATCTTGTGTAAAAATAATAACTGGCTGCATTGCAGTTATCATTTTAGATCTTGCTGGGATTTCTTGACTGGGTAGGGCCACAGTCCCCTGTGACACTCACCAGTACCACAGGCTTTCAGTCCCCATGAGCACATGCAAAGAGAGAAAATTCACAATGGCAAAGTATAAACTAACTAAACTATCAAAACCTTTTTAGGATTGCCACTTGTCAATGCACTGTGCTCTCACTTCAATCTCTGTCTGACCCATGCTAAGGATTCAGTCCAGTCCTGTTATCCATGACAGAGGTATAACTCAAAACCTTAATAGGTAGTTATCCATCACTGAGGGGTTGCAGCATGTTTAAATACTCATAATAAAATACTTCTGGAAGTTTACTCAAGCTTGCTCCCCGGACTCATTAGAGCATTTTGGCCGAGCTGATAAGTGCTGCTCCATCTCTGTCATGATTTATTAAGGAAAAAGCCTGCCGGGTTTACACTGCCTCAGGACACTCCAGCCAGAAAGCCATTTTAGGGGTAAAGGGTTGGAAAAGAGTCTGCCTTTGAAAAGATTTATATCATCTGAAGCTCATTTTGAAATACATTATTTATAATGGAAAGAAATACTTTGGGGTCTGCCCCTTTAAATAATTCCAATTCTCACCTCTTTTTCCTCCCAACTTTTGGATTTCCTCTGCTTGGTAGCATTGCCCAGAGCTAAATCTATGCCCATTTGCTGCTTAAAGCTCAAAACTACTGAGAGGATGTGGGCATCAGAGCTACAATTTAAAAATGGATGAGCAAGAGATGATCAAACCAAAACAAATATCAGGTCTACCTCAATTGCAGAGAGTTTGAAGTAGCCCATGTGGTCAGTTTGTCAGACCTTAGGTGACATTTATGGAATCTGGATAGGTGAGGAAATGGTTGCAGGCAGTCAGATCAATTTTTAAGACTGGTCATTGTGATTATTCAGTAGCACTTAAGAGACATGCTGTTCCATGAAGTCAGGTCATATCTCTTTGAGGAGGAGTTTGACATCAGCTAGTTAAAGAAACCTGCTTAGTCGTTGGAGATACAGGTAACCAAGGTCTTTTGTGTTCAACAGTTAATTTCAAAACCTCCGACATCTCCTATGAGGTGCCTGCATTTTTTCCCTTCATTCTTTTCTTTTAAGAAGAAACGGGAGCTGGGCGGTGATAGTGATAGATGGCTCAGCGCTCTAACACTTTATCCAATCCAGCGCCGATTTCATCCAATAAAGAATCACTTGTGCACTCTCAAACTAAATGGAAGTCAGGCAGCGGAGAGAAAGGGGCTGCCTGGTGCTTCTGAGCTGCGAAAATCAAATTTTCTTAAAGCCGCTGCTGCAGAGGCTCTCAGAGAGGTAGCAACAGCCATGACTGTCCGGGGCCACAGCCGTCTGCACACACGATTTAATCCATCACAGAGCGCCTGACACCATATCAATCAACCTTTCATCAGCACGGCCAAAAAAATATATATTTCCATTCAATCGTTGCTGACTGGACTGGCCAGCACCCACTGCCCAATGAGGGGGGACGATGGAGCTAGACCGGAGGCACCCACCCTGTTCATGCAGACCAGAACCCTTGAGTGCCCCTCTAGTATGTAAATGAACAGGCTAAGGGTTTTTCTCTACCTCACCCACAGAGACCTACCCAACATAAGCATACACCTTGCCCAAAGTAATAAACTGCACACAGTATAAATACACAGCTGAATAGAATATTTCACTATGATCGGAGTAAGCCCCTTGCGGCATATTGATTACTCGAAATATTGCTTAATGTATGTGTTGCTTTTTTACAACATGATCCAAACTGATATTAAAATTTAATGCAAGCAAAATATAATATTATATAATATTGTCATACATACAAGTGGTGAATCCCTGTTGAAATGTGGTGAAATGCTATTGCTGGTCTCTTATGAAGAAGTACCACATGACCATGCACACTAATTCACACACTCATTGCTCATCATGGAGAATTTTTCTGATGTCTAATCATCACAGAGGCTTGAATAAACAGCACTGAAGTGTGGCTGCCCCTGATACCCTCAAAATGAGAGACAGAACCTAGAGATCCACACATCAACTTAAAAGAATTAAAGGAGCTATTGCTTTTGCAAACAACACAAAATATAATCAAGTCTACTGTCCTTTAATGTCCCCTAACCTCCCATCCCCACTTTCCAAAACCCTCCCATCTTCATCCTTTGTTCCTGGAAAATGCCCCCATCCCACAGGCTGTGACTCCAATGGCCTATGATTTATAATTCATAGGGGCCGCTTTTATATTGGACCTTAGTCTACCTGATACCCCTCTACTACCCCTCTCCCAGGACTCTGGGAAAGGGGCTCTTCATTACGCCTGGCACCAGAGTCCTGCACCCCCTGCATAGCCCTTTGTGTACAATATCTAGGCTTCCTACATGATCCAGCATCTTGGTTTCCTCACTAAAAACTACCAAATCATATTCTTGTAACAGAGGGCTTTCCACTGCCCTGTTCAGTGATGGAGAGCAGCCACGGCCAATGTTTTTACAGCTCCTGCTCTCGCCCAGCAGCCTGAGCTCTGAGTCAACAGCTGACCTGAACCAGCTATGTCTGAACTTAAAAGACAGT
The DNA here is from genome assembly GCA_019176425.1 of Megalops atlanticus. Classification (NCBI taxonomy): domain Eukaryota; kingdom Metazoa; phylum Chordata; class Actinopteri; order Elopiformes; family Megalopidae; genus Megalops; species Megalops atlanticus. The sequence continues at coordinate 17,085,111 of CM032881.1, forward strand.
TTGAGCTTCCCGTCAGGACTTGGGATTAACACTTCCACAAATTCACCCCTGTGGCTCAACCTTCCCACTGACTACTGAAGGCTTATGAATGGCCGCCCAGTGCTGCTCTCATCTCGTGGGCTGCTTAAACCACAGAGAGGCTCCAGCAGACCCACACTGTACATGAAGTTGCCCCCCCCCACCCCTCACTGCCCCCCTCAATCACAGGGGGGTTGTCTGATTGCCAGCGGCAGGTTAAATGACAAAGAGAGGGCAGTTCAGCCAGGATCAGAGGCGTGTATTATTGTTGTTGTCGCTAAGTGCTCCGGACTAATTATTCCTCCATGATTTGCAAATGGAGCTGCTGTTTATTTCCATATCAATGGAAGGGGGTTAAGCGTGTGGCTAAGCTGTGAGAGCATGTACAACCTTCACCCCAACAACAAACAGAACCCCCCTTCACACATTCCGCCCCCGACTGTGCAGTGCTCATAAAGAGCCAAAACAGAAAGGAGGAGCAAGGCTGAGGAGGAAGGGGGTGGGTGGGAGGGGGCTCTCTGTGGAAGCAGTGGGTTGCCCTGGATTAGTTCACTTGTAGTGCGGCCCCACGCTCCACAGAGATCATTTAGGCAATTACCAAGAACAAAGACAGCGGCAGTGTTGAACAACTCACTTCAAAGGCCTACACCAGAGGAACAGTTACAGCGGACTGGTCAATTTCCATATAAACCCCCCGCTTTCAAAGGCCTCCAGGCATTCTTGCTGTGCTAATGAACAGTAGCCCCCCCCCAACCCCTGCCCCTGCCCCTGCCATGATGAGAAGTTCGAGATATACACTGCACTCGACTGCTCCACACAAAGAGAGGAGGCATAGAGCAGGACAACAACAACGAGTTGACTTTTTATTCCTGGATAATTCTCCTGGGCAGGCTTTCCTTTGTCTGCAACTCCATGTGCAGCCTGCCTTTATTCCCCCCTGCAAGAACTTGCAGAGCACCGCACCTAAAATGCTTTTGAAAAGTGCATATGCCATCTCTTTTTTGTACTCTTTTAAATTATTCTTAAATTGAACGTATTCTCCAGCTCACCATGTTGTGTCACCACAATCGTTACACTGTTAATTTGAATTTTCTGAGGCTTATGAAAAGGAAAAATAGATGTTCTCTGAAGCACTATTAATTGCAGTTTTCATAAAAAGAGACAAAAAACAACTATTATGTTATTCAACAAAAAGATTATAAGATGTTTTTACCAAATTATAATTTTGCATGTAAATGTATTCATTATAAGCAATGGATACATGCGTCAGAAAAATAACAAACATTTGGTCAGCCTGTTTCATAAAACCAGGTGTAAACTGGCTTGCTGGCTGTGGAACTTATTAGTTGAAACAACCTCTCTTTTTCCACCTGCCATCCACAATGCCATAAACAGTTCTCTTTTCACTTTGGCAATAGAGACACACACACTTTGGTAAAGAGACTGAAAAAATATATTAATAAGGCTGCCATAAAGAGACATCACACCCAACTAATCACTTCTGGATGTAAGAATACCCACAAATCAACATAAGTATCTTTGTGATTAGTATTACTTCAACCAATCTCTCCAAAAAATAATGTGTTCAGAATAATGGCTATCAAAGGGATGCCTTATTACATTTGTTAGTGATGACAGTTCTGTGCTGAGGACAAGTCAGCTTGAGGGAAAGTAGTACTTTGAGTCTGTACTGTACCACTGCACTCTATACTGTGTGAAAACAGAATAATTGATTTTCTTATACTGAAACAGGAGTAAGAGGCTCATGACAGCAATGTCATCAGCAATGTTAGAGGAGGACAAATTTTAAGTGAGAGACTATTTTTGACTTTCTTAGTAGTTCTGAAATTGTGTCACCACCAGATTTTGAAAGACTTTTTCCTAAAACTGAATAACAGTCATTTAATATGACTGTGTGGTAAAAACAGAGATATGTAATGCACTATATACAAAACAGTAGGCTGACATTAAAATATAGATTTTCACAAGCTGAAAGGCTGTGTTGAAACCAATGTCAGCATTAGTTCAGAGGCCATGCTTTTGCTGATAAATAGTCACTTGATGAGGAGAGTTGCAGTACAATGTTTTTAGTGAAGATGATGGATTCTATAGTGAATTCTCCTCTTTCAGCCTGGCATTCCATCCATGTCACACCCAGTTTGGGGGAGAAGCCTGCGGTGACAGTGTTCAACTCACAAAGCCAGCAAAGCAGACGATTTTGAATTAAGGTACGTATTGCATTGCTCTTGTGAGGCCAGCTGTCCCATGTCAGCCTGAGAGTGTCTCTCTTTTTTAAAGATCCAAGGCAAACATACAAGCAACAAGATCCTCAATGCAGGATAGAGTTTCTACGAAATATAGCTGCTAATCATGCACTATAAATTATTCAGCCAAAGAAAAATCTTTTTTTCTGAAATGTTTATTGATGTAGGTTGGCCAATGTCAGGCTGGTGACATGGATATTTATACTGCCATCAAAGTTCAGAAGGGGGGGTATGGGAGTTTGGCAGGGTCAGGAAGAATGGATAGATTTGGAAAGTGTCCCACAAACATAGGAAGCTCCACAATTGAATAATCGATGGCCATTGCGGAATGAGAAAATGAAAGAAAGGCAGCAAAAGAGGCTGAAAAATAATATGAAAAGAGACGTGAGCAATATGTAGGGAAAAATTAAGATGAAAGGGAATGCAAAAAAAGCAGGGATATCATCAGAAGTCATCTTTTCATCCTCTCACAAAAGCAGTTACCGTGAGACAGAATATATAGATATATTAAAGCAGCATACTCTCATTACTATTAGTACTAATAGTGAGACATCACATTGTGATGAAAAGGCATGATTCTCCCAATGCTAATAGTCACAAGAGTCATAATCATAATGTCAGAGGGTTTTTTTTTCCTACCACAGATGTTTAACTCATATCCTTGCATCTATTTCACCAGAATCATGTGCACTTGAATCTAACATTAGCCCTGTACCTCCGCTAACATAAACCCTCTCCTAAAACAAATGCATCCTTTACATTTATTGAATTTCTATGTGGAAATATAATAAAATATAACATCAGTGGCCACCCCCTTCTTCTCGATCTCCTCTAAAAATGTCCTCTGTTAGCTCTGAATGCACGTCAGGGAAAATTGGCTGGTATGTATTTGTTGGAGACGCAAAACTGTTTAAATCTTTAATAAAATGACAAGGATGAAATATCAGACATAGTCTACTGAGTACGAGGGCCAGGGTATTTGTATTGTGTCATCTGGAGGGCTGTGAAAGCTGCCTGCATGTGTGGACCTATAAGGTTGCAAATTGGCTCGTGATGATATTATTCTTATTTGAAATATTCCTCACCTTCAACTGGCTTCTGTCGCCGCTGCTCTCAGGACCAGTGAAATTCCCCACCCCCGGCGTCAATCCTTCAAACATTTCAGCGGCAAATTTCATTTCTCTTAATGTCTTATTAATGCGATTTGGCTTTATTTTTAAATAAGTTATGTTTCGGAGGGGAGCTGTTGTTGTATGATGGAAGCAGATCACTTCAAATAACATACTTGGCCCCACTTGCAAATGAGCCTCCTCTATTTTTTTCCTTTAAGTTATTATGAAAGAATCATTATTATGTGTGTCTGTGCATGCGTGACTGGTTTAATAAAATGATGATTCTCACCACTGCAATGGAATATTAAAACAGTTTGATGAAAAATTACAACAGCCATTATGTCTACTTACCATAAATGCTTGCTAATGTACACCTCTCATATTAACTGATAGATATGCATGAAATACATTTTACTGTTATCATGGAATTAAAGGCAAGACACAGAGTGCTAGTCATTGGATGGCTGCCTTCTTTTACTTAGTAAGTTATAACGTTTGACTTTCACAAGATGTCCAAAAACAAATCTCGATTTTGTAGTAAAAGATATTGTGAGACTACCCTTTCTCATCCAGGTGCTGAGTATGTGAATTATGAGGAAGAGGGGAAAAGAAATGCCCATGGAGCTGGAGCTTACATTACAAGTGCCCAACAGTCATGGACTTTTGTACAGCTATAGTTCAGCTATAGCAGCTTTCTGTGAAACATGGTGATGGGGATCCACAACATATACACACACGCACACACACACACACACACACACACACACACACACACACACACAAAGCAATCCTCAGCATGTGCCTGGTATATACCCATGTCCCCTCAAGCCAATGGGATAGAGGCTGTATGGAAAGTGCACTGCAGCAGCAGGATCACTCATTTCTCCTCTCTGATAAAGCCCATATTGGATTTTCACATGTGACTATGAGGGTGAATGCATCTCTGTTCATTGTATTTTTGTGTGTGTATGCTTGAATAATATATTGTATGCATATTTTTTCTTGTTCCAACAACACAGGCAACCTCCAGCTACAACAGCTGTAAGTAGCAAAGTTAAAACACACAAAAAACAAGTTTTGTTTTTTTGGAGTTGACAGTTGGCATGCAACACTGTGACATGCAGAGGCAATTCATGGAAAGGATGTGACTGTATTGCCAGCAAACAATTCCTTTGAGTGACAGGGGACATTTAATATATCGCACAGGGAAAGAGAAGGGCAGAGCAGCAAGAAAGAGTTGGCAATGTAGGTAAATACAACACTGGAGCTCTATATACAACTGTAAAGTAAAATATTTGAGAAAAAATATAACATATATAAGTATACCTGTTGGTAATAGTTCCATCTGAAATGTTATTTTTGTGTATAATTTTTTTGGTTTCAACCATAAAGACTAGTGATTAAATTTCTGCCACTCTAAAGGTTTGTAGAGGTGCTCTCTAGTTTTAGAGGATGTTTCATACATTTTGGATTGTATAGTCTAAATGTGTAACACTATTTATTCTGTTAGAAAAATCATTACTTTTTTACTTGTCTGTCTACTGTATATCTGTATTCATACATGTTCACTGCCATATACTAGATATTTCATATACTCATTTGTTTAGCTAAAGCCATCTGATAAATTGCATAATAATACATTTTTTCTGGCATCAGTGTTTTGTAACACATATTAAGCAGAGACAGTGGAACAAGGCTGATTGTTTGAGATCACTGGAGATCTTTTCAGGTATTAAAGCCAGCTTGTAAATGCCAATGCATCTGAATGCATTTCTCCAGTAAATATTTCAGCGGTATTATTCAAATGTAACACTTATATTATGCAAATATAACATCAGTGAAATTAATAATTAAAATATAAGATATAGCCTGTTGTAAAGTTTGCACATAACCACAGAAGCATGGGGGAAGGAGTATCATGAGTGGTGTGTATTTGTTTCGGTGGAGCAAATGTGCTGTTTGTGCATGCATGTGTGATAAGCTTACATGCATGTGCACGTGTGTATGCGTATGTGATTATAGCTATAGACCCTTCAGAATGGCTTCTCAGTCACTCAGTCTGAATGTCACACTGCTGCATCCCCTTTCCTGCATATGACTATTTGATTACCACAGATAGTCTGCTAGATAAGAGCCCAGTACAGACACACAGTTCATTTCCCCATCCCCTAGCACCCTCCTGCTACACTACACACTGAGCTGGTGGATTGTCACATATATGCAGACAGAACGCATATCTATTACACAGACAGGGAGGTATTCAAAATAATTACGACCCATTCATTCTGAAAATAGCATGAGACAATACTTTCTAAAAAAATATATCAGAAAATAGCATCCAATGCATTAATCATTACTGATGATTACAATGTAAAATTTTGAGTGTATAAATATTACAGTAAACTAGTATGCATTAAAATTTACTACATTAAAATTCCCTTTCCACAGGGGTACTTTAATGGAAATGACTGACTGATCTTTGCTATTCAAGGGTATATTGTGACATTAAAGTCCATTACAGTGATGTCGAAACATCAGATCAGGGATCTCCAGTACCTATCAGTCCTGTCATCATTTACAAGACATGCTCTCTGCAAAAGACAGGTACGCCTCATTCCTGCAGGACTGCTCGGACCACGTCATCTTAATACTGAGAGGAAATCACATCCTGTGTTTCAAGTACACATTTACAACCACAGGAACAGACAGCAGTTCACCTTCTGCAGAGAAACCTGATAGACAGTATCTTTATCTGAAAAGGCACTTTGGCCATCAAACAAAAAAAAAAAACAGCTAGAGGTAATAATAATAATAATAATAATAATAATAATAATAATAATAATAACAATTATTCAAGCATGGTAAAGTTGTTAATTACTCAGCTTTTCTCTATGTTCTTATTCATTAAGAAATCCAACACACTCATCAGCGCTCTGCGCCAACACTTGGTAGTATTAATATCGTACAATATTCCATACCCGAGGTTCCAACAACAATCCTTGTTTTATTGTATATTTATATTGTGAATTGTATAACTTTATGATAATTGTAATAATAAACTATTGCTGTGGTTTATTCATCTGTGTAAAATGTTTGCATACAAAGTTTGTGTTATTAAGTAGCCCTCAAAAAATGCATCAGGTAAAGGACATACAGTAACGACTATGAGTGCTATTTGTGACACTAATGTTAATAGTGGGTAAAATGATCATCACTGTTAGTCTGTGAGTAAGCTAAACATGAGATACACAAACACACACACACACACACACACACACTTAGGGTCGAGTGCATCCCCAGGGGACGAGAGAAGAACATGTTTAAACAACTTCTATGAACTATGACTATGAAACAACAAATGAATGGCAGAGGATTATGGCTTGGGCAGGCACCAACACATAGTTTCTTTTTCATCCTCTCTCTCAGAGAAAACCTCATCCATTTAAAAACATGATGGGGACAGTGAGAGGAACATACAAAAAATGGGAGCTGAACCATTAAGGAAGGGGTTTAAATGTGAAAAATGCAGATCAACTGTGAAATAAAAACCATCTGTGTTCACTGAGAGTCACAGTGACATGGAAATAAAAGGCCTTTATCGCACCAGTTTAATTAAAGGGCTTCAAGCAAGCTTAACTAATACGAAGGGGTTATTATAGGGGATAAGCCTGACTTCATTAAAACTATGACATCATTTAGGTTTGAACCTTCATACATTCAACTCATTAATAGGGAATTACCCATACACATCTCTGGTTCATTGTAAATAATCTGTAGACAATTCCATTAAATCAGTGGGATTGGGTATGACAACTAAAGGTGAAGTAATCAAAGAAAGTATAAGAGCTGTCTAGAAAAAAAAAAGTTTTACTTGTTTCTTTCAGTTTTCTGAAAGCACAAAACAAGAAAAACCTAGGCATATTCCTTGCTCTCTCTTTATAATGCAGGAGACTCAATCCTCAGTCCTCAAGCCTTTCTGCGATTCACTTTTCTAACAACACCTGTCATTTGTGCTCTAGTCATTTTTTTTCCCCTGCTACTTCTCTTTGTTTCTAGGGACTAAGAACTGGACCTGTCTGTCATACAGTGGGTCTGGGAAGGGGAGTGGAGATTCGGGGTGGTAATGAGCAGTGGCCAGCGGCCACTCCTCTGTGTGGAACAGTGCAGAGAGAAATGGAGGGCATCCACATTTCTTTCCCCCTCTGTGAGGGAGGAGCCCTCACAGTAAAGGAGGGGCTGCTCTTCTCACTGCACTTAGATTGTAATACCAAAGTTCAGCAACGCATGGATACAGAGGCCGAGTGGCACTATTAGTTCTATAGTGTACAGCTGTTAGATTTCTCTCCCAACATGTAAAGTATCACATACTACAAACCACCAGTGCTCATCCTGTGGCCCAAACCAGCTGAACAATATTACAATGTAGTGTGATACAAATGTGATACTATTCATAGAAAGGACAGCTGTCTCTAAATGTGGCAGAAACGTGGCTGTGGGTGAGCTGACCTTCAAAGTTTTTGGAGTCACTGGTTAAAACAAAGATCCTGAGAAAAATATCCAAGCATACTATACAGGAGCCTAAATGACCAAAACAGCATTTTTGAATGGAAAAAATGTTTATTTGTCTCAAGAGAGGAGGTTTTGCCAGCATGTGCTAGGATCAGCATGCTAGAAAGAATGTTATTAATTGCACTTTGAGGTTATAAACATTGTAGTTTTAATAAATCATCAGAGACATTAAACCAAAGAGAAAAACGTGCATGAACAAGACAGAGGAATCACATGCAGAAACATATACAAAGGCAGACATATGCCCAGTAGAGGCATGCTCCCACACGTGAGTGCTAGTTTAGTGCTCACGTGTGGGAGCCTTCCACCACCCTTGCACAAAAGCCTTCCACCATCACCCCACCCATGCTCTGCTGTTATCCCCCTGTATCCCATAATGATGAGGAGAGGGATAAATAAAGTGCAGAGGCACATGCATCTCCAGACTGGCGAATACCATGGCAGTGTTGCTTTATTATTTCATTAAGTGTAAATCCTGTCAGTGGGCTCCCAACCCCAGCCCAACCAGGCCCTCTTGGTCTGGAGTCGGCAGGTTAAATTACAATTTAATTACCAGGCCTTAGCTGCATAAGCTGCCTGGGAGCACTTGCCCCAAGTATAATTTGAAAAGATGGCGTCTACCTTCATCTCCCACTCTCTGCTTTGCCAGACCTGGGCCCCTGGAGGCCCTCCTCGATATCCCAACTAATTATCTCCTTCAAATCAGCCACGTATTACAGAGAAATATCAGTAATTAAGTTTTAAGAAAAGAAAAATTAAATCTTACCGAAGAATTTATCTATAGCTGTAGCCGAGAGGGGCCCTTACACTCCAGTGTTCAAATTTCTCCACACTTCTGCATGAGCTGGGAAAAGGAAATGAGGAGTTGCTTTTAGCAATGTTATTCCATTCCTTAACAAGTTTATGTCCAGATATGTGAGAATCCTTTATTTTATAGCCTTTACCATTTATTCCACATTGAAACAGTCAAGTTAAAATGGCAAGGACCAATTGCTGTCCACATGGACACCACTCTGTGCAGCTTTCCATTTTACACAGAGCACAGACAGTCCAATGGTTTAGCAGTCCCAGTTTCAGGCATCTGCTGTTAAAGTAAAATCCCTGGTTATCCTCAACTTACATTCAAACATTCACCCTTTATTCATATCTTCACTTGTCCTGTGTTAATGCACCCATATTCTTCATATTGTATAACTGAATGAATGATTCAAAATACAGAACTACATTTAACTTTTCAAGGTCAGCCTTTCTCAATGCAATTTGATTTAATTTTTTTTTATAATGATGGATATATGTCCTGTGCATGCACTACAATGATGAAAAGATTAGGTGCCTTTACTTCTCCTGTGAAAGGCAGTAAGATGAGTATTTACACTGTATTCTCAAAGTGTGTGTGTCTGGACATTTATGCTGAGCCAAAGGACAGGAACACAGTCACATTACTGATACCATAAGCGACTGAAAACCAAGGGAAAAGACCCTAAGTGAACTTTGCAACTGGCAGTATGAGAGATTCAAACAATTATCCCCTTCTACTACTTCCACGGTATGTATTTTTTTTTATTGAACAAGCAATGACCACTCGTAACATGTCAACTGAAACCACTAGTGAGTGTGTAGGTACTAGGCAGGCATTTGGCTGAGTTTCAAGGTGTAAGACAGACACCCGCTCAAACTCTTTTGAAAATTCAGTGCTCAGCACAATGACATCTGTAGCTGACATGCAACTGGTCCCTTCAGTGTCTGAGGAGTGACAGGAAGTACCTGGGGCCCTGGGGCAGACCTCTGACATTTACTTCTGCTTATGTATTTAGAAGGTGTTAATAACTATCACAATACTGCATAGGCATAGGACAATCCAAGGATAAAAGACACAAATAAATGTGTATTGTTATGACTACCTACCCCTGACTCAAGAACAAATGCTAAAAAATGTCTGTAAATGGAATAGGTAGCCGAACCTAACTGTTGTATGAGTGAAAAAAAACAACAAACAAACCCAAGAATGGTATGGGGTAGACCTCTCAATCCAAGATAGCCATGGTGCATTTGCCAGCTCACCTGACACTTAGGATCCCTTCACAGGCCAGTTGTTTTCCGGGCTCCACAGCTGTGGTTTGTTCAGTTCAGTTTCATTTTTATTGAAAAAAATGCCACCAAGATGGCAGTCCCATGCTAAATGCCAGAGAACCAACAATGGATAAGTGACTCCAAATACACAGTCTAGCCAGTCCCAGCATAACAAGCAGCATGTTGAAAAGATGCAGCGCTAGCATTGTTGTAGGACCCAAACAAATGTTGCCTACCAGCGTCCTGGTGAAAACAAATAATGTAACAAAAGAACCAAGAACCAAGACCAAGAACACTCCAAGCCTCAACCAAATGCTGTGAACTGGTCATCCCATCCAAACTGCAACAATAGCTGCAAATTGCTCCCTCACTTTCATAGTTGCCACCATAAGTTTGTCTCTTCCCCTCCTTTTACAAGCCAGCAGTTCATCTTTTTAAGCTTATCTCTAAGGGAGGCTGTCTCTAGCTGCATGTAAGTAAGCATGTGTGTGAAGTATTGTGCCCCATCTTAACAGCATATATAGCAGTACGTACCTATGTATCTACACACACATAAACAAGACATGAAATATGTAAAAAATGAGACACTAAATGCTTCTATCCACATTCTTCTGTTGAACGGTGTGGGTAGAGGGGACTGGGTGAGGCTATGTGTTTGAGTTTTTCTCTGAAAATTGTGACAGTCATATAAAGACTACAAACACAAGACTGTGGAGCAATGGCAAATAACTGTAATCTAATCATCTGATATTTCATAAAATTTCACGATTGACTATCGAGACATCACATATTAACATATATAGGTCATATTCTGTCATTAAAGTTCATCTCATTGTAAATAAGAGGGCAAATGCATTCCTTGCAAACTCACTTTGACTGCACTTCTCTCAGAATGCAAAGCTGGAATAGATTGTTCCTTTTTATACATTCTTGCCACATTCTCTTCCCAATGGTGCATTATTTCAGAAGCTATTTATGTTAAAAGGAAAAAAACAATGTTAGAGTAGCATATAACTTTTTCTCCTGAATGGTGGTGTAATTTTCTTAGCACAAGAGGAGTAGGATATGTGTTAATTTGATACCTTAAAATTGTAGATCTCAGCCAAAAAAAAGCAGTAAGCTTGGCCCCAGGGAAATGTAATTTGAAGAAATCAAGGATCTAATTCGGTGTATAACTCCAGTGAAAAGTAGGGAAGCGCTCATTTGCTATTCATACTCTCTTCATAAAGTATCCCCCCCAAACCCCAGTTTAACAAAGCCATGACAGAGCAGTGTGTGCCGTGTGCTGTTAAAAACCTTTCTCCACATGAAAAGGGCCCTTAAACACTTTGATTTTTTTTCTTTTTGAGACAAAGATAAGTAAATAGAGAAGAGACCATGAAAAAAGGGGAAAATGAGTGCTGCTGCTCTGCACTCTTTCCACCTCGAGGACAATTGCAGCATTTTGGGTGAAATTGCCAGCAGGCTTTATTACGCTCCCCCAACCCCAATCCCCCAGCATGGAGACAGGGTCTTCTCTGTCCATGCAGACCCCCCACTCAGACAGACCCTGGCAAGGCAAATTAGACCAGGGGGGTGCCTTTTGTTTCGCCACTCTCCGTCAGAAAAAAAATCCAAATTATTTCTTGAGCTGGAGCAATTTGACATGCTGTGATAACTGCTCCACAGAAACTTCTTTGACAGCATTGAAAGGGAAGATTTTCTGCCTTATAAAAACTCCCTTCCTTTAAAAAACCTCCTCTGCTTACAAAAGACCTGCAAACTCATTAAGCTGTTTAATTACACCCTTTTCTTTCTTCCTCTCTCTATCTTTCATCTCCGTCAAAACAGAGGGATGAAAAGACTAAAAGACTGCCCCCATTCAAAGTGGTTGGGGCTCTCATTATTACTCTCTCCTCATTCCTTTTTCTCAACACCTCTCTCCAGTCTCTATCTCTCATCTGCCTTTCACTTTTTCCCTCCAATCTCTCCATCTTTCATTATCCCCTTCCAATCTCTCAGTCTTTCAATTGTCCTACCAATCTCTGAGGTCTTGGTGTTCAATTCATGTTACAGTAGCAAAACTACAGTAGGATGAACCTCATGGAGTCTCATGGACACTGATGATATTTTACAGACACTCATCAAATTTTATTGACACTTCTTAGTCATGCTGCATATGGACTGCTTCAAGCCAGTGTATAGACCAAAAATGATACACCACATAAATGTACACAATCAAATACTATCTCATCTATTCAAAACTGAAATACTGAAAAGCAATTCAAATATAGACAGATAAATGATTTATATAGCCAGATATCTTTTCATATGCAAATGAAGATCAAGGTGATTCAATGAGGATGATTGATCTAAGGTTTATGACTGCATTACCCATTTAAAATTAGCATGGCTAATATAATTAAAATAATCCTGACAGTGTTTTTTAGAACACTTTTTCTGCTTTCAGCAAATTCCATTATCAATCTTATTTAAGCAACGTACTATTGAGACATTTAGCCAATTATATTAACTATTAATGCAGCAACAGATTCATATATCTGTTATAACTAAATCAAGACAAAGAGTGCATGCAGGCATAAACATTAACTGAAGGTATTTTGAAAAGGAAGTTAAAGATGATGTTTCACTTTGAAAAACAGCCTATGAATGCAGAACCTAGATTTAGATTTTTGTCTTTTTAACTACCCAGGAACACACTGTAAGTACAATTTACTGTTTATTTGTGCTTGGTATTTTTCAGCATTAAGAGAAATGATCATCTTAGGTTATTGGGATTTCATTCTTTATAAATACTATGACTGAGAAAAATAATTCTCATGTATCAAGGACGTGTATCAAGCCTTTTTTCAATGATCATTGTCACCCTGAAAAACTAAGCAGAATGTTTCTTTCATAACTGCATATTTCTAAAGAACCATTTGTTTTAGTAGCCTGAAGTCAGATGTTTACTACAAGTAAAATGTCAACCATGAATGCTGCTTGCCCCTAAACCAGCAGTGTAGTGGCATAAAATGCCATCTGAGGCCTTCTCTAACTTCCTGTTTTCAGCACATGTGAAATATCCTTTTTATATTCTGTACAATATCCCACAAAAATCACAACATTACCTATGTATGTTTATACCACAACTAATCAAACACATCAAATAAATCCTAAAATATTTTTCAAAAGAGGATTTTGTTTCTACCTTTCAAAATCAATGTACTTCAAAAGTTCTGTGTTCACCTAAGCATGCAAGGATGATAGCCCCTATATAAACACCTATACTTTGTACTGACATTTCTGGGTAGATTGTCCTTCTATCTCTGCAACAGCTCCAGAGCCCAAGTTCAGCCAGCCACACACAGGATATTAGCTCTTCTAACCACAGATTCCCTTTTTACATCTATTTCATTCTTTTTCTCCTTGTTCAAGGAAGCTTTGTTATTGAGCTTAGTGTCCACAAATGCCATTGATCTGAGCAGCAACTCAATCCATACTCCCTGCTTTGACACCCTCTCAGCATGTTAGTAATACTAATCCTACTCAACCAGCACACTCATTGATTTTATAGATTTCTCCCAAAGTTGTGATAATGATATATCATTGTTAAATTTGGTAGAACAAACTGCTTTGCCAATCTACCAATGTGTCCATGGACCATGAGTCACAGATTGCCTTCATTTTGGACATCTCTCTCAGCGGTTTTATTCTCCCTTTTTATCTGCAACTTTATCTTCTTTCTTCCTCCGCTCCTCTCCCATGCAGGTCTGTAGAGAGAATTAAGGAGCTGGGCTCTCTCTCAGAGAATGCAGGCTAATCGCAGATGTGACTTAATGCACCTAACCTGGCTGACTCCACAGAGCAGCCATCATATTCCATAAATGATAGCTGTTCACCTTCCTGAACAATAACATTCACTGTGCTAAAGAACCAAGAAGGTGGAAGGACAGAGGCCAAAGTTTTAATAGATTCTACAACTATGAGAAGTTTGTGATTGTAGCATTCACTTCTCATAGCTAAACAATTCACAAGAGTGGGAAGGAAGAACTAATAGGCTACAGGGCAGTGGTTAGAGCTGAGGGGCAGTGAGGCAGTTGCATCCAAACATAGCAAATGGACTCAGAGGGCAACAGGGCCTATTAGTAAAGGATAAGGACTGTTCAGAGGACCGCCAGGGCACAATGACAGGATGTCTGTCAATCAAGACTGAAAATGCAGCATTGAGGTAGATGAAATATCAAAAAAACACAGGTAGGCCAGTGTTTTTACTTTAAATTGTATACTATACTACTACATGATCAAGGGAGATAAGGGGCAGACCTAATAATTACAGGAATGCAGAAAAAAACATGCAGATGAATGATGGCTTTGATAGCTAATTGGCCTTTAATTCATCTCCAATTTTCTCCTTGGACATGCCAGGAAACTCCAGTGGCATAGATTTCCACAAATTAGGGAGATCCAGTTGTCTGTGCCAGCACATGTGACCTCAGACACTGGACATGATTTGGCTCATGGTCTTCTAATGGACAACAGAATAATAGGAGTGGACTGAAAGAGAAGGGTCAAAGCCCAGACCCTTTATAGGGCCAAAAAGTTGTGTAGACAAGCTCCAAGGCTCCTGTGTCAGAAGCATCAGAAACTTAGACTGATGGTATAAATTCTCCTGTTTAAACTAGCACCAAGCCCACTAAGTGAGCATTAAATTTAAACTCTCTTGTGATAATTATGATGAAATTGAAAATGAGTACCAGTAGTTACTGGTCTTGGACTCAGCCCTTTAAGAATGACAACAACACAAAATAACTAATAACTTAAATGTAAGAGGTACACCGTTCAGTGCTTGCCTTTTGAAAAAAACAAAGACATAGTATATGGACACAGAGAGCCAAATAAAAAATGAAATAAAATAACTTGGTCTTGGAAGGTGTGGTCAAATTTTTGTCATAACGAGAGATAAAAGTATGGATAGGAGCACAGTGAGGAATATGAAACAGCAAACACCACTTTATCCCAGGTACGAAAGACTGAATTCTGCAGAAAAACAGCCTCATGGAGCTCCACACATGTTACATGAGACACTACCTGGAAAACAAAAGAAAAAAAATCAGTGTACCAGTGTATTACACTAGCATAGACAGGGAGATAAGTTGAAACTTGCCTGGATGAACATAATGGAATCAGCTATTGGTTTGCAATGGGAGAGGCAAAAACAGCCCCATTGTCTATAAGCAGACCCTGTCTTTTGGCCATTTCTGACAACACCTAATGGACAACAACCAACCAAGTGGAAATCTTAACTGATAAAAGCCTGAAAAAAGAGACAGGTGACATGTTTTAGTGTAGGATGAGTTATCTTGATTTCTGTTCACACGTCAGCTCCAGAGGCCGGGATTTGTGCACTTTGGTCAGGTGAAATCTCCATTCAAGCACTTCTGGCCATTTTACCAAACCAGAAAATAACAGGATAGAGGACAGCCGGATACATTAACTCCTCCCCCCACTCTCTACCACAAAAAAAAGAAAAAAAAGAAAATTCACCGAGGTTTATATTTGTGTACTCACACAGGGGTTTAAGATGAATTCTAGAAGAATCTGTAGTAGATTAGAAGAACAGTGGCATAGAGACACAGCAATTTGTGTACATCAAGAAGTGAAGTTATGGCTGCAAACAACTCCCAGCTACTTCAGGGAGAAGGTTCTGCTCCAAGGGTGGGGGAGGGCAGGAGGAGGCAGCAATCTTCATGTCAACCGTTATCTCCTTAATGCGCTGTTTTCTGTTTATTAATAACCCCCCTTTTCCCCCATGTTTCCTTGCCATTTCCTTTGCATGCAATCTCGCTCCTTAAAAGGCACTGAGAGGAAAGCCAGCAGTGATTCTTTAAGGATTTGACTTGCAAAAAGCACCTCATATATTGTTTATGAAAAAAGCAGCCCCCCTGCCCCCCAGCATGTTAGTTTGTTTTATTTACTTATTTTTAGACTAGTGCACTAGTTAGAGAGAGGCGCACTTGTCTGTGCACATCTGTGCAGATGAAGACAGATTGTATCCTCGTCTGTCATTTCTCATAAGAGGAGTCAACACACTTCTATTCAGGTTAAATATTCCTGGGTGACATTTTCAATGGAGTCAACACATTTCTTTAAGAAAGAAAATGGGGGAAAGATAATAAAAATGCAGAGAGTATGGAGCACAGCCGTAATGATGGAACAAAAATTAAAAAAAGAATCTGTCAGCGTGTGTCAGTTTGCTCCACTCTGTAGAAAATTCCTTCAGTGAAATCTTGCAAAAAAGAGAAAATTATCCTCCATAATTGGCACACTGATCAAAGACTGTGATGGCAGCTGAACAATAAAATCTTTAATTTAACAGAATTCATTATGAGCTACTGTTGTAATGCCATGAAATATTAGAATAAGTAGCATTGGAAAGAAAGGATATCAAATGATTTACTGTTGAATGGTTTTGTTGACAGCTTTCCTCCAAGCGACGTGTAAGGATGGCAGAGGGAAGGAGGGGGGTGTTCAATAACATACCTGATTACAGTTCATCTTAATCATGACCTTGACAGGTAAACATGACATTCAACAAGAGACATAAATATGTATGGATATCTTCTCCCTTCCACTGACTGGAAAGGGCACGGAGACATCTTGGCTGTTGACAAGGATTTGGGGACTCGTCATTCTAGGCCAACTTCTGAGTCCATCCAAGATAACGGACAACTAGGAGATGACTTGTCAGCTTTGGTATTTAAAATTGATAGTTTTGATTCATAGGGAAAAGCATACTTTATTATTTATCAAATCCCGAGATTCATTTTAAGGAGTCAGCACATCCGAAGAGCTGAGTGACTACTGCAACATTCAAGGAGGTGTGTTGATCTGAGCTGCTGACCCTGTCTCTGGGCCAGGATGCACACCATGTATGTGAAAGAATTAGGGGCCATAATCTAGAAATTGTGATGACGTCAGAGGTGGTATCACCAACATGCCTGTTCCTGTTTTCATGATTAGTCTTAGTTTTCATGAGTCAGAAAGGCCATCCGACTCCATTAGATCAGACAGTCCTGTATGCTATCCGTCCTTAAGGTAGAATGTCAACGCATTGTTTTGACTTAAGTTCTGAAGGCCCACCTCAAGGTTTAAACTGCCAAAAAGTTATTTGATTGGTTGATTGGAAGGGCCTCAGTGTCTCAGCAGACTATAACTCCTTATGTTTCATCTGTTATAGGTACTTTTTGCTTTAACCATGTGGTCACACTATAATTCCATGTGATCACATTCTAAACACATAGTCTCTGGGTTATGTATTTTTTTCCATGGAATGGTTTTGCAACAACTTATGTCCATGCCAGAATACATACCCGTGACCTGAGGTTACATTCAAGCCACCTGGTACAGTTGAGCCAGAATGCACACACAGTGTGCCTGAGCCAGCATGCACACCACAGAAATTCACAGAGGGAAGGCAATGGAAGATTCAGCCTTTCTCCCAGCAAACCTTCCTGAAAACTCATGTCTTTGTTTGCCAACATCATCACTGTAACATTGACACAGTGGGCAAACGAGGTAGCCCACTGCTCCCACAAAAAAGGGGGAAGGGGGAAAAACAGTTATAATTCTTTTTTTTTCTTCCAAGAGCTTGCTAAATAAATGGCTGTGATGGACAGAAAGTCCAGTGCTGCTGGAGTGCACAGCTTATTATGTTCAGGTGAAATCAAATAAACATCCATACAACACAGATAAACATTAATTGGCTAAATGACCTCCCCACCCTCATTCCCTCTGAACCAATCCCCAGCTATTTCCACAGCCACACTGGAGGTCAGCTTTACTCATTTCCTGAAACTCAGAATCCTCTGCTGGCAAATACATTACTGTGTATCAATTAGGCTGATTCTCTGTGTAACCCAAGACTGCTGACACTAATAAGGAGATGAGGAATGAGCCCCTTAAAAGAATTACGGTGGCCAGGGACTTGAAGTGACAGAATAAATCCTACTGCTATTGCCATCTCTGCTTTGCAGGATGCCCCTGTTCCCTCTCACCGGTGCATAAAATCATCCTCCTCCCTGATCTCTTTCTGTCCCTTTCCTAGGCACCTCAGGGCCTGTCCAACCTGAACTTCAGATCCCCAATGGTTAGCTCATCAAATTCTCAGAACATATGGGCGTGATGGGCTCTGTTTCTTGTTAAACTCTGGTGTTTTTTTATTGTTATGTTTTGAACAGCATCTTCCTGAAAAAAATAGAAAATATGTCTCTGCCAAAGAGGAGGATAATTTAGTTGCTTTAATGAGGTCTTGAAAGAGCACACATCTCTTGTGGTTCGGTTAAAGAAACTAGAGATATACTCTTTCCTGAGGTTAGGTTGTGTCAGTGTCTTTCTGCAGTGTATTCTTTGTTCAGGACAAATACATGCCATACAGATGTCTTGGCAGAGGTACTGATGCAATTGAGGCAACTTATCCTATAAAACATCCATGAGCCCCCCAGATGCGAGCAGAGCTGGGTGGACATTTGCTCTAATACAGTGTATGGACGGGTTGCTGCAATTGAGCAAGGCAGAGATATCTTGCTGTCAAATACAAAGGTAGCAGCGGTCATACATTTCATAAAGCTCATAGTACACATGGGTACCATGTGGCTGAAGTCAGTCTTGGTAGGACAACAGAACAGTGCTGGTCTGCTGAAGTTACCCTGTGTTTTGTCTCAATCTACTTCCTTAAATCCCTTGAGCACTAAGGGTTATTATTGTCCATATTACATTAAAAATGCAGACATTGGAACTAAACCACTAAATTAAAAGAGGAGAGGCCATTATATCTTTTTAATACATTTTAAAACCATTAAATGGCCTTCATAACATCTACTGAGCTAAAGAGTTCCTGTGTAGAGCTGTCCAGCGGGGCTCAGAATGCAGCAGCACATGCTTGTAGCAGCATTGCATGTTTAGTGCTAATCATTCTACTGTAGAGCAGTTACCAAGGGGTTTAAGGTGTGCAAATCTACCCTAGTGTAGTTAAAGAGGTTTAGTGTGTAGGACTCTACTGTAGAGCAGTTATGGAACAGTTTAGTATGTGGAGTCCTACTGTAGAGCAGTTAGAGAGGGGTTTCGTGTTTAGAGTGGGGTTATGGTTATGGTTATGGTTTTGGGTTATTTAGAGAGGTTATGGTGGGGTTTGGTGTGTAGGACTATATGGCGGGGCTTTCTGTGTTTTAGGTGTTGATGTAAAAAAGTAGGGTGGGATATAATGTGAGGGACTCTACTGTAGAGCAGTCATTGAACGGTTTAGCATGGGGGTCTTTTGTAGAGCATTTACGAGCATTTTGTAGAGGGGTTTTCTGTGTGCTGGGTTCTACTGTACAGTAGTTATGAAGGGGTTCTGTATGTGGGGTTTTACCTTACAGCAGTTAATTAGGGGTTGGGTGTGTAGGGTTGTACTGAAGAGTTTTTACAGAGGGGTCTAGTGTGTGTGAATTAAATGTAGAGCAGTATTGAGGGGAGGGGGGTGTCACTGTGGGGCTCAGTGGAGGTGTTCATTTTGAGCCTGAGCAGAGGGGTCCATGGGAGGTCAGTGACCCCCTATGTGTGCTGTGGTAATTTGCACTTCGGGACAAGCAGAGTGTGGCCTTGCCTCTGGGCTAGAAACAAGACCTCACAGCAAGGGGGAGGAACAGCCAGACAAGCTAAGCTAATTATCACTTTTGACCAACTCCACCTGACAGCCAGTCTGGGGTTTTGAACTTCAATGCCTCTCACACAAGCCCTTGTGCCTGATCATAGCAGAGAACTTTGAAAAGAGCCCTGCCACCTCCATGACAGCTAGTCCAGGAGCAAAACCCATCTGAAGGGCCCAGTCAGTGTTTTCACATGAAGACATGAGCAGAGAGGAGGGTAACTCCACCAGTCAAAAGTGGCAGGTATAATTGCACTGAAAATCACTCTAAATCTACTCTTGAAGCATCTTGGGGCTGGGGAAACGTCAGCACTGGTCCCATGTGATGGGATATGTTAAAGCGTTCACACACATGCTGGACAGATGAAGCTGTTGGGCTGATTCTGCAGGTTTTCCTTTTGGCGTCAAGTCCACTCAGCTGAGAAGACAGTTCCTCATTAGCCAGCCTGAGCTCCGGACAGCTATGGGGTTGGGAGAGCATGAGACAGCTGTAGCAGCACGTCTGGGGCATCTGGGTAGAGCAGCAGATGGAGAGGATCATCCTCCTCTCACGCACACACACCAATGCACGGTGTCTTGATGCTCCACATGTATTTAAGATTTTAACAGAGCCCAAGAAGCCATGAGCCAGGAGTGAAGTGCAAGCATCCTGCTTGTGCCAGTGTGTATAGCTTTTACAAGGAGCAACACAAATACTCGCAAGCCCCTTATTTCCTTTAGAAAAGTGCTGGTGTGTGTCTGTGCTACTGTTCCTCATCTCTTTGTGTTTTCACGGCAGTCAGAGGTGGAAGCCTCAAACACTGACCCGTCTGGGGCCCTCTGTGCTCTGAAACAGTTTCTCTGAAGCTGAAGTGCTGGGAAGATGAGAGGATTGTGGGAAAGATAAATCACGGAGTGCCTAACCTCAGGTCACGAATCACATGAGAGGCCACCGGCAATCTCTATTTGAAGCACTGCCTTTACACCTTCAGGTCTCTGCTCTCTGGCCCTGCTATAAATCAGCATAAACTCTCTTAGCCTCTCTTTCTCTGACTCTTTTTCTCCCTTCCTGATCTCTGTGGAGACATGTCACCCCTCCATTAGCCAAATGCAAAAAAGAAAGAAAAACGAAAAAAATGCTATTTTGACTTAATTATCTTCCAGAAAAAAATCATATCTCATGGGGACTGATATTTGTTGGCCCCTGTACTGATACACTGTATACCAGCATTGCCTATGGTGACTTAATGGAGTACATTCACTACTTCACTGGTCTCTAACAGGAGATGAGCAACATTCTTGGTTGTGTTTTGTACGATATGGGAAGAACTGCTCCAAGTCCACCGCCATGGACAGCAGTGGGCTTGCAGTGAAACTGTGGTGGGCGTGAGTGAGGGGAGGTCATCTTGGCGAGGCATTGATGTGGGAGAGCTTTGGCACAGCATTGGGCTGTTGTGGACCTTTGGGCAGAGGAGGGATCTGCCCCTGGGTCAGTCCCCTCCCACTGTGGTTGGAACATGCTGGTTTAAAGCTCAGAATGTGAAGAATGCAGGGTGCAGCAAATTCAAACTGCCAGGCAATAAAGGACTATGCAGAGCAGGATGTGGCCTGGACCACCTGTGTGGTTTGACTGGAGGAAGTTCCTGCCTTAAGTGCTGAAACCTGCAGATGTGCATACATCAGACCACTGTGGTACACCATGTAGCATCAGCTGGCCTATGTATGCTTTGATAAAGAACATGCCTGTAGGTTGATGAAAAGAACATAGCCATCTGCACAAGCCATTTCCCACAATTTGACAGAACTGTTACCATCACTTCAAATGGAATGGTTTCAGAGGACTGGTTTTAGTTTTGGAGTGAACCAGCACATCCTTTCTCTGTGCAGCTGGTGTCATGGCAAATTGATTGATGTGTGTGATATCCTGTGTGATGATGTTGGTGGCTGAAATGAATGTTACTATGTTTTCAATTCCAGAAAAAGGAGAAAGTTGCTTAAACATACAGATTGTTCATTTTCCCCCGATGGTGTCCATGACCCAGCAAATCCTTGAAGGCACCTCATTGCTAGAAACATAATTATACACACATAATGACAATCAATTTCTAAAATAATGGGATAGGGAAGCAATTACCAAATTATTCCCAACTGTCATAAAAAGGACGTGTGTAATTATTTCAAAATTAGTCCTCAATAGCACTAGTCAATCAAATTTTCCTTTTCAAAAAAAATCACCTTTTTGAAACCATTGAACATGTTTCCCTTCTACCCCACTTTTAATAGGACCCTGGTAATTTATCACATTTATATAAAACCTAAACTTGACTGAAACCTTTAACTGGATAGCTATGTATTTTAATTGATATTTCACTGGAAACTGAATGTAAAAATCAGCAAATACAAAGAGACACTATGCCTGCTTCTAAGCTGGTGACACCTCAGCCATGATCATGGTATATTTCCTTCAAATATTAAAAATGCATTTTCATCAGTGAATTTTCTTAAAATACAAAGGCACCAATTAAGACAATGTATGTTAAATGAATAACAGTATCTTGTGCACCACTGCATTATAAGTTAAAATATATGCAAATAATGTTCCTACAGATTTAAATGCTTGCTAGAAGGAACTATGTACCACTCTGTGTTGAAAAAAGAAATTAAACAACTGTGTTAGAAATCGAAGATTATGGAAATATGTTGCAAAATATAATATAGTCAATTACTATCTTAACAGAATGTAGAAACTGACCACACTTCAACACGGGCTTAATGAATAATAGTGTTACTTGACAAGCCTCAGACAAGTCCTGTCTCTTAACAATAACACAGAAAACTGCATAAGCAGATGATCCTCAGAAACTGACCACCTCCCTGAGATAAGTACAGCAGCTTATCCATTGTTACCAGGCGGTGTATCACTGGGGCTTTGGGTCTGGTTCCAGTGGGCACAGGATGCAGCACAGACGGAATTAGACATGATAGAAGACCTTACTATCATTCACAGGGAGCATGATGAATATCAGTAAAAAAAGGTTGAAGGAAAGACATATTCCCAATTTTAAGTAACGGCAAACAGACACTATGTATTTACCTATTGAACAGTCACAGTCTGATGACGTGCTGATGAAAGATACTATCCACTCAAATCAACTGGACTGGTTCTTATCTAAAATACTGCTGCAATGACTCCCATGATCTCAACAGCTGTAACCATAATATCGTAGCTTGCAGATGTCATTGTATACAACATGCATCCTGTGTTTGCAGACAGTTCTTTCCTAACTCAATGGACTGGTCCACATAGATGAAGCTGAGCTGGCACAACCAGCAGAGACGTCAGATGGCCCTGTCATCACTGTTAAACACATTACTGGTTATTTTCACAGTAACAGCAGAACAAGTAACCTTTTTAGTCACCGTCTGTGAAGCCTGACATGTGCAGTAGTCTATTGCACACTGTCTGCTGGTAGTTATCTCCCTGTTTCCATCTGCACACATGTTCAGGAGGGGAGTCACAATGCCAAGAGTTTAAAGAAGTAGTTTCACAACTTGCTCTGAGCAGGCAGTGAATATCATAGTTAACTTCAAAAATTGCACTCTGCATTTGGATAAATGTATATTAAGCACTAAGAATGATTCAGGAATCCATTTAATACTTTTCTACATGTAGAATGTATTATTATCCATTATTAGGAATATGTTAGAATTACCTCTTAAAATTGCATCATGGGGTACAGAAATGTTTAACAAATCTCTTGCACTTCAAGGACATTTAAAAATAAGTTGCCCCAAATTTGCAATATTTTATATTTGGATTTTCAAAAATAGTCTCACAAAGGTCTACATGAGTGACATTACATTATGTCACATTCGTTAGATTAGAAGACAAAATGAGGAATTAAAGGAATCATCACGAAGTATATTATTAATTGGCTTCACTATAGAATACAAAGAGTAATGATATGATCACTTTCTTAAATTCCTTTCTCAGATGTGGAGTCCCCCAGGGATTGGTGTTGGGACTCCTGCTGTTCCTTATTTACTTAAATGTCATCCATAAGGACATTCAAAACAAAATATTTAAGATGGCTAATTTTATTTAAAAACTCAATTCAAAAAGCAAAAAATCCAAATAATTGAAATAACCAAAATAAATAAATAAATAAAATTCTGAACTGGTAAGACACCTGAAGAGGGAAACATTTACAGTTTAAATTGTTAAGTTCATCATGTGGGTAACAACTGGGTTATTTTATGAGAGGTAAAAAATTTGAGTGCATACAGCATGAAAAATAATTGGTTGCAATAGTTGGCCAAAGTCATTGGACCAAAGCACTCTAAGGATGCTGGAATATACTGTCAGACCTGCCTCCAGCCAACTCCCTGTTCAGTCACGCCCACGCTCTGAGTCACCCGAGTTTTAACCACACCTGCAGCAAATTCAGTTAATCACCACTGGGGGATTTAAGGACTGCAGTTCAGGCACCTCTTTGTGAGGTATTGCTATTGCATACTGAACTGGTTTCTTGGTGTTTGTACTTTGCTCAGTTCCTGTTTTGACCTGTTTGCCTGTCTCTTGACCCTGCTTACTTGTCTGGCGATTTGGATTGTTTGTTTGGGACTACTGTTTGCTCTCCATGTTCTCTGACCCTGGCTTGTGTTTGGACCATTCTTGAAGATTCTGTTTTGGATTTGTTGGACTCTGCATTAAAAGTACTGGAGCTCTGCACTTGGGTCTTCTGACTCTTTTGTTACATATACAACAAAATGTATGGAGTACAAATGATCTACGGAGGTTATATTACGGTTATACAATGCCTTTTTGAGACCACATTAAGAGTACTCTGTCCAGTTCTGGTTGCCACACTATAAAAAGTACAAAGAAGAGCAACAAAACTATAGAAGGCAGGTTTAAAATGATTCTTCTTCATTCTCTTTAATCATCTGGGGATTTGACTTGTGTTTTTAAAATCAAAAAAGAGATTATGTAGTAACCTAGAGTATCCATTTCAAGCTGAGTTCTCAGATAGGACACAGGTGAAAGTATTTACCAGGATTTGTAATAGAAACAGAAGCACAAGCACTCAAGATCAAGCTTCATATAGAGCTAGATAAACCTGAGTATCAGCAAAATAATGAACCTAGTTGGGCTAAGTGGCCTGTTCTCATCATTAATTGTCATATTAATTAAATCACACTGATTTTTGTATATTATAGTTTGTGTGCACTGCCTTATAACAACTAAGAAAAACACTTGAAAATCTTTAATAAAGTGTGTAAACAGATGAATTAATCACTGATTAGGCATTATTTACACAACATTTCAAAATGATGTTACACTTTTTGCCAAAAATTAAAAGCTGCAAATGTGGACCATTTTGGCAGTTTCTTGACATATCCCAAGATGTACTTTTGTCTTACTTTGATATTTTAAAAATGAAATAAATGTCCTTTTCATTTCAGTTACCATTCCCTCACTCCCATGTCACAGATGCTTAATCACAGTCAGGAACGTATTGTTTTCACTATACCTTTTGCATACCAGCTGAATTTCTGCTGTAAATTCTTCACAGCATTTTACTCAAATACAAGCTGTGACAGCTGATAAGTCTGTAAATTGTATGGTTTATGACTGCACAAACCAATGTGAACGGCATTTTAACACTCATATCAATTAATGCGCCACAATAACTCAGAAGCTACAAGTGCTTAAAAATCCATTAACATGATCTGCAATTATTTTCATCAATACCATGATTATTTAATATTTATCTGTATATCTAAACACGCATGAGATAATCAAAGCTGAAATAATGACACCCCTCAAATTTCAAACAAAACCCATTAAGAAAAAAAGACAGCAGTGTACTGCATAAGCAGCAGCAGAGGGTGCCTAGTGAATGGTGTTATGTAGGGAAAAACACAGCAGCATTGTGGAGGCAGTCAAAATTGTTGTGCAAATGTTTGAGTGGAGAATACTGCCTCCAGTTGGCAACATCTGTAACAGGGCTGCTCTGATGTGGCAGGTGCTGTTTCTGGTCTTCCCATGTTGAGGGTTTGTTCTGTGGAGAACTAACTGCTGGAGAAAGCATTTCACTCCCATCCTTTCAGCTACTGTTGTCTTTCACTTCTTTCAAGAATTCATGAAACGGTTTTCAGAATACAATCACATTAATTCTTCCAGAATCACCTAAACAGCATCACTCATCTCTGTCTACTTCTGCCTTTTATTCCCCCCTACTCATTCATCCTGATCCAACAGATGAGGTGTATTGCTCAAACAGCTCCATCAGACCCAAACAGTCCTGGTAATATCTGCCTCAAAATCATATTTGTGCAATACTTTATTTCAACAGTGACATTTAAATCAGAAAGCAGTGTAATATCAGACAGCTTTATATCTGACAATCCATCTGCTATCATGATATGCTGCATGCAGAGGAAGCTATCCAGTTTATTTTCTTAGTGACTGTATTCACTTTGTACATCAACCCCCTGCTTATAATAATATTAAATCACGTAAGGTTCTCTATACTGTTTGTTGTCTTTTCCACTAAATAACTGGGAATGTATTATAAAATGGAAAAAAACCTTAAAATATCAAATATAAGCATTCTTAAGAAGCCACTGGTGACAAGCAAAGGTTTTCTACAACCTCACTACAGGAGTCACTGCATTAGTCATAGCATAGCACTTTTCACTTATAATGGCTTATTCAGAGTAGTTCAGAGTAACAGCCTCTTTTTCCCCCCAAACTAATTTGTACAGGAAAACATCTTAGATCTGTGGAAAAGGTGCTCTTCTTTCATAGAGAAATCAGAAATGTTGCCATTTAGAGGACAATGGCCTGTCTCTGAGTAGCTGCCTGCAGGCATGATGACATTACAGCCCACGCGGGGACAGAAGCCCAGCAAGTTTGAGTTCGAAAGAGTGAGAGATAGATGCTCACATCTTGCAATGTATTCAAAAGCTTATTTAAAACAATTCATTCTGTCTCCCGGAAAAGCTGGACTCTTGATGCCTCATTGAGCAAATGTACCTGAGCTACTTCATCCACAGTTTTAGGGTACTCCATCAAAGAAACTGCCGTTACATGGTAATGTTGAGAGGAAAAGTCAGAAAGCAAAATTCACACTGTAGTTTTGATCTCAGAAGAGTGAACATTCAAGCATCATTATCCAGGTTCATGGGGAAACTCAAATTTACTAAAATGCTACAATAACTACTTGTGGGCAAAGCAGTAGTCCTCTCAGTACTAGACATCTTTGTATCATGTCAAATCTTTATTACTGTAGACAAGATGGTGCACTTTAGAAGTTATTTACAAAACATTAATATCTTCTCAGGCTATTCCTTCTTTTAAACTAGTAAGAAAACTCAGAGAAAATAAAAATGTCACACTACAGCTTCAAGACACTACTTCATGAGCTACGAAAATAATAGATGTCATTTTCCTTTGTTGAATTGTTGAGTTGTGACCTGGATTCTTCTTTTTGAGGGAAAAAACAAATAATATACATAAAAGTTGTGATTAATATGAATGAATGAAACACAATGTACTACAAATGCTTACATTCCACCCCAGGGTGGTATGTTTCATTATATATATATATATATAAAAAGGCAGAAAGATGATGACGAGAGAGCAGAAAAAGAGAGGGCCAGGGAGGCACAAATGGCACAAATGGCTCTTTACTGGCCATGCAGAGGGACAGGGGTGGAAATGATGTGGCATGTCTGATTCTCACTTTGAGATGCCTTGCCGGTGCCCTAGTGAGAATTCAACAAAATTATGTAACAAAACACCTTTCACCCCCTTGGTCTGACTTGATGGAATTGTCAGAAAGAGGAATCAAAATCTTCTGTTTTCATTTCACAGGAATATAACATCAACTTGCCCAGCAACATAAACACAGTGACAAAACAGACATGTAATTTGGGTTAAAAATAAATAAATCTGTTCAGAAAGCTATCACTATCTGAATTTTCCTTTTTGAAACAGGCCTCAGATTATATCCATGCCACCCCCCAATCATGATTATCATGATTATCATGATTACACTCTTACCCAGAAAAGTGTCCAGCTCAACAGAATAGTTAATAGACATAGGATATTAATAGAAATATTTAAGCTTTAATGGTATTTCATTTGCGCTACTGGAAGACTACATTTCTTTACTTACAGGTTCAGACCCAGACCCACATCAATCCTTCATGCCATTCTGATCCCATACCCTGAGACCTGCTTACTGCATATCCTGGCTGGCATTGAGCAGTAACACACAAAGCCACCATGCCCAATTTCACCTATGTGCATCTCTCTATGGCTCTCTATCTCATCTCACTGAAATATAACTATAGCATGAGAAGGGCCCATCTGGATGCTGGCATGACCCTACAGCTATCAGACAGCTAGATGTGTGACACTGAAGAACAGTTAGCTGGTGGAGCTATATTGTGTGTAAGGAGGTTCAAAACACTGGAGCTTCTGGGTGAAGGTGCTTATTTTCTTCCAGTGGCATTACTGATATGTCCAAAAGCTTTCTGCCAGTCATTCTCCAGTAATAGGAATAATCTGCACTGTTGGTGCTACTGCTGCAATTAAAGTGGCTCTTTCAGAGGAAGAAGAAATCGTAAGTGACAGTATAATAGTGAAGGCTGTTTTTTACATGATACAGGCAATGATGGTGCCACAGTAATGTAAAATGTTACAAATATATTGAAGCAAGAATATTCACATTTCCTTCAGTTATCAGTTGTTTTCTTCCCTTGTACAAATTCCATTATAATCATAATTTTCATGACAAGACTTCCCAACTCTCCCAAAATTATACATGATCCTCCCTCCACTCTAAAAATATACCACCTTAAAAAGCCTCAAAAATGCAAAAAGGAGTTGATTAGAGCTTTTTGACTGGGATGCTCTTCCACTGGGATTTTTTTCTAAATGTCTAAACATGACATGATTCCACATTATTCTTCCATTTGTTTTACAACTGTATTCCATAGCCTACAGTCTGTGGTGAGTTTCCCCACAATTATTTTAAATTCAATCACAACCTCATATTTAATTATACATCCATGCTTGTGTTGTTGTAATGATTGCCATGCCTAATATTATCGTAATCATGCTGGTCTTGTTTGAGGATGGTGGAAATGACCAACAAGAATGCTGATAACGCTGAAATGAGAATGTACACGTAGCTCCAGATGGAGATTAACACAGACACAATCCCCAGAATCCCAGCCTCTGCACACATTTCAGATCCAGGCCCAGCCACAATGTTCAAATGCCCATCTGGACCCTTGCACAAGCCCCCCAAAGCCAATATCCCACCTATCATACCCTACCTCTTTTCTCATTCTCACCACAAGCTCCAACTTAAAAGCCCCAGTGACCAAGCCACTAACCAAGCATTGAATGTGTTTTTCAGCTTCAAGAATACAACAGGTTCTGTAAACATTTTATTTTTAAAAATGTTTTCAAGCAAAACAACTCACAATAAAAGACACATTTTAATTAAGCGTTGACAGCAGATGACTGGTTTGTATGTTTTGTTTTAGTTTTTGTTTTGTTTTTTTTTTGGTGGAGACGGTCTCTGTCAGTGCTCATATTTCCCCCTCTGCTTCGCCACACTCCGTGTTATCGGCTCAGATGATGCTGGGAGATTGGGGCGACGTGTGTGTTTAACTGTGTTCTGAATCTGTGCTCTCAGCAGACTGGAGGCATCTCTGAAACAGATCACAGCTCCCAAACACTGCAGCTGCCTTCCTTTGTGTTGCTCTTCCTTGCCGGAGCTCTGGAGTAACTCTGAATTCAGACTATAGAAGGGAGTAGCCAACTTTCCAACATATAGCCATCAAAATCAGAGAGTCACTGAACCTTTTTCACATTATTACACATGAAAAAGATAAAATCCATGACATGTTGAAACACTGTGTAGCAAAAATCACAATTATGGTTTGGAATTTTCCAGAGTATATGATAAATGTTGGATCTGGTACTTGTAAACCATGAGTACAGATACATTTGTGTCAGAAATCTTTCAGGACTAAGCTGTTCATGATACTTTGTATTCCAGATATATTGTAATGATTGCTGTGTAATTCTACTTTAAAATACATGTCCAACAGTATGGTAACACTATGTCATACTTTAGTTGAGAGGAAATACATGGATAACCTGTGAAACCTTCAATCCAGTAAAATGCACAGCTTGCATCAATGCACAGAACAGCAAACAATCTGAGACATGAGTATACCTGCAGCTCAGCCAAAATTTTGCCTTATTTTGGTTCCAATAGTTCTATTATAAAAGAAATTTCTACATTTATTTGATTTGTAGTAAGTAATTTCATATTATAAAGACAGCTGCTTTAACAGACATCAATCTGAAGCACATGTACAGCATGGACTTATCCTGGCTCATTCTCTTGTCGTGGCTTCTGTTCATGTGAAGAGGTGCCATTTCAGTCAAATTAAAATTCTAAAGTAACTTCATCCTCCTGAATATTTGATTGTACCTTATGAACCTATTCATAATGATTCCTGACTCCATGGGTGGCACGAGAAGACATACGCCCCTCGATGCTGGGAGCAGAAAGAGAAAATCACAGTGCTGTGTTGGAACGCAGTGTAATAGACCTAAGGCCTGCACTACACAGAAACACCATGGATTCCGCACAAAAAAACAGCACCATGAAATCTGCTACCCACGAAATGATGCCCTCATTACCTATTTTACCTTAACTGTTTTTCCACTACATTTGGTCTTTAGGAGTGCAGTATTTTCCTGCGTGATAGAAAGGGATGGAAATGAGCGCCAATTGTCTGCTGGGGGGGCCTTTATGCGGCAGAGCAGGAGCCCCTGTGCTGCTCCCTGAGTGGCCACTTGATGCCCGCCATGCAAAGATGCTCAAGCCCCTTTAAGTTAATGTCCTGCTGTGTTGCGCTGCAGATGTTTCTGTGATTTGAGGAACTCTCAATCTCTGCTCCTTTTTTCCCTTTTTCATTCTCTGGACTTCCCTCTCTCGGGCCTGTTCTTTTTTCTTTCTCTTCTAACCCTGTCAGTCCTTCCTTTGTACAACTGTCCCATCGCTCTCTTTGTTACCCTTGGAGTGGGAAAATAATAAAAAAAAAAACAAAATCAAAAATATGTTTTTGGGAAAGGATAAGGTCAGCACAGAGTTGCCTCTGCTACAACCATTAACAACATGGCCATGAATCTCCTTCAACAACTTTTTTGTGTCTGTGTTATTTATCAGCTGAAATGTTGCTCATTTTCGCTCACTGTGAGCATCTCCATAAAACAGTAGGGTGGTTCTGGCCTTTCTTTTGTACAACATTCAATCATCAGGAGTATTTTATGACGTTTTCATATCAGAAGGCCAAAATGGGTCTTTCAGAACAGTTGGAGGACAGAAATATACATGTATTTATGAAGTTTTTGAAAGGTAGATATAAATCCATAATTACTATTTCAGTTGCATGCATACAGAATAACAGCAGCAATTAAAATTGATTTAATTGAACATAAATACAGTAATCATTGTTTACAAACATTAAAGTCATAGATAGCCTCTGTGCAAAATTTAATGACTGGTTTGTGTAAATTAATTGGGCATATAATTTAACTAGCTCTCGTAAAGAATCAAAGAAAGTCAGATCTGACAAGACCTTACATGAGGTAAAAAAGTTTAAATAGAAGTTAAATAAGTTAATAGGTGTCACTAACACCTTTACCATGTATATTGGAAAAAAATGATTTGCAAGAAATCCAAAAATAGGCTCACTTATTCATACTTACAATCATATTGTTGAAACATTAACTTTCAGGTATGGTTTGAAACAAGTCTCCTCCATAGCACTAACAAGACCTAGCAAAACTCAAAGAGAAACACCAGACTCCCTTAATTACAGTGGTTCAAACATTGTTTTAGATCAACTGTAAAATTCAGTATTAAATACAGCACTGAATATATTAGAACTTATCAGAGATGGAGATCAGAACCCAGTATTGATTATTCATGCAATAAAGAAAAAAGGTATATTATAGTGCAATAAAATACACTTAATTCACACACAGACACACACACACACACGTGTAAATATATATATATATATATATATAGAGAGAGAGAGAATAATATAGAGTAATACAGTAATTCAGAATAATATTTCACCCTCATGTACCTGGTTCAAACTTACCATTAAAACAGTGCAGTTATTTAAAAAAAAAAAACTGTATCAGCAGGATATTTTGAGAGAAAAGAATAAGACCACCATGAAATCCTCTCAGGCATTTACAAAGGCATTCATCATAGGTTGCCACAAATGTCACAAGCTGTTTAAACTCTCCTGCCAACAGCTGATGTATTTACATTCCTTCTTTAAATCTGAGGCTATATTAAATGTTATATTGAATGTTAGTGTTCAAATGAATGCAGAGGCAGCACACTGGACTAATCGAGACCCAGCAGATTCCACTTATACCTGGCTTCACCTCTGCATCTCTCCTCAAATTTGACCTTGATTCTCCAGAATATGCACACACTGGACTGTAGCTTATCTTACACACAGTACACTGAGGCCAGATGTTTAACATTCTTCCTGTTTTCCTCAGGTACTTTTCTGTTTGGATCAGTGGTCAGTTTATTCTCACTCAATCCATGTAAATGTACATCAAAAGAGACCTCCCTGCACTGAACAATTAGTAGAATCCCTGAAGAGTGACAGATACACTCCATCACCACAGAGTGAATGTCTAACATATTGCACATTGGAGCAGCAGGCAACATCGGCAGCCCCAAATGGATGTTCTATGTGATAGTGTTATAAGTGCAGTTCAGGGTATGAGTGTAATAAGGATGTGAGTGGGCCCGGCCAGGAGAAGGGTGGAGGAGAAGGTTGGGGGTGGGGGTTGGGGGTTGGGGTGTCGGGGTGAGGGATTCTTTGAAGTCCAGATTCCAATTAAACCCCTGGCTGAGTTCTAAGCACACAAGAAAAATGACTAAGGTACATGACACGGCCAGGTCCCCTCATCCAGCCAAGTCTCCCATTTTAGCCCCTTTGTCTCCCTGCAGCTCCTGATATTTATGATCACCCCTCCTGACATCACCCCAATGCCCCTACCCACCCCCATCCCTACATAAAAAAACCTGACAGGACTGTGAAATAACCCTGGCAGACAGAAGAGCAAGGATCCAGCAAACAGAATCAGAATCAGACCCTAAGGTTCTGCTCCTGAATATCATTCAACAACAGACAGAATCGCTGAGAAATTGCACCAGACATGAAAAAACATGTGAATTCACTAAAGTATTAATTATTTCTGAGGCAAATCTAAAATAAAAGAAAATTTAAAATATATGCATGCAAATATCTAAAAAAGCTACAACACTCATTACATGTGACATGCCCAACTAGATGACCCAGTATCACATACCTGCACTTAGAGTTTTATACACATTGTAATTTTATTCTCTTGGCTACATAATATCCTTCATGTTTGACTTTCACAATGTGTATGCATCAATATTCTAAGGAAGTGTGTGATTAAAGAAAAAAGAAGAATATTTCTAAAGCACAATAAAGAATTTTGAAAACAGGGAGATTTTTTTTCATGAGAAATAATCATCTCTCCTTTATTTAAAAATTAAACCTGTCCTTTTTTGTTTGCATGCATGTATGTACAATTTCGGTTTCAATAAAGGAACAATCACATTCAGGGTGTGCAATGCTGGTAGAATATCTGCTCAGAGGAAGGCCAAATATGACTACAAATTACCCAGCAACCTTTGCATTGCAGAGCGAGGGCCTGCACACTGAAGGCAGGATCACTTTATTTCAGGAAGGCTTCAGGTACAGTACACCTTCACAACATCCACTATTTGGGCTCCCATTCCTCACAGTTTTGTTTTCTCTTGAAATAGTAATAAGAAAAAAGAGCAGAAGCACCTTAGCTGGAGGACATGTTCTACTGAAAGGGAACAGAGCGAAATGGTAGGTTTCAGATGCTTCAGTCCTGCAAGGCAACCGCAGGCATTTTACACCCAACACACATCAGCGTACAAACACACCTCAGCCCAGATAACACACTTTTTCCAGTCCCAAATAAATCCCTTTAACACTGCCAGCGCAACAGAGATTTAATGTGTTCTTTGTATTGAGATTTATTAAGTACACACAGTGAAGCATATAATATTTTGACCCCTATCATATATATTGTATAAAACATACATACATACACACACACACACTCACTTGCATGTGTGTATAGTATGTATAGTACGCACATTATTACACAAATTTTAGTACACACAAGAATTGTATTGCATGATATCAAAGGTGGGGACTGGAGGAGCTGTGTCAATTTCTGACCAAAATTAAAACACTGAAAGTATCCCAATGTGCACCTGGTCAAACGTTTTCATAATTTCCTGTGGAACATTATCTGCATGAATATGTTTCTTACAGGAAAAAAAGACATAGACAGACAAGGCAGTGCATTTGAGCAATGTTTCTGTGTCAGTTCTGCCCAAGACACTAGTGTGGGTAGAGAAATAAAGGAAGGGGTTAAGACAGTGAGCTGCCATAGTTTTTATCATGCTAGTAGGTGACTGAGAGCGAAAGGCACAGATGTGTATTTCATACTCATGACGTTTAAATTCATTTTCCCTTTTAAAGCTGCAAAATTTTGGATTGGTCATTTAAATTTCAAACTACAGCAGAACCTCCCTCACAATCAAATGGATATTAAACTCATTTGGGAGTTGACTGTGTTGATCACAAAGTCAAAAGCCGTGGAAAAGAGTGTCTAAACAGAAACCTATACTAACATTCACTTTCAATATTTATTTTACATATTTATCAGCAGGGGAGGTCACAATGTCTGCACTGCAGGGGAGAACAGCAACAGAATGCAACACCGCAACAGCAATGCTGGCAAAATACATTATGCTGGTGAACTGAAAGCACCACAAATACATACATAGAGTAAAGTGATTGGCAAAAGAATAAGGAGAAAAAAGCAGCAGTGAAAAGGCAGGGGATTAAAGCCTTCTGGATTAAACCAGCGGTAAATTCCCAGTAACAGGCGCAGAGCCCAGTGTGGGGTGGCTGAGGGAGGCAGAGTCCCTCTGTTTTACAGCTTGTGCCGCATACCCCCTCTCACTTGTGTCTGTCAGCATGCCTATGGGATCCAGATAACCCTTTGATAGAGAGCGACGTGGTTATTGCTGTCTGTAACCGACACCTTCCCCACAGCTGATATGAAGATTCATAGAGAGAGGGAATATTCAGAGTGAGCAGCGGGGAGGAGGCCCTGACATGGCAACCTGTACTGGCAGCAGGAAGCTAAACGGCAA
Organism: Megalops atlanticus; assembly: GCA_019176425.1. Classification (NCBI taxonomy): domain Eukaryota; kingdom Metazoa; phylum Chordata; class Actinopteri; order Elopiformes; family Megalopidae; genus Megalops; species Megalops atlanticus. The sequence goes on from CM032881.1 coordinate 17,120,158, forward strand.
TAGCAACGAAATTGGGGAGAAGCGCAGGGGAATAAAGCTGTGCAAGCCCAATGTGTGAACAAGTGTTTGAGGGGATTTGCAATTACCGGTTTTAGTTTATTAGTAACACATTATTAATATTGTTTCTTCCACAATGAAAAGATAGGGCAATGGGACTTGCAGAAAATGTATAGGTAGAGAAAAAAAAAAAGTTTAAACACTGAAGAACATAACCATAAAAATAAAAGCTTCAATACAACCAAAAGAAAGCATTGTACACATACTTTTCCTTAATTTTCAATGTTTACTTGTGATTTTGCGACAAGCATTCACCAGGAATTCATCAAATTCTTAATCATCTGAGATATTTAGATTTGGCTTAGGAAGCATGAGAAAGCGACAATGATAGTCAGCACCCTTCATCAGAAAATATTGCTGTTAGAATGTAAAAGCCTCTCCCTTAGATGCAACTGTCTTGAATAGTTTCTGGATCAGTTGACAAGCAGTAAACATGTCAGTCTCAGGGAGGTTGAATCTGGCAATAGAAAGTGAAAAAAGGAAACAACTACTGGAAAACTCCTGTAACTTCCACAGACAGCTTCTGAACATCACAGTACATCCACTGAAGTCCACAGGGCAAATTCTCAATATGAATCAAGGAGCAAGTGAGAGACAGTGTCATCAGCTTGGCTGCTACATTAATAAGAAAAAAATATATAAGGATTAATTTTTTTATGGATGACACCTCTGGATAATAAACCATGAGGCTGCTAGCCACAATCTCTTGGGGGGGTGACACTGCTGTAAATGGTAAAAAAAAAAAAATAAAATACACACATACTCTGACTCTGCTGGATGCAGAGCTGTGATCTGCAGTATCTCTGTGTTTGAAAGCAACAACAGTGTCTGTGTCTGTGTGTTTCTCTTAGGAGTCTGTGCAATTGTTTTGCCACATATGAACATTTTGGTAGCATGTAAATGGTCTGAAAGTATAACCTGCTGTAATACTTGAAATGTCTCTCACACACACACGCACATGTACATCATCACTATCCTTCACATACCCTTACACTGCTGATTACTTACAAGCTGATATAAACAAAAACATGTACACTTTAATAGCTCCATACAATGTCTGTACACATATATTCACAGATATGCAGTGCCCACAATATAGAGAGACAGAGGTAGAAAAAATGCTCCCAGTCATCTATGTCAGTTACAATACAATATTTATACTCATGTGCTACACCTGCCCATCTTCTTAGTCACCCCTCTCTGTAAATACCCAGGCTCCTCTTTAAATATTTAGAGTGCATTAAATGTATCTGCACAATGGAATATCAACACAATCATACTTTACGAAGGAGACATGTTTTTTCTCTTTCTAATTTTCTATTCAGACAGAATAAATATTCAAATGAAAATCTGTAAATAAATGCCCTTACACCTTATTTACATCATCAGGTGTTTGAGGAGATATTTGCCCTTTTTGAAAATGTTACAAGAAAAAAAAAAACACTGAATTTCAGTGTATTTAATGATAACATCAAATTGGTATTGTGTTAAGAGTACAACAGCTGAAAAAAATGAAATCATTAGTGAAGAAGCATTAACTGAAAAAGGTGATCAACCTAAAATTAGGCCAATTTATTAAAGAGCATTGTCATGTCTCAAATATTTAAAATCATATGTTATTGAGATTAACAGGTTGCACTATGCAACACTTTTCCAAAATGTGTGTTTTCAAATGAGAGCACAGAGGAGTAACAGAGAAAGAGGGACAGAGGCACTGTATTGCCTGCACAAATGTGCATCTGAGGAACTGAGAGTGCCCTCTTCTGCACACAGCTTGCATGATGAACAGGATTTTGTGGGATCTATCTTTCATGAACATTACTGAAATATGGATACACACAATCATGTGTATGCTTCTTTGCTATATTCACTGTTTTCTCCATTTCCCCCATTTGAAATTCTTATGAGTAATGTAAGTAGATCAATCAAGCAACCTATGTTTGTTAAGGTAGAATGAATTCTGTTGCACATAATGAGTAAGGCTTAAAAATGTTTTGAAAATGTACAAATGAAAATTAAACCCTGTTTCAAGACAGAGTAACTCCCTGATTTGGCATGAGTGGGGACAGAGAAACTGATGCTATAGTCACATATTAGACAGTGCAGACAGGACCAGAAATGTGCAGTAAAGGGCTGAGGGGGTGTCAGCACATTCATACTGCAGGGAGTCTGGGGTCACTCTTGATAGTGCTAGAACCTGGGGCAGTGGACCACAAGACCACACAACAGCACCCTCCCTCAGAAACTCTCAACACTCCCCTCCTCACCCCCGACCCAGGGAACCATCTGGGGCATTCACCTCACACCCTGTCTGTACAACAATATTCTCTCACACACATTCACACCACGTGTACAGTACTTTCTCTTGTACACACTCACACACACACACACACACACACACACACACACACACACTGTGCCCTGCCTTCCCACACAGCAGCTATGCTTTACTGTCTCCCACACACCAACTCACAGACCTGGCTTCTCACAGTGGAAGTATCTCACAGTATTCAATGTCTGTAGATACTGGACCAATATACTGGCAATTTAGCCTGGACATTTCTGGAAAATAAGTTTTCATACACATTATTTTAATTAAAATCGCAGTAAAAATAGGAAGAGGATTATTGAAAAACAATAATAGCATTTTCATGAAATGTACTCAATTTAATTAGTTCTGATGGCACACAATTTAAATTTTCATCAATTAGTGAGTTTGTTCTTTTCTGATGGTAGTGAAAATTTAAATTACAGAAGCAGCAGTTACTTTCTTTTACTTCTTTTACTTCCTTAAAATAACTTAAAATACCATTCATTTCCATTCATACTTGATTTACTTACTTAAAATATTTATCATTTAAAATTACCATTAAATTGGTTACATACAAATGCAGCCAGTCTTAGTAATTTGGTGTATTTCAGTCATGCTTCTGAAATATTCACTATTATTGAAAGTGGCTTTAAGTGCCATTTCTGTCATGGGGATATGTATTATAAATTTACGTATTTGTCAAAAATACTCAAAGCCAAAGAGGTCCAACAGGGCATCTTAAAAATAGAATGCTGTCCAACAATACAACAGACATGCAAAATAATCTGTGATGAAAAAACAAAAACAATACACACATTAATCTGTGTATGGTGTGTGCTTGTGTGTACAGGGTGTGTGTGTGTGTGTCTAAGAAAGAGAGAGAGTGTGTGTGCGTGTGTGTGAGAGAGAGAGAGAGAGAGAGAGAGAGAGAGAGAGAGGTCCTCTGGCTTGTTAGTATCATACATACACATAACACTCCAAGCAGAAGAGATCACCAAGGATGGGAAAGGATGACCTATTTTTTAAACCCATATTTGATTACCAGGTTTTATTAAAATTGGATCCGAAGAGGCCAGTTTCCCATTTGATTTTAATGAAGGCAGCGTGGCTGACAGGAGGCTTTTGATTTATACTGTGTTATTAAGCCAGCCAAGGCAGCCACGCTAGCCAGGCAGACAGGCAGTGAAAGACTAGGGCCTAGCCTGTACCATCCACCCTGCAAACTTCAGTTTCAGTCCCATCACTGCCTAATCTTGGCTCATTCACCCTCATCCAGCTTGATACACCAGGCTGGAGGTAGAAATATGCCACCTAAAAGAACAGGGGACACATTTCCTGATTTTGCCCTTCCTGTGCTGAAATGATCTGCTGTGTTTATTTCAGAATATATATATATATATATATATATATATATAGAGAAAACATAAAATGATCAATAATAAACATGAAACCATATGAAATAAAAGAAGACCAAAATTAACATTTTACTGTAACCCTGTGAAGACTTTTAGTGTGTGTGTAATTACAGGACTACAGTAAACTACATATATAAATAGTGTAGTGGTACATAAATGGTGCAGTCCATTATAATTTGTTTGTACTTGTGTATTTTACAAAAGGTTCTATCAACCATGCTCACATCTCCAGCTGTCTAAAAAATAGTAGCACTATCAGATGACGGGTGGACTTTACACAACTGTATTCTATGACTGGTCCTCCGGCTAGCATTTATTCCCATATTGCAGCTGGAAGAATGAATGGAAAGATTTTAAATAAAAACACTTACCCAGCATGCATTACCCTGCCTTAGTATTTCATAGTGACCATGGCCCCCTGTTCAGCCTCATCTCCAGTGCAATATGTAAGAACTACAGTTTGCTGTCTAGTGCAGGGGAGAATTCTGGCTGTGTGGAGCCAGGTAAGGAAATAGAGGAGCTTGCTGCCGACTGCCTGGCTGCCTGGCTACCTCTCTGACCCATGCAGGGTGACTGTTACACGCTGGAGCACATAGACAGGCCAGTCAGGTGCACATAGGGAGGGTGCAGGGAAGGTATATAAATAGAACAGGGAGGAAACATAAAAATCATGCAGCACAGGGAGAACCTGGATATAAACAGAAACATTTACAGAGAACATAAAAGAGAAGAATACAAAGAAAACAGAAAGGCATTATTATTATTATTATTATTATTATTATTATTATTAACAATAATAATAATAATAATAATTTTAAAAATCAATATACAGTATTGTTCCTCACTGAGTATTCCAATTTAATCTGTATAAATCTGTATAAATCATATTGTGCTTTATATCCATTTCAAATCTATTACAGTACTATTAGTGTAATTCAAATGCAATATATGCATGCCACTAGGAAAGCAATGTGCCCAATATGGAGCTAAATCTGTCTGAATACCTAATATGAAAGAAAAACAGGAGAAAATTGCATTTTCTTTTTTAATGTTTTGCTCAAACAGAGCACTGCTGTCAGGCCCAATTTTTTCTGTGTGTCAGACAAAAAGAGGAGAGATGGAGAGGAGGGGTGCTGAGAGAGAGGGAGAGAAAAGGGAGAGAGAGGGGGAGAGAGAGGGAGATGGAGGGGGTGCTGACATGCACTTGTCTCCAATCTCTTCGAATACATTTCACAATTCATCTGCTTTGTCTCTGCTGCCACGGCTGAGGACAATCAGACCAGACACCCATTAGATTCTTCATACCCCCACCTTTTCCATATGACACACTGGAAAGGGGGAGAGGCACCACAATTCAGACTCTACACCGAATGGGGAAATGTCAGGAAGGGAGTAGATATCAAAACCACGTTGTCATGGAGATCCAATACAGACCAGACATTACATATATATTCTCTGTTCACTCCTATGCATTTAGTACTGTCCATTATTATTATTATTATTTAATTCAACTGCTGAGTATTTGCATTATACGTTTGCAGTAATTTAGGTCTCTGTACATCATGACATCACAGCTATTTTTTGTAAATATTTCCCATTCACACACATATGTGTAATTTTTATGACAATTTTTGATATCACCATTTAAAATAATTCACTATGACATAATCTTTGAATTCTTCAGAAATATACTCTCCAAAAATGTGAATATACTAAAAGGAATGCCAAGAAAATTTTTCCTGCAATATTAAACTACCATCAAGGCTTTCAGGGACATATATGTATGAAACCATTATTCGTCTAAAATTATTCTGTATGAAAATACCCATATAAAATATTTAATAAATATATAATGCAATTTACCAAATACAACATAAAACATTAATGGATCACACTTATTTTATTCAGTGTTTTATTTGTCTTGACATGTGAAAATATTTACAAATCATACATAGATAATAATTAGATTTCAGAATGTCATCAAATCATAAGGCTGTGACTATTTGTCATTTTACAAATATTTTGTTCATCTGTTTCATCGAGCATTGCCCTGAATGGCGTATTATAAATATATTTCCATGAATTAAAATTTCAGTTTAAAATCTAAACCTAAACAGAAATGTCTGTATGTTAAATATGAGGCAGTCCAGTACCCCACAGTTAAGGTGCCAGAGTATGGTCATGTGACCAGCATGCCCATTGACAGAAGTCACTCTCCAGCGAATGGTATTATCAGAGACACTATGATGCTGGAAAGCTTGACATGCGATCTCCTCTACCAAAAAAAGAGGGTGGGAGAGTGGATGAAAAAAGCCTTCTTTCGTTTCATATCTCATGCAGTGTCTAGAGGATCCTGCTTTTTCCTTTTCAGACTTCATTCAGACTGGGAGAAACACCATGGTCTGGATCGGAGCTTTGCTTCATGCAAAACATGCAAACTACAAACAGTATATTTTGTATCATGAACAACAGTTACTTGACACCTATATATTACAAGAAGAAAGATTCTAAACATAAACATGGGGTAGTCACAGTCCTTAAACTCCATCCTCAGCCGCCCCTTTTCTTTGTTTGGTCAAGGGAACTGAGGACCTAGGGATGAATGTACAGCTCAAATCATGACACAGACATATAGCTAAGGAAAGACAGACAGTGTCAATGCAATGGCAGTCTGCCATTATAATTAAAATGCCCCAAATCCCTGCAACAGCTCTCATCCATCTCCCTTTCTTTTGCCCCACTCCCTGTGCTACACACACACACACACACACACACACACACACACACACACACACACACACACACACATGCGCACACACACATACACGCACACACACACACACACATGCATGGCAACACACAACAAATGTGCACATGCACACATCATGATGAGGGGATTTGAAATAAGCACATTGTAGCCTGTCGTTGTAGCCTACATATCCTGTGTAGAAATATCACAGTAACACACAAGGATCTCATTTGATTGTTAAGATCATGAATGATCCCTGATTATGAATGATTTGTATAAGATTATGTCCAGATTCTCTGCTTCAAAAAAACATACAAAAAATAAGTAGGACACATTGCATGTGTCTATAGATTTGTTTTAATTAACTAATTTTCCTTAACATGTAACTTATGAGAAGGTTCCAGCTCAGGCAGGGCATTCACAACAAAAATACACAATGAGAATGGTAATGAACAGTAATGTATAGTGTGATACACTGTATTATGGTACAGGCTGTAACCATCAGTTATTTTTTATGGGACCACAGACAGAGCAGAAGACAACAGGGTCCCAGTACTGTGTATGTCTATAATAACAAAGAGAGTCATACTCTTACATTTATATTCCCAGAACAATGCCATCCCCCTGTGTTGGGACCACTGGCCATGCTGCTTAACAGGCCACACTGCCCTCTACTGGTCACCATGATTCCACAGAGAAATATAATTCATACATAATGTTCAGGGTGGTGAATGGACTCATTTTCAAAGTCCTTTTTTAAAACTTAAATTCAGTGTAAAATTTATTTTTACGAACATTAGTGGTATTATATATAACAAGGTTTTTACGGTTTTCCCCTCATGTATTTTAAGTTTTGAGTGAGATTCAGCTCTACTTCAGATTGCTTGAGAATTATATTTTGTGGACATTGTGTCAAGACAGTAGAAATTACAGAATTAGAGACGATGACTAATCAGTTGACTACTTGGGGAGTTTGTTAATCTTGAAAGAGAAAATGAGACACACTCATTTGCAGATGAGTGCCATTTGAGCACAAAAACAGCACCTACCAAAGCAGCTATATTCACCCTACTCTAAATCTCTGAGCTTTTTCTGCTGTTTTTCCTTCAGAATCCTTCCAGAGTAATGCTATATCTGAGTGTGGAATTATTAACCCCATGTGCAAGGGGCATGAATAATTTTGTGATCCAGGTGTATCCTCCCTTAATGCAGAGACACTAAACTCCTTTCCTTCAAAGCACAAACACACACACACACAGTTTAGGTGCTGCTCGCCAGGAGGTGGAACAGCCCATAATCATGAAAATAGAAGCTGTCTTTTTGGGTTTCAAAGTGCATTATAAACCAGGTGTCAATATCTCACAGCACAGACATGCACATGCATTGCAGAGGTTTAGCCAGATTTAATAAGTCAACCTGGTGCTGTGGGTCCAAAAGATCAGATTTCCACACTATGCTTGATTTGATCTAATTCAATGGATGACCACTGAAATGCAGAAAGGTTTTGTTTAGTTGATTAAAAAACATTTAAGGCTTCTGCAGTGTTTTTATTTGGGGGAAAAAAAAACACTTGAATGTGACAAGAGTCCACAATGCACAGTCAAATCAGCAGGATCTAGGCTTTTCATGGAGGCCTGAAACTGATGAAGGTGATGGATACTTTTTGACTTTAAAGTTACAACACGCCATAGAATGAGCAATAGCTTCTCTTCACTCCTGCACCTTGTGAAGAGAGATTAAGAAAAGGAAGAGAGCTGCACCCGCCATGGCCCCTCAGAACAGAACGAGGAAATCTCAACTCTGTGGCATGTGAGGCATTAATAATCTAAAAATGTCAAGTTTTAATCGGCGCCAGTGACACCGTCATTGTCATCGCGTCAAAACACCGCCGCTTGGAGTGGCATCTCCGCACTGCTTGTCGCCCTATAAGTGCCCATCACTGTGAGCAGAGAGTGCCAGCTCAGTGTCTCCCATACCATTCTGGCAGAGAGGGGTTCTGTCAGCAGTGGGGATAAACAGGGTTTACTCCTGAAGACACCTAGCTTATGCAGATAACTGGGTGAGGCCATATAAGCTGCAGTGCTCCATTCAATTAAAACTGTCATTAGTAGCTGAGTCCTACCTAAGTAATACACATTCAAGTGCACCAGGTGAGAGGCTTAGTAGGGCATGGCTTTAGCATACTTTAGTGGAAAAAGCTCACCTGAAATGAGCTGGAAAAAGAGTTGCCACCCTTCATCTGTTTCCCTGTTTAACTACTACAACAGCTCTCCTATAAGTCTAAGTGGGTTAATTCCTAATAATTTCTTTTTGTCATCAAAAACAAGTTTATTTTTGATGGTCTCTTCAGCTTTGACCCTGTGACCATGAAGGAAAACTATCCTTGATCATGCAGTACATCTTTCACAGTTGCTGGAACAACAGTATATCTGTGTGACAAGTGAAATTACATTGTAAAATAAAAAAAACACATAAAATTTATATGTAGCTGCTTACATGATGAAAGAACTTACCTTTAATTTGAATTATGACAAAGTTCTGCATGTAGTCTACATACTGAACAAAAAACGTAGGATCATCCCTTTTTACATACAGTTCTTGAACATGCTTAAAGGAACCCAAGCAACATAATTGTATTGTGGGCTGGGCTGCCCTTCTCATCAGATCCTCTGTGAGGGCACAGCAAGGGTGTGGGAATCAGATATGCCTGATTTTAAAGTCTGCCCTATCGATAGAGACCAAAACACTCTACAGTTCAGTGTCAGCTATTCCAAAACATATATTTGACATATTTAGTCAATTTGTTTTCTTCTGGCTCCTTAGGAAAGCTTGTGGCTTAGACACATCTAATGGAATGAATTGAACAAAACACAATTCCTGTAGTAATTCCAGTGATTTCACAATGTACGTCAGTGTATGTTTGTGTGTGCTTGAGCATGCCTGTGTAAAGAAAGATAGCTCACTGTTGTATATACTACCTTACTTCATGAAGGTCCACTCTACATGTGACTCAAGTGGCACAGGTTGTGCCCACCAGAGCACCCGTGTGTGCCACAGCAAAGGGCAGAGATCAGTCCACACACTCTCAGTGCTACAGTGAGTCTCCATCTGAGAAGACACCCAGAGACCAGGCTCTCTAATAGGGACAAATTGGCAATGTCTGTGCTGCCCGGTGTGGTGCACTGGGAGTCCTGGATTGATAGTGATGCCTAATGATCCCCCTGGGTAGATCAATACCCATAATCCTCTTTCCTGCCTATCCTCGTTATTGGCAATAGAGACCCAAGAGGAGCAGGGGGAAAACTGCACTGTGGAGTGATGGGGCAGAGAGTTTACCCTAGTCAACATTTTACATATGTGGACACACACACACACACCCACACACACACACACACATATACACACAAACAAACACATGTATTAACACACAGACAAGCGAACATAACTAAGTGTTTGAGGACCACGGAGGGATTCACATTCATACACATGCACAGACACACACACAGACACACACACACACACACTCACATTGTGTATGCAATCACATACACCAACGCAGCCCTACAAACTGTGAAATCAAATCAAACCCATACTGTCCACATGCACTGAGGGATCGATATTTATTCTCCTGTTATGTATTTATTAGAGTGTGCAATTTCACTGGGCCAGTCCAGCCTAATTTATATTAATTATATCTGAATCACTGCAGCTACAGGCTCCAAAAACTTCAATTGAGATATGACCTAAAACAAAGCAAACCCTACATTTCACTAATGCAATTAGAGGTATGTCTACAGCAACACTAACAGGAATAAATGATACAACATTTATATTCTTCCATGGTATTGGAAAAAAGTTTGCTTATCAAACAAATAAAACATCCTCCAATACTCCACAGAATATTACATACAATAATTTCATAAAGGTTCCTGGGCTTTCGAGTGCTCTGAAACTATTTATCATTATATTATATTAGGTATTATACGCCATCATGTGCTTATTTTATAACATAGTTGATGACTAAGAATCTTTCATAATGAATCATCACCATCTTCAATACACACTGCATTCTAATTTTTGCATTGGACAAAAATCCTAGGAAAGGAAAAAATGTACTTTATTAGTGTGGACTTTTTTGTTTTTGGAATGGTCAAGATAATTAAATGAGGGAATGGTACAAATGAGGGCATTTGTTCTGCTCTGTACTGAGCAGAAGAGGACCTGTGTGATTCAAGCAGTGGGGTGAGCGTCGCTGTGTCCTGTACACCCCTCCGGTTTCTCAGTGCTGTGGGGTGCTGGAGTCATAAAGCATCGCGTCACTCTCCCCACACCACCCTCAAACAGCTCATTACTCCCACCAAACACATCAATACATTTTACTCGGCTGTCACAACACGTACCCACTACACTGCTGACGATGCAGCACTAATTCAACTGCGGCCCCATCGTCTCGCTTCCGCTTTATTCAGGTCGTTGGTGTTGTTTAAAGAAAGATCCCCCAAACACATCCAAAAAGGAGCCACCACTGTCCTTTTTGTGGAAAAACCTGACCTCTTTTTTCTGTGTACAAAACACTGCTCATCTTTCAGCCTATCTATACTGTACATCAGTCAGTCACATCTTTTCACTCTAGTTTAATGGTCCAAATTACTAATCAGGTGTGAAAAATCATCAATCAATTAATTCAAATGAACTGGTGTCTTTTTCTTTCCTACTGTGCATGCTTAAGAGTAACTTAACAGAGGTCTCCATCTGTCCACATTAATCTTAATTAATTTTTATTAATCTTAAATAATTTTTGCTTAAGTAAAATGTTTGCTAGTGTCATTAAATTGATAAGCCTGCTCTTTTCACAGAGAAATATGGATAGAATTGGATTAGGTACAAATAATTCAACTGTTTTGATATATTCAAACAGTAACTGGAGTAGAACTGTGAATTTCACAAAAAATGAAAAATACAACATTTCTTTGGAGTCTCCTTGGAGGACTTTGCCTCTCTTCGCCTCTCATTCACCTCTCCATACAAAGCAACATGCTGGAGTACATTGTTTTTCTGCCTCCGACTACTGCCACAAGTTTATAAAGTTTATGCGATTATCTGCTCTAAACCAATCAAGAAATACTGGTTAAATGTGTCTTGCAGGTTAGAGTTGAGAATTTCATTTTGAATTGTAAAGTCTGAGGGGGGAGAGAGAGAGTGAAGGAATAAGAGAGAATAAGAGAAGCTTGGCAGTGCAGCCCTCCTGGCCTTGTTCCACAGCATAGGAAGAATTACAGCGGATTCTACATCTTTCTGATGGTCTTAGAGGAGCTCTTCAAATAGACACGATTCAGAACAGACTCATGCTCCTAAGAGGGGCAGCTAAGAAGGTTTTTCTGAATTTTTTTATTATTATTATTGAATTTAAAGTGTAGCTTACCTCACTTTTTCTCTTATTAATACATGTATTGAGAATAAGCCAAGCTTATAGGTTTCCAACGGTGAATTACCAGTTATAGAACAAGTTTCCTGACTTTACCCTTTACGAAGATAAACAAAACCCCTATTTTTCTGGAGCTCAGAGGAAGACACACTTCAACAAAAATCTCTTATTCAACAGACACAACAAAGAAAATAAAGTGCCCTGTTTGACTGGACACTTTGGGGTTGTATGACGTATTTGTTCACATAAACCTATATGTGTGGATTTGATTAGAAGACATGCTGAACTATTTCTTTAAAAAAGGACAGAACACACTACACAGCTACTGGTCAAAACAAATTTTGAGAAAGACGGGATACACTATGAACAAGAACAAGAAATTGCAAAGCTGTTGTTTAAAAAATGTTGTCTCAAAAACTGATGCACATACTTTTATGTCATATTTCTCGTTCACATTTAAGACCTTTCTTATGACCTGCCATGCTGACCCAGATATTTTGTCCCCATCTGTAATGCAACAATGAATGAGACAAAAACAAGAAGCCAGGTGCCTCTCCCCTTCCTCAGTCATTTCCCCTCTTCTTCATTCCCCAGTGCTACTCCCCCAGCTCCCACTGCAGTGCAGAGCTACACATAAACGGGTGCGTTTAATCCATTACATCATTATGTCATCTCCATACTAATCTGCACTGCGGCTCCCATTGCTTTGACATGCAAATGAGGTAGAAAAAAGCAAGGGCCCATTAAGGAGGGGGGGAGAGGGGGAGAGAAAGCAATCATCATGTCTTGTCAACGGCGTTTAAAAAAAAAAAAAAAAACGCCCTGGAGCCCCAGCACCATTTCCCCCATCTTTACTGTATCTCTATATCTATTATTCCCCCTCCCCTTCTCCTCCCCTCCCTCACTCCCTTACTCCTCCTCCTGTCTGTGCCCCAACAACAGAGCCAGCTGATCACACCAAACAGCAATCTGCTGAAGATCAGACACCCTATAGAGAGCACATAAACACAGCGGCACGTGGCGTTTTCACAAGAACACCCCCGACACACACACACAGCCACACGCTCCTAATCTGCATATTCACAACAAGGCCTGCCAACACAGGCAGCTGCCTCATGCTCACCACCAAACCCCTCCCCAATGCCTCATAAGCGCTTGCTCACTCTAACGAAAAGCAGGCGCAAGACCAAACTCACACTCACGTAGAAAAAAGACAAAATGAAATCAAGCAGGAGTGGTGAGCCAAAGTAATGCATGCTTGATACTTGCTTCTCTTTTTTCTATTCTTCCACCACGGTCATCATCAGACACCTGGTGACAAGCAGCCACTGATAATCCGCATTCGCTAACCAATCAATCAGAAGCCTTGTAATCAGCAGTGCAGAAAAAAAAACAACTTACCCTGAGTTGCCGTCAGTCTCCTGAGCCTGGGGGCTTGGCTTGGATTAGATTTATTGCTGTTGCAATTCTACAAGTGAACTGCAAAAAATGTAATTCTTCTTATATTAAAATCTATATACATTATATATACTTTTAGTTGTTGTTCTGCTTAACACACATCCATTATTCAAAAACAGTAGCCCTCTTGCTCTTTGTCGCTGTATGTCCCTCTGTGCTTGCCATGCCTGTTGCGACTGTGTTGGTACATACACACTATACAGTAGATATATATTTAAAAACCACACTACTACTGTAGTAGATATAAAAAGCTGGCAAGAATCGTATCCTGCAGATCTGCTGGACTGTGTGCATGGGGGCAATGGGGTGGGAGTGGAAAAACCAAGGGAGGGTCAAAGCTAAACGTTCTGCAAAGAAAACGGGGACCGAAAGGACTCCTGTTTTTTTTTCTCAGAATAAAAAGCTCCCTCCTCTTCTCCTTCCTTCCTCCCTCCCTCTCTGAGCTCATAGGCCTCCCTGCTCTCTATTCTGCATCCTTTGAGGAGGTTAGCTGTCTGGAAGACGGAAAAGGTAACGCTGCCTTTCAGCCTTCTGCATTTTGCCTTGGGGTTAGACAGCTGAAAACCTATGCGCCATCATCATTTTTGAAGGATGCACAAAAGAAAGCAAATAGACAAGAATACATGCTATGGTTTTTGGCATCCTGAAAAGGATCTGATGCCAGATTTAGCATTGGATTACACAAAATCCCATTTTGAGTTTCACTGTCCAGCATTTACATTTTTAAAAATACACTGTAATGCTGGTGTGATTTTTTAAATCACAGAATAGACAGACAAAATTCCCTTTCAGTCAAGAGTCATAAAATCAGGCCCGAGAATAGCAATATCGATTTGTGCAGTAGCAAAAAGTGCGCAAACTCAGTGGTTTTTATTTATTAATTTCATTTTAATTTCTAAAGACTATAAAAACCGACACTTTATAACATACCATACCAAGTCTATTTTTGAGCGTGACAGAAATCTCTTCTTGGCTGTGCTCAGTCAGGAAACAACACAGATCACACTGAATGCTTAGCCAAATTAGACACACTCAAGTCCCTGTAAACATGCCATGATCTGCACACCTTGTGCATTTTTTGTTTACAAACAAATGTAAGTTGTCAGGAAAATAAGGGCTAGGGAATGAAGAGTCAGGGTAGCTCCTGGCTACTTTAAGTCTTCTCCCAAACACCATGTTGCTTTTTTCATTTGTTTTATTTTACTGCTTCTTACCAGCAGTAGAGGGAGGACCACACTGGTGTCCCACATCTGTTTGCTCCATCCCCCAGTCCTGCTCAAGCCCACAGAGATCTGGAGCAAGGTGTGCTGCTAGCTGCATGCACTCTCTGTGCCTTTCCACTGCTTCCTCACAACACAGGAGCTACAGTCATGTTCCACTGTTGTGGTCCGAGAGCTAGAGTGCTGAAGGACTGGTGGCTCCATCTTCTCTTTTCAAATAAAGACAGATTGTGTTTACAGAACATGGCACGCTTGTGTTGTACTGCACTCCGTTCTCCTGTCCCCTCCTGCAAACCACCCAGCCTCTTTCTGTTCATCCGCTGATGTGAGATACAGTACCAGAAATGCCTTGTTTTGGGGGTTAGTCTGTGTGTGTGTGTGTGTCTATGTGTCTGTCTGCAAGAGAAAAAGACAGACAGACAGACAGACAGACAGAGGGAAAAGAGGGGGAGGCAAGTGTCAGTTTGAAGCTTAGTGTCTCAGCAGTACCCTTATTAAGAGGAGGCAGGGGGTGACCATGGCTACCTAGTTATCATGAATACAAAAAGATCCCTCTTCCTGAAATAAAATTTCACAGACAGTGAGGAAGGCACCAAGTGAGTGTCACCTCGGAACAAAGGCAGAAAGAACAGGAAAGGGGAAGGCATAGCAGGAAAAGAGAGAGAGGCTCCTGGTTACTTTCTGTCCTAGCATACAGTTCATCACCAAGCTACCAGTCTCATCATGAATGAAACATTTTTATGGCGCAAAAGGCTGGATTTATGTTAAAACAACTTATGTGATTGATCCAAGTCCATTCAAAGTGTGCTATCCATGTCCAGCCTAGAGCAGCAGAGACTTCAATTCATGCAGGGCCTTCATGAGATTGATAAAGTCACATTATAAATCAGCAATCACTGATGCAGCACATTCTAAAAGCACCATTATGCAAAAGCATAAAGAAAAACTGACACATATATTATACACATAATATAATAATATTTAATATTCACTTCACTTCATAAACCAAATTTGACTGATATTTATAATAATATTGCACATCATTTCCACTGTTAGTATTAATTGCAGTAACAGGACTAGATATTGAATAATTTTTTATCAAGCTGTCTGTAATCAGTTTTGACAGCTGGGTTGTACTTTTTTGTTATATGCTTAGTTCTGGTTCATAAATTGTGGCTTAAATATAAATATAAAAACATTATATGTGAAAATCAAGTGGCTGGGAACCGGCAGAAAACCAGATAGCCTCTAATTGTTACTGAGCAGAGGACTACGTTAGGTGTGTTCTTTATAAAACATTTTGATTCATGAGATAATAAGAAATATTCAAGTTCTCAACCAAAAAAGGAAACATTCTAGGAAAAAACATTCTGCCAATGTAATGTTGGAAAAAAACCGCAATTTAACCCTCTTTCTGTAAGTGAACGAATTAGTTAAAATATCACAATTTTGCTTTAAAATATCAAGATGCTTAACTATCATGTTCCTATTACTTGTTCAATGCGAAACATAATCTAGGTGTCTTTACGCAACTTGTTAAACATGTGATATAATAACTGAGGGTGGGAATTTTCACAGTTATATCGTACCTGGGGTATCACTAAGGAATAATTAATATCATTTAAGAAATTAAGTGTAGTGATGTGATTTCTTCATTTAGCTTCTAAAGGCAGAATGTATTTAACACCCACTTAACACTTTTAATTATTAACAAGTTGAGGTATTAATTAGGGCAATTAAAAGTCAATCTTAGATACTAAGAGACTAAGCTGAATCCTTAAAAAAATAAAAGAAAAAAGTCTTACCAAGAAATGAGCCAGTAAACAGAAACAACTTGATTTTAGAGAGCTATAAAAAGTATCAGACAAACAGGAATACACATATTGCTAATGACCCATGGCAGCTGTCTGAATGGACATGACTTTCTCGGAAAGGAAAAATCACCATTGTCAAATCAAATCATCATGGTGCTGAATGTAAGCAATAAAAACAGTGTCAAGTTCAAGTTCATGGAACGAAATAGCTAGAAGGTTGAACAATTGAAACCACAAAAACAGTGCATATAAAAATCCCACAACAACAAATGTAATGACTAGCACAAACCAGATGAACTGAAAAATCACACATGGTGAGTTAAGCTTTGAACTGCAGTTTGAAATGAAAACTTGGTTTCCTCATGTTACTTGTTCTGAAACCCCAAACATAAAGAGACTGTGCTTTTCAATTCAATAATTTTATCTTTTATACAAGAACCACTCCAGCTTTGTGATTCAGTTCACACAATAACCATTCTGATTTCTGTCAGTGCAGCATAGTTCTGTCCACCTATCATCATCAATGAATATATATTTGACTACTATGCAAAACAACTGAATAAATGTTTATTATTTTTCAGCAAGGAAAAGCTGCACATTATGCAGTAGGAGTGGGTATATGTAGCGTGGACTGAGGTTCACCCTCAGACCATGGACCTCAGTCCCAGTCTACAAGCCTGCTTGTTGACCACCACACTGCGTCCAGCGGCCATCCCCAGCCCCCTCAAATGCAGTGAGGCATGCTTCACGGCCAGGCTGATGAAAAGTGGGAGTGACAAGATTCATGGGTATTGGAGCAGCTGATGAAATGGAAGGACGAACTGATAAAAAACACTGTTTCTCTTTTTCATTACTATACAAAGAATAAGATGATGAAGAACACAGACATTTCACAGAAAGAAAAAAAAGCCCCAACAACCCCCCTTCCCCCACCTTCCACAGAAAACCAGCAAACAACAAAAACAAGGTCTGGGTCAACTGCCATACAAGACAACTACTACAATAATAAACACAGAGCAAGCATGCATATTTACATACTAGAGCACAATGTTACTGAAATATAGCAAATTGAATAGGTAACCTGAGGACATTACTACTGCAAATGCATCAATATTATGGAAGTACCTCCATAATTCTGCAAAAAATTGAAATTTCTTGATGAAGAAACACTCAAACATTCCCCTCACTTGATCACCTTATCCAATTTATTCATTGAATTAAATTATTCATTGTAACACTTCATACTGCATCAAAATAAAAAATAGAAAGTAAAAATATTTATTTAGTTTAAGTTTAGGTCCAAAATCATAAATAACAGACAAAATAGTTTACAAAGTTCAAAGGACATCCTATTTTTCCCCTACTGTGCTGTGTGAGAATATTCCACAACCAGTGAGAAAGGAATGTCCATTCCTCAGAACAATTTAAATCAATATCACTGATAATAGAAGCATTGAGGCTAATGTAGCAGGCATTTCTGAATGACATCCAGTCTTCCTCCTCATTTTTAAAACTATGAACAATAAACAGTCTTGACTGATACTGGACATTTCTTTTTTATTTTTGACATTTTTTTATTCACATCAAATTAAACAAAACTTCACCAGCTGTCATATTTAACACTCAATATCTCTAGCTTTCTCACATCTTTTTCTTAAAATTGTAAAATGTATAAACATGTATACAATTATATAATTATATTATTGTGTTATATAATGTAAGTATGTCCTGGTAATTGCATTGATTTGTCTGAATACTAGATTTAGAGTATTCAAATATTTCACATTTGTGAGCACAACAGCAGCCTGAATTTAATTATGTTCTTAGAACACATGCCTGTATGGTATTATTTTCATGGTGATATTTCAGAGAGATGGGTTATAATGAGGGTGTAATAATAGTTTTTTAGCTTCTGGATGTCCTTCATAGTCTGTAAGAATAAAGAAAAACATAGAATAGCATAATAACAATAACAATAGAATTAAAAAGTACAAGATTAGTATAAAACAATTGTCTTTAATTACCTTTGTGCATTTAACACAGGAGATATGATAAGATAACTAATGTCGACTACATCAGCAGGGAGAGGACAGGCAGGTGGGGTGTGTTCTGTGTAAAAGGGAATTGATTCAGTATTACATGGGAAAGAGTTACCACAAGGCCAGGTGTGACTCTGTTGTGCTTCAGATTCTCATGTTTTCCTTTTGTCTCTACATTGATTCTGAGAGTCTTTCTGCAAAGACTGTTTTAACAACCTCGGAAAACCAAAGATAAATGCTACCATTGCTCTGCTTAAAGACATTTACAAAATCATTCTGAAACAACATACCAAATGGGCTTAACATTTTGGAATAAATGTTTTTTTCATCCATTACTGTCCTGTGATTTTAAATTTGGCCATGACTGCTATGAGCAAATACAGTTACATAAAACCTAAGCAAATACAGTTACATAAAATTAAACCTTCAGAAGCCAACATCAGAGTAAGTTCATAATACTAATGCATGTACTATGGTGAGAGGGTCTATAGAAGGATAGGGACATCACCCTGAACTTTTAATGTAGCAAAGGAGATAATTCAAGGCAGGGACCACTGCAGAGATTGCAACACAATGTGTCCACCAGTAACATGCCCTGCATCTCCATAAGGGACTACTGTTTTCTTTTGCAGACCACCTAGTCAAAATAAGGTACAAAAGCATTTTGCTTTCATACTCAAACCTATCAGTACTCATCAGTACTGGGGTTAGTCCACTAAAAACATGCATGTGCCAAAAGACACAGGCAGATTGAGGAAAAACACCTAATATGCTGTACAGGAATATAATAAACCACAGATACAAAAAAATAGAAAAACATACATAAGTTTTATTATATTGAACCTTCACATTGAATACTGATTGACTTTTCCACAATTAATGAAATAGTGAATTCCCCTTATTAATGATGTATATTAACAATAATTTAAAAAATCATTTTCATTAAACCTGCCAATGCTGTATGCAAACAGATCAAATTATTTTTCAGATTTAACGCCTAATACCTGACCATCAATAAGTCTAATCTGTCAAATACAAGCCCCTACAGATGGAGAAGAGTTTACCAGTAATATGCACACCATGTACGTCTATCCAGCATACACCATGTAAAAGTCTCATTTACAAGCATCAGGAAAATGTCTTTTTGCTTCCCTTGGCTGTGAGAAGGATAAGAAAGTGTCATTACCTTTAGATGAGAATGCATGGACTTCTCAGCCTGCTGTCTCCGGGAAAACAGCATCTTTCGCAATAGGCTGTGGGCCTGGGGTGAAGCCATGTTCAGCTTGCAATTCTTTAAGCTCAGTGGAGCTGAAAAACACAAAATGCAGACAGATTTCTCATGCTGCCATTTTTTTTCTGACGCTGTAAGAATTTGCACAATGGTGATATCGTAGCAAATGTGAGGCCGACATACTGAGATGGTACAGAGAAGGGAAAGGGGTCATAAAACAGAAGCATCAACACACAAATTATTATACAGATCAAAATATTCTGTGACATTTTGTCTTCATTTTCCTCTCATTAACATGCAGTTGGATAGCCTCCTTTCAATGGCAAGCACATTTGAGTCCATAGATATTCCTACTGGGTTTGTTTTCATTTTTATGCAATTCTCTGATTTATGGATTTACAAAATGCAGACAGACTGTGTGTACAGACTGTGTGTACATGCATTTGGTATGTGTGTACACATACGATGACAGAAAAGAACTGCCTTATATGGGGGACATGTTTTCCTAGGGTGACCTCACAACAGCAAGCCAGGAGAACCGGAGGGGAGAGATTGACAGAGATGAGAGATACACAGAGATGCAGGCTGCTGCAGCGAGAGGAGATGAGAAATCAGAAAGGGACAGGGCTGGAATGAGAAAATAAAGAACAGAAGAAAAAAGACAGCAAGAGCCTTAAAGAGAGATAGAAAATGAGACGGGAAGACAGAGAGGCCTTATTTTGTGTGCCAAATCCACCTGCTGTCTAATCTAAAAGATCACAAGGGCATTGCAACGCCTGAACCATCAGACGCTCCCTCTTCAGATCTATTGGTATAGCCGGATAGAAGTTCAGGAATAGGCCATCTACACTTCAACACATGAGCACATATAATATAAAACAAACAGCATCACTCTACCTTGGTGGGATAGCAAATTAAGGGCTCTAAGGTGATACAAAGACAAAACATGTTTTTAATAAAAAAACCAATCTTCATTATATACTGAAATGTTTCTGAGTACTCATTCCTGAATTTGAAATGAATAACAAATGTTCAAAGAGTGCAATAGGTTATCCTTAGGCTTTTTGTGCCATATCATACTAATTCATCTCATATTCAGCTGAATTATAGTTCACTGCAGGGGGTTTGTCTAGGTACCTATGAGGCTTCCCTTTTCTGTTTGATTTGGCTCATTTGGGGCTGTGTGATCCCGGGAGCTTGTTATAACTGCCACCTCAGTGAATGTGCCTCCTGGATGGGGAGGGGAGGAGGCAGAGACGGCGGGTTTGAGAATGCTGACCCTTAGTGCTGGTGTAAGCCACGGGTGAGTGAATGAGGCTTTGCAAAACACAAGGGAAATCTGAACACGGCTCGCCATCTAATGCTGATGAAGAGGTACTGCAATCTATCATCCGGGCACTAAGGCAGGAGTACCAGGAGGAAGGACTTCCTGGGAAACAACAATCATGGCTTCTCTCAGAGAATAAACCTGGGCCACAATCTTGCTGGTCCTTTGAAAGGCCAAAAAAGAACTGCATTACAGGCAAGCATTTTTATTTTCCCCACTTCAACAGTGTGCATTAAATAAAGCTACTAATGGTGAATCAAATAAATCCTTTGTGTATTCTTTCAGCTCCATATTGTACCCAAGGGATTTTGATTTACCTATCACTGTTTGACATTGCCTTGCATTCCATTCAAATATTTTTGTCTAAGCTAAATACATTTTCTGTTGAATAATTTTTGGTTTCTGTAACTTTCTCAACAGCTCATCTTTAAATGCCCCCAGAACTGAAATATCACTTAGGCATAAAGGTAAAGAACAGTCACAATCAGATATCAGATGCATTTACCTTTTATAGTTTTTAGCATCACAATTTTATTTGTCACAGTGTTTATGATGTGATTGCTTTTGACGGGTAAATAAATAGGTGTTTGACTGAAGATGAGTGACAGCTTGCTGTGTCTTTGTAACTCATAACCTTAGGAATTACTTCACAGAGAGGGCTAGCTCCAGAGTGGTGGGAAACTTCCTACATAGGGTTTGAAACATAATTGCAAAGCAAATTGTTTTAAAAATGAAAACCTTAAAAAGCAAACACAGAGATGAGATTCCATAAGCGCTGGCTACTATTTTTATTGTTTTTGACAAGGTGCAAAACATATCCCTTTGGGGTCAAAAGGACAAGAGTCATGATTGCCTCAATTACTGATAATCACTCGCATATGTAGAGGCAGCCTTGATGTTTTTGAATTCAATTTAAAATTCCCAAAATATTATCTATACTAGGCAGGATTTTGAGGTAACAGCCCTTTTCCTTTGCTGCATTTTCTTCTATGAAAAGCATGATGTAACAGTAAAAAATGATTGTACCCCAATACATATACCATTCAAGGTCGTGTTCATTTATCAAGCTGGGGTGCGTGGGAGAGGCTAGACGGAGATCTGAGTGTAAAATGCTGTGAAACACATTCCATGTGACATTTGGATAAGGCACACAACAAATACATAGAAAACACTGCGCCAACTTTTGATGTCTGATTAACTGTCCAGACACAGCGTAACCTTGAGTTTCGACCATTATAAGGGGACAGGGAGGGCAGATAAAAATCATGAAGGTAAGCCAGCCAGATAGACAGACAGAGAGCATTGGAACGGCACAGTGCAAAGCCATTCACAAATCATATTCATTTTCTTCCTTCCGAATCAAAAAAAAAAAAAAACCACGGCACCACCACCAAACCCCGCCCTTCCCCTTCTCTACACCCCATGAAAAAATAAAATCTAATTTTCCAATCCCCGATACAGAGCGACATTCTCTTGCTGGCTCCCCAACCCCTCCCAATCACGCTCTTGCACTGACGCACTCTTTTTCCAAGCAAGGCTCCATTTTGTAATAAGTTCTGATCAGTGTTTCAACCAATCTGCATGCTACTCTAAGAAAATGGAGGCAGAGCCTTGTTAGGGGACAAAATGGAAAAAGACAGTAGGAGTGGAAGAGAAAATAAAAGGGAAAACAATCAAATATCTTATTAGCTTGTATATATGTGTGTGTGTGTGTGTGTGTATGTGTGTGGGGGGGGGGGTGCGTCTGTGTGTGCACGCGCGTGGGTGTGTATGCATGCATGAATGTACGATGCAGTGAGAATGTACTGCAAGTATGTGTGCATGTGTGTACATGTGCATGCGTGTGCAGGAGACACGGAATGTCAAAAAAGCCTCATTGTGCCACTTGCTTATTTAAATTCAATCACACAACCTTGCTGAGGGCTGAAACAGATGGGCTGTAATATGAATTTCTGATCAGCTGGCTGATAGGTTATGAGGCAGGACCATAATTCTATTTCAGCAGCTGCCTGCCTGGTTGCCTGTTTGCCTCCCTAGAAGAGGCAGAGTAGGAGGACTGTGTTGAGGAGCACTGCTGTCCCCTCCAGCTAACCCTCTCCTTCTGTGTGCCCAGTGGCCTTCCCTGTCTGAAGTTCAACATATACATCACACACACACACACACACACACACACACACACACACACACACACACACACACCTTCATTACACCTGTCTATTCAAAGTTGGACCAAACAACAGGTGCCACAGGCACACATTATAGCAAGGAACATTATTGTGTCAGTAGGCAGTAACACTAAATATCCAAACCAATCAAAGTGCTTCCCTAGGGACTACAAAGCAATCTGAATCATTCATTAAAAGTGGTTCATGAAGCCCCTCTCACCCAATGTCTGGCAGAGGGTTACAATGAGTTCAATGATAGCTCTGAGAAGCTCAGCAGATCGGTCCTCCAAAAAACCTGTTTTTTTGTTTAATATTCAGGACTTTAGAGTGTGGCTGCCAGTGCCAGTGTGCATCCCAGCTGTAAAGGCAGTGAATTCCAGGGGCTGAGGGGAGGTTTTGGGAGAATGTTAATAGCTAGTTAAGACTAGGTTCAGGATTGGGAGATATAGAAGTTAATTACAGCCATGATAGAGGGACTTTTCTATTTCTGTACATAAAATAAGTTTTTCATTAATAATGGCAAGGAGATCAGCCGTTATCAGCACCTCCGGAGGGATGACGAGGGAAAACAATCGCAGATTCTTTCACACCATTTCTCCGTCTAATTTCCGACTGTGCATTTCGGAATGAAATTAATTTCCTCAGCTATCTACTAAATCAGAATCAAGTGATTGCTGTTGGTGCCAATCTGACAGGCACAAAGAGATCCTTTCATATACAATAAATTGTGATTCCAAACTAAGGCTTCAATACATTACACAAACTGGGCTTAACCCCACAAAACATCCCAAAGAGGAGCTGGCCTGCCAATCCCCATCATGACTGGGCCACACAACAGAGTACTGCCATGTACTCAACACTCATCTCAACACCTGAGAGTAACTCTCGGTCTTACAGCACCCTAGTCATTGTTGTAGTCATACTGCATTATGTTACTTGTACACATAATAAGAAATATAAGGGGCCAGCATTCTAACTACTTCTCCTCAGGCATAATTTTGTACTTTGTTGAGACTCATTTTTTTAACCCTTTGTTTTTAGCTAATGTCAATGACTTACTATGCTATAAGCACCAATGCACTGTTTTTGAAGTAATAGATTACTCATCCATTATTCATAAGGCCATACAGTATATTGTGTTACATTACGCATGCAGAACCCTTCGGGATACAATGTATGCTTTCCACATGACCTCGAAGGTTTGTATGCTACATATGCGCCAAGGTGCCCGAGGCCTTCTTTGTAAGGTTTAAGAGTTAGGAGTCAGTCCAGATCTGGTGGAGGTGGAGGCTGAACGTGTGCACCCATTAACTACTCCTGCCACTCCCCCCTGGCTGAACAGCTGCTCATGAGGAGGTCCTCCAGAGGGTCTCTCCGAGAGATGCA
The DNA here is from genome assembly GCA_019176425.1 of Megalops atlanticus. NCBI lineage: Eukaryota > Metazoa > Chordata > Actinopteri > Elopiformes > Megalopidae > Megalops > Megalops atlanticus. Next base: position 17,144,755 of record CM032881.1, read on the forward strand.
GCAAGAGAAGGAGGGAAGTGTGGGAAGGGTTAAACGATGCTGTTGTAAAACATTGATCTGCTGTAGATAGAGAGGTAGATATCCCAGACCTTGTACCCTGTCATTACGGCATTACCATAACTGCAGCCTCCCTGGTGGAACAGAAACACAGTGCTGAATTCTTCACAATGATCTCATTGATTTCCATGCCCAGAGAACATGTGGGCCCAAAGGACAGCAAATTGTCGGTAATTTTACAGGGAATTTCACCTGCTTTGAAAAGTTTATACGGAGTCGGGTGGTAGGGAGAGGAGAGGAAGATCGATTCCTAAGTGGATTCTTCCGCAAGGGAAAATAGTGTTACAACTCTTCCAGCACATTATGACAAATACAGGACACATATAGAAAATTAATTCTATTAAAAATGATGGTAGACAGATCAGGAGCTATGGCTTTATGGTCATCCAGTCTTGCTGATCTCCCAGGTTCATATGCTCACTGAGAATGTCCATATTTCTCCAGCTCCAACAACAAAACATGCTCATTACTATCAGTGCCACTTCATTGCAGCCCCCTTTACAGGATGTAATCACAGCTGTAGATGAGCCACTTAGGCCTGTGGTACACAACCACCTAGAAAAGCACAACAGCACCCTAATATAGACCACACACGATACATACCAAAAATGTGTGCACTTAAACTCGAAAGAGCAAGTGAAACTGTGTGGGGTAGACTGAACTGCACAAAATACAGAAAAATACAAAAAAAAAATGTATCGACATTTCCACAGCTTACACAGTATGGATGAACTAGCAAGCAGGTGCCAATTCTCCCAGCCAGATAACACCCATACTATAGCGCTTCCTTACAGTACCTGTGTTTTGATTGTGTTTACTATCTACCCGTACTTTTTTGATCCTGTTTTGAATCATTTACAATAGCGTACATCATTTCAAACTGACTTGGAGGAAAATGCCCTGAGGACAGAGGTTAATTCAGTCAAGAAAGACTCACTGAAAAGCCTGCTCCTATGACAAGCTGTCTTTTAACCTCTTATGAATGTCTGAAATAGGGAGACGCCACAACTTGACATGTGTACAGGCAATGTTATACAATGTTGATAAGTAAAACAACATTTTAAAAGACGAATGTGTGTCTTATTTTATTCAAACAAAAGCAACAACCTACAAGACGTTGGCAAGATATGCTGAGAAAGAAATTCAGTCTGGGATATCTGCCTCTCTATCTGATTTCCTGTAATAATCCTCTCATTTTGGCACCTGGCAATCATGGGAAACATACTACTTAATTATATTTCTTTCATGCTTTTGCTCTGTCCTTGTAACTCACTCATACACCAGCACTCACTGACTTGAGTGTAGGCTCTGAAATATGAAAGACCCTTTATTAAATACAGGTGTGTGTAGCCTACTGGGCATATGTGTGCAAGAGACTGAGTAAGTGTTTAAGTGGGAGAGTGAGTGTGGGAGCCAGGCTCTACACATACAGTGCTTTAAAGTATCATGATCTAACTTCCACAAGTTCACATGTAATGTACCTCTTGCAGGAGATTTCAAGCTATTTTTCATCATTTTTCTTGTTATAGTCCACCCCATTCTAAAGAGAAAAAAAAGAAGAATGATATGATTTGAATGAAGATTTTAAATTGTACTAGTCAGTAGATCCTTTGTGAAAAGCAGTTGCTATGGTTTCGTATGTTTGTGGTTTGAATCCAAACCAAAGTGACACCATCTGTTGTGGCCTGCCACATAGTCACACTGCAATGCTGGTTTCACACTGCTGTCACACTGTTCTTCCACCCTGCTTGAGGATCTGTCTCCTCAGCCCACAATCAACACTTAGTCTGAGAGTGTGTTTTCAGCGTGTGTGGAGCATGTGTGCATGTGTCTGTGCAATATGGATTTGTTTAGACTTAGTACCCATAGACAAACTTTATGGCCTCCATCTGTGATTTCTCTTTGATCAATTATATTCTCTGGGTTGCCATTTAATTGCTCTCATTATACATTTACACACGTACATGCTTGTATGTACATACAAACACAAAAAAAACTTTCACTCACACAAATACAGAAATACATACACATTACAATACAATCTCTCTCTCTCTCTCTCTCTCTCTCTCACACACACACACACACACACACTCACACACACACACACACACAATGTGTACACAGAGTTCTGTGTAGGCTACATTTGTCCCTGTCAGACAGGCTGAGCACAGGGACTGCTTCCTACTCTCCTCAGGACCACTGTGCTTGGGTGGCAACACGACTGACTAGACTGAACTTGACCCCAAACACTTGACCTCCTAGACCTGGTTCACAGCAGGCCAAAAGGACACAGCTGTGCCCAGGGAAGGGCCCTATTTTGGGCAGTGACAGCTTTGTGAGAGAGGAGTCCTGTGTTTTTCCAGGCTGACAACAGATTTCAAAATTGTTAACAGTAATTGATGTGAATATAACCAAAACTCATCTACATGAACTACATGTACTGGCTCACAATGAGAAAGACAAAACTAAATTTCATGGTGATTGGTTAAGAAACATTACTGGCAAAGCCTTTCAATTGTATGCATACAGTACTGGAAATTATTACATTTATTATAATTATTATTGCATTAAATTACATTACCTATGAAACTGTTACTTGGTCTTAAATTTGAACAACATCATTTGTAAAAGCCTTTTAAAAAGTTACTTTAATAATAAATGTTCCATGTTTACTTTCACAGTTCAAAAATATCAATTGTTGTAGTCATGCAGAGATGAATAAGGAAATTTAGTGTCTAGCATATGACCTCATCTTGATTGACTGCAGCTCATGCACTGGTTTTTTATTTAAACTCTGGATTTATTCACTTTTATAGTGGTGTTAGAACAGTTATCAAATGCAGAGAAAGTCTGATACCTGAGTAGTGGTCCATCACTTAAACCCTTCCGCACCACAACCAATGACACAGCTAGGTTTGTGCAGCAAGACTGCTTGGTTCCTCTCAGTGCAGCAGACAGTGACTAATGATGTGGCCTAGTACTGGAAACAGGGAGCAGGGGAGTTGTTTCCGGAGAGGCTACAAATAGGTCGGAGCATTAAGAGATGAACTTGAATAAACACTGATCTTCAGTAGCATGGTTTATTCACTAACAGCATATCCAACAGCCAAGGGGTCTATCTTAAGCCTACAGAAATGAACTGAGAATGGAGAGCTTATTTGATGACGGAGAGTAGCTACAGACAACAAGGAAGAAAAACTGAATTAGAACATCCATCTACCATAACACCAGTGATGACAAAGCACCAATACAAACACCCACATGCATAGAGACATGGACAAAACAAGGCTACATAATTTTACAGAAAAGACCAAAATCTACTGAATGCTCAGAGTTTTATGGTAAATTCAAATGGGGGAAAATAAAGAAATTGGGCACCCCCCTCCCTTTCCCACCACCGCCGATGTCTCTTTTCTCTACAATCAGTGTCAGGAGAAACAGCGAGGAGCAGTTTGCAAGGAGCACTTATCTAAAGCAGCTGCAGAGTCCTGTTCCTACAGCCTTTATCTCTCCAGGAGTCAGAATTCAATATACAAAAACGCCATCATGCAGCAATATCACGCCTGCGCCGGGGATAAGGGCAGGGCTGCCAGGTAATTGGTTGGCTATGGATGAACACAAGGTTTGAGGCTACCTGCGGAGGAGTGGAGACAGATACCCCACCCCCACCCCCAGCATACAACACACGCTGGATGTGTCTGGGCTTGTGGGTCCAGCTCTAATAATAATGCATGTCACACTGCAACCAACTCTCTCACAGCTCCGTCCCTTTCCTCCAGTAGGTCCTCCATGCACATTAATTGGGAAAATCACTCACATCCATGACATTCAAATTAAAATTACACCAGATAATGTCATAACAAGAAAGTGAATACCATTAAAGAGCAGAAAAAATGCTTTCTTAGAGATAAATGTAAATGGGGAAGCGTGATTATTCCGGGTGGGAAGGACTGTAGCCTCCGATGCGCATGCACACAGCACCCTGTGCGCCATTTCCTATTCTCATCCTGCTTATTCTGTCTTGGATAAAAAGGATGGGGAAGACAGACAGAGTGAGAGAGAGAGAGAGAGAGAGAGAGAGAGAGAGAGAGAAAGTCATTTCTCTGATTTATTTATGATGCAATGAAGGTATGCTGAACGCATCAGAACAGGCAGCAGTGGTCAGACTGTCAGGGAAGATGAAGTGTCTTCATAGTCGAGTGAGCGAGCCAGCAAGCGAGGGGCTCTGCTACAGCCGCTGTTAACCACCTCCTCCCCGCAGTGCTGCAAAATGGCCACATGTTTATTCAGAGCCTTCGCCGCAGGTGGGGCCAGCTAGAGCACAGTGCATGGCCGCCTGCATTGCATATCTTCCATCTTAATTTCTGGAAATTGAAATGCCATTTTTTTCAGGCCAAAAATAAGGTTTCCTATTCAGCGAAAAAAAAAAAATGCTGCACACAAATGCCTTCACATAAACTATTGTTTCTAATAGCCAAAGGTTTTGTTCCACATTTATTTGACTTAAGCATGTGCCTTTTTGCATATGAAAAACATAATAAGCCTGTAAGAATGGTAGAATGATCCATCAAATGGCAATGCAATAAAAATTTCCAGTCACACACTTTCATGCCGGTTCTTACTATTATAAACACTTTTCTGTGGACATGGGTGCATGTGCACATGTATGGATGCTTTTTAACATTACCATTCCCATCACACATTATCTTATATTGACAGGGCATCCTGAACCTTCCAATACATCAAAGCAGAACAGACCAATAGTTTTCAAAGGGGGGGCTATTGACATACCAACCTGGAAAATGTGCACCTGTCAGGGTCGCTATGACACCAAGTTTATGCAACTTTCACACAGTGTCTGAGGGAAACACATCATGAGCGAAAAAGCAATCTCCTTTGTGCATAATACTTAACAATTAATAATTACCAATTGAAGACAAGAAAAAAGTCAGATTTTGTATTTTTGGTTACTGTTACTGTTTGGTTAAGTACTGCATATCCAAACAAATGTGTTAAATTTAGATTTGTGCAAACCAATCACCTGATTTGATGTAAATACATTACAATCAGTACCAGCTTGCACATTTTCTGGCATATTTGATTAATGTAACTTCTTTTTGTGCACCATTGCAAAATGTTTATTACTAATTATTATCAATTACAATTTTAGTCCATAAAAGAGAAAATACAGAGCTCTGCCCTTGCAACCTACATGCAGTTACTGCTTCAGTTGTCTTGTTGACATCATCAAGCTATATGAACATGAATCAGGTAAGAAAACCGCCACTGAGGTACCAAAAGTACAATTAAGAATTGATAAATGCAAACTCCACTTCCAGAGGTAAAAATTGTAAATTTATACAATCTTTAAAGAGGAACACTACTGTCCCTCTGCAAAAAAAAAAAACAAAAAAAACTATACTATGGATAGACAAGACAACAGCCCTGATGCTGCAGCAACAGACTAGACAATTTTCAGGGCAACATCACCCTCTGCAGGAAAACACAGAGTGCATCAGGTAGCATCTCATCTGCCTACAAACATGAGATCTGAAGAAAATTCACAGCACAAACCTCTGAAGGTCCAAGAAAACAGACCATTCAGACTGGGTCCAAAATAAAATTCAATAAATGTGACAATGTGACAATCCCTGCTTTTTAATTCATAGCATTTATTTCAATCAAATCCTGAGTTGTCTTCATGAATGAGAGATTGTGATGGACCCGCCCTGAGCAGTACCGTTGCCCTTTGAAGGTGGTCGTGGCCACAAGAAACAAGGACAGAGTGAGGATACAAACGGCAGGGCTTTATTAAAGCTTGTGCAACTGATAACAAAAATTGGAAGCCCAAATAAACCAAAGTGGAACAAATGATGAAAAAAAATAAATAAATAAAGAAAAAGTCAAAAGAGGTAAAGATAACAAAAAAGTCAAAGTCCTTGCCAGTCAAAGCCTCCACAAAAAAATAATTACAGAGGCCTGAAATCATCAATAAAGAACTCAATCAAAGAGGAAAAAAAATTCCTTTTTAATCATATCTACTCTTGCCTCTAAAAAGATTACACAGAGGTCAACATCAGCAGAGCATCACCCAGGACAATACCCATCACACCTGACTCTGAACAACACCGTCTCCATTAAACACAACACACACTATATCAAGGTGTCCAGCACCATAAAACACACAAAGGGGGGGGTATAACAAAATATAACAAATAACACCAACACCCACAAGACATGTCCTGGAATGAACCATACACTTTAACTAGTATTATAAACATGCAGAACCCATTAGTCACTACTAAACACATTCATAAAAGAAGAGAGCACATTTTAAAGAACACGGTTCGGCCGTAGCTGCTTCCCCCCGGTCCCCGTGGCCAAGAACAGTTGGTTTGCTCGTCCCTCCCCCTAGGAACCAAATAAATTTGTCTTGTTTCCTGCCAGCACTCCTTTTGACGCTGGACTCACCTGCAACAATATCACTCAATACAGGTAACCAACATTTCCTTTTACCAGTAAAATTGGAACAATTCCTATTTAACCATTCACATTTACTAGGCCCGTGCACTGACCCAGCAACAATGATCAAATAAGTGTTCCTAAACAAACAATGGTGGAAGTATCTTCCTTTTACTAACTTATATATAGAAAGTTTTATACTAGCTTATATATAGAAAAGTTTATATATACTTATGTGGGGTGAAAGAGTGAGAGCAATGCAGCGTCCATGTGCGGCTCGCACCGCGACGGTCACAGAGATAATATCACATTCAGATGAAGAAACCTTTTAGAACTACCCTAACAGCAAGAGATAATATGAGGCAGCTTGAGAATAGTTATCTATGGATATCTTCAGTACAGTGGTCAGATTTCAACATTACTGCATCTTACGGTTTCCCCTATAATTTCAGAATACCATGCGCCCAGCTTTGCTGAGTGAGCAATGTCTTTGCAAACAGATTGTGTTCCTAACTCTGACCTCAGGGAACAATGCCACAAACAGTAAATGTCAGGTAAGAAAGAGAGAGCCCGCTTTAATAACTTTAATAACACCATTAATTTGACTATCCTGTAGTCACCATAATCTAAATGGTGCTACCCTCCCTTGATCTTATTCACTGAGCCAAGCATTAGCAGACAGGTGAAACATCCAGTGCTTCACTCCTCATGCTATCAGTTTTGTGACCTGTAAGGAAATTCTAGGAGCAAACCTGACTGGATTGAGTCTGAAGGAATCCCTCTGATACCCCTGTGTGTCCTTTCATCTTACAGAGTACTTTCCCTCACTTTAGTTTAACACAATAACAGTCTACACACTAGAAAAAAGGCCCTTCAAACTTACCTTATTATTTTCACAATGGAACAAAACACTTGGAGGTGTTTAAATGTTCTGCTTTCCATCTTGTGAAACTTCCAGATACTGCATAATAAATATCACAATATAAACATAGACACAGCAGAGATATAAATTGGAAACAAAAACAAATCTGGAGATACAATACACAACAGAAGCTCTGTAAATTTTATTTTTCAGCAGAGCTTTGGCATAAATTATGACAGGTCCATCACTGACAAAAATACACATGATAAATAAAAAGTGTGTGTGTGTGTGTGTGTGTGTGTGTGTGTGTGTGTGTGTGTGTGTGTGCGTGTGTATGTATACATACAGATGACCCTGGTTGATATCACCTCGCTTAATATTACAACTCTCTTAACATTACATTTTCTTGGAAATTCAACTAATGATCTTATTTGCTTTGTTTATCCTTTTTCAAGTGTATGCAGCCCTGTTTGGAATTTCCACTTGTACATTAGGCTTGTTACACCACAACCTCTACATGTGCTCATGCACTCATGCAGGAGAGTTGAAACAAGACAAGTGCAATCCTCTGACCCACTCACACGTGGCTGATTCACAACAAGTCACACACTGAGTCAATTAGAGAACAGGTGTTACCCCACTGATGCCATCAAATAAACTCATGGGCATCTGCCACATCACAGGGTTGAGATTCTGAGAGTTCATGTATCTAACACCATCTTCATGGTGCTACTTGGAAAACTTTGAACCTGACCCTCTAAATGAACTGATGCTCTAACATCACTGTTCACTCCAAGGGAATTTCAAATGGATTTCCTTTCAGTTCTTATGACATCTAACATGGTATGCACATTATACATATAAATCACTCATAAACAGCTCAGAAGTCTCTCATCAAAGCATTAATTTGTTAAGACTTTAAGTTGATGTTTGCTGAGAGGAACCCAGAAACGCTCATTTCACTATGGGTTTTTCTGAATTAACATGCAGTTTTTGAAGCCCAGAACCCATTCCTGAGAGTGACAGTATATATGCAATATGTCAGTAGAGCTGAGCAGGATCTCAACATTTGAGAAAAAAAGCAAGTATGTGTCTGAGCAGGGGCCAGAATAAAACAAGGGGCTCACTTGACTGCTACCTTCAAGGTAAAATGAATAATGAATGGGCCAGCCATGACCATAGAGAGGGACCATCAATATTTTAATATCTTCCCCAACTAATTTCAGTCTGCCTTTCCCAGGTTGCTTGGGGAGACAGGACTGGGAGATTGCGCTGAACTTGTCTCCTCAGCGCTGCCTGAAATCTCTGTTCAGTCCCAATCACAACACAATCCAGTATAATCCGGGGCTGCACTGCAGGCAACATGCACAATGTGCACATGATGACAAGCATTGTTATTGTTCTTGAGATCTCTGCAACTACATCTCACTTCCACTGTGTATAGAATTTTATCCTACAGAATAGGATAATTCCTATGGAATTAAGAAAATAAGATTTTTAAATATCATGTGCAACACTACTTGCAACAATAGCAGCAACAGTTTTGTTCATGTGCAGTTAAGAAAAAAGCTTGATCTTGGCCCTCTCTTTCCTCCATCTGCATAAACCGAGGAATCAGACCATAAGAAAAAGCAACAATACAAAAACAAGCCTCACAAGTTTGCCACACATTTATACAAAGTATAAAAAAATCATTCCAAAGTATAATTGCTATATCTGGACTTATAAAAGCAAAGAAATAGCCTGTCTTTTAAATGAAGACCTTGATGAATGGGATTTTTAGGGCTTGGCTGACTCCCTTTTTGGAGTCAATGAAACTAATCTACACTTGCTCATAAAAGCAAGACAAGACTAAAAACACATAACCAAGACCACAATGACTTTGATTTTGGGTATGCTTTCCATTATTCTATGCTATTATAACTACATTTATTTCCTTTTTACTTTAATGTAAATTACACTTCATATTAGTGGCTACTGAGTTACCTCTTTACCCCCACATCTCTTCCCATTTGAGGTGAAGTTCAGTATTTTTTTTAAATACAGAAGGAATAGTTTATGTAAACACACACAAACATCTTCATAATATTTGACTGTGTTTGGAAGAGCTATTTTGATAAGAAAACAAAAAATGACCTTAAATTGTCATTGAAGAGAAAAAAAATAATTTTGTAAATAAGTGATTTTATGTGTACGGCCAAAAGATGTAACAAACAGATACATGTTAAAAACATGAAATGTAAATGTAATTAACATGAGCAGTGAGAGACGAGATTTGCATTTGATGACACTTTATCAGTCACTGATGCACCTGCAATGTGGAATGACCTCTTCCAAAATCCCGATGACAGAAATCAGTCACAGCAACGAAAAACTTCAAACCAAGCAATTCACCAAGCTTCATTCTAAAAAGTAATTATCAGTATTATCAGTTCAAAGAATTGTAAAAGTTACAGTTCAGAAATACCCATAATAAATCATGTGCATTGCCTTAAAGGATTTCAAATTGAACACTTTGGTTTGACCAACAAGTATTTAATGAACAAATATAAAGACAGACAGAAAGGAATAATACAGAACATAAAGGAGGCTAATGCCCTTATTTAGTGATTTCCATTACTGTTAGCAAGAGTGGTAAAAAGTCAAAACATGATATTAATAGACAATGCACAACACTGACAAACTATCAGATGCGATTTTAAAATCTATCAGAGTCAGAAGATAATCTAATGCAAATGAATGCATGTAATTAAGCTTCACTAAACTCTGTGTACGGGACTCTTAGTGCTCTTCCTCTTCCCACGTAACACTTTGCCTTTTGGGTAAATCCTGCTGTCATCTCTTTTCATATAGCGTCGCCATCTTTATTAGAATACAGCACAACACAGAGTGCAAGCAGGCAAATTGCTCAGTGACCTTGCCATTGTCACAAATGAGGAGTCTGATCTCATAACGAACAGGCTGCATTAAAGGGTAGGTGAGTGCATCAGCTCCACAGCTCATAGCTCAGGCCGCTGATCTGAAGTCCCTCCCTGCAGACGGGATGTACAAACCGGACAAACAGGACAAAAGCGGAAAACGTCTGCATTTAGACCAGGCAGTCCATTTTCCCATGACCCAGGCCAAATATTATACCTCTTTACCTCACACTGGAGAATAAAGCCTCTCCCCCTTGGAATGACTTTTTCAATGGTGTTCTCAAAACATTCATTACTGACTAACCAGTCTGTTTTACATTGCAGTAAGCTGTCCAAAAGATAACAGAGACTTAACAAAGAGGTCACCATTGAAACAAGACAATTTTGAAAAAAAAAAGAACTTCCCCAAAGAGATGATAATAAATAAGCAAGGGATGCTAATTGAAAGCACAAATGTTTGCCTAGAACACAGTCACCTCCAATATCAGTACATTCATCTCTAAAGTACAGCTTGTCAGCCAGATTTAAATCCATGCTCCATCACTAGGGAATGACTATATTTAATGTTCAGATGAGTTCCTCTCTACCCTCATCAAAGCAGCCTCATCAGCCTTAGATTTCTAATTGAACTTTGCTCCTTAAAGTTTCTTAATTCTTTAAGCGCTGTGCAGTGAGTGTGTGCACCCATCCGACAGGGTACACAGCCCCGGACATTCGCAAACACAGAAAGCAGCACGGGAAGTGGATGTGGAGCAGGGCGAGGGTGAAATTCTCATGTCTGATCACATTTTGTGTTAAGATGACTGTGTTAATTAATGGAACAAATGTATATTAGTGGATTATGTAACCGGGTAAAAGCCAAAGACCCGTGTAACAAAGCGTAGCACCAGCTAAGTCACAGCTTGGAGCACCCTGACCTGCCACTTCATGCCAATGCAGACATGCCTGATCAAGCAGAGCACGAGACGCCCTATTAGACATCAGCGGGTAATTGTGTCGGGGGTCTGGTGGGACGAGGGACACTGTTACTTTTCCTCAGGCACTTAATGTCACTGTTCATTTTCATATATATCCCAACAGATTCATACCCAGTGGAGGCACATACACACATACACATACACACACACACACACTCCAACCTTTCAAATTAGGTCACACCCCTGGCACGACCAAAGAAGGTGAAATCAGGGAAAAGGAGGGGAAAGGGAAAGGGAAAGAATGAAACAGTACTCAGTATTCAAAGTATTCAGAGTCAGAGAGTAGATGCTAAGGACAAGCACACATATGTGCATGTACATGCCTAGTTGAGTGCATATAGCAAGTACAGGTACTGACATATTCAGGTGTGTTAGAAGAGATCCACTTGAGTGGCATCTCAGGAGCACTCAGTCACCCATCACCAATGCCTCATTCATGCCTAGAGTTGACAAGGGAACCCAACAGCGCAACACCCCCCACTTTTGCAGGTAAGTCAGCAGCGTAGAGAATCATTGAATCCACACCTGGGAGGTAACTTCTTTCTCTAAAATGATCATGCTTGTATCATGCATTTCTCCACTTGTTCAAGCCATGTTTAAAAGAAACATTTCACATTCATTAAGTAAAATAAGCTGCCAACACTTTTAAAAATTTGATGAGTTGAGCCTTTGAATCTTATTTTATGTGTTATCTTGCTTGTTTTAGATAAAAGGTGAAAACAAAGGCCATTGTACAGGGCTATGTTGGAAGCTTTCCAGGATTATGGATGAAGGAAAAACAGTCAAACACCACGCAAAGGCCTATACCCATCATTCAAACATCTCTAAACTATTGAAGAAGTGAAAAACTAAAGATCAAACCTTGGTCCACTGCATGCTTGTGGAGGTGAAAGCATCCCTCCCCTCCTGCAGACTACCCTACCCCCCTCCATTCCTCAGACCAGCTTGTGGTTCTAATTGGTTCAGACCAAGCTTGTATCTCTGTAATCCTCGCATGTTAATACCCTTGTGGTAGCAGTCTCCCGCCTAATGTCTGCACAGCGAGAAACATTCTGAACCACATTACCTCTTATCGAGTTACGGTGCCCCACCGTTCCAAATAAGACAAATTTAATTGATCCAGTCTATAAAAATCCAGGGCTGCTGTGAATGGCCCGTTTCCCTGCTATATTTATTTATTTATTTACGCTGTTTCCTCACTTCAGCAGACCAGGCCCTGCATGTGGCACAGGTAAATTAGGTTTATTCACTGCTGGACAATAAAAAAGGAGGAAGAAATCTGAAGGTTTTCGAAATTAGATCAATGCTACAACAATCAATCAAAGGAAGGCGCTGCAACCATCAGGCTTTCAAAGAGCTTTGAAAAGAACCTTTAGAACAGTAGGCATCTGGTCCATAACTCTGACACTGGTGCAGGGTAAGAATGGGCCTAAGGGCAGGGGAAACCAGAAAACCAGGATTAAACCTCAGGCTGAGTGTAAGAATCCATCACAAGGTATATCATAAAGCCTTTTAAATGTTTGTATTGCTCATAAAATTATTACAAGACTTTGACAAATGTGACACTGAAGAGAATTGCTGCTGCAGTTCATAAATGACAGCAACAAGCTAGCAATTTTCATCTAATATGGTATGTTTTCGATGTCTATGATAACAATTACAGAGAAAATATCAGACATGGACATTGTTTGTGACAGTTAGAGAATGTATCACATTATGGAAGCAAAGACATAACGCCACCACTGAGTTAAAAGAGGTGACAACACCATGAGACTTCACAAACTTGTAGCTTTTCTAATCTGAGTTTATTTTTTAAACTTCATGTAGCTAGTTATTTACAGATGATTTCCTTTCAGCAGACACATTAAATTGGTCTTCATGTTATCAGATTTACACGACACATAATTTGTCTTGCTTATGCTATTGTCAGTCTATATTACATTGTTTTGTGTTTATCTATGTATGTATGCAGTTTTACCTGTTGATCTGAATGGGTGATGTAGAGTTTGTGGAAATAATTGAAATCTATGTCCCATGGCAATATCGTCATCAGACTTTCCCTCATAGCAGAATCTCAGCTTGAAAGATCAGCAGCAAAAAGGAATGGTTTTATCCATACTTAGAACACAATGTAGATTCAGGAGATCCTCTGAATTTGCAGTTGTGGGTACGTACATGGCAGACAGCACTCCCTGCTTCTGGCTTCATGCTCTGTCCGAAGTCTTCACACTAATACCCAAGTGCTCACTTTTATTTTACACTTTACACATGTTTACAGGTATACCTTGGTTAAAAGAGTGCATGCCTTCTATTTGGTCAGGCGTAATTGGTAACATATCTACCAAACTACCAAAGACATATGAAATGTGTCTTAAACAGGAACAGTATGTTTATTTAATAAAAACCAGGAAATTATTTTATTTTTTAATTTTTAAAGAGTTGGAAACCATCAATTTTGGCAGCTTGATACTGCAGGGTTGTATGGATACTGAAGAATGACACTTTTTTTGTGGGTAAAACACAAAGGAAATATTGAATATCACATTTTCCCAGCATCTGTAGACCAGTTACTTTGATTATTTTGAAGGGTTTCATAAAAAACATACCGGGATAAAATATCACTTACACAGATCAAATATGGAAGTGATGATTCCTTTCTTGTGAGTGACAGTTATAGAAACAATGTGCCCATTTTGCACCAAATATTATCCGCTTTTGGAATTTTAACGCAATCTACACTAGCCACAATGCATGGAGAGCAGCAGCCAATGGCAATGGTGTAGCCTCAAATTTGGGCTGGCACAACACATCAAAGCAAGCATACATTGCGATGAGTGTGGAAGAACAACCCAAGGAAGAATAAGAGGGTAATCATTCTCCTAGAAGTGATGACAAAGAAAGAGAGGTCAGATAGATAAAGGGCAGAAGCAGGCCCGGTGCTATGGGGGTGCTTAGGGGAGCATTGCACCCCCAGACAGAGCTCAGTGCACCCCCAGTTGTCTCCTTATATCCCGATGTGTACATAGCATTTATGACGTTTTGTGCATGCACGTGGATTGCAATGGCACCCCTCTGTATTTCTCCTGGTGCCAAGTCTGGGCAGAGGAAGAGTGGTGGGGAAAGGAAGATGATGCAGGGAGAGTTTAAGGAAGTCAGGGATGGTGGCTATGGGGAAGAGCAGTGATGTAAGAAAAAGAGAGCACATGCAGTACATGTACATGTAGAGAGACAAGGGGAGGCGTAGGGAGAAAAGAGTAGATTTATGGAGGGGAGAGTGGATGTAGGGAGAGGAGATGTAGGGAAAAGAGAGGAGGTGAAGACAGAAGAGGGGCGGTGTAGGGAGAGGAGAGGAGATGTAGGGAGAAGAGGCAAGCAGAGATAAGGAGGCTGTATTCACTTGAGGGGGGATTTGCTCCTTGCTGTGTTGTGAGCAGCAGCTAAATTAAAATCCTGTCCATTAAATCCTGTGTCAGCCAAGAGAAACCCTTTCCTTGACCTTTTGGATAAATTTCCATCAATCTCATTTTACGCACGATTACGGTTTTAATGAGAGATCGGCAGTATTATTGGACTGACTAATCTCAACTTTTCCTTTTTTCCTCTCTTGCTCACAGCTTGGCTAAACGGTCCTGATAAAGAGCAAGCCTGAAGATAAATAAAACTCCTTTTCTTCCAAAAAGCAATTTCTTCTTTTTCCAATAAAATTCTATTATTAACCTACTTAGTAACACTGGATTGTAAATCATGACAAAGCTGATTACTTATAAAAAGCACCTGGATGTATCAAAATAATCAAAACATTCTTAATTTTAATAAAGTGCTCTCACAATCTTCCATACTAACTGTTTCATTGGAATATAACTATAAATGAATCATTAAAATTTCATTTGATCTTACTGAGTGCCACCTTTACTGCAAAAACAGTACTATTTAAAATATTTCCCAGGACATGACTGAGTACTGATGTCATCCGTCTTCACTCACTGTTCTCTTTGAAGATGGTGTCTTGTGACAGGCTCAGAGTGAACACTAATCACTTCAGGAAAAGTCTTTTTTGAAGAGTAATACACTCAGTTTTCAAAAGCTTGTGTTCAAACATTTTTCATGTCAGATGAGAAATTGGCCTTGGCATAACAGACATAATAGGGCAAAATTGCTCATAAATTGTAGATTGACATATTGAGATCAAACGCTTGGCTTTGAGGGTAATGACCAGTACGCGTGTGGGTCTTGCACTCTCTGATATGTAAGCACAGTCAAAGATCTTGCTACACTGTAAGAGTCTCCATCCATTGGATTTAGCAAAGTCTTCTGAAGGCATGATAACATAGGATTATCAGTCACAAGCCCTGTTTCACAATTCCAACTTGAAACCATAAATAGCCTATTTGGTACAAAAATGATGTACCAAAGGCCTTACTTGTTCAGTCATTGGTGTATCATGTCCAAAGGTTCCCCTTTCCTTCAGTTATTGGACAGCAGTCTATCTGATAGTAATGCAGTTAAAAATAATGTCAGCCACTACCTGTGGGGAAAACTTTATCCACTGTTTCTATTCCATTTCTTAGGGAAGCTTGGCCTCCTGAACACATATTGATATAACAGAGTTCAAAAGGGATGTAGAGCAACCTTTAGGGTACATCCTCTTTGTGTAACATTACCCATCTTTGACCATCTGACCAACATGTTTCACATATCTCCCATTGGGGAAGACACTAAAAGGAAGAGAGTCAGACAGAACACATCTCTCCATGTGCACTACATCCTCTTGTACTTTGATAGAATAGGAGACCAGTGTCAGGTCTCCCCCTCACAAAGATCAAGTGCAGAGGTGTGCAAAGAGCATCTCTCCACTGAACGAACCCCTCCCGGCCCTCGTTGAAGTGACTGTGTATGCACTGCTCAAAAATGGTCCACTGAAGGCCGACTCTAAAGGAAGGGGCCGAGGGAAGAGGGAGAGAGGCTCAGCACACGTGAAAGAATGAAGGAGAGATGTCTCTCAGCAATGCCACAGTGTTGGGAAGAATACCGATGACGTGCACAAGGCAGAGGGTGGGGGGTGGGCAATTAAAGAATGCCCAAAGCAATGACTTCGCAGACAAAGCATTCAGTCTCCCTAATTAAATTCTGTAGCAGACACCTGCCCTTTCACCCCTCCCTCCCCATCTCCTGGGTGTTCACAAGTGGCAGTCACTGAGCAGCGCTTGACAGGCAGATTTTATTACTCTATGGTGGCTGTATTAAAGAGATGTCATTTGGTAGGCTCTCTGGCCTGATTTCACCAGAAATGGAATTCTGGGGTCAAGGAGGTGAAGTTTACAGTGCTACCATAGATCTCTCCTGCAATCTCACACACTCTGCACTGCATTAAATAAAGGAACATAAGTCATCAAAGTCTATCTTCTTTTTTTCTTTGCCAAGATGGTCAACAGTGCCTTACAAACAAATATGTACCCACATATATGCTTGGACAAATGATAATTGAAAAAATGACTAATTTATGAAATCATATGGCTATAAGGACCTTAGTTTTATATAGCTAATACATTTTATAAATTGTTGCTGAGCCTCTGATTACTGAATGATAATGTCACCATCCAGTGGACTCACACATTAAAACCATTTCCATGATACTGCACTGGCTAGACCTTCCAGACTCCAGTGTTCTACACAGCTGTTGGTGCTGGAGGAAGAGGTGATGAGAATAAGACCTCCACATTCATTCCCAGAGCTCTCGGGGGTGTGCAAGGAAGCAATCCATGATTGGGAGAGGGTGGTAATGGTGCTGAAGTTAATAAAAAAGACAGGTAATGGATATTGGTTTTAAATCACTACCCGCATCTTCTTCAGATGGAGACAGTTTTCACTAATGAACCCTGACAGTCCATTCCAGCGTAGTTCCACAGTCACAGCAAATTCCCCACCGTAGTTCGCTCTCCTCCTCAGCAATCGAAGGCCAGGGAAAAGTTACAACTTCAGAAAGAGTAACTACTGCCCATTTTCTGGTTATTTAACACCCAATCTAACTTCAAAGTCAGTAATGGCAAAATAGCTTCTCTCAGATCAAACACACCGGTCCTCTCTCCCCTCTCTCAAGCAACACAATTAGCTGACTGTGCCTGAGCCCAAACTGCCATCCGTCCAGACTCAAACACAATTCAACACTAACTACTGTACTGGCCGACAACTTGACAACTGACACATATAGGGGCAGTGCATTAAATTCACACGGACCTCTCAAAGTGCAAAAGAGGGTGTGTCTTAAAGCAAGGACTGGACAATCATTGCATTATACATTATTTTACACAGGACACTGGTACACTTACACACTCTAAACAGACCTGTTTGTGTTCTAGAGATTACAGTGACAATATTTAAAAAAAAATCCCTTTATGTTTCCCAATAGTTTACTCCAGCCCAGCTGGGTGAATATGAGTAATAATTAAGACAAAAATTATTATTTAGGAGCAAAATGGAGGATCACCATTGTAAACTGTACACAGTCTCAGGCTGACAATTTTAGCCCTTACATTTCATGTGAAAGGCAATGTTTTATATACAGAAATATTTGTCAGGTCAGCAAAAACAAACACAAACACAACCATATCTTTTGGTGAATCTCCTCCAGCCTACAATATGTTTCTAAAATGTATTTCTGTAGTCTTAATCTGAAATTGTGCTTTAATACTTTTATTCATGTCATTAACCTGAGAAACATTTTTGAATACAGATCCCTGTTTTAGTAGACCTAGATAAATATCAATGTTGAACACAATTTTAAAGAAGGTAAAAGAAAACAATTTAGATAATTTGTCAGACAGTTAGACAAATGCTTGAAATATAAGGGCCCTAAAATCTGCAAATCTGCACAAAAAGGCTGTACAAAAACTATAAGGGAAATTGAATGTCAAGGCTTCAGTATTTATCTGTATCTTTTGAATGAATCTGTAGACCATGCTTTTATAATTGTAATTGTAAGTGAGTAAGGAACTGAACATGTTTGTGAGCCTGTCCCTGAAACATATTTTATTGCCTTTGTAAACTGAAGAGGACTTTGGGGATGGGGGGGCAGCAGTTAATTTACAGCACATGGCAAACATCAGACATTTGAAGAGTGAGGAGAGAGGAATTTCCCTCGAAAAAGAGCTGAAGCTTTAATATGAGTCCCTATCCGCTAATAATCCCCAGGCCCTCTCCAGAGCTGGACTTCCCCTAACCTCTCTGTGCTGCCCTTCTGTTTCATACCATTCCAACACGACCTGGAACTAATGTGCTGTTTATTTCTCCCTGAAGATGATGTCTGAGGCCCTCTGAGCACGCAACCTGTCTTCATTTTGTGCAGCTGAGCACAAACACAGGTGGGGTGAGGGGGTGGACATGTGAATATAAGGGGTAGGATAGTGTGTGTGTGTGTGTGTGTGTGTGTGTGTGTGTGTGTGGAGGAGGGGGGAGTAGGGAGGGACTGTGTTCTCATTGATTTCTACATAACTTTTCGTTTTCTCTCTTCTTATATTCTAGGGGAACATCTTAAAATCCTTTCTGTGGTCTGATTTATGTGGTATGTGGTTGCATACACATAAACTGGGAGCATTTGTGTGGAATAAAAACTACATTAAACATTAAAAAACTACATGCAACATTAAAAAAACATAAAAAACCATTATTCTTTTCTCACCTCTTAAGTACCCAAGTACATTCCATATGTATTTTCTCATTAAGTATATGCCACATTGAAGGGTGTTAAGGACAAAGAGACAGTAAAAAGAAAAGTGACTAAAAGAATCCCTTTGAAGAAGTGTCACTTTCTATCCTGAAGACAGCACCACCAGCTGGTCAAAGCTCCATCCAGTTTATCAGCTGATCAGACCATGCCATGTTTTGTTGTTTGAAACAAAACCAGTTGAAAAGATTTACAAGTCAGTTTGGTCTATCACAATAAACACTGACAGTTCCTATCAGGCTTGCCCTAATGCATGCTCTTTCATGGCTCAGCCAACAAGACAATGTGGTCTCAGATTGTGTATCCTGATAAGAGTTCCCCTTGCACCCTGCAAGGGGAATCTTTGATGTACAGACATTGGGAATACAGCACTCAGTTGAAAAAAAAACTTTCCCTGTTACTGTGGGCATCTGAGAATTAGAGAGGAGCTGGCGTCTGGCCCCACTCCCCTAAAGATTAATAAATAAAATATCAAAGAATTGGAATATCAAAACAAACCCTCTCAAGATGCAGTAGACGGTGCAGTGGTACGTGGTACAGCCCAGGAGAAAGGCTGTCTGAGAGACAGGCGGGTTTTTGAAGGCTGACGGTGTTGTGTTATGCTGTTAATGAGCCAGGAATGGCAGTGCTTCATCAATTCAGAATGGACAGATGAAATGCAGCAAAAGGTGCTCTGTCTAATCTGGCTTCATTTTCTGCCTCTTTATCCATGACCAATGTATTTAAACGGCTGCTCCTTTGACAGATGCGGAGTTCAAATTATTCCCAACTGGAAATTTGCAGGAGTGATATTAAATATCCTTCAGGCCAGGTTGCCCAAAGAGAATGTGGAACATCAAAAGGTAGAGCACTTCAAAAACTAAAACTAAAGACTACTGTCAACCTCTGGGGGGTAACACTGTCGCTGGTTTCAGATCCCGTCAAGGCAAGATTTCTTTTTTAATGTGTAGATTTCACCGTGCCCCCAGCTGTAGTAGAATAGAATATTGAATGAGTTTCATGCACCTCACTGCCATAACAACTACACTACATGACCATGTGTACATAGAGAGTTGGTGATGGCTGGAAATCCTCTAATCCGTCTAATCAGATCATATTTTTGGCAACGCAGCCTTTCCAGCAGAAGAACAAATGAAACTGTCTTTGCCCTACAGACCACCTTCCCTGCAAAAATTACTCAAACTTAATGTCTCAAGGCCCAAGAAGAAGGACCCCATCACCTGCTGGAAGCAGTATAAATAGAGCTTTCTGGACACCTATGAGGCATAGAGAGAGGGTTTGCCTAGGTGCAAACAGCTGGCAAAGTTCATCCATATCTTCTAATTGGGTCTGACAAGAGTCATTATGCCTTAAACTGTCCAACTTACACTCTCCAGAAAAGTGGGACAAGCATGCGGACACACCTACTCTGGACAATCATTACTGTCATCCAAGTCAGGTCATCTGAGCTGATCCATCACCGGAGAAAATAATGGATGTCAACATTATGGTTCATTTGGGACATAAAGAAAGGTGTAAATCATTTGTGCTATGGAAAGCATTAGCAAGATTCAGCCATATTCTATGCTAAAACATGCATTTGTAAAATTAAAATTTGCATATTCCAGAATTAGAACAAAAACATTGTATTCCAACAAATGCCAGGAATGCATCATAAAGTTTTACACAGTACATTTTATGTTGCACTTTAGTGACTTTCAGAAATATTATGAAAAATTTAAATGGACCACCATAGCTAAGCATAAGAAACAGTTTCCAGACATAAGGCAGCAGGTTGTTTCCTCAAACAAACTTTCAAACTCATACTCCTGGAGTTGTGCCCATCTTTACAAAAAAACATCTCACCCAGACTCACCCACTGTTTTACAAGTCAGATCAAATGCCTACTTTTAAATCTGCCATTACCCTGACCGTAAATTATGACGCTAGTATTTTTGTATACTGTTGTTATATTATTGTTAAACACAGTTGTTCAAAAAAAAAAAAATTCAGTGATAGTCAAATTCCACGGCTGCTCACATTATGAGGCCATTAAGGGTTGCCATCTCAGACAGACTGTCCTGCCAAAATGCAAATGTTTGGCTTTGAAATGCCATTGAGGGAGACAGACAGTATGTTCTGAATTCCAGCTGCCTACAGAACAGCTGCTTGCCCTTCCATATCTCACCATGACATTTTTATTCAAACACTTCACATACCTTTCCCATTGGTCTTGACACAAGGGCAGGCCAGCAACACCAAGATGCCGTGGATCAGTTCTTCAGTCACATTTTAAAACTTACAAAGCACCTATTGATCAGTTCCATGAGCCAAGCACTGCAGTTACCTGCTTGGGCTCACTTGGCCCAGGTTATTAAAATGCTCCCTAGGCCATGAATGCATTTCTAATGTGGAATTTGCACTGCTTCTTCCATGGAAATTAGCAATTCATATTCCTTTTGAGAAATCTATACATTTTGAAAAAATGAAATCCTCTTTGCTTCTAAAAAGTTGGATCCCTTGACTTTCATTTCACTGCCTAGATCCACCTAATGGCTGCCCGGCTGAGAAAAGAATGAGGTTTTCTGTGAAATATTACAATGCTATTAATTATGAAAGAATAGCTCAGTCCATTAATAAATTGTAAAAAGGGTGGTTGGCCACAGAATACCCCTCTAGGCTAACTTTTTAAAGTTTTCTATGAAGTCAATTAGATATCTCTAAATAACCCACACAAAAATATTCTCGATTAAAAAATGGAGAATACCTGAAAGCCAAAATAAGACCTCATGAAAACAGTTATGTCACATCAGAAACTTGCTGTTTCCAGAAATGACAACAGCATTATCAAAACACTTTGACAACAATTTAAAGTGGAAATGTTCTGGGATGGGTCCTGTGGTCAAATCTGGTATTTTTCCATCACAGTTCTTACAGTAAAGTCCCCTTCAATCGAGTTCTGTTGAGAAGGGATGCAATAATTAGGGCCTGAAATGTGGGACTCTGCAGGAAGATTGGATTCCAGTGAAGGTTTCTGTGCCTACAGTTGTATTTGAATCACAGTAGCCAATATGCAGAACAGATTCATATGAATCTTTCACTAAAAATGGAGAATGTATGTTTCCCGAACAGGCATGTTTCCCGAATATGAAAATGGTCAAAATCCACCATGACATTCAGAAGGACTGATAGAAAGCCATCAGTGCTGACCCGGAACAGACCACTCCTGGGTCTGCTGTCAGAAGAATAAAGCCACAGTAATGTTAGCCACACAGGGTATGGATTTAATTATCACCATCTGCTGGCTTCATGCTTCTATGCTTTCCATCCCTGCTGCACATTCTTCAGAAATTCAGTAGCTTCCTTCTTATACATTTGTAAATGTTGTTGACTATGGAAAGGGTCCATGTTTACTTAAAATCCCTGGCCATCCCAAGGCCCACTCTAATTACCCACAGCTGTTCACTTCTCAGCTGCTTTCCTTGGCCAGACTCTTCAAACACAGGCACTATTTTCAATGTAAATTATAGATTTGTAACAGACTAAATAAAAAGGCAGATTGTTATTGGAAGCAACATGGACGACTGTAATAATGATATTTGGAGTTTATTTTAAATGACAATTATCATTTCTACTGCCAGTAGTCCCAACTTTGAAAGCAAAATTTTTAATATAAAATATTTCTTTTTATCATGTTTATGCCCAACTGGGAACTCAGCAGAAAGCTTTAGTTCCACCTCAGTTTCTGCAGTGTTTGAAGTAAATTACAGCACTAAGACTGTGTAAACACTCTTATACAACATTCAGGATCTCACCTGTTATTACATGGCATCACAACAGGTTTGGAACTCGTTTTCTAAGTTGTAGCACTCTCTGTGTAATTGTGCTGATAATGTCAAAAGACACTATCAATAAGCACTGGCTGTGATAAAAAGCAGTGCCCAAGATGCAGAAGCAGCAAGAATCACCAACTCTGAAGAAGATCATTTTAGAGATAGATAACTAAAAGACAGCTATATCGAAAGTGCAGGCCAAAGAATGGTTATTCATGTCCTGCAAAAATCCCTTCCCCCGATTACTGTATAGAAGTTCAAATATCACAATGTTCAGCAGAATTAAACAATGACTTCATAAGCATCATCACAGTTCATTACCATAGGCTGTAATGTGGGGCTTTGAAATACTTAGGGTAGTGGACAGTTTTAAACAGTGACAGACTTTTTACTTGTCTATTATTTATCTGGCTCTCTCCCTTATTGCAGCCATCTAGGGCATGTGACTACACTGTCAGCAGACAAGTATGAGTTGTGCAATGTTTAGGAAGCTACAGTAATACTGTTGGACCCTATTAGACCTGTTATACCTATTAGAAATACCTGTCTGAAAACAAAGTCTAATCTCTTTGGAACACGTTTAAAAATGATTTAAAAAGTCCTCAGGTACAGCATTTAAGTCTACTGTCCCTGCATAGAATCAAAGAAACTAAGTCATCTTCACTTAAACACCAGAATCTTTTCACTTTACTGTAGACACAGCTTTAAAACCTTCACAGGACCTTCTGTTTAGAGACCAGTACTGAAACTTACTGCACCAGACAGAAAACACAAATGAACCATGGTAATGGAGACTGGTAAATGTAAACCACTCTTTCTAGAAATAATAATGTATTAATATTTTATTATTGTTTGTTCTTTGGTTATACTTCAGTATAGGAGGCTCACCTTGCAGTTCATGAAAAATGGCCATAGTATTTGTCCTGACAGCTGTTTACAGTCAAAGTGGTCCTTTGGGGAGCAATTAACATTTTAACAATAAATAACGATGTCATACCTACCACAACTAGTAAAAACTGACCATGACCAAACATGTAAAATGATTTCCCCTTTAACAAGTATGTTAATGCATTCTTTCCATATTCTACACTGCACTGTGCAGAATGAGGTCAATGGTGTTTCATAAGTTAAACAATCAATAATTAAACATAACAATGATATTAAACTATGAAATTTCAAATGATTGTCTTACTGTTGTAGGATACTTGACACATTATCAGGGCAGATTTTTCATTCTGTTATTCCAGACGTTACATCCCATAAAGCTAAGTTGCAAAGAATTGAAAATTGTCTTGCTCTTGTTCCATAGACAATCCTTCTTCCATGCCCCGTTCCATCCAGAGATACATACAGATGTAGTAATCTCAGTTCAAGCACATAACCTTTACTCCATCTACTGGTGGAGTAGGTAAAAACGTGCAAGCTAGACAACAGCCATACTGGATCATTATCCCAAGTAAACTTTTCAAGATATCAGTGATAGAGGTTGTAATAGGCTATTTCCTTTTTTGTTTTCTCAAGTTCAGCGGACAATCTGGCAATCCTACTTAAAATAATATAAATCAATATTTTAATTATGGTTATGCTCAGTGGCTTCTGACAGGACAAAGATCTATGAAATTCAGTTAGTCCCTCCCATCCCAAAGTACATCACCTCAAAAAGTCATGGAGCTGAGGTGATTAATTACTAGTCTGGAAGATACAAATATGCCTTTAAGGGAGAGATGGGATGAAGGGGCCTGCAAACCAGGCCCTTCACGTCACAGCATGGCACTTTCATTTCAATGGCTCTAAACTAAAGCCCCTTTCAGACATGCACTGCAACCCTGAACTTATCTAGACATTACCCGGAGGAGCTGTATGTGAGAACGCAAATGTCCGAATCAGTTGGACTGGACATTAAACAGACTTTACCCTGCCAGCTCCCTAGTACAAAGCCCGTGTAATGTCCGATTGAGTCCATGCGTGAATAGAGCAGGTCACTGTCCAAAGAATTCACAGCGAGCAAGTGGGTGTGTTGATGATGTTTCTATCATGCGACTGCCTGGCATGAAACTGGAAGAATACAAACATCCGAGGGTGAAGAAGAAGGGTCATTTACACGAAGACGCCAACGAAAATGTCTAACTGGAGAGATGACGAGATTCGGGAACTTCTGTCAGTAAGGGTCGACGCCGATATTCATCAGACAAATTCAAGGAACAGCAAGAGACTCGGTTGTTTATGACCAAATTTACGAACCAACTATCTTCAATGTGCTGTAAACAAAACACTGTGATTTCCGCAGCGTACTTTTTGTGTCATGTCCTGCCTCCTGCACGCTCTACCCAGGTGCCACCCCTCGCCTAAACCAAACTGATATTTCCAGTAGGTCATAACGCTTCTGACACGGACAATCTCCTGTTGTGTGCTACATGTGTGAAAGGGCAACTCCGGACAATGTCAGCCAGCTTTTATTTCAACTCATGACACACCTCAGGTACCACTTCCACAATTTTTAAACAAAACATTTTGTTTCACTGGTGATAACTTTGTAAATACTGACCTAAAAGTGCTCGATGGTACAACTGTCTTGTCCATTTGGCTGGGTTACACCCCTTGGCAGGAGTGACTTTCCCTGGCCAGGACCTGCTGAGCAAGGCTATGTCCTGCATTGATTCTGTCATAAAAGTCTGAAATAATTCCCACTTGACCAGTCAACTGTGAACCTTGGATCATGTGTAGCTCTAATCATGGAGTAGCACACCTCCACCCTCATCTTCATTATTAAACATTAAATCCTCTCACACCAAGTTCCATTGCTATAGTTACCAAATTCTCTCTGTGTATGTTCAGCCAAACCATCTAATCTATCACCACAACTTGGCACATAAAGTGACTCTCAGTTCTCTCATAGTGAGATGATCTACTGCATGTGTACACAGTCATAGTCAGAGTACAAGACCTATACAAATCTCAGGGCCTCTGGGATTATCTCATGCTTTGCCCTCATAACAACTGCTTCCATGAGGATTATGTTAAGAACACATGGCTAGATTTCAAATCATTAAGTGAACGTAGCAAGGCAGCAAACTAATGAACTACTGGGACCCATGCTGAGTCTATTAATATCAACAAGACCTCACAAACCAAAGACAATTGAGTGAAATGTCAAAGACACATGAAAGAAAACAAGAAGTCAGGTGACATGCTTCTGAAGGCAAAATGGAATGGCACTGGGAACACAGTGTGGGAGAGTTAATGTGGCTGCCAAAAGAGCTGCAAGCCACTCCTCTACCTACAAACAACAAACAAAGGGGCTGACAAAGCAAAGAATGTCGATTTCATTTTTCTGGCAAAGGAGCCATAAAGCATTTTCCCAACAATGCCAATTTGTCACTCTTCCAGTTAGCCATACTACATGCTCAATTAAATCTTTAAAAGAGAGCACAGAGCACCTACCAAGCCACCTTTCCCTTCATTAAACACCCACACCTTTTAGCACTGGCCACAAGAACAAGAGAAATGGCTGTAATACTCAGTCCTCAAACTGAATTTAAGTGTTTATATTTATAGTACAGCAGCACTGCTTTCAGAATGTTTGTCTGCAGTGTCACTCATGCCGGTAGCTCCAGAGCTGTGCTGTGTTGAGAAAAGGGACATGTATGTTTACTGCTTGCTCAGACTCTGGTCATTTCATGCCTCCAACAGGCAACCCAGGATCATCTGAGCCAAACCAAACATTAATCTAAACTATATTAGGAAAAAATGGCTAAGACACTCCCAGGTTCAGCACATGGGGACAGAATCTACACTGTTGTACAGATCAGCTTCTGAGCTAGGCATTCTCCAATTGTAAGCATTCTTTAATTATGTAGTTGAGTTCCATAGAAGAGAGTAGGTGCATTCTGCAGCACCTGTCCAACAGCTGGAGGGTCAAAGCCCTGTTTCTAGAAGGTCATGGAATTAAAGCACAACTCCCTAAAATGGCTTTATACACATCCAACAGAATTACTCATTGCATCAGAGCACTGCAGCTGGCAGATGGGTCTCAGAAAGTTCATTTCATTTTTTTCTAGGATTTTGCTAGGATTCTGTTATGGAGAAGCTGTTATGGAGAAGCTGTATTGAAAGACATTTTCCCATTGTGTCCCTCCCTCTATGGACTTCAAAATAACCTGTGGTTTACGAACCCCATGTCAGGCTGACTGGAAGAGGACACCATTTTCTCACAGTGACCAGAGCAAACAGTGACTGATACACTGAACACAGAACATTATCACTGGCTTACTTGTTAAGGGATATAAAGGAGATCTTCTGTCCTTTATAAAAGGACAACATAAAGTTCACCACCAACACCATGTGTTAATTATAACTACAGAAATGACTACTCCTGAAATTGTATTATTTTGTTTAATTCTTAGATGTTGTTCAGTCTCAGGTCAGAGAGCGTAGATTTGAAGACGATCGAGTTAGAAGATTACCTTCTCCCAGCAGGATATTCATCACCACATGACATCACGTTCAAACTGACAATGCAAATGTTTAAAAAAGGGAGGTAAAAGACCTGTGCTTGCATACAGAGTGTGCTGTGTGCATGCAGCTCTGATAGCACACCACCCAGAACCATGTGGATCTCAGTCCTCCTTCAGTGCTTCATCCACCACTTGTCTAATCCCACATAATGTGATCCCCTTCGCCCTGAGTGAAATGAGCATTGAAGAAATAAATATTGCCATCGGGTTTCCCTCCTTCCTCCTCTCCCGACTTTGAGCTGGCAGAGGGTTTTTATTAATTTTATTTAATTATCTTGTGAAGCTCTTTCTCATTGCCACACTGGTTTCAGTGCCCCACTCCCACAGTGTAAGCTGTGTAATTTAATAAAGCCCATTAAAGAGGGGATTTGATTAAAAAATTAAGCTGCTATGATCGTTCCCCCTCAGGATGAGATCCAATATTTCACATTATGAACATTATGAACATTATCGAACAGAAATTATCACCGCAGGACAAATTAATGCATGCCAGATGATCACGTGACACCAGAATCCCTGTTCAGGAGAGAGACGTATATTCTTTAGCAGAGCGGTTAACAGGATGGTGTGAGTCACATCTCCCTAAACCTTGGGTGAGTTTTTCCACCAGGTATTCCTTTCACCCTACAAGTTCTAAATTTCTGTTCAGATTAATGCTTGACCAAATCTGACATTTATTCTTTAAATCTCAGATTTAAGAAGTCTGAATACATGCGTGCAATTACCCTATAAGTGTGCAAGAAATGAAACACTGCACTCTTAGGTATTTATTCATTCAGTCATATCGCCAAATATTTATCCACATAATAATACCTTAACATTTGAATCATCTCATCCGAAACTGCCCTGTAGCAGCATCCCACTGTGCACATGCAGACAATGTGTCAATGTGTGTGAGCAAGTGTGTCAATTCCCATAGTGTACCAACAAAAACTCCTGCTAAACACAATCTGCACACTGCAGCTTAAAGTTAAATACCTTTTCGGTATTACAGTTTTGCAGAAGAAACATAATCCCCACAATTAATGGCTGAAAATTATAGCCTGGATCTAGTTGTGGTTTTAAACCATAAGTTATTGATTTGGATATGAAAACCTGCATTCTTCAAGGTTAAATCCACCCCCTCCTCATTATGGCTCCGTCCTTGAGAGGCCCTGCATCAGGGCTCCAGTGAGGAGGACAGAGGGCTGCTTTAATGAAGGTGAATTTAATGGGATTTAATGTAGCTGGGGGCAATGGAGCAGCAGAGATGGGGTTTTAACAAAGAGTCAGGATGCAAGGGTAGAGAAGAAAGAACAGCCATATTCATTCTTTTTATTTATTTCACATTTTGCTAGTTGGTTTAAAGCACACTAAGGAACCCCTTCTGTTTTGTAAGTAGGACCCTAGGGTTAGCGTTTGCACATTCCATATTAGGAGAGGATAGGGGTCTTGGCCAATCAACCTCAACTTTTGGATCACCACCCAAATGCCATGCAAATGTGAGCCCTGTGTGAAAATCTTTACATTTTAAAAAAGTAGTTATAGAAGAAATGTTCATGTCTACTCAACCTGGAAAGAATGCCACCAACTCCCCCTCTCTCAGTGGATCACCAAACTCTGTGCAGAATTAAATAACCTGCTGTGTTACACTGAGGAGGTGCACATTCTGGCAGCCCTGCACAAATGCAGTACCTAATACGGTGTCCTCACTCACACAAATTCACATTACTTCTCCATACACACATCCAGGATGTAACCTACATATACACACATATTCATATACACACACAGACGAAAAAACAAAAAACTGAGCACTTCCATTTGATGACGGAATGAACATGTGAAATGGAGGACTGCTTTGCCCTAACCTACTTACATCCTGCACAAAATACATACCTCTGAGTAGTTCAAATGTATATGAAGTAGTCAGTTTGCAAGGCTGTGCATCTTGGAACGTTATACAGCGTCTACATACTAGCGTCACATCCAAGCCACACCAAAAACCTTTTACACCTGGCATCTCCTGTCTCTGCTCTCCCACCAAGTAGTACATACAAGGGCTAAGATACCCACGTGCTGAAAGAGTGTGCTTGTATCCATGGCCTCCTAACACCATAGAAATCACAATAATCTCCTGCCCAGAAAGTTGCCAAGGTTAAAACCTGACCTCATTAGTATTTTTGTACACATTAAAATGCACTGTGAACTGTGGCAGCAAGGTCAAAAATCATGTGGCTATTCCTTAGCTTTTGTATGCTTGATGTGAACAATCTGTGCTCTCTGCAGATAACATTCAACAGCCAACTCTTGCCGTAATGCCCCATGAATATGCTGCAATCCTGAAAACCAAAAATAATTAGTTTCATACCTTGTTCCCGACTGTTTGCGCTGAATCATTTCTCTTCCTTTTTCCCCAACTTTTTGTGCACAGCTTACTCCACATGGATAGCCACTACGGATGGGACAATAAATCGAAATTCGGTATATCGTGATCCAAAATATTACGGTCCATTTTGTGAGTCAGAAAATGATATCGCGATATTTGCTACTTTGTATTGTACCCAGGTATTTAACCACAACCGAGACGAACTGGGATGATCTTACAACCACCAAAATCTCTCTGTCGCAATTACACACTTTAGACAACAGAGGGCGCTGTATGTGTATGCATATCAGGGCTGTACAGTGCGACAGTTTTGTTCGCATTTGCGATTAAAAATTATTTCGTGCGAAATTAAATATCCACTCGCACCCTTGCGATCAGTCTCTGTAAGCGCCAAATTCATGTTGTTTGATATCAGAATATACACATTTATTAAAATACGTACTTACATGTAATTTGAATATAGTGTTCCTAAGTAACAGTGTTTATTGCAATAGGTCTACCCTTATATTTCGATTGTTTACATGACTGGCTCATGTCACTTTAAGAAAAAGACGTGGATGTTGGTTGACGTGTTAATGTAAGGTAGCAAATTTGCCGGTATATTTATGTTTTGTTTACAGTGGAGCTGCACGGTTTTGTTACCCTGTCGAATTACAAGTTTAAGGAAGAAACAAGTAACAAAGTATAAATTTATTATATCTGTTTCTACTATGTACTCTATTTGTTTTTGCACTAACGAGAATAAATTAGTTTTGTTTATCTCAATCACGCGTCAACCTAAAGTTCGTTTATGGATAGAAGTACATCATACAGTATCTTTGCGATGTGCAACTCGGCGACAGAAATAAACATTAGCTACCTAGGCCTACTAGTCGAAGAGTTGTAGGGACATGTAGGCTACAATGAGTGTCTTCTACACAACTTCATTAGCTACTCGTAAATTGCCAAGGACGTGGTGGACATACGGTCCAGTATGATAGGTAACGCAAAGACTATCTTTGGCTAAAGTTAGCGCGGAGCTAAAGCAACAATGAAAAGATATTTCTTGGTTGTGAATGGGCAACGAGAGACAAGTGAACTTGACATATGCAGGTGAAGCTCTACTTGGACTAACTAGTTACTAGCGCATCATTGAGCAAGATTAATTAGCTAACCTTAGCTAGCTAGGTTGGCTTAGCCATTTCAGGTAGTGAGAGTTAGCTAGCCATCTGTGTGGCCTCAAGTAGTGTATGGGTGTGTGTTTCCAGCAAAATTCAGGCTCTGTGGGACTGCTGGACCTAGTGTGAATTCTAACCTTCTTCTGCTCTTCCATCTCTCCTGTCTGTTGCCTTTTCTCTGCTGTAACAATTCTGAATATTCATACTTTGTCACTGAACTGTTATTAGGCTCTATCCAATCGTGGTGATATCGAATCGCGAACCTCATATTGTATGTCGAACCAAATTGTGAGATAACTGTATTGTCCCATCCCTAATAGCCACTGTGTCCTAAAATGCACAAGCAGAATAGAAATCACAGCATGACCATAAACCATCATGACCACCTGCAAAACTTATAATGTTTAATTTAGACCAAATGTCAACTGAAACATTACTTTAAACCACTCGTTTAAGATCAAATTTAAACGTTATTACAGTTGCACTCTTCCGCTATCCTCCATTATTCTACTATTTTCTTGAGAAGAAAAACATCTCCAAAGTGCTGTCATCTTCACAATTTATGCTCCATAAACACTTTTTAAAAGTTGCAGATAATAAATGACGCCTCATTATCTACATTTTCTGTACTTTTGAAGGACATAATGTAAAAAAAAATAATAATAATAATTAAAAAAACAAATACTGCTAGAGGTCAACAAGGTTAATAATTAAAGACATAAGGCATCGCATACATTGGCTAATTAATGTACAAGCATGTTTTCCATATTTACTGATTGCCTGCCAAGTTAAACATATGTGAACAAGATGCTCCAGAGGAGGGCACTTTGTAATAAGAGAAGCAGTGAGTGTAGCCCCACTGGGCAAAGGTTGTGTTCAAAAGTTTGGATCACAGCTGAAGAATGGAAAGGAGTATACAGAAATGGTAAAGTCTGGGATCAAGTCAAAACTCAAAACAGGCACACACAGGCAGAGGAATTCCAAATATAATTGTACTTCTTTGTAGAGAAAGTTCATCAATACTAAATGACTAAACCATTGGAAAATAATGTTGTTTGCTGTAGCTCCTTTCTATGTGCCCTTGTCTGGTGACATGAATCATACTATGACAGTGCACATCCCATAATATAATAAGCCCATTTGGAGCACCCCATTAAAAAGAGTTCAGCTTTTATTATGTGATCATGAAGTCTTTTCAAAGAAAATTTAACTCACCTGAAAACTCTGTTTCTACTTACAGAACTTCATACCTGCTGTTCTAATGCATCAGAGAAGTAAATGTCATCTTCCATAAATATAGCTGAGCATCAATGAAAATGAAAGCAGCTGAACTATTGGCACTGGCAACTATGGAAACATTTCTCTTCTTTCATTCTCAGATATTGTGTATCAACACTGAAAAAAATCCACCTACCCATCTAAACACTGAAAAACAAGCAGATAAAACTGCATGAAAAAAATAAAAAGGGACAATGACATCCTGGTGCCCACCACCCAGACCAAAGCAACCCCAGCAACTCAATTGATTTGCTTTCTGTAAGAAGTCAGCACTAGTTGCAGTTGGAATTAAGAAAACCTGTCTAAAACTAAATGGCTTGGATCACAATAAATGAGGGGTACTGTCCCCTCATCTGTGTTTCCCATTTAATCCTTGACTTTTGCTGAAAATGTCTGGAATCCCTCAAGCAAGAGGGAAATATGAAACACATTTGACAACAAATGGTTTCAATTAAGAACAACTTTACAAAATGCCCCTGATAGAGCAAGTATTTATCATTCTTATGAGGTAGCATACATTTTATTTTTCTAGTCATAGTTGTATGTTCTCACAAAAGTGTTGCACTTTTAGAAAGGTAGTCATTCTTGTGACTGGTGCACTTATGAAAACAATAATTATGCTTTTCCGGCAGCCCCTAGCAAATGTTTTGTTTCCTAAATATTTCCATTGTTTCTGTCTCTGTAAAGGACACAAAATGTTTATGTATTGTACCCATACAATTGTAGCATCTGTCTGACCCTACAACTTTCCAGGCTATTTAATACGGTCATAATTATGATGGCAGATCTTTTTTTTCAATAGTTGGCAGACACTGCCTATTTCATGCATTCTCAAACATTGTTCCTAGGAAAATGTTCAAATTGTTCCTAGGAAAATGCTGTGTTAGGTAAAATAACCAAAAAGTTATTTTAACACTCCCCATGCCACTGCTCTCTCGCTCTATTTTTTTTTTTTTAAGATGACACCTGGGTAAACGACTGGTACACAGAGTTTCCACACCATGCTAATCAAAATAAACATCAGTTGTTTAAAAAAAAAACCCTCTTGGGTGGAACAGACTGTACCGTAGTAACACTGCTGGGGAGAGTTACTTTAATTCTACAAGTATTAGTCACACACTATTTCATACATTTAATTTCCATGTCTTAAATTATTCCCTACGATGTTAGTCCATAACTTCAACAGCGGCTTCTAAGACAGAACTCCACAGCACTCTAGGCCCTACAAGGGTATGACAGGAAATTACTTGAACAGTTAAAGAAGACAAAATAAAATAAATTTAACAAGAGAAAACCCTTTAACCAATCTGAAGTCTGATGTTGGTTTTAAGACAGCAAAAAGGACCATGTTACTGTATACATTCTCTTACCCGTCTCTTACCCTTATCCGTCTGGAATACTGCTACAGTTTGAATGGCTCATAAGACAACCAAATAGCTGAGTGGCCATGTGGCCGAATTACAAATCCATTTGTACACACAGTTCTTATTGCCCATGGTGGCAAAATGAGGTTGTGCATAACAACAAAAAAATGCCCTACTATACATCAATATATGATGAAAAATATCATGCCACTGGTGTGTCTCACTTTAGTCGGAAGATCGTGGGTGTGCAAAACGTTTTTTTGATAACGACATCAAACAACACTTAAATTGCTGCAATTAAAAGCCAGTGCCCAAGACTTTACAAGATATCTTCTTTGTATTCTTTTGTGTGTCTGCAATGAACCGTATACCATTGCTTATAAAATTGCTGTGGGAGAAAGTCTGAACTGAACTTGCTATTATTTACCACTTTTTTGGTGTTCTTCCAGTGAATTCAGTTACAAAATTTCCATGCAGAATTACTATGAAAAGCCAGTAATATATCCTATGCCGAATGTTAAATGTTCGTAAATAAATGTAAGTGTTCTTCCATTTTAAATTCACAAATTTAAAATTTTTAAGAATTAGTTTGATTTTAATCTGTTAACAGATAAGTAACAGCCCTGCTTATATATCATATAATTTAGTAAAAGATTAGGCTGGGCATTTAAACATCGATGGGTTGTATTTACCTTTTACAAACCACTATGCTGTTATTTCAGGTTTTTGTCTCCACATGACTGGATATGGATTTGATTTGCTGACGCAGGGCAGATGATTTAAGCAATATCATATTTCACTCCACATGATAGCCCTCATTAAAAAAGCTGCAGATTTTTGGATGAAGCCTGTGGGGACCACAGCATTTCTTTTGCCAGTGTCACCAACCCACCCTGAACCGTTCCTGTCCTGATGTCTCAAGGAGATGGGATGAAGTCTTTTTTACTCAGTATCACCACAAAAGGGGCTGAATCATAATGAAGCTCTGCAGCTCACAGCTTATAGGAGCTTGTAAACAAGGCAGAGGGGCCAGCCTCTCCCCCCTGACTGTGGTCCTCTGCTAAAGCCATAGGGCTGAACAGGTTTTGGGGCAATTGGAGGCACTCTAAGGCTGCCTTCCAGACTTGGCGATGTCTGTGACAGGCCCACTCCCGGTGAGCTTGCCTGTGTGATGAATGACCACCTCTCCATTCTTTATTGCCTCTCTAAATCATATGCCTGTCATGCTTTTAGAACCTATTTGAGCTGCTTTTTTTATTTTTACCTTTTTTGGGAAGAAATTTACAAAGACTGTACTTTATTTTTTTCTAATGAAGAACATGCTTTATGTTCTTTTGCAGCATATTGGAAATCACAGAGGAATGCTAGGCTCTTATTGGTCAGGAACCTCAGGTCTTTCTTTGCTCTAAAATCTCAAGAGCTGATTGTTCTGCGAGATGCCTCTGTCTTCCTTATATATACAGTTTTTTAGTAATTACAGGAGTTGTGTCCCCAACAAGTGGTTTATAGTGGCTCATTTTAATTGCTAGTAAGTAATTTATTTTTCTCTCATGAGCTACTCTGCTGAGAGTCTGAAGTGATACATACATCAACCTGGTTTATTCTGTTCATCTGTGTTTACCTGAATACCTATCTGAAGACATCATGAAATAAATTATTTGGATGAGTTAAAGCCAGTCTAACAGCCAGTCTAACAGTTGAGAGATCAGCAGTGCCAGACAGTATGGGAAGGATAGGATGGAAAGAGGAGTTATGTCACCTCTCCACTGAAGTGACTGATTTGTAGGGACCTGCAACATGCAGATGAGACCATACTCTTTAGTTGATTCCCACACCCTAGGTAATGTATTAATTTAAAATGAATCAAGCTGAAATGAGTAGAACATACCTTAAGGATGAGGCTATGAGTGCAAGATTTCAACTGTCTGTAAAGCACCTCTTTCCCTCTAGTTCTCACTCTTTACTGTGTGTTGACACAGTTTGACTACAGGCCCTGCAGAATGGTATAACTTCACTGCAGGGAATGAAACTCAGCCCCCTGGGAAATAACACAGAGACCAGATATACAGTTATAAATATATACATAACACCCCAACTGCACCTCAACCCCCAACTGTGCTCGACAGATTCTTTGGTGACTCCGCATATCAATGTCATAGCTGTCCCATTTACTATCACCCGGCTGCAGATCATAATGATGAACATTGTCAGACTGACATAAATCAAAGCCCCCTCCCCATCTGAGTGCAGGCTTGGGGAGCAACCAAGGCTCAAGAAAAGGGTTTCGTAGTTCCAAACTCCTCTCTGGTGAAAGGCTGCTGAAGCAGTTATGCAGTGACTTAGTTACACAGAGACCAAAGAGAGGTGTCCACACAATGCACACTGTCCACAAGTCTTCAGTGTATTTCAGACTCGGAAGAGATTAACATAAATTTTAAAAAGTGCACTGGATGCATTTGTATGTACCTCTGTATGCACTTGGCACGTGATCTGAATAAATACAGGCCCTTGATCCTAATGTTTCAGGTCTATATAAAATCAACCTGACTGCCTTGATGAGAAGTATAAATGCACTGTAGACTAGCTTCTTAGAAAGTGCCAATAATATTATTTCATTATGGTTGGTTGTAAGTTCAACCTGTATTACAGTTAGAAGTGTACTGCATATTGAGCCCCTGCCAGAATCAATGCTGTGGTACCCATATGTTTACCCTTATAATGTACGTAGACCCTCACTCTGAAACACTGAGGTATATTTTCATGATGTCAGCACCACTTGCAGGTCAAAGCCGGGTTGAATGTCTTCCAGCACACCTGTGCAAAATTAATTTAACAGCTTTGATGGTAAGGTTGTTCTATTCTTCAACACAGGTGTTTTGCTCAAGTCACTAGGCAGCAGTATTGTGCAGTGGTTAAGGAGAAGAGCTTGTAACCCACATATTGGTGGTTCACTTTGGTGGTTCCAGGTGAGGCAGTGCAGCTGTACCCTTTAGAAAGGTATTTAAGTCACCTCAGTAAATATCCAGTTGTATAAATAAATGATATGTAAAAAATTGTACACTGTCTAAGTTGCTTTGTAACTGAAGATGGACAGTGTAATTGCAGAAAGGCTTTACCCCAGTTGTTACCTTAAGACTTGACATTTAACCTTTATTGGTAATGGGTACACTACATTCAGCTAATGTAGGTTTTATTCCTTTTAAATAATCCCTTAGGATTTATTTCTTACAGTTTTTTTAAACTGCTTACACATAAAATCTTTACATGTCACATGATTTCTGAAACCTGTCACTCAAAGAGCAAAACCACACACCAAGTCTGCAAAATTATAAGCTAATTCTCAGCCTTTCACTCAGTTTTCAATTTCATAAAACACTTTTTGCAAAACACTACACACAATTCTCTACCTAAGACACAAAAATCAAACAGGAAGTAACTTGCTTGCCTTTTCCAAACACAACCAATCAAAATGCTACACCTATTCACCAGTGTCTCACACCCACTCCTCACATGTGCAAACACTAATTGCATAACTGATCACTAACCAATCTGGCTACAGAGCCAAAGTATTGGACTGTACCATATCTACTGATCTGTATATTCTTTGTTACAGAGAATACTGGAGATGGATGCTCATGCCATTCTCCATGAATATATTTACGTGGATGAGGTTGGCTTCAGCCTCACCAAAACCAGGCACAGGGGGAGAAATGTAATAGGACAGAGGGCCATTATCACTGGACAACGTGGGGGAAATGTGACCATGTGTGCTGCCATCAC
Organism: Megalops atlanticus; assembly: GCA_019176425.1. NCBI lineage: Eukaryota > Metazoa > Chordata > Actinopteri > Elopiformes > Megalopidae > Megalops > Megalops atlanticus. The sequence goes on from CM032881.1 coordinate 17,182,024, forward strand.
GCAGAATGGTGTCCTCCACCACCATGCCACACTTGGTCCTTACAACACTGCCCATATGTTCACTTTTTTGGAAGAAGTTCACAATATGCTTGTTCCAGATCAAAATCCGGATCCAGGGCAGCCCAGATTTGTGGTAATATGGGACAATGTAAGTTTTTACCGGGCTGTTCTGGTCCAGAACTGGTTTGCCACCCATCCACAGTTCACAGCTGTGTACCTCCCCCCATATTCACCTTTTCTAGATCTTATTGAGGAATTTTTCTGTACGTGGCGCTGGAACGCGTATGATCATCAGCCCTATGCCTGCATGTCACTTCTCCAGGCATTGGAGGAGGCGTGTGGGGACATAGACGCTGCCTCTGTCCAAGGTTGGATACGCCACTCTAGGAGATTCTTCCCTCGCTGTTTGGAGGAGGGAATGCAGCTTGGCACTGGTAATTTGCCCCCAAATAATTTTTTTCTTTCCTCTAAAAATTCTACTTTTGGTTTACATATGTTTATCGTTTCTGTACAAATTCCCATATGGTATATGGTTTTGTTTTCTTGTATGCCATACAACACTGTACTACAATAACTACAGTAATGTTTTGGAAAAATAAATATTTTCTGTTTCAACATTGCATTGGTGTTTACTATGTACATTTCAACCCCTCTCAACAGATTACTTTCATTCCAGAACATTGTATGGAAATTTAAATATAAGCCTATGAAAGACAGAAGAGCTTTAGATTTAGAACAACAGTGTGTACATGGTATATGAAAAAATTTACTATTGTGAAAAAAGTGTTTGCCATTTGATGCAAATACTTGATTTTGAGATGTGTTTATGGTATTTTGAATGCAGTGTTTCATTTTGCAGGAGATATGAGGCATTTTGCATTTTGTGTGTGCAATTTTTGGATTTGTGTGTAGAGTTTTGAAAAAATGAGACCTGGTTTCAGAAACCGTGTGAAAGCAGTTGTAAAAAACTGCAAATCAGCCTTGTCCAGTCACATAAACTGTACTTTGTCTCCCCCTCATGGAAAAAGAGATATAAAGCATCAGTGTAGCATTTTCACGTGAATCAACACACCGATTTACCCAAGATTCCATTTCAGACGTCCAATCTCAAGGTTGATGAGATGGACTTGTAAAGCTGTAAACAAATTTATAATCTAAAAGAAATATGTTGGGTCATTTTTAGACATAATTTTTTTGGTTTGTATTTTTTAAGTATTTGAGTAAATAGCACACAATACAGGAAAAGGAGGCAAAACAGCTCCTTTCCAATGTAAGTCAATGTTTATTTTAGCTGTATTACATTACGTGTTTTCAGATGTCACTGTGATGTACAAAAATAGGGTTATTAGTACCATGATTAGGATGGATTTTTTTCAAATTTTTAACGGTTTTCGCTAAAAGCTTTCACTATGATGATCACAATGTACCAATGTACCTCAAATTCGCATGAAAGGCTGGTTGTTTATTTTACTCTGTTCCAGTTAAAGGCATTTCCAGAGCCATGGTCCAAACATCATACATGTATATGCAACTCACTCTCTACCCTAATACAGTACACATGCATACACTCAGACATACACCCTCATACATACATAGCAGTGTTGTCATAATTTCCAGTCAAAAATATTGCTTCTTCTCTCTCACATGGTTGAAAAGTCACTTCTCCATCAATTCAGGCAAGTCAACAAGGCAAGCAAGGTAATTGTAATTATTCAGTTATTTTAAGGTTGTATAGTTATTTGTAATTCTGTTTTGAGAATACAGAATACTTGGGTACATTTTGGGGACAATTGGACAGTAACAGACAAATTGTAAAATGAAGCACTCTATTTCTCCTTTTTACCCCTCAGCCCAGATTTTCTAAAAGATGTCTTGGAATCTACTTTCTTTAAAAAGAAGACATTCAATCAGTAAAAATCTCTGGAAAACATTGAATGGAAAATCTATTGAAAAGTATTTATCTTATTCCTGGAGACCACTTTTTGACAAAATGCTAGGCCAAATACAGAAAAATTACCACAAACTTTGTAAGATTATTTTAAGTGTAAACAAATGGTCCTCTGGACAACGACATGAAATTTCTCAGTATTATTCAAAGAATTCCATTCAACAAGAGTCGTTTTACGTCTGGACAGCAGGGGTTTCAAGTGGTGAAATAAAAAAGGATGAAAACATTAAGTTGAGGGAAACGTATAGAGAATGGAAAATTAGCATGGTATAAACAAAATAAGGCAAAATCATTCCATGGTAAAATAAAAGACGCAGAACCCAGAGGTCTGTTCAGAGTGCAACTGCATAAAAGCAGAGTGTGCCCATTTGATGAAAAAAGCACAAATAAACAGTGTGCCCACTTGATGAAAAAAGCACAAATAAACAGATTAAACATTAGGAGTTATAGTCTGCAGAGGCCCCAGCATTTTTTGGCATTTTAAACCTTGAGGTGGGCCCTCAGAACTTACAAAACAATGTGTTAAGTTCACATTTCATCTTGAGGACAGATAGCATGTGGGACTGCTTGACCTAAAGGAGCCAGATAGCCTTCAGGACTAATTATGGCAACAGAGAACAGGTCACCTGTCCATTCTCACATCATCACAATCCCAAATTAAGGACCCCTAACTCTTTCAATTATAATTAGTCAATCATATTCTGCTCTATACTGACTTCTTGTTTAGTGTCCATGAGGAATATATGACCAGACCAGTCATTACTGTCCCATGAATGATTGTAAGGACCACGTAAAATGCATTGACCTGAAGAGACTCTCAGCCTCTTGGAAACCTCATCCAGTCAATCCAACCTGCCTAAACAGTCAAACAGAATGAAAGTGTGTTTTCCCCATAATACTGTTGCACTACAGCCAGGGATAAACAGTATTACAGAGCTTTTGTCTAATAGCAACTAAAATTGCAGTGATGATGCACTGCTGTCCATTATATGAAGAATATGGAGAGGTTGAATTTCCAATAGTTTTCTGACTGGGGGAGGGGCTAATGAGGTGCGGGGGTTATATTTGCTGTCACATGTTATCATTCTGCCTTTGATCGATAACTCTGAGCAGCTGATGGTAAACATACCACAAGAGCAAAGGTGACTGAGAAAGCTCCTCCCCCTTAGAGAGGGTTGAAGGCTGACTAGGAGGAGAAAAAGGCATGTCAGGAGGCTATCCAATAAACGATCAGCTCACACCACATACTGGTCCCAAAACCAACTACACACTTATGTTGATTAAGGAAGATTTCGATTCTCTCTCAGGCCAAATAATATGATTGCCTTTGTTGTCATTTATTCATTTAATCAAGCATAACATCTATCCCCATGCTGGAATGTGAGACATAAGGCAACATGCAATCATTGCAACATGAGGCATCAAATACGTATGTACATTATGAGGGGTATTGAAATATCTCTATATTTACAAGTGGCTTCCTTATAATAAAGCATGGTAGTTTGTATTGATCCTTGTTGTAGGCTTTTGTTTTTGTTTTTGCCATTAATTCTGCATTTCCTCGTCATGAGTTTTTGGTTTTGTCATTATGTCCACATTTCCTCTTCATGAAAAATGACAAAATGGCCTGTCAATCTCTGCACACCTGATTTTACAACTTGTTTTTCACTCTGATAGTGACTCATATTTGTTTGCAAAGGAAGCGCCCCCCTTTATTATACTTCATTGCACTTGTCTGTACACAGGAGCTGTGATAACAGGAGAGCAGATACAGAGTGGGCAAATCTGTTCTAACCTGGCAGGCAGACAGAAAGGGACAAAGTTTTACTCACTGTGATCTGGAACGTCCCAACAGCAACAGCGACAGGCTGAAAGGGAAGAGATAGAGGCCTGGGGAACGGAGAAATGGAAAGAGGCAGAACTGAAACAACTAGAGGAGAACCCAGCAAAAGATTAAGGTTTTAAACAGAAAGAGAACAGATCCTTCATGTATGGCTTCACTGCTGTCACTGATCTGAGAGGCTGTTTCAGAGGAAGTACAACAGCGACACTGCCAAAACACATTGGTTGACTAAGCTGGAGAGCAGGTTAAACACAAAAGGAACACAACAAGAGTGCGCTGGGTGAGAGGGGTGTGAGTGATTGCAGGTGTCCTCAAGCACAGCCCGTGCCAGACTACGAAGGCCTTGTCCATAACATTATTTTGAGAACAGTGGACACTATGAAGCTGTCTGGAACTGTACTGGACCTGGACTCTACTGATTACACTATGACTCTTGACCCCTCCTACAGTATGCTGGAGTTTGACAGCCTGAGAATGCTGCCTGTGGAAACAGGTAAGTGTCTTTTGAAAGGCATAGCTAATGTTGTCACAATGGTCCTGTAAAGTCTCATGAAAATTTTCTGTGTATAGCAATGCAAAATATTTGCCTGCTTTGTGCCATATATATGTCTACATGGAATTGTCTATAGTCTGTCAAGAAAAGCCCTTAGTTTGTCTGTTCATAGAGGGAGTAAATCCAAACGTGACCACACAGTTTCCTCTTGTGCATCATTAGACATATGTGCATACCTGTATCCAGGCACCTGTTTAAATAGGAAAGATCTGTCTTACTCTTCCAGAGACAGTGAATAATTACTGAGTGCTTTTGGTCAAAAAACAACTTGTGTTGAGACTACTTTCAGCACTGAAACCTGTGTTCCCATACACTAAGGAATTTTAGGCTATTTTCTCTGGCTTGGAAAAGATATCCCTTCACTGTGCTGTTTGGTTCATATTTCACATGATGTGGCAAATGCTTCCGTAATTATTTGGTAATGAAACCACTCTAAATTATTGTCATTGAAAAGATTTAAGCTCACTGCCTTCCCCTAAACTCTCTTGCCAATTCTGTAATCATCATCATTGCTCAGTTTTGCAGAGTCAGGTCTATCCTGGAACAGTTTTCGGGAAATATTAGAAGATAATTGATCTGTTTCCCATTCAGAAAGTACTTGATGGGAGACATAGTATATGTATCACTTAGTTTCCTTCAGCTTCTTCTGTTGAAGTATAATCTGAACCCATGTGATTTTAAAATCTTTACACATAGTTTGAATGGGTTACAATTTCAGAACTCCCTGCTATCTGTACAAGAGCATCATGTATTTTCAGTCAGTGGTTCATTTTTCAGACAATCCTGGTGCTGTTGAACACTAATGAGATTCAATGTGAAACAACACTGAGGGTGCCTGAATTAAAGTACAGCTCACAGTGGTTTGATCCAGCTGTGGACTTTGATCCACAGCTTTACACAATTCCAGTGGCATGCAACCACCTTGTTAGGCGAATTTCTTCCACCACATAATGAGTAATCCCACTCCTTTCAAGCCAAGGAGTCCCACAGACATACAGTGCTCTGATATCTCCACCAATTCCCTGTTTTATTGCCTGGCTTTCTTCATGTTGTGAAGCAATCTGCAGATGATTTATGTCCTTTGAGAGTCAACACTCTTGATTTGACAAAGTTGTGCCAGAAGTAATGACTGTCTGTAATGACTTTTTGCTTCGTAGTTTCAAAGTGCTTCCTATTACTCTAGCCAGTTATTAATATAGCTCTTTATGTGCTCTCTAGACTTGGCTGTACAAAGCGAGAATTAATCCAACTGACTTTTACAACTTTGGCTTTGTACATTATATTACTGTGCTTCCATGATTTGTACTTTATCCATCAGGAAAATCCAGGTTAGGTACCTTGCTCATTGCTGTAGTACATAACCAGTGCACTGAACCTATATTGCTCCGCTGTACTATTTTGAAGCCATGCCTTACCTTTGCCGTGCTTACCTTTCTGCACCACTGACCCTCAATATAACTGCACAGCATGGTCTACCTGACTAATGTCCCTTTTGTCTATTTTCCACATTCCTTCTTCTCTACTGACAGACCCTCTAACACCAGAGCCAGCCTCTATAGCTCCAGCAGCCAATGGGAGTGTATGCTCCATCTGTGCAGACAGAGCCACAGGAAAACACTATGGGGCATCTAGCTGTGATGGCTGCAAGGGTTTCTTCCGGAGAAGTGTACGAAAGAATTATGCCTACACTTGCAGGTGAGCAGAGAAGAGCAGACCCATGAAGAGTCCTACCAGCAGAGTCAGTCCAGGTCAGGTAGACAAGCTTTGTGGTTACTAAAAGCATGTGATAGAATGATGTTGAGCTGCTTTTCAGCTGTAATTGGGTGTAGTCTGCAAGCTGCCTCATAGAGCCTAGTAACTATAACACTTCAGAAAAGCCAGATGTACATCTTGAGGAGTCAGCTTAACATCAAATAAGGACATAACTTGAATTAAGTAAGCGGATATTAAAGTGATAGTAAGATTGAGGTTTATAGTATTCTAAGTGTAGAATAGGAGTTGCTGTGTTCTTCCTGCAATATGTGGCTCAAAAAAAAAAAAAAAAAATGGAACATAAATGTGAAATGGACCTACTTGTACATGTATGCACAACAGGTGTGTATCAATCCCACCTATTTGTAGGGAATGTCCTACTTTTGTGATTCCCACAGGGTCCATTATTTGCAATAATGGAGCTGCAGTTACATGGAATACAAACATGGAATACATTGTGACATGAAAGATGTGCTTGTTGTTCTGTCTTCCCGTAGGTCTGTTTTTGTCTGATGTTTTGTCTGTAAATCTACTAGGTTTAGCAGACAGTGTGTGGTAGACAAAGACAAGAGGAACCAGTGTCGCTACTGCCGGCTGCGCAAGTGCTTCAGAGCAGGCATGAGGAAGGAGGGTGAGAAACTGTCTAATTCAAAGCTGTTGCAATCTCAATAATATCAATAAACAATATGCTTATTTTATATAGAAATCATTGACATTAAATCAAATGTATCAATTAAATATATATATATATATATATATATATATATATATATATATATATATATATATATATATATATAAGCTTTTTAGATGCTTTTAGATGCTTAATCCAAACATGTGACTTTGGGTGTGAGGAATTAGTCACTTCCTATGGTGGAAGCAGTACAAGCTCCCAGTTTGTCTCGAGGAATGCAGAAAGATGTAAAAGGGAGGCCTAAGTTTTAACTAAGTTTTAACTAAGGCCTAAGTTTTAACCTTGTTAACTGACATGATGCAGATGAAATACATAGCAATGTTGTTGTTAAGAAGTGTTTTTTTTTAGAGATTTATTACACCTACCTCATTTCTAATCTGCTAACTTCTTGAGGTTTCTGGCTAGAGTCATTTCCAATTTGTGACTTTGCCATACTTTGGGACATGGCCTTGCTCCAGTCAAACTCATTTAGTTTTTTTTCCATTGCTCAGCAAGGATTGGTCTCACACTCTCTAGTTAGATTAACAGTGGTTTGATTAGTGTGTGAAAAAGACTTGATCACAAACGTGACTAAACCTGTTGTCTTTCTTCATAATGGCAGACTTGAAAGGAAAAAGTCAAATAGCTTTTCTCTAAAATACAAAGACATGTCCAGAGATGACTTTTGAAAACAGAATCCAAACCATCTGACCAAACCATACTTTTCTTTCCTTTCCTCCTTTCTTTTTTGTCATTACAAATAACATACATTGTTGTAGCTGTGTATCACATAACCATGTTTCACCAACCTTATGGAATATAGAATTGCTCTTTTGTTGTAACACTGTACACGAAACGGATGATTTATTTACCAGTGGCTATACAATGTGAGTTTGTTGTTAGAACTACCTTACAAGTCTTCACAAAATAAAAAGGGAGGATTAAACTGCCAACATGTGTATAGAAGTAGATGCATAGGAAATGCACTGCTGCCAAGTGGTTTATCTCTAAATGGGTCTATGTGGATCATACATTATAGAATATATTTTTTGTCACTCCCTCTCTCTCTGTCTAAGCTGTCCAGAATGAGCGAGACCGCATTAGCACCCGCAGACCAGATGACATGGGGGTGGGGTCTCTGGCCATTAGTGTGCTTCTGCATGCAGAGGCCAGTGCACACCAGGTAGGCCTGAGCAGAACAACCCCAAAAATTCCTCATCATTCATGAAACCTTCCTGGTAATACCTGTCAGAAATTCCCATCAACAACATGCAATGCATATTCTCTGAGTAGAAGGACAGACTTCTTTTATTTGCATTTTGGAAAGCAGAAGTAGTTCCCTGTGTCCATTTTGAGAGATAAGATACAGCTTAGGTTCTCTCAGAGTTCATAAGTAATGATTGTGACTGCAGACTCCTGGATGCAGTTACTTTAAGAAATAAGAAACCAACCACAGAACCTATTAGATCGCAGTATATTTAATTATAGTCCTTGGATTTTGATTTTCAGCCAGCAGACCATTCACTTTAAATGCTTAATGACAACCAGACATCCTCTTCATATCTAAGAGCAAAAATGAGCTAGACCAGACAATTTCATATGATTCTAATTTTATGTGTTGCCTCAAATGTAAGCAAATATAGAAGCTCCTCACATTTGGAGCACACTGTTTGCATTCAAAAGATCCCACTGACAACATAAAGAACACAGACTTTTAACTTGACCCTCCCCCGATACAGACACATTCCACTGATGCCCCTGTGTTGCTATCAGAATGATTGTTTATCTGTGCTCTGGGTACTCTCTGTACTCAATGGCAAATATAGGATCAATTAACTGCCCCTAATGCTGTTTTTTGTTTAATGTGAGCATGTGCTTACTGCTATATAGTAAGTGTATGGGGCAGAATCAGTCTAAAAAAACTTGTATGTTCTTGGCAGTTATCAGCCCTGACCCCACCTGTCAACTGTGACATCAGTACCAAGAAGATTGCCAGTGTGGGGGATGTGTGTGAGTCGATGAAGCAACAGCTACTTCTGCTGGTGGAATGGGCAAAACACATCCCAGAATTCTGTGCACTGCCTGTGGATGATAGGGTGTGTAGTCTGTCTGTTTTTAAGGTTGAAAAATATCTGCTTTCCTTTTGCATTTCCTCTAATCTCCTTTATAAGCCATGAGTTTTAACAGCATCACCAATAATGGATTATAAAATGTATTAAATTATAGGCTGTAGTCATTGTTTACTTACTATAGAAAATACAACAAGGGATCTAAACCTTGCTGTAAATATGAATGCTCAGAATATAACTGTTGTAGCAAAATACTGAACCCCTCTATGAACTGATTGTGAGAGTGTTGTATTCTACTGTCTGTATCAGCAGGTCCTGTTAATGTGTGACAGTGCTGTATAACTGTGTCAGTGTTATACAATGGATGGCAATACTGTATATTGATGTGTCTGTGTACAGGTGCTTCTGTTACGAGCCCATTCTGCTGAGCACCTCATTTTAGGAGTAGCTCGGCGCTCCCTGCCCTACAATGACATTATTTTACTGGGTAAGAGAGGTCAAAAAAAGGTCACAAAGATTTAAATATGTGTTCTTCAGTGCACAGTAAGCTCACTGCTTGTCCTCACAGGAAATGACTTCATCATCCCAGTGAATGGGCCAGAGCTGGAGGTGTCCAGAGTGGCAGCTCGTATCCTGGAGGAGCTGGTCAAGCCCCTGAGGGAGCTCGACATCACAGACGGGGAGTTTGCCTGCCTCAAGGCCATCGTGTTTTTTGCCCCAGGTCAGTCCTGGGGCTCAAACCTCTCTCTCCTTACACCCTGCTTCTCTTTGCAGCTTTTCTCCTCTCCTTGTGGACCAAAGCACAGACTTTGTCAGAACTACCTCCTGAAGAATCTCTTAACAGTCAGTGTTCTGTGGAGGGCTATTTATGTGTGAGACAGCTCCTGACGTGGAGAGGTGACAGGGTTCGGGGCTTTAGCCTTGCCGGTCTGTGTGCATGATTATAAAAGCAGTGCAAACTTGCCTGACTGGCAAAGTTACAAGATCAATGCAATACAGCAAAGAGCAGTATGCATGTGCAGTATACATTTCACCTATCTCTTTATGTCTTGACCTCGTGTTCCTCCCCATTCCCCATGTTTCAGATTGCCCAGGTCTGGAGCGTTCTCAGGCAGTACGCAAGTTACGCTTCCAGACCCAGGTCCTGTTGGAGGAGACGGCCGGGGAGCAGCGGGGGCGTCTGGGAGAGCTGCTGCTGACCCTGCCCCCTCTGCAGAGCATAGCCTGGCAAATGGTGGAGCAGCTACAGCTGGTGCGGCTCCTGGGCGAGGCGCGGGTCGACAGCTTACTGCAAGAGATGCTGCTGGGAGAAAGGGCGATTACAGGGGAAGCAGGGACACACCCAGGTGGGTCACCAGGTTGGACCTCCCTCAATCCTTCCCAATCTCTTAGCTGGACCCATTTTTTTTTCATTGGGGTCCATCACAACAATAGGTCACTGGGAGGATGGCGTAAGCCTCCACATTTGGTTTGTCACAAATACAATCTAAGACAGCACATTCCAGAGAGTTAAGTTTCATGGAGAATTTTTGTGTGAAATTAAGGAAGTATTGTCCCAGTGCAGAAATGGAAACTGAGCCTGAGCGTGGATATGTCTCTACTCTGTTTCCTCAAAGGTGCCAGCCCAGATGTCCTCACATTCCCTGCACCTGGAGCCTCTGCTCTGCCACGGGACGTGCTGGGGAGCCATGTCATGTTGCCTGGAAACTTCACTTCAGTTATCCTTCCAGTACCCACCTGTAAGTCAACAAACACACACACAATTCCCAACAACAAACACAAGGTGTATTCACCCTCAGACACATATTTGGTTGACTGAGAGCCACAACACTAACCAACAGGGGGCACTGAGTAATGAACCATCCCTCTCAGGAGTGAAGTCAGATGAAATCACAATCCCAGTACATATGGTAGTGCACTACTAAAGTCAAACTGGCAGAACTGGTAGCCAGACTTGTCCCAGACTGCTGTTTTGTCTGATGATTGACTGATTGTCTCGCTTAACCATAGCCCACAGGAAGGAGACCAGGTGTCAATAAATGACCTCAGCTCTAGCAGGTGTAACATGCTGAGGAAAAAACCCAGGTCAGATCCTGCCTCACAACTCTCTGTCTCACCTCTCCTAGCGGCTGCACTGGTGCCTACCAATACCCATACTACTGAGGCATACGAGCACGGGGAGGGTGCCCACGTACCCACAGAGTCACTGCACAGCCTGACGGTGCCACCTGTCCACACCTGTCTCTGAGTGATACAAACAATGGGGCGACTGGCCTGTTATACTCTGTGGGAAAGCAAGCCAGAACACAAGTACATATATGTGCACACACACACACACACACACACACACACACACACACACACACACATTCACATTTTCATTAAAATATCGAGTCAGATAACAAAAGTATATAATTCTTCATGGTTGTCAAATAAAATAAAAATATCAGGATTAGAGTGGTCATCCCACGGAAAATACAGATGCATTCCACAGTGCATACAGTATAAAATTGGGTTAAAAAAGTAATTGTTGTTAAAAAGGAATATGAATTGAACTTTATGTTTCGAGCAAAAATGACAGAAAATAAACAGTTCTCTGGAATGTAACACCCGACCTGTTATTACAGCATTTACACAGTGGCTCATATTTAATATTGTATTTTGTGCATATTATACACTGGGTACCCTATTTTAAATGATTTTTGCACAGGAATTTGATATTAACACTTTATGATCTGGGACGTTAGAGGTAATGAACAGTCTGGGCTACTGGAGTTACAGCTCAAACTGAGGGAAGATGCAGTTTTGTGGTCTAAACATTGTTGCAAATTCCAATATACCTTTTAATAATTCTTTCCTTAATAGTTCATAGCACAGACATCTTCTGTATACAGGACCACTGACATTGATTTCTCTTGAAGTCTATGGAATTCCAGAGATCAATGAACAAGAAATACACAGTAACTGCAATGCTTTTGAACTGTCAGCAGAGGGAGCACAAGGCTCATTTAGAGGATTCAGGTTTAAACTTATTACCTTGTTGCACAAAGAGAGTAAGATGATTTGTCACTACTGGGTTTTCAGCTCAAGCTAAAGCCTTACAGTGAACCAAAAAATATTGGTTCAAATTATTCAGAAGTTGGAGAACCAAACAAATTGTGTTAAGATGCACGTTGTGTCTAGCTCAGCAACATGGAGCTGAAGTAGCAAGAAAGAGAACTTCAGGGTGACAAACATTCTGTGTGTGTGTGTGTGTATCTGCCTGTTCTCTAAGGCCTGTCCAGTACAGAACAGTACTCTCTGTCTGTAGCCCAGCTGATGACCAGAGGGTGGATAAAATTAATGAGCGTGGTAGTTACGATTGCAGCCACAAGTGGAGCACACAGCAGAGAGGACACAGTGACTCATCAGGAGGTGTGTGGTTGAATGGGGGGGTTCAGCTCATGAAAGACCCCAGGACTAGCAGTCCACTATGTTTATTTTCAAACTCAAAATACCAAATCAATACATACACGGAGAGAGGAGCTATTTCTGTTTTCTCTTATGGTGGTGACAACTGTTGCTATAGCAAGAAATGTAATCTAAACAGGTAGGAGTTTTGTACTTTATTGTGCTCTCAAGTCTAACACACTCATATGCACACACACACACACACAACAACCAAAGAAACCACACAAGAAACCAAAAAAGCTTCCATTAAAGAGCTGTCACAGCTCAGGCAGGGACTCGGGCGCAGACAGGAATGCAGGTGCAAAAACGAGTTTAATGAATCTAAAAACACAGTCCAGAAATCAGAGTCAAAAAGCAGGCAAGGGTCACAATCCAGAAAAGACACAGCAAAACCAAAAACAGATCCAAAGGCAAGGTCACAAGAACAGGCAGAAAATCAGAATAACAGGTAAGCAGGCAGAACAGAAAAACCGCTCGTAACGACACAGAGAAAACTGGGACGAACTCGCGACGAGACAAAAAACAAACGGGGATTAAATAGGGTGACGCTAATGAGGAGATGGGATACAGGTGTGCTGGCAGGCAGGTGGGACTGGTCAGGTAACGAGGTGGGCGGAGACAGGGCGGAGAGCAGGGCAGGGCAGGAACACAGGGGAAAAACAAAAGCACATGGACGGGGAAAACAAAAACAAACAGGGCTAGGAAGCCACAGTCCTGACAAGAGCACTCCCAGATATAGACTGCTTAAAATGATAGCTAAATGACAGGTGTAATATCACCCCTGATTTCAACAGGAATGACTTATTTACAGTTCACCTTGACTGAATGCAGGAAACATGACCACATTGAATGCCATATTGAACAGATTCTGGCCAGCACAGACCATGATTAAAGGTAAAAGTTGTGAATTTTAGTGTTTCACTGTATCACAACATCACTGGGAAATCTAAGGAAAGGTCTAACCAGAGGGAAGTCGATAAACTCATGTTGATTAACAAGGAAACAGAACGTATTTTCCAGCCTGGAAAAGAATGGTGGCTATACCCCTCAGAACCATCGGGACCAGAAAGAAGCTATGTTGTGTTTCAAGAGAACTGTAATTTTTCATTCATAGCTGAACCAGGTATTTGACTGTATTCCAACATGCTGGTGGAGGGTTCAGGATGGGCCTCTCCTTCTGATAGCCCAGGCTCAGCCAGATTGCATCCTTGTCTGGTATGTTATAGTCTTGTTTTTTCACCCTGCTTCAGCCCTCTCTTCAAACTCCTGTTGTGCTAAAAAGAGGAGAAGTAAAAGCACAGGTTCCAACTTGTGATTTGATTTACACAACTGCATGGCCAGGGCAGGAAAGACCAGGTCATTCAGTTCGTCTATAGCCCTAACTGACCCACACCTGCCTCTGCCGTCAGGCCACTGTCAAACCTGTTATTTCCCTCTGCTTAAATATTGGCTCTATTCTCCAGTTTCAGGTGAAGTGATTTTAGCTGACCTGGATTCATGCTCAGAGGAACTAAGTAGCAGTGAATTCAAATATTTCCACAGCAAGGGCCTCCCAGAAACAGGAGTTGGTGAGATGGGAGGGAATGCAGAACGATTATGCTTAATCACACACACACACACACACACACACACACACACACACACACACACAATGTACACAACAGGCCCCTCAATGGATCCCCAATTCCCTTATGAGGAAATTGTAGAATTTAGAATATCACAGACTAGAGTTGTTATGTCCTGTTGATTTGTTCACTTGTACATCCAGTATGGTTTATTCTCTCTGTCTCTCTCTCTGTGAGGCTGCTATCATGCACAGGCTACACAACATCAGCATGGGCATTTAACTGTTTATTATTCATGTAGCAGTGCTGATGAAGTTGTCCTAAAAATCCTAATCTCCTAACTTGATTAACTCCTGAGACTACATTGAAAACACGGTCCTGCTCGTCAGTAAATTGGAGGTGGCATAGTGTCTGTGATATGTCATTATATTGCTATACTACCCATTGCTACACATGCTTTTCTACAGTTGTGGTTTCTCTACTGGAAATCACATTTACATAAGATTTCCCTCTCTTCAGTCCTGGGATATCATACATGAAAGAGGATTTTCCTCCTAAAGGCAAACTGTGGCATTGATATTCCTTTATCTGCAGTACAGTGTTTGGATTTCAGCATACCAGCTTCTGAAGAGAGTCAACAATATGACGGGAGCGCATTTGCCTGCCTTTCGCTGGAGAGAGGAGGAATGCTCATGGAGTGTTCTGCTCATGTGTTCTCTTCTTACCTTTTCATGCTTGCTTACCCTCTAATTTCTGTAATACTTGCAGATCAAATTAAATAGACACATGGACAGCCATTTCCACTTAAGAAAGCTTCTGTACAAAGTAGGGCAGCAATGACAGAGCAAAGCAACACTGGCAACTCAAAAGTGGTCTGGTTGTCCTGCAGTAAAGACATCATACTATCAGTCTCTCTCATAACAGCTTAAAACATCTTTTGGTCTCTGTATGGAATCACACATCTGCTTGGGTTCTCATTATCTGCTAGCATCATGTGGGCTCTGTTGGCATTGCACAATATTGCATTGCACAAGTAGAGTGGTAAAAGAAAGGACTGCGTTGTAGTGCGGCTTTCATGCAAAGCTGCTTACTGGAGGACACATAACCCTCATAAACATGTGTTGTCAGGATGGAGGATGTGTACAATTCAGTAATACCTGCAATAGGCCCACCTTAAAAAAGGACTACCAATCAACGTGAATTCTGGATAAGCAGACATTGTGTGTGATTAGGATATACAGAAAATGGTAATGTTGGAATCTATTGCCAGAAGGTCCCAATATTTGTCAAACAGGACTGGCCAGAAAGTATGGGAATGGTGGTGTAGTGGAAATACAGCCTGCAACACAAGCCAACAAGATTGTGAACATTGATTAAAAAATGCAACTGATGCATGCATTTTGTTTTACTTCTATGCACTCTTCACCCATTTCATTCAGAGGATACACAAGAAAATACAAGAGAACTGCAATGCAATGAGTATTCTGAGGAAACCTAGACTAAATAGGCAAGCTTCTGGTCAGGATCATGTTCATGTTATTCAGGTCAGTGCTCATCCATTGTAAATACAAGATTTGAGTTTGACCTTAATGTAAATAATATAGAGGAGTTTCTATCTAGCTGTAGCTGAGCACTTCAGTAAAAACAAATAGTCTTTGAAAGCATTTCTGTCATTCCTGACAATTGGTTTTAGCCTGTAATTAACCTTATGCAGAATAGCATTTGTGTACAATGGGAATGTTTTTTGAAAGTTTGCCTGTCTGTAATTGTTATCTTGAAATTTGTCAGTCTTCATCCTCTGGCAGGAGAGAACACAACAGGTAAAGAAAGGAGGAGCTGTCCTTAAAACTCCAATTCATCAATACATCTCTGGGTGAAGAGGAGATCTGGGGAGGGGCAAATCAGCTGGAACAGCAGATTTTAACTTCACTTCAAAGCAACCTATGCCACTATCTTTCATCTGGACATTATAGGTGAAATGGAATGGAAAGGCTGTGCTAGGACAGAGTATGTCCCATTCTAGAGGGACCTTAAGGGACACTGAGGAGTTTAATGCAAGATTAGACATCCCAATCAATTAAATCTCTGTCTCTCTTTGTCTGCAGCAGACTTACAGAATTTACATGCCAGCTCACTATTGCTTGCACAATGAATCTTGGGTCATGAGATATGAAGACTAAACATGGCAAACCGCATTTGTGTTCAATGTGATAGAGCTGGAATGCATGTTCAAGCCTTTCCACATTGAAACCTCATCTTATTCTGATTACTGAACTGGTACAGTGTTCTTGCCCTGATTACAAGTGGCATAATTCTCACTTAGCACAGCAACCCCCAATCTGCAAGTGGCTTATTTTCAGCATTTTAGGTTGCAATTCCAGTTTTCACAGCTGTTTATAGTCGGGTTAGGTTTTGTGTATGGGGTTCCCATTGAAAAATAAATCATTCTGAGAACAGATCATGGTTACCAGAGCAATAGACTGAAGTATGTTGTGTGTACTTGCCAATAAGAACCTTACAGGACAGTTGGTCATTACCCTGAGAGAAATTCTGAAACAGTTCAGAATAAACACTGCCATGTTGAAATCACTGTAAACTTCCTGTAATGAGTGATAGTCTTTATTTATGGTAAAATTAGGTAACTATAATTGAACATGCACTTAAAGAAATATGGAGTGAACCACCCAGTAAGGAAGTGTTTCTACTCCTTTTTACTCACTGTGATCTGAAGGCAAACATCTGGATCAGACAAATGTAACAGGTTTGCTTTGATGTGGGGATTGCTTGACAGATGTGAGCTCTTATACCTTACCATGTCCACAGCAGTCTCTCAGGACAAAAGCAGTTGGGCAAACTTTTGTCACAGACTTTAAGTATGGGGCAAAGACATACCATTCAGTTGATATTATCACTGTTGTCAGTGTTGCAGGTAGGTAACATTTTATGTTTCCTGCACATTCCCCTGCATCAAATGTTTAATTATTAATGAATTTATGAATACTAAACATGTTTGGATATTATAAGCCAAATGTATTTAATGGCTCAGCTCTGACCCTTTTGATGTAGAGTGATATATAACAGCAAAACCTTAATTATGTCATACATTCACCTTCAGAGGTGCAGAAGCTACAATGAAGAAAAATAATGGGTGGGCAGTCATCATAATTGTAATATAAGACAGCAACATGAATCAATCAAAATGAAGTGATCATCAGGTGCAGATTTATGTCATATGGGTTTTTCACCCCATTTCTACAGGAGACAATCATTGGCTGCAGCTATCCGTTTAACAGTGCACCCTGCTCTTGTAGCTTTCTGTCGCAGGGATTGGTGCACCCTCATGACTCAGTGTTAAGTTGCTCAGTTTTGGCATGGAGCCTCTTTGCAATCTGTTAATCCACAGCACCCGCACCTGCGGAAAAACCCCAGCGGAGGAGGAGGGATGGATGTGAGAGGTTCCAGGCCCAGGCCGACAGACTTTTGGCAGTGAAGGTCAGTGGCTTGTGGTTAGGAGTTCTAAGTGCGTCTGATCACATGGAAACTCCAGCCAGGGGAGCCCACCCGAGCTCAGCAATATTCCACACAGCAGGATCAGGTCCACTCACAGGAAAGTACTTTTCCATTCATGTAAATCAGCACATTGAACATTTGCAGGTATTCAGAAAGATATGAGAGGATGGCAATGACTGACTTTGCCCACAGAAGAGACTGAAGGCAGTCTTTACTGAATTTAGACTCTCCCTCTACCCACACATGTATTAGGCCCCCATTTTCAAAACTGGAATGTTCAGTAAAACATGATTCCATACCCATTAAATTTATTTGGATATGGAATAGAACTTAATGGTTTATAATGAAAACAAAACCATAGCAAAGCCACACATAAGTTATAGTGAGAAGCCTTTGTGTGGTCAACCTCAGTACTTGTCTAAAATACCTACCCCAAGCACAGACATAGCCACAGATCCCAATTCAGCAAGGCCCTTCTCCAACTATCTCTCAGTACATTAGAATCCTAAAGCAGGATATCAGGTATTGGATTACAGCATCTGAGGGAAAATTACAACATGATTCACCCTGCAATATGCCAACTTAAAGTTGAAGAGACGAGAAAAGCCAATCTAGAATCTCATACTTAGGTGTGAGCAGGTGGAAGAGGCTCACAGATCTAACAAAGACCTTCCCTAGCACAGTGTCTCTGCTTTGTGAAGAATGAAAAGTAAACATCTGGACATGTTTAGTGGAGAGTCATAGCAAACAAAGACTGATTTATCAGGCAAAGAATATGTCTTGCTTTCTCCTTTGATGCTTAGTGCATTTTTTTGTAAGCTGAGGGAGCTGTTGTATGCCCTCAGTTATTGAACTGACCTGTAAGGACATAAGAACATACATATAGTCCTCTACAAACCAAACGAAACAACATTATTCCTTGTTTTTAGGCAAAGGCTGCATCACCACAGGAAAAAAAATAATCCATGGAATAAACATGATTAAATTATTATATTGCATAGTCTGCCATATGACTGCCACTCTGAAGTGAATCATTTTCATACACCAGAGCTGGACTAATAGAACGCTTGCTCTGTTCAGAAAAGGATATGCTGGACCTGAGATAGGAACATTTAGTATGTTTTTTTGAGTGTTAGTGTTCCTTTTCTGAAAGGAGACAGTCACTTGAGAATTGTGCGCCAAAAAAATGTGATTACAAAACAGACCCAAGTGCAGTGTAAATCAAATCTTTACTACAGCTCATAGAAATTTCAAAAAGAGATAGATACAGATCCTTCCTTTTTAAACAAGGAGACTTATTTGAAAGGGCATCAGTAACAGAACAGAACAGGACACAAAGCAGGAAGGGAATGGAATGACTGGCATTGGTCTCTAAGGGACTGCATGGCAATATTCAGTCTCAAAGCAGACGTCAGTTCCAGGAACAGGCCTTCTGGCTGAGGGAGAGACATCATCCACTCTCTGTTTACCAACGTAAATGGCTGCTTGTGACGACCGTACTCAAGTTCTCATGTTTTGAAATGGAACAAGTGCCGGTTAGCCATAACAGCTGAACTTTTACAGCTAATAGGCACCTTTGCCAAGATGCAGACCCAGACATCAGGAAAAGACAGGCTCAAAGTGTATCTATGACTCTGAAAGATAATTAGCCTTTTAACCACATCTTTTTTTCAGAGCATGTTTGTCATACTGTTACTCAAACACCCAGTATGTAAAATAAAAAGGCACACACTCTGTGTTATAAAGAAACAGAATATACTTTCTCTGGCATACTCTTCTGTTTGGTTCTGTATGTCAAATTGTATGCAATCCCAGCATCAAAAACTTTTTTTAGGGCTTAGTATTTAGGGCTCACGAGTGGCTCAACGAGTGGCTCAACTAGCAAAAGCGCTTGTTGTCGCAAGTGCAAGGATGAGCAGTATTGCCCAGGTTCAATCACAGTCTTGCCATCAGCCAACAGTGACTGGGAACCCATAGCGGTGAAATGAATTAGCTAGTTCCATTGGGGATGTGGGAGGGTAGGTTGGCTCGTTTCATAGCTAAACATTGACCCCTGCTGGTTAGTTGGGGGAGAGGCGTAAGACAGCACAGTCATGGGGAGAGCATGTTATTTTTACCCCCACTGTCAATTGACAGTGGGTGTGGTAGCCACTAAACACATGCCACACAACTGGGCATTCAAAATTAAGAGGAAACACCAGGGGGAAAGCATTGGGCATTCCAAACTGAAAAAAGAAATAATAGTATTAAAAGATAAGATCTTTAATAAAATATCTCTGTGAAATTGAAATATATGGACATTTTTCATTACAATCTATAAAAATCAAAACTTGACTTTAAGAAGTATAGACAAAGGGAGACATACTGCAAACATACATAAATGTATTACTATTTAATTGAATTTAATTATGGCAGAAATGTACACCATGACCAGGGACCCTAATACCTTACACAGTTGCATTAAATTATGTAACTTGGAAACAGGACCACTCTTAAAAGCCTTTCAGTGAGAGTATCTGTTCTGTAAAAAGCTGAGCAGAATACAAAATGTTCTACTCTCAATTCCTCACACTGGTTTTCAAGGAGAATTAAGAGGTCAAACCTTCACTAAAGCCAGCAGGTGGAATCTTTGTTTCTACATTACTGTGGGCCAGTGGTGTCACCCTGTGAGCCTGGAAAACACAGAACTCCCAGTTTGGCCTCCCCATCTGGGAACAAAAATCTTTTTGCAGAATATGAGCAAAGAAAAGCACACAGGAACTGCATCCAATCTGAACTGGATTATAGAGGCCATCACAACGTATATGTTATAATCCTTACAAAAATACCTCTTTGCACCATTGACCAGACAAGGCAACATTCCTTGGCTGCTGTGTTACATTACATTTACTTTACATGCATTTAGCAGACGCTCTTATCCAGAGCAACTTCAATCACAATAGAACATAAGTGTATTCATTCAATTTAAATGAGAAACAGTGTCAGACCAGGCTCACAACACTCCCAGACCAGTGAGTGTGAACATAACACTATTCAAGCGCTACCACAAGTTAAGTTGTGCACTCTGACAAAAGCCAGGTATACTACGATATACTACGTGTTCTCTGCTAGAATCACCAAGTGGTGAGTAATATGAGTAAAGATATCCATTATTGTAATTTTGTAAGAAAAGGTTTCTCATCAGCTAAGTCTGATGATGGGAAAATCATATGGGGCTATCCATTAATTATGAATCAGTAAAATGGTTAAGTAAAAAAACTCATCATGCTGTTGTCAAACAAAGTACAGCACCCACAGTTTTACAGGTCTATGTGCTTATCTAATGGATATGCATGGGTAAATGGAATCACGAATACAAGGCAAGGGAGACATCATTCACAAAATGTTTGTCTGAAAAGTACTGGAAACTTGGATGACACAATTACCATAGAGTGGAAATCCCCTTTGTGTTGCCAATAGCCTTTTAATAAATTCTGACTGGAACACCACATTTTCATCGTATAAATTCACAAGGCCACTGGGCATTGGATACAATGAATCAGCATCATCAGGTACAGGTTTTATGCAGTACACTCCTCCAACAACACTACTTTGCAACAGGAGTATCAGCAAAACTCGTGAGCAGTCACATAAGTGTTGCAATTCTCCCAAAATGCTTGGTTAAGACAGAACTGCTAAGACATCACTGGACATTTCTGTCAGCCAAAGGTGAACATCAAATATTTTACCCTGAATTACTCAAAACTTCCCTAGAAGGAAAAAACTGAATTTTCCCTTGCATGGCAAATCAACCTCATTCTTCTCAAATGACAGAGACACTTGGGTGAAAGCAAGACAGACAATGTAGAGCACAACATCTGGGGCCCTGACTAGACCAGGAACACAGGGAGGCAGGACTGTCTGATGTGGGGGTGCTCTCTGTAACTCTCTCCCCACTTATCATAAAGCTGTGCATCATTCAGGCAGCAGTGTAGTATAGTGGAAAAAAGCAGGACTCATAACTGAAAGGTTGCTAGTTTAATTCCCCTCTAGGACCCTGCTGCTGTCCCCTTGGGCAAGGTATTTAATCCAGACTTGCCTCAGGAAATATACAGTGTATCGATGGATAACATGTAAAAAATGTAATCTATGTAATTCTGGTTAAGAACATCTGCTAAAAAGAAAACAATGCAATATAATAATATTTCATGATTGTGCCTTATGTTCCACGTAATTAACCCCATGATCTCCCAAAGCACATACCAGTACTATTGTATACATTTTTACAACAGTATCTTTTTTTCTAATAAAATAGATTATAATTCACTTTTTTATTTTGAAATAAAGTACTACTAAACTGACTAAAATCAAACAAATGAAACATTACGTATAAAAGACAATTGTAATTTGCAGAGGAATAATCAAATGATACACTCACACTCTAAAACAGGGGTGGGCAACTCCAGTCCTGGAGGGCCATGGTCCTGCTGTTTTTCTTGTTGACCAACTAAATACAATCTCTGATTGGCTGAAGAGCAAGCACACCTGTTTTCAAGGTGAAAATCAACAGGTAACTAAGAGATGAAAACAAAAACCAGCAGGACACTGGCCCTCCAGGACCGGAATTGCCCACCCCTGCTCTAGAATCACACCTTTATTTCATAGAAGTGTTGTGACTAGTGTCATTTTACCCCAATATTTTAGACCAGCTGTAGGTCCTCAAACTCTTCCAAACCTGCTCAACTTGCTGGACAATACATAGTCAGCTTCAATACTTTGCTTAAAAACACCCCACTTTAAATGCAGACAAAAGCCACTTGTACTCATAATGTATATGAGTGCTTCTTGCACCTAGTTACATAAGACCTTGTCTGAAAGGCCTTCTTTAAGTGAATCATGCAGAAAACCTGGGAGATGATAACTTTGAGTGCTTGTGTGATGCCCATGGGAGCTGCAGCTCATATTTGCCTTCATGAAGATACCTGGTGGAGATGTAGCTCTTAATTTGCACACTGTTGTCTCCTGGATTGAGCCTGACAGACACAAGGGAGTAGGAGTAACTCATCATAAATTTTTCATGATAAATTTTATATAGTATTCTATATGTCATGATTTAATATCCATGTGCTAATCTCTGAGATTACTATATCATTTAGAAGACTGAAGATTCTAGTTACATAAATTGATGGAAAATGCCACTATAACATATTTAACCAATGACTACCAGGAGTTATACTGGGTGAAAAATGGCCTGAATGGTGCTTCAGAATTAATTTGTCATCACAGGATCACAAATGATCCTATGATGACATAATAATAATAATTGTAATATTATAGAAACTCAAAGTATGTCTCACAAAGTTCTGACCTTGTACAGTCTGATGCATATCTGGTGACATGCATTGAATGACATGTGAGTATAAAGCCATTTTTAATTTTGATTTAAAGATTAAAGTGAAACAATGGAAATCCAAGTAGACAAAAGGATATTTTCCACTGAAAGACTCCTCACTGACTCACTAGCTAATCTGAATGCATACCATATGAAGTACTTTGCTTTCAAAGCCTATGATTGGTTATGTAGTTCTAGAACGCATTTCTTTGTTGTTTTATAATGGACAATAAAACATTTGTCTTGGGTGGCCATCTACATAACTATCTAGAACTGGTTCAAATTAATGCTAAATTCTATTCACAGTAGCTAAAATAAGTTAACAGGCCATGCAAAAAGCAAGCTGATTAAAAAAGTCTGTAGTTAAATTGCAGGGGCTCTGTGGCAGCAAAAGAAGCAAATAAATAAATTTACTGTGATCCAGAAAAAATCCAGAAACCAAATCAATTGTATGTTAGAGGGACCTGTTTTGACTGAATTGTTGTAAACCATGTCAATTACTTCTTCCAAGTATCAAAAAATGTTTTTGCATGTAATTTACTATTTGTGTGTTATATTACATATGGCAACCCTGTGTACGTTAACAAGGTCGGGTTCCAAGATGTCAGACATCAGAACAGACAGAATTACAGTGCAAAACAGGAAGCAGTTATGCAATTGGTTATTCAGATGAAAACTGTAGATAGTAAATTCACTGAAAACTTTATTCCAGTCTCAACATTGCCTTGACATATATCTTTAGTTGATCTTGTACTTCATGTTCATTTTCAACAAAAATAAGAATTCCTTGAAAATATATTATCTTACTGTTTTCTTAAACTGTCCCAGATACAAGTGTAGTCCATTCATCATGTCTACAGTTATGCCTGAAGTGACTTAGGACACTTTTTTTCCAAATTATATCCATTGTTAATACTGAAAACACAAATCAAATAAATATTTTTCTCGTTAAGAAATAATCCTTTGTAAGTGTCAAATTTTGTCAAATCCAGCTACAACTAATACCAAAGTTTTCATTTATAATGAGAGACTCTGTAGGCTCTGTTGGCCACATGAGTTCCACTGTTGTACATTCATAGCTGTGAGAGCAAGACAAAGTATAAGCAAACCACTACAGGCTCATTTTTAAGTATTTTCATATTTTATGTATTTGCTTTCTAAACTAGGGTTTTTCAGTGTATTACACTTGCAACTTTATTGGGATTCTGTGGGGTCACATTCATATGAGAGTACTCAGGAAATCTCAGTTGGGAGTTGGTGTGAAAAATCAGAACTGTGTCCACATTCTGTTGTGATGAGTTGGCACAATTTTACTGCATGGCATCATAATGTTCAAACTAGAGAACTACTTAAAATATTTTGATCATAATCAGATCGCATGCATTAAAACATGATCAGGTAAAGCATTTGTTCTATAGCGACTAAAGGAACTACCAACAGCAGGAATATGTGGACTGTATCTGTGATTATTCAGATGAATTATGACATTGAGCATAGCTAACAGGTGACTATTTGCATTTTTTCTGGCATTTAAGCAAGCTTAAAGCAAGCCAATTCATAATTACTGATTCTATTTTAGATGATTCTATTTAAATGTCCTTGGACAGGTAACTGTACTTCTTAACTGAACTCCCAACCATCTGCTCAATAAATAACAAAAACTGAACTCCAGTCATATAGGCTAAGAAATAAAATAATTCTCATATGAGCACAAAATAAACCAGACTAATGTTGGAAATTCTCCAGGAAAGTACCAGAGGGCTATGCTTATAGCAAACTCCAGCCCATTAATGACAATCAGTTACAATACTACAACCCATAATTCCACTCTGTTTGACTGAAATTCCTCACTTTCTTAAAAACAGCACATAGAATTGGACCATTTCAGAGACATCTTGAGTGATTGGGCCTCTTTAGGCCTCATGAAGGGCACGCTCAGCTCCCTCGACAGTATTTGTTTTAATTGCAGGAAGAATTGTGAAGTAATGAAAGATTTGATATTTGTTTCAGTAGGTTCCTTATAGTTCTCAAATCTGCTAAATTCTACTTGGCAAAGCTGCTAGCACAAGAGGTTTGTGTTCCGTATCCATCAGAGCATTTCAGCACCTCAGGGCTGAAGTCTCTTGGGCCAATGTAATTTGGGATTTGCTTTTTGACCATGTTCACACGTTTATCCAACATGTGAGTCTCTGTATTCATCCTGTCTCTACAGCTACACACAGACACTGGCGCCATTGCTGCTCATGCCCTTCAAGTGTATGCTGTTTAAATAATTAATACAGCATCTCTGCTTTGTTTGCTCAATCTTTACTTTTCATTTTGACCCTGTTCCTCTTGTAATCTCCAGCTAAGTATCTAACTCTACAGTCTTAGAGTTCTTTTATTGAGATAGCAAATGCCCGTTATTATATACAAAGCACAATGAGAAAGCTTTTGGAGACATTTATGGATCTTTTCTGTGGGCATTTCAGAAGGATAAACATTCACTTAATCTCCTTTGTAATGCTCTTAGTGAAGATGTTTTCTGAGTGTTATCTTCATTGTTTGGACAAATACATTTCGATAAATGTTAGAGGTATGTTCTTATGTAACTATACTCTACCTTAACACAATATGTCACTACATCTTTATGTAAACAAGTCTATTTCTAAACCTCTTAAGGAGGTTAAGTCATTCCTTGTTTTGGTCAGGGAAGATTTCCTTACATTCATCTTGTGGTCAGAATGAACTCGAGTCCAGTCCAGAAGTACTAAAAGACATACCATTCAACAGACAACACTTAAAAACAGCTATCAACTCATAACACAGCCAAAATACCATCACAGCGGATCTAATGGATTTAACCCTTTATGGCCTCTGTTCCATTTATGTGTGTGTACTGATGGCCTCACTGGAAACTGTCTTGCATGGGTGTTGTTCTTATAAAAAAATAATTTGGCATACTGAGAGAGGCAATGGATTTGTGTTGAAGTGTAACCAGGAGTCTCTGCTTTATCCAGACTTCTGTCTTTACTTGTCATTTTACTATACTATCTCTCTCTCTCCCTCTCTCTCTCTCTCTCTCTCTCTCTCTCCCCCTATCTATGTCTCCAATAACAAATTAATAAAGCTTCACAATAATTTAATGATACCTTGCTTTCAAAATCTTGCAAGTTACGTTAGGGGCTCTTGGCCTTACACTCTAACTCAGAGTTGGAAGCACACAGTGGAGAGAAGCCCTTTTCAGCAGACAGAATGTGCTCTGCATCCTTGTGTATTCATGTTTCATCTCCAGGCAGTGAATCTTTTTATTTCCCATGCTAACCATGGAGTCCTGCCAGCAGTCTCAGCTGCTGACATTCAAAGGAGTAAAAGGGAATAAATTACAGATATTATCACACCATGATCACATACATATCTCTCTTGAACTGTGTTCGGTGGGTTATGTTAATTTTGGCTCAGTGTTCTGTTTTCCTACTTCATCTTCATGTTGAGACAACATTTTTTTGATAGGTCAGAGCATCTTGGCCTCAATTCAACCTTATTTCTCAGGAAAATACTGTTAAAACAATATACAACCCTACAGACTAATTGAAATAAATAATTGAATTGAATACTCATCTAATTTAATCTCAAAATCCAAATCATATTAATCAGAGTTTGAACCCTTATTTAGTGGTTTGTATGCATACACTGAACTTTGTAAATTGTTCATCTTTATCATGTCAAATCCCTTAAATGGGTATGATATTTCATTTTAGAGTTTGTCCTGCTATTTTTTAGAATTAAGGATTCATTCTAAAATATAAAATTAATCTATTGAGACATATGACTTTAGGAATACAGAACTTGTACTGTATATAAAAGGTTTATTGTTAAGGTTATGTTTTAGATTATGAGTGAATCTATCCCATTTTAAATTGAAAAACACCACAAGAACCAACAAGCTGAGGATATGTTTTGAGAAATGAAGATGGATTATGTTTTCATCATCATGTGTGAAAAGAGGCAGAGACCACATTACAGTGTTGGAGTTTGTAAGATAGCCTACATTTTGGTGTTAGAGATTGAGAGATGTGTCATACACTGCTTTGTTAGGTGGTGTGGCACTGATTGTCTTCCCAGCTGTGGTGGATATTTCAGGTGATTTACTGGTGCCACTTGGCTCCCTGGCTAGGGAGGAGGGGTCTGCTTGTTTCCTCTGCTGATGTTATTTAGGATTCCTCTGAGACCCCTCAGTCGTATTCTAACTTGGTGTACTATCATTCCCAAGACACATGTATACAACCATCCACACGCACACACGCACACATGCATGCACGCACACATGCACACACTCACACACAGAGCTCTGATGCTGTGACAGTGTAAAAGGGCCCCAGTAGAGAGCTCTAATGCTGTGATAATGAAACAGGTCTCCAGTACAGAGCTCTGATGCTGTGACAGTGTAAAAGAGCCCCAGTACAGAGCTCTAATGCTGTGATAATGGAACAGGTCTCCAGTACAGAGCTCTGATGCTGTGATAATGGAGCAGGTCTCCATTGAAGGGTTGAGACAGATTGCAGAACAGAGACAGGCAGGGTTCTGTGACATAATGGAGTGAAGCTTCATTGACTCTAGTCAGAAAACAAGAAGTTAATGACAGCCACAATGTCAAGGCCTGCTTCACTCTCCATTTAGGTTTTGTATGATGACATAACCCAAATAATAACTATATTGCCTAAAAATGATTCCAATGTCTGAGGCAGATGTTGATTAAAATATGTTCTCAGAGCCAAATGTTGGTAAGAGCCCTCTAGAGTAAAAGACCTGAGAAGAAATGGTGCAGCACTCTTAAATTGTGCTGCATGATTTGCTGACTAATGGAAACCGAACTCTGATGTGATTTGTTGGATTATTCTTATTTAAGGACCATTTTGTGTTTGAGAACCCATCAGTGTATTGGGTTGTTATAGACAAGTTTGATGAGTATGTCATTGCAAAATTTTACTGCTCTAATTCATTAAATGTCAAGTGATAATATTACTGCATGGCCTCAGAAATCCTCATGTAGTGTAAAGTAAGACAGTGGGACCATAATCCAAAGTGATAAGAGCTGATCTCAATTCTGCATCCATAGTTTGTTATCTTTCAGCTGTGGTTACCATGGCAGACTATACATTTTCTTGAATCAATCCCTGGGGATGTGCCCTCTGATGTAATCGCAGGTTAAAGGAAGGAGAAATAAGCCAGGAGTAATCAGCCAGGGAAGTTTTCCCCAATATGAAAGTAAGGGGAGTAATAAAAAGCTCTGATTTCAATAAGAAGCACAGAAAACAAAGACCCTTTTTACACTAACATGCTACACTACACCATGCAAGGATCAAATGAGCT
This sequence comes from Megalops atlanticus, assembly GCA_019176425.1. Classification (NCBI taxonomy): domain Eukaryota; kingdom Metazoa; phylum Chordata; class Actinopteri; order Elopiformes; family Megalopidae; genus Megalops; species Megalops atlanticus. The sequence continues at coordinate 17,210,110 of CM032881.1, forward strand.
TCTTCAACAGAGGAGACCAGAGGGATACGCAAACACTTTATTACTTAGACTACTTGTGACAGCTTATTGATAATCTTTGGACTGGGAGGCAGAGTAAATACTTAGGTACCATGTATGGCAATAAAAGCCTGCTGTTAGTTTCTGCCAAATTCTTCATAGCACAAGAAATTACCTATGCCAAAGAAGCCACAGCCACAGCCACTGTACTAGGCCAACCAGTCTAGCTGAAAAGTGCACACAAATGGGTGGCCATCTGACCAGACCACAGTCACAGTACTGCCATAATCTTTATTATCAGTACAGAAAGGAGAGACATGGACCTGTTGGAATTCATAGCATTTGGAACACATGTCAGATGTCAGCAATAAGACCTCTCTTAAAATTTGTTTTACCTTTGTTTTGTAAAATGTCTTTTAATATTTGCCTGTGAACACAGAGAATGTGAACTTTCTAACAATTTAAGGAATCACAGTTTAATTCAGAAATTCATATCTGAATCTCTCCAAAGAAAACATTTATCAAACAGGACTATGTAAGTCTATGTGACTGCTTTATCCTTTGAAACCCACTGACCCTGACCGTCTAAGAACAGACAGACATCAAGCCATGGTGAATATATTGAGGGTAAATTCTAGTGGGTCAGATCTGTGCCTCTCACACAAATATATCCTTCTTTCTTTTTCTGTCTTCCTTTTCCCTCTCCCTCTCTCAAGCACTCACGGTGATACAACATGAAATTTATGTATTTATTTATTTATTTATTTATTTACTATTTATTTACTATTTATTTATTTATTTATTTACTATTTATTTATTTATTTATTTTGAAGAGGGCCCAGCAATACCAATATTATACCTTCATTCACACAGCACTTATTGGGAGATATACAGCCATGAATTGGCCAGCCAAAAGGTACATCATGTATTCTTCCATGATAGTTGCTTGTCAGTGTGTGTGATGTGGTGTACTTGATACTTGGCCTGTAATTCCCTCTCTTGATAGCCAGTGACGGGATGTAGTGTACATCTGTAGTCAAGTTGTGTCTGCCAGTTCAGCTTCCTGATTCAGTTCTCAAGAAACTCACTTCAGACTCAAATCATTGCAAAGACAAAAATGTCATGGCTTCCATGTTACACAAAGGGGAAAAGAAAGGAAATATTTCCATACCTCAGGTTTGAAAATGCTGACCATCAATATGAGTCCTTGAGTGTCTGAAATGTTATAGAGTCTTGCTATGGAGAGTTTACATTTTGCAGAGTGCATGAGCAGGGTTTTACCTTTCCTTGGCCTAGAAAGAGGGGAGCAAGCACATTCACTGACAAACATTTTATCTATTTGAACTTTGATTCAGAAATACATATACAATTTAATCCACTTAAATTAATGAAACGCCTTTCCATTCAGTGAAATCTTTGTTTTGGATTTTGCAAATGCAGTTTCTGCAAATTTGTTTACCTACTACACCAGAAGCATAACAACATAGAAACATATGGAAATATTTTAAAAACATGTAATATATTCAGGTTATTTTCATTATTTCTGCATTTGTAAATCTAATATTAAGTTACTAAAGACTTGAAACCATCTCACTGAGTAAAGAAAAGTTGATTCAGGTTAAATTTAGTTGTATTATGTGTACTTTTCTTGCACAAGTAAATTGCCAGTCCGATTTAAAAATGCTGGAATCAAAAATGTGTTTTTAACCCATGACATGGGGACTTTAGCTGACTGAGAATCTGTTCCACCTACATCATTCATGTGGATCAGAACAATAGTTTATGGATTATTTATCAGTTCTTAGTTGGAATACTTTTAGGCTTTGTATCTTTTTTGTTCTCTGGATAACCACTAGTCATGGGACTCCTTCATTTGGTGTTCTGGGTACATTATGCTCACAACATCTTATCCATGCCTGGTGTACCCAGCTAATCTACACTTCAATCATTATGTGAAAAAAACTGCAACTGATCCAGTGTCTGTTTTGGAGCAGAATCTATCTACAGTCCAATTGGACTTTTAGAATCACGTGACCTAACTCTGACCTATAGTAGTCTGCACCACAACAGGATTAAAGATTTAATTTTCATAATAAAAGGTCACCTCTGTGAGCATCTGGGTATTTTTCATCTAATATTTTTGCTAAGTGAAAGCTCCCTCTTGAGTGCTACTCATCAAAGCACAATCAGATGTGCCAAATAACTCCTAAAACAAAAGCCAAGAAGTTGTTCTGTAGAATTGTTCTGTTCTGTAGAGGGAGGAGAATATGCTTCAGCATATTACCTGATTCCTTAATCAAGTTCCATATGACATGGAAATACATTACCATAAAGATGATTAATCATCATCATCATCATCATCATCATATACTTAAAATAACTTAGTAACTAGTAACTAGTGAACACCTAATATGGAGAATTGATTATATTTATGTATTCGTGTGGTACCAGCTTAGATATGGCATATTTATACAGCCCAGATCAAACAAATATCTTCTAGAGTGAAAACTTACATGAAATTGAAATAGACTAAATGAAATCATGAGGATTCAGGTAGGTCATAATGGATGCATTTAGCTCATGTTCAAATTCATTTTCAAATTCTGCAAAGAAAAAAAGTCATCAATATTAAAACAATAGAAAATGAAACACCACACATATTTTACTGTGAGGCATTTTTACAAAAGAGACTTTCACAAGATATGTTTTTTAAAAAAGACATATTTATGTATTTACACAATGCAAATTTCTGCAGCTGTACAAACAATTGAATTATGTTTTCTCCCAGATTTCCCATGCATTTTAAACATAATGCATTAAAAGCATTGAGGTAGCCAATAAAGGAGCAATAAGAGGATGGAAACTAGTCATTGTTTAGAGGGGAAAGCCTTACTGTAAGTATCGACACCCATCTTTTTTAACAACCAGAATTTAAACAGTTAAAGTTTCTTGTGAAAATTACAGGTGAAAATGCCAAAGCAATAAAGCATAGAGACGTGTGAGATTTTCAAAGTTCATTGTCTATTGCTTCCAATGTGTACCTTCCTTGGCATTGCTTGCCTCCAGGTTAAGTATCATTTTATTACATTGCTGTATGTGAGTGATTTAAATAAATCCACATTATGCATGTGCTGTGAATTTTGCTAATCTTTTCCAAGAACATGAACTGTTATTCAAACTGCAAATGAAAGGCCTTTGGCAGACACTTCTTGTGCTGGACTGAATACGACCATCAATTTCCCTATTCTGAGAATTAAACGTCGTACAACAGCACTTGACAATCTTGACTGTGCTAAACTGTGCTATTTACTGGCACATAGTCAGTCTCTTGAAAAGTAACTATGAACTGTAGTCCAGATTTGGAGGCATGAAGAGACACATGTGGGAGAGCATGGGGATTATATCAGAAATGATGAACAGTATGTTGTTGAATTAAATGGACGTCCCTTGGAAAGTGGGAGATGCTATAGGCAAGGAAAATTAAAGCAGCGTCCAAAGAAAGATTAAGTCTTACAGATAATGGCCACCTCTGGACAGGATAGCCAAAATTATTTGCATTGGTATTGGTTAAGACCATGCATGTCCAACTTTCACCTGAATTTTCAGAAAACAGAATTGTTTAGGGTTTTCTGTGCCTTTATGGCCTGAAAAATTACTGACCCTGAAGATGCACCAGCTTTAGAAGGGTTTAAGAATGACACCAATTCTTCCCTGCCTCTTTCATATATGTTTAACTTCCATTTCATTCCTTCAGCACAAGGAGTAGGGCAGACATACTCAGATCTCCAATACACACAATTTTCATTCTGAAGGCTATGGTCTGTCTGCACTCACATAAAAAACAATTGAAAGACTTCAATCATCAAAGGACTAAAGCAGAAAACAGTTTCAAATACATTAGAAAAGCATCAACATCAACCAGTAAAAATATACCAATTTAAATCTGTACAAAATGATTAAACACAAGTGAGAGCAATATACAGTACATTCCTGTGTAATAAAAAACAAATAATAAACAAATGTATTAAATTTTAAGACGAATATAACCAGCACTGCTGCTTAAACGTCATTGATACTAGATACCATTTCGCATTTCTTACTCATGAAATGAAACTAAAAATTGCAACTCAGGGTGCGGGAATCAGATCCGATATGTTTTCATGGTGCCAACCTGTTGGCACCTCCTGTCTTTTAGTAGCAGATGTCATGCATCCCTGGGTCACTGGCCATCTCACTCCCTCACAGCGAAGACACGGAATGAGCATCCCTCCAGATTGCTCTTACTGTAAAAAGTCAGCAGAAGATCAGGATGTGGTTCATCCCACTTACGGCTGTACACATTTACATGTTTGTTTCCTGAACATTTATGGAATTTAATCCAATCATATGCCATTTACTGCAGATAATGAATCAGTCATAACAAAAGATCATAATTTCTACATTTCAGAAGGCAAAATTACTAATATCCAAGTACACAGAACAAAATAAGTTTTAAAATAAATACTGGCTTGATTGCATTTTTACGTTTCTGCCCCATGCTCAAATAATGACTATGTTTTGTCAAAATGCCAAAGATAAAAATAAAATAAAAAACTAACAATAATTGGGTCATACTCTATGTATCTAGAATCCCAGAGTTCTTTCCAGCAACCACTAGTGAATATTATACTTGGCTTGGTTGCTTGCAATTAATTCATTATTAAATTGCCCATGAAGCCTTGCCATATTCAGAAATGTTCAAATGAGGCAGCCTATTGGCATCAAATATACATAATCACATGCAACCAGGAACCAGTGAGTCACCCACTGATTCAGCTTCCCTCCTCAAGAAACTGGATAGATGGTAGTTATGTCTTTGTTAATAAGAGTTTGCCTACATGGGTGGCTGACATGATTTTTCTTAAGCTTGGATCCTCATTTTGAGCTTAAGTCTCTGTCTCTACAAGTCAAATTTTTGAGAAGTTCTGTTGTCAGTGACTTCTCTTTACAGAGCATTATCTGTGAATCTTTTGTTGTTGGAATTAACATGCTAAAAGACTGGGTTTTGATTCAGCAGTGACCTTGCTTTAAATTTCATTCTATTTGAGCTGATTTTCTCCATACTGAACTGTTACCATTTTTCATGGTGACACAGTGCCTGCTATGGACTGCATGGTCCAGTTACCACAGTGCAGCTGTAAATGTGCACAGAAGAGGGGGGAGTTGGTTACCTCTCAGACTGGATTCCATTCTTCAGAGTTCCCCCATAGCTCTTCTTTTTATCCAGGGGCAGGACATCCACGTAGCCCCCACTGGCTTTGATCACCCCAGCATGAATGGCTGCTCGGCAGATACTGGAGCTCTTAAAAAAAGGGGGCAGGAGAGCCGTGTTCAACACACTTCTGCTGTCCTGTACTCATTCACTTACTTCAGAATTCACATCAAAGCTCACCTCAGTCAAAATGTTTACAATCATTCCAACTCGCATTTGAATAGAAACACACAAATATGCACACCAACACACATACACACAATAATTTGAAACCATTAAATGTTTACAAAAACTCCTCCCTATACCTAAAAGGAGAGCAGCCCTCTGTACTGAATACATGTCTCAATACACATTCCTTCAACATGTTATTTCAACCAAGGAGAACTGGTGTTGTTTATGTGAATTCCTGCTGTGAGTCCAAAACAAGAATCTGTATAAGACCTGATGCAACAAACAAATCTTCTCACAAGATGAACTTTTTTAAATGGACATAGATGGATTCTCATAGAGGATCCTTGCTTCAGCCCTGCTGACACCTATTCAAAATGACTCTGCCCTACCTCACTCTGTACCACCCTTTAGTCTTTAGTGTCTGGTGAACCCTGAGCAGCTTGTATTACATCAGTATTTCCTATATATTCTCATGCTTCTTTACTGCTTGTCAAGGAAGTGTATGAAGGCTGAGACCTGTCCCTCATGAACTCTTGAACATGGATTGAAATTAGGTCCTGTATAAGGCCTCCTGGCAGTGCTCTGATGTGCAGCCAGGTGGAGAAGAGCTCAGAGAGTTTCGAGTATAGTTCATCTGAGGGAACAAAACCAGCTTTACAATCATCCAGATGACAACTTTTTTCTCCTTTCATCTCTGGATACTTTCTGCCCCAAAAACCTAATCCAGGATCAGCTCGCTAATCCTACAATCAAATGTTTTGAGTAGAAGGTGGATAGTTGACAGAACTACACCTTGATCAGGGTGAGGGAGAAGTTGTGCTGACTGAAGCTGACACCGTGTGGCAATTAGCTGTGCACTGTTGTCTGAGGAGCCAGGCTGCCACATGACAGAGGCTTCAGCCACAAGCACGTCAGCTCAGTGCCAGTTATGACTCAGTCCAGCCACTCCTGACACACAGAACAGCTGTGGTCTCCGCACACCATTTGCAAGTTAATACCAGGGACCATGGGCCTGCCTTTACCTCGATCCATCCTTGTTCACACTTTTGTTCAGTGGCTACTTGTGGTCACCTCACGTCACAGTCTCTTAAATGCAAAACAGCAGTTGGTTGTTCTCTGCCATGAATCCTTGCCCTGCTCCCCACTCAGACCTCTCTCACTGTGAGGGTGTTCAGTGTAGAGCTGATACTTACATCTGAGTAGATGTTGCTCCCCACGACTGGAGCCCAGTGGGATGGCTCATCCTTGCAGTTGTTGGGGCAGAGAACTCTGAGGATAAATGCAGAGAGCATGGTCAAATGGACTGTAGAGATACAGAAATGCTACATTTTGATGTGGGAGCGCAGCAAGTTCCATTTGCTCATAGCTGTGTTTGCAACTTGTTCATCTTATACTCAGTATGCTTCCGTTGTTTTAAGGGGTCCTTAATTCTGCCAGTGGTCATATAGCTCATCTTGCCTGAAACTGTTTAATGCCCCATGGGTAAAAGAATTTTTGAGGCATATTTTACTTCATTTTTTGTGGTTGTGCAACACTCGTCCCATAACTACTTTTTTTTTATTTGACGAGTTTGCAGCTGCAAAGTAAATCCTTTAATTTCCATTTGCTGGAATCATTACCAAGTACTTGAACAGACAGGATGTGAACTCAGGTACCTTGGGCAATTGATGCCTGGCTCCTTAAAGGGGCAAATCTCAGCCACAGTGGCATAGCAGTCCACTGATTGTTCTGTTAATGTAAGAAAAAGACAATATTATGCACCATTCAGCAGAAAGGCTTCAATTGTAAATGTTTTTAATGCTATACAGATTCTTATTTTGTGAATATATTTCACTGCTGTACAGATTATAAGAAATTTCCTTACCTTCCACTTTTGCAACAACAAAGGCATTGCCAGGTTTGTATTTACTGTGAAGAGAAACAGGACATTTTTGTTATTACATTACTGATTATTTTATTTAAACATTTATGTAGTGTGACAGTGAAAGACTTAGGTATCATAATCTGAGATTGTGATGTCCTGAGAGGTGATATGACGAGCGTGCCTGTTCTCTGATTTCATAATTAGACTTGCATGCTATCTAACCCCTTTACATCAGACGGGGAACATCAAGATATTAAAAGGAAACATCAGGATCATGACACTGCATTGTTTTGGTTTATGTTCCAATAGCCTACCTCAAGGTTTCTTATTACATAGGGTGTATATGATGTCAAAAAGTTACTTGTTTGGATAACTAAAATGGGCTTTGTGGCCTTGACAGACTATAACTGCTCATGTTTAATCTTTTATAGGGTGTTTATTCTTTCCATCAAGTGGATACACTGTGTTTGTATGCAATTGCACTCTGAACAGATACCCTCTGGGTTCTGTGTCCATGGAGTGATTTAGCCTTATTTTGTTTATACCCCTGTTAATTTCCCATTCTTTATGCTTTTCCATCAACTTTATGCTTTCATCCAGTTTAGTTTTACAAAGTAAAGCCAGTAAGCCCAGTTGAAGCATATAGTACAAAAAAGTCTACCTAAACGATTCAATTCCATTCTTGGTTGCCTTGACGAAGAATGGGATTTTGTCCTTCCTTGTGACGTCTACCAGGCCTCCATTGTTGTCAATCACCCCATAATGCATTGCAGCGCGGCAGATACTTGATTGCTGAAAGAAAAGAACCAGGCATCCTCAGAGACAAACACAGCACACTCGTTCCATCCTCAACACATTGTCACATTGTTAAAAACAGCTCTGAGATGCTAGATCTGGATATGACATACTCACCACATCATAAAAGAGAGTTCCCCACACTTTGCCCTTTTTGTCCAGGCAATTAGCAGGACAGTTGTATCTATGGAGAGAAAACAAACTGACCTTGAGCAGGCAATAAAAACTCCCAAATAAAGGTCAAACAAATTGAAAGTTAAAAATAGACTGGTTGACCTGTTGCATGTTGCTCCTTTACACTTGTCACGCATTTTGGTCTCACACTTAATGGTCTGAGCTATAAGAGAAGAAATATAAATATATAAAAATATAAATGAATATCGGTGACATTCATTACAAAATGAATTCAATATAAAATGAATATAAGTGATACAATTATGTAAATATATCAAATGATAAGGCAACATGTTAGTAGTTGATCATCTTCTCAGTATATTGAGTGGTTGGATGCAGAAAGATCCCGAATATTCCCAGTGCCACTCACCAAGGAAAGGTCTGCCAGCAGGCTTGTCCACATCAGGTTTGGGCCCAGAGGGTTTCTTGGGTTTGGGCTTTTCTTTAGGCTTGGGGGGAGGTTTGGTGGTTGTTGTGCGGGGCTGGGTGGGCACCTGGGGCTTCTCCACCTCATTCATGTCCTCTGTCTCAGGGTGCTGAGGCTCCTGGGTTTCTTCTGTAGAGAGGGAGGGAGGGGAGGTATTCACTGAGGTCTCACTTCAGCAGTCTGTTCCCTTTTGCAAATCATTCCGTAGCTTAATTAATGTCAAAACCACGTCAGAGTGCTCACCATTGTAGCAGAGATTTTCCCGACAACCCCCTCCATAACTAGGTGGACACTGGGAACAAGGACGACCATGCTGGTAGGGGGCCTCTCCAATCCAATTCCCTCTGATGAGGAACACAGGGGTTTACATATTACCTGTTCAATGTTCAGGCCTGACTGAACATATTGTCCTACATGCCAAGAACATATATGTCCTTTACCATGTGTCCAAGGCTGTTAAGGATCTGAAGTTCAGCAGTTAAGAATATTCCCCATAACCCTGCTGTTAATTCATTACAACTGTCTGGGTCAGAATAGCTTTGTCATTCCATGTTTTTCTTTCTGTGCCCTGGTTATTTCTCAGTTTTCCTTTCCACTGGAGTTTGTGACTTCAATGTGTCATTACAGGGTGACTTCATAAACAGACACTTCAAATTAAAATCTTTCCTAGTACAAAAATTGTCCTCACCCATTGTAGGAAATCAAAAAAACAAAAAAACACATGTGCACATATGCAGCTGTACATGTGAGTAAAAAGGAGAGCAACAAAAGTAGGGTGGAAGAGGATGAGACATGTCTCTCTTACTTTGGTGAATAATTGCAGACCAGGTAGACAGCATTCTCCCAGATTTCACCCCAGACATCCATTTTGGGACACACATGCACTGCACACCCGACTCTGTTGGTGGTGGCCCAGACCAGCTGGAAACAAACAGAAATGATGTGTTAAAGTGGATGTTGAGTACTAGTCTGAGATCAGTATAGGACAGGAAGGTAGATTCTCAACACAATTCACTATTGGTGGTCATCCAGACTAACTACAAAAAACAGCAAGGTTCTTTATTCCCTGCATAATCAAAATATACCTTTTTTAAATATACCTTTTAAAAATACCTTTTTTAATACTGGGTCTTTTGGATGAACTTCCATGCCAAGCCTAATTCTAATACAGCAGCAAAATCAGAGATGATGATCTACTAGATATCAGCGATATCTGTTAAAGCAGAGATAAAGGACTGAAAGTGCTCTGCCTCACAGCTTATATAAACCTTTCCATCTCTCACTCTTTCCATCCCTTTACTCCCTCCAGAGTGCCCCCCTTGCTACAGGAAGCAGCCACCGTGGTTTAGCTGTGGAGGCTAATTTATGAGGCCATTGGGGATCAACGCGGAAGCTGACCTTTCACACAAGCCAGCACCAGCACTGGCAGTCCTGCTGGGCTGAGGAGGTGCAAAGCTCATAAGGGGTGGGAAATCTAGACAGAATATCACACTATCATATTTTAGGACTTACAGGTGACATAGAAGAGCATAGTAGAGCAAAAAAAAAGAACACATAGTATGCGGTAGCACAGTAGAGCAGACAGATTGTTCTGATCAAAAAGCAAGATCAACTCATGAGCCAAGTGACAGTCATTGAAATGTTACAACAAAAACAGTAACATGCCTTCAAATGTGCAAGTGTTACTATCATGACACTTCCAAATTGTGTATTTAACACACATAATTTCTCTTAATTTTTAATGGAATTTGTCACTTTTGTATATGATATATGCAAGTGTGGATTTTATATTGACTACCCCTAGACCTCATGCCTGACTGTAATTTATTTCCTTTGAAGTATTTTAGTTCTGAGAGGTTGAGAGATTCATTACCCTGCTTACACAGGAAGATACGCACTACAACGGTGCATATGGTGTAACGCTACCATTTTAGCTGGTAATGCATAAAAGAGTAATACTGACACTTATGATCCTTACGCCTTCCATTCTTCCACACATTATCAGCTGAATCCCAAAAAGAGAACAGAAGGAATACTTCTCCTGGAGTCACCCCCCTCCTTCCATGCTGCCCCAATGTGAGGTTCCAGGCAGTACTGACTCTGACAGTGACTCAGCAGAAGCACAACTGCTCATATGTTTCCATTAACGATGGAAGAGGTGCTATTCCAGCTCAACTTGATCCCTAAAAGTCATAAGGGAAATGTTGAACACTGGAAGACTATCTGGCCTAAAACTGAGCCCCACCACACTCCCATTTTGTGGATATGAAAGAAGGAAATGAGGGGAATACATGTGGGTTTGGCTTTGTTCCCTGTCTTTGGTCAACTACAGAGGAATCCAGGTCAAACTCAAAAATGAGCAACAAACCTGGAAACGGTTTCCAGATGGTGATGACCTGGTTCTACCGATGGACACAGAAGAAATAGGCATAAAGTGCACAGAGATTTTATAAAACGTAATGTCTCAGGGCAGAGGAGGTCAGTTGTTTTGATACTAATATTATTGCTTTTTCCTTTGTGTGTTCTGGGACTCCTTCTTACCCATACTGAAAGCTGTTAAATTCCCTCAAAGCCTTCATTTGAACTGTCACTTTGTGTTTATAGTTTTCTGTATAAACCAGTGAGGTTCAGCTTTCAGCATGTTTTTTTTTGAGCACTGAAAAATAACACTGATTGAAAGGGCAGCATCCCATATGTTGTTTTCGAACAGGCCCTAAAAGGTCTGTAGTGCCATGAATGCAGGTCACAGGTGCTTCATATTAAATACTGAAACTAAAGTAGAAACACATGAGTGGATACCCATACTGGCTGGAGTACAGGAGAGGGAGGATAGAATAACGTGATGTGTGGTGTGACCCACAGTAGATCTGACAGGTTAAGGGAGAGAGCCTGTTCCCTTTTCAAAATAATGAAAGGTAGCCAGATCACCCAGATAATTTATGAAGACACACATTTTATGAGTGAAGATTTTTTTTCTAGCAGTTCATCTGCGAACAATCTTCAACCACTGCGAGTCTCCCTTTCCATCCAAGTGCCTCTACTGAACAGTCAGTAAGAGCTTTTGGATCATACTGTTTGAGGGCCTCTTTATTCCTCTGGTTTAGCAAGGAAGCCTTACCTGGGTGTAATGAGTACACATTGGCCCAGAGCAGTGTTCCGGACACCAGGGGTTACACTCATGAGGGTATGGATAGGTGTAGTCCTTCACCTCATCGTACCAGGCCTGGACGTGGTAGGCTGGGGAGCGGTACCTGCAGGAATGAACGTTGTCATCTTCAGGGAATTCTGTAGTCCACACACACTTAAGGGCACATTTCAATGTTTGAAAGACCTCACAGCTCCTTAGACTCTTGCTTTGACACATTCATTTATTTTTGCTGATTAAGTGAACACAAAAACATACACACAGATGTGTGGGTTGTTTTGAGATTCTGCCAGCAATGCAAAGGTAAACATAGCACACTAGCCTGATGCATTGATCATGCACCTTTATTTCAAACATTTCTTTTTTAGGTGTCGAAAAGCGCTGAATTTATAAAACAAAAAAGGAAAAACCAGGGCTTGCCACTGGCACTGGAAAAAAGAGGATCTCTTGGAAAGGATGCAGATTCTTGGAATAGCACCTGCTCTGGGAAGGCTTGCTGCCAGGCACAAAGGGGCACTGTGTCAAACTGCAGCACTCAGCACTGAAGCACAGCTCTCTCATCTTCCTCAGTGTGAGTGCAGAGCAGGGTGTACGCTGTGTTGTCTCACCTGCCCCAGTGCACAGCCAGGTTCTGACCAATAGACATCAGCAGGTCTTGGGGCCCATGCTCCCACATGCATTCTTCTGCCCAGCTTGTGGCTGATTGCTCAAGGTCTTCATCCCATACCTGAACACAAGGGACAAACTACCTGTAAAACACACTTCTTCAGTGCATTGACCATCCACAGCATGCTGTCTCTGGGACCAGACAGCCTGAACACAATGTTTTTTTTTTTCCAAACCAAGTGTCCTTCCTCATCAGCACCCCACAGCTGGAACAGCTTTGTACCATTGTAGAGACCCACGCAAAGACCAGCAAAAAGAGGCTTAAGAGACATAAGAGGTAAAATGTTATTGGCAGCCAAGAAAGTGAAGGGGAGTCTGGCTTTGCTCCACTACAAATATACAGCAGATCTGCAGATCAAATCAGTCGTATTTACTGCCTGTGGAAAAAACACTGTAGAAGAAGTGGATAATGCCTCAACCCTGTCATATCTACTCACTCAGCCTTGGACAGGTTCTGAAAGTGTAGTGTCCTTGCTCCCCTCAGTACTTTTCCAGGGTCTTTGTGGTCTCTCTTCTCTTTGCTCAGGTGCTGGCAGGTTTCTTAGCCTCTTCTGAAACCCCTGTCTGTTCACTGCAGCCTTGCTGAACGGCTGCAGTCTGCTAACCTCACTCCTCCACTGACCCCATTCTTTCCTTCACTCCTGCACTGACCCAACTCTGTCCTCTCCTTCACTGACCACAGTACCTTGAGATTCCTCTATAATCCGCCATTGTAAGCAGGACGTTGACAGCAATTGTAGTTATTTCCCTAATAAAACCCAGTTTCACTACACTGGCAACATCTCACTCATGCTCTCTATTCTCAAATGCTGTAATAAGTTTTGGGTACAACACAACCATAAATCAACCTCTCCCCATCCCTCTCTCACCACAGAGAACCAGTTGGTGTTTCCTCCTGCCCAGCCCCTCCACCTCCTCACCATATACTCCATGTTGGAAGCAGGGGGATAAACCCTGCCCCTCAGTTTGTTGTGCAGCTGAAGGATCTCCTCCCGGTCGGACCACTGGATGGCTCGCCGGACCCTGCCAGATCCTGTGCTGCCTGTGGAGTTCTGATCCACCTCATCCTGGTATCGGCTCAGCAGCTTCCGCAGCTCCGGGGAGTCGGGCAGAAATAAGGCAGCCCCATGATGGGCAGCAAGGACCAGCAGAGGGAGGGCAGCGAGCCAGGGCATGGCAGTGTTCATCTCACGCTGTGTCACTGGGTGTCTATATTTCTCTCCTTTGCAGAATATAGAAGGGTCCCTGTGTGTGCTCCCCTGGTTAGCTGTGTACACGGTCTGGAGGAAAACATATTCTGTAAGCCATTTGGCCCACAAAGCAAGTTTCAGAGGTGCACACACACTCAGATGGCTAAGTTAGCAAAAGCATACACAAACGCCTGCAGCAAACATTAAGTGGCAAACCCCTATCTCCATTTCATTCATCCTCTTTTTCCATTTCAGTAAAGGCAGGATTTATGAGTAAAGTGTGAGCCCTCAACAAAACACATTACTTACTTAAGAGACTGAAGTGACATAGAGTAAGTCATGATAACGTTTGACCGCAGTGAAGCAACATCCTGGACTACTTATGCTCCTATCATTTAAAGACACTACCACTAGAGGGAGCTTTCTTTGCGAACAAGGTCCAAGAAATGGCAACAGTGATCAGTTCTCCACTGGCTACCAGTGCTAAAATCTTATGCTTCTCTCTCTGAAGAATGTCCCCAAAGCCAGTTCCAGTCAGATCTATACACGCCTCTTTCATAAACCTGTTTGCATATTACTGAATTCTCTGGGTGTCCTTTACACTGCTGAAATATATTTTTTTCACTCGCCTGTTGCAACATTTTCAAATGGAGCAATTAACCAACCTGTTGTGACATTCATGAAACACTCACTGTAAACAACTTTTATTGTTCCCCTTCAGCAATGTTTTGTTTTACAAGAGTGGTTTCACAACAGAGTTACATATCTAGAATGAATCTTGACTAATAGCTTAATTTTTTATATGTAAAATAAGTAACTTTTAAAAATCACAACTGATACAGGAAGGCTACAGAGAACAACTGACTGCAAGGATGAATAAAACAATGCATTAAATCTCACAGAAAATCAAAGCTTTAAGCGCTGCTTTTATGAAAGTTCAGTGGAACTGTAAATTATCCTTAAGCATGATTGTAAGACTACTCTTAAAACTTATTCATTTTTCTTAATAGTGTGGACACCAAGATGATTGATAATTTGTCCTGAGAGAAAGTAATCATGTGGGTTCATGCTCCAAGGCACAAATAAAATGGCATTTATTCAGTCTCATTAATATCGTCTTCTAACTGACCTGATTTTAAGTCTCCTCTGGCTGACCTACAGGAAAATATAAGGGGGTGGGGTGGAGGAATAGAAAAAGGAGCACATTTTCTCAGCTCTGTTAGAAAGAACATCTGGATCACTAGATCATCCTCCTCACTTCTGCTTTGCCAGCAATGAGTGTGTGTACTACACGAGGAACTTTCTTCTCCCACACTACAAGTCACTCACACAAAGATGTCAAACAGCATTGACTCCAAATCAATCTACACAAAAGTGCAAAAAGGAAAGGACAGGGTGGAGCACCATCTTTTATGCCAGCTTCTGCTCCACCAGCACATGCCTACAATGCCCACCACATAGTGTTCACCACTGCCAGCGCCTCCATACTCTCCTATCTCTTCTCTCTATCAGAAGTCCTACAGAGAATGGTATCTCTGGTCCGCCTCATCTTTGCTGTCCATTTTAAATTGGAGTGATGGACAGTGCCAAGGCAAACAAAGCCACGTTGTCTTCACACATGTACAGCAGGCGGTCCACCCCTCAGCATAATGGCATCTGTACATTCATTTAGAATGTTTACCTCTGCCACTCCATCCCACCAGCTCTCTCATGGTCTGCAGAGCTCTGAACAATGTCGCAAGTGAGGGAAAGTTGCTATGCAATATGTACAGAAATACATGACTTTACTGTTCTCTTGGCTCAAACATATGGGATAAAAGAGAAATTCATGCCATGACACAAACATTGAAATGATGGAAGTGGCAACAGAAAGTATGTCAGCTACAACTCATCTGCAATGGTAGCAGTGTAAATTATATTAAACATTCAGTATTTCATTGTATGGCTGAGCACATGGAGGTGTGCTAGTTTGTAACTGTCATCCGCTCTTTCCCCTCTGAACACACCACAGCCTGCCTTCTGACATGTAAATGAAGTACTCCCAAGAGGATCATACATATTAAACCCCAAAATCTCACTCTGCTCCATATGCAGATATCTATAGAGACCTATTGCTTTCATTTTACAGTGGGAACTTCTGAGCTGATTCCCAACAGCCAACAGATTCATTTTTAGACTACATCAAATACTTCATAGTACAGGCACTGACCTATGGACACAGAGTTTTAATATACATATGACTACTGGATGTACATTAAGCATTTATGTTTGAAAACCTAACCATCTCACTTAAGTTTACCAGAAAACACAATGATAACCGATTATTTCGATTATTTTTTAACATACAAAGACAAGTCTTCTGAATCATTGGCATCTGAAATTTAGAACTTTTGTTCTTTTACTGAAACAGGAAAACTGTATCCCAACAGATTATACATGAAGGCACAATGCATCAAACCTTATTCTCCAACTCAAATTCAGTCATTTTCACAAATGATAAATTGAAATTTGATTATACAATGCAATATGAGACAGTGTGATTTAATTTCATTGACCCTATTCCAACTAAATACACATGTGAGAGCATTACTTAAACAAATATGTTTGTGTCTGGATTTTTTCATTCATTCTTTTTTCCTTTTCATTTATTTTTCAACGTAATGATGAGTACATTGAGTCATCTCCATGTGCATGGAGAATGCTGCTGAGTGCTACATCTGGAAGGAGACATCAAAGTATAACTTACCAAAGCCAATGTAGAATTCAGCGATTGTTCGAGTGGTTTCCACGTCTCCCTGCTCGTCAAGTCTCCTTGTCTGTGCTGGTGACTGGTTATTTCCCTTTTCGTTATTGTGGCTGTTTAACAAGAGTTTGCCGACAGCTGAGTTTGATGTTGCAAAGTAACTTTGTGATTTCAGACTGACCTGAAAGCGTCTGAACAGCGACTTTTATAGGCAGGAGACACTGCTGAAGGAGACGAAAATATTCTTAACTCGTCCCCTTGACTCCGTGACTACAGACCACCTCCTTTTAAATAAGGTTATGCTCTTGGCAGCCTCCGTGCGCTCTGACGTAAGAATGTAGAGGGAAAACGCAGTCGAAAGACGTAAGACATCAAGCTATGTCTGCTGCTATCAAGACGCATCGTAACTTATGACTCCGGAGTTATGATTACTTTAATTGCTATCATTTGATACTCAGTACATTTGGCGTAAAATAATGAGTCACATAAATAATTAAGCACATTATTATTAATTATTATTATTATTATTATTATTATTAGTAGTAGTAGTAGTAGTAGTACTAGTAGTAGTAGCCGTATTTTCTCATATCGCATAAAGAATACAATTACAATAAAGATTAAAATATGTTTTTCACATTTTCTTTATCCTCCTCTCTCATAACTTTCAAATACAACACGTGTTTTTGGGAAAATGCTTAAAAAGAATTAGGGAGATGTTTTATGGAACCGCGCACGCAAGTCGTCAACCATTCTTAAGCTAACTACCTTTTTGACAGCATTAAATTAACGGATAATTAATTTACGGTGGAGTGCTCTCTTGGATTGTCTACTTGGGCTTCACTGTCCTCTGATAAATAAAATGAAACATATACCTGCCCTGCCAATTAGCTGCTGAAAAGGCGAGGACTCTCTCTGTACTTCGCTCGATTGGCTGCCTGTTCTCTCTAATAGGGATGATGTAATTAATGAGGAATTCACACTTCTGTTTACCCCTCCAGGTAAGAATAACGCCATCAGTGACGGATGCCAACATGGAATTTTACTGGCACACACCTTTGGCCCGGACACACAAACATTTTCTCTGAATTGACATATATAGTCTGGGGCAGAGTGTTATCAGAGACAGAATTCTGTACCTGACTTCAGGCTAACTTCAATATGAATGTGCACACCTGTGAAAATGAAAGTTAAAACATGAAACCACATAAAAACAGTGTTGACATCAGAAGAGGTGAGGTAGACTTTCTCTAACACTGATGGACAAAGAGGAATTTCATTAAACATCTAAAAGATAATTACCTCCCTGGTGATTTTGATGTTTTATAGGTACCCAGCATCTGGCTGTTCAAAACAAGTGAAAGTTCCATGCTGTTTTACAATTTACTGAAAAATACATTTTATTCAGATGTGTCACAACGAGTCACAAACTATTTGTGAAAAATAAATAATAACAGTCCCATTCCTGTATTTGTAGTAATTGGTAACTTTCATCATAGCAGTCAGATGACAATGTTGTTATGAAATGAAATTATGTGCTTCTTGGACAAGGGCTTTTTCCATTTCCTCCTGCATTAGTTTTCCAACACTGTGCATATTATTCCAACCCTGTCCCAAAAAAACACCCCTTCATGGGGCCATATACTCTCACTTTCCCGCATGAATTGACGAACGCTTCCATGTTCCGCTCTTCCAGCTAGAACAGGATTTATGCATTATGGAATGTAAACCTGTAAATCAAGAGTTGCCAGGTCAAATATTACACTTCCCTAACACTTATATTGTTTCTTTGTCATTAAATGAATGATAGGACCCTGACAAAATCAACCATAACATCACTGTGCTAATAGGTAGCAGAAGATAACAGAATACAGCTTAAAAATGTATACATTATTTTTCAAATGTAAAACAATTCTAATGACCTTGAAACCATGGTAAAGATTTTTAAAAAGTTACATTATGTAACTGGATGGCTCTTTGAAAAGCCCAGTGTAACTCAGTAAAACACAACAGTTCAAGCCCACAATCTCAGTCCAGGAGTCCTGACTTAAACAAAATTCAGATCGAGGGCAGAAAATTGCTCTTTGCCAAGCAGGGCACACATTCAGTCAACTTTTGGTTTACTTTGGATTCTGGTCCATTTCCATGATGAAGATACCCAGGTTTGTAACTTAGATGTAATGAAAGCAACTGTATTTACTGAGGCTCAATGGCAGCGCTCCATTTAAATTCAGCAGCTCTCATTTAGTACAAAACTTGGAAAGCTCAGACAACATTACATTTCTCTGAAGCATTTAAGTCCTCTAAAAATATTTGGATACACTAATTTCTGCATCAAGACAGCCTTTCATTGAACAAACTATCATTAGCACAGGCAGGCAGAACACACCTATTCTCTTCAAAACATGCTTTAATCTCCTTTTACCTGCATATATTTGAGTGAACTAGCCACGGGATTTCTCTAATTTAGTTGTCCATCAAGGGGTGCTACACTGCAAGTTCTTATTCTGATACAGAATGCAGACAAGATAAAACAAATTTTGGACCAGTTCTACTGCATAACTTTGAGAAATAGAAAAAAACCCACACTGGTTTAAAGTAGAGGGCTCATTTTTAAACTACGCTGTCTATCTTCATCTGGACAGGATAATCAATGTAACTTACTGCAAACATTCCCCTTGTTCCACATCCAGACCTAACCTCATTGGGTAATATGCAGTGAAGTAAATGAGATCCACATTTCCTAGACTTAGGTCAGGTGACATAAGCTCTAACCTTGACTGAGTGGAGCCTTGTCCAGATGCATCAGTACCAGAGAGAAGGCCCCACTTACCTCAGAGCTTCCCTGGGACACCCCCTGTCCCAGGGCTGCTCCATTAAGTAAGGCAGGCCTCCCCAGACCCAGAGTTTATTTGCAGAAGTACTGGGGAGATCCAGGTCAGCCAGGTCTGTTTGTTGCCATTAGCAACTGAGGGCCATTGTGAGTACCTCACAGGAGACTCAGGTTGGCCAGGGGGCGAGAAAGAGGAGTGTCCTAGAGCAGAGTGAAAGTGGGATGGGAAGATGACAAGGTTGTGGACAGGCAACAAGAACAGGGAGACCCCAGTTAGAAGACAAGTGTATAGGGGCTCTATCAAAACAAAGTTCTTTAAAAGTGGTTGCAGTCATGTTTCTATTCAAGTGGAAATACACAAGGTAGTTAGTTTAGAATAGATTTGTAATGATGGAGCACTGCAACATAGTTTGCAATGGATTTGTAATGATGGAGCACTGCAAAATTAAGGGGGAAGTACATACAAAAATACAAATGGCAAGATCTCTGACTTCAGTTCAATCTGAAAATAGTTACATTCTAATGTGGTGAATTATGTTTTGCACAGTTCCCCCACTGTCTTCATGTTACTTTTTTCTAGATAGGCTGTGGCCTATCTTTACTTAATTTTGATTATCACTTGCTGATTTCCACCCTGGTTGGGTAGAAAATTTTCAGTACTCGACTTAGACCATTCCACAGACCTTACCTGAAAAGGCTTGTGCCCGATTTTGGTATGGACACCCAATGCGACAATTGCCACCATCGTTAACACATTACAGCAGGCCAATTTTGGAGTTGAAACGGTACCACTCATTGTCTATTGTTTTTTTTTTCGTCAGAAATGTGAAACAGTCAAAGACTGGTGTGATGTATCTTGTTGCTATTGATACTTGTTACTTAGTCCGTCATCAGTATAACCACATTTCCTGCCACGTAATTGTTTTGCACAGATCTTGGATCTGGCACTCAAGATAGCATTCATTGATAAAATTTTGCAATTCATATCTTCTAAGTACATAATAAATCAATCACTAAACTTTTGACAACTTTACAAGCTACTGCCTGAAAAACCCACTGCCAATCCTGCCAATCAAAGAAAAATTATTTGGATCTTGCTCATCCGTCACACCCAATGTTTTTATAAGATAAGGGATTATTCAGGGAATTGTGTTATGGCATGTTTTGATGGAGCAAGAGTACCAGGTATGGGAACAAAAGCATGACAACCCACTCAAATTAACTGTACACAACAACCTACACAATCAACTGTAGACTTTACAAGTGAATTGTCTGAAAAGGAAGGAAATGAAACTGTGGTGAAATACATAAACCATGGGATATGCTGCATTACCTAATCCATGCTCATTTCAGTTCTTCAGATCTTAATTTCAGGAAGTGGGACAGGCTTACTGAACATGTACTCGGAAAAACCCATCTTCTGCATGCCCATTGGCAGTTTTTGGCAAGTTCTAGAATATTTCATGGTTAAAAAGCTAGAAGTTCTATCATTTAAAGGAGTGGACCAAACAAGCCCTCTGCTATTAATACACCAAAAGAATCCTGTGCTTAGGTGGCCCTCCTTTGGTCTTTGAGCATTGGAATTACAATACAAACCTATGGCTGCTTTGAGATTTTTTTATTGCACTGTGACATTAGCAAGGAAAATACACACTCAATGCCCTGTGAGCAAAACCATACAATGCATTTTAAGTTCACATAATTAATGCCATAGGAATACCCCCAGCACCTGTAAAATCATGTAACACATCTGTTACCAAGGTGGTCGCCCAGTGATTTCATTATGGATTTTGAACTCATGCTGTTCAAAGTGCGCACAGGTGTCAGTACAGCATCTGACAAATACTATATACGTGGAATCTAGTTCGATAGTGCTTCTGACAGTCAATTACTCTTTTAAGACCTCAAAATACACCTGACAACCATTTTTATATATCAGGTATGAGCAAGTAGCTAACTTTAGCTATATATATTTAGTTAGTTATATATATTTAACTATATATATATATATTTAACTATATATATATATATATATATATATATATATATATAGTGAGCTGACAGGTAGTAATTGTTTACTGCTACACTAGGGGATTTGTGTTCAAACAATACAACAGGGTTGACTTAGCATTTGTAGGTAATTGTGTCTCTGGTTGAATTCTATTTGCTTATTTGCAATTTCTATCCTATATTCTACTTTTACCCAGTTTCTATCTTGTACTGTGTCTATCCTGTACATATTCTCTACTGTCCAGTTCATCAGTTCCACCTCTCTACCGAACGACTTGCATACTGTTTACATATTACGTAAAATTATGTTTGTAATGCTGGCAACTTGTATAATTATTGCAATTGTAGATTTTATCATGTCGACTCAGGTAACTGCATCAATGTCATGTTGAGAAAACTACCACATGCCAAGCTTATTGAAATCCCAATTTAGATGTACTATTCTGTTTTCAACATTCCCTTTTCATCTAAAATAAAGGCTATGTATTTATCCCACATAAGCATTTATGTGGATAGTTTAATTAGAAACTGTAAAGGCATTTTTAAAAAACCACTTATGAGTTCATGAAGTTGTTTCGATATCCCTGTGTCTTTATTGTGTATACATATTTGGAAAACAAAAAATATAGAAAGAGCACCAGCTAGTCACCCTGGATGGAGATGGGTTTGAGGTGGTGTCACAGTCAGAACAGGGACTTGTTAAAATGAATGGAAGCAACATTGAGCCAATGTAAACTTTTGCAAGAAAGACTGAAACGAAGATACCAGTCAACAGAATATCGTAGACCGGAAACAATGGGGGGGGTTAACACTAAATCAAAGACCAGACAGTTTGTCCAGTTGACCATCCAAGAGTATTTAACAAGTGAATGTCTTTATCTCCATTTAAGCTTTGAATGTTGTTAGTTCAATGTTCAGGCTCTATATCAAGTGATGGAGAAACTACTTACGTTTCGCCTACTCAGAGGTTTGTAGCTGTGGGGTACCCTCAGTGTAAAGGGACAGGATGGCATTATCCTGCGTGGCAATCAGGCATGCCACAATAGTGCAATACTAAGTAAGCATTGCTGGAGAATGTTTCACTGCAGAATATCAGCGTCATGGGAGGACACTACACTGCAGAGGGGTGACCTGGAGCAAATCACCCTTGGCAAAGGTGTCTGCCAAATAATATATGGTCATAAGGTTTAATTTGTGATATTTGTATGTATTTCACAAATTGTATGTATTTGTATGAAAATTTACACAACAGGACAAGCCGACTCCCAGCACATGAGTCAATCTTGGACATGTGCTGGACAGCTGGCTGGGGTTTTTACGGACATTTTCAACCTGTCCCTCAACCAGGCAGCTGTGCTGACATGCTTCAAGACCACCTCCATTGTGCCAGTGCCTAAACAGTCCACCCCAATGTGCCTGAATGACTACTGCCCTGCAGCGTTCACGCCCATAGTTACGAAGTGCTTCGGGCGACTGGTCCTGGCACACCTAAAGACCTGTCTCCCATCCACACTGGACCCCCACCAATTTGCCTACCGCAGGAATCGGAGCACGGAGGATCCCGTCTCCACAGCATTGCACTCTGTCCTCACGCATCTGGAGAATAACAACTCATATGCAAGAATGCTGTTCGTGGACTTTAGCTCAGCATTCAACACCGTCATCCCATCCAAGTTAACCACCAAACTTCAAGCTCTAAGCATCAATACATCTCTCTGCAACTGGATCTTGAACTTACTGACCAATAGACCTCAGCATGTTAAGTCAGACAACACTTGCTCCTCCACCATCACACTGGACACTGGCGTACCACAGGCCTGTGTACTGAGCCCGTTCCTCTACTCCCTCTTCACCCATGACTGCAGGCCTGTATATGGTTCCAACACCATCATCAAGTTCGCAGATGACACCACGGTGATCGGCCTCATCAGTGACAACGATGAGACAGCCTACAGGGAGGAGGTAAAGCACCTGGCAGCATGGTGTGCTGACAATAACCTGCTCCTTAACACAAAAAAGACAAAGGAGCTCATTGTGGACTTCAGGAGGAAGAAAGGAGGCACGCTTGACCCCATCCACATTAATGGGATGGCTGTCAAACATGTCTCTAGCTTCAAGTTCCTGGGGATCCACATTTCGGAGGACCTGTCCTGGACCACCAACACCTCCAGCCTGGTCAAGAAGGCTCACCAGCGCCTCTTCTTCCTGAGGACACTGAAGAAAAACCATCTCTCTTCAGCAATCCTGGTGAACTTTTATCGCTGTGCCATCGAGAGCATCTTGACCAGCTGTATCACAGTCTGGTATGGGAACTGCTCGGTTTCAGACCGCAAGGCTTTGCAGCGGGTGGTGAAGACTGCCCAACGCATCACAGGGTCTCCACTTCCGGCCATTGAGGACATACAGAGGATACGCTGTCTACGTCGAGCCTGAGGCATCATCAAGGACTCTTCTCACCCAGCTCACAAATTGTTTGTCCTCCTGCCTTCTGGGAGGCGCTTCAGGAGCCTCCAGTCCAAGACCAGCAGATTCAGGAACAACTTTTTCCCCACAGCTGTCTCCTTATTGAATTCTGTCCCCCACTGACTCCCCTACACCACTACACACATCTTATTGCCCCTCACATCCTTATCCCCCTGGCCGGGACCGATTGTAATACATTTCCCACCTGCACTACTAGAAGGTTATCTGCACTTACAGTAATACTATACTTGACACAGTTGCTTACCGTAGCTTATACTTCACTATTCTTTGACCTATTTAGAGCTACTGCACACACCATCAGTCTATTATTTGTAATTTTTAATCCAGAACCACTTTATATATTATACAACTGTAAATATCATAGTATATATTATATTCACTGTATATATCAACTGTATGTATCTATCTGTAAATTTGTCCATAATTACTGACCTCATAATGTACGTATCACATTGTATATACCCATCTGTACAAAATGTTCATAGCAGTGACTTTATACTGTTCATACATATAACTGTAGATATTATATCCTCTGCACTTGCTGCTTACTGCACTTCTGGTTAGATGCTAACTGCATTTCGTTGCCTTGTACTTGTTACATGTGTAATGACAATAGTTGAATCTAATCTAATCTAAATTGAATCTAATCTAATCTAATCTAATCTAATCTAATCTAATCTAATCTAATCTAATCTAATCTTCTGACCACATATCACTGTGAGTGTCAAGATGCACAAATTTGAACAATATCAATGAGGACATTTACCCGCACAATTTAAGCCATTGCAATAAGACTAATCAGACAAATTTCTTGCAGCATTTAAATCTGGTACAGATGTAAAAAACAGTAATTAGGAAAAACAGGTCTATACCAACATTCTCATAGTGAGTTGAGTGCTAGAAATGATGACTTGTTTTCCTTGTTTGATAGTGAAGTCAGATAAAGGAAAGACCGAGAAATGAAACCAAACATGCCCCAGGGATGTCAGGAATGCCTGCATGGCACAATCTCTGAAAGGCAACAGGTTTACTGAAGTAACATCCTTTGGTTTCAATGGAAACTTTTTTTGAGCATCTGGAAGTTATAAATCAGAAAGTGCACTTTACCAGATGAGGGAAATTATCAAATCGAAACAGATTTCAGATTCTACTTTTGATCCACCCTTTCCTTGCCAAATGTCAAACAAATAGAATAGAAAAACATTTTCCTGCTTTAGCAAAAGGAATGAGGCAATTTCACATAGCACTATCTTCTCAAACTAATGTTCCTTTGGGCAGAGACAGGACATTATGAGCAACTTCACAAAAGATCCATGAACCTCACTTTACTGACGGGGTAGTGAGGACTTTTAAAATCAGTTTTCCTTATTAGGGAAATACAAAAGAATCCCAATGTGACACAATCCTCAATGCAATCATAAAAGTCATAATTTAAAAAAAAAATATATATATATATATATATATATATATATATATATATATATATATATATATATATATATATTTATTCTGCAAAGCGATAAATGCTGACAAGTATTTCCAGTAGTGGCATTTAAAAAGGAATAAACTTTTGAATAATTTCCTTTGTAGTAGAGGTACAACTAACATTTGTGTGTAAACACTCACAATTTAGAATTAAATCCTTGGAGAAAGATGGATATAAATTTAAATGTAAAAGTATTTGTACAATTTAATTTGCTGTTGTGCTTTATCCTTGGGTAATTCTATAAAATCACACCAACTAAGGCAAAAAAGGGGGAATCAGACCATTTTTCCCTTTCACTCTGAAATTCAAATAAATACAACTAATGAATAATAATGAATAAGCAACAATTTTGAAACAGCAAACATGATTAATTTTTTTGTGTGCTCTCATCACAAGGATTCAGTGTGGTTTCAAGAGTGAGATGTAATCCCTTTACATCTCTGTCTCGCTCACAGCCAGGCACCAACAGCAGCTGAACCCATCCAAGCGGAGGACTTCCATAACATTTTACAGACCAGTAAACTGAGAACTGCTCTGGATGTGGTATTAGACTGCATGTACAAAAGTGGGCAGAGGAAGCCGCTGTCATATGGCTGCCCGCGTCCTGAATGGTTGAGGGGTACTGTCAATTCAAGCATTATCACCAGAACTCCCCACAAAGTAGGATTACGTGACCATCACTCAGATTCACATTTTTGTTTGTACATTAAGTGCAAGAATGTAGTACTGTGCAAAAGTATTCAGACCCTTGATCAATTCACACATTTTATTGAATTAGAAATGATACACTGAAATTTTGTTTTCAACCCCTGTGCTCTGGAAGCTCCAAGTTTACATAAGGTGCCCTAACAAGGGCACAGCTGGATTACCACTGGCCTCTACTTGTGAACCATAACAGTAATTATCACAATTTCTGAATGAAATCCCCACTCTGTTTAGGGATAATTGGCCAGGTTGTGAATCTTAAGGAAAAGTGTGAAAATCAAGACTGAAAAGCATTCTAAAGTACTAGAGGTAGAGTAATACAAATTCATGAATTAGTAAAAGGGTACAAAAACAATACCTAAGTGTTTGGATGTCCCAGTGAACACACCACCCAAGCACTGCATAGAAAAGGACATCCCTCAAAACTCAGCATCCAAGCAAGGAGGAGACTTGTGAGAAAAGCCACGGACAGGCCAACAATCTCTCTGAAAGAGTTACAGAGTTCAGTGGCTAGAAGCGCAGTTAAGGTGGCCTGTATGGGAGGTTGGGAAGAAATAAGCCATTACTCAAAAAGAGCCACATCAAAACACATCTGGAGTTTGCCAGAAAGCATTTTTGACCCAACAACAATGTGGGAAAATGTTTTGTTTTGTGGTCAGATGGGACCAAGATAAAGCCATTTTGGCCAAAATTCAAAGGGTTATGTGTGGCGCAAACCTAGCACTGCCCATGCCTCATGAAACACCATCCCTACAGTGAGGTATGATGGTGGCAGCATCATGCAGTGGGTATGCTTTTACTCTGCAGGGACAGGGGATCTTATTAAAATTGAAGATTGAATGGATGGAGCAAAATACAGGGAAATACTGCAAGAGAACCTCCTTCAGTCCACTACAAAATTGAAGTCCATTTTTCAGCAGGACAATGATCCCAAGCACAGGAACAAAGCAATACTGGAGTTGCCTCACACCAACCAAACACTGCTTAGAAAAGGACGCCCCTCAAAACTCAGCATCCAAGCAAGAAGGACCTACCAGCTAGCTTGTACCTTGTCTGGCCAACCACTGAAACCTGGTCATGCAGCGCTTCTAATATTGTTGACTCCGTATGGTTTTTCGCTTGTGTTGTACTCTACCTAACTTGTAAGTTGCTTTGGATAAAAGCATCTGCCAAAGGAATAAATGTAAATGTAAGAAGGAGACTTGTGAGAAAAGCCACGAACAGGCCAAGAATCATGCCCATGAGTAAAAGCATGCCCATGACATGATGCTGCCACCACCACACTCCACTGTAATGGCAGTGGCCCAGTCAAACTCCTGATATCAATCCTATTGAGAATCTGTGGCACTTTTTGAAAATTGCAGTCCCCATGCATTATCCAACCAACCTGAACAACCTGGAGCAAGAATGGGAAAACATCACTCCCAAACAGTATGCAAAACTGGTAGATATTACCTGCAAGACTTAAAGCTGTTATTACAGAAAAAGGTGGCTCTACCAAGTATTATTGTGTAGGGGTTGAATATTACAATGAACAGCATATTTCAGTTTAAAAGAATGTCACTTCAAAATTAATTTTGAGTTGACATTTTTATATAACATGTCACACAGAACAAACTTTCAGTGCATGATGTCTATTTCAGTGTCTAATTCAGAACTGTGAGAATTGGTCAAGGGTTTGAATACTTTTACAAAGGACTGCATATTTAATGTGTACACAAGCGTTTTCTTTATATTAAAGCGCACAGTTCTCTTTAGATTCTCTTTATTCTAATTCTACACCCAGAAACCGCATTCCTTTCACCAAAAAGTGTTTCAGCACACAGAAGTATCTTTTATGTGCTGTCAAATTGATAAAATGAGACTTTATCAATAAGCATTTGGAAGGTCAGATGAGGAACAGAGAGGTGGTTTTGTCTTATGTGTGAGAAGATGAAGATTTATACCTTAAGATCTACACACAGATTGTATTTACCAGTGCAAGACACCTAAACACTACACAAATCTGAACAGCAATTTGCCGCACCTGCTAAGGTGTCAGTCATATTGATTTCCTCTGCCCTTCTGTTAAATGAGTTGAACAAAAAAAAAAAACCTTCCAGTAATCCCATGGCTGCAGCCTCAGCTGACATAGTTCTCATATGACTGCACACAGCCAGTTCGAATGAGAGAAGGGTACAGAATTAGTCTTGGGTCCTTGCTATAGTTCAGTCCCAGGTAAGGATGCAGCAACACTTATTCCCTTCTTATTCTTCTACCAAAAGTATAAAAGGATAAAGAAATTGTTGGAAATGCAGGGGAGGAAGAGGAAAACCTTGAGAGAAGTAGAAGTTGGGCAGGGCTCTTGGAAGGTTGGTGTGTTTTTACATCAGGTCGACACAGCGCTAGTATAGCAGGTAAGCAGTACGCTCTACAGTCTGCTTCACCACCTGGTGCTGGCTGATGACCTTCAGTGCATGGTTGTCAATGTGTAGCCAGCTGTTCAGACCAATATGGAAGACATCTGTGCTGTAATGGTCACCAGTAACACTGTTCCCATGGTGATACACAACTGCAGAGAAGAGAACAGGGCAGAGTCACACAGAGACCTCGGGTGTGAAACAAAAAAGAAATCCATCAGTGTATTCAATATGTCCTATAAGAATAAGTGATTCAAATATAAACTGAGAGTTTGCCTCTTGAACTACCTCTGCACTGCTTGCCATAGTGAAATTCTCTTGCATACTCTAGTAGGTAAGGTAGATTTGTCCCAGTAGCCTAGAACTTATTTATATTGGAAATTACAACAGAAACAGGAAGCTTCTTCTTATGAATTTCACAGTCAATGACACACAAACATGGAAAAAATAAGCTGACTAACCACAATTAATGCAAGCTCAAGTATTGTTTCTGTGCACAACCTCCTTTTATATCCAATTATGACAACTATTGGAAGTTCCAAAGCTTCTATTTAAAAAAAGGTGATTGAGAATTAGAGGTTTATTTTTAGATGAATACAAGATGTGTACAAATCTTTATTTTAGCAATCTGTAAAATACATGTCAATGGTCAGTGCAGTGTCGATAATAAAATGCAGTGGCACTTCACGGACTCATTTATTCAAGGAAAAAAAGAACCACTATTCTCTTATTTATTTTTCTTTGTCAATGGTATGAATAAAATTGAGGCCACTATCCCAGCGTGACTATTTACAGCAGTCACGTTTTGCAACAAATATACATACTGTGCTCCAGTGAACATTCCTTAAAACCAATGGTGCTTACTCACAAAGTCAAAGGGAACTAAATGGGGCTTTAATTTTTCAGCTGTATATTATGTGATAGATAATATGATGATTAATGCTTCTGTAAAACTGACAAACTGAACAGGCCTAGGGAGATGAGCAGGAGGAAGCATGTGGAGTTTTTCCCCATCAATATCACCTTTGAAACACTTGTTGTGCAGTCAGTAAATGTTAAATATTTTATTTTTTTAGGGCATTTCTGTCAACCTGATGGTTGCCCATCAGCCAACAAAAGCTACCTACACACATATATACACAAGGTATAGCATTTTCAGATAGATTTGAACATAAGTACTCATTAGCTTGAGACTGGACATGCACCGATCCACTTTTTTTCAGTTCCGATCCGATTCCGATACCTGAATTTGGATATCTGCCGATACCGATACCAATACCAGAGCTCTTTTTTCTTGAATATCATTATTATCATTATCATTATTACTGTTTATTCACATTACATTATTACATGAGGCTGTAGTAAACCAAACAGCACATCTTATTAAAAGAGCAAAAAATATACAAAATGCATTAAATTTAAATGTATTCCAAAGCAATTTATTTGAACTGTAGTTTAAGTAGGCTTCACATACAAACAGGTGTAGGAGTGAAAATTGCTATGGCAACTCCTTTAATGTTTTGAAAAACTTGAACAACTTGAACAGTGTACAGCAATGCATTATCAACTACTAGTACGTAGATTTCTATACAGTACATGAGTTCAAAAGTAATAAGAGAATTTCAAAGGGTGCAATGGCAAATTGACAACTCCTCTCTCAGTTGCAGACTAATAGTCCAGCGCTCCGCCTGTGCGTCTAACTCAGAGAATTCTGGGAGACAAAAAAATGCGGACTACTGGATATCTTTGTAGAACTGTTTAACCCTTTCGCTCGTATGGTCACACTGGTGTGATTAGCCCTTTAGCGCGTATGCTAAAACCGGTGCGATTAGAACACGAGATTGGAAAAATTCTAGCTAATTTTAGCTTTGAGGAAACAGCGATTTAACATTAAAAAATATAGCAAATGTTAACTGAAAACTGTGAGAAGCCTAATAACGCTAATGAAAACATAACGAACCATGTAACGCAACACTCGTGTTACATAGCATTAAGTTACGTGCGAAAGGGTTAATTACTAATTACCACAACATTCTGGCTATGGGCTTAAAATTGCATTATTAAATATTTATAATTCATAAAAATATCAGACTATGGAATCTAAATCGGCACGTGGATCGGTAACGTCAGTCCGATATCCGATAAGTGAATTACGTCGGTATCAGTACCCAATACCGATATTGGATCGGGTCGGTCCCAACTCTACTTGAGACCATACTTAAGATCATTTTTGTCATACTACCATCTATCAGATATTGAAAACCCTTGATGTTGCATCACATGCTAAGCGGAAGAGAGCATGAATGCTTGTAGCACAGCTCTTACAAAATGATAAAGAGCACAAATAAAGATCTTTCTGTAGGTGTTTCGAAATATCCAGAACCTAAACAGCCCTTCCATTTACCCATATGCAGGCTACTGCACAAACAGACCTTTCTAATTTACTAAATATGTAAATGAAATTGGAAAATGACCTATTTTTAGTGGAGGAACGATCTCCACATGCCATGACAGGCAACGACGTAAAAAACTACCATTACATTTTCATTGCATTCACCAGTCTGTTGCACCAGATGGGCAAAACACAACAAAGTTTACTTTCAACCGTAGCGTCAGGAAAATGTACTACACTGCTATTGCTACTGTCGCCAAGGATCACTGTACTGGAAAAGATTTGACAACTGAGGAGTGTCTTTTCCTTCCAAATGAAAACAAACAACTGAGGATAATTTACTTCCAAACTATCAGAGATGACTAAGACCCCTCATCCACAAGGAGTCTCTGTGTCTGTTTACACAACTCACTGAGCCATGCATGGGGGGCAATGGGGTGCAGGGGGTCTCCCTTTTTCACTGGAGGGACACTACATGCTGAATAAGCAGTTGGAAATAGTGGGCAGCAATGCATAACCCTCTCTCACAGATCTTAAAAAGGCCGCACAGTGAGGGCACTGACTGCAGAAGCACTTTATGGTGAAGTTGTTCACGAACTGAAGGCACATTTTCATCCTGTCTGGACTGAAACCATTCTTAACCTGAAGCTGAACTTTATACATACTCTATTTCCACTGGAGCCCCAGATTAATGTGCCTCCATGGAAGAGCAGTTCCATAAATGTAGGATACTGAAAAGGGCAGCATGTTACGGCAGGTTCTGCTGTCGAGGAGTTCAGGGTTAACTGCTGTAAACTCTTACCTCACTTTATAGTTAAGGCAACAGCTTTGAGTAAACTCTGTACAAGGTTTTTGTTTTTCTTCCAGATTTTTCCACATTTCAAAACCGTTACATTCCACATTAGACTGCAATCCTTTTAGACACCCATAATACCCGTACACCGATACAATCAAATCTTTTACTTTAAAGCTCGGGAACAGTTCATCTTCCAAATGATCCTGAAATTAAATACCCTTCTTTGTTTGAATACTTTTAATGCTCATCTCTCTAAAGTCCAATTGAATCCACTCAAACAGCTCCAAAGACATACAAGAACGAAATTTGAGAATTCCGATGTACTTGGCATCATCATATAGAAAGAAATGTTCTAATGACCCTAAATACATCATCTTGTTGTTCAGAACATGTGCTAAATTACAAGAGGGACAGAACAATTATCTTAACTAATATCACATGTAAAATGGAGATTCAGAAGATGGAGAACTAATACTTGACAGCTTTACAACCTATGGTACAATGGATTGCAAGAACATGGAAAACCCATTGAAACAGATGAACTTCTGGAGAAACCCACAGAACTTCTGAATCTCTTCACATTAAAGAGGCAGAAACAGGTCTCTACAAGTTTGGGAAACTATAAAGGGATATGAACCAAATACTTAAAAAAAACATACCTGCAAAGAGCCTGTACATTCTTTGTTTTTTTTTAAATTTTGCTCCGCACCCCTGATGATGTGAGATCTAGGAAAATAAATTCATAAACATGTTAACAGAGACTAACTAAATGAGAAATTAATTACAAGAAAACAGAACCAACAAAAAACAAGACTTCTATATTTTAGGCAACTGCTGAATGAAATCCTGATTGCATGTTGTAATGCAGTCTAAGTATTCTGAAATGCTGGCAGGCTACAATAAAATGAATGTTTTTTAAGATGCTGCATATTTTAAACAAAGTAAGAAACCAAACAGAATGGACTTGAATTTAGGAGGCCCATGGTCTCCCTTCTTTGGATTTATTTCTTTTTTTCCCCAGTTAGTTTCTGTTCTTGGACTGGTGTGGAAAATGGATATTCTGAAAGTCTCATTACTGGTTCCCTGCTCCAATGTTGGACACAGGTATTCATTCACAGAAACTGTTTTGCTTTTAAGCAAAATATCCCATTTCACAAGACAACTACATGTGAATGGATAACTCTAAATATTTCTAGCTCTGTACTTCTTGTCATCCATGATCAATAATTTTGATGGCAGTGTGAACACAGGACACTTTGAGGCTAATGAAGTGAATTTAAATCTGAAATGCAGGGGTCTCTCTGCCATGACAATAAGCATTATCATCAGGCTCAATTTGTGAAGAAATTAGTCATACTATCACTGATTATATTGACATGGCACCAGAATTGCCCTAGGTCCTTCACATTTTTTTATTTTCTTTGTGATTTGGATAAATGCTTTGAATCACTGCCCAAAAACTCAAGCTTGTCTAAAAATGTACAGAGTGAACAAGGTTTGGACAAAATTTAGGAGCTGTAAAAGCAACCTCAATTTTTGTTTCCTCACCATAAGGAATATTGTCATGATGGATTGGCAAATTATGGTTCTCCGTTTTTGTAGTTTGCCATTTTAAGAGGCTTCTATCTTGCAACCCAGCCATGAATGCCACATTACTGCAGGCAATGTCATATTTGAAAGCATATTAGCTGCATATTCACAATTAAGCAACTAGCTAAGGGATTCACATCCAATTCTTCTATACCAGTCCTTGAGAGTGGGAAGGGTTGTTGTACAACAAATAGGGTCTGAGGTTACAAGGAGCATTACTGTCAACCAGCAATGCTCAGTACCCTCACTCTGGGATCTCTAGGATGCATACCTCTGCTGATTTCCAGGTCTAAGTAACTAATATTATTGATTAGCTTCTGATACCCTCTAGTCCTCTCAAACACAAATCTCTTGAGGTGGAGGACCAGCACTGGTGGAAGCACTTCCAGAGTAACTCTCCGCCTGATCTGAAAGCAGAAAGAAACCAAATGAAAGGAATTGTGAGAGTGCAGCACTGCTCCAACACTCTTCTGGCCCTACTTCAAACTGTTCACTTTGTGAAGAATACAGGAAATTCCACTCATCTAGGGACTTTTTCAACAGGGACAGTTCAAACTGTCAGTGCAAACAAGACTGTGACTGCAGTTATACAATCTTTAAAACTACTGCTATTATTCATTGCTGTGTCAAGCAAGCTGTGTACAACTGAAAACAGATGCAGCAACAATTCTGCAGAATTGCATCTCACCAAGTGGTATGTTTGTGATAAGGTGCACTAAGATTGCCATATTCTGGTAACATTCAAGATAGAGCTGAGGACAAAGTGATCCTCAGCAAAAGAGGACCACAGCACAGCAGTGTACAGGTCTTTATCACTTGCATTTTTGTTCTGATAGAGGTGAGGAAACCACCAAAGTAAAATGACTGCTTCACAGCAGTATTTCTCTCTAAGTGTGACTAAGCAGAATGTCTGCCAACAATGCTACAGGGTCACAGCTTTGTAAATGCACAGTGGACACCTGAAAATGCCAAGAACCCCCTAAATAGAAATGGCAAGAGTAAATGGGGGAAAAAAAAACTTGATGGTATTGTATCCATGACTGACACTTTTCATCTGCACCAAGATAGTTTCTTAGTGAACTAAATCTTAACATCAGTACTTCCTACTCAGTTATTGCACCTCCATCTGTCAGTTTTACATGCTAGAAAGTCATTATACTGACTGTGTTAACTTCACCACCCCGCCTTCACCATTAAGTGATGTCAGATAGTACATGCCAACCAAACAGTTAACATTACTAAGGCATAGAGACCTATTCTGGACATCTTCAGGACAAATGGCATAACTCCTTGACTAATCTACTGCCTTGAAATTAAACCTGATACAAGAAATGCTCTTTTGTGGGAGTCAAAGTGCTGAGTAAGTTCCTGATGCCCACTCCTGCTTGTTCTTAGTGGTGTATCCATGAACAGACTCTTGTGCCACCAGGGCCTCCAAGGCCTCCTGGATGGTATGGACCTTCCCTGACTGGATGTACAGCTGCAGGCTGAAGAAGGGCTGCAACGTGGCTGACTCTCTGGAGTTCTGCTGGTACACAATCATCCTGCATGGAGGGTGCATGTCGAGTCAAGAGCACCATTTATATATGCATTACAACAGTTTCTGCAGAGGTGGGCTTATTACAGTGCTCGTCACCTCTTGCAGGAAGAGCACTACAGTCTCCCATGCCTGATGCTGGGCTTTGTGCGCAGAAAGCTTAATTCTCTTCACTGAATCACAGTGACACACCGTTAACACACCCTTTTTCAGGCATTGGCAGTTTATTCTTAAACTACTGGTGTACAAAACCTTAAAACAGCCTGTGAGCACTTCATCCACACTATACCTGATGTGTCCTCCAAATGTGTCAGTGATAGGGGTTCGGACACGGTCTGCTTGTCGAGTTATGGAGGCCTTGTTTCAGGGTCTGACTTGTTCCCATTCATCATCACTGCCTTCCTCCTCTTTCTCAGCCATGTCCTATTTAGCTCCCGACTGGGAACCTGGACCATTTCGTGTTGAACCCTCTGTTTGAGAGACATGGACAGTCACTTCAGGGTATAGACAATACATAGCAAAGGGAATGCCAAAGGGAAAACATGAAGATACCAATAAGAAATGTTTTTGCTTTACATGTAGAGCTAATAAAGAGCTTCAGGGAAACTATGCATCATTATGAAAGCGGTTACAAAATGGGAACATTTACACTACTTCTGCTTTGAGCAACAGCCCTTTGGTGTTGATCTATGTGCCTAACGTACTTTCTTCTTGTGGGTAAAGCAGTTTTTTCAGTGCCAACATTTCCTCGTGCAGTCCATTCAGGATGCAGCCCAGGTACTCCTCTGCATCTTTCTGTCAGCCCTGAGAGCAGAGGATCATCCTCATTAGGGCACACTGCCCAAGCCAAGCTCACTAGCTCCTGCATCATCACTGAGTAAGGGCTCACCCTCTCATACCAAGAGTGGACACACAGTTTGTTTCAAACACCACACCACAGTGCTATCATCTCAGGTGTGTCCACGAACACAGTGTAAACTTATGATGAAATTCTGCTGATAGATTAACCACTTTAATCAACTCTCGGTCATCATCAGATCTATGATGGAGCACTTAGATGAGCACTGACTCATTCTGCCAGATTTCACTTAATCCAAGAAGACAGAGCTGCAGAAGAAGGAACACACTGTTCTGCTCCACATAGCTCATTTCCTTAGGTGTGAAGATGGGACAGCCACATAGTTAGGAGAAAGATGCGATCGTCTTGTACAAGGTGTTTCAGAGAGGAGCACAGATAGAATTTAAGGGACAGTCTGTCACATGGAAATGAAAACGGAAAAAAACTGACTGTGAATCAGGAAATTGTTTGAACAAATCTGGTTACATTAGTTTCATGTTACAACATGCAGTATGACATTAGTCTCTCAGGTGCCAAACACCATGACAAAGCAGAAAAGATACTTTGCTATCTTACGAGAGTTTTGACAAACTTTACCTCCTCAGAGAGACTTGACTTGAAGACAGAGAGAAGTCTGTAGATATAATGGGGTTCGAAAGGAGCTCCTGGTCGAATGTCTGCGACTACTTTATAGCCAGCGCCTATACAAATGTATGAAAAGGGTCAACTTCATGAGGATAAAAAAAAGACAGAAACTACACCCATACAAGCCTGTGAAAAATGTCCTTGCTGCTTTGACTTTGATGGCATAGGCATACTGGTGAACTCATTCACAAGCCTAACACTGGACAGGGGAGAACACACATTGCTTGAATTCATTTTGAAGGAAACCCTCTATACACATTTACACAGCTGCAATTGTACTGACAGAAAAGTGAACACACCCTTCTCCAGTCTCACTCCTCCTGCCATACATTCTCTCTCACACTGAAACAAAACACTATGATACATTGCTTACAAACAGTAAAAACTACAAAATGTGCCCTAAGAAGTTTAAGCTAAACTGTACTGAAACAATCACACTGACAAATAATTTTGACCATCAGTTGGTACATGGGGGGGCAAGGGTCAGGGTTAAGAAAAACACCTCAAGTAGAAAATTCAAAGCACATAAATGAGAATTCTGAGAAGACAGCTAAATGCCATTTATATCTGTGAATTAAAGTACAAAATTTTGTAGATATTGAAAATGACACCATCTCCCAATCCTTGAGACATCTCAGCTTCTCTGGATCATGTCACATCAACTAATGGGCAAAACTGAAAGGATACAGCATTCATATAGGACCGATTTCCCTTGTTGATCAGTCCTCTCAGTTTCAAAGACACTGCTTTGTGTATCAACTTCACATTTTCAATCAACTCTGAGGATGCAAAATAAACCAGTTGTGACACTGTATAGAAATTGCCATGTCATACCATCCAAAAATAAGGCTAACTTTTTTTTCTAGAACATTGTTGGGGGAGAGTTCACCACCATAGTTAAAAAACAAATGTTAACTTGCAATTGTTAAGGTATAACAAAACATAAATATTACACAGATAAACTCAATCCTCACAGAATGAGGAACCTGGTCCAACACCATTTTTGACAGGCTATCAGAGATATGAATCTTTTAAACTGGCTAACTGGAGCCACATTTTCTCACTTCTATCCCTGTACCAATCAAGCATCTTGACCCAAGAAAACAAAGGAAACAATTTTTGCTGACATCTTCAAACCATAGTCACAACTTGATTAAAAACACAAGATGCTTTAGTGGGATATAAGCAGGGCTTAAGATCACAGCAATCAAACGGCTTAGATCTGTGTAACGTGCAATTTTACTGTTTCCCTGGAGTGAAAGAGGTCCTTGAAATGGGCTGACAATCAATCAGAGGCCTCTATGGTAAGCTGACAATAATTTGTACTTGCACATAATTGGCACCAGTACCTGTTCCTCTTAATCATAACTGCCAGACCCTAATGTCCATCACGAAACAACTTTATGTCATCATAATCAGAGATGTCCCATGGCTTATAGTTTGACTGCCTCACAAAGCACAAGAAGAAATCATCCTCAGCTGGAGCATGTAAACTGTGAGAAAATGGAGGCAAGATGTACACTATTCAGACGCTATGGCCCAACAATACATACTGACCATTATTCATGTTTTAGCACCACCTGGTGTTCAAATGGTATGCCTTCTGCTAACTCACGTGTCCACTACAAACTGAGAACCAAGCCCTGAAACTCTAATAATTGCTTGCTACAAAATGGGAAAACTATAACATGAACAGGGGTAACATGTAACATATACACTGGTTGAATAGTTACTTTCCATTTTTGTGTATGCCATTCACTGTGGACTGAGAAGAGTAAATGAATCCTAAAGAGAAACACTGTTAATGTTGCCAGAGAATTCAGAAAGTCCCTTACACTCACCAAACACATTCATAAATGTCACATGCCATCTGTTTGCCAATAATACCAGTAAGTTAAAATTCCAGCCCAGTTCAATAGTTTTATTTATTTATTTTACCTTTATTTCACCAGAAGGTCCCATTGAGATCAAAAATCTCTTTTACAAGAGAGACCTGGCCAAGATAGCAGCCGTACAGACTCACAGCATATTAAAAATACAAAATATACAACATAAAGTACGACATATACAACATAATATACAAAAATCCACAACAAGTAACAGCTATTTAAACTCAGTGGTCTCTTAAGAAAAACAACAACATGTCTCATTCACCACATTCTTTATGATCAACTTAAATTTATCAATGGATATAAATGTATCTAATTTTAATTTTAACACAACAAATAATACAGAAAATGCTGATAAGGGGCTAGAGCCTGACTATGGGGGAAAATTTAAACAGTTATATAGGTAGCGACAGTAACAGTCATGGGCAAACACATGTCTACCTTTGCTATGTGAATACACTACCTGCAAGTTTGAGTGCCATAGGATCTTCAGAGACATGGATAATGCGTTCCTTGGCTTTGGCCACCTTCTGCAAAGTCTGAACTGCAGCTGCAACTACAGTGACAGCCTCTGGTACATTTTTTACATCCACATATGCCTGTGGGCTCCCCAGCAGGGGCTTGGAGTTGTGAAAGAGGCTGGCCCAGGACCTGGGTGAACTGGTCACACCAGCAGCCGGAGACAGAGGTGACAAAGCCTCCTCTGCCGGAGGCAGGAGTTCAGGGGCCACTGATGGCTGCCTCTCTGTCACAGAGTCCTTCTGTTCATCATCACTGCAAACTGCATCAAGTTCCACCAGTCCACTTGACATCCCACTGTCCCTGCTCTCCTCCTCATCAGTAGTAGCATCACTGTGGACTGTGCTGGTTACAGCAGTAGTGGAGGGGGGAAGGGAGGAGGTTGGGCTGGGGCTACGCCTCCCACTTCCCTGCAGTCCAGGGCTCCCAGGGGGCAGGGGCCCTGGGAGCTGCTTGGCAGTCCTGCCCTCCTCCACCACCCTGCTCTTGTGAGAGGACGATGAGAAGTCCAAAGAGGATTCATCAGGGCTTTCACAAGTCCTCTGGCCAGGGGCGCTCCTGTCAGGGCTACAGCTATAAAGCTGGGCCTTTGAAACCACCTCCCCAGCCATGTCCTCCAGCCAAAGACATGGGACATTGAATGCATGTCCGTTCATCAGTCCCACCTCCAGGGGAACTTCAGCATGGGCCACAGGGCTGCAGCTGTTTCTGCTGGCCCCCTTCAGGTAGCTGTAGTACCCAGGCGGCCGTTTTTTCTTCCTTTTCCGCTTTCACTGTCCTAGGCTGCCTGGAGCCCCAAAGAGATCCTGGTCTACACAGCTGCTCTCCAAGGAGGGGAGCTCCGAGTCTGGGCAGTCCACAGAGTTGAAGTCATTGCAATGGAAGCTCTGCAGTGCTTTGGGTGAGGGCTGGCGGCCCAGGATGAACTCAGGACCCTGCAGGTTCAGAGTACTGGAGACCTTAAGCATGGACTCCTTCATCTCACCAGAGTAAGGAGTAATCAGTCCCTCAACACCAAACTCAATGTGCTGATAGTGTTGCCCTGTGCAATAAAACACACCGGTATCAGTTATTAAAGTCACATATGTTCAAAGAGAAAAAAGTAAAGTCAAACTCATTTAGTGTTTTCTTTAAATCTTGATTTCAGAACTGTAAGTTATTTCAAGCAACAAAATATGAATGTCATTGTCATATTGCTTCATTGCTTCTATAAAGACAGGTAAAAGGGGGAAAATTAAGCCATTATCAAGCCAAGATATATTTTGCATCCATTTCATTACAGCAAAATAATACAGCACGTGTTTACAGAAGAGATCTTTCATACTATAGTATCTTTCAGGATGCATCCTTAATGACAAGCCTCAAGGTTTTCAGTTAGGGTGAACAAGGTGAACAAGATGCAAATGTCAGTCAATACAAACAGCCTACTCTCTGCAGAGAAAGGTCAGATGCTGACAAAAGGAGATTGAAAAGCAAGCCTTATGCTGGGCAGTATGCCCCAGGCCCCAGCTGGCACTGAGAAACCCTGAATCTCTCCAAGCATGTTACTTTGGAATGTTTGAGGCTGAAAACATATTCATTTCCATGTTGTTAGTCATTGTCAGCATGAATTCATTCCAAAGTGAGTAATATTCAAGTACATGCATCTGTTAAGTTAAAAACCCTTCTAAAACCAGGGAAATTCTTGCACTTCAAAGCTTCTGCCAGCCTTCCTTTGACATCAATACCCACAACTATTAAAGTTTAGTTGCAGCAATTCATTCAGTAGGGAGGGAGAAAAATTGCTGTAATGCAAATTGTAGAATTTTTCAAATTAAATTTCAAATATTTAATGTCAACAAATCATAAATCAAAGCCTCAAAGAACTTATAACCTAGAAGTGAGCAAAAGAGGAAGGGGAGAGTCCATACTAAGGCTGTAGTTATGCTGCATCAAAAGGCCAATGTCAGACCTGACACTCTCCGCAAACCTGCCATCTCATTGTGTCTGTAATGAAAGGCACAGCAGGAGCAACGTCACTTCCTCAGTAATTAATACAAACTGTAATAAACATTCACAATGCAGAGATAAAGTAAAATCTTGTTGGAAGAATGAAAATGATGCAACTACAATACTCTGAGACTTACTGATGTGCAAGGTTTGAGTTACAACAGGCAGTGGGTAATCTGATTCATCAAAATTTTAGTTATGAATCCATAACAAGTGTTCTTTGTTGACATTATTTAAATGCGATTATCAGATTTAGACAGCCTTCACATTTGTACTCTGAGTGATGAGGAATTACATCAGGCCTTTCAGAGGGTTAATGCTGCCTGACATTAGAACCAGCTGTGGGCAGTTTGTAGTCATGTTGCACAGGTAGAGGTATGTGTCTAGTTTCAGAGCCAAACTGAGATGTCAGGGAACAACGTGAGCATACAATCATGGCTGTGGACCTGCCCGAAGTTGACAGAGTAAGATCACATGGGACCAGTACTGCACTGGTGCAGCTCTTACCTGAGGAGTGACTGATGCAGGGGACTTTGCCATTCAGTGGTGGAAGCTAGCAAAATAAGGAAGACAATTTTATAATAATAAAAAATATACACAAATATACTGAATATCAACACGATTTTGTATTTCCTGGATCTAATCAATTGCCTCCCTACTTATCTGTAATAAACTGAAGAAACCTTATGAATGCACTGAGGAACGATGAGAGATTTGATAGTTCTGAAGTCATTTTAAATTTACTGGAACACACAACATAAATAAATATGGTTTCCTCTCCTGTGATCTGTGTACAGCTGCAAGTATTTGTACATTAATGAACAGCATTGTTCTAAAATTACAAATGAAACCGCTTGAAAGAGCTTACATCTTAAATGTGTGTGTATAGTTACTTTCTCACTCTTCATTCAGGCAACACTGTAGAACTTGTACTCTGTCAAAGAAAGTGAGCAGGTGTAGTTCAATAGGTACTTAATTTTTTTTACACACATTTATTTTTGTAATTGTGAGAATTATCATTTAGGATTAACCTGTTCAACAGTGACATGCCTACTCCTCATACTGTCACTTTTATTAATTAAATCCATGCTCCATGCTTTGGAGATTTTTGGAGTCCCCCTGACTGGGGAATCAATCCATGTTTGGATTTGTCAATGACCATATGATTGTTCTTCTAAACTTCAAGCAGGAAAACCCACAAGCAGAGGTCAGTGTGGATTTTTCCCTCCTGCAGAATTACTACAGTCCATAAATCCAAATATCTAGTACGTGTAGTCCCATATGGGATACCATACTAAATAGTCTAGCCATCTATTTGTATGTTATTACTGTATTTTCTCATGCTGGGTCAGTGAGACTTTCACAGGGTAAGAGTGTGTGTGTGTATGTATTTGTGTGGGGAGGGAGTGCCTTCCTGTGATGCACATCTTGAAATGCTACACCTTGCAATACTGTTAGCCAATTTAAACTGATGTTGATGCATCCAACAGTTTATCCAATTTAAACTGTTGGATACATTTACTTCTAAACTTGAAATGTTGGAAACGATGCATCTCAAACACATTTTAACAATTCTGTGCTTGTATCAGGGTGCCCTACTGTGCAGTTAAGTATATAACCCTATTGAATGCACTTCTTGTAACTGTGGACAACTCTGCAGCTTACAGTGAAATCATTCTGATTTTGTTACCTCAACATAACAGTGGGGAGTCATGAAGAACTGATTGAGCTCATCAGGGCTGAACTCTCCAAAGATGTACTAAAAGAAAAAAAAAAACCATTAGGATTTCATTTTTAATTAACAATGTATGTGTCAATGTGTTCAATGTTTTATACAGATTTGCTAAATCTATACAGCCGAAGTGAATTAATATCCCAGTAAATGAATCAAGACATAAAATCTGATAACACAGCTGAACATTTCATGTAATTTTGTATGACTTTTAAAAGCAGTGAGTTAGTACAAGCATTTCACAACTTCAGTGATCTGGACTTACATTCTGTCCAATCTGCTTAAACAGTCAACACCATGTCCCATTGGTCACTTTAAGCAAACAGATTTCAAACAGCTGTGCTGTGCACCACATTTTCCTCTTATCATTGAACAGACAGACCTTGAAGCTCACACTTTCTGGAAGGAAATGTGGGCCCAGTGAGAGTCAACAGAACTCCAACAGCACCTTCAGTGAAAGTTGAAACTGACGAGCCAACAGCATTAGAACAGCACTAATCAATGAAGCCATAAAAAATGTTCTCCTTAATTTAATCTTACATGTAATGTATTATTTGGTGTGCAGACAGCTTTGGCTCCCAAAATACAAATGCAAGTACAGCAATGGTATACGCAGAAATAGAAGTTACTCCCTTAATAACAGGGACACGAATAGACAAGAGAAGAAACTACAGTTTAGGGGGGAAAACATTTACCAAGCACAGTAGGTGTTTATACATAATCCAAATGACTTCATGTACCCCTCCTAAATGATTAAATGATTAAACAATAGCAAAATAATCCATCAGACCTGTTTTTAGATTAGTGGCTTCCACTGTCTATTTTTGCTGGCAC
The DNA here is from genome assembly GCA_019176425.1 of Megalops atlanticus. Classification (NCBI taxonomy): domain Eukaryota; kingdom Metazoa; phylum Chordata; class Actinopteri; order Elopiformes; family Megalopidae; genus Megalops; species Megalops atlanticus. Next base: position 17,253,208 of record CM032881.1, read on the forward strand.
AGGTCTGAGGGATGTTTTTATTGAGAAGAGACCTACCTGAATTTGCAGAGCCCCTAACCCAAAGGCTACCAGTTTGACCCCCAGGTGGTGAACAGCCCTTGAGGTTACTTAACCTGAATTGCACCAGTACATGCCAAACCGCACTAATGGAAAGTGAATAAAATATGTCTTGTCTTAGATAAGGGTGCCTGTGAAGCTAATACAGATAAAAGAAATATACACTGCATTTTCCATCTATGCAATTCAGTTCATCAATGAATAACTAAATTAAAATGAACAGAAGTCAAGTAAACCTGGTCACAAATGTTAATGCAACAGGAATCAATGAAAAACCAAGTAATTCATTTAATAAATATCACACACAGACACAAAATAGTCCATTACTCTTGAAATCATAATTTAAATGATTTGAGTAAAGGTGGCCTGCTTTGTTAGGTTTTTTGATATGCCATTTCAATTGAAAACTATAGATTAACTGACAAAATATCACACCACATATTTACAGATCATTCAGGGTACAAGATTCTGGCATTCTGCCATTTTACAGGAATCTCTCAAAAACACCGGGCCATTGGCCTTGTAACCAGTCTGCACGTAGATACTACTTCCCTGTTTTGGCTGCAAGGCTCCATGCAGATAACTTGTTTTCCCCTGATGGCTACAATTAACTTAATCCCAGTAGCACAGTGCAACCGAATGTCACTGTTACTGCTCACAGACCTGCAGAAAGGGACAATTAGGCTGTTTTCCACTGCTATTTTAATGTAACTTGCAAAGCAAGAAAAATATGTAATTTAATTACAAAAGTAATTTCCACAGTCACCATTACATTTCATCCATAGCACATGTTCCATCCTCATATCTGCACTCAGGCAGTTCAAAGCAGCTATGGAAGGTGAAAATGGTGAAACAAGCTGGCAACTAGGTCAAAAATCCTCCCTCCACATTTAATGCTGGAATGTGAAAAGCACTGCAAAAGAAAAGAAAGAACAGGGCCAGCATATGTGACTTCAAAGATGAGTACCTGCACTGCTGAAATAGCTCTAGAGTGGCAAACAGTTATAATCCAAAGGCCTCTAGCCAGCTAACACAGTCACAACAGAAAAGAAACTCCCTCCACTGCTTTCTATATAGCATGCCATGCCCTGCACTATTCACATGGACAGAGGATTACTGCAAATTAGCCATCTGTATGTAAATACACTCTGACATAACTTGAGCCTTTTTGTACTGATACAACAGAGCCTACAGGTGGGGTACAACAGGTGGGGAAACATGAGGCTACAAGGACATAGTACTAAGTATCTATAAAACAACTTAAAATGTTAGGCTTTCAGAGAGGAGGACCCAGGCGCAGACTGGGATGACAAACCAGGCATTTTATTGAGGAAAATCCAAAAAATCATAGTATAAAACAGTCAAAGTCAAAACCAGGGAATCCATGAGCAGAAAATCCAAAACTCTAGACAAGGGTCAAAATCCAGCAATACAGGCAGAAGTCAAAAAACCAGAGCGAGCAAAAGAATAACAGGCGGGACTGAAACACTGTGACAAACTCACAGAGAAACAGAGCAGATACAGGAGTAAAAATACACAGACTAATAATGGGATGACAGGGAACAGGTGTGCAGGATGGTCTTCAGGTGGTGGGTGTGGCAGCAGGGCAGATAGGTGGGACAGGAGGTGGGGCGATGGGCTGAAAACAAAAACAAACGCACATGCATGCAAAAAAAAATAAATAAAACCCAAACAAATGACACACCCACACTGACAGACAGGAAGGCAAGAACAACACAAGCAGGACCTCACACGGAAGGACTGACAAATGTACTCAAATGTATTCACAAAATGCCTGGAAACAGCTTCAAGTTTTCGTTTTCTGCTCTAAACATTATCAAATGCATACACAGTAGTTACAAATGGGACAAAGAACATAGATATCAGTCCTGCTACTACGATAATGTAGTGACTGTGTGGCCTTGCATTAGGACACCTCTCACCATCACCTGTACTGTAATCAATTTCTGTTGCCTGGAAACACAGGGAGTGTCTCTGCTCCTGAAACGCATAAAGTGCACACAAGGGTAAATAGACTAGCAAGGGGCAATGCCTCTGTACTTGGCATCTATAAACACCATTCTTACTGGTCACTTTCAAATAAGTTCTTTCTTGCTTCAGTAAATTTAGCCAGTTTCAAGACCTAAACATATGAGTAACAATAATTATTGTACTCATTTTTCACAAAACAGTCCCAAGTGTCACTTAAGGAAGTTCCACTGAATCCCGGCTTTGCTGTTTTAGATGTTATCGCCCTTATTCAACAGGAACACCTTTTCATTTCTTTAAAGACGGCGGGGTTTAACTGCACAACTTTTTCCAGTCAACGCTGTAAAAAAAATAAAATAAACTTGGGACCAAATGTCACACAATGTTATCAGTTATCGTATCAGACTTTAAAAGTGACAAGCAAGAAAATAAGACCGCACTTAATCAATTGGGCCACCGACAATGCATATGATAGGAAGTATTTTATCAACTGCGTCTGCAATGTTTTACATTGTAATAACTACGGTATGCAATGTACTTAAATGCACGCAGCTTAACATCCACCGACTCATCACTTAAACGGCTAGTTAACTTGCTTTTTCTTTTAACGTTTGCAAGCAAGAACTTAGCTACCCTTTCCACTGTATTGAGTATACCGAGTGTAAATCTGCACTAGGATAACCTGACCTGCAGTAACAGCAGGTGGGCCGGACACATACTACTGCTGAAATGAAACTCACGCAAACTGTTTGAGTGGGTGGAAATGACACCTGTTGAGACCTTTTTGGGGTGTGACTGCCCTCTATGGCTAAATGGCATTATTGTGCCCATGGGATTCACCTCACGTTAAGGTAGTCAGCTTGATTACAAGAAGCTGTAATATGAATGAGCGAAGCTGTCCGGCCTGCTTCAACCTGGTGTTTCATTGCAAAATGCTGCTTCCAGTTCTTCCCTTTCACTAATTTAAACACATATAACACTGTACTTTACAGCACCACGACACTAAGCTATCTTGCGATGTACAGCCACGTAAATTAAGGAAGTCTAAAAATATGAAATACAAACTAGCTAGTAAGCTGTCTATCCATTTAGCTACTTATTTATAATGACGCCGGAGTCAAGTTGTTTTACCTGATTACTGTGTGAAGCCATGCTCCCAGTAAGTTCTTTCTTTTATTATAATAGAAAATAACTAACTTCGCCCTTTACTTGGGCAGTACTGGAATAACTGTTTTAATTTCTGTGAATACACGTTTCATCATTAGATCCATTTTCCAAACGCAAGACTAAGTTTGTACTATTTCGGCTGTACTCCCCTGCATATCAAGCCCCTCCATTGCCCCCATCTTTGCCTCCTCTTGTCTGTCTCGTCTGCGGGCGCTCGAGAAATTTTATGCGAATGAGTGCGTTTACATCCGGGGCTGGGAGGAGACTCGTAATGCGCGAATACGGTGTGCTCTGTTGATAAAAATTCAAAACAAATTTAACAGTAGATCGTATTTATACCTCCTCTGTAGTTCTGTAGTTCTATAGTTCTAACACTCGTTCTTACAACTAACTGTTTAAATAGCTATTACACTGGTAAGAATCCACTAAGTAATCCGCTATCAAGAATTATTCTGGACTTACTGCTACGGAGGACGAAAGCTGATTTGTTTAAAAGTAAATGAAATTAGTTAATTAAATTAATTAATTAAATATTGCACATAAATGTATAAATAAATGATGTTCATTTATGTCTACATTTATTTTGGTGTCCAATAGGCTATATTAATATGGTGGACCATCCTGCATGCTATAATTGGGGAGAAAAGATGAACCCATGGGATTAGCGTTAATTTAGTAAAAATATCTTTGTCAAATAAAAAGTAACTCAATTATATTAGTTCTTCTCAATTATTTAGGTAGTGATTAACTGATGTCAACCACACTGTGGTTTTTCAATACCCTGTTGGTCCTAATTCTAAAATGTTAAACATTAAGGACAGAGGCTTCTGATACATATTCAGCTACAAGTTTTGTTTGCAATTACTTTTCTCCTTTCCATTTTGACACCAATCACACCCTAGTGAAATGCATCTAACTTTCTGTAAATGCCACTAAGTGTGCCACCTGGTAAGAGTGGAAGTTGGAATTTGTTGTGAACATCTGTAACACAGGGAGGGGTTGCAGCTTATTTCCAAACACCCAGTGGACCCTGCTATTGCAGGTCCAATTTGATCAGATCCCTGATTGGGATACAGAGCCATCAGAAAGAGCTGTGAGGCCCCAGTTTCCAAAATCAAAAATTAGAAGGTTCCTGAACAACCTAGCTGGCTGAGCAGGAAATTCAACATGGTAACATAATCAGAAATGTCTTATGAACAAAGCCAAATATATAAAAGGAAGGGCAGAGGAAGCTATTGTAAAGGTGGCTTCAACTCAGTCGGCAGTGACACAAAGTTCAGAACTACTGTAAAACAATTTCAGGTTTTGACTATTATCCTAACAGGATGGACTTGAATCAAGGTTGTCTCCCTCCCTGACCACACAGAGATAGGGAGGAGTGTGTAAATGGTTTATAGGCATAACCCTGAGTAAAGAAATTCCAGACTTTTCCTGACCTACCCAAATGCAAGTGCTGTTCTGCTGTGCCTCTGTATGTGCATACATATAATAAACTGCAGTAGTTTTGACTTGCAAACTTATGTCAATCTGTATTACTGACTTATCTCATTCACTGAAAAATCTGAGATGAAACAGCACCATTGTGCACTTTTACAGAATACAATGTAACAAAATGCAAATTCCCCATAATCCCAGTGCTAGGTATATTTATGTGTAGGTATGTGTGTAACTTAAACTTAAACTTAAATAATGGTTTATAAACTTGTTATAAACCTGTTTCTTACTCTGTACTCTTTTTTCAAGTGGGTATTTGCTAATTTACAGGAATTGATTGTTATTAAATATTTTAAGTCATGATTGAGATTTCAGTTTTACTCAGGCAACTTGTGATATTGCTTGATATTGTTAAGTCATGACAGGTTTGTCTAGGATGGCTTCCATTTCATTACATAATGACAACAATAAATACAATATGAAACAATAATGACAATAAATTTTAATATAGTGAATAAATGTAGAACACTTGGAAATTTAAACAAAAATACAAAGAAGCCAATGAACATTTAACAAGCATATAGAAAAATAGACAGATACAGGATCAAAATAAGTTGGGGGCATCAAAAATAGATAGGAGAACATCAGATAGCATGGATTTTTGAGAGGTGTATTTATGAGATGAAAAGTTCTCTGGTAGTTATATTCACCTCCAGGGAGAATGAAAAAAGAAGGAATAATGTATAGGAAAGCTACATGAGGGAACTGTTAAGATATAAAGGAAAGAGAGGGAGTGTGCACAGCAATACCTAACTTAAGTTAAAGAGAGGTAGAATTCTTGACAAAGCAGCATGCAAAACTGTATTTTTTAAGAGGTGTGTATCAGTAGAGGCTTTCTCCTGGAAAAGCATAAGGAGAGAATAATAGACTCTGTATAATAGAGGCTAATGGATAGGGATGAAGGAGCAAAATGTAAAAAGAGGTGAATGTTTTAAGTCAAATACAGTGGATCTGAATCCAGGTGGACATATGCAATTAGTGCTGAAAGTACTGGGAAGCAAAGAATAAGGTGGGAGGAAAGGGAGAAAAGGTCTGTACCATGAGTATAAACACAGCAGTAGAGACCATGACAAGCAAGGAAACCAATGTAAGTGTAGAGAGCAAATCTGAAGTCAACCAACCTGAAGAAAAGAAAACCTAAGGAGAAGGCTGTTTCCAAGATTCCTCTATATATTCCTAACTTCATCTAATGAATATGTGTTGTAATGTTTCAAAAATCATTACAAATATAAATATATAAAACATTATATGTGTGTGTGTGTGTGATGGTCATGCTATGGTATATATATATATATATATATATATATATATATATATATATATATATATATATATATATATGTGTGTGTGTGTGTGTGTGTGTGTGTATGTGTGTGTATATATATATATATATATATTTTTTTTTTTTTTTCCCCACAGGCAATACATGGCCAGCTTTATATGTTACCTCATTCCAAATGCGCGTAATCTGACGCAGGGCGGAGTGCTACAGGTAGGTACCTCTCTGGCTCTCAGGTAGAGGGGAGGAGTTGCGACGGAACAACACAGGAAGAGTGTCCAGAGAAATCAGATTTGTATTAATAAATGGATAAAGACCAGATCAAACAGGTATCGTACATTGGTGATATAAATTTGTTATATCGTGTTAACTGTTCATTTGCTTTTGTTTGGTTTTCTACGCAAATCGTGTTCTAGGCAAATTGGTTTGTTCTAGGCAAATCGTGTTAGTAACTTTTAGGTCTTTGTGGCAATTTATTCGTCGTATTTGTTGTGGCGTTTTCCAGATGCCGTCGTTTAGATGGAAGATTTGTATGCGTAATATTAGTTTTATGACGATATTATGATGATTGTGGGGTATAGTACGGCGAAAGTTTCGGTCATGTGACTCAAGAGATTATCATGTTGGAAATCTGAGCTGTTTGTAGCCCATTCTCTTGTCAGAATGAGGTGGTTCCGCCTTCAGTTTCGTATTTGGCCGTCTTTTAAGTTCAACCTGTTTGCCGCGGGTAAAACTTGTTGCCCTTTTTAGTTTGTAGTTGTACGAAGACAAATTTCATTAGAGGTGCAAAAACAGGTAAATGCCTGTCTATTGCTAATGTGCTGTTTCCCTCAAATTTTGACAAGTTCTTCATATTTTGTAGTTGGTTCATTGACAGCACCTGAGCGAAAAGACATGAGGGGAACAACAGGTGATGGGCATGACAGTTCCCATACTGGTGGAAGGGATCCTCAGCATGACAGAAACTACCCCAGGAGTAAAAGAAGACAGGATGATCGAGACAGGAGAGAGCAGCATTACCGGCAGGACAGAGACCCTGGCTATAATGGGAGGAACAAAGAGATGGACAGCCGCTCTCATCAGAGCCTATCTGACTACAGAGACCCCCACAGCCAGGAGGCAAGGCAACCTAGGCAAGGCAATCTAGAAATGTGAGTGTACATTCCACAAAAATGCATTTCAACTTGGAATTCTTTAGTTCACCGGTCTGAGAGGAATTTACCTGATGTGTTTGCCTTAGAAAGTGTCATCCTCTCTTGTAGGTACACTGAGGCCTCCTCATCCCCCACTGAGATGGACCAATATGAACCACAGCCAAGACAAGCACTGTACAACCTCAGATATCTTCTCACGGCAAGAGGTCAGTCTACTTCTCAATGATTACTTTAGAATACACAGTGAACATATATACAGGCACAAGCAATTGAAGAACTAACATTAAGTTTTTTTCTCATTTTTTCTCTTAAATTTTAAGGGATTTTTGTCTTCATTTAATGCTAATATTGTTTTCTGAAATCCATCTACTAAATTTGTTTAAAAATTAGAAATTTATATTAGAAACATGGTAATTCGGCATGATGAGAGAGAGAGAAAGAGAGGCTGACAGGCACAGGAGCAGCCTGGATAAGGGGTTAACTGCAGGGATTGAAGCACATGGACAGTGTGTTTTGTGTTTTACTTATTCTGTCACGTGAAGGGGACAGACCTGGTTCTGTTTGTATGCTGCTCTTAGGCAGCCCAAAGAGGAGCAATCCAGCTATGCAGGTTATTTGTGAAAAAGTCACATGACCAGGCTTTTGAGAGAGCAGAATGTGTGTTTTCAAAATGAGTATCTGGAATGAAACTGCATTGAACTAGCCACCATGTGCAGTTAAAAATCAGAGTTTAATGCTAACATGCCAAATTCATTTCTACATGAGGTTATTTTATAGCCTTTAGTTTGATGCCTCTCATTTGTGAAGTGTGTAGCTCCCCATTAGGGAATTTGTTGGTTAACTTAGATTACCCACATTTTGGTGTCAACTAACATGCGACATATGCATAATTATTAGAATACTAACTTCAACTTGGATGAAGGTGAGCAGGACATGTTGAGTAGAGAGCAGCAGAGAGTAAATGTCCTTGGCCTTCACAGTGATTACTTTGTTTAAATGTATGAAGAACTGTTATTGTGTATGCTTGGAACATACCATTTTAAGTTTAGAACACTTCTTTCCAATTTAAACTGAAATCATTAAGGACTATTATCTTCCATTTTGATTAGAAACAGAACATTAATGAACTGCAGAATTAAGTAGACGTCTGTGGAATTCCAGTTATTGCATGCTCAGTGTATTTGAAAATTCAATGCCAAAGGCTGGTACTATGTTATTAGATAGAAAACTATATGCCATACATGTTTAAATATTTAAATAGCTATCATTAATTGACCTTATTCACAGAAATGTTAAAACATTTAAACCTTAGGCATCTTACTCCAATCTCTACATCAATCCTAGCTTTTATTCAAGAAACTAAATTACTTTAATTTGCACAAGGGAGATTGTCATCTACACTCATATATCTAACTCAGCTATTGCATACCCACTATGGGCATGCTTGCAGTTTCCACTCAGGATTTACAAGAATTATTAGTAACATCAATATTTATAATGTCTGTATATTAGTATGACATAGCTTATCTTGTGTTTGAGAAGTTACCAAACAAAGATAAAACAATGTTTCACTTACTGTGCTCTTATGTGTTACTAGGAAGAATTTGCCTGTCTCAGTCGAAGGCTAACACTTACTCTGCAGACTTTCCAGTAGTTTCTTGCTGTTATGTTAAACACATTTTGATTAAACTTTTTTACACAGTTACATACTCAATAACAGTGTGTTCAGCACAACACTATTGTGTAGACTGTCTTTCTTTCCCTTGTTCTACCGCACATCACATTTGGTACGCTTACTGCTACTTAGCTAAACACACAGGAAAAGAACAGTAATTTCCATACACTTATGTCTGAAATTTGACATTTCTTAAATAACAGTTAAAATGTAATACACAATAACTGCACATAACATCACTCTAGCTATTTCATTTTTTACTGATGGCATTTTTTCATATCAGGCAGTTTGGAGTCTTGAAAAAAAAATCACAGAATTGTCACAGACCAGCAAATTTATAACAATGGCATGTCTGTCTGTCTGTCTGTCTGTCTGTCTTTGCCCCAATGTGTGTGGCTCTGTATAGGGCTGTGCCAGGTTATGGAGATCCTTCTAAACATGCTGATAGTCATCTGTGCTGGGGTGTCCTACAATTCATCTGGGGGCTACCGGGATCTGGCCAGTCTTGGGGGGCTTTATGCCTACTATTTTGGCGGAGCCAATGCTTTCACAGGTGCAGAGGCGGATCGTGTGAAAGAACTGGATGCCCAGTTCTACCAGCTGAAGCTGCCCCCCTACATTTTCAGCATGGCATGTGGTGGGGCACTGATGGGCTATGCCTGCGCTATGCTTGTCCTCGGTGTGCTGCGTGTGCCCTTCCGCTGGCCTATAGTGTTGCTGGTGGAGGCCGTGGTGGACGGCCTGATTGGCCTTGGCTACATCCCTGCCCTGGCTTTCTACTTCATCAAGCTTCAGGAGAATTACAACAGTGCCATTTGCAAGGAGAGGGAGCAGATGTACCAAAGCAAAGGGCACCAGGGCTTTGAGTGTAAACTCCATGGAGCAGACATCGGTGGAGGGCTGTTCGGAGTACTGGGCATCATTGCTTTTCCCTGTAGCGCAGTGTTGGCCATCCGGGCATTCCGGACTGTGCGGGAAAGGAAGAGGCGCAAAGCCCAGCGGGACCCGTAATTTTTTACCTGGATCCTTCTCCAGCTTTCTGGAGTTATCTTTTAATGGAATCCTTTTGCTTAATGGAATTTATTTTTATTGGGATCCTGCCATTTTATGGAGTTCATTGTTACTGGCATCTCCTACTTTTTGAAGTTGGTAGAACTGCATAGAAGCCAAAGTGATGGATTTCAAACAAATTTCCAATAAGAGATGGGACCAGCATGTAATTTGGTAACATGTACTTCACATATTTGAACTGAATATAAGGCCAATAAGGACAGTTGAAGGAAATAGTCTATAGGCTAGTAGATAGCATGTTTACTGCAATTTTTGTGTGACAGAGGGACTGTAATATACTTGTTTTTAACTTTATTACTGATTTTTAACTTTTTGTACATAAAGATGGCCTCAGTCAGTCAAAGGTCACTGAACATACAGTGTACTTATCCTGACATTGCAAAGACCATTTTAAATCTTTTAACATTGTAAAATATTTTATAACCATTTATATCAACATCTTCATTTTGTATTTTTTAAATAAATGCCTGGACACAAAATATTTACAGGTTTTGTCTGGTAAACATACTGTATCAATGGTTGCATAAAGGGGAATATGCATAAAAAAAGAGTTGGCTGAGTTTCTTGGTCTGATAAATGGGGTTAATTAAGAGCTGACAATCCAATACAGCTTCACTTGTTTGTTGTATAAGTATAATACTTGAATACTTGAATAATTCAAGTATAATACTTGAATTATTAACATACAATTAAAAGACATTGAAACTTTTATATACTGTGTTTTATGCAGCATATTCAGTAATGCAAACTTCTGTTCAGAAGTGCTTGACATTGCTGTAAAATGCTTTGTCTTTGTGCATTGAAAGAAAATATAAAAGAATGAACTCAGTTGCAATATAGAAAACCTAATACATTTTTGTTTCTTTCACATTCTGAAGTACAAGTGTGTACCAATATGAATGATTGCCTTAGATTCATTGCTATGGTGAATTTCACAGTAACTCAAGAGGATTCTGTAGTTCCTCTCCTTTTTTGAACATTGATCTGTCCTCTTTAGGAATTTTGCTTGAACGCTTAATTACATAGGTGTTAGAACTTTTTATGAATCAAAACATGTATTTCTCATAATGATATTGTACCCCTGTTATGAAAGGACTCTCATGACCTTTTGCTCTGTATACCAAACAACATATGTGTGTATGTGTGTGTGTGTGTGTCTACGTGTAAACACACAGGCAGACAGACAGACAGTATATTCTTCTCCTATCTACTTTTAATACATCTGGTTTGTAAACCTTCTCACTCTGTGCAAAAATTACATAATCTGACAGTAGATTTTGCCTTTTTCAGAGCATCTTGGTTCAATGCATTTTTGGATGCTGACTTTAATGCATATGGCACCCACTGTCCTCTGTACAGGGTGATATAGGTCTAATCCCATCTTGGCGAACATTGGCCAGAATGCAAGGAACCTACATTTTGATGAGTGCAAACCCTTTAACTATTCTATGCAAACCATGCTGCAGAGCGTTAATGAAAGGTAGACGCATAATAGCTAAACATTGAGCAAGTAACACATGTACAAACATGCAGCTTTACAAGCTACACAAGTCAACATACTGCACACAGAAGTTTCAAAGACTTTGTATATATTTTATATAAAATTGTATATATTTTATATGTAAAATATTGATAAACATCATCATATTGTAGTGCCTTTTCTTACTCACTTTGCTCACTCTGCTCTTGCATACTGTTCACACTTGGTAAGTCAGTTAAGGCTAGGTTTATCTACAACTCTCAGGACAGGATGTTCACAAATTTGTAGGTCATGATTTAAACTGAAGAAGCATGCTTAAGTTGGAGAAAATAATTATTATACAAAGATAGTATGCCATTAAGTAATTATTGAATCAATGCTTGGGAGTCTGTCGATTATCACAAGCAGCACAGTGCAAAAACAAAATAATATGTATAATATGACACAGCTAAAGCATGTCAGCGTAGCCTTGGATAGAGTTTACACAGGGTATACAGTTCCAGGGTTTGGAGCTGCAGGGGTAGCCCAAGGATTTTCTCTCTCTTTATTCCCACTGGATGTGGAAAAAAAATGTACGTGCGCATGTAGGAAAGTGTGTGTGTGTGTGTGTGTGTGTGTGTGGGATGTGTGAGCATGTGTATGTGTGTGTGCATGTGTATGTGTATGTGTGTGCACACAATGCATAAAAGAACAGTACGGATGTGCAGTGAGGAAGGTATTGCTCATGTACACGCTGTCCGCACTGGAGTGCTGGATCTCTTCCACCAGCATATCTGCCATGGTGAACTGCAGCAGATGGGGCACTTCCTCATTGCTGTCCTCATCAAAGATTCCTTACATAGCCTCCACGTTGTCCCCAAGTTGCTCAACTGCCAGCACTGACATACACAACTTGCTCCCCAACCCAGAGAGAACAGGGAGTCAGACCTACACACACAAACACAAAAGCACATAAACTCAACTTGCTGAAGATAACGAGAGGTCAGTGTAACACCAGACACTGCTGTCTCATACATTGCAGTGGCCATGACCCTCTGTGGACTGTGAGGGGGCTCATTGAAGATGCAGAAGTCTGTAAACAGTAGAGTATTCACAGGACATACTGTGCTTCTGCCCTTAGTTCTGTAAAGTCCAGCTCCTATAATGTCGCTGTCACAGAATCTGCCAGCACAATCTCCGTCAGGTCATTACAGCTCAGATCAACCAGCTGCAAGTGAAGAGAATAACTATTGCAGCTGAAGATACACACATGTACACACACACACATACACACACACACACCTTGTCTAACCTTGATCTTGGGCAGGTTGAGGATCTCAGAGAAGACAAAATGATGTGGTTAGAGGGGGCAGTGAGAGTGTGCAGTCTCTTACAGCTGGACACAGTGGAGGGGATGACCTTCAGCCTGTTTCCACTGAGGTTCAGCTCCTCCAACAGCTCCAGCTTACTAACATTACAGGAACAATAGAGAGCAAGGGAGCGCTGAGTTAGAAAAGTAGGAGCATTGACCAATCACAACTCCACCTGCGCTTTCCATACAACTTAGGTTAACATGCAAATTAACTACCTTATAACTATATACTGCTGCCTGCTGCAGACACAGACCCACCTGGCAGTGAAGGACAGAAGCTGGTTGTAAACTATGTGCAGCACACGAAGGTTCTAATGTTCTGCCAGCAGGGCTGCACAGTTCTCATTCAGGTTATTGCCAGTGAGATAGAGCTCCTGGAGAGTGCTTAGACTCTCATCTGATTGGCTGCTGGAGAGGGTAGCCTCCAGGGAGTTGGCAGACAAGTTGAGGTACCTCAGACTAGGGTTTGGAGATGGAGAGGGATCTGAAGGAAATGGAGACTCTAAATTATGGCAGATACATTTTTTTCAATAAACAGCCACAGCAGCTAATTGGAAGCACAGTAGAAAAAAATCTGTGGCTAGAGGCTGCCAGTATCCAGAAAGGGAATCAGCTACTGACCATAAGAAACAGCTGTCCTTGGCTTAGGAGTGATTTATCAGACAGGAAATGGCAGACTGGTGCAATGAGGGATACCATCAGACTTCTATGGCTCATATTACAAGTGATGAGAGGTACGCTTACATTATACCCCTGTCACCTTGGATCAGTTTAACTTGTTGTCACCTAATCTATCATATCAAACTTACATCACAGAGGATCCCCCAAAATTTAAATTCATCATGAAAATACATTCAATTGGAAAGTCCCCATCTATCCAACTGGAGAGTGAAAAATAAGTGAAAGGACATCTGCAAAAAGACTTACGAATAAGTATGTACAGTGTCTGTCAGTATTTTGTTCCAGCCAACAACAACTTCTTAAAAAGAAAAGTATAAAAATGAAGGATGACCAAGGATGACCAGAGAGGATGACCAATAAGGACTCCCACCACATTACTTATAAACAAGGGCTTACACCAGCACATCATTATTAAAAAATGTAATGGAAGACAGTGTAGAAATAAGACTGTGTCTTATGATAGCACATAAAATTGATTGAATGTTCACAAAGCTGAAATGCAGTACTCTTTTTGTGAAGGTGTAAGGTATAAAGTGTAGTTTCTTTTAAATTACTCATTCTCTTATGCATTTATATTCAGTGATGAAAAATACATAAATCAAGTCAGCAATATAAATAAAGAAAATGTAGTTATAATGCTGCTGGAAACCCTCTTGATCTTGCTGATCTACACCATTCCCAACAGCCATATGAATGATGTAAGTTGACAATATAAGCATATATATTACATAACTTATCTGCCTTTCAGATACACAGATAAGCTATGTAAGCCCCTGTTACTTCCCCCCTGTAGGACAGATAGTTGTTTCCCTCGTTGTTTTTTTTATAATTACCATTACGTGTCTGTGTATTCAGCCATATGTATTATTGTACCTGCAATATTGTAACTGGTAGAACTTTAATTAGTAGAAAAGAGCAGATTTACTTAATGTCGTTTGTTTCACATTATGTCGTTTGTTTCACAGGCATGCAAATCCACACATACATGCATGTATACACACACACACACATACGAGAATACACACATACACAAGCACAAATACACATATGCACAGACATACACACCAAGCCCTCAAAAGACACTTCAGAAGGTAAAGTTGAGGAGACAGTCTGTACAAACAACATAAAGAATACATCCTAAAACTTGGAATGACTTGTCATCTTTCTGACAGCAGTAGCATGTCAGGCTGACCGTGGTGAGTGAAGCCCTGTCCTCATTCTTCCAGACAAAAAATGAGCAGAATGGGCAGCATTCACCTTCACCTGCCCCCAGAGACACTACTGAGTCAGCAACAGCTCTAAGACATTGTGAAGCCTCTGCCCACTATGAATGTAATCTTAAAAACAATCCAGTTCACTAGACATGCTCTCTGAAGGGAGTCTGTGCTGAGACTTGCTGGATCCTCTGCCCTCTATCAAAACTGGTCTGGCCATTGCATTGTTATATAGTTCTCATTTTCCTCTCTGAAAAGTTGCCTCCTATTGGATCAATAACTCATTATGTGAATAAACTGGATCTGGAGATGATACATTGTATTTTGTGCATTCAAAAGTGGTTGTTTTGCCTAGATCAGACTGCTTGGGGGTCACTGTTGAGGAGAAATACCCAGCCAAAAAAGTGGACCTGGGCCAGAACTCACAGGGTCTGTGCTGTGCCTCAGCTACACTGGCTGACCCCTCTACTAATTCTCTGGATCTTTATTTTGTTTTCTTGAAGTGTGAACTTAAGTCAGGATTTATTTAGCTTTCCTTCCTCCCACATCACTTCACATGTTTTTTTTTTTCCAATGTATCCTCCACTGTTGGCTTTGGGGGGAAACTGAAAGGGCAGTAGTAGTCCAGCACTGTTATGCCTTCTGTAACTACAACATAGTTTCCATCATGTTTTTATTACAGAAATCAAAAGCCCTATCCAGCACTCTTTTGAGTCACTGTAATTACACAGAAAAGATAAAAATTATTGACAAAAAATAATCAATTACAAATTAAAATTGTAATTAAGAACTAACTAAGTAATATGCAAGTAATATGAACATATCAGTATTTGGAATCATTAGAGCCCAAAGTACAAGAATGGAGGATAAGCCCACTGACACTGTTTACAATGACCAAAGATCAACACATTGGCCTGCTAATGAGGTAACCCTTGACAATGGCTGCAGGGCCCTACTGGAAAGTGCAATGAGATGGGATGTGGAGTACAGCCATCTGACACAGCCCCACTACCCATTGCTAAAGAGACACTGAGTGGAATCATCCTAAAGAAGCTGAGTCTGGCATACAGTCCTCCAGTCACAGTGTAGTGTTGTCCTTGTCCTTGTTTCCTGGCCCTTGCTTTCCATGAGCTCATACAGCAGAGACTGTCCCTTGGCCTGCACTCTGTCTAGCCCGGTAGCCTAAGCCAAGAAGTCCTCACTAGGAGAACTGTGAAACCACATCGAGCCGATGGCAAGTCACTCTTTTTCTGGCTGTTCACTGTGAATAAAGCCCTGCAGTATGCTAGCAAGCTGATTTATGACCAAAAAAAAGGCTTTACAGAGATTCATCCAAAATAACTTACAGCTCGTTTGCTACCCATTACAAATGTGAACTGTTAAATGTATGAAGGTGCGTAAGGAATGGTGGCTCTGTGACATCTGATTGTGTGCAGGGATAAGACAGTGTAAGACTGTGAGGGATGGGAAGTCAGGCCCTCTATCACAGCACAGACTACACTGCTCTCTGACCACTCTGCCCTGACTCTGGACATACAGCATGCCTGGAAAAAGCCAGGTTATTAGTAGGCAAGGTTATGTGGAACATCAGGTCCCATTTACCTAAAGTAAAGCCTATCGTGACTCTTAGGAGGGTCACTACAGCTGCTGCTGTGTGTAGGGCAGGAGGGGGTGGTGCAGAGAAGGGGTGGCGATACTCCTCTGAGACCAGTAATGCTGACACCACTAACATCTATATGCAGGGACACTATATACACCTACCACCCCAACACATCTCACACCCTTCCACGAAAGTGAATGTAAATGCTGCATGTTTATGCTCGTGCCTCAAACTGTACAACAGTGAGACACAGACACATACAATGTCCATGCACCATGGAAGCCAGTGCCTTCAGCTACCAGGCAGCAGAAATGATGAAGGTGTTTAGTCAGAGTGCAGCTCTAGTGTATGACTCTAAATCACATCCTGGACTGCTGATGCAGAAGGCTCTCTGTACCCAAGGTGGCACAGGACAGTCATCGTTTTATCGTCTCTACTAGCAGCTGCTGTTTTCCCGTCTCCTGCAAGGAAGGCCTTATGACTTGCCTGCATAAGGGAATTCATCCTTTCTCCCTAGTGTATTCCCTAGTGGTGCACACAGATGTCTTGTTACCTTTCAGACCTTTTCCAGAGACCTCTGCTTGCTATTCTACATCCTGAACATGACAGACCTTTAACAGTCATGTCATATCAGCCGTCCCACAGGAAAAATACAACACTTCCTTGAAATATATTGTGTATGTATGTGTATGTTTATGGGACTATCAAGTGATGATATTTGTGTACATGTAGTGTTATTTGAGCAGGGGACAATATCCGCCTGAGACACATCATGAAGAGATATAAAGCCTGGTATAATGTCTCGCATCAAAATATGACCCATTACATGAGACAGAGGAGGAGATGGTAAGCAGAGATGAGACGGCGCCTATGTTGAAGGATACCACAGTTAGCTCTTTCTCTCTATTAGGGTAACATGATGGTACTGTCATTAACTTGAGGGATCTGCTCCATCGTTCAGTTAGATGGCAAGTGAAGGAAATTAGTTTCCAAGCGAGCAGGTTTACCTCCAGGGTTAATTCTGTTGGCCAGCAAGACTGATTTCCAATCCTTCACATTTTAGGCAACAGTTCAAAAGAGAGTGGTCCTTCTGAGAATGAAAATCAACACCAGTGATGAAAGTCATTAAAATGCAAGGACTGATGACACTTTATTACTATGTTAGGGAAGCAAAACTATAATCAAATATCCAAGAGAATATAACCAAAACTGTTGTCCTTTTTTAAAGCAGCCAAGAGTGCTCATGGCTTCTGAGAATTATAAGGAACCAATCTGTCATCCTGAAGCATTCAGGTTTCTTGTCTTGAGTCACTTGGGCAGTGGCATAAAAAAATCACCATTAAGTATACTCAATTTTATCATTTTAAATCTATGCCTCTCACCCTCACTGTTCCTGTCTGAACACTGTTATTAAACCATCTTTTTCTACCACATTCAAACCACATTTTCAACTGTTTTTGAAAAGCATCCCTGAAAATGCAAACTCCTGAGTACACAAACAACTGCACAGGGAGATGTAGTTACTGTGATTATGGCATTCTATGGCATCCAGACAATCTAGTCACTATTAGGGAAAAATGTTACTTGGAATGTCCGCAAGTAGAAAGATGCTCAGTCTATTCCAAAATGAAGATAACCCGTGAACTGTAAAAGGGCAACCTGTACACCAACCTTTATAATTAGAAGGCCACACACAGGTAAGGCAGTTTTGATGGTGGACAGGATAAAATTCAGTTAGTTGTTTTTGACAAAGCAATATAATGTGGAGAATATGATGGGAACTTTTAGAATCTTTGCTAGTGTGTACACCCCTTGATAAAGTTCATGTAAACTGATCAAGCCAAGTGTTGGCAGATAGCTTGACTACAGCTCCTGACAAAGGTAATTAATAGTGCATCACATAGTTTTTCATTTATAAACTTTCTCCCACTTCTCCACCATACCTCAAGCAACTGTAACAAATTTGCCAAATGTCAAAGAAAACAAAAACAGTAATACAAAAAACCTGTTTTGACCATCATAAAAATGTAAATATGTTTTGAAAGTGTGTCTTTGCATCTTTCCAAAATTAAATCTTTATACAAGTACTCTGTCTGACTAATCTTTAATTGTCTTTACTTGGATATTTTACTTTTATTTTCATGTACTGTTTTACAATTATATACAACATACAGGCTTGAGATACTGTAATTTATTTTTCATGTACACAGGAATAGGGAAAGCCATGTAATTAGGCTATAAAGATGTTGACTAGGACCAATTTCAGATCACACTCCATGTGTGTCACTGGAACAAAGTCTTAGAAAACTGGTATCTAAAAAGGAATGGGTGATGGGCAATTAATGCATTTAAAAGCACTCAATATATACAGAAAAAGCCGAGATGACATTTAGTCATTCAGTCAAAAGAAAACAAAGAAAAAAAAACTAACAGAGTGTAATATTTTTCTCCATATACAAAGAATTGTAAAAAATTAAATTAAATTTCCAAAGCTAAATTACATCTATTTGGTCACAAATGTTAGACATTAGCAAAGAAAAATTAATATGAAAGTAAAAACTTTTGAACTAAAAAAAATTAAATAATGGCAGTTCTGTACATACAGTGCATGTAAAACGGTATCACACTGATGCCCCAAAACAGTTCATAGACACGGTCATGCAAATTACATGATGTAGTGCTCATTGCCCAGGTACAGTTAAAGATTTAACAGAAACTAGACAACATTGAGGTATTCCGTTAACAACCTTTGTTTCCATCAGCTCGGTTTGCATTGTAATTTGGAGATGTACTGCAGCCAAGAAAACAGGCATACATATGACTTTGATATCCGACTTAAAAAAAAAAAAAAACACTTGTAAATGATCAAAACTGAAGTTAAGCATCTGTAAAAGTAAAGGTCAAATTCTTCCTACTTCTGCCCCACCTCTCCCTCTTTTTATCATATAGGCATAAACACAAATCTGGACTCAACCATAACCTGACATCGACAATAACCTTACTTCACACAAGCAGAGTCCAGTCTGGCTTTTTAACAAAATGGCAAAAGGCACATTGCTTTTGTATTAGGCATTCTTCTTCACATAACGTGGATAATCACTGTAGACAACATTAACATTCTATTACACCAATGCCTACGACTTGAAAACCAGAAAAGAGTGCTTCTGTATAAAGAAGTGAGACACTAAACAGATCAAATTTAAAGACTGAGGAAACCATGCTTGTTGCATAGAACTACATTCAAGGCTTCATCTACATATACAAACATTATGTCTGTAGCCAGGCCAAGAGGGACAGATGCAGCAGGATGTTCAGTCTGAAGAGGGGAGTATAAATTTGAACAAATCAATGTAGCAGTATTGACATGGTTAATTAAAAAGGTTAGGCTGCATTTATAGGAGTGAAGCTGCAGTAATATTAATGTAATGATGGCATGAGGAGAAAAAAAAAAACTCACCAGGATATAAGTTTGTTCTATGGTCTTGAGATGCCCCTTGTGCACAGTGCTCAAAATCATAACCTACATTGCAATTTCAGTGGGAAAAAAGTAAAGAACCTACAGATTAACAGGACTTTTGCTCACAAAACAATTTACTTGAAACTACAAAGTATCCTCTTATTTAGAAAATGAGTCATTAGCCTAAGCAGACAAAAATAAACACGGTATGAATCTCACATATAGTGCTCTACTGGCTAAATTATTCTTTTTAGTCAGTTAAAATTAAAAATGGTAGAATGTGAAAATGGAAATACTCATATTTAATATCACTGAGCATTTTGAGAATAGAACAAGCATTCTGCCAACTGGACTCCAACATGCAACCCTGTTTACCAACAGCAAAAGCAGATTCATTGATTCTCTCCAAAGAATGGAGATGTGCTTTATACTTCAATCACAACCACAGTAAAAGGCTAGTTTTTTCTCTCCAAGGGATCAAAATATGTCTCACCATTACATCCAAATAGTTATCAAAGAAAGTTAGGTCATGACTTACTTTCAACTGGCTGAATCAAATCAATAATTCAAGAAAGTCATCAGCTACAAAAATGTAATGCCTTACTTCCCATAAACAACTTTTGAAAAAAACTACTTCACTTAAATCTTCAACACCATTGCTGAGTGAACCTGCACTGGGCAAATTCAGTGAAAGTGCAATTCAGTCCAGGGATCCTATAGAACCACCACATTTATTGTGTAATAAACTGTACTGGGATTTAAGAGCTTGTACTTTAATAAAAATTATCAGCCCTATAGTCAAAGAAAATAAATTAAGATTTTGAGACACCAAAGTGGATCATGAAATGCCACAGCACCCAAACAGATTTGAGCCCAGTCAGGTAATAGTACTTTCTAAATTCTATATGGTGCACAGACAGAGCAGATTAAAGTGCAAACATCATAGACTTCAGTTACATTTCATTAAAAGGTGAAAATACATAAAGAAAACTGTTAAAGTTGCTCTGGTTGAGAGCATCTGCTAAATGAAAATAATGTAATGAAATGTAAAATCAAATAATCCCAACCATTAACTACAAGCTTCAATAAAAACATGGAACAAAACAAAAACTGAGTTAACCAGGAAGAGACACCTCAATTCAAAGGGTACCTTATTACTGTAACCCAGAGGGCTGACTATTCCATGTGGACGCAAAGTTGGGGGGACGGACCATAGAGCGTTCAGTGTGTGCATGAGAGAGGGGGATGACCGTAATGCCAATAAAAATCGACATCAGAGACAAAGGTGAAGCCACATAAACTTAGTCAATGGATATGTTTTCAGATATTATTTTTGCTGTCATCAACATTGTTGTCCTTGTCATTAGATCTTCATCAGCATCATTTTGTGTTACACAGATTCCAGTATCTCCGTGCACATCCCTAGGGTATCTCTGTAGTGGTCACTGAGAGGGTTCTTCCATAGTTCCCATGGCAGGGTCTTTTAGGAAGAAGGAGGCAGGTTATTACTGCCAAGACTGTGGAGGGAAGTTGTTGACCTCAGCCAAGTCTTGCACAGGACACCCTTGGTGAGTGTATGTCAGCTTGATCCTCACTCGTAGCTGTTGCTAAGAAAGACAACAAGAGACAAAATTGTAGTAAACAAAGCCACTTTATCCCTTCTTCCCTTTTGAAACAGTACCCATATAGTTATAGCACTCAATTTACACAGTTCTTTGTGAATTTAGAGTCATTTTTTACATTTTTTGTTGAATTAAAACGAGCATTTCCACTGACAGTGATCTATAGGGGAATCATCTTTGACCTGACATCTTTATTTACTTAATTATTAAGAATAATCAGATGCAAGTGTTTCCTTACTATTTCCCATTGTGAATTACATGTACAATAAATGTATCAGTAACAGTGAGCAGGCTTGTACTCTGTGCTGAATGCAAAAGACCTGCATGCTATGACTATCTGTTGAGGCCCTCTTACCTTCTGGGGGTTAAGCACTTTGATGACTTGTGTGACAGTTCCCTGGTTGAGTGCTGGTATGATGTTACTGCTGGGGGAGAGGAGCTGCAGCTGGAATGTCTGCAACACAGACACACGAGTTTACTATGCCTGACTGTGCAGCTGGATGCAGCTAAACAGTGTGAACATGTTAGCACAGCCATTTCATGCCCTTCATTCACAAAATCAAAATCTTTAGTGTCCATACTACAGAGGCTTTATATGGCTGCACATACTTCACTACTGCATTGGTTTCAAACCTGTTTTAATAGCCACACAACTGTAGTGACTTCTGTGCAATACCAGCATTCTCCCATCATTCAGAGTCACCCATGTTAGCAGTCAGTGTTCCTCTACTAACAGAAAGCCTCTCACCTTTGGTACTGCAGCTTGGAATAGAAACTCTGTCATCTCTGCCTCTGTGCTGTTAGAGGCATGAATGGTGATAACAACAATATTTGGATTCAAGTTGGATCTTTCAAACGTGAACTCTATTTTCAGACCATTCTTATCATAGGCTGTCAGTGGTGGAATACCTGAAAGGAAAAAAAAACATGCATTTTTACTTTGGTTTCATTTATACCTGATCAAAAAGAACCTGAGGTGAGAATATGTATGGATTTTATCTTAAAAGACAAGTTGTGCCAAAAACTAATTTCGATAGTAGTAGGCCTGCTCTATGTGCAAAAAAGTCACAACAAGGAAGAGCACCACACAGACGAGTCAGATGTGTTTCACTCTCACCTGAAGCAATGTCATTCAAGAGGTTTTGTGACGAGAGGCCATCCAGCAGGGAGGGGGGCTGGGAGACGGGCATGGGAGGGACAGCGGCAGGGCCAGGGGTTGCACCACCTGGGTAAGATGAAAGCAACAAGAATGTTTATGGGGATAAGGGTATGGGACATTCTGCACGCAGACACATTGAGCCATTAAGCAAAACTCTGTGGCAGACTGTCACCCAAAGCTATAAAGTGTAACAAGTTTGGAAAGAAAAAAGAAAAACTCTTTATCAACAGCGTGCAGAGCAGATCATATTTCTACATTCCTTGTTTCATTTGGGTCAGAGGTGACGTGCCTCACAAGTATTTGTGACAATGTAGTGTGATGAGATGCAAGTGTATTGATAGACAAAAATGTCTGCAGTCTAGGGAAGCTGGCTGGGCAGAGGAATAAACAACTCTGGAGTCAGAGAATGTTGGGTAATTTGTGTCTGGCCAATGCCAGTCCATGCCCATGCATACAATCACCAGACACATGCAAGAAAAAAAACAGGAGAAATGGAGCGTGCAGTGGTGCAGTTACAAGTGGTGCAGTGAAAGAGAGGCTTTCCAAGTAAGAATCTCAAGACAGTACAAGTTTCTGATTAATGTGAGCTTACAGTATTATCAGTATACCGTTGCTCCCTATTCAAAAACCTAGCTAGGTTTAGACTACAGAGAGATGAGTTTGATTTTAGCACAGGCTTAAAAAAATACCTACCCCAGGACCTTCTCAAAAACAAGGAGTGCGATGGTGCTCCCTTATACATGTCTTTCTTCTTGCTCTATGAATTTAAGTTAAGGTCTCAAAGGATGGCTGTAATTTCACTGGTTTAGTACAGCCCACCCTCAGATGTACTGTATTGTGTTACTGCACTGTAAATGCTCTCAGTCAACACAGATTTAAAAAGCTATGCCACAGTAATAATGGTGTTGGATAATTGCTCCAAGATGGAGAAACTTAATCCAGGTCTGAATGCGCAACGAGTATGAACAAAAGCAGTGTGATGAGATAAATCTGGTGTAATAAGTGTGTAAAAAGCCAAACTATACTGGCTTGGTCATGGTCTCTGATCTACCTGACAGAGAGAGATCCCCCAGCAGGTCTAGCAGCTCTCCTCCTGCAGAAGCAGGCTTTGTGGGCGCAGCAGTCTGGATCACAGGCACGACATCATTTGTTCCAAGGAGGTCTAACAAATCATTTGCCTGTAACAGAAGGGGATAGGATTTAAGATATCCTATATTTTACATTTTACATTTATTACATTTATTTATTTGGCAGACACTTTTGTCCAAAGCAACTTACAAGTGAGGCATAGCACAACACAAGTGAATAGCCATATAAGGAGTCAACAATACTGGAAGTGCTGCATGACCAAGTTTCAATAGTTGGCAAAGCAAGGTACAAGCTAGCTGGTAGAGATAATTCACACATGGATGTTAACTGTCAGTGTACTTCTCAAGTGTGAATAAATTTTCAAGTTAAAACCTATTTGGACAGCTTATTCAAATGAACTTACTGAATTAAATTTAGGAAAGCACTTTTTCCTACCAGCAGGGGTCCCTGTTTAATAACAAAAGTGTGTGCAGCCATCTGCAAATGTCAGTGGACAGGCACAGTGTGTTATCCAATCAAATGTACCTATTCCCACTCTTTTTCTACCAACTTTTGTGCCTCAGCCTGATCAGACATCCTGAGCATCAGTGGAACCTATGAGAAGCTGTGTGTTCAGAGGAGAGACTATTGCTGAGTCAGGCAATGCCTGGCTCACCTGGCCAGAGGGCTGTGTGACACCGGGCAGGTGTTTGGAGTCCAACGCTGAGGGCTCCACCTCCCCATTGGTTTGCATCTCTGTGGGACCATTGGTGGCTGCTTTCTCCATGACAGGCATTCTCTCGAGTAAGGCCGATCTTCAGAGCGGAAGAAGAGACTTTCAGTTCAGCTGCACTTACTGTCATCTAGATAACCATCAAGCCACAGTGAGGTGTTCTCTGAAAAAACTAATGGATAATTTACCTTTATACAATTGTTTTTTACATTAAATTACATTATTGCCATTTAGCAGAAGCTGTTATCCAGGGGACTTACATTGATTACAATTTTTACATGTTATCCATTTATACAGCTGGATATTTACTGAGGCAATGATGGGTTAAGTACATTGCCCAAGAGTACAACAGCACTGCTCCAGTGGAGAAGTGAACCGGCACACAACCTCTCGGTTACGAGTCCTGCTCCTCACCACTATGCTACACTGTTGCCCCTGTAATGTATTGTTTAATATGTATATCTAATTATATACTTCTATTTCACCGAAATAAGTCAAGGACTGGGAATTGAACCCTTACACTTGGGCCTTGCAATTTAAAAAATACTTGGTGCTGACTAAACCCTGATGTTAATTTTCTACACAGACCCACCCAAGGTAGACTTTGAGTCTACATGTATATGTATGCATGTCAGTGTGTAAATAAATGACTACATATGGCATGTCTATGTTTCTCTCACATCATTATCTTCAATGCTTGAGTGATTTTTTTTTTTTACTGTCCTGGGCTGACAAGTGACATAGTGTACTGCCCTTAAAAGGAAACTGACAGGTGAGAGAATAGGTAAGCATGGATCTTCAAAACTGAATAATCTCACTATCCACCAGAAAAAAGACAGACACACAGGTTAATTAAGAGAGTGGTTTGACTGGTGCTCACCTCATGTGATCGTATTTTTTGAAAAGCGCATTGTATTCGACTGCCCGCTGTTGTAGCTCCACATCTATGCTGCTGCCATATATGGACACCACCTTCTTGATTCGACTGCAATGCACAAACGCCGATATTACTAATATGCCAATTAAGGCACACTTCAGATACAGCTGGGACACACAGCTTTATACAGATGCTCCAATACACCACTTGTTACATACTTCCTTTCTCCTTGTCACTGGGTTAGGTTAGGAAGTTCATTTTCATTCTTTTACAGCCACCCACTTTCCCTGAAAGAAAGGAATGCTTACTTCACACTGCTGAACCGAGTGGAAAGCTTCATGACTGCAGTGAGCGCGTAACCTCGGGTTACCGCAGAGGACAAGTTGGATACTAAGAGACCCTCCAAAACATCCAGAACTTCATCCTCTGTCACCTATTGTCCAGGAATAAGCAGGGTGAAGCACTTGTATATCATTACTGGGAAAATGAAGGGATTTGAACAATTCAGTTATTGAGTACAAGTGGGGTTTACCTGGATGGGCTCCTCCTCTTCACATTGTCCTGACACCAGCAAATCTCCATACTCCCCTATACACCAGGAGGCCACCTGCACTAAAGGTTGCTGAACAAACAAACAGAAAAAAGCAATCATCTCATAGGTGTTTTTTTACAACATGCATTTCAAAAAGGTATTACATTTCTCTCCTCTATAGAAACGTTTGTAGACATGCAGGTATATGAACACAGAGACAGACGAATTGGCCCACCTGAGAGATGTCATCCAACAGTGCTTTGTATAATCTCTGTACTGTGTAAGCATGCATCTCCACACTGTTAGTGATGAGCTGGATGAGGTTGGGAACAGAGTCATCTCTTACATAGCTCCCTGCCTAAATGAACAACAAAGGCCTCATTTTACAAAGGAAATTAGCCCTGTTAAGAGGAAAATGAATTTAAGAAAACTACCACCATTTAATTATTCAGCACTATCACAGCGTGTAATGCAAACTGAATGAATAAGACTCAAAACATATTTTCATACCGTTGTTAGGACTCTCATAATCGTGTCTATGTGCCATCTTTTCGAGGGTGCATACCTGTGACAAAAATAAGTGACAGTTATTTTGAATAATGCTACACGTGTATCTTCTATAGGTTATCTGTCATTGTAAGATTTACCAACAGAGACTACAGATAAGTGAAGAAGTTTGTCCTTAATAGGAACGGACATGCTGTCAGAAAAAAGGGTGTCATCAAAGTCACAGTCTGACGATGGATCACTCACTTTATCATCACACAGCATAGGTAACTCATTCACACCTAACATTTTACATTACTTTCACCTAACCCTAAATCTTGATATACAGATTGTTACTTTTTAAACTACAAATTTTGTCTTCAGTAGAAGAAAAATCACTAAATATTACTAACTTTTATACCTTGTAAGTACAACTTGTAAATCAAAGCTGACTGAAGTTAAGAGATGTACTTTGTTTCAGGTTAACTGCAGTGACAAAAACAGTGGAGCCTTACTTCTCTGCTGCAAGGAAGATGCCTGATGCACAGTCTGCTTTGAACTCAGGGTCACAGGAGTCAAGGAAGTAGAGCAGCTCCTTCATCATTCCACGGATGTTGTTCCCATTCACAAGTGCAAAGCTGAGCTCCATTGCACGTCTATGGAATAAAGCAGCAAATATGAGCTCAACTTCCTGACATCAGTGGTGGCACATTTAACATACCTGCCATATCTGTGACTTGAACTTACTCACCTCTTGATGGACACATCCAGGTCTTTCAAACAGTCCACAATGGTGCTCCTGTGTCTCTGAACTGCATTGTGATCTGTCTGTACAGTCTTAAGCAGGGATGTTAAAGCCACGTATCTGTTGGAGGAAAGGAAAGGGGGGAAAAAAAAAATCAGCAGCCCTAGGGCTGATTCCCACTTATCCCACTTAGGCATCAAAGACTGTCCAACATTTTTCCCAACTATATACAAAGCATAAATAAATAAATTCTGAGGAGATATAGATGCCATTGCTGGAAATAACTTCACAAACAGAGGTGCTCTTCTAAAATCTCGGTGAAAATGCAATTCTTTCTGATGTTAACATGTTAATGGAAAACAGCTCACCTTATATTTTTGTCATTGTTTAATAGGAAGCGACCCAAGATGTTAATTGCTAACACCTGCAAAGAGTAAGAATTTCTGCTTGAAACTTAAAACATAAACCTCTTTCACAGTAACTATAGCGTGCCATAACATCATGTCAGAGCAAAACAAGATCCAGAAATTAATAACAGACTTGCTATGCACTAAACAATGTGAATTACTTCAGAGTTATTTATTATCAATACACATTCAGCAGCAGAAAAAAAAAATCCCTACTCACCCTCAGCCCACTCTCTGATTTGATGTCCATTATGGTGAGGACTGTTTCATAAAGGATTGCATTGCCTACATTTTTACTCGTCTCTGTGTTGGTCGCAACCTACAAAATAATAAAACAGTTAGGTGAGGCAAACCTAAAAAATACACAGATATACAGATACACACAAAAAAGATCAAATCTCACCTGTGCAAGAATGTCATTCATTGCCTCACTGGAGTCATCATCACTCTTACCCAGAATTCTGAGTAGTCTCAATATCCGCACCTGAAACAAACATACATTATTACTGACTCCAGTACTGTGACAAAAGGCTACTGAAAGATCAAAAGGCAATGAAAGGCCAAGTTCCTCACTTGCAGGAAAGGATCGCTGATGCCTGACACATCATGCTCTGGCGAGTATCCTGACATGATGAGGTTCTTTAGGATTCTGACGAGCTGTGGAACCAACTACAACAAGACATCAGAAACAAAAGGCTTAATGTCACTGGACCCAAGAACTACACACTAAATAATGTTGATGTGCAAGGTTTAACACACTGTTAGAGATCAGGATGGTTTCATATTTTCCTGAATTGCCCGCAAAATTTTGGTAAATGATGTTGAATCCAAAGAAATCAAACATTAGCAACCATGACATGATTTTTAATCCTTGGTTATGACTTCACCAGTTGAAAACTAATGAACTAAAAAATTATAATTCAGAAAAAAAAGACTATCCTGGGACTATGATTGTCCAGTTCTTCTATCTTAACTTTAGTTAAACATGTGTGTTCCCAAATGTCTGAATAAACTAAGGATGATCACACGGTGTTTTAAACTTTTTATAATATTTGCCATGTAAGACATAATTCCTGTCATTTTGGTATATTATGGCATTATTCCTCTTTTCCTTACTTCATTTTCAGTGTCAATGTTTTACACACCTCCAACCAGACAAATTTCTTTCAAGACACAGCATGTGATCACATCTGTGATCGTGGTAACAATCAAATGACAATCACATTTGGAAGACACGGTTCCATTTCTAGGGATGTTAAGTACAATTTATGCCTCAAAAATTCTTAAAATATCTGACTATTCCAGACATGCCTATTATACATTAGAGCTCTTCCTCTAGTCTCAAAGAATAAACCTATATTTCTTGGCAATGCTTATGGTGATCTACTGATCTAAACATTTAATATATTCACTTTGGCGTTTCTGACCAAATGTTGACTAAAATGAACAAATATCCGATTAGTTTAAGGCCATGTCTGCACGTACATGGGTATTTTTTAAAACGAGGGTTTTCCTCCTTTGTTCTTTAAAAAAATCCCGTCGACATGAACACTGTCTTAAAAAAATCTCCGTCTACATGAAAACGCAAAAACACATCCGTCACTGCACAAAATCATGTAAACAAAGCAGATAACGGGCCACACTCTGACATCAAACAAAAGAGATAATGGCACACACTCTGAAAATTTTCTGAAAATTTTCACCCTGGAAGGCGTTTTGCAAAAGGTCTGTTTTCAGTGACCTAAAACGCTGTTTGCGTGTGGACGAAAGCCCAAAATGCGTAAAAAAAGCTATGTTTTAAAAAATACCCTTGTATGTGTGGACAGGGCCTAAAGGTAAGAACTGACAGTGGAAAATGCATTAAAAAACTGTTCCAATGATGCAGAAAAGAAACATAGTAAAAGATCCAGAAATGGAATTTCTTTCAAAACAATTTAAAAATGTTACTTCGAAAAGTTGATGACTACTTAATTCCCATGTGAAATGATTCATGTAAGAGCATGCACCAGCCACGAACCACAATGCACGCTTACCTTTTCATTCTAACACAATGCAGGATTTGTACCAAAGACAAATGATAGAGAGAATGGGGTATATGTTAGAAGGAACCACAGAAAGATTCACCTTTACAGAGATTTAAAATAATGTTTATATTGTGAATATGAAGAGTGGGAGAACTGGAGCACAGTAATCTGTGTAATCTGAGTAAAAGGAGAAATACCATCTGATACAGACAGCACAGGAGAGGAGATACGATCTGCAATTTATATTCCAGTACATATCTACAGGGAGAACACTGCCTCGACAGTCATACTTACAGGAAACGTGTAACCAAACAGTAAAATGCAAATGCAAACTTTCCCATGTTCAAATATACTGTATGACTATAAATATAAAAGCCTACTAACACTCTAGAAGCATCCCCCCAAACTCTGAAAATTCCTTTAGAAAATTCCCAGCTTTAAGAGGGAAAAAAATACGCCTACAAGCTAATCAAACTACAAATTACCAAGACAGAACCCTAAGAAGCACTGGAGTATTGATGGTACTGTCAGTACCTTTCGAAAGTGTGAAAGCATGTCTGGACTTCGTTCACACATTTCTGTGAGTAGTACAACAGATGTATGCAGAACACCTGGAAACAAAAGCACACAAACAGGATTCAGATGTGAACTCAATGAATCTTCCAACTGACACTTGAATGAATCTTCCAATTGTCACCTGTATTCAATATTCAGTATTCACAAAGAAGGAGATAAACCTTGAGTGATAACCTTCTTCTATATTCTGGATATCTGCAATGTTGGGTAATGATTTCATCCCCTATGGAGATGAATAAGGTTGGGGGAGACGACATCACTAAAATGAAGATGTTAACTATAGGGTGATGGTCTCATTCTCCTAGAGAAGATGAGAAATTTGGGGTGATGATCTCACACTCCATTTTAAAATACAAAATATGGGGTGATGGTCACTCTTCTAGTGAAGATGAGAAACAACGGGTGACAATTTCACAGTCTCCAGCAATGACAAATATGGGATGATATCACTGTGCCCTATTGAGATATCTCACCATGGTTCTTCTCACTCAAAAGGTTTTTTGTTGCTGGGAGGAACATCTCCATCAACTCTGGCACCTTCCTGATCACATGTACTGCACATAGGGCAGCCTGCAGACAGTCACAAAATACATCCTTACAAAGGTGTACATTTTTACAACCACACAAGACTTCACACAACTGTCCTACGATCCTATCCTTATAAACCACATTCTTCTTAAATATTCAAAATGTCCAGGGTCTTTGAATATTCACAGACCAACTCTAAGTCTGTGGGACTGCTTGAAAGGGATCACATCGGTGATGCTGTCAAACAAGAGGGTACCTTTTTCCTCAGGTAGGAATTTGACGTTTTGAGAAGCTTCTCCACTTCTCCAGCCAGATCCCGACACATCTCCGATGAGCCCATGCAACCAAGGGTGCACAAGGCCAGGCCTTGCACATACTGTGTGCTGTGATTCAGATCACTGGGGAACAATACAGACAGAAAAAAAAATTGGGGATAAAAAGACAGAGTCAAAGAGTTAAGGCAAAGGAAGAAAAATGAAGAGGGGTGGAGGACAAATAGCTGGTCAGGCAGGTTTGAAGGGTGTACCATATCAAACAGTATCAGAGCACTCTGGGGAGAGCTGCTCGTATGTTTTACATTAAGTTACATTTTTTGACAAGAAGGAAGTTACTTGTGCCCACATTATACATCCCTACAAAATGCTTTGGATAATAAACAGCTTTTTTTCATGAGAGAACATTAAAATAAACATATAGTAGTGCCCACATACTTCTTGATGCAGTTTGTCATAAGTAGATGGACGTCTTGTCTTTCATCCAACAGTAACATTGTGCCCAAGTACCCTATTCGCTTGTCTGTGAACTTCTGAGATGCAATGAGCTTCAGGCACTCCAACTGTAAAGAAAGATTCATTCTGAATTAAAGTCCTCAAAAGTACATGTTTAGTGGAAGGAGGCCAGAAAGACAAAACACATGATTCAATCAATTCACAGGTAGCCAAAATCCTCCTTACCTGTCCAAAGTGTGCTGGGTAGCCTAGCATGTGCATATAGAGGAGCTTAGCAACATTCCTGCAGCGATATGTGTTGTCCTCTTCTCTGAAAGATGACCTAATAGAAGCACATTCTTTCTGGATCATCTCCCTCTCCTCTGCCTGGGTTCGAGCAGTCCGGATGGTCCGGATCAGCTCTCGCAGTCTGATCGGAGCCGGCATCCTCTGAAACAAGGACACTGGTGTAAGAAACATTATGGAATAAAACTGCTCAGGTTTTATTAAGATTTAAGATGTTAACATGTGACCCTGATATAGAGAAGTGAAACAATTGTGCTGATACTCCTGTGCCTGGTTTCAAACATGTGAGAATGTCTCAGCTCCAAGATAAACTGTTCCATTAAAATACAACATATACAGCAACATGTTCATGATTGATGGAGAAAACTATATTAGGGCTATTTCTAGAGAACCAAACTGTTAGTTTTAAATAAATCTTTCCAGAAATATGCCATTTGCTCCTCTATGTTCTGTGAAGGTAAAATGCAATAAATAAAAAGAGAATAACTGTAGAAATTCCACTCCAGCCAAGTGTCTCCAGGCACTGGTACTAAGATTTCAAACCACTATTGCCTGATTAAAGATTAAAACAGGCACATGCTTCACAATAAGATTACATTCTTCTGTCCTCACATTTTTTCCAGTACATGAAATTGTAGTACCGCTCTTTTACCACACATTCAAACCCAGCTAACACAATGACATTTCTGCACAGGAAAATGTTTTTTTATTGTAGCATCATTGAGTTACAGTTAATTTCAGATACTTTGACTTGATACTTGACAGCAATTGAATCTTACTTGACATTTAGTGATGCAAGTAAACTGCAAGCAAAGACAACTACCAATAACTTTTGGAACAACAAAATAAAAGCAAAGATGGCAGCATCAGAAGTATGGGTCATGATATATAGCCTACACACCAAGCAAGTCATATCAGCCTCAAATTCAAGCTGTCCTATTTTATAATTCACTGCAAAAGCAGTCTGCTTGCAAACTGCAAGTACAATATCAAACTATGTGCGAGGAAACAAAAAAAAATTCAGAATCCATATGCTCAGAGTCCTCATCTATTCAGAATATTGCCTATATGCGTACTCAGATCCATGACACTCCACTCAAAGTAAAACCTCCTACACTGAGATGCAATTGTTAACAAGAGTGCCTGGGAACCTTCTTGTGTAGCACTTAAGTCTTTGTTGAAGCAAACTCTTGCTCATGCCCATGCATACTGAAGGGAGCCCTTGTGCTTGGACACAGAAAAAAGAGCAAACTATTGTTTCTTGCTTTCCCGACAATATTACAGACCTAGCGGTATAGCCAGATGTGAGCTACAACAACAATTTGTGTAAGTATGCCCTGTATAAGATGTGTGCACTACTGTAAATTTAAGTTCATTACAAGAGGAAGTCCTTCTCACTTACTTTACGAAGTAAGCCATCATTAATTGTGATTTCAGGTCATCTAATAGGGCTGCTGATATCAAGGAGGCTTGACTTAAGGCAGCTTGATGTCAAAACACACCCTTTAACTCTGGCACCCTGCACATTCCCATGAACAGACAGCCACGTCTCCCCCAAAGCTATTGTCATCTTGTATTGTACCTAACTTCCATGGCTGCAGACACACTTTTTATGTGCAAGCATATCATGTTTAAAACAGTACAAAATATTTTTGATCAGGTTAACTGCAGTCAGGTCACACTCTTCAGCTCAAACACAGAAATTGTACAGCAGGTCACACTCTTCAGCTCAAACACAGAAATTGTACAGCCTTTCGGATCAGTGCTGGAATTCAACAACAACAAAACAAACTGAGAACTTTCACAGACAAATGTCTAAGAACCATTCTGCAGATCCAGTGGCTGATGAAAATCAGTTTTGCAATCACCAGAGAGCAATGCCACCAGGAAGACATTTAGCTGACTTGGCAAAAAAGATCTGGAAATGATTAGGCCACACCCTGACAAGACCAGCAAACAACAGTGCAAAACCCCTATACTGGACCCCACAAAGAAAATGGAAGAAATCACAAGCACAGATGACATGCAACACATGTATGTTTAATGCAGAGTGAAAAAAAAATTTGCTGCAAGATTACATCACGTGTAATTATAAAGAGAATTTTTATAAGCTTGTTTAAAACAGTTTCTGCATTAGTTTTGTAGAGCTGGACCCGAATATTTGACTATTCAGATATTCGTTCGTTGGGTAGGTATTCGGTTTTCAATTTATTCGCTTTTTTTGCTAAATGTAGGCTATCAATAAAGGCGAACTGCAAAATACATTGTCAGCACATTCTTGTACTGTATTTATACTTTTTAATTGCACTGTTAAAATGTGGAAATATCACCTCAGCTTAGGTGCCTGACATCCCTCACTCACAGCAGTCAATGTCACGGTGATGGGAAATAAAAAGTAGCCGGTGATCGCTGAGCTCGTGCTTTGGGACTTGAACGGAGGGTGTAATTGTTTCGATCGACCCCTAGCTAAGTTTGTCACCCTGGAAGGATGCTGGCTGAAGTGATGCCATGCTTCTCTCTGCTTCCGGTGGGGCGTCAGACGATTTCTAAATATCACAGCTCCGTCAGCAGAGACGGCGATGGGAAATAAAAAGTAGCCGGCGATCGCCTAGTTTCTGCTTTGGGACTTGAACAGAGGGTGTAATGGTTTCGACCGAACCCCCGCTAAGTTTGTCCTTCCCGAGTCATGCTCAGCGCACCAGCCGCCCACCCCGCCCCTCGCCCCGGCCGAAGCTTTGAATATTCGCTGTTGATTGCTACCGAGGCTCCGGGGCCCAAAAATGGTATTCGGGACAGCCGTATAGTTTGCATTACGGAAATGAACTATTCAATCTAAGAGTTTCTTCATGTACCTAGCCAACTAGCAGAATAGCAACAGAAAGTTAACTTGCGCTTCTGACCCATTTCAGTGACATGGCAGTTTAAAGAACTGTTTTTTGGACAAGCTTAGTCCTGAAAGATATCTTTGCAAAGATGTGCCTTATCTGCTACCCAGCAACATTCCTCTCTCTTCATTAATTTTCTGTATATTTTAATGTATATAAACAGCTGTTGGCTTGTCACAGAACAACTGATTGGTTCACTGGATTGTATAAACTAATCAATATTTTGCCGAGATCGGCCCCAGAAGAAATGAGGCTCCCCTAGCAGTAAGGGTGTGTGCCGGTTGTCAGTCGAAGATCCTCAGAAAAGCATGACAGGATATCTTTAGGTTTAGATGAAAGTTAACAAAATTAAAGGAAAGTGATGGTAAAACTACTGATTTGGTATAAACAAACACACAAACAAAAAAAAACACTGTGACTTTCCACTTTACCTTTGCTTCCCAGGTAATCTTATCCAGAGTGACCTACATTAGCTGAACAGGTAGTGAGATGGTTCAAGTTAAGTGACTTGTCCAAGGGTACAACAACAATGGCCCATCAGGGAATTGAACCCTTAAGGATTTGTTTTAGTGCACTGCTTGTTATCACTATGCCATGCTGCAGCCATATGTTTTCTACTTACATAATCAACCATTATCAATCCCTCACCAACATCAAATAAGATTACACTATTTATCATTTATTTGTTGACAGAAAAATCTGTGGTTAACAAAAATCCAAAATGCATTAAGAATAATATTCTCAACAATCATCTTTTACAATGTATTGCAAATCTATTGGAAAAGCAAACAAAAGCCAAAAACTGCAGAAGTGCTGTGTGTCATCAGATAAATTTCTGCCTTTGGTCTTTATTTTATTAAAAACATGATTATGCACAATATTCATTAACTACATACTAGTTAAAAATATGCATTATGTACATAGTTTGATTAGTATGGCATCTTTGACTAACAGTATTTGTATTAATATTCCTCTCATACATTACATGCATTTAGCAGACACTCTTATCCTGAGCTTCTTCCAGTATCATAGAATATAAGTGTACCCATTCAATTTAAACGAGCAGCAGTGTCAGACCTGGCTAACAACACTCCCAGACCAGTGAGTGTGAGCAAAACACTATTCACTGACAAAAGCCACATATACTATGATACAACAGTCCCTAGAACACAGAATCAAACTACATCACAATACTACATGTAAGATTATCATCAAATACTAAAGGTAGCAGATGTTAGGGGGTGGGGATAGAAGTGGAACCGTGTTGCAGTCTGATGAGGTGGGTCTTCAGTCTGCGTCAGAAGATGGCCAATGATTCCACTGTCCTAACCCCCGTGGGGAGTTCATTCCACCACTGAGGGATCACAAGGGTCAGACATGATCCTTGTCTGTACTGGTTCAGCCATTCTTCTTGACCTCTCTGCTGCATTCAACACAGTAGTCCACAAGACCCTCCTTTTCATCCTAAAGTAGGTTGAAATATCAGACACTGCCCTGACCTGCTTTGCTTTCTAGCTCTCATTATAGAGAGGTACTCAACTCCTTACTCTCTCAACTGCAGCTTCCCAGGGGTCACTGTCCCCCCTTGTGTTATTCCTTAAACACTTATTTCTGAAGGTTATTTTGATGACACTCAACTCCCTTCTTCCCCAACTGACTCCCAGCTCTCTGTGCATGTAACCACATGCAAGGATCTCTGTCTGAATGTTGAACCATCACCTTAAACTGAGTCTCTCTAAAAACCTTAAAGCAGCTTCATGGGGCATAGTCTTATCCAGCATGACTTGCAAAGCAAGCTACGTAAGGCTACCTGAACAATAATATATACAGAGGACTTTGCTGCATTTGAACAGTAGTGTCACTGTGCAACAGAGCAACAACAACCACTGTCATGCTTAAAATACAGTGCTAAAAAGTGCTGACTTTTATTTAATGATAAAACTCAATTGTCAATGAATAAATGTGAGACAACACTCCTAAAGTGTTGTTCAAAAAAAGACTTGGCCGCAAGTGTTAAAACAATAATTTGGTGGAGCCAACATGCAGCCTGAATAGATGGCTCCTTAGTCTGTGCTGTAGACTACTAACCAGATCTTCACCTCTCGATAACTAAATGGTTATACACAGTTTCTATCTAAGACCAGCTTCTTCCTTAAACCAAAAAGAATCTGCTCATTTCCCGCAGCGTTTCCAGCAACTTTCAGTCAGCAAAACACTTCAGCTCTAAGAACACAGCTGCGAGACTGGTTCCAAAATATTCCATCTTACCTTTCCTTGTGCTCTTTCACCAGCTTCCAAATGCTGCTTGGATTAAATTCTGGGCACTATCCTACCTTGCAGCCAAGGGCATGTCTCCTCCCCAACTTCAATCTCTCATCAGACTTTATACCCCAGTACGCACTCTCCGAAGGGCAACTACAGAGGGAGAAGCACTGCCTCCCCTCTGTGGTCGTAAAATTTTCATCAATGGCTCCTCAGTGAAGCAAAGAGTTACCCGCAAACATCAATAATCATTCTCCGATTGCACCAAAACATCAACTGTTCACATTTTGCCTTGATCCTCAGAACTTGCGATGTACTAGGCCGACTACCCACGGGTCTTATCTCTCCAACCCACAAGATATTCAGATATCTCTAACAACAGATCAGTCACGTAAACACGACTCATGACGAACTATGTTTGTAGGTCGCTAGCGAGCTAAGCTGCTGCATCGCAACTTGGCAAGCGGCAGCTGCTTTATTCATCCAGCAGCATTTTGAAAAATAGCTGGCTAGCTAACATTAGCTACGTTCTGTACACGGACCTTTTAACCACCGTGCCATCGTCCGCACCTTATGGACATCCTCGATAAATTAGATGGCTAGTTATTCTGCAAAGTAGCCAATGACCTAGCGATGCCTAAATTCCAATACAAGCAAATAACCAGTGTTAAGTATGATCATTGTACAAGCTGATGAGTTCTGTAGCTATGGTAACTAGCTACCAACTAATGTAGCCAGCTCGATTCCAAGTAGTTCGCTAGCAACAAAGTAATGCCACAATTTACGCTACTTGCTCACTTCCTACTCTAGCCACGTTAATTCAAGCAAACACCTGTTTCTGTTTGACGGACCCACGCAATGGCCATATCTACCCTACCAAGAGCTCGCACGGTGCTGGCACTTGGTCAGCAAGCAATTCTTTCATCGAGCAAACCAATTCCAACGCTATTACTAGCTAGACAGCCAGCCGAAGCAGATAGTGTTTACTACTTAAATGACTTTTCATGTGTTTCTTCCTAGCTATGAAACGTAGCTCCCTAACACCCACTATCAGTTATCAAAAGTTAGTTAGCCATCATAACCTGATTTGTTGTTTTCTGTTTCATTCTAAACTGATTGCACCGAGTTAGCTAAATGTCTTATGTTAAAGCCTGCGGATTACTGCATAAATTTAAAAAAATCTGCTTTTACTCAAGCAGTAGCTAGTTTTAGCGTACTGGCTTGTTCATAGTCTGTGCTAGTGTTCTCTAGCTAAGCCTGTTTGCTCAGCATGGCATCTGGAGTGCTGAGAACTAGCGAATGTTCGCGCTGTCCCTGGAGCGCCGACCCTAAGTATCCAGCCAAGTCAACAACGTGTTTGTTTAATATCTATTACCTGGCCATGTTTAGCTAGACCCAGAGTTGCCGAGAGTTGCTTGCTTGCCACGAACAACTACGGCAATAGTCTCTTAACAGACATCCTCCGGAGCTAGCTAAGAGAGTAACGTTTTCCCCAGCGTAACAGCTAGCTAGAAACGAAGCAACCTAGCTACCCCAAACCAGGAGGAACCACAGTCAATGAGAGGCTAATGAAGACATGTTCTTACAATTAATGTTGCCCAAGCATCGCACAGCATTCGTGTTTATCATATTCGGTGTAGGTTAAACTCACCAGCCGCAATGACACCAGGAAGAAACTGGAATTTTCTCACTTTGACACGGAGGGAGTAACAACCCTTACATTCAAAGATGGCTACGCAGCCGGCCTCGGTACTGCCACCGCAGGCGGAGGGGTACATTGAATGTCTCATAAACTTCAATGATTGGGAAGTGTAAGCGTGAGCGATGCATCCCAGCTAGCTCGAGCTAGCTAACTTCCCAACCGCCCATTTCTATCGACCTGAGCTATTTTCTTCAGCACGGAACAGAGTGGCTCACTGACTTGCCAACGAATTTCCCTGCAACTAGCGTAAAGTTAAATGCAACATTCCGATTTGACTCCTAACTTGTTAGCTAGACTGTCAAATTAAAACCGAAAAAGTATAATGTGAGGTAGTTGGCTGTTTTAGGATATAGACAAATATGCTGTCTATGAATAAATTTAACCCTGTGTCTGCTACGTAGCTCGTTACCTTTAAAACCACAATCCCTGAACACAGTTGTAGTGGGTTTTAATAGCGTACGAGCTGTCGACAACTTGGCCGTTTGGGTGATTTCAGTCAAGCTCGCAAGTCCAGCTGCCTACACGTTAGCTAGTCTGTCTAGGATGAATGAATTCTGGAATATATATTTCAATTTGTTGTTTAATTATGTCGTACAATGCTCAGTGTACTGAAATGTTTGCCCTGTTCAGTCTTATAGTGTTCATAAATGTTTAATTGCACTCTTACGGATTACTGCTACAGTCTCGTCTTTACCTCGTGGCAGTCAGTGATGACGTCAACACACAACAATGTGTCATTTTTAAGGCGAGTCACCTCACTGGTTACTTAGGGAGAAGGCGGAACTGCCCTTCCCACTCTTATGGATCGAGTTAGGAAACCTTACCACAGGTTTCCCTTTGATTACTTCAGCCAGTACAAGGGTGATATGTGACAGTAGAGTCTTTAACTTGGGAATCCACCAATATTGTAGTTATCACACCTGTCAGGCAAGGTGAAAGGTCACTGGTGAAAGCCTGTCATAGTTCATTTCCAGGTCTGGTCTTTTAGTGCAGCATTTCCCAAACCTCTCCTGGAGGACCCCTTGTCCTGCATGTTTTAGATCTCTCCCTGTTTCAACACAGCTGATTCAAATGATCAACTCGTTATGAACTCCTGAAGCTGCTTAATAACAAACTGATCATTTAAATCAGCTGTGTTGGAGCAGGGAGAGATCTAAAACATTCAGGACAAGGGGTCCTCCAGGAGAGGGTTGGGAAACGCTGTTTTAGTGATGTGGTGCTATTACTGCCCTGTGGAGTGGAACAATGGGAAGAAGTTCCCAGCTTCTGCAGTCAAGCTTGTTGCCTCCCTCCAAAACCCCTTCTCATCACACTTGTGACAGTAGTGGGATGTGCCAACTGAGTCATAAATGCAAGAGCACACTCTGTTAAATGGGACGACAGTGTAGAGAACACACCTGCTAAGCAGGGTTATGTTTATAGCAGCACATTTCCACCTTGTAATGAGACTTGGCATTCTAGAAATACGATGCCACCATGCTGAGGAGTTGAAATCCATTGTCTGTTTCATAGTTCATAGGAAATTAAGCATGTCTTCTCCCTGGCTCCCTTTGCTTGCCACAATACATTTTAAAAATTAAGATGCAAAATAGATTAAAAAGATAATAGGTTTTAAGAGTGGCTTTGTATAGACAATATTGTAAACTGACAAAACTTGGTTACAAAATGAATACTTCCCTTCATATATTTAGCAGCTGGTTAGGCTGGTTCCATTGTGACAGGGTTTACCATACAGTAGGCTATATGGTATCTTTCAATTCAATAAAGCTGACAAACTATTTAAGCTCAGTTAAGGGTAGTAGTGTATATATCCATTGGGATGCCTAAAGAAAAATATCAATAAAGGAAAGCAGCCACAAAACTACTTAACTCTTTTCACACAGCGCCATAATTTACCCTCCAATGAATTGTTGTACATCCCACAATTCCTTTCGACCTATGTTTTGGGAGAACCAGCCATCTATGTGTTTTTGTGTGCGTCGGTGGTGTCGGCGATGCACCTCTGCAGTGCTCTGGCAGAGCGACAGCGACACAGATTCGGGGCCACTCGGGGCTGCTCGGGTGAAGAACATCTCAGCCCGGGGCTGGATATTATCTCAATCAAAACGATATTGTGTATAGATTGACTGGGTTTATCACGTGTATGTGCCTGTCATCAACCGAGTATGTAGTTCATTTTTATTTATTGAACGTTTCTCTTTTCATTTAGCTAGCTAGCTAAATAACCCGGTCTGTTCATAAATGTAGCTAGCTAGCTGATCGTGCTCTCTGCCATGTAGACCGTTTTGGTCACCGGGTATTGTTATTTTGTTGCTACACTATTTTTCATACTCTACTCCCAAAGGGGAGTTTTTGTAAACATATATAGCTAGCTAGCTAACGTTGGCTATATATTGCTCAGGGAATTCTTCAAATCTGTCGGGGCTAGGAGGAGATTCGAGTTTTTTTCCTGTCGGGGATAATATGTCCAGGCGAAAACAGACCAACCCCTTCAAAGTTAATTGTAGGTATCTAAGGTATTGTAAATGTTTCTTTTAACCAATTCAATGTTTAAATGATCTGGTAATATATTCCCTGAAGATACGATTTCCATCACTTCCAGACAGGCAGTTTAGCTAGCTAGCTAGCATTTATGCTGGCACCGTGGCGAGTTTTCTTTGGTCATGTTGGATGTTGTAACGTTACTGTAAATTGCATTAACTTAACATCTGGTAGCAACGTGATGTCCAACATTAGCAACATATGACGATGAAACGATATGCAGTCGAGAAATCTTGTCTTTGCCATCTTTGTAGGTAATGGTAGCTATCTTTCGGCTGCTGGTTGCTTTTGTGGAATTAATTTATTGTCCACACATTGATGCCAAGTTATGATTATAAGTGCACTCACCTATTAACGTCATATCGCTAACTAAAAATAAAATATTACGCTTTGAAATGTTTCACTTGCTAGCTAATTAAATATTGTTTTCTTTGTACTGTAGCTATACGTGCAGTTTCTGATGTTTTCATTATAAAGGTCAATTTAGCTAGCTAGCTACCTATGTCCTTATTCGGGAATATCACTCTAATACTTATGCAAGCCTTAGTCTCAAACTAAGGTTTGTCTGTCGCGGAGCCCGAAATATAGCTGCATTTTTGCACTGTTTGTCCGGACCAGAATCGAAAAGGCTGTTTTAAGAGTTCTCTCTTATAAGGGTTGTTAGATATTATGCAGTATACTGCAGGATATATTGATTATTGATACTTATTGGCGAGTGTTTAAATCAGTGATCTGCAGTTTTTTTGAAGAGTACATTAAATCAGATGTATCGGAAGGAGTAGTAACGGGTCAATGAGGAAACCGTGAGAGTGTCAATGTAAAGGCGTAATTGAAGGCAGTGTTGGCAAGAAATTGTTGCCAGCATGGAAGAAATCAACACTGTATTTACCACAGCAACAAAGTAGTAAAGTACCATTGATAATTCTTTCCATCTTTCTAGCCATGAGTAATCATATCCGCGTGGAAAATCAAGCTATACATTGCCAGTCCTTTTGATTATGGTTGACGAGGTGCTCCAAGGGAAGGTTAGGTCAAGGTGGAGGTGTGCCCAAAGGTCAAGGAGGTTTGATCAGGCTAGGTCAAGGCTGGGGTGTAATTAATGGTGAAATTGTCAAACAGTGCAGCTATGCAACCAGTGCAACCAGGAAGATGGACCAAGCCAGGTGATTAAGTGCCAGGGAGCTGTTCATGACAGCAAGAACCAAGTGGAAAATGCTGTGGGCTATAATGGAATAGTTGTATAATGTGGCTCCCAAAACCAAAGTTCACCTTGAATAATTTGTGATTTTCAATTTGTGTGTACATGGCAAGGTTTTGGTTGAGAACCACACAAGAGCCCTGTAATAAGGCTGATGCTATATGGAAGACTAAATAGTTTTTTTTCCTTCAGAGGTAATGAGTCAGGCACAGGTTTTCATTATATCAGTGTTCATATTTCATATTCAGGCTAAATGTGTTTGAACTGTGATGAAAACCTGGAACTTGCTTGTCTAAACTGTCATCCCCATTTTTATGTGCTGGTAAACTGGATGAGTAATAGTCTTTTGGAACTCAAGTTCTATCCATTAAATGGTGCAACTCTCTGTACACTGGTGTATATTGAGCATGCATTCAACTCTTGATTCTGACTATAACAATACTGATGGATGCTCTCTTGCTGTGAAACTGAGACCCATAAGAAAAGGAACAATCTTGCACTGCTTTACATTGCCTGTCCTGTCCTTGCCATAGGCAAATTTTTAAAAACATACAGTGAGCATTAATATGCTATAACAGTATCAAAGTAGGAAAATGACAGTTCAGAGTTGTTACGCTTATTATTTTTAGGATATCCAACATAGCCAAATACACAGACATTTACTACGTAACTGTTGTCTGTAATTATCCTATCAGATGTCAAACACAATAGTATAGTGTAATGACCAAATGAGGCAATCATTATCAGGATTAAAATAGTACATTGAAGAAAGTATTGTTTTACAAGTTATTTCACAGATGCTCAGGACAGCTAAACAGAATGGGAAAGAGGACTACAAGCAAAATGATGACGCACAGAGTAATCTTGGAAAAGCTGAATATTGTTAGCAGTTGATTGGGGGGCGTTTATGTGCTGTGTTATTCCAGCATGATTCTTTGGGATTTGCTTCTGAATTTCTCTCTACAGGTGCAGGGAAATATGATGAAAGACAGAGTGCATGGTTATGTTTTGAAAATGTCATTTTTGTGTATTTCTGGAATAGGGGTGTTGAAAAGGGCACTGTTGGTTTCACCACTGGTTTCATCACGTTGGGATGACACAATGCATCATGTGGTTGAATTGTCTGAGGAGTGTGTCTAAGGGCACAACAGAGCTGCCTTAGTCATCTGCAGCACACTCAGAAAAACTCATTTTAATAAGCTTCTAATTAGCAGAAATCTTACCCTCCCCACTTATGTCACTGGCTTGTCTAAATTCTTACATATCTCTTCTCATGTGTCTGTATATAAGCAGTCTTCATGTAAGTGAACACAAGTCAACCCAAGTGGACTGCACACAATAATCTTAAGTTTTGCATTTACCCAAGGTGTTCATTTTCTAAATATAGCATGTTTAAAGTGGCTCTGAAATGCATACTGTTCCTAATGACGGTGCACCTCTGATCTGTTACTTAGAAGACAAAAATGAAAATGAATGCTCAGAAAGTGGTCCACCCAGTTACATACGCATGGAGAGTAAATCGTAACATGCTGTATAATTAGTGATCCTTGTCTGGTTTGAGGCTTATATGTTGACCTCCATTTTCTAAACATCCTCTTCCCACAGCATTTTAAGTTCTGCAAGAGAAGGGCAAGTTACTGTTCTCTTAAAGGGGAACTACACCGAACTACACCACGACATGCAAAATACCGTAGATTGTGTTATTCATATCTCCTTTTATGTCCTGAAACAAATCTGGTTATTTTAAATGAAAGCATAGTCTCATTGTTCATTACATGAAAATAAAAGCTGCATTTTTAGTGACTCGCTTATGTGGACATCACCTGTTTTTGATGCAAGAAGGAGGACTTTGAATAGGAAAGTCACCTAGGTTAGCAGTATAGTGACAATTTTTGTTGTCCTTGCAGAATGGAAATAAAAAAGCCCCAACCAAAGCTCTGAAACTTAAGTTTGCCTGTGGCAGCTGGTTTAGAATAACTGCTGTTCTTGCATAGTGCATCCACGCTGGAATTGTGTCATCCAAGCAATATCAGGGAAAGTGCATAGGTCAGTCTGTGATTATTGACAGATTTCCACCTGTGTGTGGCATGAACTGCCAAGTGATGTGACAAAAATTTAAACATGCTGAATGGTTTCACATAACATTTTCTCCTTTTAGAGGAGTCGATGCATGGACTGCATCTGACAGTTGCCTGTATCACTGTTCTTCAGTGACATTTCTGTTGTCTAGCTAACTACTTGCGTGAACAATCATGATTAAACAGCTAGCGAACTAACCACTTAATGTCTCATAGTGGTAGCTATTGTCCATTTCCTAGATATTAGCTAACTCACTAGTCAACTTATATTTCACCAGGATCAAAAAGGGTACAATATTTATTACTCACTATTTAGACAAACTAATGTAGACTGTAGTTACTGAGTCAAGCTATATCCTAGGCTTATCTAGTCTATAAGA
Source organism: Megalops atlanticus (assembly GCA_019176425.1). Lineage (NCBI taxonomy): Eukaryota > Metazoa > Chordata > Actinopteri > Elopiformes > Megalopidae > Megalops > Megalops atlanticus. Next base: position 17,297,693 of record CM032881.1, read on the forward strand.
CAGATACCTTCGCTCAATAGATGTTATTACTTGATGGTCTAAAGCAGTCAAAAATATAAATGAAATTATTAACATCAGTAAGTTTGCGAGTAAACTATACGGATACTGTGGCTACTGTGGTGTAGCTAGCTAGCATGAGTGTTAAAATTGGATGCCTAGTTTTTATTAACATGGAAAGGTAGTATTTATATGGTGTCCGCATCTTAATTCACCACCTCCCCAGTGCCATCTTAGTGGTTGGAGTTTTGTTAAAATGATTGCACAGTAGTTTGCTACCTACCCAGCTGTGTTACTATAGCTGTGTGATAACATAATACACCTCTCTTTCACCTCTGTCAGCAGATGAATCCAGATAATTTTTGTAATTCATTTAATTGATTTTATTAATCCAAACAGAATTTTTGTTGTGCAGGATGTAAAACTTCTAAGGCATTTGCAAACATTTGGAGGTTGTGGTTGCAGTTACACAGCAGCCAGCACTAGATTAGTAATACACAGGGTAACAAATATTGAGAATGCTTTATTTCACTGAATTTGAAAGAGGAGCGCTCTGAATCTTACCTAAGTTTCTTTTTGAGAATTAACAAGTGTGCATTGTCTTTAACACAGATGTTCACCTAGTCTGAAACTTAAAAGGTTTGTTTTACGTGATGAAGGTTTTGCTAGATTTGTCTTCACATATTAAAGTAAAACAAGAACTATTGATTTCTATCCCTCAGGGTTGGGAAACTGAAATACTGTTCCTGTTTTGAACTACAACATAATTGTGATGACAACAGCTCAGCTGTGATCATCTCAGCTTTGATCCTTACCTTTGACAAGTGGTGCAGTGTTATCCATGGGACATAAAAACATCTTCAATCTGTATTTCTCTACAATATTGCAAGTGTCTTACCAACATGGCATGAGTGAGTCCCACATTACCATGAAAATTTTTTTGGACACTAATGTGGAGGTGTGCTGTAAATGGTCTTTTGGACCTCTTATGCTATAATTTATTCTGTTGAAGTACAGCAGCTTCAAGAATGCATTTTCTGCTTAAATAGTGCAATGTTATTTACTGTGATTTGGCATAGATACTCTGTTTGTTGCGCTTACACTCCTGTGAACACCTCTTCAAAAGAATACTGGCATGTAGTATGCTCACTGCTTACATTCCTATATTTTCCAGCTATCCAGTAATCTCAGCAGAGTTACAAACTCACATGTGTGCTTAGTACAATAAATCAAGCACCAATCCAAACAGAAGTTTTGTGCTTGCCTACTGTGAACTAAATATTGTTTTACTTTGAAAAAAAAAAAACACATTTTATGTGTTTTGTTTTTGTATTGTAAAATCATGACAACCTATTTCTATAATTTATGCGACAGATATTATGCATTGTATGAAGTCTGTATTTCGAGTATGCCATACCAGCAATAGCTTTTATAATTTTACAACATACCTAACCATACCAGCTTATGCTCACTTCTGCTGTGGCCTGACAAGCAAATTCAGGTATGACAAACATTTGCTTGTGCATCTTTCAAAAATTTTCATTCATGTGGTATGGATGGAAAAGATTGGACACTACCTGAGAGTAATAATGCGATGACAAAGTGTTACGGGTGTGTCACGTCATGGTAAAGAGTGCACAAGAGTAGGGGTTAAGGGTCACATGACGTCAGGGTCACGGGTGCACGAAGGTGTGCACCTCAGGTATTTTAAATGTCTATGGTGGCAAGCACAGTCGATGGGGAGTTAGAGTGAGTACCAGCGTGGTATATTGTGCCTGTCTAGCTGTCTCTTATACAGAGTTTAAGTGCGACTGTATGTAGAAAGTCCATGAGACGGTGGTGCATTTTGTCACATTTATTTTCTAGTTTTTTGTTTTGTTGTTTTGGGTAGGACGGCGGAGCCAGTCCAACGGTCTATTGCAGACTGGCCGGTCCCCACCGTTTTATTTCATTCTTTTGCGCACCATTCTCCAAAACTCACCTTTTCTCTGCTCCACATTACCTTCTTCCCTCTCAAAAACCACACTTTCTGAAATTCCTGTGCACGGCTATCTCTTCACCTATCTTTCCTCTGACCTGTATAAATAGTACCTAGCCAGTTAAACTTTGAAGCACTTTGCCGCTGTGTCGTCTCCCCAGCGGGACCAAAGACAACGAGTGAGTAGCCGGGTTGATTTACTGTTATGTACGGAATATTCATCCTGCTAATTGTCCTGTGACTGCCTGTTGTCACCTTTGGCAGGAGTCTGGCCGTAACACAAAGTGTAAACATGAAAGACAAATGTGATGCTATACCTAACAAAAACACAGATGCCATTTCTTTGTCATGCTATCTTGTCCAATGGATGATGACCCCAGCAGACATGGGTCCCTCTAAAAACATGAATTGCTTATTGTTTCTGGAGTGACCTGCATTCAGCCATACCTCACCTGAAACTGGCTGTAAATGGAAATGACATTTTTGGCCTTTAGCCTGGCCAGCTTGATGTGCAACTGGATACATGCAAGTGGAAACAAGGCACAAGTGTTGGAGTTGAGTTTTGGTATATACTCTGTGTTTTGTTTTGCCCCTCTTCCCCCTCTCATTTGTCTCTTGCCTGATGAGACTGTCTCTTTGTCTGCATTCAGTCAGACACTGCGTCACCTCCTGCCTACAGACACACAGACTCACAGAGACAACATCTGAGTGACAGAGAGAAAGGGGGGAGGGAATGAGACAGATGTACAGACAGCATGCAGAGTGCAGCAGTGGGGGGATGGGCAGTTTTCACATCACTGGCTGTGTACTGTTGAGCCAGGCTGTCACAGCAGTTCATAGTTCAGCACTCAGAAGTATTCCTCTGTTAGAAATGCCTGTGGTGCTGTGAGAAATACATTGAAACATTTTCTTTTTTAATTTGCTTTACTCCTGTCAAATTTTACAAAAGGAATGTGACCTTTGTGAAAACGGTGAGAAAAAGGCTAATTAAAGACTACTCCTCTGCGTCTCCCACTGCACTTGTAACGACACTGTACCTCCTTGCTTTGAGGCTCCTTGGGATTATTAATGAAGGTTGTAATCCACTCTGCCAGCTCACGGTGACTAAAGTCGGTATTCCCCTGCCATGGGCAGAGCACAGAACACTTGATGGAAGCTTAATGAGGAGCAAGAGGTTGGGCACATGATGGTGTGATCTCAGCTGCAGTCTACATTTAGGCAGTACTTCTGAAGTGAATGGAAATGATGTGGAGGGAGTTTTGTCTGAAACAAAGTGTCAGGACTTGGAGGGAATGATGCTGGAGCTGCCCCTTGCCTTCGCACAGCAGCAGTCTGGGAAGAGCCAAGGGAGCTGCACATTTGTATGGGCCAGTGGTTTTAGAGTTTTAGAAAACTATATAGAGGGAACAGTGAAGGGGGAACAGTGAAAAATGAATATAGTCCAAGGATTCTATCATGGAGGATAGCAAAGTGTAGTAGGGAGGGAGGACTTTGAGGGTAATGTGGAGAGGTGCAGGGAGGGATGTATATGGGGGATGAGGGTGGCAGACAACTCGGTTTGCAGAAGTGAGGAGGTTGGCAGCAATTGAGTGTGGGGAAGAGAAGACAGACAGATGTATGCAGAGAGAGCTAGGCGGGTCTATGTGGGTGGTTCATGGGGATAGGGAGAGGGGCCTGTTGGCTCTCTGGCTTGCAGGCAGTTATCCAAGAAGACTTCAGAGAAAAGCTGCCTCTCCTGGGACTGCTGCATGCCAATCGGTAGTGTGTGTATATCTGTGGTGTACAATTTGCTTGGAAGAGGAACCTGGTGGGTGTATGAGCGCATATGTGTTAATACATACATATGCGCATATGTGTTGATACATCATAAGGTGTGTGTGAGTTAACGCAGCTAGTCTTTATTTATGTGTGTTGGCACCGAAAGTGTTTTTGTGTTTTAGTTTGCGGCTCATTCTGTCATATTTTGACATTCTGACTGTTACTGCTGAGCCAGCAGTCTGTGCTATATAATATGCATGCAAGTGTGGTGCAGTGAACCACGTTGCAGCAGCCCAGAAGCAGTTATGCTCTGTGCACAATTCACAATTGTCTCTGCATCCTTCAAAGCGCACGATACAAATTCAAAGCTGATCTTAGTACTTGTAAAAAGTTGCCTGTCTCCTTGAATTTTTGTGGCAAATCAGCACAAGCTAAATGTTAAGTTCTGAAAGTAACAGTTATCTATGTGTCCAGTCAATTGTCGTGCTTCTTTTTGACTGTTTCTTCCCCTGTCCACAGGGCCTTTCCCCTCTGCAGAGCTGGTTGGCCCTAAGCACACTATGGAGATGGAATGCAAGGAGGACTTCACTGAAGACAGTGAGTGCCACAGCAACAATTCCCAAGAGGCAGAAGAGCAGGACAGTGTGACAGGTAAGGTGAGGATGGGTAGTAGAATAGGTGGGGATTGAGGCCTGGTAAATGGCTCTGTGGGTGGGGAATGGGAAAGCTGAGCCGGGGTCCATACTCACCTTTTTCCAGTAAACACAGGTGACCCTTGTTGTGTGACTGAGCAACAAATTGGTTTTCCTCTGCAGAAGACAGTGACAGCTACCTGGACAACCCTGGCGATGACTCCTCTTCTAACACATCAGCTGACGACAACATGACGGGTACCAAGAGCAGCCAGTGCCTTCTCCCAGAGGGGGAGGTGAAGGAGGTGAGTAAAGGGGCCAGGAACCCTTCTGTGTGCCTGGACGGTGGCCTGCTGGAAAGCAGCCAGGAGATGATGTGTGTTCTGACATCCTTCATGTACGTGTTATCTCAGACCTTACTTTGTGCTCTTGCCATTCCCAAAGTCATCTTTGCGAGCTCTGATTAGGAATGCATAGTTCTATATCTGAGAGTCACCTGGTCTCTGCAGTTTGTGGGAAGGTTTTCAGATCATACCATCAGTACTGTTGTCTACCTCCTTGCTGCCATCTCCAGACTCTCAGCAGAAGAAACTTTCTGATGGCGCAGCTACAGAACAGATGATGAAAGCAGAGCAATGAAGGAAAAAAGTAAATTGAACTGTAGTTTCTGAGAACATTTATGAATTCTTTAAATCTGTGAAAAAGGACTATCAAGAAAACAATGAATATATCTTTAATTATTATGGTGATTCACAGTTCTCTGGAGGGGCAATGTAGTGCATCATTATCATGACTCATGAATGCCTGCTGAGATAGTTTCATGCTTGCCACAGTACTGAATACCTTCAATGAACAGCTCAGAATTCTTTGTAATTTGTAATCACTGCTCAGTACATTTGTGGAGAGACAGGACAGAACTGGTATTGACAGGATACAAGTACAGAGAACTCCGCCAGTGTACCAGCGCTAAGGCCTTAATGTTGTGTGAGCAACCATATTGGTCTGCTTAGCCACGTGACCTTTCCCACTCTGTCTCTGTGACTGTAGCTGTCAGCTGTATAAGGCGAATGTGTTATGTTCTACAGGAGAGTGAGGAGTGGGGAGACCTGGGAAACAGCTACCTGTGTCCACTCTGTACCCTGGAGTTCAGCAGCCCTGAGCAGCTTATAGCACATGTCTATCAGGTGAGGTCCCTGTCAAGTCCAGCAAAGCCTTTATGCAGAGGGGGTTACTGAGTTACTCGGCTACTCCTCCACACTGTCTACAAGCAGCTACACATTAAATATTATTCAAAGCAGGAGAGCTGAATTGGGCACTTCTTTTCTGGAGTTCAGTATCAACATTCAAGCCTGATCTGCACAGTAAATCACCATGTACATACAGCGTATGAGAAGTTGAAAAATGGCATTCCACATAAATTAATCTCATTTACTTTCTCCTCTTTTATATCCTGCTGTGCTTTACTACTAATTATTGATAGTGACAGATTTTTGCCAGAGCATTATAATTTTAGTGTATCATTACTAACAGCTAATAATCAGTGTTGTTCTATGCAAGGTGGTGAGTGCATTTATCCATTCACATCCCATAATGTTGCAGACAGCATAATATCTAGACATCACCACCACTTTTGTTAATTGTGTCAATCTGCCTAGAACTTAACATTGAAAACAAAAAAGAAACTTACCAGCTCTCAGCTGCCAGGTCAATTGGTGGTGGCATTGTTTGTTACTGAGCCATGGCAAGCACACAACAGTATTATTGGGAGTGTAGGCCATTGCTTCAGAGTTGATTTCTGTGGTATTAAGTGTTCACAATTGTGCTTATAATGCCCATATATGTTTGTGTGCATTTTATTTTTGATACCATACCATTACATTTTGCATAGCATACTGTACTAGAGGACACTGTCTGGTTATTTATTTACTCATCATTACATATTTTTATGTTAGTGTGATCGTGAAACCTTCCTTTCTGCACTTTTTGTAAATAAACACCTTCCCTTTACTAAAATTATCTTCTGTGCCTATCTACCACTTCCATTGGGTGAGACTCCCAATACTCATGACAGTCTACCTTTCTGACTCTTCCTTCCACTCTCTTGGATGGGCAGCATACGGCGATGGTGGGCAGCAGTAAGAGCTACATGTGCCCAGTGTGTGGGCGTGCTCTCAGCTCGCCTGGCTCTCTTGGACGCCACCTTCTCATCCACTCAGAGGACCGTCTCTCCAACTGTGCTGTATGCGGGGCACGCTTCACCGACACCAACAACTTCAACAGGTTGGTCCCACGCTGCAGTCCACTGAAGAAAAGCATATTTCACAAGGACCTTTACGTTGAGGTTTAACCTCAATGTAGAGAATGATCCTTGGGTTTTGGCTTTCTGGCTTTAGGATTATAAAAGAACGAAGACTGGAATATATGGTTGTATGGATGGCAGATTTGAGATTAAGCATAGTGGTGAAACCTACTAAATGTAACCCATCCTTTTGTGTTTAACATGCAGGGAGAAGCTGCGAGAGTTCCTCAACACTGGCAGCATGGAGACCAGCAGCAGCGATGAGACATTCTCCATGACTCAGGCCCTCTGCGGCACCCCCATGCCGAATACCAGCCCAGGCACTGCACTTCCCTCCCTGTCTGACAGTCTCTTATCTTCTGCCCCCTCGCTCCCATCCCTCCCTGACAGCCTCAGCCCCTCCAGCACAGGCCTACCCCCACTCCCTGACATCCTCAACCCAATGCCTGTATACCCAGCCGGAGTGCTGCTGGTGTGTAACAGCTGTGTGGCATACCAGCAGCTGGTGGAGGCGCAGACACCCTCCATGAGGAAGTGGGCCGTCCGTCGGAAGAATGAGCCAATGGAGGCGCGGCTGCAGCGCTTGGAGCGCGAACGCACAGCCAAGAAGACCAAGCGGGCTTGTGAGACAGCAGAGGAGCGCGAGCTCCGGCGTCTGCGGGATCGCGAGGCCAAGCGGCTGCAGCGCATGCAGGAGACGGAGGAGCAGCGGGCGCGCCGGCTACAGCGCGACCGGGAGGCCATGCGGCTGAAACGGGCCAACGAGACGCCCGAGAAGAGGCAGGCGCGGCTTGTCCGAGAGCGGGAGGCCAAGCGCCTCAAGCGCCGGCTGGAGAAGATCGACCCCTCCCTGCGGACGCAGATCGAGCACGATCCCGCTGCCATGGCTGCTCTCACTGCTGACATGAGCCTCTTCCAGTTCCCCTGCCCCATGCCCTGCCCCTCACTGGACAACAGCCTCTTCATGAAGCTACCCTAGTGGGACCTATTGTCATCCTGCACCACATCCTCTGCCTCAGCACTCACTGTGGATGAATCAGGTCGTAGGGGTTTTTACACTTGACCAGTAGAATTACTGATTTACACTTCACCTGTTGTCAGTCATGTTCACACAGAGAACCATTCCTTGTTGGTCTAAGCTCTGACAGCTGCTTGACTGTAAACTCTGTCCACATTAACCATGTATGACTGTTGTGAACAACAAACAAAATCCACTTGAAACATGAAACAAAAACAGGGTAAAGACCTTTTCCTCTATGACATCTGATGTTAAGAAGCATGTTTTGAAGACATTGTGTGGTTCTTTCTACAAAATTCACAAAATTACTGACCCAACACTCCCTGCAATGAACAGTAACTCACTTCTATAGTGGGAGAAATGGTTTGCACATGGACTTAGATTGATGGGAGAGGGAAATGCAGCCACTCTCCACACCATCCCTGCTGACTGAACTAACTAGTTTACTGGAGATTGCTCCCTATGCTGCCAATGTGGGCCACTGGCTAGTTCATATCCACTGAATCTTCTACCTCGCATTGGGCCCTGGCAGGAACGCTTTCTGCTCCATGGTCTCATTATGGATGCCCTCATCCCCCAGTGGACTCATAGGACATTGACTGTTTTGGCATACACACACTGTCTACTAATGTGGCTATATCACTCCCACTTCCCAAACTCCCTACTCACCCTCCCTTGGATTCCTATACCAACAGTAGAGAGTGCTGCAGATGGTATTTTGAAAACTGACTCTGAAGAGGGGAAAAGCGTAAATGCAATTACATTACACTTAAAACAATCAGTACTGTAAAAGAGGAAAAGCTAATAACTGAAAGAGGAAATTTGAATGTTTTCAGTTTTTAGTCTTTGGACTGGGGGTTGAGGAAGAACACTTCAGCCAAATTTCTTTCAACACCATAAGCTACTCATAACAACCAACCTGGTCCATTCCTTCTTTTCCTCACACCTAGGGACTCAATACTGCCTTTACCGGTCACATTGACCCTTCTGAATCCAGTTTGCACATTGCGTACCCACTGCATACAGCCTCCAGCTCTGCCAAGTTGTTGAAAAGGATAAGAGAAATCCATCACTGTGGCATTCATCACATTACAGAGGAGGCCCATTAAATGCAATTTACTCTGCTGCTGTTACTATTTATTACCTCTGTAAGGTCAGTGGGGGCCAACACTTAATTGAAGAATGCTGTCTTGGAGGATGGCATTGCCTTTATCACTGGAAAGAGTTTTTGTTCTTGTTATATGATTTTCCCATGTCACTGTATTAAACAAATGATTGAGGCCTGTGTTAATTTGCAATCATGACTAACATGGTTGACTATCAGCTCTTGGCTTGACATATGTCAGCTAATGACAACATCTTTAAATATCCCTTTAATTGGTAACACATTTTAGTTCCTGCACCTATAGCACTACCTTCAATACCTTTTAAAAAACCTCAATGAATATTGATAAATTGGCTTGAATGAAGGGTAAATGGAGTGTGGGAAATAAGACTGAAACACTGTTCAATCCATTCCAACAGGGAAGCCAACCTGAAAAATGCACATTTTTAAAGTGAAGGTGACAACTCTTTTATTTCAGTCTTCTTTAAAGCTGATACCTCGGATTGGTTCAAACCGATATGCAACAGGAGTTTTGTTCCAACCCATTGAAAATCAACTTTTTAACTATGCAGACAGAGAAAGAGATGGAAACAATTAAAACTAATTGTAATTGTAATTGTGAACTCTGGCAATGCAGGATCTTTGTTCCCTTAATTCTGCACCCTAGTGAAAGAATAGCTCTGAAATTTCTTGCTAAAATGTTATTCATACCAAAGGTGCAGTTTTGGTTGAGTCTGTCACCTTACGTCTCATTGGCTCCTGATTATATCTCATCAAACTGTTCCTTTTCCTGATGTGATTCTAGTGCTGATTGAGCATTGAAATGTAATGGAGACAACACACCTCTGATTTAAAAAAGCATGCAGCAAGCACTCAGTCACAGTTCTGGAAACCTACCAGGACATTTCCAGACTGTTTTGGTTGCCTTTTTAATATGCTTTTTTATTTTCTGCATAGAACTTGCATTTTTAAGGATACTTCAGTTCTCTTTGGTGTACAGAGCACTGCACATTTCAAGTCTGCTTGAAATGACCTTCACAAGGGTTCTGAATTGAATGCATTGGAAAAAATGTGCTGAGACTTCCCAGTTTGTTAAAGTTTAAGTGGCTGTCAGAAGCATTGCCTTGCATAACTGTGGTTTAGGTTGACACTGCATGTCGTAAACTGCATTTGTTCTAGAATTGTTACTAGTGTTCTGCTATTATATACCTGCCTGCTGTTGTTCTTATTATTCAAAAAGGGGATCTTTCAATATTGCTGAAATTCTGCCCTTTTGTTACTTTGCCAGGATACATTCTGACTATTCATGTTTACAAGAATAAGTGGCCAATACAAAAGGAGGGAAAAAAGTAAAAAGAACACTATTCATGGTAGTTCTGTTACGCTGTGTTGTGAACAGTCCCATGTGGGAAACCATTCTGTTACTGGATAAACAGACACAGTTTTAAAAGAAGGCAAGAATAGAATGTGAGAATAAACATTAATACTTTTGAGATTTCTTGATTGTATAGTGATGTGCTTGCCTCCTGGTCTCTACTTTGCCCTACATGTGAGCTCATGACTAAAACCTATTTGCAAGTAACATCCACGTTGAAATTCACTGCTCCTGTATTCCACAAAGGACTCCAGTCTGCAGGGCAGCAAGTCAGGCATTTGTAAGACTCAGATGCTTACACACCATTGTCCAAATCATCTGGCTGCTGTGACCACAGCTAAACAAATGTAGCCTCCAGCTGATGGGAGAGAGGGCGGGCAGGGTGAGTAGTTTGGCACAGTGTAGTGAGTGGTATAAAGGACCATATGTTATTTTTAATTTGACAGAACAGTCAGGTTCTTCCCTTCCCAGGCTGTGTGAACAGTCTCTAAGGACTACAGCAACACTGAGGCCTAATTCACAGCTAATTAATCCTGACTAATTTGGCTGCATATACCACAATCCATAAAAAGTGCAGTGAAATGTGTGAATATCATGGAATACTGTCACTTATCTTTTTTTGATTCCTTCAATTATGTTTTTACCTTGAATCACATTTGAAATTAATGTTGTGAATATTCTCACCAAGTCAAAGCTGCCTATCTAAACCAAACACATCCATTTATTTTTATTTTTTTGTTTCAAAATCGATGAAAAAAGAATACTACAACAATCACCAGGGTGTGTGTATATTACATTTATATATAAACAAAAAGAATTACAAATATACAGTACAAACCTACTTTATTCAAATATTACAAATAAAACAAACTTTAATGCGTTTTGAAAGTTCAGGTAGGTGTCGGGTATTCTAGGAAAAGGGAGCACTTTGGGTTGACAACTCTAAGGCTTCTTATAAGAATTAATGGATATTGGTACAGCCATGTTATTAAAACTTACTATACATTGTTTTTTTTTTTACAACCTGAATTATACTTTATGATTCAATATTACATATACATCATTGCATATATTTTGTAGGTTTATGTGTAAAAGATAGTTTCTTTTAAATTTGTCACATCACATAAAAGCAGTGTCACAGAGTGCCAAAAGTACAAGTCTAATCTGATTTTACATATGAAAAAATTAAAATTTAAACATTCTCCTTCCTTATTTCCACACCATCAACGTTTAGCTGCCCTATCACCCCATTAAATCTTCACACAGAATCCTCCATTGGAGATATGTAACTGAACCAAAGCAGTTTGTTTCCACAAGATGTGAGAGCTGTGAGGATACAAAGACCACACATGCATGCCTTTTGATACGAGGGTAAAGAATCTGTTTTTCCTTCTCTGTCCTACACACAAAATAATACAATGGTCATCATGCTTACAGTTAAAATGGTATGTAAAAAAAGTTCCTCCAGAAATGGAGATTTTAATTTAAAACACATTTCCTATTTATACTCAGGTCTTTTCTCTCTCAATCATTAATACAGTGCCAGCACTCTGCCAACCCAAAAGAGTAACCTTGTCTGCCATTTCAAGCACTGTGCAAATGGACTACAACACAATCTCCACTGAAACAATGTGTTCAACCTACAGGGGTATTACTGCTCTCTATATTCAGACAGACTTCTTCCCAATTTACTTTTTAGTATATCATTAAGGAAAATATAGTAAGAAAACAAGATTGGTTTCACCAGTGAGTATAAGCATATACCATATGTGATCCCTGGATGAACAGGTTTCCACATTTTCATTTCCAGAATACCATTTGACAATATAAAATGTAGCAGCACAGCTTATGTTCACAAGGTGTCCATCACCACCCACTAAATCTTGTGGAAACAAAAGCATTGAGGCTGATCACAACCCAGCCCACCTTCCCCAACAGTCAGTCTGCTGTATAAATGCTACTTCTTACACAAAGTATAAAACAATAGTAGAAAGGAGTCATTGCTTCAAAAGTGAAATTTACAGACCTCTGGTAATTTAATAATAATAAAAAAACAAAAAATATGCCTATCATTCCATCCCCAGACTGTATGTAGCTGTTCTTAAGGCATTATTGACATGTGATAATATAACACACACACACACACACACACACACACACACACACACACACACACACACGCAAGCACACAACTGTTGGTTGATTGTTTTTATAATATATAAAACAAACGCAAACTCCAATTAAACATTAGGTTGTTTTATATCACTACTACAGGTCTAGGGAAAATAAGTGCAACAGACAGTTTGTTTCTGAAAATACAAGTATAAATACAGGAATAAATCAGTGAGGTTTCATCAAAGTGCAGCTCCTGCGTTCACCCCTCAGACACTCTGACACTCTTGAGTGAGAGTGGGTAAGGATCACAATATGCTGGGTCCTGCCCTGCCAGTATGTCTGTGTATCACACAGCATGTTGGTGTCTCATGCAGTTGTGCACAGAAGTACTGTTTGTAGCTAACCAGAAACCTCTTTACAGGGGCAACATAATAAAGAGTAGATAGGTCAAACAAAGCTCCTGAGTCCATAAGATATCCACCTGGCACTATGGAGGGAACACCTCTCTCCAGTGGCTGAATGCTTGTGACACAAGTGAGAGGGTTTCTGCCAATCAGACAGCAGTAATTCACCTGAATGAAAGCGCCATTTTAGTAAATGGATTTGGGTTTACTTCCTTGATTGCTTCTGAGAAGAGTACCTGCGTGAGTCATTGGGCTCATGAATGGCTGTACTGATAAAGATATGTGGTTGCCTCTTGTGACACTATACTGTGGAGGAAACCCCCTAGTTTAGTAACTTCGAAGTGTTCCTTGACATTCCTGGGCTATAATTCTCTAGATGACACCCTGAAACATTTCTTTCTGTCCTTCCACTGACTTGGAGTACTGCATGTGGAACAGGTTAAAATAAGAAGGGTAGTACAAGAACAAGAACCATTCCCATGTCAAGAATGGCTTGGAAAGTACCATCAGCACACACGACATTATGCAGGGTTTGGTCATTTCAAATGAAGTGACTTTTTTAGTTTTCTGTGAGGCAATTTTCATTGAGGTTTTAAAGTCAGCACTTGCTCTGACTAAAAGTTTGATTCCTTTCTGATAAATAAGAAGCAACATGAATTCCATCAACTTCATCCAAGCCTGCTTTACAAATGGCTTCATTATAATCTCACCTGCTGCCAACCCCCTTTCCAAGCACACAAAAAGAAACACACCATCCAAATAATCTACCTGAGAACTCTCACTAGCCAAGAAATGCACTAAAGAAGAAAGCAAAAAGAAAGAGGCAAATCTAAGATAATCACTGCCAAAATCCCTTTAACAGGGATTTGCGTCAGTATTGCATCAAACACAGTAAGAGAAAAAGTAAGATGAACATTCACTTGACGCAGGCAGCGAGAAAAAGATGGCAATGTAACAAGGTATTCAGACAACCTGACATTCAAGTAAACCCATTCAGAAGATGCGTCACAATGTGGGGTATACTTCACAAAATATCACCACCATTAAGCCTGGTATTGAAGCAACAGCACTCCAAATTTCAAGTCCCTTAAGTGTGGGAATGAATGAATGATAATTCACTACAGGAAATTACTGTACAATGACTGCATCACATAACTTTGCACATATAAGTAATTCCCTAATAGCAATTACACGTGGCCAAGGAAGAGGTGACTACTTCAGATCTTAGTGCAAAGCACATGCCAAAGAGAAAGAAATTTAGTAAAGACATACTACTTATTGCATAAATATTGTAATGCAAATCCAGAACATCAGAAAACCTCTCTACTTCTAATGTCTACCATGCCATTGTGGTTAATACAGACAGAGTGTTAACACTTTGCTGTGGGATTGCTCAGACTATCAAAATGACCCTTTCTGGTAAAACAGAGGCTTTACCAGAGAATGAAGCAATTAGGGCACCACCTCATGAAAAAACTGTAAGCCACTGACAGTGCAATCACTGTGTTTTGGCTGTACTCATGGCACAACACCACACTGACAAGTAAAAAGAAAGTTTGCACATAACTGACAGAGTAATACAGGAAACAAGAGTTACTAATCATGCCCAGTTCAGGTCCATAACCAACTAATGCTATGCTTGCCCACCATATTTATCCAGCTGTCTGCTGAAAGTGAGGCCTAGGTAAGCAGCCTCACTGTTGGCTGGAATCCTGTTAGATTTGATTGTACATGTAACATGTATACATATTATATAATAGTATGTATACATACCATATATTATTCATACAGATGCAAGTATTACACACCTAAAACTACACAAAGCAAATGCTACCCTTTATGACATATTGTTCTCTCATAAAAAGGTATTTGGTGACTAAGCCCAGAAGTGCGAAAAGACAAAAAAAATTGCATGTAGCTGATGCTATCTCATGTGCACTGGGACAATGCTAGACATAACAAAGCACAAGTAAAGCCTTAAGAATAAAGAGGAACGTGAACTCAGATTTATACTAATATTAACGGGAATGTGCAGGAATGTGATTTTTACACCAATTAATTGCACTTCTTTTTAATTTAGCCTGTTTAAAGTCATCAGGAATAAAATGTTGGTGTAGAAAAACAGGGAAAATGCAGCATTTCTCTTTGTAAACATTGTAGTAAAAATTCAGTGTGAGCCAACTGTTATGTTTAGTATGTGCAACTCTACTGACAGATCTCTGCCGCAGACAGAAAAGATCCTCATATTGTTCTCTATAAGATAAATTGAATGAGAAAAAAAAAAGAGAAAACAATGATTACTGTTAATTGGGGGGGGTTCCCATTAGGCAGGTTTCTGCTAGAGATGCTCATTTTGGAGTACAGATCTCTGGGATGCCATCAGAGAGGCCAGTTTGCCTTTACCCTTTAACCAGGGAAACCCCCTGCAACTGAAGTCCAGCTCTTCAAAGGTAAAATGTCAGCTGTATATTTTGATTACAAAAACTTTACATAATCTTTAAAACAATTGAATAGTAGAGTGAGGACAACAGGCAGCTGCTGTCCATGTATAAACAATACTAAGAACATCAAAGCTGAGTAAATCCTGCCCAGCCTCGGTGTGAAGGATAACTATTCCTTTGATATATATTTTCGAGTGTCCAGGAATTTATCACTGGTGTTCTTCTCCTTACTAGTTTTGACCACAAAATGATTAAAACATTGGAGTCGATGGCTTTCCAAAGAGTACGTGGATCTTTGAAGGAATGAATTCCCCCAAAGACAGGCTTTGTGTTCTTAATATTTTAACATAGGTAGCAGGTGTTGCCAACACCCACATCTTACTTGATTCATAAGCTTGGTTTGAAGAGGGATGACATTAGTGGAGGCCTAATTCTGAGTCCAAGACATGGACACAAATACAATTAACAGTCAAGAATCAAACTGAGGAATGTTCCTTTCAGGGGACAATGAGGTATTGGAGGTTCTGTTTCCATTTATATTGGACGGGCGCTTTGTGCACTTTGTGTACATACAGCAATTACTTTGTATAGGGTAACGATGCGCTCACAGAACGCAAAAAGATTTTCTCAACACAGAAGGCTGTTGCACAAACACACAGAATATAAGCAGTGTGGAGGTGGTGAGGGGTCAGTCTGTAGATTGACTGGTTAAAAGATTTTTGTGAAGAAACCATTATATACTGAAAGCCTTCTGTCAAATGCAAAATATTCAAAGAGGGGAAAAATAGAAAAAAACAGGTTCATGGAATTATATGAACTCCTACAAAATAGACCATGAATGGCAAAATCAAAAGTCACACTTTTCAGGAGCAATGTCACCAGGAATTCCTTCATATATAATCCAGCACATAAAGAGGTGTAGTGATTTGATCGCTACACCAGATGCAGTGTCTGACTGACTTTTCTTTCATAGCATTCTTTGCAGTCGTGAGTTTATACATGTGATTTTGGTCAAAGAAAATAGATTCTCCTAAACACAAAAATCTGACATGATTGGATCCCACCAGCTGGATGAATCATGGAGGCTTTGGTAAACATTATATCCACTCTTCAACCATCCAAAAAGTGGTCAAGCAAAGACCCACAACTGAGATCTGAACAGTCATTTGGCCCAGCGTTCTCTTTAACAATGCATTGCCAAAATGGACACCAAAAATGCTGGTTATTTCATGTGGTGATAACAGTGCATGGAAACTGAAGCTGTCCAAATAAGACCAGCCTGCCCTGGACTGACACGCCTCTGCAGGCCTTGATCTCAAACCGCATTATTAATACAAAGGGCCTGTAATCTGTGTGAGTGTGCAAAATGTCAAAGCTACTGTCTTTGCCTGTCATTTTATGTTCATTTAATGCATTCAGTCTTACTGTGATTGCTGCAACTGCTACTTTCCCGCATTAGAGCGCCCCTCAATGGACAACTTGACCTCTTGAGGGATGAAGAAAGGGCGTGAGGAGCTGGAGGAGATGACAGAGGCCACCTCTTCATCCTTAGTCCCATGTCTTTGTAAGACAGGGACTGACCAGTGTCTCTGAGTAGCACTTATCAATGAAGACACTCCCCTCACTCCTTCCCCTGAGCAGGGGGTACCCTCTGTGTGCAAATAGTGACCGCTCAGGGTCCTTGTGCGCTCTGCTGAAGTCCTGTCTGGCTTGAAGAATGTGTCTCCAAGGCTTCTGCCCCTTACCTGCATGGGCTCCTCCTCCTCCACCACCTGCTCCCTCTCCTGATGTGTCCTTTCCATTCTACAGTGGGGTTGTGACCTCAGATACTGCGGCCCTGGTGGCCCCACAAGCTGGGAGAGCACACTAGTGGCAGTACTGGCTTTGGTGGGCTTTCTGGATGGTTGCTGCTGCTGCTGTTGGTTCTGCTGCTGCTGTTGTAATGTAATTGACACACAGACATCACCCACTTGCAAGAGGTGGCAAGGCAGCCCATAGAGCTGGGCTGTTCTATCAGGGCTGCAAGAGGACCAGCCTTGTCCAAAAACAAAAAAAGGATGTTCGGGTGGCACATCTACAGTCACCTTGCTCTGCTGTTCCCCGACAGTGAAATGAAGAGCCACAAGTCCTGGCCTCTGATGGCTCTTACGGATTTCCATCACCATGCTGGAGTCAATCTTCAGACCCCCACTCACCTCAGCACTCTTTACAAAGTCCTGGGTCTGTAAATCTTCTACCCGTTTCAGTTCCCCTGTGGCAAGCTGGATGATGGCTCCCTTCATGAAATGCGAGGGGTTTGAAGCAATGGAGGGAGTTGCTGGGGTCGTGACCATGCCTAGGACAGGGGTCAGCTGTGACTGCTGCTGCTGAGCAGCCAGATCCACTGCAGCCCTTTCTGGGAGGTACGTTTTCGCTGGAGGATCAGATGCTGTTGAAAATGTCACTGTCGTGGCTATTGCTGCAGTGACCACGTCATTGGATTGGCCTGTGTAATGCTGTTGCTGACTGTAGTCCAGGGGGACGAGGACTTGCTGCCCATTAGCTAATATCACAGCATGGTGCACTGGCTGCCCTAGCTGCTGCTGCTGATGGGGTGCTGCTCTGGGGACAGCAGGCTCAGCAGGGAGCGCATCATTGTACACAGTCCGGTCACGTCCCAACACGTCCTCCCCATGAGCTGCTGATGGGGTCACCCAACTTCGCTGGGCACTCTGAGACAAGTTCAGGGGGCCAGTGCATGCCTCTTTATGACTCCCAGTCCCACCCTGGACAGAAGTTAGATGCCCAACCACTTGCTGAACCTGGAGGATAAATGAAGACAGAGCACAAGTTAGCCACCTGTAATATTTGAGAAAATTCCCATTTTACAAATGGTTTTGTCACAAAATAATAGCCAAATGATTCATAGCTAACTTATGATTCATTCAATTTTGCTTGCTAAAACAGCAAAGATGGCAATTTTATGGTTTGGATCAGTGGCCTATGTACTGAGGAAAAAAAAATTATACACCACCCAATAACTGCTACAGGTGCATAACAGAAAGTGATCCACCCCCCAGGTCAACGAAAAGATCTCCGCGTGCCTGGCTGACATCTCCAGATGGATGGCCTCCAACCACCTCAAGCTTAACCTGGACAAGACCGATCTGCTGCTTATCCCAGCCAGGACCTCTCCTCTTCAAGAGCTCTCGGTTACTGTTGACGGCACCACAGTAACTTCCTCCACTTCGGTGAAGAGCCTGGGCGTCACCCTCGACAACAGGTTGGACTTCACCTCGACAACAGGTTGGACTTCAGCTCATCCAAAACGCAGCTGCTAGGCTAATCTACAATCTCCCCAAGTTCTCCCGCGTCACCCCCCTACTGAGATCCCTCCACTGGCTCCCAATCGCAGCCAGGATCCGCTCAAGACCCTGACTCTCACCTTTTCCGCTGCAAGAAAGACTGCCCCGACCTACCTCCAGGACCTCATCCTACCCTACGCACCTGCTCGTCAACTTCGCTCTGCTACATCCGGACGCCTCGCTCCACCCACCAACAGAACGAAAGGCCCACGCTTCTCACAACAACGCTTTTCCATCATCGCCCCCCAGTGGTGGAATGAACTCCCCACCCCCCTGAGAACAACTCCTTCAATCCAACCCTTCAGACGTGCGCTGAAGACACACCTCTTCAGACTCTACCTGGACTGATACCTCTCCCTCTTCGACCTTGTAACTTTGACGTTGAGAATCTGACTCCTGTCTTGTACTTGTTCCTCACTTACCTAGGTAGTATAGCGGTACTCCATTTTTTCTATAATTGTATTTGACATGCAATCCTAGTTCAGATTAGTCGGCTCGCGTCACTGACCTTGCGCTCAGCTTCAGCACTATTTGCATTGTATGACCTGTACACATCTTGCTCTTGTGCCTGTTGTTTGCTCACTATTTGCACTTTTGTACATCGCTTTGGATAAAAGCGTCTGCCAAATGAATAAATGTAAATGTAAATGTAAATGTAGAAGAATAAAGAGTGTAGCTGCATCCTGTTTACATGTCCCCAAGTGATTAATAAAAAATAATACCACCACAGACATGGTGTAACTCTGCACATACACTGAGGTCAGATTTTTTCAAAATAATATCTGTATTGCAAAGAATGATCCAAAGGAGGGTGCTTCTGCCTGTGCTTTAACACCTGCTGATGCTTGAGTGCTTCTAAGATTTCACATGCTAATATGTCAACAACGAAACTGACATGCTTCATAAATGTTATACAGGTGGTCTTCATTTTTATGACAAGTTTATGAACCAGTTTTCATATTCTCACTAGAGTTTAGAACTTAAAATTTGCAGCCTATGGTAGGTCAAAGTGATAAAGTGCAAAGACTACTTTGCAACAGTATATCTCAGTATATCTACTTTGCTCAGACATCTCATAGGATTTTGGTAGCCTACTACAACAATGTTAAAACTGCGGTATATAAATGTGGCTCTCTTGCTCATAATGAAATGAAGATTAATCAGTTCAAACAAAACAAAAATGTCCCTAGTGGAGTTTGTCATATTTCTTTCCCAGTACTGAATACTTAAAATTTAATATTTTTATTAAGCTATTAATATGCTTAGAGGTTTTACTGCAGCCTTATATAAAGATTATAACATTTACGATTTAATGCCCCCTTTCCAACTTTTTGGCAAAGGTTATTGCACAAATTTAACTGGTGTATAGATTATCCTATCCAACAGTCCCCTGACTAAATATTTTTTGTGAAGAAGCAGAGAACCTCAAAAACATTTACAGGTGTTATACTGCTCGGGGAACGACATTTTAATGACCATATTGGTTCATGTCCAGACATGAATTTAGAAGAACTAGGTCTAGATAGTGTAGTAGTGATTTTATGATTTGCTTTATATTATAAATAAATTATACATGTTAGTAATTTTAAAAAGAAGAATTGCATTATGAATCCAATGAAGCTTACAGGATCAGTATGCATCAACATGCAGTTTTTATAAGAAGAGGTACAGTAGCTAATACTTTAAATTTCCAAATTTCTTTCAATTAGCTCATCATTAAAATTCTAGCAAAGGCTGGGACTCATGGAAAATAAATTAGAATGTATAAATGTTAAAATGTTTCTCCTTATTCAGTGAGAAGACAAAACTAATAGGAGCAAAAGCTGACAATCCCCTGGTCCCCTTGACCACAGTCTGGTTTCCGCTCAGCTCTGGGTGGGACGACAAGCCAGACAGCAATCTCTGCTTCTTCCCAGCACTGTCAGTGTGAGTCTGGATTGCCAAATCAACACACACAGCATAGTTAATAAGGAAGGAAGTGAAATGGTACAGGGAAATGGAGCAACTTCAGCTGTGCCACTACAAGGGCAAAGCAAAAGGAAGTCCTTCAAACTACTTTCAAGAATATTCTACAGCCACATCTGTCATTTTAGGAAGCAATAAAAACTGCAAATTCCACCGAACTACTCGCCCAAAATTCATAAAACATTACTATCTACCTAAACACTTCAATCCTGGTACAGAAAAACTGCTGTCTCAGCAAGTGTTCCAGCATCTCAAATGATATGAATTATAAGGCATTCATTCGGTAACGTATGACTCCCATAATGCACACACAACAAGGATTCATTTGTGACAATGGAAATATGAAAGAGGAAAGACAGATTTTTGAAAACACAACATTAACTCCCATGCCATATTCCGTTATTCCTTTATGAAAAAAAATTCCACTAATTATTGAATACTGAGTCAAAGATATGAAACTACTGGATACTAAACTATGAGGACAATGGTTCCTTTCAGAAACTGAGCATGCAACAGTTTAAGATTCACTGCAGACACAGTGCTGCTTACCTCCAGGTCTGTGTCTGGTGTGCTGCGGTGCGCTGGCGAGCCCCTCTCCTCATGTCTTCGGGTGGCAGGGGATCTATCCTGCAGGTGGTCTTCCGTAGTGGAGCTGGGTACCACGTGTGGTGGCCGTGTGCCCCTAGAAGAGTAGTCAGAGTCCTGCAGCAGCTCCCTCTCTCCCTGTTGCTCCTCCTCTCCATTCACCTCCTTATCTTGCTCCTGCTGGGCATTATGAGAGTCTCCAAATGATAATGCTGCAGGGACCTCCCTGGACCCTGGGTGGTAGAACACTGGCACTCCCCTGGGGCTCACCTCACTGGCAGGCAGCCCTCCCACAATGCCCACATGCTGCTGTGCTGCCTGGTCTGGGGACAGGACCAGTGGGACACTGCCTGCTGTGGCAACTTTGGTGAAGGTATGGCCTGAGGTCGAAGGCTGAGAGGGAGAAGAGGCAACACCCTCCTGAAGGACTGATGGATAGGGAAGCAGGTGCGAGACGTGGTGGGGCTGTGGCACTGCTGACTGAGGAGAAATCAGAGAACTGGGAACAAAGCCTGGGGGGACGGCATAAGGGACTGCATATGGTGAACTGACAAACTGCAGAGAGGAGTGAGGGATCTGGGCATATCCTAGAGGGGAGTAGGGAAAGAGTGGGGAGGGGACAGTGTAAGCTGGAGAGATGTGGCTCAACACTGGGTGAAGGCTGGTAGGTGAATAGGTGACGGAGGGGAGGGCTACTTTGTACAGCATGCCATACTGGTCAACTGGTAAACCAACGGCATCAGTGTTTTCCACACTGTACTGCAGCCCAGGCTGATTCTGCATCCACTCCCCAGATGCATTCCCCCCTCCCTGGATTTCACCACCTGTGGAGCCTGAGCCGTGGCTGGAGGTCCCTTCATCTCCTCCACTTCCTCCTCCACCTGTACCTCCTCCGCCCCCTGTACCACCACTGCTGCTGCTGACTGGCAGATCCCGCTTCTTGGGTGGCAGGCACTCCTGATTGCGCTCATGGGTAGGCTTCATGGCGGTCCTAGATGGAAGGGGGCAGGCTGTCTCACTGCAATGGGCAGGGAGCAAAGTCTGTCAGTAGGATAGCTACTGGACCTAGCTCCAATAACCGCCTGCTGAATGGACCTGCTTCACCTGGAGAGAGAGGGGAGTTGGGGGGGGGAGAACTGTGACTCCCACCTGATTGGAGTTCATACACAACATCAACAATAACACTGCAAAGGCAGAAATTACTCAATATTCAGAGAAACATTATAACAGAGTGTTGTCTTCTGTTGTAAGTATGTTCATGTTATAACACATACACTTATATGCTGGAACACTATACATTTAACCTAACCCTGACCAAAAAAATTGCTGAGTGTGTTGGATCAAAATATGGCTATAATGGCATACCTTACTTAAATTTCCTATCCAGTCTGCATCATAGAGCAATCTAACTATGGCAGTCATGTCCCTAAACCTACCGGATGACCCGCGCACTCTGTTACAGGACTGTGGACTGTGGTACGCAGCAAAGAGTAGCTTAATCGCTTTCAGATGATTCCAACCTCCAGGCCCTTTCTCCTGGGCAAATTACATTGTCTTGTCTCATGATGGATCCATGATTCCACTTCGGCTAACTGAATTAGCCGAAATACAAACGTGCAGTAACCAGAGCAGCAGGATAACTGAGTGGGAGTCTTGTGGTCTCACCACAGCAAGTTATGAGGACTGTATCAGAGAGCATCAGCCAGAACCCCCCAAGACGCCGCTAAAATCGTACAAAGCGTCCCTTTTATTGCATGCGAGCCACAATATTACCGACCTTATACCGATTTTTAAAGTTTCCCCAGCTTACTAAACGGCCCACGAATCATGTAGCAGTGAAGTTAATCTATATACTTTCACGCGTGCACTAACCCCGGGTAGAGCAAAGACAGCAGTCTAGGTTTCCCGAACCACTGATGCTACACCACAACTACACAGAAAGCCGAAATACGTTAGCCTTATACAAACTCTCAAATAAAACCATGTCTCTTGATTTTCGTGAGTAATACGCACATAGATTTCACCGAATAAAACCAATGCGTCTTCCAAAATATAAAATGGCTTGATATAAAAGACTGGTTGCTAGTTAGATATATAGGTAACGCTGAATTACAGACAAGGACTCCCTGCTAGACTTTCACAAGTCAGTGTTTCTGTTAGCTGATGAAACTTATGGTCTTGAATCATTCTAAGCAATGTCTTCTGACAGATCACATCAACGCTGTGAAAGTAAATAACAGGGAGGTCAGCGAAAGAACGAATGGTTAATTTGCTAGCGATGCTACTAGCTCGCTGGTTTGCTTCGCAGACCACCATCACTTGTTTCCTTTAGGTAGCTATATAATTAGGTACCTATATTGTTAGCATTCAGATTATTTTCACTCACCTCTCCATGGCATTTTGCAGCTGTATCCAGTGGTCTGTGCCGTTTGTGTGTTAGCTGGATAATATTTTTATCGAATCACATCTTATAAATCCTGCCCATTTCACAACTCAGCAGGTAAACGCCAGCGGCGCTGCAATATGACGTCGCCCGGGACATACTCGGCTTCCTGTATGACTTCATATTTGGGGCTCAAAGCAGATGTTGTCTGTACGTGCTGATCTAGGACCAGGTTCCTCAACCACAGTTAAATCTTTTACCATTATAAACTAAACAGAAAGCTGCTTCTAGATCAGCACTTACGGGTAACTTCTGCCCAGAGCGCTTTTGTTACTAGAATAAACTTAAAGTAACCAAATGTCTTTCTTTAGCTCCCCCTTCAGATGGGAAGACCCGATTTATTTTCACCTAGTGGCATGCTATTTTCCTAGCATGCCACTAAATAGTCATGTCTTGCCAGAGATAAAAAAAAAAAAAACAATAAAGATGCCTGACACCATATTTAGTATTGACATGAACCCTTTCTAAAAATCATACTGCCAACCACCCTTGACCCAATGATGCGGAACCAAACGATCAGATCACAGCTACCTTTTTCCATAGAAAGTTCAAATACTAAAATATTCCGGAGGTTCAAACAAGATAACTGATGATGATGTGATCGGAGTTGTTTCTGTACAGGTCTTTTTCCCTCTCTTTGGCATGTATGGTATTGGATTGTGTCTGCTAGCAGCTCAGTTGTGGGTTGGGCAAGGTCTGGCGCAGAATTGATTCTCGTATGAGGACATAACGTAAGCTTGCGTTGGCCGTATGGGCAGTATTTGCGGAAGAAAGAATAATTTCAACAGCGAAACACAGGTAATGTAGCGGTATTTTTCTTTATATACCAAGATAGCTTGTTAGGAAATAGGATGGTCAGCTCGCTGGATACTATATAATGTCATTTGTTTACTAGTTCCTTAAATAAGTTGGACTTGATAGATTGCTAAGAAGCAAGCTTAGCTGGAAGATGTTTCAGTGATTACTGAGTTTAGGAAAATTACTTCCTGGTAGCTATTACTAGCTAGCTATAAGCGGACGAAATACATTAGCCAGACAATAAAACAGCCAAATGTTCGCACGATTGCCAGGCTCCGGTGATCGCTGTTTGACATTCTCTTGAATGCTGCAAGCATAAATAAACCGAGTTAGTCCGAGCAGTAACAACATTAGATAACGTTACCTAAGAACAGAGTGTGATTAAAAAAGCCTAGCTAGCTTGCTAAAGGTTGTTGCTTTCAAGTACAGAAAACAGACAGTCCGTGTAGTTTAAGTACAAATAACCAACTAGACTCAAACTAGCTGGCGAAATAGTCGTAGCTACCTTTAGCTATCTCAGTCAGTAGCTTGCGTGAGCGGTTGAAGAGTCGAAAGGCTCAGAGCCGGTTAGATAGCTAAGTTATTCTTCATTTTGTGGCTAGCAGTAGAGCAGTGCAAAGGTAATTCTCTCTGTATTTTATCTGGTTTTGTAGTGGTTATTGAAATTGATGTCCCATTCATTTTAGGTCACACTGAGTGAGGAAATATACTTAGCTGTATGCCTAGAGAACAGATATTACAAATGTTCCATTTACTTTGCTGGCATATTGTACATCCAACTGTGAACTCTTACAGCTGATCGACCCCCCGCTGAATGAGTGTTGAATCCTCTCCACAGTGAACAGTCCACTATGCTTGGTGTTGGATTCAAAGCAGAGCGACTTCGAGTTAATCTTCGGCTGGTCATCAACCGGCTTAAACTCCTCGAGAAGAAGAAAAGTGAGGATCTGTCCTACCTGTACATACGATCTGTTACCTCTACTTAACTTATGTCCTGTGCCAATGTTATTTTATTTATTTATTTTATTTTTTAAGAAAAAAGCTATTTAAAACGATCTTGGATTCTTCTTGAAAATAATCATTTTAGCGCTATGAATAATTTCACTATACAATGACAGGGTATTGAACACCTTCTAACATATGCAATCGCTACTGCGTGCTGGGTCTTAACGCTGCCATTCTAATCGCACGCTGTCTATTTCTCTGCAGCCGAGCTCGCTCAGAAAGCACGGAAGGAAATTGCAGATTACTTGTCGTCGGGGAAGGATGAAAGAGCACGGATCCGGGTGGAACACATCATCAGAGAGGACTACCTGGTGGAGGCCATGGAGATTCTTGAGCTGTACTGTGACCTGCTGCTTGCTCGTTTCGGCCTCATCCAGTCCATGAAGTGAGTGTGTGAGAGAGCCTACCAGGCACTCAGTTGTCATTTATACCTCCTTTGTGCTTTGTGTTGGCTCACTGCTCAAGAGCATAAATACATTAAAAATAGATGTTTCATTCATCAGCTCTCATCATGTTACCCTGAGATCAGAAATGGTATTACACACATTGTTTCAACTGTAATTAATTAAGAAAACAATTCCAAATAACAGTTAAAAACTTGAAATGGTACTGCCAATATAAGAATTCATAAGAATGTCACTCTTTCAACAAAAAGTGGCAGATTAAGCATTGTCAACATATTCTTTACCTGTATTATTTAATTAGCACTGATTTCCCATTTCCTGCACAGGGAACTTGACCCTGGCCTGCAAGAGGCAGTGTCCACTCTCATCTGGGCTGCTCCTCGCCTACAGACTGAAGTCTCTGAACTGAAGATTGTGAGTACAAAGTTGTGCTAAAATAGTTGTGTAAAACAACAGAAAAATGGCCTCCGTATATATATTTTTTGTTAGAGTTACAGTACCTTGTAAAAATTGAAGACATAAAACTAATGCAGTAAATTTGTGGTTGGCTCAATCTCAAAGTTGATATACAGTGTTTACGAACACAGTTGTGTACTGTCTCTTGGTTCAGGCTGACTTTCTGCTCCTCACATAGGTGTCTGACCAGCTGTGTGCCAAATACAGCAAGGAGTATGGCAAGTTGTGTAGGACAAACCAGATTGGAACTGTCAATGACAGGGTAGGCTTTGAGAATTATTGATAATCATAAAGCGATCTGTGTGTTATTTGCACAGTTTATCTCACTGACCTTCTCCTATTTCTGTGAAGCTGATGCACAAGCTGAGTGTGGAGGCCCCTCCAAAGATCCTAGTGGAGCGCTACCTCATTGAGATTGCCAAGAACTACAACGTGCCATATGAGCCAGATGCTTTGGTCAGGGTGAGGGCCACAGACTGCCTCTGTTCCTCCTTGCAAGAAATCTGCGTTTTCCAATGGAAGGACATCTTAACCATTGCCTTTTGCTGCATGTCTTTCTGTTCTTATTACAGCCTGAGGTCTGCCCAGGTGAGGAAGCCGACCTCATAGATGTGGACAATGACAGCAAGAAGCCAGGGGGCGGAGGTGGGGGTGGCGGAGGGTTCACTGCACCACCTGCTGCCATACCCACGTCGATGCCAATGCCCATGCCTACTGCCTTTAACTACCCATCTCCCAAAGGATCAGTAAGAATGCCTTTTTTCTTGAGTACAGTTTTTCTGAACCCTGGTCCTGGGGTCACTGTCTCAATTAAACATAATTGGTGGTTAAATTGATTGCACCTTTGATGAAATAATTACTCCCAATAAAGGTGAATACTAGTCTGGAATATTCTTTAAAAATGACAATTTTTATTTGGAAATGCCTTTTAATAGAAGAACTCTTCCAACAGCTTATATCTGTAACAAAGTATTTATAGCTGGTGTTAGGGAAGTGATGTCAAATCTAAGTAACTGTTCAATTAAAAGCACATTCAAACCTTATTATCTGAGAGCTCAGCTGAAAAGAAAACCAGCATGTACCCAAGATCAGGGTTGCGAAACACAGCTCCAGTCTAACACAATATCTGATTTCCATCATAAACACTGTTATTTATATTTCAAGGCTGTACTCTCCACCCAGGCTCATTGATGTGATGCATATTGTGATTAATTGCAACACTTTAAAGAAATAATTAGAAATGATTATTTAAATAATATGAAAATATTTACACAATTTTTCCACTCCAAATACTATGAGACTGAGGGTCTAACTTATTTTTGCTCAAGGAGCCCTTCGTTGGCCCTGTGGGCACGTACGATGGCTTTAGCAACTTCCAGCCTCCAATAAGAGGAGGGCAGCCACCACAACTGCCCAGCAGTCCCCCTACCTATGAGTCCGTAAGTGAATGTGCCCCCCTTCCCCCAGACAGATGGACAGCCAGCCCATTCACCTTTCAGGGAAGAGCAGTTTGGTACTTTGGCATTTTTGAGTGAGCTTGTGATGCTTTTTATTTCAAAAAAGTAACCCAAATGGAAGATCAGGCATGAACCATGAGTAATACTAACTGACTACTGTCCTTCTCTGAGCCTCCTATCCAAGGTGTAGCATTCAGTTTTATGCTTTATCCAAATATGTTTCCTTTCTTATGTAAGTTTTGCTTCATGCTTATTAATGTTTGCTGTGCATCATCACCTTTTCAGTAATGCAGTGATTATGGAATAATCTGTGTCTAACACACTAACTTACCTCCCAGTCTACAATTTCTGTTACTGACCTGTGAATTACTCAATAGCAGTGGCTTCACAATGCTTTCAGTGTTTTGGTTTTATTAGTCACTGAATTTGTAGAGAGTAAAATCTGGAAAATTCAGTCAACATTTTACAACAAGTGTAATATATTTATGTCTTTTTAGATCGATGAATTGTCTAGCAAACCTTCTTTTCCTCCCCAGGAATCTGGTAAGTTAAAGGTCTTGATATACTATGCTTTGTGGTTAGAATTAAACAGATTTTAAAGAGTAAAGAAAGAGTAGTGTGACTGATTCCTACATCTTTTTTTACTGTAGAATTAAACACATACAGGCATTTCAATGAGGATCAGCAGTCCTCTACCTCATTAAAACACATGGGTGTCTCCTCAGGTCCTGGCCCCTCCTCCCAGATCTATGACAACACTGCCCTTCCTGAGCTGCCCTCAGTTCCTGACACACTTCCTGCTTCTTCTTTTGGTGGAAATACTGCACCTTCAGATGACATCGACTTTGATGACTTGTCACGACGTTTCGAGGAACTGAAGAAGAAAACTTAATTCTAAAGTATCCCCAGGATTCTGTAATCTGTTAATGATGTCTGTTAATGCTATCTGCAAAGGGTAAAGCACTGGTCAATTTAGGATATGAATTCTGTCTTGAAGTTACTGTCTCTCTTCTTATAACCGATCCCGATTTTATCTTATGTCATTTTAAGACAAAAAGGTTTCTTACTAATGGCAGTTTGTCTTTAGAAGGAGATGCAATGTGAAGGAAAATCTTACTGACAGTTAAAATCATCTCTTAGCTGTCAGTACCAAACCTTTTAAATCCAAGCTGCTTCTAAGATGACATCACGCAGGAACTTTTTCAATAAGCAGTTTGGATGTGTAATGACCTTTTTAATAGCATCTGCTTTAACTTATAGTGCTATTTGTAGAATAGTTGTAAAGCTAAGTCAGCATGCCTAGTCATGTGGAAATACAGTTGATAACCATGATGCAAATATACACATCTTGGAATGGAAAGCTAGCTGCAAAGGACACTGTGGGGATGACAAACATGATACTCCAAATAGGCTGTGCATCCACTTTGCAGTACAGCTGTGAACCCAGAATAACTCACGTTCCAGCTTGCATGTGGGGTTTTTCCACCATTTTTTTCAATTTGTCAGTTTTAGGAGTAATTATACCTGATGTTTTTCAGAGCCCAGTCTTAAATTTATAAAACTCTTTCAGATGCTATGACATTATTAATGGGCTTGTATCTATTAAACATGAATATGCATGTTTATGTAAAGAATGAAAATTGATGAAGGAATGGTTTCCATTAAGAGTGGAATAGCCTCCTGTGTCAGTCAGCACTATGCAGGACAGCACTTTCTGTATAAGTATGGTACTGGGGAACTCTTTATTCAATGTATCAGAAATGGCCAATCAGACTAGCCTGCTATCCTGTGGTGGTTGAGTGTTTAGGAATAATCAAAGGTAAAGATAGAAAGGGTAACTCTTTGTTACTTACCATGGCTAGCGTGCATCAGATTGCACTGAACTGGTGACATGCAAAATGGTAAACATTTGTGACGTTATAGGGGTGGGAGGTGCAATGATTAATTTTGTAAAACATGGGGTAGTGTTAGATTATTACCCACTGGAATGACTGTTTTATCTGTACAATGCTGAGAAGATGAAGTTATATGATTGCAACAGCATAAAATGTATACTGTATGTTACTATATATGTTTCCTCTTTTCCTAAGCTGTCTTTAGTAAATATTTATGTTTTCAGATCCACATAAGATCATTTCATATGTTGACATTTTTAGTTATAGAGAGGAAAAAACATTCTAATTCTAAAAGACAACACAGGGTGAATTACCAAAAATTCTGCATTACAGCAAAGGGTGTCAAGTTATCTGGACATTTATTACAGTGTACAATAGAAAAGAGATAATTAAGATGCTGTGTTGATAGTAGACTAACCACACAGAATGATATTGTGTCATACCACCCTTAGTTTGTGTTAGCTGTCCTCCATAGCTAGCCTTTGCATTTCATATTTACGCCTTTAATGAACTATTCTGTCAGTTTGGCATTTGTGTTCATTATACTCAGTTCAAATGATATCACTTTTGATGTCAGTTTTGTCTGTTTACTTAGCGGTTTCAAGCTTTCTGGAAATGTAAAGCCTTTTGAGTGTTTAATTTGTGATTTTGTGATCATAACAGTTTGTGGTTATTCTCTTCCTGGTTGCAGGTGAATGACTCTACTGTAGCTCTTCATTTAAGATATGTTCAGATCTATTCAACACTAATGTGTTATAACCTGTTACAAATGTTGTCATTTAATCCATTTTTGAAGTATTACATTTAAATGTTTGATACCAATTATAAACTCTCTAATAAGAACACATTTTAGCCACAAAATACTGACATTATCTAAAAAGATGTTCTCCTCCAGGGCATAATAAAGGAAATATTTATAAGTATGACATGTCCTGAGTTTTTCCCCCCACATATTGTATTGTTACCAGAATGCTTTGATTGTAATGACATCTGCTATGACATCAGATGTTTTAGGGTGTCAGTTTAGGTGATTTATTCATTCTAAAGATTACACACTTTAACGTAATAGCCTTTCCACAAGTTTTGACCTATTTATGCAATTGCCTTACATCATTTTAGATATAATATTAGGTTTTAATGGGATATTACGTTTGTAACATCTCTAGAAATAGTATTTCTCAATACTAAATACTTATTACTAAATGCTTTCTTCATCACTGCCACAAGAGGGCAAGCTATGTACACTGGTTAAGCAAACCTTTATGAATGCTAGTGACATGTATGTGAATTTTGTGTGTTTCTCAGTGTGCTGGCATATGTCTTTGTGTTCTCTGTGCCATATCACACATATCAGTGCTGAACACCCTGTTCAACAGTGGCACAACATACAGTTTTCAGCACTGTATATCATTGTTCCATGCCGTCTGTTCATGTGTGGCTGTGTTCTTGTGATATTATGCTATTCTTTCTTCTACTTTTTGAGTATGTAGTGCAGGTGTTATCCTGTCTTCTGCTGCTAAGCTCCTGTGGTATTTTGTTGAAGCTAAGACTCTGTGCATTACCTGGGTCTTATTTATCTCTGCCCTACTATCATGAGCCCCCATGAGCAACTGCAGCCCCCTCACAGCACTGGGGAGAGAGACACCAAGAAAGGCTTTGACAGACAGGGAACCCCTGCCAGGCACTGCATCTCTCCCTCAGACCTAAAGCTAAAGTGACTCTCTACAGGGTTAGCTTGCGGTCTGAGCACTTAAATGGTATTGATCATTTCTGAAGAAAAGAAGTCAAATACATTTGTCACCTCTCAGGTACAGCTTAGCAGCACTGGGTGTTTTAATCTTGCGACAGAGAGGAGCAAAGAGATTGGGTTAACCAGGGTATTGCACTCTGTGCCCCTTGTCACAATCTTGGTGTGACTGATGCTGCTGACCAGGGTGATGACAGCAGGGTAAAAGGGGGCGAGAGGCATAGAGACCAGCAGAGAACACAAAAAGAGGATACGTTAGGTTACAGTCAGTATAGCTCTTGTCCAAAGGCACACATCCCTCATATGAAACTAGAATGTGATGTTGATCCAGGCTTGGTGCCAGGAGAAATACAGAGGGGTGCAATTGTAATCCATAGGGGTGCACAAAAAGTCAGAAATACTATGTAGACATCGGGATACAAGGAGAAAACTGGTGGTGCACTGAGGTCCGTCTGGGTACCCCCATAATGCCAGGCCTGTGCTGATCAAAGCGCAGGCCAAGAGAACACCAGCATGCTGATGAGGATGAAGAATGTTTGCATTGACATGCAGCACAAGGGAAGACTGAGGCTGAGTCACATTATGTACACAACTCTTGGGGACACCAGGAAGATCACCGCTCCCAGAGGGTTAGATTGAGTTCCACCCTCAACGCTGAGGTTTCTGGGGGTATCAGACTCAATCAACTTTAATTAAATATTTTAGCAAGCTATAGATTGCTTTTTTCTGCATAGGTGAGATAAGGACTCATTGAATATTTAAACATATTCATATTATTGAACCAAATAAATAAAGCCGTAGTTAATTTGAGGGAGCGATATAAGACCATCCTAGTCCCTTTCACCCCCTAGTCCCCATTACAAATTTTTGATTATATACCCGATTATGAAGTTTATGTAGCCACTTGCTACAACTGTCTATTGATACATTTTATGAAAGTTAAACTGAGTCTGATGCAGGCAATCAATTCTTTGGACAGAAACCCTTTGAGTAAAGCTCCTACCTCTAGCTTGACCACCCTTTGGTTCCTGGATTTTGACCATTCATAAACTTAAGACTTATGCCTAAGAGTTTTAAAGGCTTGGACCTAGCAATTTTGTTTTAATCATTGCTGCAGCAACAAAAGTTGGCAGGCATAAGAAAACTGCAAATAAGCACATTAATATCACACATTTTTTATTATTTCAAGTTGTAATATGGAGACCAGCTGACAGCTCATTTAACTTTTTTTAAACATGATGCCCCTGTCATAGATACACAAGTGTTTTACCAAGGGTTAGAGGGACTTTAGTGAAGACAAAAGCACCTTGCCTAAATACAGATTTTTTCCAGCAGAAATATACTGTGGAATATATTTCTCAGCTCCAACTTTAAATTGCTTATTGATGCCTACATTTTATATTTATGCATTTTAAATAAAAGATTTCACACATTGACTTTGGGGAAATGAAGCAGAGAAATGGATATTTAACAATCTGCCACACTGTATAAATTTAAGTATTGTAACACTAGCACATTTGCTGACCAATATTCAACAATCCCTACATTACATGGAGATTCCCAGAACAGAGATGTGAAACAAAATGACAAAGATATAGCTATAAGGAAACATGCCCAGATAACATTCTGCATGTGATTACATAAATTGTGTGTAACAATTCAATGAATAAATATAGATTTATTGAAATAGAGAATATATCACACAGCACAACACAGTGCTGTCATTCAATACTCAATTTATGCTGAATTAGAACAAAACTACCTGTTACAGTGCTTTTGTTACAGGTAGCTCAGAGCTCATCTTGAAATAACTTCTGTAGTACACTTATTATTATTATTATTATTATTATTATTATTATTATTATTATTATTATTATTATTATTATTATTATTATTAATATTTCAAAGCCTCAATCAAATCCCCTTGAGTCTCCCTTTGCTGCAACAAAATATTAAATATGTTATGTCCTCCAATCTTTTGTTTAACACACGGAGCCAGTCTTTTGCCCTTCTGTGTACTTTTTGAGCTCAATTGCCATGGTCCATTTTATATCACTTGCATGAAATTATACTCAGCCTCCATGTTATCCCACTATTTTCCCATAGGCAAAGCTGTGAACAAGACACACAGCACACTTTTCTGTTCAGTTCTGTTCCTATTTTATTCAACATTACTCCTGCTTGATCCTCAGTTCTTGGTGCTTGCATATAATTTTACACCAAAATTTGAAGTGTAATCATATTTTTGTTTGTACTTACAGCCAACTGAAGGTGTTCGCACATGCGCAGAAAATTCAAGTGGAATGACGATTGCTTCTCTGTCTCTCTAAGATTGGCTTGTCAGGGTAAGTAAAGGTGACATGTCTCTCTCTCTCTGCCCTTTTGAGCATTGTCTTGTCAACATCACCTGGTACATAAAAATACTTATATTCTCACAAAAGTACAGACCTTTCATGTTGGATGTTCATCATATTCTGTATATTGTGACAATGTTGAGCCATAGGTGGTTAAAAGGCATGCTTTCTTATTTACAATAAGAATAACATTTAACAACAACAGCAACATAATAATAATAATAATAATAATAATAATAATAATAATAATAATAATAATCTCTAAACCTCAGATGGCTGCAAGCCTCAAGTGAATGACTTACCATGGCAGATGTTAAAGCCCTGGAGTGTTACTTAGGGAGAACTTGGTCCAAGTCCACACTCTGGTCAAAAGGGTCATTATGAGTAAGATGGTCACCCTAAACTGCAGTAACCAATAAATTAAAGGTCACTATTTCCTACAGATAGTTCAGTCATCTGTAGTCCAAGAAAATAGAGATGATATTATAAATATAATTATAATCACAGCCTCCAAGGGTTATTTTTGTTTGTTTGTATGACAAAGTGTGCCAGTGCCCCACACATAAAAACAGGAGATTTGTGATCTAAACGTCACAAAGACACCAGCATGGACAGGGACACAAACCAAAATTGAATACCTTTGCAACAATTCATCGATGTTCTCCAGGTGCACAGACCCATATTTAATCACACACTAATTGGGTCTGAACAGGTGTGGCTAATGGCCACAGGTGTGACTAATGGCCAGCCCACCCCCACACACACACACACACACACACACACAATTGCAATTTTAAAAAGTTAACTTTTTACAAAGAAGGTCGTTAGAAAAGTACAACAATTATTCATTTTGGAAATGTGGGAAACACGATCCTCATTAAAAGTTACACAGATGTTGTGCAAATGTAAAATTGTTGACTATGAAACATTTTTTCCTGTCTGCATAGTTTATATGGGGATAGGTGAAGGCTCCTCTTTCACACTGACCAAAATAATGCTTTAGAACTTTTCAAGAAGCACCATCACCTGTGATCACCTTATTTATTTCACTTTGGAACCAACCAAAACTCCTTCTATAATCTCCCCTGAGGAATATCAATCACAATGTCAGTCCTGCTTTTAAACCCATTTTGTTCTGTCACAAAGAGGGCTGGAGGTGTTGAGTTCAGATAGAGTTCACATTGACCAGCTTGATTAATCCTCTGACTTTTTCCATTATGTAGTTGGATAGAGAAAATGGAACACCCTCACCCTCACTGAACCCTTCAAGAAAACCTGCACAAGGTTTTCCTGGGTCCAGGTAAATGTAGAGTAAAAAGATGCACGCATAACTTGAAATGAAATACTTCCACTATGTGGGAGGGGTTAAGAATGTGAATCACAGTCTGTACTCACATGCCAGTTCTTTTGCATGTTTTACATTTGCCCCACTAAATACGCCTACAACCTGATCTCATGATCCAAGCAAGAAAAGCATCAGTATCGGACCTTTATGGTACCTGAATCATAATCAGAATCAGAACTTTATTCGCCAACAGGGTTGGGGAGTAACGGAATACATTTAATGGCATTACGTATTTAAAATACAAAATATGAGTAACTGTATTCCGTTACAGTTACCATTTAAATTAATGGTAATCAAATTACAGTTACATTTTAAAAAATATTTACATTACTAAAGGCATTACATTGGATTTTTTTTCATTTAATTTCATTTATTTTTTTCATTTAATGTTTATTAAGTTGGAAAATCTATCCAATGATAGGCAACTCCCGGGTGTATCTCCCATATGCCCCTCACGAAAAAAAAAGAAGAAAGAAGCACGCAAGCTGCTTGACTCACAAGACAGTAGAATGGAGAGTGACAGAAAGCAACCAGCGAAATACTGGGACCATTTTACTTTCAAATTTGGCAAAGGTCGCAACATAACAGTGCAATGCAAACTGTAATCTAAGTAATCTAACAGAATATGTTACAAATGACATTTTAGGGCAAGTATTCTGTAATCTGTAGTGGAATACATATTAAAAGTAACCCTCCCAACCCTGTTCGCCAAGTACAAATGTACAAGGAATTTCTCTTGGTGCAGGTGTCGACATTGAAAACATAAATACAGACAGAACTATACAATATAAAACAATACAATAGAATACAATACCGTTAAAGAAACTGTGCAATCAATGCCTTTGGTTATGTACATTTGTGCAATATCTTATACAGTTCCATTGTGGGATGTGTGGGATGGACAGTTAAAGTGCAACTGTGCAACTGGACAGGGGGCGGATATGGGAAGGGTCCTTATTTCAGAGGATTACAGCCTGGGGAAAGAAGCTGTTCAGGTGACATGTAGTCCTAGTCTTTATGGATCTCACTCTTACTCTGCGTTTAGAGGGTTCAGACATGATTTTCCCCACCCTCTTCCTCATCCTGGACAAGTACAGGTCTGTGGGGGGGGGGCTGACGGCCAATAATCTTCTCTGCACATCGCACAATGCGCTGTAGTTTCCGCTTAGAGTGCGAAGATGCAGTTCTGAACCAGACGGAAATGGAGGATGTCAACATTGATTCAATAATGGCTGTATAGAATTGGACTAGTAGCTCTTGTGACAGCTTGTATTTTTTGAGCTGTTGCAGGAAGTACATACGCTGTTGTGCTTTCTTGATTATTGTGATGATGTTCCCTTCCCACTTGAGATCCTGTTGGATGATGGAGCCGAGGAATTTATAGGACTTCACTCTGCTGACCATGGTGCCATGTATTGCCAAAGACGGGTGTGGGTGTGACAGGTTGTTAGCTTCACACCATGACACCAGATGGTTTACATTTACATTTACATTTAGGTCATTTGGCAGATGCTTTTATCCAAAGCGACTTACAAGTGAGGAACAACAAGTAAGTAAGTCAAGGAAAGTAGAAAACAAAGGTAAACAAGGTGAAAACAAACAAATAGTTACAGGAGAAAAAAGTGCGAGCCAAAAAGTGCGCGGAGATGGAATTGTGTTAGAGTTGTTAGAAGTGTTTAGGAGAGGAGGTGCTCTCGGAAGAGCTGGGTCTTCAAGAGGTTCTTGAAGATGGAGAGGGATGCCCCTGCTCTTATGGCATAAGGTAGCTCGATCAACCAGCAGGGAACTACATATGAGAATAGTCTGGACTGAGATTGCTTTGTGTGTAGGGATGGCAATGCTAGCCGATGTTCCTGGGAGGAACGTAACGGCCGAGAAGGAGCATAAGTCTGTATGATTGAGCTCAGGTATGTCGGAGCAGACCCAGAGGTCACTGTGTAGGCAAGCATGAGAGACTTGAATTTGATACGGGCAGCCACGGGTAGCCAGTGGAGCTCAATGAGCAATGGGGTGACATGGGCCCTTTTGGGCTGATCGAAAACCAGACGCGCCGCCGCGTTCTGAACCATTTGTAGTGGTTTCACCGCACATGCTGGGAGGCCAGCTAGGAGGGCATTGCAATAGTCGAGGCTGGAGATAACCAAGGCCTGTACCAGAAGCTGGGCAGCATAGTCAGGTAGGGACGGATTTTGCGGATATTGTAAAGTGCAAAGCGGCACGACCGAGAGACTGAGGCAACATGGTCAGAGAAGGATAATTGGTCATCAGTCATGACGCCCAGGTTTCTTGCAACCTTAGAAGGGTTGAGAGTATTTGAGGCAAGCTTTAAATTGATGCTGTGATGCATGGATGGCTTGGCTGGGATGACCAAGAGTTCAGTCTTAGAGAGGTTTAGCTGAAGGTGGCGAGCCTTCATCCATAGGGATATGTCTTCAAGACAATCCGTGATCCGCGCCGAGATTGTGGGGTCATCAGGCGGGAACGACAGATATAGCTGGGTATCGTCTGCATAGCAGTGATACGAGAAGCCATGCGAGCGGATAACCGGGCCCAGAGAGATGGTATATATTGAAAAGAGGAGGGGCCCTAGCACTGAGCCTTGGGGTACCCCTGTAGGGAGGCGATGACATGAGGACGTCTGTCCTTGCCATGACACGTTAAACGGCTTCCTTACCTAGTGATATTAATATAGACGTCCTGTCAGAAGCTGGGAGTACAAGACTTGTTTTTGGAAGGCTAGAGTCAGGCATACAGAGAACATGACCAGTCCATCTAAGTTCATGTTGTGCGATGGTGGCAGTGATGGTGGGCACGTTAGCCTCCTCAAGGACGCTGGTGTTAGTGCGCTTATCCTCCCAGCTGATCCTCAGGATTTTTCTGAGGCACCTCTGTTGGTATGCCTCAAGTGCCTTCAGGTGCCTGCTGTATGTGGTCCATGTTTCTGATCCATACAGTAGGGTGGGTAGTACTACTGCTTTGTAGACCAGAAATTTAGTCCTAGCCTGAAGGTCACGGTTTTCATAGACCCTTTTTCCGAGTCTTGAGAAGGCCCTGCTGGCGCAGCAGAGGCTGTGGTGGATTTCAGCGTCGATGTTGGCTTTGGAGGAGAGAAGGCTGCCGAGGTATGGGAACTTATGCACATTTTCGAACCTGGAGTTGTCAACAAAGATGGCTGGGGGAAGAGCAGGTGTGCTCCTGTTGGGCGGTGGTTGATGGAGGATCTGAGTCTTTTTTATGTTTAGGGCCTGACCAAGTTGCTTGTATGCCTTTGCAAAGGCATCCAGGATGCATTGTAAATCCTCCTCTGAGAGGGACACTAAAGCATTGTCGTCAGCATATTGCAGCTCCATGATGGATGTGGTGGTAGTCTTGCTTTTAGCCCTGAATCTGTTGATGTTCAGATTTCCATCAGTTCTGTACATGATTTTGACTCCCTGAGGCAGATTTGTACCTATGAGGTAAAGGATGGCAGCAGTGAAGACTGAGAACAGGGTAGGGGTGATGACACAGCCTTGTTTGATGCCAGTGTTGACCCTGAAGGGCTCTGTTTCATCTCCACACCTGCTGAGTACTCTTGCAGACATATTGTCATGTAGTAGATTTAGTACTCTGATACATTTGTCAGGGCTGTCAGTTTTTGCCAGAACTGGCCAGAGGGCGGTTTACAGAATGAAAGGCTTTGGTGAGGTCTATGAAGGCCATGTACAGTGGTTGATTTTGTTCCTGGGATTTTTCTTGGAGTTGGCAAGCAGTGAAAATCATGTCTGCACTGAGCACTGCTTGGAACTGTTGCTGAGTGGTGGTGTCACCCAGCTGTTAGAGGTTGAACTTTCTTCAGCTCTGCTTTTTCTGCACCCTTCTTTTCCGCTGGAGACGGATGGACATGGTGGAGCAGATAAGGTGGTGGTCAGTCCAGCAATCATCTGTACTGGTCATTGCTCTGGTGTTAAGAACCTCACGTCGGTCTTTTGTGCAGACGATTACATAGCCGATAATGTTCCAAAGGTTAGAGCAAGGATGCCTCCAGGATATTTTGAATTTGTTCTTTCGGCAGAAGAGTTGTTGGTGATGGTCAGGTGGTGCTCTGAGCACTTTGTTAACAGCAAGATTCCATTGGAATTTGTGTTGCCAACTCCTTCTTTGCCAATTACACCTCTCCACAGATTGTAGTTTTGACCCACTCTGGTGTTGAAATCACCAAGCAGGATTAGCTTGTCCTCCTTGGGGATGTTGGTTAGGACCTTGTCTAGGTCAGTATAGAAGATCTCCTTGGCTTTGTCTTGTGAGTCAAGTTTTGGAGCATACGCACTAACAAAAGTGGCACTTTAATTGTTGGCAAGCGTCAGGCGTATGGTCATTAGGCATTCATTAATGCCCACAGGTAACTCAGCAAGGTGGCAGTTGAGGCTGTTTTTAATGGCAAAGCCAACACTGTGGATCCTTGGCTTCTCAGCTGGGTTTCCTTTCCAGAAGAAAGTAATGACCCCTTTCTCTTCTTTGAGCTGCCCTTTGTCAGCCAGTAACATTTCAGAGAATACAGCAATTTCGATCTGGAATCTTCTCAGCTCTCTGGCAATGGTAGCAGTTTGTCTTTCAGGTTGATCACTGGATTGGCTGTCCATAAGAGTTCATACGTACCAGGCACCAAAATATAAGTGTTTCTGTTTCTGTTTCTAGTGGTGATCCCTCTGGATGCGGTGGTCCAGACAGTAAGTTTGAGGCAGGCTATGTTTAGGACACCTTTTCTAGCCCCCTTCCCGGCTGGGGTGAGCAGAGCGGATCCTGAATAGGACTGCTCAGTCATGAGTGCAGCAGTCGAAAAGCCCTTCTGCCTCAGTTCAAGCACTTAGCGGCTGGTCATACACCCACCATCTGTGTGCCAGATTGTGGCTAGGAGCTCCCACACTTCACGGTCCTGTCCCTGTCACCACTTCCTGATCACCACAGGATTTTGACCTGGGATGTTTGTAGGTGTGATCCCCTTATGGGAGGACGCCTGCACATGATATTTTTTAAACATGGGGAGGCTGATGCGCCAGCAGCCACCGCACGGTCCTTGGCAGAAGGGGGCCAGAGTCCAATGGCATGGAATCCAAGACAATTGGGGACCACCCTCTGTTTCAGCCTTCATCCACCTTCAGTGCCATTGTGACTTGCAACATGCAGTCATCCTCCGCCAGTTACATCGTCGAAGTCTTTGAGGATCACACTTCGTCTGGAACCTCCCCCTCAACCTGCTGCCAAGGGTAACCCTACCAGGAGCTAAGGCATAGCTCTTGGGATCATTGGTACACACAAGCCTCTCTACCACGATAAGGTAGTGATCCAAGGAGAGGACTATGCCAGTAACGTAGTATTAACCATGTTTAATTCTTATCATTATTATTAGTTTCCATTCTAGCAGCAAGAAAATGTACATTTTATCATAGAATGTGGTTGGATACATACATAAAAGTACAATGTTTACTGTTACAGGTTATTACTGTTCTTCTTTATGATGTTTATGAATATGTTGAATATCTGTCTACAAGATATGCGTTGTTCATGTTTGTCCTTGATGGATGAACATATTGCTTGGTTTCCATAGAGGTCATCAAAAATGCTTGATTGCTATTATTTGATTCAGCGACATGGATGGAACCAAACAGAAACCACAACAGTTGCTTGATCAATTGATTTAATTTAAAAATAACAGTATTTTACAGATCCCATACTTACATTATTATTATTATTATTATTATTATTATTATTATTATTATTATTATTATCATCATTATTATTATTATTATTATTATTATTATCATTATTATTATATGATTGCTCTGAAGGTGTGTTCTTCCTTGCATTGGAATGACATGTTGATATTATTGTCAGCCTTTGTTAACAAAATGTTTACTTTATTTGTAGTCTTCTCTACTGGACTCTGCAAGGGCCTGCTCTGTATTCTGCAGAGAACAAAGGACCTCATACTCTGAAAGCAGAATGTAGGTAAAAGTTCCTGCCTTAAGTAACTTCCAGTAACTTCTTCATCTCCTCCCTCACATCATCAGAAATACCAAAACATCACTACTTCAAAGAACATCACAGTCCATGATTTGAACCCACAGTCTTAAATGTATGGACGTAGAGAGTTCAACACAGTGCTATATTGAGTCAGACCTCAATATACACTCAGTGACCACTTTATTAGATACACCTGTGCACCTGCTCGTTGATGCAGATATCTGTTGTTTAAGCCAATCATCTGGCAGCAACTCAATACATAAAATCACGAAGACATAGTCAAGAGGTTCAGTTACTGTTCAGACCAAACATCAGAATGAGTAGGGAACCTGATTTAAGTGATTTTGACCGTGGGATGATTGTTGGTGCCAGACGCGGTGGTTTGAGGATCGCATTAACTGCTGATCTCCTGGGATTTTAACACACAACAGTCTCTAGAGTGTATAGAGAATAGTGCAAGAAACAAAATACATCCAGCGAGCAGCAGTTCTGTGGGTGAATATGCCTTGTTAATGACAGAGGTCAGAGGAGAATGGCCAGACTGGTCCAAGCTGACAGGAAGGCGACAGTAACCTAAATAACCACATTACAACAGTGCTATGCAGAAAAGCATTTCTGAACATACAACATGTCGAACATTAAGGTGGATGGGCCACAGCAGCAGAAGACCCCTCTGGGTACCACTCCCGTCCACCCACCAAAACTGGACAGTAGATGATTGGAAAAACATTGCCTGGTCTGACAAATCTCGATTTCTGCTGCAACATGCAGATGGTAGGGTCAGAATTTGGCATAAACAACATGAATCCTTGGATCCATCCTGCCTTGTCACACATTAGGCACCTTAATACCAATCGAGCATTGTTTAAATGCCACAACCAACCTGAGTATTGTTGCTGACCATATGCATCCCTTTATGACCACAGTCTACCCATCTTCTAATGGCTACTTCCAGCAGGATAATGCGCCATGACACAAAGCGCATGTCATCTCAAACTGGTTCCAGGAACACGATAATGAGTTCAGTGTACTCCAATGGCCTCCACAGTCACCAGATCTCAATCCAACAGAGCACCTTTGGGATGTGGTGGAACGAGACATTCGCAGCGTGAATGTGCAGCTGACAAATCTGCAGCAACTGCGTGATGCAGAATCCAGCACCTTGTTGAATCCATGCCACAAAGAATTCAGGCCATTCTGGGGGCAAAGGGGTCGGGGGTCCTACCCAGTATTAGAGAGGTGTACCTAATAAAGTGGTCACTGCATACCAAATATTATGTTGATATGGCTGTTGGTTTGGGAATTGTAAGTGTGCAAAGTTGGGGGAAAATTTGGAAAGAACTGCAATTCCCAGTAAAATTAACAGTATAATATCTAAGATGGTGCAGAAGCGTAGTTTGCCACCATATCTTAAATTAACACAAACAAATTGTACTCCAGTTTGTTGTCATCAATTGTGTCAGAAGGCATTGAGATTAGGAAACAAAAATGTGCTTTTTATTAACCTGCCAAAGAATTTCAGGGCTAATGCATGAAATTTTTATTTTTTTTTTTAATCCAAATTTTGTTTTTAATGGATACAAAACATTGTTGAAATGATGACTGAAGAGCTGTGCCAGGTCGTATCATAAGATATTATGTTTTTCTCCCAATCAATACTGCATGTGCTCTTTTTTGACTAGTAAATTAATTACCTTTCCAATCTTTGATCATCATTCCCAAACTAGCATGGCATTAGAAGGATTTTTTATAAGAATAAGCTATGTCATTGTTCAATGTATGACACAAGAAGTGCTTTCTGTGATTGGCCATTTATGATCTCAGAAACATAGGGAGAATCATCAGCATTTTTTTACCCTACAGCTGTTACCTTCCATTGAAACATCGCAAATATATAATGTTTGGTTTACACACAGGGAAAGCAGAAGCTTTGTGCCCTGATGTCTGGTAGTAAAACCAAATTAAGCCTCTTCAGAATAACATAAGTATTGCTCAGCTCACCTGTCTCTTTGCCAGTGCCCCTAGAGTAACCTACACAACATCTGTACTGCAGTGACAGTGGAAGCCACCTCAAGCAATAAGAGGATATGGAAAGTAGGCGAAAAGAGAAAATAGAAGCATGTGACAAACAGAGGTGTGGGTCTCACAGTAGAGAAAGGGTAATATGCATAAATATAAAGAGAGACCCTCTAGGAGCCCTGATATAGCATGCATCTAAGCAGGGAGAGAATCTCACATGAACAGTACCTGTTTACCAGATCAGAGAGAAATGGATGAACTGAATAATCCGCACATCAAGTAGACCTGACTCTAAGGAAAATGATGCTGCATGAACAGAGAAATGCTGATCAGTTACAGACAGAAGAACAATTTTTTGCTGAACAGAATGTAATAAGTCTGGTAATGGGAGAATATTTGGGAACATAGTGTAATGGGTGGTCTGTAACAGGTTCATCCATCTTGATTAGACAAGACTGGTCAGCCATGGGATGTGACATCTCCCATAGCTGGCAACCTGTGATTGTGTTGGATGATTGCATTCATTTTGCTTCAATGCAGAC
This sequence comes from Megalops atlanticus, assembly GCA_019176425.1. NCBI lineage: Eukaryota > Metazoa > Chordata > Actinopteri > Elopiformes > Megalopidae > Megalops > Megalops atlanticus. The sequence continues at coordinate 17,341,177 of CM032881.1, forward strand.
GTTGTAGTGGTGAGACAACGTATAATTGACGATTCCAAAACAGGGTTGCGTTATGGGATTATTATGGCTGCGTTATGGGATGCTATTTAAAAAAATAACATCCCATAACAAGTGTCATTGTTAAAAAAGTTTGAAATTGCTCTAAGTCAGAGTGGGGAAAGTAAACCCCAGTGCCCAGGGTGACAGTAATGCCTTGTTATTGACTCTCATCAGAAGTGCAATTGCAACAGAGAAGGGTCAAAGTGCAACACAACACACAGAGCAGAAAACTGTGGTACACTTACACAGGCTAGCATAGAATATTCATAATGTTTGCTGGTAAATTATTTATTGTCTCCAGATACTTTGTCCCTGCGAATACTTCCACCCTTTGTGGTTAAAGTAGTCATGCAATTACATCCATTACTCAAATGTGTGCCCTACAGGAAAATTTCCCCCAAATAATAACAAACCTATTACTGAATTTAATTGCCTTTTTCATCCTTATTACTCTTGGTCAAAAGTGGCATAAAACCTGGAAAATGAAAGCATAGTGCCATAATCTGTGTTGTATCTATGCAGTAACAATAAGCCTGAGTCAAGTAGGGCAGGTGACAATGTTGAACTGAGGAGACTTCCTGAGAAGGGTATTCCATACTGACATGATTTTCTTTGAAATATGCCATACGTTGTATCAAAAAGTGAATTTGCCATGGCATTTCTGTTAAAATCATCTTAATATAAAATAATCTAAAATAATGGAACACTGACCATTGAGCTGTTTCTTTGAAGTTATTGGTAGCAGAGTTAGCATGTGTGGATATTTCCATTAGTTTCCTCAGAATGCTCTCCTTTACATTTGTCAGTAGGATTGTTCAGATTGAAACTTTTTTGTAAAAACTTACCCCAGAATCATTTGGTTCCTAACCTCTTATGGAGAAAGTTGGATATCAACTACTGAATGAGCATATAACAAGGTCCTGAGTTTTAATATATCTAGGGTTATAGAAAAAGCTATTTTCCACTGGTCTTCCTCTTTTTCTTTCACATGCTTGTAAAAGGGCAATTTGTTTTTGATACCACTGTGGTAAACGTATACATCAAACAAGCAGTGCTAGAACTCTGGAGCACCAAATGATCTCAAGAAAAATAGTTTCAGTTCCCCATGAACAGAAAAATCAATAACTAACTGCAAGACATAGGGGGAATTCTGTTGAATGCTTAATGATGTTTTGAATTTGTCTTTTTGTCTGATTTAATGTTTGTCTGTCTCTCTGTGTAGTCACATCAATTCATGTGTGCATGTCGGTTTTACGTCTGAATTTGTCATTTTGCATGACTGTGTGTCTCTTGTGTATGTGCCTTTAGGTAAGATCATATAGCTCTGTGCTTGTTTGTATTGGTCTTCATGCTGAGGGAGCAGAACAGCCCGCAGCGTGAACAGCAGCTGTCCTGGCAAAGATCATCAGCAGCTAGGACATTGCTAATATTATCATTCAGGTCAGTGCTCAGACACACAAGAGTCAGATCCCACTGCTGGGTCACTCTGTGTGCACACCCACTTTGTTCTGTGTACATCACTAATCAGAGTGAGCTAACCTTTTCTGTCATCCTTGCCTCTCTTCTGCTGTGCAACAGCACAAGTGTTGTATCTCCTCAAAATCCTTACAATTGTCTCATAATCAATCTAGAAATGCTTCCTACTCTTCACACTAGTGGAGGCATTGGGACTAATTGGAAAACTGCAGGCCTTTGAGTGCAAATTGAATAGAGTAAAACTGACCCTTGTTTCTTCCATATTTGGGAGAACATGAAAAAGACAATTTTCTACTTAAGCAAGCAGGACCCAAAAGTATATATCTACAGTATTGCTATTTTTCTGAAGGAACCATTGTTTTAGCAACCACAGCAAAGAGAACTTACAAAACCAAACTTACAAAAATGTTCTGCAGAACATTTAAATCAGTACAGTACATTATCTTACCTTTTCTTCTACCCTTCCTCCTACATCATAGTTATGCTTGTATTCCTCAATGATCTAAGACATAATTTATCATTCATTTTATATGGTTGATAACACAGTATGATTATTCATGTTAAAATACACCCTGTTTAAATAATTAAACATTTGAACCTTATTTCTGTTTGGGCTGTTTCGGTTTGTAGCAATTAATGCAATTTGTAGCAAGTGTGTTATAGCAATTTGTTGTTAAACAACTAAAGCTTTAGCTGACAGCTAATTTTTTAGCTGGTTCATCCCTTTGAAGTGTACATTCTAAGTGACTGTCTCCACACTGTGGATTTGAGGTTTTCTTTTACTACATACTTAAAATTAGTAGCTGAATAACATTTTCATTCCTTTAGCTACACCAATTTTATTCTCAAAGCAGCTTTTTATATTGGTTATTCTGTTGAAGATAGTTTCTTGATATATAAATTAGTCATACATTAGTTTTAGGAAATGTTTGTTTATTGCACTAATAAACTTAAGTAAAAAATTATACTTGAAGAGTTTTAAGCTCAAACATATAATACAACAGCAGTTACCATCAGCTTTTGTTGGAAACAATCAGGTGGGCAACAGTCAAAAACTGATTAAAAAAACAGTCAAAACTGATATTTACATAAGTCCAATACAGTTCAAAACTCTAGCAAGACAGAAATAGGCACACATCCTGATTATACATAATTAGTTCCTCTTGATAATGCTGGTCTGGCATGTTGAATACTAAAGCAATCCATAAACTGGCTGTTGTAAGCATATGTAAACAACTTTCAAGCTTTTATGTTCTGTCATAATTTAATTCTGACATTGCTGGGAATCACCTCCCTTAACCTTAGGAAAGTACAAAATCCACAGCTTCCATACAGGGATAAGCTCTCTCAAGACCACCCCTAACTAGTGGGCCCTCCAGACTGCCCCCACACTACACTTCACACTCTCTACAATTGTGGGAGCACTATCATACTCAGAATTTCTCAGGGGAGCCCTGTGTGAGCTGTGTTCATTGCTGCAGTAATGTTCAGGCTGTGCATCCCCAAATATAAAGCCACATGTGTCCACACTGTAAAAAAATACCGTAATACAGTGGATATAAAAAGCCTACACACCCCTGTTAAAATGGCAGGTTTTTGTGATGTAAAAAAATGAAACCAAGATAAATCATATCAGAACCTTTTCTACCTTTATTGTGTAATTGCAACCTATAAATTAAAGTGAAAAACAATGAATCATTTTAGGGAAAAAAATGAAAAATAAAAAATGCACAATAACCTGGTTGCATAAGTGTGCATACCCTTTTATAATTCAGAATGTGGCAGTGTTCAGAATCAACCAATCACATTCAAACTCATGTTAAATACTAATTACTATATACCTGCCATCAATTAAAGTGACTGCTTAACCCCAAATAAAGTACAGTTGTTCCTATAGGATTTTTCTGACATCTTCTTGGTAACATCCAACTGGAAAAGCCATGAGCTGCAAAGAGCTTACAAAGCAGGTACGGGATCTCATTGTTGAAAAATATCAATCAGGAGAGGGTTACAAAAAAATTTCCAAGGCATTGGATACCATGGAACACTGTAAAGACAATAATCAACAAGTGAAGAAAATATGGCACAACAGTGACATTACTAAGAACAGGACGTCCCCTTAAAATTAATGAGAAGACCAGAAGAAAACTGGTCAGGGACGCTGCCAAGAGGCCTACAGCAACATTAAAAGAATTTGTAACCTGGGTAGGCTGTCCCCTTTTATTTAACATGGCTTAGATAAATGAGGGTGTGGTAGCGCACGCATAACCACTTAGCTTTTCCTACTTATGCTGCGTATGCCTGCCTGTTTAGCAACCTTGCTTCTGCTTCCAGATCTGTGCATCTCCTGTTTCCTGTTTATACAGTGGCGTTGGACTTACGCTGCCCTTCCCTGTGCTTGACTGGCGAGGTAATCTTTACCCTATCTGGTGTATAGGTAGGTATAGTCCATAGCATTGTTAAACTTGAAGAGTATGCGGGTATGTCCACACATGTATTGTTAACCCAATGCTTTTATGTTTGTTCAGAGTATCTGTCGGCTAGTGCTGGAGCCAGGGGCGCCGTTAAGGGGGGGGTGAGTTAGGATGATTCCAAGGGCCCAGCACTGACATGGGGCCCTCATAGAACACTATTATTATTACTATAGGTTTGGGGGGCCCAATATTATATTCTTTCATAGGGCCCAAAATTTCTAGCGGCACCCCTGGCTGGAGCCACAGAGTTTGTCTGCCTGTAAGCTCTTGGGGTAGTTTCTCCTGCGGTGTTTTTAGTTGAGGTAATGATTTATGGTGTAAGTTCGACTCACCGGCATTTACGGTTCTTTGATGCGGTGTTGATTGTTGTGTCCTTGTGTTTAGGTTATCCCCTCTGCAACACTAGCTGCTGTTTTGCCTCTAGATAGTTCCATCCTCAGCGGAGTGGGCTTGGTTAGACGGCGCAAACTTCTAGTGTTTTATGTGTGTTACGGCGTGTGCTGAAACACAATTTCGCTCAAACCAACTGGTGGTAGAGTAGCTGCTTTTAACTCCTTTTTTTAGAACGGTTTTAGTATAGTGGGAAAGGAGCTGTTTGTTGGGGTGGTTAGCATATTGGTATACCCTTCACTGTGTGTCTTAATGCTAACTGCACTTTATCACATAGGCAAGCGTTTGCTGTGTGAGAGTGATTGAGAGAGCACTTGGGTGAGTATCTTTCACATGCGGGAATCCCTAGTGGTGAGTATACTTCTCCCCAACCAGCTCTTGGCCCAATTTTAATAGTATAGTATTTGTAAGTTTGCTACATGGGAAAGGTTGTGTTTTTACATATTTATACTACAGTGTAATTCTGGAAATTAGTGAAATAAATGAACTTTTTCTTTTAACCTCAATAAATTCATTGTGCCTTCAAGAATCACGCCTCTGTCTTATCCTTATAAAAGAACTGGAGGGAACTTTTATTTGTAACGTAGGTGCACCCTTGGGGTTTACGTACACAAAACTATTTCCTTGGGCAAAATTCCCAAGGTGGTGTAGTTGAGCATCGCATTTGCCCCACACCTCATGGTTACAAATTGCAGCAATTTCTGGCAAGTACTGGTTGCTCCCTACAAGTGACAACAATCTCCGCATTCTTCATATGTCTGGGCTACGGGGGAGGGTGGCAAAATGGAAGCCTTTTTTAACCAAAAAAAAAAATCCAAGCCCGGCTAAAGTGTGCAAAAATGCATCCAATCTCCCAAGACCATTTGGAATAATATGTTATTGTCTGATGAGACCAAAGTTGAACTTTTGGCCATAATACCAAAAGATATGTTTGGCGCAAAAAAAAACACAGCACATCACCAAAAGAACACCATCACCACGGTGAAGCATGGAGGTGGCAGCATCATGCTTTGGGGCTGCTTTTCTTCAGCTGGAATTTGGACTTTAATCAGGTTGGAGGGAATAATGAATAGTTCCAAATACCAGTCAATTTTGGTGCAAAACCATAAGGCTTCTGCTAAAACACTGAAGATGAAGAGAAATTTCACCTTTCAGCATGACAACGACCCAAAGCACACCTCCAAATCAACAAAGGAATGGCTTCACCAAAACAAGATCAAGGTTTTGGAATGGCCCAGCCAGAGTCCAGATCTAAATCCAATCGAAAATCTGTGGGGTGACCTGAAGAGGGCTGTGCACAGGAGATGCCCAGCCAATTTGACAGTTAGAATGCTTTTGCAAGGAAGAATGGCAAAATATTGCTAAGTCAAGATGTGCCAAACTGATTGGTGCTTCAACTAAGTATTAGTTTAGGGGTGTGGACACTTATGCAACCAGGTTATTGTACATTTTTTATTTTTCATTTTTTTCCCTAAAATGATTTATTGTTTTTCACTTTAAGTTATAGGCTGCAGTTTCACAATAAAGGTAGAAAAGGTTCTGACATGATTTATCTTGGTTTCATTTTTTTACATCACAAAAACCTGCCATTTTAACAGGGATGTGTAGACTTTTTATATTCACTGTATAACAGATTTTTTCCTTTTTATTTTACAGATTTTTCCTGTATTTCAGAAATGCATGGAAATGTCAATAAAATTACAAAAATAGACTGTGAACGTACGTGTCTAATGTAAAATAATATGAAAATTTTGTAACCGTGAATTAACATAAGATATCCATATTTTTAAGGGAAAATGTAGGGGTTTTTTATGTCAAAACATTGTTAAAATACGATTTCAATCTTAACATAATTTCACAAATATTTACTTTTTTTAGAATAGATGAGAGTGTTAAAGTTAAATAGGCCTACTGTAAATAGCCTAGGCCTACATGTTAAAGGCCTAATACAGTTTGTGACAGTAACAGTAACAAGTAAAGGTTCTGTTATTTTACATAGATTTTTAAATTTACAGTTATTCTGTATTATTATGGATATTTTCACAACAAAAGCATTGACTAATGTGTTTTTATCAGTATATAACATTTATAAGCATCAGTGAACTGTCAACGTGGACATCTCAGATCAGAAGATCAGAAGTCAATACCTTTGCTTGCAGTATGAATGTTAAAATTAACGATTTCTTCAGAAGAGACATGCTGAAGCTGTATTGGTTTGATAGCTAGCTAGCAAAGTGCGTGAAAGCCAAATTAGCTAACTAGCTAGCTACTTGCACATTCACCTGCAAAGTACAAATACCACCTTACAAACACAAATCTAGCTAGCTAGCTAGCTACAATACATTGAATTTCCAGACAGTCTCAGGGTTGATGGTTTCACCACAGCCACCAAAGGCTGAAAAACTACAAGGCTGTTAAGAGACATCAGATCATATGTTGGTATCTGCTATCAGTTGAGGACACTCCTGCTTCAAACGCTTGACTGAGCCCTGCTTACTACTGACTGCAGGTAACGAGAGAATTCAAGCTCTGGAGAGCCTCATATTGGCCATTGGCAGTGAAATTAGTAAAAAGGATAAAACACATTTTTGATCAAAGGACAGATCTTTGTGTTGTATCAGGGCTGACTGCGTACACAAAAAGCAAGTAAACCTGTGGCTAGTAGACATACTCCATTTTACCTGAGACTACTTGAATTACTTTGTGACATGCCTGCTCAATGCTCTGATAATTGACTAGTTTACCCCATTTGCAGATGAAAGGTTGCTAAAAACACATTTTTTCTTTATGTTATAAACAAATCTCCATGAAGAATGGATCACATGCACTGCTACAATTCAATGAAAGAAAATCAACAACAAAAAATAAAACTTGACTTCTGGGGAGACACCTTCCACATGCTGATTGAACTAAGAGCTCCTTAAGTACATTTACGATTAGTAAAATGTTCCATATCATGATCTCACTGTTGGTTACACTGTAGGTCTGATACTTTGACTTTCCCCTGAACTGCCATATTCGTTCTTCAAAGAAAAGAATTTTTAAAAATGAGAAAAATCCACTTTAGCAAAAAAAAAAAAAAAAAAAAAAGATACATGTCAACAATCAACTGGGAACCAGCCTTCAACCTTAAAACTGCATGAGTTAATCTTAGCTACATTTACAACAGCAAAAAAGCAATTCTTATACCTCAAATTAATCTTGACCTCTCTTGAAATTGACATTGGATAATTTGTTAGCAATCCATTGAAACACTATAATGTACAACTGCAGGGCTAAATAAAGAGAGGCTATGAACAGTGCAGGCTTGGGTATGGATGACCACAGCATTACAGGGTAATATTCTGTTTTAATATTGATTTTGTTTTTTGACTCCCACTTACCTCTTTTTCCTCCATTTAACCATATAGATCACTAATTGTATCTGATTTAAATTAAAATGTAATATTACATAATTGTTCTGTATCAATACAGGCTAGCAATTTGTGGGAGAAGGAGAGGGCTGCAACCTTTTTTGTGAAGATTTTATGAAATTTCTCTATCATACTTATTGTCGTAGTCAGTGTTGTTTGTGTTGTTTGTGTTCACATGCCTTAATGGGTGCATGTGCATGTGTTTGAGTTGATTATATTAATTCGGTATAAATTTTTGAATAAAAAGGTGATCACAAAAAAAACATCAATGGGGGAAGACAAATGTCCGCAGTCACACAGGGTCTTCAGTTCTTCAATACATTAATCACCAGTAGTCAATGGAAATAAAGTGTAAAGTGTGCTCATACATATACAATGCACATCAGGAGAGCAAATGCCAATTGAAGATTTGATACTCCTTTCTCTGATGACATCTTCTACATTCATGGTTGCTGATGTTATGACTGTTTTGATAAACATTGAACAAACATTTAAGGGAAATTCTATTTGTTGTCCTTATAAAACCTATAAATGGGAACACAAAGCTAATCTCCAAGGTAGGCAATGCATATTTAAAACATATATTTTTTCACCTGTCCTGTCTGGCCCCATCTGGTCATCTGTGTTTCATATTTGCTGTTATGAAAGGTCTGATGAGGCCATTTTTTTGTCCTCATGCATCATGAATTGCATCATGAATTGTGCATTGTGCATCAGTGCAGCATGGCTACCAGTGATTTATTGGGCTTAGAGTGCATCTAGCATGGCTAGTAGCCATTTATTGGGCTTTCATAAACTCTGAGCCTCTTCCATTCCCCAGCTGTGCTTTACATATGTAAAGTATGCATTATAAACAGGAAGAAGCTAGATATGGTTACTTAATCAAAAGCATATATGCCAAGGTCTGAAGTGCTCATGGGACATGACTCCAGGGGAAGTTGTAAGGAGCAACAGTGGTGACTCTGTGATGTCCTCCACAGAAACATTTCTGCCTTATCACTGAGGGGATATCTGTGGACATCAGTCTACTAGGGCCATGGCCACCACGTCTCTTCATTTTACTCTGTATATTGTGCTCAGGAAAAGACATTGCAATGTAGACACACACACCAGCTCAAACCTGAAATAGAGGGTAACTACACTACACAGAGAAAGGCATCTGAGATGTGTACATCTACACTTAATACATATGTATGCAGCATGTTTGTAATACTGTAAAAATGCAGGGTCTGTGTATAAAGCAGCACATTGTTTTGCTGTGTAAATGAGAACCACACAGCCTGGAGCCTCAGTTCAGGTGGCGATTTTGAGAACCCAAGGAGGATTGCCGCAGGTGTCTTACTGTCGCAGGCGTGAGCAGTGCGAGCAGCTTGACCTGAATATCCCTGACAAACAAATTTACTTCCCTGCCTCTGACAGATCCACAGCGTGCACATGCACACACACGCACACACACAGACACACACACACACAGACACAGACACACACACACACACACACACACACATAGGGAAGAGGCTTTCCATGTGCAGCTGACCTACGACTAGACAAAGGGGCCATGTGGTTTGCAGCCATAATACTCTTATGCTATATGATAATTGATTAGTTACACAGTGCGATGATTAAAATACCAGATAGACGAGAGACCCAGACTGGCATAATATCAAAGACATTCCTCATGCAAAACATGTTCATCTGAAATCTGAAAAGAGCATGAAAAGAGATTGCGAGGTAAAGACATTGCGTTATAAAGAACAGTAAAGGTCCACAGAGAGGATTGCTTACTAAAATGAGGCAGAACAGGCAGTAGGGCAAGAATAGAAGTAGGTGAAGTTTTTTAACACCCCAGGAGTATTTAATATGTAACAAATGTGTTAAAATTATATCATCTTGTTTTTTTACAATCTCCATACAAGCTGTTGTGTGTTACTTTGACAAAGGGCGAGTAATAACTAGTGACTCCAATATTTTAGTTTTACTAAGTGATTGATTTATCAGCTTATAGCTTGTGTCAACACTAAGGCCCTGTCCACACGTACACGGGTATTTTTAAAAACGTAGCTTTTTCTATGCGTTTTGGCCTTTCGTCCACACGCAAACGGCGTTTTAGGTCACTGAAAACGGATCTTTTGCAAAACGCCTTCCAGGGCGGAGATTTTCAGAAACTCCGTTTTCAGTGTTCACGTGTAGACAGGGAAAATGGAGTTTTTGGCTTGTGACGTCAGAGTGTGCGCCGTAATAACTTTTTTTTCAGGCTTCTGATTGGCCAACATGGCTTTACGGTTAGGGTTATATCGTCGCCTGTTGGTTTAGCATGCTCTTAACAGCGTGTGTTTGCGTTTTCGTGTGGACGGAGATTTTTTTAAGAACGAAAGGAGGAAAATCCCTGTTTTCAAAAATACCCGTGTACGTGTGGACATGGCCTAAATCACATGTCTGCTCATTACAAAGACTGCCATCTGCTGGCTGGCTACATGCCATTCATCTTTATCTAGTTCTCATAGCTAGTCAATAAGAATGAAGATCTGTTTACATCACTGCACAAAGAGTAAAAATATGTTTTCAGTTTTCACTTATTTGATCTTCATACAATTTTATTTTTGTTCCCTGGTTTGTATGAACTTTCACAAAATGGTACATTGTTTCTTGCTGGGTAACTTTATGTAGATTTTGAATTTTCCTCCATGGATCAGTATCTTTACTGAGACAATTATATACTAAAAATGCACTGATGGAAAGTTTTTTTTTTTTTCCCTAAAAGAAGGTCTGCACTTTCACATCTCATTCCTGAAGAACTTGCAGTTAACCAGTCTTTTAAAGAGTAAGATGAAAATTGCATGATTTATTTTTATCCCTGGTACTACATGAAATATACAAAATTATAATACTACTAAATGCTCATATCAACAGTATATTCTATATATTTAATGTAAAAAAGCACAAAAAACAAAACAAAAAAACATTAAGGTCAATCTGGGCCCTGAAACTGTTACACATTAATTCACATAATTGTGCAATTAGAATAACTTAGTGGAATGAAACATTAATACAGAGTATTACAAACCACATTCTATACATTATAGGGCATGGGCTTGAATAATGTTTTGCTCATACTCACTAGTCTGGGAGTGTTGTGAGCCTGGTCTGATGCTGTTGCTTATTTAAATTGAATGGTTATATTCAATGTTCTATTCATGTGATGGAAGTCGGACAGGACTGTCTGCTAAATGCATGTATTGTAATGTATAGGAGAATTTGTTTCTTGTTTATATTTTCTCTGTTAAAGTTCACCACAATAAAACCATGTAGAGCCACTGTTTTCAACTATGAATAGTTAACTGTTTTCACAGGACTTACTCCATGATTATGCCTTGCATTATTTCATGAATATATGTAGTACAACTATCCACATTCTTGATAAATTTGGAAAAAAGCTTATCTTAATCAGATATCTAAAACTAAAAAATTAAATTTTAACAGAACCAAAATTATAGAGAGCTGCAGGATGCAATTTTAAAAATCCTTGCTTTTCTTTTCTCCATATGAATCTGAGTTTGAACTGCAGATGTTTCATTGAACTGAGCATGTGTCATATGGGTTGAAACCTGATACTTTATTATATTTTATTTACATTACATTCATTATTTATAATTGTGAATTAATTTGATTGTAGTGTTTTCTTTTTAAAATATTTTGTTTTGTTTTTCAAAAACATGCCAGTATTTGAGTGGTATCTTTGTATTCTTATAACAATGTTAAGAGCTTCAGTGCTGGTACAGTACTCATTTTTAATTAAAACTCTGGTGTTCACTGCTCTCTCTTGCTGATATTAGGATGGTGCATAACTTCAGTCTAGATACTGTCACCAGATAAACACAGCACAATTGGGGAAGCCAGATGAAACCCTACTTCTTATCAACTCACAAGCATGAGCTTTTGTGATCTGGGCTCAACACTTATAATTATAAGTGTAAGAAATTACTGATTTTGATTGAATTTTCTTGATTGCTTCTGAAGTTGTGAGTTATTTTATCAAGATAAACATTCCTGAAAAAGTGTCAGAGAGTGCAGTCAATGGCTACATGTGACTCACAGAGCTCCAGGGAACAGCACATATTTTATCTCTAGGAGTGTCCAAAGACTATGATTCTGTCGTAAATCTCACTTCCTGTACCTCAGAGATGACGATTATCCACTTTGTAGGGACCAGCTGTATGTGCTAGGAGGCTTAAACAACTGCAGAGATTTTATGTGGTGTGCAGAGGTGGGCAGGTTTTTCACTTAGTTCTTTTGTGATTGCTTTCATTTCTTACTACTTTTCCACTCGGCCAATATATATTGTGTCATGCACCTGTCTGGTGCTGAGAGAGAGAGAGAGTGAGAGAGAGACTGCAAGGTTGTCACAGGAGCGACAATGAGATTTTTGCACAAGGTTGCCATGTTGGGAGGAAATCCATCTCTAACAACCTAAAAAGCTGCCAAAATTAAGCTCAGATTAATTAATATGAATGGGAAGGGAAGTGGTTGGAAATAAACTCCCCTACAACATTCCCATGACCTTGAAGCAGTCCTAATTTTAATAACCACAGAACTGAAAGTATGAGGGAAGGAACCAGGTACAAATTTCCAAGCAGCTACAAGGATATTTTTATACCCCAGAGATGGGTGAAGCACGAGTGAGTGGGGCACCCTGGGATGGGAGAAGTACGGTAGGAGAATGCGTGACGGACGCCTTGGTGCGTGAAGCGCATGGGCGCGCTTCCTGAAGGGGAGGGCAGTGTGACGGAGTGCTGTCACTACGGTTGAGTATGTGCTTTGACTGCCATACCAACGAGCCTGGCTCTTTGGCATTGCGGTCAAAGTCGCATGTTTGGTACCCCGTAGACCCCGATTCAAGGCCGGGTGGGGTGACTGCTCTCGCCCTTCGCTACACTGACCATTTCCTGAACTTTCTCCTTGCCAGTAGCATTGCTTTCAAAGAAGTTGAAAAAAGGCTTAAGTCCTAGGTGTACAAAATGTAAAGCTGACACACACGTATGACACATTGCCAATAAGAGGATCCCAGCGCACCCTTAACAAAACAGCTTAACATGCTGGGGGTAAAATGAACATTACTGACATATGTCACAAATGACCACTCACTTCTTCCTCCACTCTCTCCTGCTGATTGACATAGGCTGCCACAGTGATGTTGTTTTTTGAAACTAGCACATGTTGGCCTTGCATGGATGATAGGAAGTGCTGTAGAGCCAGATGGATGGTCTTTCGCTCCAGTGACCCATGTGAAGGCAGATCTAAGGTAGATGCCAGGTCCTTGCCATCAAAGATTGCACCCCATCCGGATAGGCAGGCATCTGTAGACAGTGGTAGCAATCTGATCTCAGCAGACACAAACTGAAGCTCCATCCACCTGTATTTAAAGTACCACCTATACAGCTTGATTGCTGTACAGTCCTTCATAGCTTCATTGCAGCAGTGGATCTGCATTCTGAAGAATGACAGAACAGTTCAACTGAGGGTCAGTGAAACAGCCCCATGAGGCAACCTCCCCTGCTCAAATAATACTCTGAATGAGACCCAGAGATGCATCACCTCTTCATGAGTTTGTTGAAATTTATTTATGAAGAACAATTCCTGCAAGCCTTTTCCATTTATTTACTGCTTGGCAAATATTTTATCAGCATCAGTGCATTTGAGGAGGTGACAGACAGAGCAGCAGAGACAGCCTGAAGTCTCACATATCCACAGGGTTGGTTGCATTTTATACCCTTCTACAGGCTGCGTTTATAGGTCTCATAGGCAACCTCTCTATGATGAGCAATTCATATCACCTTTCCTGGAATAATAATCAGCATGTTCATTATGTGGGACATCTCCCAAAGACAATGAGATCCCCCCCTGTCCCCTACACACCGCTGCCCCTCGCTCTTGTTATACTGTAGTCAACCAGACCATCTTGGAGTGTTCATCTTTTGAGGTTTATGGCTTCTGCCCTTTGGGTTTATTATTAGTGTATGCGAGAATGTGTCTCATTATTTCTGGCCTGTTCTCTTCCTTTACCCCTAGGATCTCATAAAAGCAAAGCTTTAAAAATGGTCTAAAACAGTGTTTCTCAACCCTACTCCTGGCGGCACCCTGTCCTGCATATCTTCTATCTATCCTTGCTCTATTTACCTGACTGAACTCATCAGTGGCACGTTTTATTAGCTGAGCACACCTGATTTAATCAAGCAGCAAGGATAGATAGAAGATATGCAGGACAGGGTGCCGCCAGGAGTAGGGTTGAGAAACACTGGTCTAGAATACAAACACAATGAAGTGAACGGTGGTCAGAAATAAAATAGTTCTCATTTCAGAAAACTGCACATACCATTGTGCAATTTGAAGTGAATGATAATATGAAAGGATAGCAGTATAGGTCCAGACAAACAAAATTTTAGAAGAATTTGTCACAGTCCTTAGTCAATTTTTAAATGCTGGCAGGTTACATAATGCCAGAAGGAAAAGGGCTGAAAGATTGGGTCCAGGCGCAAATTGTAACAGAAACAGCAAGCTGGGATTTAATAACATGAAAAAGGTCACATCGCATATCCATTGTAAGTTACTCACCAAACAGTGCAGTATCTGCAGAGAGGAGATCCACAACCATTATGAGTTTTCAGTGTGAATTTGGACGTCACACCAGCAATAACCTCTTTGTAAGGTTGCATTATATAATCCACATTTTCTCTGACCAGCTCACACAAACAACCAGAAAAGGACTGAAAGACTCACAGTCCCAAGGTCTATAGCCCTTTCGTACAGATGCTGATCAATGTCAGTTATCCTTATGTTATCCAATGTCAGTCACCATCAGTCATTCATTTTACATGATCCAGGCTGGGGAGTAAAACAAATAACTGGTGGTAAATGTAAAAACCACTAAGTGTACAGGACAAAATGATTCAAGTGGAGCTGATTTGATGGAAAATCATTTCATTCATATTTTATGAAGGTTAGATATCTTCAGTTTCACACAACGTCAGCGCTAGAGATTCTAGATCCCAAATTCGTTACAATCATAGAAGTTTAGCACTCAAACGAATCTCTCTCTCTCTCTCTCTCTCTCTCTCTCTCTCTCTCTCTCCTTCTCTCTCTCTAAACATCCTTGCTTTTTGGCCTGTGTACGGTTCAGTAGGGGGTTTAAAACTAAAACTGATTAAGACTTCATAACCTGCTTTTAAATTATGAGTACTGGATGTTGTGAATGTAAGCCCAACCAGCAAGGAAAATGCAGTTATTTGACTTTTCAACCACACCCTTACCTGTACAGAATAAAATACTCATTTCTTATATAAGCTTGAGACTGACCAACAGCACAGTGATGTTCAAAGAGCCAAAACTGACCATGCAAAAGAGTATATACTTAAGACAACTGGATTCATTGAAAACACAGCAACAATTAAAATCAGATGTACAGTTTTTTTATCTTTTCTATCCCAGCACCTGAAGAACAAAGTTCAGTACAAAGATGATTTTGTTCAATCATCAACAATCACTGAAGGCAGGATGTGCCATATTTGTTGAGCTTTTGTTGCACCTACACCTTACTGCAATTGCAACATATATGTGACACATATAAATACTCCTAACAGTACAAGTGGCAACCACTAAATTTTGAGAGCATCGAGTTTTTATTTTGTTTGAACTTACAATCATACTCAACCCAAGAGCATCTAAAATAGCATCTGCATCATTGTGCTAGTTTTCTGTGCCACCTTAGAAAATGTATGATTGTGATCTATAAAGAGGTTAAAAGAAGTAAATCTTTATATCTACCTCCCCCTGGGATAAAATAGGAATATTTTGTGGTTTGGTGTTTAGATAGCTACAGAGGCACTGGTGGAGGAATGCAACTGCACAGCAGCTGCGCTCTTAAATACAAGTGGAGGGCTTGTTGTCTTCTCCACTCAGTGCATAATTAGATGAGGGGGGAGATGGGCTGTCTGACACGAGCTTCAGACCCCTGTAAAATTAACAGAGCTGTCTTTCTCACACCCACTGGGTTGGAGTGCTGGTAAAGGGCATAAACAGGGCACGCTCCCTGGCACCTCAGTCCACTATTCCCAATCACACACAATAACGGCGCCAGAGGCACCACGGCTCACTGTCAACGCAACACACCCATGCACACCAAAATATGCTTTTATCAAACAGCTATGCCTGGGTATAAAAATATAATGGCACGACACAATCAGACCTCAATTTACATTTTCAACCACTTCAAAACTAGTGTTTTATCTAGAGAGAATTCTTACTGCCTTTAAATCTAGACAAACCTTGCTTCTAAACAGCTTAGAGTTGGAAATACAAATGTCTACACACAGGCTTAGAAAAAGGTTGTGCTAGTCTTTGCGCAAATCTCTATTAAGTGATAACAGTTAACCAGTTAACAGTGAGCAGTCAATTGTTCTTTGTCTTGAGTCACCTGACTGTCAATGTGAAAAATCACTTCTTTCATGAGGGCACAGAGGATAATTGTGCTTTTATCTCCACTCCAAGGCTTTTCACATCAGCAGCCTTTCTCCCACAATTTCCATATGTCTAAGGCATCCCAGATTATGATTGATGTTATCAAAATCACTCTTCTTAGTTAATCTTCCTTTCAAAGTACAAAATTGGCTCCTGCCCAAACAGCGATGCTGGGAAGGCGAAATAAGTGCATTTCTGCACGTCTCATTCATTAGGAATACATTTTACTGTTGCACAATTATCATCAATTTGTCTGGGTCCTATTATCAACACCATTTTGAAGGGAGAACATGGAAAATGAGTCACAGAGGACACCAAGGCTGTGACTTCCTCTGACTGAGTTTTCATGAAAGGAAATAAATTCATGACGCAGCAGGCTTATGATCAGACTTCGTTATGTAGCAGGTATTTACAGTACCACTTGTTGAGACAGCCATGGATACTAAGATTATGTTGATTTGATCTGTTATCATTTGATTAGTAACGACTAAACTTGCAGTCATCACCATATGGACCAAAAGACCATTCATCACCACATCAACCAACCAAGATAAAAAGACCACCAGTGCTTCCATACCTTACCTCATTACTTCCATCCAGTCTCACTCTGTGTTCAGTCTTGCAAGAGTCCCCGCAAGCCACTGGGTAAAGCCTGATACTGAGGAAGCAAAGATGAAAAAAAACTCTAGCATTTCAGCAGGTACCTTACTGTTGTGATGTCTTACAGATACAGAACAGAGGATTTAGAGTGAGTCCAACAGAAAACTGAAGAAGACATTATGTTTGAAATGTCTTTATTACAAAACTCTGTGGTCACAATGTCTTAAATGATGAAATAATGACAATGTTCTATACAGTGTTGATAATATCGGCCACAGAAATACAGTATTCACTGAGATTACAATAGGGTTTGACAATATAAAAACATTTACTATCATCATACCATCCTTGGAATACATTGTGACACATTATATTATTGTCATTGGGGCATTACAAATTTTGCAGTAAGGTGAAAATGTTACATTTTATAATAATCAGACCAACCTGACAATACAGAACAAATGTTTTTTTTAATTATTTCATTTTTTCTTTTTAAATACCATAAACAACTGTAAGGCGCTGATTTCGCCAGCTCATTTGAGTTGAGGAGGCTGCTGTCACTGCTGTACCTGACCACGTTTGTGCAAAATGAGCAAGAGGATGAACTCACAGATGACAATGAAGATTTCCTTCCACCTTTTACAGAAACTTAATTTGATCCATCCACTGCTGGTCACATGGGATGATAAACAGTGGAAATTCTGTGTACTTTACTCAATCCCTTAGCTGTTGAATGTGTTTAGGTTAGCTATTGCAGACAACTACAACAGAAATGAAAATACCATTCTTTTTACCACTATGTAAACTTCTTCCCGCAGCTAGTGCACAGGTTGATTGCAGATCACTGTTTATTATAAATACACATACTTATGATATCACAGTAATGAAAATCATACTGGCTATTTCTTCCAATATCACATTGTCTGGTATTATCAGCTATTGGCCCAACTGTAATGGACAGCACTATGCTAAAGAACACAAAGATATACTAATAATTAAGTAATTTAATCCAACAGCCAGGGATTTATCTGATATAAATATATTTGCATTGTATCCCTAGATGGCTCAATAATATTTTTATGAAAAGTTCACCCGTTAACTTCTACTAAAGCATCTTATTTTTAATTGCTAGACACACTGTATGCTTGATATGTAAACAAATCAAATTAAACAGCTCTGCAGTGTTGTCATTCACAAGGAACAACGTTTTCTGCCACTGTACACAGCATACTAGTCACTGTAAAGCCTCTTAAATTTCCATAGTTGGCAAAACTGTATCCTAACATTACAGATAACAGCACAATAAATAGCATCAAACTGAGATAGTAAGACTTAAGGCATAATTTTTGCTGCTTTGCCAAATGGTGGCATTTTTATGTTTATGACAAGCCTTACTATGTAAAGCATTTTTGAGTGCAGTTTCAAAGCATTAAAATATCAAATTCTCCCTCAGAGAATAAAAGATAAAAGAAATAGTATCATAGCATAATTCAAAATCATAATGGTGTAATGTAAATCATAAAGTATGTAATGTATGTAAAATTACAATATGGATTACGTTTTTAAAGCAAAAGACATTTATCATCACCTTTTTCTCAATTACAAGTGGCAGTCATATTACTCTCAGCATCTCTGTTATGATCTCTCGGAGAGACACAAACTTCCACATGAGATCAACATTAGCGACAGGCCTACCTTCTTTCTCCTACCACGAGGTAGCCCCAGGTTAGGGGCATATTCATATAACCTCACATGTCTCATTATAATGCAGATTTCCCCAATAAGACACATTGAGGATGAATGACTGTCCCTGGAGTTGTCTCTGCCTGGTTCCTGAAGTGACACACTCTGTGTCCATATTCTTGAGCTACATGAATTGGAATGTGATGGACTGAAATTAGATGGAGTTTGTCTCAGCTCTTCTCTCCTGGTGGCAGTGTTCGGTCCCTCTGGAAGAGAAGTGTCACTCCTTTCCTGAAGCGCTGGTCCCGCACACTGTAGATGATTACATTGCAGCAGCTGTTGGCTGTCAGGATCCAGAAAGCGAAAAAAGAAAAGTTGCACCAGGTGTAACCCACCACGTTGCCCAGCACAAACACGGCGATGGGGGAGAAGGAGGCGGTGAATGCGAATGTCAGGATGCCGATTGTCTTGGCGGCTTTGATATCCGAAAAGGAGGGCCTGTGTAGGCATCCACCACTCTCCCCCCCAAGACTGCCCTTTGACAGCAGCTTACGCTTGCGGGTGTAGCGCCGAATGCTGGTGAAGGACAAGATGTTCACTGCCAGAGTCCCACCCAGCAGTGTGAAATCAAAAGCGGGGAAAAGCAGTAGGATGCTTCCGTCGGGTGGAGGCCGGACCCCGTCCAACAGGGGGGCATAGTTGCACATGCGGCTGCACTCGTTGTATTCCAGAGTGAAGCCGTTGCTGAGGAGGAGGGGCGCCAGAGCTAGTAGGAAGCTGCCGGCCCAGGAGAGCAGGATCAGGAGCAGAG
This sequence comes from Megalops atlanticus, assembly GCA_019176425.1. Classification (NCBI taxonomy): domain Eukaryota; kingdom Metazoa; phylum Chordata; class Actinopteri; order Elopiformes; family Megalopidae; genus Megalops; species Megalops atlanticus. Next base: position 17,360,574 of record CM032881.1, read on the forward strand.
TGCGATTGCGTGTCACCAGGGCATCCTTGTGCAGCGGTCGCAGGATGGCCACACAACGCTCTACCGTCATCAGGAAGATGGTACTGATGGAAACAAAGGTGCAGCCGGCAAACACAGGGCCAATCACCCTGCAGGGCTGCCAGGGGTTCCTCAGGCCCCCTGTCAAGGTCAGTGACCCACTCTGATACCACACAGGGGGGGCGCTGGTCACCATCAGGGAGATTTCGGTGTAGATGGAGAAAGGCACCACCAGAATGCCCACCATCATGTCCGCCAGGGCCAGTGACACTGGGAGACAAAATCATATTTACACTTGGCCTGACTGTGCTCTGTGCTCACTTGTTCTTTGTTGTTTTTGCTCTTTCTAACATATTACTCGCACCTATTAGTTACTCTTACAAATGGAAACACCAGAGGCTAAAAAAAGTGCTTGTATGATTATTGTGCTTTTTCTTTTACATTGTGTTTCCCCTCTCAAGGATTCAGATTCAAGCTATTGTAAGATGTTCAAGTTCATAGTTCTGTATTAATTTGAGAGCTAACAAACAACATTGTTCATAGAACAGTAGAAATATTCATGACATTAAAATGCCACATACTGTATAATATCAATATACTAGGAGGAACTAACTTATGGTATATTCAAACACTCAGGTCATAATCTTCTTATGTAATTATAACAGTCATTGCCTGTCAAAGCTGTGTGTTGTTAAATTGTGACCCAACTCTGAATTGCTGAAAGACATGCATTTTCAATAGAAGTGTGTTGTGTACCTTGAACTTGGTTAATTGCAAAAAATAAAGAATGATAGACTGTTTTTTTATTGCCAGTAACCTCAATAAGTTGAAAAAGGAATTATGTGACTCCTTTGTGGAAGCACGGTTTTGTTAGCAGTTGTAATCATGTAAAGAGCTAATATCAGTTGTTTGGTACTCAGAATGTTGATATCATTTTGACACCAACGTACTAACTAGAAAATTTGCTCTCACCACTTCACACAAACACTAAAGAGTTACAAAGAAATTCAAAGTAACCTGAATGTACTGAAATATAAAGGTCATAAAATTGTGCCTGTAAACAACTATGGTAGGTTTGTCAGCAAAAGTACACAGAGATGCAGGCAGGCCTTGAATGAAATAAATGTAGTGATGCAATTGTGATGCAATTAGTGCAGTAGGAGACATACTCTTCAATTTTCCAAGCAGCATGAAATGATATGTTAAGTGTTTTCACGTAAAGGCACTGCGGTACAACTTCATTTTAAGACATTAAGAAGCCTTTCATGTGTTTGAAGTCATTTTAAAACATCACAATGTATGACTTTCATGAGTATTTATTTATGTCTGGCTAAATTGCATTTCAGTTTCAAGTGTTAATATTAACTGAAACCTAACTGGCCTGGTTAAAGTTAAAACCCTCCACTGAGATATTGTACCGCTGTCACTCACATGCATGGTGTTGCCGTAACATTACCCATAATTATTTGTGAGCTGGAGGAGGCAGCAAACTTGAAACTGGCTACAAAAAACCTGTGTAGCTATGGAGTGAATGAGAGTTTTTTTATTTCTGCAGGACAACGCAAGAATGGCCTGATTCTCAGTTCTGTAGAGTTGTTTTTCTCCTGCCATCCAATAAGTGTAGTGATGTGCAGTTGTCAGGACTGCGGCATCTTAGACAGTTGTTTTGTTTTCCCTGTCCATGTGCTTTTGTTTTTCCCTGTGTTCTAGCCCTGCCCTGCTCTCCACCCTGTCGCCGCCCACCTGATTACCTGACTGTCTGCACCTGCCTGCCTGCGCACCTGCATCCCGTCTCCTCATCAGCCTTGCCCTATTTAAGTCCTGCTTGTTCGTCTCAGTTTGCTGTGTCGCTACTTGCCGTTTGTTTCTTCGTGTTTGCCTGCCGGTTCTGTTTCCTTGCCTGTTTTTCCCCCCAACTTCGCTCCTCGTTCCTGCCCTGTGGTTTTGGTCGCTGTGTCTGCTCTGGTTTTCGACTCTGCCTGCCTTGACTTCGTTTTTGGATTGCCCTCTGGACTCAATAAACCTGTGTGCCTCAGTCTTCCCTGTCTGCGCTTGAGTCCCTGCCTGAGTTCTGACATGCAGTGTTGTGTTGTGCAAGTGCCCTGGTGGCCTATATCAGTGCTCTGTACCTTTTTCCTTCGTGTATATTTGTGCCATTATTCAGAAGCAGGTGTGTGTGTGTGTGTGTGTGTGTTTACCTTTGAGATATCCTTGTGGTGTGCGGGACTGGCGTGTCTGTATGAAGACGGTGAGCGTGACCACATTGCCCATTACAATAGCAAAAGCGAGGCTGACCATGAACAGTACAGCCACGGCGCGGTTGAGCAGGCCGCAGCAACAGAAAGTACACAATGGGGCTGATGACTCCTCTCCCCATGGCCCAGACAAGGGTGCTGCTGTCAGGTTGGGGTTGTCTGTAACACCTGGCACCCCCAAATCCCAGGGTATGCTCAGGTTCCCAGAGAAGATAGACATGGCAGAGACCCTGGTCACTCCTAAATACAGAGGTGTTGGTGTGGGGTCCTATGGCTAGCTCATTCAGTGGCTCCTGAGGCAGTTGTAGGTGTTACCCTGTGAGGAGAGGGAAGAATAGAGAGATGAAAAAAATATGACAATTATATCTTCTAAGAACAATTGTATCAGGTGTTAAACACTTCTACACTCGCTAAAAACCCAACACATGAAGATGAGTTGATTTTTAACACCTGCTTTATTGATTATATTTATTTAATTTGTAAGGATTAGGATTAGCAACTGTCAATTGAACTGGATTACAAAAAAGTTATATACTGTGTCTTAAAGGTAAGAAACAATGTGTTGGTCAGGTGTTTGTGCTAAAAGAATAATATAAGTAATACTATTTCAATTCAATTGATTAAATTGTGCCCCTTGAGCAAAGGCACAGGAGAGAATTAATTAAGTGGTTTTACTAACTGTTTTACATCTGAGATAAATCCATTTCTTAACTAATTAATTTATTGATACAACTGCATGGAATCCAGAACCTACTGTATACTCATATTTGCAGAAACACATTCCAAACAAGACATTTCTGACAAAGAGGACTCACAACTGTGATGAACTGTCAACAGAAATGACAAATCAAGATCATTATTCAAGCAACATATTCATCAGGCATAATTAATTGAAACCGGCACAGTCAGTGGGTCCTCAGGACCAGGAATGAGACAAATGTGGGTAAACACTGGAATGCTGCTTCTTGGGTAACACAGTGAGATGAGAATAACGACATGGCTCCCACTGATTGAGATGGAATTAATAGTGCAAGTGAATATTTTAAAAGGCAATAGAGAGACTATTCTTATTAAGTACCGTTTCTAGACAATGCAGGTTTGGGACACCTAAGCCTGTTCAGCACCCCTACAACTCCCCCTCCCTTCCTCTCCCCTCTCCTCCCCTCCACCTGTCTGTTCACAGCTGACAAACCTTAAGTTTGATTTGAGGCATGTCCTGTAGTAAACATATCCTACGCCATTCAAATATTGATTCAGTTGTCTGAAAGAGTTCTCATGGCTCATCTCCCATTCTGTCACTGGGCATAACAAAGGATTATCTGTATGAACATTTAATTCATTTCACATTTCATAATTGCCAATGCTGCACTGCAAGGATCACTGGCCGAATCTACAGTTTACTTACTGTTTTGGCTAATAGAGTAATGATTTAATTTCTGTCACAAGTGTACTTTCACTTTGCATGTTGTGACTTTCACTGTACCTGTCAGAAAGTGTTGACCTGTGCTGCCATATAGTTCTGACTGACTTCTCTTTGTCACGGACTATTCAGTGACTCAGCATTAAATCTCCTAGACAATTCTCTTGAGTGAAAGACATCACGAGAGTAAAGCCCAGACTAAAAGGTAATATGGAAAGGCAGAAAGACTTGAACAGCAGTTCTTTGAAGTACAGCATTCAGAGACACCTTGACATTCACAAGTGCAAACCACACTTGTAGCATGTTACAAAGAAACTTTAGACTATTAACATTTTAGATGCTGTTGCACATCTGACTGGCATTTTTTTAAGTCTAAGATAACTGTACAAACTTTGTCATTGGTAAAACACGGAAGACAGCATTGAGCACTGTGATCAGTAAATAAATTTACACAGAGGCTTTGCTGTATAGCTCCTTGGTCTAGATTTAGAATAGTTTCATAGTTAAAATAATACAACAAGAAAAATCTTGATCTGAGAACATGAATAGCAACATGTAATGTGTGGCAGTGTAATGTGGTTATCTTGAAATCCCGTTGAGAGTCTGTTCCACTACCTGTGTGTTCAACTGGAAAACCCTACTCATAGCCGCTGCTATCAAGTAACATGATTCATGGTTCTCCAGGGATTAGGACCATACCTCAGTAAGTTCTATGACAATGTATGGCCTTTCATCCACATGCAAACGTTGTTTTAGGTCACTGAAAACAGATTTTTTCCAAAACGCCTTCCAAGGTGAAGATTTTCAGAAACTCCATTTTCAGTGTTGATGTGTAGACAGGGAAAATGGAGTTTTTGGCTTGTGATGTCAGAGTGTGCGCCATAATAACTTTTTTTCAGGCTTCTGATTGGCCAACATGGCTTTAAGATTAGGGTTATATTGTCGCCTGTTGGTTTGGCATGCTCTTGACAGCCCTTGACAGCGTGTGTTTGCGTTTTCATGTGGATGGAGATTTTTTTAAGAATGAAGGAGGAAAACCCCCGGTTTAAAAAATACCCGTGTATGTGTGGACATGGCCTAAGTAGGATGTATGTCTGACAGCAGCCTGTGAAGGCCCTTTGAAGGCCTTGCCTAACAACAAAATTTCTATTTAAGATTATGGATCATTTTAGACCTCTGATCCATGAATTTCAGCTGTCACAACAAGGGCCTACTACAAGTATAGTTCTATTATTCTGTCTTTTCTCAAATACAAAACACAGACATGTAAACCACAGTTGCTTTCATTATGTAATGGTGTTCATAATTGCCATTATGAATTTGATGCTTTTTTCTTCAGGAAATGCAAAACAAAATGTACACTTCATATTACTAGCTGAAGAGTCATACAATATTGAAGTTTGAAATGTATTATTAAAACCACCCAGAATGACTGAAAATCTTATTTTTAAAGTGCACAATGAAATTTTAATGGCGCTCCTGAGAAATTTTTGGATGAAACAGGTGGCTGCATTGGGTCCGGTTGCCTTAAATAACAGCGCAACACGAAGACACTATTTTAAAGTCTACATTTAGCAATGCTGTGGGGGGAGGGAGGGAGCAGAACAGGTTTGCTAGTGTTAAGAATTGAATTACAAAACTAACACCAATCACACATCTTATTTCATCTGTGACTCTGGCCAGTATGGAGACTGTAGCCATGTAAATCCCTCTGTGTATATATAGTCAGACATGATACTAGAGGCGAGCAGAGATGACAGGCAGCCACATGGTGTGTGAAGAGAGCAGTGGCAACACTACTCAACACCATTGATGATCCAGCTGATCGTTTAACATGACCCTGGCGCTCTGGGAAATTCAGGGAGGTTTCCTGAAGAAGAGGATGGAACTGGGGAGCCCCCCAGGGCAAAGTCAGGGTGCTTTTGCTGGGACAGTGAACTTGTCATCTGCAATAACAAACTTGGTAGCCGAGAGTGCCCGAGTTACAGCCAGCGTGTGGAATCCCCAGTCACCAAATGAGGCAGTCCCCCTTTAGTGATGGCTGAACCTCATATCATCATGACTGTATACTAATGGTACAACTGGAGCTACACTCCTGCATCGTTTTCTCCAACCAATTACCATTCCTTCTGAAACACTCTCAGTCCCTCTCCCCGAGGACCTTGCTATTTCTATTTACTCCTGCAGCGTGAGCCGTGTATGAGCCGCACTGTGTAGAGCAACTCCCAACTGAAATGCGTTGATGCTGATGGTAGTGGATATACTCTCATGGCCCCTGGGGTCTAGTGGGATTCAATGCACTACACAGACTGACTTGCTATAGGTGTGGTAATAATTATTTATAGAATGAAAGAAATTGAATTAACTGATTTTTTAAAGAACAGTATAATCTGGACAAAAAGGCACAGTGTTTTCAGGTTATAGTGAGTCTCCCTGGTCAGCTACTTTCAAAGAGGGTTTGCTTAGTCTCTTGCAGTATGTGTTCTTTGTGCTCAGTTAAACCCAGTAAAATTACTCCTAAACAGCTCAGGTCTTGGTAATCTGATCCAATTATTTTGTATTAGACAGAGAAAAAGAATGTCTATCTGACAATGAATTCAAGTAAAACAATACAGCCCACTCTATGTGAAAGGAGGTGGCTGTCCCTTGGTAAATGAATATTCCAAACATGGCTAAATTAAAATCATCCAGTTACTCCCATCTGCACTTTCTGCTGTGCTTTCGATGTATTATCAAAGGAAATTCTTTATTACTTATTTATGTAACAGACAGTCTTACTAAGGGGGACTAACCTAAGTAGCATTTTACATATTATCCATTTATATAGGTGGACTTTTACTGAAGCACTGCAGGTGAAGTGATTTTCTCCAGGCTACAGCAGCGGTGTCCCACCTCGGAGTCAAACCCTCATCCCTCTGGCTCTGGGTTTAATTTCATTACATCTGCACCACGCTGCAGCTATACTGTAGTTAAGATTGTTATTATGGCTCACTATCATGGAGTTCAAATGGTAACCAGCAGGATTAGTGAACTTGCATTGCACAGTGTAGCAACAGAGAACATGTCTGCAATTAACTTACTGATTGCTATTAAAACCGGGAGGACCAGCATTGTCTTAAAAGTATGATTTAGCATCTAACATTAGCATACAGAAGTGCAAGAAAGTTGCCAGTGTTCAGCTTGTGTAATGCAACTAATTATATAAATGATCACCAAAATGCAACATTCCTCTCAAGTTCCATTTGGCTACAGTGCATAACATTTATTTTAAAAAGTAATACAATAAATAGAAAAACAACTGTCCATGTTCATAAATCAACATTATGCAATCTGTTATATTGGATAATAAGGGATAAGTCTCCTTGTTCTCTAAAAAGACTCAAGCATTGTAAATGTAATATTATGTTTACAGGAGATTGTAAATTCTATTTCTTTAAGCAATCTTCAAATCCATTAAAACAGCCATAAAAATATAATGATGTCAATATAAAAAATGAAGATAATAATTCAGAATATATTCCATACCTTGCGCAGTGTTTACTCCATTCTTTTATTCTGTGCAGGCCTTTTCATATTTAAATATGTGTCTCTATAATTAGGAATTATATTAAGAATTCCTTTTCCCACTATGAATGACAAAAACAATAAAATAAAAAGCTGTATAGCATGCATCTACATTTTGTCATTCTGAACGACCATTCCTTATGAACATGCCATGATTATAAAAGCAAAGAGAATTCTTACCTGAATTCTAGTGAAATAGTGAAAAGTCCATTATTAATCCGTGTAATGCTATGAACACATGTACTGCCCTATGATCACCGATGTCCCTTACTGAGTACGATTCTGTGGTGAGATGTGTGGTCCTGCTGGAAACACAAGTCAGTCCCAGTCCCCACATTACACTGAAATCATCTAGGAGTGATTAACATCCCCATTGGCATCCCCATACTGACAGCTCTCAGGCTCACTGCCTCTGTCCTGAACTCTCTCGGTCTTGCGCTCTCTTGCTCTCACGCTTTCTGTCTTGCTGTCTCTGACTCTCTCTCTTTTGTACCACAGCTGAGAGCTCAAGTCCCCTAAAGCTACAGCCCCCTCTTCTTTCTCATATCATCCCTTTTCCTCTCCCTTTCTGTCACACCTCCCTTTTTCCTTCTCTCATCTCTCTCATATGATATAATGTGCTCCTCTACATTCCCCTTCCCATGTTTACCCATTCTTTACAGTTCCAGAGATATATTTTTTTCTGGGCGTAAGACCCTGTCCGTTGTCACTTCACTTTTGCTCATACCCTGTCCTTCCCCACCCTCCCTCTCCCCCTCTTTGTACTCCCTTCTTTCCCACACCAAACAGTCCAAACTTGTTAATCCTCATTCAGTCTCTGTGACCCATCTCCCTCCACTTGACTTCCTCTCTTGATCTGTCTCACTGTGTCACTCTTGCTTTTTCTCTTCCACCCTTCACTCCCTTACCAGTGCCTAGCAGTGCTTTCTTACTCTCCCATCTACTGGCTCTGTCTCTGTGCCCTTGCATGGCAGGGAGGTTACCACAGGTGACAATAAGCCTGGTGGTGCTCACGTCACAGCAGTGCACTGGGGCTCCCTCTGGGTAGGTTACTTCAGGTCCAGCTCCAGGGTATTGATGACCTTTGCTCCCATCATATTGCATGTTCATACATCATACATGCCATTACGGGAGAGCATGTTACATTTCATATTTTCCCCTCTGCCAAGGAAAATGATATGACATTCATGGCCAGACATGCACATGCACTCAGTGCCTGACTGACTGATCTTTACCATAACAAATTTCACACAGATAATGCTGTCAGCAGTATGCCATGGACAGCAGCCTTATCACAATATAGTGTTGGCCCTCTGAGTTGCACACTGTCCATTCTAGACCCTGAGGAATGATCAGGAAGGAAGTCCCACACACCACCAACATACACATGACTCTGCTTAGATTTTAATGACATTTTTCCACATACATGTCTTTATGATTGCAGTGCATTATTAAAGAAGACATGTCTCAGAAGATTATTTTTGTTGCCATGCATGCAGAAGGAAAATTAATATTTATGTGAAACATTTCCACTGGTTTTAACTGGATGGTTTGAATTGAAGTTGATCTCATAAATAATATAATTGACTCTACCTTTACGTATTTTATTCATGATCTTGAAATAGTAATTCTTTAAATCATGTTAAAGCTGTTTCAAGTTAAAGACCACAGTTCATGTTTGACTACATAAACAGACATAGAAAAGCCACATGAACTCCTATTCTATTTGGTAATAACAATGGATCAATATTTACTGAGCATTTATTTCTGGAATCTCAAACATCAGACTATTTAATAACTGAATTAATAATCTATTAGTTAATAATCTAACTGAAAAATGGTTTCAAAAATGGTTCCAATTTTGATTAAAAATAAACTTACTTAATGTGACACACCTTCAGATCATTGAAAAACTCTGTCTTTCCTGACAGGGAGATAGAACTGGTGAAAAAGTCCTGTCCAATGACACCTTGTCTCCTGTTAATACCACTGCCCACAATGTTGGAGTGCGTGTTACTGGCCCCACCGCAGCAGAATGGAACACAGTGGGCAGACTCAAATACAGTCTGTTGTGCAAACAGATGTTGATATATGTACCCCTTTCATACTTATCCCACCCTGAGCAAGGTCCCTAGATCCTTCAAATTTTGAATCCTGCCCTTTCCTAAAGGAAAAGACATTTATTTAAAAAAACAAACTGATCTTGTCTACTGTTCCTCCAGCAAAACTCACACACAGCATTATGGATTGGCACATGGAATAGGAAGTGAGCACTGGTACATACAGCCAAGGACAGTGATACAGGGTTAATGGCAGTCAAGCACATGCACACCACAGAATTTATTTAGCATGATTCCCCCATGACAACAGAAACTGCTGAAACCACACAAATATGTCCCTGGAGGAAAAAGCAGCTGTTTGCTGTAAGGTAATGACCCGGCAGACTCCATGAACCTCAATAAGAGGCTCCTTCATTGGCACACAGCTTAATTGCTCCTTTCACAGTGTACATCGGCTATCAGTTGGGTCCTTTACTATTTTTTAAAATTTCAAATTTCATGAAAGCAACATCTGAGGCAGCGAAAGATTATATATGGTTTCCCTAATAATGGCGTTTGTAATAAAAATTGAGAATAAGTGATGATTGCCTTGAATCAAGGGCCAATGTAATACTAATAAACATACTAGTGAACTCATAATAGTCTCTATTTTCCTCATTTAAGATAAAGTTTTTTTTCAGAACATCTCCGTCATAAGAGCAAAGCTGAAAAACAAGTGTAGAAACCTGCAAAGTAACAGCATGCACAACAGCAACAGCAACTGGAACTGAATGACATTTCATTTAAAAAGATATGGTGTTATGAATATCCTTCTCTGCAATACTAATTCTTTCCCATTTTATGTCATTTGGCAGTATATGTACACCTGATGATGCCAGATGCTCATATAAATGCATTATAATTAGCCTGACATGCAGCTGAACTCCTATTAGTACAAAGGGGAGGTCTGGTCATAAACAGATGATCTTAACAGCCATGTGAATCACTATCAATTTCATCTTCTGCAGTCTGCAAACTAGTCAACCCAAGTGGATCAGACAGCTATTGGTAGAGTAAGCATGGCCCTCTGCTCTTTGTGGAAGGCACTGACATATTAGTGTGCCCTCACATTGTGATGGGCCCATCTGCTTCAACACTGTTTGGCTTCACCTGTTCAGGGAGGAGAGGCAGCAGCTGTTGCCATGGGCTTTATTTGGATATGCATTTTTCTATGGCAACAGACTTGTTATGTAAACATGTTTGCTGTTTCAAGTTTGAAAGGCTTGATTCCCACATTGTCTCATAGTTCAACAGCAAATCCATCCCTTTTGGTATAGCTGCCCAAAACAGGGGGACAACAGGACAATTGCAACAAAAACTTAGTCAAGAAAAAGTGAACATTGATCCATTTCTGAATCTGTCTGACTTCTTTTCATTAAAGACTGTATAGGTAGGATTCAGAAGCAATGCATTTCTGTAATTAACACACTTGAAATGGAGATTGCCCCTAACAAGTCTCTGTGATTAATGTGTCATTAAAGCTATGCCTCTAATCACCATTTATGCATCCCACCATATGAATGGAAGGCTGCTGATATGCCAGCAGATAACATCAATTAAATATATGCCCTATGACTTTCACTAAGATTATTGGTATTTTGTCAGAATTACAATGCAGCTGCTAAGAGCGGTGCTGTTAAAAAACTGCTGTTTCCATGGCTACTCCAGAAAATGAAAGAAACATGGACCACCCTAAGTCTAGGGGCTTGGCCTTGTCCAAGTAGATTTCATTCAGTATTACCAGTCACATTATGCATGTTATGACTTTGTATAAGCATGCTACTTAAGCAAGTGGCAACACATACACCTTGTTACAAGGCATTGAAATCTATAAGGCTGATACAATAAATGTCCCTGATTTCATGAAGAAAGTGTAGAAACGTACAATCAAGAGTGAAAAAAATGCACATCTGTCAGATTTTTATGAGCTGTACATGCTGATAGCAGTGGTTACACTTTAATTATTTTTTGTGTGTGGTTGATGATACTATAATAAAAGGGATCTTACAAGAATACAAATATCAGAGCCTGCAAATGATCACACCAATCACAATATTAGAAAACAGATAATTATCTTTATTAATTCATACACGTCTACTTAAAAGAGTGGGGGAATCACAGGGGCAACAGGCAACCCGGTATTACACAGGCTTCATTAAATGTCGCGCTACGCTGAAATGAAGCACACCAACCCCATGCGCACACTAACACCCTCTAAACAGGAGGCACTGCAGACCATTTAAGTACACGCTCTAAAAGCACTATGACCCACACCCATAGAGAAGCCACATGAGCACACTAGCGGCTATCCCACTAGCCCCCGTTACTCACCCCACATCCACACACTCGAACAACGCACACAGACACAAACATACGCACACACACAGATTTAAAATATACACTTGTCTCGCCCAATCGGTGACACCCCCCCTTGGGGTCTAACTTCAAGGCAGCGTCTCAACTCCCCGGCACAAAGCTGAGCCACATTAGATAAAGGGTAAGCGGAAATCACTCACCCCACCTCACGAAACACCACACTAATCTCGCCACGGGTAGTCCACTCCCTAAAACCCCGGCCCTAACTCCTCTACAGGAGGCAACGAACCTCCCCTCCTAGCACAGGAACGTCTACGCCCTAGTCTTGCTATCTTCGTCGCCGGCAGTTCTAAACCACTGCGAGCGACACCCTCCCGCACCAACAGTGTCCAGCCGCAGCCGTACCGAGCTTGTCTTCCCACATCTCCCGCGTCTTATCTTTCACATTCCAAATACTCCCAATCAGTCACACCTGGTGCACCTGCGATTCAATCAGTCCAATCAAATCACAATACTTTACCTAATAGCCTTTGGTAAATGCCTAGATTTTACAGTGGCTCCCAGAATAACACTAATGAGAAAGACTATGTGATATAAAAGCAATTTACTTTCATGCTGATAATTACTCCTTTTAAGACCAAGTTCAATTAATAAATCAATAAACCAATGGGAGAACAAATGTCCTTAACAGTAACACGAGAGGCAGAGCAGGGCTGTATTCCATAGGAAGAGTGCCACAAAACATTGGAGATGCTGTTGGGAGGTGAAGTCCTAAGAGAGATGCTGTGTGGTATATCCAATAAACTCAGGATGAGTACTTAACTGTGCTATGCTGTAGGCATGGTGATCTCTTCCTCTTCAGCACAATAGTGGGCATTATTGTCTTGAATAATGTCTTCCTCTGAAGTGTCTATATGAAATGAGCATGAACAGAAAACCATGCATATGCTAGGTAATACCTTACATATGGTAGATAAGTCTGTTGGAACATGCTCTCACATCACTTTATAAAAAACAAATCTAAGGGAAGGACTAGAAGTTTGAGGGCCAGAAACAAAAACTGGAAAAAAAGGAAATTATCAAAAAACCCTAAAATTGAACAACATTATTTTCCAATGTTCTGCAAAAAGTCATTCATTAAAACTCATTAAATAATTTTTATAACAGTAAGCCAGAGCTGAAAAAATCTGTCCTCCCACAGCCACGGGCATGCAAAAGATAATTTGTTGAAAAAAGCTGAAGGAATTCAGGCTTAGAAGGTCTAAAGAAAAAGGAAATCGAACACACGTAATAACTGGTACAGCTGCAGGGTAACCAACATAATAAAACATGGTCTTCACAGGCACTCAGTAAGGTGAACTATGGTTCTTTTTGAAAGAAATCACTTGAGAACATTAAATCAGTGGGTGGGTATATTTTCTTCACCAAGTTTAAATGGTCTAAAATGGGTTGGAAGGAAATATGTAACAATTTTCCAGCAACTGTGATTATGAGTGCTCTGCAAAACCAAAAAAAAACAATAATACAATGCAGACCACAACAGGGGACATCAAACTTTAAAGGCCTAAATCTACTTTCTATCATGGATTAGTTAGTGGCAAGTGTTGTTTACCTCTCTACAAGATCAAGATCTATCAGCTTTTCAATAAATGACTAGCATGTACCACAAATTCAGACTCTCAGCTGAATTCCTCCAGTGGGGTATGTGGGTTTTAAATCAGTTTATCAGAGACAGAGTAATTTTCAACAGTTTCAGTTTGTTATGAAAAATAAACAAAAATTCTACAAAAACATTTTAGCTTTGTAACTGAGACAAATTAAACCATATAATAACAAGGTCACAAACATCAGGCTCAGCTACAGAACTGGAAATGGAAATTTTGGATATAATGTATTTTACAAATTAATAGCAAGTACTCCATATCTTAGATCCTAAAATATTTATTCTATTATAGAATTAATGATGTGAAAATGATACCCTAAATTATAAAATGCTAATAGAGTAAACATAATCCATCTTTTATGGTAACAGCAAAACTGCTGAACATAAATTTTCTGCCCATTCTCTTTCATAAGTGATTAAACACATATTCTTTGATGGTTTTTCATGCTTTTTCTGCCTTTTAAGATCTTTTAGATGGTATATTCATCTAGGTAACCTGCTTAGTCTCCACATGGGCTCTGAGGCCATTACTTCCTTTGATTGTGTTTTTTTCATGAAATTATTTTTGAACTGCAGAGATATGCTGGAGGGCTGAAAGAGGGAGGGATGCCATCACTTGTAATAGGTGTTGGCAAACACATCTCGAGACAGGGTCCCTAACAGTCTTATACGGTTGCCATCAAATGGTCTCAGCAGATCACACTCCTATTCCCTAGTCCTCACTGTATTGAAGCTCTCTTATCGATTTTGACACATAGTGCTGCATTTATCGAGCTATGTCTCTTATGTGTCTATCTGCTTCAGCAGCCATACAAGGATTGAACATTAGAAAAAAGAAGAAAAGAAGAAAATTTGTCTCCCAAAATGCCTCAAGAAATACTAAAGTTTTTGCTTGTTCTGTGGTCAAAAACTCGATGCAGGCAAGTAGGTGGTTCACTGCAGTCTTTATTCACGACGCCGGGGACAAGTTACATACACAAACAGTGCCAAGCAACAAGTCCATCTTCCCTGAGACTGAGAACCCTTCTTATACCCAACACATCCTGTATACATACATCACATTTGTCAAGAACATGCCATCTAGACCATGGTTCTGTTTTTTGCTGATGTTGGCATTCTAACGGGTCTGTCAGCACTTTTGCTTGGTCTATCCTATCTGGCCACCCATATGGTGTGTTTCCTTGGTCTGGAACAATGGGGTGCCTGGACAGACAGGAACCTGACTCCTATATTTCTGCTGGTTTCATCCTTTAAGGGAGGGTTGAGGAAATAGACACAGCGACATGTTCACGACACCAATGCATGCTATTCATTCAATGAGGAAAACTATTCTACTTTGTTAGGGTTAATACAAAATCTTTCCCACATTCCCCCCTCTGGGGCTCTGAAGCCCCATTCGCGGTCACATGAGATGTTTATTTCTTTATCATCATATTACTTCTCTTGGCAAACCCAACATGTATCATTAGTGCCTGTTAGCACTGATCTGGCACGGACGGCTAACTCACACATTCTATTGGTGCCACAGATCTCTTCCATAAAGGAAGAGGATGTGCCTGTCAGATGGATGGTTAATAATGCAAAAACCAGCATTTTTCTTCCCAGTTATTAAAACACAAAATAAATTCTAGTCCCTAGTCTTCGGTGCAGAGCTGAGATGTTTCCACCTCAGTTTACGCCAAAATAAAATTAAAACCAAAATAACAAACTTGTAATGGTATTCTAGCTAAACTGGAAAGTCGGTCAGTCATGTGGTGCTTGCTTCACGTCTCAACCAAGTTTATAGAGTGCTGCTATTGTGTATTCCAGCCCTTTTTGTTCTGTCTTTAATGGTGTTTAGTTCAGTTCATATATAGTTCTGGATCCTTCACCACTCTGCAATGGGACAAATGGACCCAAGAGTCTCTCTCAGTGATCCTCACAGCCGTAGGTGTGGATAACAACACTTGGTATGGTCTTCTCCAACGTTCCTGGTTCCAATGTTTCCTCCTTAGGTCTTTGATGAGCACCCAGGAGCCTGGTTCCACTGGGTGTGTTGTCTGGAAACTTTGTGGGAGGGCCGACGCCACCTGTTGGGACACAGAAAACAGAGCAGCAATCAGTTCTCGCATGTAACTTGACATAGTCCCGTCCACATCTTCAGGGTTAGGTGGGTGTGGTAACCCTGGCGCTGGCAAGGGACGAGCGGTCAAAATCTCAAAAGGACTGAGCCCTGTAGATCTTGATGCCCGACCTCTGAGGTAGAGGAGAGCCAAAGGGAGTGCTGTCACCCAATCCATGCCCGTGGAAGCTTTAATTTTTGTCAGTTTTGCCTTTAGCATTGAGTTAACTCTCTCAACTGCACCTGCACTTTGTGGGTGGTATGTACAATGAGTTCTGAAGTCAATTTGTAATTTTTCTGACAGGAATTTAATAACTTGATTCACAAAATGTGCTCCATTATCTGAGGTTAGTTTTTTGGGCACTCCCCACCGGGGTACCACATCTTTTATCAAAGCTTTGGCCACTGATATGGTGTTTGCACGTCTTACTGGATAACACTCAGGCCATTTAGAGAACATATCAACTAACACTAGACAGTATTCATATCCCCTGCATTTGTCCAATTGGACAAAATCCATCATAATATGCTCAAATGGGCCCTCTGGAGGTGGGTGATGTCCTCCTTTGACTCTCATTGTGGGTGCCACATTATGTTTTAGACAAGTCACGCACCTGGCACAATAAGCACCTGCTGCTGTAGTGAATCCTGGTGCAAAATACAGTTTACCTACTGTCTGTGTCATGGCATTAGCACTTGCATGGTCTAAACCATGGGACAATTTCGCAATAATATGAAAATATGATTTTGGAAGAACTGGTCTTCCTGATAGCCCACTTGTGTTCTCTTTACAATTTTTCCACTTTCTTTTTTCTTTCCTGTCTGCTGCCTTTTGTGCTTCCCTTAGTGCCTCTTCAGATGTTACCATGTCTGGTACTTGCAGAGTGAGGAAAGAGTGCATTGTGCTGTGAGGTTTTAAAAATTTTGCTGGTATTCTAACTCCCCCCTTCGCGGCTGTTTTGGCTGCCGCGTCAGCTCCATTGTTACCTAAACTGACATCATCTGTGTGGTTAGTATGTGCTGTGCATTTAATGACAGCCACGGAGGCAGGAAGTTTAATAGCTTCCAGCAAAATGGCTATCAAATCTTTGCGCTGTATAGGTTTACCTGTAGCTGTGAGAAAACCCCTCTCCTTCCAGATAGCCCCATGATCCTGAACAATTCCCCAGTAGTAACGACTGTCCGTATAAATACACACAGATTTGCCTTTAGCCAAAGTGCATGCGCTAAATAATGCCACTAATTCCGCTGCTTGGGCAGAAAAAGTACCTGGGAGGGAGTACGATTCTACTACTTCAAACTGTTTCACTACAGCATAGCCGCTCCCTACCTCTCCAGACCCCAAATGCATAGATGAGCCATCAACAAAGAAAACCAAATCAGGATTTGAGAAAGGAGTTTCAGAAATGTCAGGGCGCGGTTTAGTACACATAGAAACAATTTCACAACAGTCGTGTGTATCTCCGTCATCCGCTGTGGGTAATAAAGTAGCTGGGTTAAGTGTTGTACAGCGTGCAAGAGTCACATGAGAAAGGGTCAAAAGAACATGCTGATAGGACAGGAGGCGGGCAGGTGTGAGATGTGAGGTCTTCGCTTGCATTAGCAAGGAATGTACTTCGTGTGGGACATGTACAGTTAAGGGATGTAACAAAACTATGTCTGAGCACGATAACACTCCACTGGCAGCTGCTGCCACTGCTTTCATGCAGGGGATCATTCCTCTCACTACGGGGTCTAATTGTTTAGACAAATATGCTACTGGTCTATACTGACCACCATGTTGTTGGCATAATACCCCTGACATGTATTCTGATTTTTCACACACAAATAAATGAAAAAGGTACATCATAGTTAGGCATTCCTAAAGCTGGAGCTGAAGCTAAAGCTAGTTTTAAGTCAACAAATGCCTTATCAGTCGTCAGTCCAAGTCACTTTGTCAGTCAAGTCTTTGCATGCATTAGCACATGATTGGAGAGGCTGTGCTCTCTCTGCATAATTGAGGATCCAAGCACGGCAGTAGCCAGTCATTCCTAGGAAACGCAATAATTGCTGCTTTGTCCTGGGTCTGGGACATGCAGTAATCGCTGAGATGCGGGAAGCATCTAGGGCCCGACAGCCAGGAGTGAGTATGTGACCCAAGTACTTGACTCTCTCCTGACAGAGTTGCAACTTTTGTTTGGAGACTTTTAGTCCCACACTGGCCAGGTATGTTATCAGTGCGACGGTGTCCGCTTGACACACCTCTTTTGATGGCGATGTGATAAGAATGTCATCTACATAGGAGATAATAGTGCTACCCCCTGGTGGAATAAATTGTGAGAGGCAAAATACTAGATTTTCATTAAATACTGACGGCGATTCACAGTAGCCTTGTGGTAAACGAGTCCAAAGTCTGTGACTCTTTTTTATGCTCAAAGGAAAGAGGATCTAAAATTTGTCTTTGCACAGAATTGACAATCACAGTAACCCACTTTTGGAAAAAATATGCCTTTTGCGATTGTGAATAAAATAAATGTGGAGTGTGTTGTACAGGTGTCCAATCTGTAGCTTTGACACCTGCATTCACTAAAGGTCCTATATCACTCTACTCCCCTTGTGTTTTTGCTAAAGCCACATGTGGATAAGAATTTAAGTTTGCAAACAAAGATGTCAGACCAGGTGACAGGTCTACTACAGCTGCAGCGTAGCTTTTACTTGTAATTATGCCGGCTATGGTGATGGTCTTAACACCATGTCCTAATTGGTACCATTTTTCCAAGTAATCCGGATCTGGAGTATCCTGAAAGTATGCCATTACACAATGCAAGAACTCTGGAATTTCCTTATCTCCCTGGACCGAGACTGGAGAAGTTAACTCTACATGTGATTCTACACTTTCAAATCCTATCCATGTAGGGCAAACCTTCTTGACAAAACAACACTGTAGGCCCCTCTAAACCAACCCCATCTTGTGTGAGTGAAATTGTAAGGTGTAATTTGCACATTAAGTCTCGACCCAGTAAATTTTCGGGGCAAACACTGCTCAGGAGAAAAGGGTGTTCTAATGTATGCTCTTCATATTTGACTACCAATGGCTTAGAAACTGGTTCTGATATTAACTGTCCTGATGCTCCTGTAACATGCACTATCCTTTCACTTTTCATTGCTAAAAACTTACTACTATCTTTCTTTCCTAACATACTTATGTCTGCTCCTGTATCAATTAAAAAAGGAAAAAACATTCCCATTAACAGAAAGAGAAAGCTTAGGCTGTGCTGAGGCATTCAAAGTGAGTTGAGGAAAAAGCTGTAATTCAGAAATGTCACCACGGGGTCCCGGTGCCCCCACTTCAGAGACCACTCTGTCCTATGCTGTGTTGTCATGCTGTGACCAAACAGGTGTTGCAGAGTGCTGGTGTGAAGGACGCCCTCCGTTCTGTGACCCCCTAGCTTTGCAGTTGCGTGCCAAGTGGCCTAGTCGTCCACACTCCCAGCATTCTTTCCCGGTGTTCCTTTGGGTAGTTCCTGTTCCACCCCCACGTTCTCTGCCTCTCCCCCTGCCACCTCTGCTCCCATTTCCTCCCCCTCTCTGCACGCTGCTCTGGTAGAAACTGAGTGCTGCATCCTGAAGTTCATCCTGCTTCCTCTGTTATGGCTGCAGGGCTAGTTGTAAGGGGAGGGGCTGAGGTGCTGGCTGCAAGGGGGCAGCTGAGGTGCTGGCTGTAAGGGCAGTGGCTGAGGTGGAAGCGGTGGGTATACTGGTGCCCAAGTGTCATCATAATGTGGTGGTTTACGTTTGTGAGCCGGCTCCAAATCTTGCTTTTGTACATATACTCCTGCTGCTGTATCAGTAGACCACTGGGAAGCCCTTGCCTCTCTCTCTGTTGCCCCACGCTGTCTTTCCCTTTGCTCTTTGCTTTGTTTGTTTTTCTCTTCTCTCTCTCTGGCTTCCTTTTCCCACTTATCATACAGTTCTGGTTTAAAAGGTCTAGCCTTTCCCTCCATCTGAGCCCTACATTCTTTTAACTTTTCTACACTTAACAACCCCGATACAGGAAATTTCCCTTCAGTCCACCTATTCCACTTCCCCAGTAACCTTTCATCTACACATTCAGGTCCATATTTTCTATACATATCCTTTAAACATCCTGGACTGTCTAGCCTCTTAGGCAGGTGAATAGCTTTGCTGTTACTACTCCCCATAGCAGTGTCCCTTTGGATTTTTTTTTTTCCCAAATCACCTTACGCCGAGAAATAGAGTACAACAAGCAATATGAGATGGCAAACTTATCAGATACCCCGTATTCTCCCTCTAGGCCTCCGTTCACAATGTGCACAACAAACCCCTGCCACGATCACGGGAGGGCACTACCACGATCACGGGTAGCCACCGGTGTGCACAATAAACTCCTGCCACGATCACGGGCAGGCCCTACCACGATCACGGGTAGGCAACAGTGTATACACAACATTCACTACCTCTCCTGGGTAGGGATTTCACAGTCACTACCACGATCACGGATAGGACAACCCTTTTTTACCACCGCAAAAAGTGTAAAAGAAGGGGAACTCACCACCTAGTTGCCTGTGACCACAGAAAACAGCCGATGCCGTTATCTGGGACACAGGAGGAGCCCTCTGGCCAGGCTGGGTGCCGCACGGCGATATTTGATTGCTGTCCACGGCCTTCTCCCAAGATCACAAAGGGATCTCCCTCCGGTCGGGTCCTGAGCCTTCGGTCCTCCACGCTGTGTCTCCAGAGATAGGCAATCCTGTTCGTGACGCCACTTATGTGGTCAAAAACTTGATGCAGGCAAGTAGGTGGTTCACTGCAGTCTTTATTCACGCGCCGGGGACAAGTTACATACACAAACAGTGCCAAGCAACAAGTCCATCTTCCTGAGACTGAGAACCCTTCTTATACCCAACACATCCTGTATACATACATCACATTTGTCAAGAACATGCCATCTAGACCATGGTTCTGTTTTTTGCTGATGTTGGCATTCTAACGGGTCTGTCAGCACTTTTGCTTGGTCTATCCTATCTGGCCACCCATATGGTGTGTTTCCTTGGTCTGGAACAATGGGGTGCCTGGACAGACAGGAACCTGACTCCTATATTTCTGCTGGTTTCATCCTTTAAGGGAGGGTTGAGGAAATAGACACAGCGACATGTTCACGACACCAATGCATGCTATTCATTCAATGAGGAAAACTATTCTACTTTGTTAGGGTTAATACAAAATCTTTCCCACAGTTCCACTGAGATTCTTTCATTTCTCAAAAGCACAAGGAGTCATTATCTCTGGCACATGCATAACAATGTTACTCCTTTCTCTGTATTTAAACTGTTAATGCCCAATAATATGCTTCTGCCCAAACACTGAAGCACTCAACACGTGAGAAATTAAATTTGGGCAACTGAGACATTTACCAAACCATATTTGATTGCTGTTGCTTCTGCTCTTCAACAACACCTGAGGGTTTTCGGAAAAAAAAAAAAAAATCCCTGGGTAAATTATCTGGTTAAACTTACTTTTTCAAAAGAAGTTTTCATTAATTTGAAACTCCAGCATAAATATATACATTCTGATGGTAAAGTAAAGAAAGGTGCAGTATGTAAGGCAAGAGAGAACCAACTCCTGGTTCACATCCTTTCCATTTATTCCAGAGCTCCAGAAGACAGAGTACAAATGTTCATGTGATTTGCAATGCTTCATGAAATATTGAGTGAGACAAACATAAATTAAATATCAAGGAAAGGAAAAAGATGCATTACTTGCTTCATAGCCATGGAAAGAGTCTGAAGTTATATTAGGCAACAGAGTGCTCACTTAAGTAATTGCCATGGCATTTTATAACTGGCATTGTATGTAAATGATGACATACTCTGTCTTGGATTCAACTGAACTATTTTCATTGTGATGGGAAAATAGGGTTCTTTGGTGGCTTTCAAAATTCACAGTAACATTTAAAGGTGCATTACATGATGTGCTACACTGAAAAAAAAAAACAAAGAATGAGCGATAATGCATTTTACAACAGTTCAGTAGCTCAACACAGCTACTATCCCAATTAT
The DNA here is from genome assembly GCA_019176425.1 of Megalops atlanticus. NCBI lineage: Eukaryota > Metazoa > Chordata > Actinopteri > Elopiformes > Megalopidae > Megalops > Megalops atlanticus. The sequence goes on from CM032881.1 coordinate 17,382,069, forward strand.
GCTAGCATCTGTTAAATGATATTGGGATCAAAGCAATACAGCACATCATCTGTTGCATTTCATCTGTTTACCACAGAGACTCAGGCTGTATGATATTTTGACTAATAAGGCATGCATAGGAATGTTTTCATATAAGGGATATGTTAACCATAAAAGTAAAGGCTAAACTGAAAACTGAAAATGTGGAATTAATGTAATTACACTTTATTCCATGGGGATGGAGAATAAACAAGTTAGGACTCTCCACAAAACATGAAATTACTTGACAAGGTAATTCTGTACACAGAACACTATATCTTGATGCACTATACACAGTGACAGTCCTGTTCCTTGCAAAGTAATGTCATGTTCCAGCCTTGGACAAGACAGATACTATTCACAGCTTGTGCTTAAACACCTGACAACATTGTTTAAAGGACTTCAAGAAGAAAAATAATAAAAAAAACAACTTACTGACAGCAACATTGACAATGAACCCAGGCTAGTTTTGTTCTGATGACTGCAGGGCTTTCACAAAGTCAAAAATAAAGCTCCCAGAAAATGGCTCCACACAATGCATTATACAACATGTGGTTGAAATCTTGTTTAGGACAGTTGTATTGTGTGGCCCACAATGGGCCCTCAACTGCCACAACTGAGGGGGCTGCTTCCTTATTCACATGTGTCCTGTGTGGTTGGACAGTGTGGAGATAGTGGATTTGGAGGCAGGGCTGCATCCTGCATCCTGACTGCAATCAGGAATGTGTTTATGAGCATGAGTCAACCTGCAGCTGAGCGACAGAACCTCTTTATTCAATGCAGAAGAACCTAGAACATCCAAGAAGTATCAGATGGAAAGGGTGTGTCAGGTCGCCAACCCCCCCCTTCTCGAAATTATCTCTTTGCAGTGAAGGCTGGAAGACACTCACCTCAAGTTCTTAAATGGCATTCACAAAAGAGAAAGAAAGAGAGAAAAAATATTACAAAAAAAAATAACACCATGGCCTTTTCATGCAACTGGGGCAGAAAAGCTGTCAATGGCTGTTGTGGCTGGCAAGAGCATTTTCTCTCAACAGTACTTTTTTACTGTTTTGAAACTTGAAAGCCAGCTTTGTTGTTGTTGTCCAAACATGCAAATAACTAGTCAACAAAAAAGACCACTAAAATGGGTCATTTGTATTATATAAATGAGTATTCACTGAAATAGGACATTAATGTTCTGCCCCCTGATTTAAGTCAGTAAAAGAAGGTTAATGTACAATTAATATAAGCCCACAAAAAACTCAATCAAAGGAACATGATTCCCAAAGGTTGGTGACCCAGCACGTTAAAGCATGTTGAATAGCAAAACAATATAGTTGAGGAATAAAGGCTTCAGATGGTATGAAAGACAGAGACCCTCCACCAATATAGGACCAGAGCAGTACCTGACATAAATGACATAAAAGAGAAAATAACTGAAATTTTATTCCTTGAGAGAGGTTTCAGGGTGTGTTAGACAGGGAAGGGGCATGTGGTATTGTAACACTTTACTGCTACTTCTTCTCCTGAGGTACCAGTTGGTCCCTGCTGTGGACTGCACATCCTGGTAGCAAAGGTAAAGCCCAAAGGACCAGGTGCAGACCAGCAAAATGGATACAACATGTTCCGTTCTTGTGCTGTGTCCCTCCTTAAGAATACAGACCTCAGGGCTTGCATTCAAGATACAAGATGTGATCTATATCTAACTCCGGCACCAGGGTCCTCTTTCTGATTGTGGAGTGGTAAACCGTACACAGGATGTCATGAGGAAGGATTCAGACACATACTCCACTGCAGACACTTATTGAGATAGTTATTCAGCAGTGAGAGGTTTCCATTTGATATCAGCCCACCATCAACTCTCTTTTTGTCATGTAAAATCCATATATTTGCCTTGATCTCTCTATCTGGATTTGAATTATATGAGATATTGAGCTGAAAGGCAAAATATCAGGATATTATATAGGTATATAAAAGTTTATTACTGTTTACATCAAATACAGTCCGGTTTATTAATGATAAGCTGGTTCACAACATCCTTGTTCATTTTATAACTTTTACCATGTTTCTGATATCACACTCATAAACAGTGATGCTCACAGATACATATTGCTTCCTGTTTTTCTGTCTGTTTCAATCAAATAGCCTGTGGCTTTGATAAATCCATTACAGCTCTTCTCAAAAGGGCTTTGTGTGCCACTACAGAGAATGCAGCTTCAATGTAACTCTGAATTTAATTTAAACTGAAGACCTCTTTTTCAATATTCATTGTAACTTTTATCATCCACTTTACATGGGACTACTTACAGACTCTATCTATATTCACTGAACATCCCCTAGTACTCAAAATTATTGGCTTTATTATTAGCTCAATGCAAAAACATTTACACAAATAATATTTTAAAGTTAACTAATGTACAATGGGTTTAGTCTATGTCAGACAAACTAACAAGATAACATCCTTTCAAGGTTCCAGCATGCATTTTCATTTGGTGGTCATAAGCTTCAGCAAACCCTCAAGAACCCATCTAAAGATACGCATAGATATATTTCATTGTGTTGACAATTTATCTGCATGATAAATTATTTGAAGGAAGCTTAAAGTAGAAAGCTAAATTCATACAGATTGCTAAAAATGTCTTTATGCTCACTTAAACTGTTTTGGATTTCACTTTTTTATCATTTTTCCTGCTGTTCCAACAAAAAAAATAAAGCATATGACTGAGTGCACTCTGCAATAATGAAGCTCACAACCATAAAGATGTTATGCTGAAAACATTTGACAACGTTTGACTCCATGCCTCTTCTGGTAGGTTGTAAAACCTGAAGCAAGCTGGCACATAGACAAGATTGTAGACAAAAATTGTGAAAGTTGTGAAAGTTATGAAAGTTGAAAGTTGAAAGTTGCTCTGGGTATGTGCCTGCTAAATGCTAATAATGTAATGTGATTTGGAATGAATCCACATTGATAAAGGGATTTTTATATTTAAGCCTGGTCTTAAATGGTAGCTGTGGGAATCCTTGCTGGAAATGAAAATTATACTCCAATGCAATGAGTAGCACTTTAAACAACAGAAATCTTCAGTTAAAAAAGGCATAATAAAATATTAAAGTATATAGAAACAGCTTAATGGTAGATTACCCAAATTAAGAATCACAAAAATGAAAAGAATAATAAGGAGATCAAGAACTACTGCTGCAAAAAGCAGCAAACCAAAAAAAAAAAACAACAGAGGAGAAAAAGTTTAGGATAACAGCAATTCAAACAATTTAATTGATTTAAAAATCAGAATTCTCCTGTTTGAACCATCAAGGGAAATAGAAAAAATGATGGACAGACATTATCACATCACAAAAAACATATGTAATGAATTGGATGTTATGTTGCAGAAAATAAACATCTCCAGTGAAGTGATCTATTTTACTCACTACTTTGGTTTGGTGCAAAGTTAAAATTCATGGAGGTGCAGTCCAAACCAATATCCAACACTACAAGCTCTCCTGAATTAGTTAAGATATGTCAAACATCAGCAATAAACATAACCTTTCCCCTTAAAAACATGGATTAATGTCATACACAGATAACAATATTCTTACTTTTCAACTGGAACGACAGTTGCAAATTATCCAAGTCATAAGGACTAAACATTCTACCATTGAGATCCTTATATAATGATACAGAACTGATAGGATAAATAAATCCCTTCAATCATCAAAAAATATCACCCATTTTTCAAAAGAATATTTTCTCACCATTCACAGTTTTTAGGGGAGGGATAACCCCTGACAATGCTTAACTGGGGGCCAAGCAGCGAAGCTGTGTAGGCACCCATTGTGTTTCTACCTTTTGTTATTATTCTACTTCTGGCTAGGGTGTCTATGGCAGCCCCTAGAACCGTATGGTAAAAAGTTGTGAAATTAGGCACACTGATTGCAGACGGTCCCATGATTCTTTTCACCAAGTTTGATGTCAGCGCCTTGAACGCTCTAGCGCCACCAACAGGTCAAATTTGGAGGTACGTTTACGCACGTAACTTTTGAACCGATTTTCAAAAATGAGGTACCATTGCATTCCTTGGATCAAGCTGAGTTCAGTGCATCCCATGACATCAATTTCTGCCATATTGGATTTTCTGCCATATTGGATTTTATGAAAAAGTTTAAAAATTTTTCACAGGCCACAAATTTTGACCAAATTTGCTATATGTGCTCTTCGGACCAAGCCTCAAAAAAGTTTGTTGTTGATTTTCAAAACCGTCTGTTACAGCCAATCGAAATTGGCGGCAAAGTCACCAAACAGGAAGTGAGATTATATCTCAGCAACTCTTTGATGTGTTGACACCAAACTTGGTACATGGACTCGGGACCCCTTCCTGAGGTTGTGCAAAAAAAAAGCATCATTTGACCACTGGGGGGCGCCACAATTAGTAAAAACACGTTTTGCCCAATAACTATGATGTGTTTTCCTTAAAAAAGTAATTCTTGTGTCTGGTGATACCTTTGGAGGTCCCAGGACAGAGACAAAAGCGTTTGTCCATTACAGTCAATTGAAAATGGCGGTGAAGCCGCCAAACAGGAAGTGAGATCATAACTCAGCAATGCTTTGATGTATCAATACCAAACTTGGTACATGGACTTGGGACCCCATTCTGAGGAAGTCCAAATAACTGTTCGTAATTTGACCACTGGGGGGTGCTGCAATGAACAAAAATGCATTTCTGCTAATAACTGTTGATCTGTTTGTCTTAAAAAGTTTAAAAACTTGTCAGGTCAACCTTATTGATGTGGCTGCCCTACTGAATTTCTTCAAAAGCTTTGAAAATCTTTTACAGGCCACAAATTTTGTCGAATATTCACCAAATTCGGCACAGATGATCTTTGGACCAAGCCTCGCAAACGTTATCTGATTTTTGATTTTCAAAAGTGTTTGTTCAGTACAGCTAATCAAAATCGGCAGCAAAGCTGCCAAACAGGAAGTGAGGGCATATCTCAGCAACACTTTGATGTGTTGACACCAAACTTGGTATAGGGACTCGGGACGCCTTCCTGAGGTTGTCATTTGACCACTGGGGGGCACTGCAATAAGCAAAAACATCTTTTTGCGTTGTATGTGTCGATGTGTTTCCTTTGACAAAAGTGATTCTTGTGTCAGGTGATACTTTGGGAGATTGCAAAGATGAGACATGACAAATTGTCAACTTAATTGACACAGCCGCCATTTTGTTTTTTTAAGAAAAAATTAAGAAAATTTTGTCCAATCTTCATCAAATTTGGCATAGATGATCTTCGAACCAAGCCTCAAAAAAGTTCTCTGATGCATTTTTGATTTTCAAAAACATTCATCCATTACAGCCAAATCAAAGGCAAACAGGACGTGAGCTCATATCTCAGTTACACCCAATCTTTGTTCAGTTGACATAAAACTTGCTATCAGTGCTTACAGCCATGCTTTTAACATGATCAGATCAAGTTGCTGTGGTAACTCTGCCCTGCTGGACTGCTTGGCCCCCTCATCGCTGCTTGCAGCTATATTTTGATTTTTTGTTTGTGCTTTTGTCTTTTAACCTGAATGTATGTCTACCTTCATTGTACCTTATCAACCATATAAAACAATTATAATTATGATAAAATACTGTGGTTAGGTCAAACCTCCAGTGCTGTAAGCGGTATTAAACACACAAAATCATATATATGTGTATATATATATATATATATATATATATATATATATATATATACATATGTATATAGAACAATTTAGTTAAATTTATTGCTGCTTGGCTGAAACCACAGTTGGGAAGTGGCTGGAAAATGTTTTATATTAAAAAAAATCTTGCTATGGGGAAGATACAAGGCATATAATGGTCATCTCGTCACTGAACCTGAACATCACACAGTGCATATACTTCTTGTGAAATTACATTTGTACAAATATGTATTAATATCTAATAATGATGTGGATGTTTAAGATGATGATGATGGTGATGATTATTATTAATATTATTATTAACTTAATCCCATATGTAGTTTTTGTTAAAAAAAATAAATTAATATATTTCTAGGAGCTAACATTATGCCTATGGGGAAATAGGACTAAATTCACAACAAGCTGCCCAAGTAAAGTTTGAAGAGATCAGTCTTCAGGGGTAGGTTTAGTGGAAATAGTAAAGAGTACTGATGGCTTTGAACTGTTGGTGATAATGAACAAGTCCTTGGAAATGGCCGTGAGCTGTATTTAATGTTGTTATAAAAGAGGCTGTATTAAACATTTAAAAATTAAGGTACCATTTCTTCAATTTTAATTCTACTTTGATGTATTTCATATGCATCAAAAGACCAAAATCTATTTATATTTAATTTACAGGTAGGCCTCCTGCTAGGCTCTAGGCCTGTCACACCTCCACTGGTGCCCGCTTTGTTAGCTGCAGGGTCATCGGCCGGGGTCCACCCCTCATAGATGTTTCACCCCTTATCCCGGAACATCTCCTGGTGGCAGGGCAGTGAACAGGGACGTCTCCCTGACACCCCCTGCAGCTAACCTTCTTCAGGAGTTGGTCGCTCCCCATGCCTTGTCCCGTCTTCTCAGCCAGAGCCAAAAGCTTGCCTTCTCCTTCGATACTTCCCTGGTTGCCTTATGCAGTCTGGCTCCCCGTAGCTCCAGGTCCTTGAGCAGATGCATCATTGAGTCTCCCACAAAGCCTCTAGCTCCCACCTCCACCGGGTAGAGGCTCATGCTCCATCCACCTTCCAGTTCTCTTCCAAAACTGAAAACATTGAGTTTTTGCACATTGTAACACTGTCCATATTGTATATGTAATGCCTTTTTACAATCCAGGTATCGCCTGAAAGATTCATAATCACATCTAACCTGAAAGCTGCATGTACACCACCTTACCATTTGCCAGAGGAAAAAGGCCACACCAATTAAGGCTCTTTAAGGTTCTATCTGTTTACAGCAGGGTCGGCAAATTTTCAGAGCACAGAATAACAGAAGGCAGTCATACATAACCACATTTATGATAGTGCTTCAAATAAATACAGTAATTTAAATAGGCCAGTAACATCGATTTGGCTTGGTTGGAAGCTATACCTTGAACACTCTAAGTTCAGAAACTTTCCTAATAACATTTAATGCTAAAGTAAGATCAGCAGCTCAGATCAAATCACTTCTTCAGTGTAACTTCAGTGTAATTATGTCGATTTTAAGCTCAGATGGAAACTTGCAACACGAAACATTTAACTTGCAGAAAGCAACATTACTTTTCAGAGTCCAACTTGGAGGTAGTTTGGCTATGGTGGCCCTTTGTCATTTGATTAAACAACCCATGGAGTTTGACAAAGCCTTTAATGATTTGGCTGTAATGGCTGACAAAAAAGGAACATTTGCTAGTGCTGCTTGCATTCTCTAAAAACTCTTACCTTCTCAGGGTCAAGTGAGTCTCCTCCACTTGAGACCATGTACCCAGACAGTGGACTGAAATAAAAATTCAGCTTCAAGCCACGTTTGGCTAGATGACCTAGATGGGCAGGAAAGTCAGGTGTGAAAACAACAATTCCATCCAAATAAATCAGTAGGGAGTCCAGTTTTCTCTCACGAAGACACTGCTTTATTAATTGCTAAAATGTGGTTTGGGAATACCATAGACTATTGGGTATGCATTCAAACTCCAACAGACTGTGAGACGTGTTGAACAAAGCCATCTATTCTTTGATCAGCCTCTGCGTGGCTGCAAGATCTACGGTTTAAAATCAGGTAGCTCTCTTTAGGTTGGTGAAAAGGTCCTCAGTTCAGGGAAAAGCCTCTGTGGGGGTAAACCAAGACAGATAATGAACAGGAACAAAACAGGATGGAGGCAGTAGATTTATATCCAGCAAGAAGGATCATCTGAAACTTTTCTTGTTCCTGAGGATCAGCCTAGCTGAATAAAAGAAGCAAACAGCAGCCTTGCAAGACACACAAACACACACACACACACACACACACACACACACACACACACACACACACACACACACACGCACAGCTGGTTACCATTGTAATAAGCACATCAACAATACATTTACATTTACATCCTGCTTTAATACTAACCTAGCAGTTAAGCAGTTCAGACATTGCAAACTTTTTTCAATGGGTTTAGCCTCATTGCAAAGTACTCTCATTTCCCGTCTGAGTCAAAACTAGGACAGGTGGTTTCTACAGCTGCTTGATGGCTATGTGCTCAGACAGGTGTTTAAATGGAGCCGTGCAGGGTGAGACAGAGAGAGCATCCAGACCTGTTCCTCCCAGCTCTGAGGGAACTGACACAGACTGTAATCTCAAAATGAGCACTACAGCTTAAGATGGAATATTTGACTTTATCCAAAATCAAAACCGCTGGTGCTCCCCATTAAGGTTGACTGTCAAATTTGCATCCCAATGTGATTGCATACGTGAAAATGGCAGTGGTCTCTGCAATCTGAAGACCCTTCATGCTTTTTGAGTTGTCATAGGGCAGTATGCAGCTGTATGTACCAAACACCAAAACGGTTATTGTTCCTAGCGGTCAGTTTGCGGTCTAGCAGTGACCACATCTGTCATCAACCAACCATCAAATGCCATGATCCGGTCATCTGAATAGCCATTCATTGTTACAAAATCTGGGAGGTGCGCAACATGAAGTGTGACCTCCTATGCAGACAGCCATTATGGTTTAATTACATCATTTCAGTCACACAACAGTTACGGTCGTGCTGACCGCAAGAAGCATAAATCAGCTTTAAGTCTGCTCCGATCTTCTCTGCACTCAGATTTGTCAGTTTGTACCCCATTTGTTCATCTGTTAAGTAATAATAACATCTCTACTTTTGGTCACATTTTACATTGACTGAACCTCCTAGAACCAGAAAAAATGACCTTAGAGCATCAGAGTTGACAAATTAGCTGAGGAAAAAGCTGAGAGAGCTGATAAAAATGAAAAATGCAGCTGCTGATCATTTTTTGGTGCAGAGGTCATTCTGAATACTTGAGCAATTTTCATTTCACTTTCAGACTTAAAAATTTGATGATAGCTGTTAATGGCATGTTTTAGTGTGCATTTTTGTATTTATTTTTGGTAAATTCTGAAACATCTCTTTTCTGTGGTTGACTGAAAGACCACATCACTCATATTTAATCAATGTGGCCATAGCTGTTAATATTTCTGTTGTCCTGTTTCTGTTAATATTTTGTTAATTCCCTTCAAATTAAGCCACAGTCAACAAGTTCACTATAGCACGGGTCATGGGAGAGAACATATCCCCATCTGTTGATATCTACTTGTATCTCTGATTAAAGCTGCATCTCCTACAGTTTTGCTCCCAAAAAACATTGTCCCTTCACTGAGAACCCATTCATTAGTATCCAAACTGTGGAGGAGACAAAGAACTTTCATATTTCATTTTGAAAAAGACATTATGATGACATGAAAGTACAAACCTAATCAATCAAAATGAGATTACATTACATTGCATGAAATTATTGTCATTTGGCAGGTGCTTTTATCCAGAGCGACTTACACAGTACATAACACAGTGTGTGAACAAGCACCACTGTTAAACATAGTACTGAGATCACAAATGTGTCCCTAGATTGACAGACAAGTACTATGCAATATGCACAACTTAAGGACTCTATCATTCCAACAATAATACTAACATATACCTCACACATGCAAGGTAACCTCCACATGCCAGTTATATACAACTCCGAAATATACTATCGCATATATAACTGCATATAAGAGAGACAAAAGATCATGCTTGGGGTTGAGATGTAGCCTGAAGAGGTGGGTCTTCAGTCTGTGATGAAAAGTGGCCAGTATTTTAGCTTTTCTGGTGTGTACTCTAGTGTGTAAGGCCAGGAAATGCACTGAAGATAAGAGGGAGCCACTCCCCTCATTGCTCAGTAGGCTAATACCAGTGTTTTGAAGAGGATGTAAGCTGTCACCAGGAGCCAGTGAAGGCAGATCAGGAACGGTGGGACATGGGACGATCTGGGGACATTGTGGACCAGTGAAGCTGCAGCACTCTGTATATGCTGCAGGGGTCTGATCACACATGCAGGGAGGGCTGCAAGGAGGGAGCTGCAGTAGTCTAGGGGGGGATAGCCATGGCTTGTACCTGGAGTTAGGCTGAGTAGTTTGTAACCAGGGGTGAATTCTTCTGATGTTGTAAAAGTAGAATCTACACATCTTGCTAACGTTGCCAAGTGGTTTATTTATGTCAGGTCACAATCGCATGTCACTCCAAGGGTTTTGACAGTCTGAGAGGATGACATGGTGGTGTTTCCCAGGGTGATGGTCAGATCTTTGAATGGGGAACTTTTGGCTGAAATATGCAGAAGTTCAGTCTTGGCCAAATTGAGTCTCTGTGATGTTTAGACATCCACAATGAGACATCAGTTAGGCAAGCTGAAATGCCTGATGGGTATTGGATCGGGGAAAAGAGAGGAACAGCTGAGTGTCATTGGCATAAGAGTGATATAAGAAGCCATGGGAGATAAAACATTTTGAACTTCCATTATTATTGATGAACTAAATTAATGTATTTTTCCTTTTAAATGAACATAATACAGTTGTTTATTTAAATAACTTCAGTCTCGGGATACTGCTTTTGTACAGGATTTCTGTGTGGGGTAGGGTGGTGGCATTTTGATATGCTCAGTTTTTTGTGGGTATACTGATTTCTAAATGCAGAAATGGAAAGCAAGCACATAAAAAGCAGGACTGTGTTAAGTACATGGTCCTCAGAAGGCCTAAGGATTATTTAGTGTCAGCATGAGTGGGCAAAAGCCCATAGAGAGCTGGCTGTTTACTAGTGCTAGAGGCAAAGGCCTGAGTATGTGTGTGTGTGTGTGTGTGTGTGTGTGTGTGTGTGTGTGTGTGTGTGTGTGTGTGTGTGTGTGTGTGTGTGTGTGTGCGTGTGTGTGTGTGTGAGAGAGAGAGAGAGAGAGAGAGAAAGAGAGAGAGAGAAACAGTTAGGACCTACTGATTGAAAAAGTACCAGCTTCCGGGCCCATCTCTCTCACAGCTGGGCTCTGTCCAAAATTATGCTTCACTCTTTAATGCACTTTCAACTCTCAGACCGGGGGGTGCAGCTTCAATTGAATGAATAGTGTGACGTAACACAGCTCCATGTGAATGAATGAAAATTGGTCAAAGGAACACTCTCACACTTCAGAGCCCACGCTGTGTCCTGCTGCATAGAAACAGTGTTAGCAATGGCTTTGGAGTTTTTACTGTACAAAACAATACTTCTTCAAACATTGCCTGCTTGCCTTTGCAGGGTCTATGTTAAGTATGCAGGATAGACAGCTGTACAACAAAAATAGGGAAATTATACATATATATTTAGAGTATAGGAAGCACAAGCTGAGTTTTATACCCCGGGTTCGAGCCCAAGTGTCATTGGCTGACAATAATGGGAGCCCACATGGTGGGACAATTTCATTCTGTTCTTCGGTGGACATAGGTAAGAATGTCAGCAGGGGCTGCTTGTCTCACCACTCTTAATCAAATTGTCAGGCACCTGTGAGTTGCTTGGATGACATCAGCGGGGTGGCACCTATCCTCCAATGTGCACCTGCTTTGCTGTAATGGGCTGTGTGACTTCCAGTGCAAAAAAAAAAAAAAAAAAACTGTTGGCTGCATGCAAGCATATTGAAATATTGAAGGATTGCATTTGTCTCGCCTGGGTAGTTTTGCATGAATGCAGAGGTTGTCACAGTGAGATGAGCACAAAACACAAAACCAAAAATTCCATCATTCACAGAACAGTTTTCCCTATTCAAATCTGTGGTAATGCCCTCAATGATGTCCAGAAACTGACATTTGGTAACCATTCTAGTCCCTCAATCTTATGTCATTCTCTGAGGGTTTTTTTGCCAGGTTACCTGTGAAATCACATGGTTTCATCTACAGCATGCTACTAGAAAAGGAATACTACAGTTTCTCTTAGCACTGGTCCTCTGTCAAAGGTAGGGTTGATACACAACAGATATTTGTGTTACCAACTGTCAGTGTCTCAAGGTTGTGAGCTGTGTGAGTGATTGCTTCTCAGCCACAGCTTTGATGTAGCCTAATCGAATTAGACAGCTGTGCACGCAGTAGTGTTCTCAAAAAAAGTAGACACATGAAAACAACACATTACAAGTATTTATGAGTCACATTTGATGGTGGTTGTTTCATTTGTCCTCAATCTCCCATTTCACCTGGACATACAGTATTCTTAACAGATTTGATTACAGTAATCAACAGGAAAGCTCTCAGCACTGCACTCTCTTGTTTATCATTCACTGGTCGTTGATGGTAAACATCCTTTTCATCAAATGGGACTGTCATCAAGTGGACCAAAAGCACACAGAAACCTCTTCTGTCCAAATGTGGCTTACACCAATAAGGTATAACGATCAACACATCCATATATATATATATATATATATATATATATATATATATATATATATATATATATATATATATGATTAATACATGAAAAAATATTGGCAGATGTACAGACATCTGTACAATTATTTGAGACATAAGTTCTAGTTGAGTTATTTTTGTTGAAGAGCCTGGGGAAAAGGTGCCTTTATGCTTTCTTTTTCTGTCTAAACTTCTTATGTCTAACCTGGCAACAAGCATCGCATTGTATTATTTCAGAAATAATTTTCTACTGTCAACCAGCCTGTCAGCTATGTGTATGTCCTCGTGATGCCAAAACTAGTAATGAAGGCTCACCTGACAATTAATTTGAAATTTCAAATAAAAAAGTCTCAAAAATGGTTATATGGTTATGGTTTAAATGTTTTTATGGAGTGTTCTCACAAGGCATCCACAGGGAAGAAGCAGTGTCCTGCCTCTTCATTATGCTCTGTTCATAGGCAGTTGGTCTTTCTTCTCCCTGGCAATTCAGTGCAGTGGCTATAAACAGCATTGTAAATACAGTCATTACGCTTCAGAGGAATCACAGCAGAAGCATAAGAAATTAAAGCTTTTTCACAGGCAGTTCTCAGAGCTCATTGGATCCTCTGTTCAATCTCTCCACAAAGGCTCTCAAACCCCTCACTCCCTTGCATTTTGCACTAGAACCATGTGTATGGGAGCGAGAGTGGAACAACCGCTTTTTCTGAAATGTGGCTGCATTCAGAGTACGCAGTCAGTCTGTGCTGTGCTTCAGATTAAAAAAAAAAAAGAAAAAGAAAAATTGTCAAAATGAATGCTACACTGCTTTTCTGATCACATGAAGACATTGTACTGAGGGGAACAAAAAAATACAATTTTCTTTTCTGTGGAGGAAACCTGTGATTTGAGTTCCACGACTCAGAAACAGGAATTTTTAGTTGGTAAAAACACCTTGGCTTTCACAGGTAATATGAAATTATATATAAAGGTTACATAACTATCTAATTCGATATACAGACAACAGTTAAGAGTTTTACCAGGCTCTAAACTTAGAATTTCATTTAACTGAAATAAATCCAGTTATCTAGACATACAGGCATTTATTAACATGGGTGGCTCATCTCTCCTGAGGTAAGTATATCCTCACATTGCAGCACCGTAAATTTTAGTGTTGTAGCATCAGACTACAGTAATACCCATACAATACATCTGCATGCCGACCATTAATCAGGACATACCTACAGATCCATGTCAAAGAATACCAAGTGAATTGCCGGTGTGCATGGTGAAAAAATATTTGTAATGGTTGGATGTTTTAAATGGCTAGACAGCCACTCATTTGGCTGCTAAAGGTTGCATGTAGCATTGCTAGCATGTGGAAGCCAACCAATCAGCCAGCCCTGTCACATTTAATCATCACTGCCTTCCAGGAGGCTTCTTATATCACACTAGGGCAGGTTAATAATTTAGAACGCAGAATTGAACATTGGTGTTGTGCCTCGTTCAGCACTCTGTGGCAATTACAGAAAGAGGTTCTTTAACCACTTACTGTCTGAAAGCCAATGAAAAAGCTCACTGGCAGGACTGGGTGAGGTACTCCATTACCTTTATCTCTCCCTTTCCTTATCTCAGAGCATAATTCTCGGTCTCTTGACAGGATCAAGGTTTTTTGAGAAAATACATGTTGAAAATGTGTTCTATTCAACATACAAAGCATTTACAAGTCAGCCTTGAAGGGACTATTGAGCTGGTATGTTTAACTTTCCCTGGGTTTTATTTCTCTTTTTCTATTTTTTGATGATTTGTAATGATGTAATGTATCAAATTTCATGTAGGTAAACATATTGAATAACAGCTGTTATTAAGAGTACTGATTATTTTTCAGAGATTTGCCAGGTAAGTAGGGTGTTTCGGGAAATGGAGTCCCCCCAGGGTTTGTGACGGGAGTTGTGTTGTTCTTTATGTGCATAATAATGACATTATTAGTGTAATAAGAAAAATCACTAAATTAAACCAAACAGTCTGCAAATTACCTAAATAATTCAAGAAGATTTAAATACAATCCATAACTGGAAATAATTTGACAAATGAAATGTCTCCAAATGTAAAGTTGTATATGTGGGCAGTAACAGATTAATTTCTTTATGGGAGGTACCAAGTTAGAGTCACTACAATATGAAAAACACCTGGTATAACTGTTGACCCTTTGAAGTCTATGCTGAAAAGGTTACAAAGGGCATATGAGGATGCTTGAAAAAAAAAAGCAAAATTTAGTGAGTAAAAATTGAGATTATATTCATGTCACATTCAGAAATTCCTTAATTAGACCACATTTAGATTACTGTCTACACTACAAGAAGGACATAAAAGCTGTACAGAAAAGGGCAATGAGAGTGCTTCTGTCAGGAGCCACACACGCCAATGTTGGCCCCCGTCCCCCAACTCAGGTTCCCCCCAACTGATCCGCCTACCACAGACAACCAGGACGCAGGAGTACAGGTACAAAAGCTTTATTTAATTTAAAAAGGCAATTAATCCACGGACGGCTCACGCTCCGCTGACCCCCCCTCCTAACCTTCCACCCCCCCTTCACTATGGCGGCCCTTCCCTCGTCCTGCTCTCTCCTTGCACTGGCCCGGCGCCCAGCGCGAGATTACCCTCCCCACACACAGCACAGCAACTTTAGACACCCCACACACACACACCACACCGTGACCCCACCGACTCGTCTCCAGCGCCGGCCCTGGTGACAGAACGAGACCCCTCCCGGCTGCCCAAGGGGGGGTACCAGCCGCCAGGAGGAGTGGGTCCTCACACGCACACGCACACCAACAAAGTAAAAAAACGGTGGGACGCAACTCGGCCCGCGCCGCTAGGCCGGGCCTCGCTTGGGTCCAAAAATTAAAAACAAAACCCAAAAAAAAGACAGACGGACTGCTGCTGATGCCCTCGGTCCAGACCGCTCCCTCCCGACGCTGATGCTCGCTGCTCGTCCTTCTCACGCAGCTCCAGGGCAGGTTGTATGGCCGCGCTGGGGAAAAAAAAAAAAAAAACACAGCGGCACAAATCACCCACTCTGCTAGGCTGGGCAGACTGCAACAGGGCATGCACACACACAAAAGGCAACACTGCCAGTCACATCCCTTACTGCACAGGGGCACTGCCCTGATTCGCCTCCTGCCCAGCCTGGAGTATCGATGCTCCGCGGTTCGTGCCATGCTTCTCTTCTCCTTCCCCCGCCAGCTTCCGCCGCTCTGCCTGCCCCAGGCGCCACTCTTGGAAGCGGTCTGGATCTGCAGTGCTCCGCCGTCACTCGCTCTTCACTCCCGCAACTATTAAAAGAAATCCCCTCCCGGGATCTCTCTCCGCAACCAAACCGAAAAACAAAACCAAAACTTAACCAAAATATTCCCAAAACTAAAGAAAAACCCGTCCAAAAACGTCAACAAAAATCAAAACCGAAAAGAACCAAAACAAAACTGAACTAAGAAAAAAGAAAAAACCTTCCCCCATAAAACCTGTGGTGCAGAGCGTTTCTTTCCCGAGCCGTCCGTCCCCCGACTGCCTGAATTGTTGTGCTTTTATATCTGCACTCCACTAATCAAGACAATTCAGAACAGCCGCGGATCCTGCCAGTTCGGCAGCGGCAACCATTCAGCAACCCCGGCTCAAACATGCACCCGCAGTTCCCAATTAATTCCTGCGATTACGGCGCTCAACAATGGCGGCAACTGTCGGCTTACCTCCCGACAGTTATCCCCACTTTACCGGTAGTTGTGCCAACTACGCTTCTTCCATGTACCAGTGCGGGGGCTGCCCTCTCGTCACACGTTAGGGAGCGACGGAGGGGCACCTCTTCCAGCAGCTCAGGAGGTTCTGCAGCCTCCTCCTGGGGCCGTTCCTCTAGGGGAACAGCAGGATCATCCACAGGACCCCGGGCCGGGACCCACACCGGGTTCCAGCCCCACACCCACCTTGGGCGTTCCGGCTCTGGAACCCACCCAGCTTCCTTTGCACTAGGGGGCTCCGTCCAGGCGTCTCTCACATGGCAGGCACGCAAGTTGTTCCGGTGCAGGGTCCGCTCCTCACCACCCCCTTCCGGCCGGACCACATACACTGGCTTCTGCGGCTGAGGCTGATGGACGACAACAAAAGGACGGGGGGGACCAACGCGGGGCCAGCTTACCTCACTGAAGTTCCTCACTAGCACCCGGTCCCCCGGCAACAACGGCAAGGTCTTCAACCGGCGGTCGTACCTTGTCTTGTCTCGTTGCTGCTGACGCTGCACCAACTCAAGTACCTTCCTGTACACCCCAGACAAGGTACGGTGATGTGCTTTAACCCACCCCTGCATATTCCACTTCCTGGGAGCGGGGGGCACATTCATTGCAAAGTCCACCGGCAACCGGGCATGATGCCCGGTCAGGACGCAGTGTGGGGCGAAACCGGTGCTGCTGTGCACGGCGTTATCGTACGCCTGGAGCAGAGCGGGCAGCCGATCCGGCCACCGGGTCTGCTCTTCCTCATGAAGGGACCCCAGGAGATTCAGCAGCGTTTTATTAAAACGTTTGCAGGCCCCATTACCCTGAGGGTGGTAAGAGGTGGTGCGAATCTTCGTGCATCCGTAGAGCTCGCAGAAAGCTGCAACCAAGGAAGACTTGAACACCGCCCCATCGGTCTGAGAGGAGCCGCTCAGGGCAACCCCAGTGCTGCACCACTGAACCCCACAAGGCCCTCACCGCTGTCTCCACCAACTGGTCCTTCACAGGGACCGCCCAGCCATTTTTCCATCACAGCCCACTTCAGCACCAGCAGCTCCAGCTTGAAGGCACTGTAGTTCTGGTCGTTGTGCTCAGCGGGGTGCAGGCTCCGACTGGCGTATGCGATAACCCTCTCCTTCCCGTCCTGAACCTGCCACAGGACAGCCCTCAGCCCCTCCTTACTTGCATCCATATAGAGACGGAAGGGAAGGGTAAAGTCTGCATACGCCAACACCGGGATGGAGAGCAAGGTTGCCTTCAACTCCTCAAAGGTGCGTTGACACTCCGCCCCCCACTCCACCCGCCAAGTGCTCCTACCCCGGGCAGCGGTCCCCTCTAACAACCAAAGCAGGGGCGCTGCAATCTTAGAGAAAGAGGGGATGAATCGTCGATAGTAGCCAGCAAACTCAAGGAATGCCCTCACCTGCCGCACCATCTCGGGCACCGGCCAGTCCCGGACCCTCCAACTCAGGAAGTGGAAGGGGGCTCCCCACCCCCAATGGCGCCTCTGTGGTCCGCACGTCCACCTCCACCTCGGGGGGTCCGCAGCACCAGGTCACGATCACCCCGAATCTGCGAGGGGGCTATGCGGGACACCGTGGCCAAGGGGCGCCACTGGGGCAGAGAGAGAGGGTGGGGGTGCACATTTATCAGGCAGAGGGGGACCTTCCCACTCGTCACATGCACAACCGCCTGCCCCACCTGCCACTCTCCTCCATCATCCACCCCCTCCACCAGACAGACCTCCCCGTCCAGCCTTTCCCACCCATCCACCGGTACCCACTGTACCACCTCTGAGCGTGCTGGAATTTCTGCGTCCGCCCCCCGGGTCAACAGAACCACCCCCTCCAGCGGGGCCGTTGCCCGGGACCGGACCCTCTGGCACACAGCGAACGCACGCTCCCACACCCGGCGTGCTCCTCCCCGTTGGGGGGATCCCACTTCCAGGGATCAAGCATAAAAGTTCTTAAGAAAGAAGGTACTTCATCTCCCCTGCTTCAGTAAAAGGAGACTCTGGGGATTAGGTTGAGGATTTGATATGTTTTTTAGAGACATTTAATAAATTGGATTACAAAAGTCATTTCAAGCCAAGTCATGTCAGCAATACAAGACAATGTGTAAATTAGTTGAAGACAGATTTCACACTGACAATAAGAGTGTTATGAAAGCATGAAACACCTTGCCAAGACTGAAAGAAGAGACCCTTAGAGCATTCTTGACCTGGCTTGCCACAGAGCTGAATTTATATTTATTAACTGCAGTGCAGTAGGGAATGTCTATCTCGAACTATAGTATCTAAGGCCCATCACACTCTGTTTTTTGTCATTTTATTTTCAATAATATTCTCACTTTTATTGCATTAATGGAATAAAATATTAATGTGCTTTTGCCTTTCAGAGTACTCACTGTCATGTCAAAGGTCCTGGTTGCAATGACTGGGGTGGTGTGGTTTGGAATGCCTGTGTCCTCATACTAGTACTGTCACTTGAATGTGTAATTTGAAGAGATTTAACGGATGGCATGACTTACTGCTGTGCACATCTTTTAAGTGTTATGGCCTTTGTCATCTCTGTCATATCGCATTTAACACCTTTCGTCCTGTGTCCATTAGAATAATTGCTCTGCCCAAGGACAGATTTGCTAAAAGATTGTGGGCCAGCTGTGACCATAAAAGGCTGTAAGAAATTATGTGGGATTCACTTCCAAATTTTATTGGATCAGATTCATAACAGACCCGACATAGTGACAGCATTGCTGCTTGTATGATTTCTTATATGCATGTACATGAGAGGATTTAAAAAAATAGTTTTAATTGTCCTATCTAACTCAAGAAAACTTATGCAAAAAAGAAGAAAAAAAAACATATTTGATAGTTCTGAAAAGCTGGAATCTGTTTGCTGAAGATATGAAGACTATGACTAAGACAGTGTAAAGTGAAATACAGCAGCCATAATGTGATGTTATTAATAAATATACAGGAAATTACACAAGTTGTTATTTATCCCCCAAACTAGTATTCTCTGTTCCAGCTGACTGAGACATTTAATAATTCATCAATACAGGCTCAGGATCCATACAGCCATCACCTTCTTTGAAAGAATTAGTGCCCTTAAGCCTGCTACCAAAGGTTGTATTACCTGCCAGAAATGGTAAAAATGTGACAGTAGCTTCAATGCCAAGTACATCTCAGGTTGCTTTCAGAATAGCCCTATTCAAAGTGTTCACAGATGAGGTGTTTTTTTTAACAATGCTGACTTCCCTCATGTTCTCACCACAGATAAATGCACATTATGTTCCAATGTTTTCCCAGTGAACAGTACCTTCATGAACAGGAATTGTACTAATTCCATGTGCAGGTTGTGCATGATGTATAGCTGCCAATTACAGTGTTTTGTATATTCTTTAACTCAGTATATTACAATTTTCCTCACTGTCAAATTTATTTTTAAGTGTACCAGACCAGTCTGATTTTACCAGAAGAGGAAGATTGTGTGATACCTTCTCCACTCCTTACATGTAGTATGCAATACAACATCACCTCACTTCAACAACGTTTTGTAAAAAGATCTTTTTATTTGTAAAAAAAAAAAAAAAAAAACCAGCAAAAGCAGAGCAAACGTCAACATTAATTTCATTAATGGTGTAATGCCTTTTCAGTTTGAGACATACATAGCCTTGGTTTAGATTCATGTGCTGTTGCCTTATCAAATGAAGAGCTGTGGCAAAGTTTGGGTTGACTATGTTATCTGTACCTGGTTTGCATTTAACATTTTGTGAATTGGACATTAAGTCTCCTTTGACAGTGGTGACGTTCAAGATGCAATATAGATCTTTGTAAAGAACAAAGAAAGAAAAAAGATTTGCTCTAGTAATTACTTGCTGTAGCTGGAAGTCAGTCAGTCAATTTACCAATTTATCTCACTAATGGCAATTCGACTTGGGTTCTTAAATGGGAGATAGCTACTGCAAGACCATTCATCCCATAAAAAGATATACACATATACATAAAAAAACATTGCACACTAATACATACTGTATATAGCACATAGTTGGGTTTGCACTATCCTACAAGGTTCCAACAAAGCCCAGGTGCTAAATATTTATTCACAAATCCTGTTGCTACTGAAATAATCCATGCCTTTATATCTATGCCTATGACATCACTTGACCCATCACACGAGATTAAAATGAAGACAACTCAGTTTGGTGCAAAGAGGTGCAATTTCTACAGACATTTCCTACCTATTTGGCTCTTAGCTGGGTCCTTGTGTCAGCCCAAAAAAACAGACAAATGCAGGTGATGATCCTTTCAACTTCTTTAAGCGCAACAGCCGGTAAGAGTGGTGCAGAGTGAGTCCAACATTTGTGTGGAACCACCTAGTTTATTAGCGCTCTTTAGCTTTAGATGTTTATTTCCATTCATTTTCTCCAAAAGCTCCAGTTAATTGCAGACTCTTACAGTCACACATGCTGTGTTTGCACAAGGCTGACAATCCTGTCTTACATGTAAAAAGCAACAACTATGTTATTAGTTTCCTCACATTACTTTGTTCAGTGCTCTGAATCCCTGATTAATAAGTGAGCTGGGTTCTCCATGTCCATACCAGCAACTAGAACTAATACCAGTGAAGAATAATCAGTCTGTTCTTGAGAGGAATACTTGAGAGGAATATTTGTCATTAAAATGAATACAGCAAAAAAGCTCTTAAATCCACATGTATTTATGGTATTAAGAACAGACCAAAATAAAAGTAAAAAAGCTAGAGAACCCCCAACCTCAGATGACATTTGAAAAAGAAAACACAGAAATACCAGAGAGGAGCTGCAGAGGAAACAAAGCGGGTGACAATTCAGTTTAATGTCACCCCCCCCCATCCACCTCCGCTATCTGTCACTGTGCAATGAAAGTCTTGTAACAGAAAAGTCATCAATTGAGTATGACATGGTCCTCTTCAGTATAGGCTTGCTGCAAGTCTTACTGATTGACAGCATATTAGTCACATCCTAGCCAGAAACAAATTTTCATTTTAGTGTCTTCTTAACAGTTTCATGCTCAACGGTCTATCTGCAGGATGAAGGGAATGTATTTTATTTACTGTATTGTATTCATTATTAATTTTTAATACTTTTAGTATACTTTAATATTTAAAAAATGTTTTGGCTTTATTCCGCCCTGTTTGGAATCATCAGTTATACATGAGGCTTGTCTTACCTTGACTGCCACTGCACCTGTGCAGGAACACTAAAGCAAAGCAAACCTGTGACAGACTCAAGTGTAGCCAACAGCTGTTTTTCAAACTGTAAGTCACACAGCATAGTACAGTGGAGTGGACACTCATTGGAGGATAGGTGCAACTCCACTGACATCATCTGAAGAACTAGTAGGCACCTGGCGAGAGAAGGGAACCCAGGCTGACCTACCCACCCCTGCCCCAGCCAGAACAAAGCCACTTTGCTCTGCTGCTGTGGGATCAAGGTCATTGATCAATGACGTAGCTGGTTTTGAACCCAGGCTTTAGGGCTCAGCCTGCACTCTAAACAAACACCTTGTTGACTGAACCACACAAGACCCCAAAGACTTATTTATGAATCTAATTTTCATTCTCCAGAATGCATTGACTTAAATGGTATTCAGACTGTCAGGTTTCCTAATATTTTAACATTAATTCTTGTCAGCATCTCCTACATGCTCTCTCTCACACACATGGCCTTTTGTCCCAACCTTTCCACTCTCTGTGCCATTCTCATCAAGATAGCCCTAGAACATGCTGCTCACAGACGTCTGATCTCCACCTCCTGTGAACCCCATGACAGCTGTGAACCTGCCACACCTCCTTTACATAAAGATATTCCACCTGTCAAGTAGCATTCTCAGCTCACACTGTATGTGCAAGTGTTATGTGGGAGTGCTGTCACAACTGACATAACCGGTTGTGAGGGGCAGAGGTTTATTTGTAGATCCAAGCCTGTTTGCAGGTCCTTTATTCCCTGAGCTGATCTTGGCTCAGTAGGAGCCCCAGCCCAGGTGGGCGGCGGGGCTGTCTTTCAGACCCAGTGGTGCTGTCTGAGAACACAACCCCCATGGTCCAGTCAACAGGATCTAAATGTCAAGCCTCCATCACTGCAGCCCTTATACATGGCTAAACACTTAAACACAAAGCACTTATGTTCAAACAAAGAATTCAAAAGAAAAATATAAAAATAGATTTTTTTTGATGTTGCTTTGAATTAGTTACTGATGGTCTGCAGCACCGTGTTGCATCATTTCAAGTTTTGCTCACAAGGTCATAACATGACAGATATTAACACTTCAGCATGCAAAAAATAAATATGCATTTTTCTTTATATCCATCTTGGTTTTAAATCACTCTGCCTGTGCCCATTGTCAGCCTCACACAGCTGTCAATCATAGATGGGCAGAGTTAATTATGCCTTTTAAAATATTTTAAACCAATAAATATTTTTGCACAATAAGATTTAATATTTATTTTGAAACACACAATTTAAATGTTTTAATGTCAGAGTTAAATCTAGGCAAAAAGAATTTCTTAAATGCAGAGAATTTTTTGTTGTATTTTACATGTGGCACAACATACATCAGTTCCATTGAATCAGCACTTTCAACACACAGAGATAATAATTGTATGATCTTTGTGATGTTAAAGGGTAGGTAACTGAAGCAAGAATTTTTTGAGTTAGAAATATCTTGCAATGTCAAGGCCTATCTCAGTCCTTTAGGACTTTAGAACGTTATCTTTATCTATACACGTTACTTTAAAGGCAGGAAGCTAATAAGCAGATAATTGCCTTTCGGAGTTTCTCAGTTTCAGTTTTCTCCTCAGCTGGAAAGGTATTGCCTTTTACTCATCTCTCACAGGTATTGTTCTGCTGGCTGCCAAATTTCATAATTGTTCTTCTATTACATCTTAATGCTTTCTGTTGTGCCATTAAAAATGGTGACTTTTTGAATAAAACTTTCATTAGTTTTATCTTTCTACCAAGCTGTTTCTCACTCCTCCCTGTGTAGGTAAGTAAATGCACTTCATTGATATGCTTTTCACAGAATGCCAGGTATAGTCACTCTATGGGTGGAAGGGAGGAGTTAAAAAGTCAGGGGTTAGTCAGCAATAATGCAGCAGCTGTTTGTTTGTTACCTGCTGTAGTTTGTTACCCCCAACAGGCCATCCAATCAAATGAATGAAGCAGAGGTGCTGGTTTCCTCAAATGCATACATTTTATTGATTTCACTTCAATTGTAAAAAAAAAACAGTCTAGGAGGGCCAGGACCCCTGTACAATGACTCATTGGTTTCCTTTGGGGGAAGGGGAACTACAGGGGGACTCTTGTAGCACAGCCGCCTCTTGAAGCAAACCAAAAGACAAAAGAAACCTCCAAACACAAGGAAACTAATCAAATCATTATAATCCCACACAAACATAACATAATCAAACCAAATCACAAGCATGAATTAGGAAGTACAATATTCAAAACCCCACCAAACAGAACTTAAGAAAAAAAAAAACCCAGCACAGAGTAAACCCCGTACATATGCTGCCCTTCCCCCTAGGGTTACTGCCCAAGCCAGTACTGACAGTTCACAATACCCACAATTAAATAAAACCTCAACTAAGGCTCAGTTAACCGTAATTAATTACAATCACGTGGACAAAAAAAAACAAACAAACACACACACAAAATTGATAGTGCTCCACTCATCCCCACACACACCAGTCGTCATTCAACTCACTCAGCCACTAACTCCACGAAAGTAAAGGCTGCTTTAACTTTCGTAGACATCAATATTTCATGGACACAGTGCTAACACGTTTGTGTTTTTCGTGGACAAAACGCGTTACAGTGTTACATGTTTCGTAATCGTTTATGCGTTTCGTAGCACAGAAGGCATTCTGTCTACGAAAGCAAAACATTGATGTCTATGAAAGTTCAAGTTGCCTTTGCTTTCGTGGACGGCCTTCTGTAACTGCGGAGTCACGAAATATATTGTGCTGAATCCCTTTCGTGCACATCATACTTTCAGTAATATAGTAAAATAGTTAAGTGGACAAAATAAACATTGGATGGCACGGAATGATGATAGTATAGCGCATTCTGCATTTCGTGCCACAAAAGCATAAATGCTGGCCTAGGACATCTATTACGTGGACAGAATTACTTTTGTCTGCAAAATGAGTTTCTTTTGCCCACATAGTGCGAAGTGCATTCCGCCTTTTGTCCACAGAATGAAAAGCACAACGGTCAATTCAGTGCACGAAAGGAATTATCCGTTTTGTGTTCTGTGCATGAAAGTATGTGCTCTCTTCAATATTTCGTGGACACACTGCTAACGCGTTTGTGTTTTTCGTGGACAAAAGGCGTTACGGTGTTATATGGTTTCGTAATGAATTTATGCGTTTCGTAGCACAGAAGCCATTCTGTCCACGAAAAAAGGTCTGTTACATTTGGCGCCCCATAATATAAGACTTCATTAGATTCCCTTCCACACTTCCAAATACACTCACCGGTCGCACTTACGGGCGTCTCACATGCGAGCGTCCTACAGACTGTAACACCAGGTTCACTTTCCGCGGCTGAAGCTTGTAATGACCTCCCTAAACAAAGTTCATTCACACGGTTTAGCTAGGCATCCAAAACGCTAACTAAAATTAGTAATACAACCATAAAATAATACATACCCAGCCCAAATATCCACGGCAGTGCCTGG
Source organism: Megalops atlanticus (assembly GCA_019176425.1). Lineage (NCBI taxonomy): Eukaryota > Metazoa > Chordata > Actinopteri > Elopiformes > Megalopidae > Megalops > Megalops atlanticus. The sequence goes on from CM032881.1 coordinate 17,406,971, forward strand.
AGAAAAATTAACATTAGTAGGCAGAATATATATGTATAAATGTACATTTGTAAATATGCATATACAGTATGTGTATCTCGTACGTAGCTCTGGATAAGAGCATCAGCTAAGTGACTAAATGTAAATGTTTAACTATTCATCCCATGCTTTTACTCGTCTTTTTGACAAGACCTTCTGATTTATTTCCCCAATTTGGCAGGATTTGAAAGCTGATTAACAGTGGCACATTTTAGATCAAAAGGAGTAAAAGAGTTGAATGTTGGAAATGTGAGAGTCCCCACAGCTTACCATGGTTTCTATCCTTTACAGAAGCATAACAAAAATATTATTGATCAGTCCTGTCTGTAAGGCAGTTATCTCAATGTCTCTTTAAGGTCATGTTCCATGATTTTGTTTCATACCTCAGTAAATCACTACTCCTTATGCCTTTCTCTGTCTACTGTTTGGAATCATATGCCTGTCAGTCCCTCAGTCCATGACCGTATCATCCAGGCTGCTGACTCCACCACCAGAATAAGATGATCAATTTACATTCACATCACATGATGATCCCATTGGTCCACAGTACCAAAAACAAAATATAAACAGATATGACTAAATACTACAATCAAGGAAGAGTCCATGGGGATTCCATAATCATGTGAAAGATGCCGCAATGCCAGGTGCCTAATCCAGGTACAGTATATGTAGGCTTACTGGAAGATGTTAAAACACAAGTAGCCTACCAGAAGGCAGTGCTAGATGTTCTCCACACTTTGAACATTTTATTCATAAAAATCTGTGCAACTCTACTTTCTAATTATTGGTGGCAGTGACTGTGGCAACCCTTTGATGCTGTTCTTTTACAGACACACACACATTAAAATGGTCAAAAATGGGCTTGAAAGGCAATGACACTAGCTAAGCTTCAGGGAGTGATGTCATGAAGAAAGCATGATGAAAGCATACTGTTACTTGCTACTCTACCAGACAGAGGGCTCACACAAGATACTACTTCCAGCTCTGCTACACTGGCAGAGGGTGACAACTTTATGCCTATAGATGTTCCACATGTAAATAGCTTCAACCTACACTATAGCCAAAGGTTGCCATCAAAACATATAATCTGGTAAACAGTCATTTTTTCCACTTTCATTGTATGAAAAACATACTAGCCACCCCTGGCTCCAAAATAAAACCATAATACCTGAAAGGGACGTTGCTTCAAGCTGTGTGATTATTTCAGCCGCACATGTCAAATCAAAGAAGCAAAATAGAAAAATGTGCATGGGTTATGTGCCTGTGACCCATTCCTAAAAGTAACATATGCATCTGCAGTGTCGAAGTCATGTTTGTTTCAATTATGCATTCAAGTCTAACATTTGCTAGTGGACATGTTTTAGGGCTACAGACAGCAGTTTCTTGAGGACCAGTGGCACTGTTTTGAATATCAGTTTATGCTTTCAGAGGAAGTGTTGCCATATGGTTCAGTGGCTACTCAGAGTAGCAAATGAAACCAAACAGGATCTATTTATATTATTATTAGTTCATTATCAATGATGCAGTAAATAACAGCTCATTCCTCACTAACAGCAACAATAAATTGCTGAAAACCTTATTTGTTTCCAAGATCAGCGACCTGTCATATACTATTTGAAAAGCTGCTGTTCATATGTCTATTATTTTTGTTTTTCAATGAAAAAAGGTTATGGGTTATCAAGTACCTGATCCTAACTAACCAATGGGAAATGTTATCAGTTTTCGACCCTGAACTATTTACATAAAACGATGTGCTGCAGTTTAGATAAGAGAGGAACTTACCAAGCATAACTGATAAACTGTCACAGTACAAAAGGTACTGAAAGTCCATCACAGTTTATAAAACCTAAATAGATGAACAGAAGTACAATTACGAAGTCCATTTTCTAGTTTTAGAGAAAACAATACTGAGCTGAATTCAAAGTTCATTCTATCTCATCCTACAAATGTACTTGTTGGATTACAGAACAAGAGAAAATGACTTTTTAGAAGGAGGAAATAACATTCCCCACCCACAGAAACACAGAAACCTCCTGTGATACAGAATATGCAAGAATGGAAATCACAGTTGAAAATTCAGCACCCCTGTGGGTACATAAAAACAGATAAGAAAGTTCTAAACAAAGTAGTACAGAAGAAATACCAAACATTTAGTGTGCTTGTGAAAAGCTTGTACATACAGAGTATCAGAAACAGTCTCAAATGTCCCTTAATATTGGTTATATATATTCTGTGGTTCAAGTGTCACAATTAAACACATTTTATTAGCTCAGATATACCACACTAGGGGATAGAGGCTAACACTTTTTTCAAAGGTAGATATAACTGGCTAATAATGTTATTATACATGGTTTGAGGAGCTGCTTCAAATGAGCTGAAATAAATTTAAAGCAAAAATTTAAAATGTGCAGAAATATCCTCACAGGTGACAACGTGCCAGTGTATAATTTTGCATAGCAATGCTGCTTTACAGATCCCGTCAACATGTAAATTAATAACTCCTCATATGAATTTTGCAGGCATTGCAAGACATGTATTTATCTTCCCATCGGACATTCCAAGAATGTCTTTTTTTGGGTATCTTATTCTTAATCTATCTTAATCTTAACTGGGTTTCCCGCACGCCATATAATAATGATAACATTCTGCCGTTCTATTTGCTCAAACCATATTGATGATTAATAACAATACTCCTGACTGAATGGAAGTCCCTGCTTTGGAAGTAATTCCTTTCTGAGATAAACTTTGACCTTTGTTGCTTTTTCCATAGCTTATCTTACTCTCCAGTATTATCTACAGTACAAACTTATTGCAGATTTTATTGATTTATGTATGTATAAATCGCTATCACATTGTGTTTCCACTGTTTTTTAGCCAGCCACTTGACACTGATCAGATGCCATTACTACAGTCATCATAAATGTCAGAGCATGACATGAAGCACATTATCTATTTACAGCAGTCTATTGGCTGCCTTTTATACAAAGTTTTACAATACTCGTTTACAACTTTGTTATAAAATGACAGTTTGTTTCCAATGTATTGGCCAATCATTCTGTATCGATAAATTCAGATTATCACTTGGATCATCACCTGGATAAGTGTCTGACAACAAAAGGACACATTACCCATTAACCCAGGAAGGCTGTCTAAAACATTTATAATGAAGCGGAGAATATGCCTGAGACCTTTTTGAGGGCTTAGACATACCTGGAACAGAATAACACAGGAGATACAGGAGCTGGACAGAGGAGGACAGCTAAAAAGGGTGTGAGACCAAGACAGGTCGGAATCAGTCAGGTATTGTGAGTAGATACTGTGTGGCGCAGTGGGGCAATCATGTGGTGGTTTTCTGCAGTGTGGGCTATGCTATGTGTTCTCACACTCTGCTCTGCTGTGGACCAGTACAAGAACAAAACTTTGCAACTGATGGCAGAGACCCCTTTGATAGATGGGTAAGAGACTGACACTTCTCTATTCATTCTTGAAATGTGATCACTGTCTAATTTTACCTTACCATTTAGTTAGAAGTGTTTTGAAATATGAGCTTGATGATGATGTTGGACCAAAAATATTTCATATCATGTGTGATGTTTTACAAAAATATTTGTACATGACTGTGAATGTTATTTGCATGTCCTTGGTGTGAATCAAGTCAACACCTGTACCCAGCAAGTTTCTAAGTAGAGAATGGACTTGAATCACGATTTAGTGTTTTCAGATGGTAAGACAAACACTGCAGTCAATGTATTAAAAGAAACTCCTGTATATCTAATATGCTTGCAAGTTCTGTATTACCAGCACTTGTTTGCAGATAGGTGATTCACACCTTTTACCCCAACCTCTCAGACACAATGACCTGCCCTGGCAGATCAGGAAGCAGTTCAACAACCAACTCAACAAAGTGGATCTTCACTCCATTGAATCTACACACACCAACATCCCCAAAATTAGAACTGGGCATCTAGCAGCACAGGTACAGACTAAACACAAACAAACACACACACACACACACACACACACACACACACACACACACACACACACACACACACACACACACACAGAGAGAGAGAGAGAGAGAGAGAGAGAGAGAGAGAGAGAGAGAGAGATACCTCACTTCTGCATCACGGACACCGTGAAGTGTTCAGTTACTAATTTATGCTGCCTATATTGGCAAGGAAAATAACCACTTTGATTATGAGTCTTGTCACGCTGTTCAGCTCTAAACTCATGCTCTCCTCTTCTTCTTCAGTTCTGGTCCGCCTATGTACCATGTGACACTCAGTACAAGGATGCAGTTAGACAAACCCTTGAGCAGATTGACATCATCCACAGGATATGCCAGAAGTACCCAGAATCCTTCATGTTTGCCACCAGTAGCCAAGGTGAGAACTCAGAACAATAGTTTTCACAAGGAGTGACTGTCAATTCCAGAAGCTAGAAAAGGCGCAAGATAGACTTATTGTCTTCATAAAGCATAGTTCGTGTATGCTGAATTGCTCCACAAAGATAATGTCATCTACATCAGAACCACAATTTCATGGATCTGTGTAAAACTGGTACATGTCAAAGACTAGAAAAAATATTGAGGTGTGAATGTAGCACTGTGTACCCCGCACCACAGATATACAGGATGCCTTTGTTCAGAAAAAAACAGCCAGCTTGATTGGAGTGGAGGGTGGGCACTCCATCGACAGCAGCCTGGGCATCTTACGGCTAATGTACCAGCTGGGCGTGCGTTACCTCACTCTCACACACAACTGCAACACACCATGGTGAGTGGGCACTGCAATCACAAGACAACCCTGTTCCCTATTAGCTCACACACACACACACACACTCACACACACACACACACACACACACACACACACACTCACAACAGTCACCCTAGAACATGTCTGGACAGTCCCTTCAAATGTAGAGCACAAATGGGACTCAATAGGTTATAATACATACTTCAAAACCTCCAATGTAGTTGTTCATCTGAGTGATACTTTATTGGCTAATTAAATAAGTGTATTTTTGTTGCTTTGATGCTGACTGTCACTGACATAAAGGTCATGTTGGGATGCGCAATTGTGCATTTTCCTGTTTTTTAAAATTAGGTAGTGTAGGTATCACTTTCAATCTGCACCTGACTCACTGAACTGTGTTTATGAGTGGGTAGTTGTATTTGTAGGTGATCCTTAGGAGGTGACGTTCAGTTCGTTTCTTTCAGGGTTGATAACTGGCGAGTGGATACTGGATCAGAACCACCTGTGCACAATGGCTTGTCTCAGTTTGGAATTGTAGGTACACTGAGCTCAAGAAGAGGAGTACAACATTATGAGTTGGCTTTTCAAAGATCAAACAAGAATCATTAAATTTGAATGTACTCCACAAATTGCTTTTTTGCTGGCAGTGCTTATCCTTTTATCTTTACATTTGTCAAATTACAGTCAATTATGAAATTCATTAAAGCAAGTGTAGCTTTTGAAATTTCATTTCTTGTTGTACTGGCCCTGGGGTTTGCAATAGGACAATTAACGGACACTAGTCCAAGAAAACTTAGACTTTGACTTTAAGAGCTTTTTTTTAAAATAACCATTTTAAAATAACCAGTAAAATATACCCATTCAAAGGTTCTACAGCATACTAACAGCACTAACTGTTGTATGGTTTTGCTTCAGCAAGTGATCAAGGAGATGAATCGGCTTGGGATGCTGATCGACCTGTCTCATGTGTCAGAGAGGGTGATGAACCAGGTATTGGATCTGTCCCAGGCCCCAGTCATCTTCAGCCACTCTTCAGCCTACACTGTGTGTTCACACAGGAGGAATGTTCCGGATGCTATCCTTAAGAGATTGGTGAGTAGAGTCCTGAGGAACGCAAGGGGAGGGGTAGGTGTTGGGGGGGGGGCACTGGGTCCGATCTGGAAATTTACTTAGTCCAAATGTCTAATTACTGCAGGGTTTCTCTTGCCAGGTCCTGGAGGGCCATGGTGTCTATAGGCTTTTGTTCCAGTCAGGGACTTAACCATGTGATTAATCTAATCATTGCCATGACTGAGCTGATTTAGCCTCCCCTCTCAATTCTGAAAGCATTAGCATTTTAGAGAGTCCTGGAACCTGCTGGATAATATTCCTCCAAGACTGGTGCTCTTGTCCTTAATTACTACTCCAACTGCAGTAATTAGAGGCAATTTGCAGAGAGTAAGCATGGTCACTGCTTGCCAAGGATACATCATGTTCATGTTCAGCCATTTGAAGGCTTTTTTGTTAGGGCTGTACTGTTCGCTCAAAGGTGTTTTATTCAGTATGGTAAGATTAGTCCACTGGTTCTGAAAATATTCATAGTCCGTGCTTTTACAGGCCAATGTCCATGGTCACATTAACCCATACAAAAAAAGTCAGATATGGAAAGCGTTTTGTACACTTATCAATGCATACAATGAACTTATTCAGTATTTCACTTTATTGCACCATGGAAACAGTTCAAAAGCATAGGAAAGTCTTGAATGGAGATGATTGTGAAATTGAGTTAGCCAGGAACAGCTGCTTATTGTGGAATATTAATACCCCACCAGTAAAACCTCAAAACACAACACAGGGTACACTGCAGCATTACACTATAAAAAGAATGGAGATAATAAACCCTAAAAAATCCTGGGTAATTGATAATTGTTGATGCCTTATCTTCAAAGGGGGGGAAGAATATTGAAATGAAGGTTTCATATTCAGTTACACACTACCAAAAAATTCAGCTAATCAGTGCATATTCAAGCAATGCAATTTTAAGCAAAGTGCTTTAAGCAGGTTAAACTTTGTGAAGAAATGTCTTTTTGAAATTATATTTTGAGTATAAATTTATAAATAATGCTAACATTATTAATTTTATCCTTTAAGTGAAACGCTTTACCTCCTAGCTCTTTAATTCCAAATAACAGAAGCCTGATGTAAGAGTTTTCAAGCATGTGATTTGATGTCTCTCAAGGGGGAATTTCAACCTGAAAGCAGCTACTCCTTTATTTGTGCTTTCCATTTTCTTCAGAGAGACAAGAAGGGGATTGTCATGGTGAACTTCTATAATGACTACGTCACATGCAGCCAGACTGCGAATCTCTCTCAAGTGGCAGGTAAGTGGCAGCTGGGATGGCCAAGCAAAGGTCACTGTCGTATATTTGTGAAGATGTATTTGTTTAAAGCATTGCCTGTGATCCTATTTCTTTGTTGGATTTAGACCACTTTGACCACATCAAGAAGGTGGCCGACTACACCATCATTGGTTTTGGTTCTGATTTTGATGGAGTGAGAAGGTAAGAAGTGATGACAGGCTTTAAACCACATATTTGAAAGGGGATTTTCCTCATGCCGTTAGGACTCTGATATCAGCTCCACTAGGGCATGGTCCTCTTAGATTTTCCTGAATGTTGGCACATATATCTAAATAATTGTTGATGTTGGAAAAATGCTGCTTTTGTTGGTTATGGGAGGTGCCAGATTTGTCTGACTTCTCGTAAAATGAGCCCTAAATACTTGTCCATCCTTTCGGTGCCCGGTTCATGCCACTTGATGCCACTTCATGTCCATGCTGTTTTCCAGGGTACCGCAGGGCCTAGAAGATGTCTCCAAGTTTCCCGACCTGGTGGCAGAACTGATGAGGAGAGGGTGGAATGACACGGAGATCAAAGGCACGCTGGGGGAGAACCTGCTGAGGGTCTTAAGTGACGTGGAGAGGGTGAGTGCAATGAGCCATTCCCTCTGCCTGCTTTTCACTGCAGCTTTAATCACACACATTGCTTTGGGTTTCAGTACATCAGTACGCAGAAATTCAGTCCTGTTTGACTGACTAAATACAATGCTATTTCTAGGGGGTCCCAATGGTTTAGGCAACTGTCTGCCACCATCACCACTCTCACATCTAGTAAAGCCAGTGGCCTAGATAGCCAAGCTATAAAGTCACATGCACATGCTGGCCAAAAGTAAATGCATCTGTATTACATCTGAGCCAGGGTCTGTCTGGCCTCTATGAGTCTGTGTGTGTTTCTGTTTTCAAAGGTACGGGACAGTATGAACAACGTATTGCCAGATGATGTACCCATTCCCTATGAGCAGGTGCAGAATCCCTGCAGGACCAACTATGGATACACCTCACTGGACAACGCCGGGAGCTTTCTGTCTCTGAACCCCCTACTGCTGGCCCTAATCACCCTGCTCTCATGGTCTTTTTCCTGCTGACCATAACCACATTGGCCCTGACCTAATTACTGTCCTGAACCAATGCACCCTGAACAATGTACCACTTGTGAGCTTTACTCTTTCTAGGCTCTTGGGCTGATGGAGGCTGGATGGTTGAATGTTATGGCAAAAGAGAATCTACAGAGCCACACAATTTTTTATGAATATGGTTACTTTCCCCAATGATAAACAGTCCATTTCTCAAGTTATGGTTACAGAGGGTCTTGGGCCCTCTTCGGAGATTTACTATACCTTCAACAGAAACCAATGTGTGCCAGCTACCTAGATTTTATACTGATCACCTCAAAGGTGGAGATATGTGTGTTCATTTTGTAGTACTGCAAAGGCGTTTTGGACCTCCTGCCAGTATTTACAGAATAAAACTAAATGCTGTACCTATCAGCTTGTTATTCTTGGTGTACATTGATCACTCATGCTGCGTCTGCAAACTACACCTCACAAAAACCACTCAACCACAAAAACACATTGAGCATGGGATTTTAAAGAAAGATTATGTATTGTTCATGTATTGTTAAAAATTCATGTACATGAAAGTAATCTCAGTCATTGACCAACACATAACAAACACTCTTTGGGTAACTGAGGGTTTTTGGAATCACTGTATTGTGGTCCCACAGTGCCCCAATGTGGGAAAAAAGGGTCATGGCAACAAGCTACTAAACATGTGGAACTGGCAAGAGGCCACAGCTGTGATAGCCTGAGTACTCAATGACAATCCTTATATGAGGGTCAAAGGAGTAAGAGGAGCAGTGGAAGAGACAGAAGAGACGTGGGAAAGGAAGAAAAAGGGGGGGAGGGAGAGAAGAGGGTTTATATCTCCTTGCTCCACTGTATCTTACAAATCACTTGAACAACCAGAGAACAACTGTTTCTGGGCTGTCTTCATTCTCCTTTAATAGTTGGCTAAAAATGACACAAGGAAATAAACTGTGGTTCTTGTACACACTGAAACGCTGTCCAACTCCACTTTCAAAACAGTGGATGCACACACAGTACTCATCCAGGAACTTGCAGCATTAGACAGGAGTAGAGTGAGTATAATATTAGAGTAAAGCCAGTGAAATATCATATTAGAAGCATTTCATTGGTGTGGTATTGCTTAGTTATATATACTCAAATTCTCTTCAGTGCATAAAGGAGAGAAAAGGCAAATAGTGGAGAGTGAAATAGGCCAGATTTAACATTCAGTATCTTGTTCTTTTAATATGAAATGTCAAACTTAAGGTGAAAAATGTTCTTTGCTAGTGGTCAGGGAATAATATTTAATTTTTCAAAATTGGTCTTTGTGTTTTTTCTCCCCAGTTTTTTATTCTGTCTGGTAAACCTTGTGACAATATGTTATATTAAACAAATCTCAATATGAAAGCACCCAACACATAGCAGTGAGCCCCATGAAAAGGTGTCCTAGCTGTTCAAGCTTTGCCTACCAATTGTTAGGAGACAGTTCCGTTGAGCGGCACAGTATTTGATCATTGTGTATTAGAACACAAAGGGATGCTGCCGCATCTGACCGGCGCAGTATTTGATCAATGTCTAATAGGATACAAAGGAATGCCGCTGCATCTGACCATAGCCAAAAGGTGCCAATTCACAATTACCGCTACAGTCTGGGGAACGCGGGGTTCCCCATGACCATATATGGACTTCCCCTCCAGGGGGTTTCCTGGCAATCACATGTAAATGTACCTCTTGAAAACTGTATAAATGTGAACCATACATTGTATCTGATGAACTTTGGCTCCGTGCTGTTGTTCCCACGGCCGGCTGTGCAAATAAACCTTCCTGACTTTAACTACGAACATTGGATCCGCTTCTTTGTCGGGCTTGGAATAAAACTTATTTCAATCCCCTGGGAGTTGACTAAAACAATCAATGTGAAAACTACAGCCAGTGTTTATCAGCAAACTCCAAATGGTTTAGGTACTGCATGAAACTACTAAACATAATTGGATTTCACTCATGGGGATTTACAGTATCTGGGAAGGATGGGTCAGAAAATATGTTTTCAATATGCATTTTCCCCTTTGTCACCCAATCACTGACTGTACATTGGGCAGGTCTCTTTGGACATTCCCCTACCAGCACTCAAGCAAGGTGGGTACAATCCTCCTACACAGTCAGGTGCAGCCAGCAGCTCTTGTTTACACTGCAAGTCCCACAGCGAGGTAAGTGCTGATTGAACAGTGAGTATCTGGAGAAATGGGGGGACACTACCATTAAAGCCAGCTTCCACTGCAATGGGCCAGTCGTAGTTGGCTGTTGACATAGCTAGGTTCAAAACCAGACCATAGGACTCAGTCTGCCCTTGGAAGAAGCAGTTAATGATTATTCCTGATATGTGAGCATGCTTAATTTGGAGGGGTGGTTATTGGACAAAAGGGGAGTAAAACTGTGTTCCGTAGTTTTTCAGGTATTTTCAGCATTTCTGACAAATAGGTTTAGAGGTGTAAAAGGTACCTCTCATGCAAACATCAAATCAAATGTGTGGATAAGCGAGGTATTGGACATCAGATAATAGATTTAATAATTTTCAGAACCTCCAGGACCTGGTTTGACATTCACTGACTTGAACAATTAGTTCAGTGCCCATTTTTCCCAGGTTATCACCATACACAAGACATTAATTCTTAGTTATCCTGGGTAAAAACTGATTTTACTGCGCATAGTACTAGTAGATGCAAGATCTAATGCGATATTCATGCCAAAATCAGAGGCAAGGAATTTACTAATTCAAAGGTAACTCAAAGCTGAGAAAGCAGTATTTCTATAGGACAGCCACAGTTTGAATTGAGCATAAATCACAAGTGCAAGAAGGGACATCTTTCAGTAAGCGCAGCTTAGTGATCTTTCAAATACTTGGTATCTGCGTCACTCGCATAATTGATTACACAGTACGTCCTCATTACTTCCACAGCTACAGAGGCAGGAGCACCGGTAGTTGTGTCTAGAGTACAAGAAAACTCGGAGACAAAAGCTATATTTTGAAAATTTATTTACGAACATAATCTCTGAGGGACAACAGAATTTCTCGCGCTCTCTGTACATGCAACTGTAGAAAATAACCATTTTTATTATTTTTTTTACTTATTCTCAGTTTAGTTTCTCATTGTTTTTGCAGGAAATCAACACAGCTAGAGGTGACAGTACTGATTCTGTGACAGCACTGACAACAGCATCAACAAACCCCTGCCCTCCCCCCTCCCCCATAGCTGCTCCAACAATATGTACACAATTCAACTACATTGTACAAAAAATTACATTGTTACATCACCGGCAGCGAGCTCACTGTCTCCTCGCTGTTAGAACCCCACATTCTACGCAAGTTTAGACTAGTACAAAGAGAAGGGTGCAAAACTTCCTGGGAGATATTTACAGATATGTACAATGTCTCATTTAAGCATTACAAGAGGAAAATTTACACAGCAGAGACTTAGACTCCAACATACCACAGGTGTCAGAAAGATAATAAATAGGTTTTTTACACCATTTAAAGAGTAGTTCTCCATGCTTTATTATCAATTTAAATTTTTTCAACACAGCTACTGTCCGGTTTAAGTTAATACAGAAAAAATGAGAAAAAGGCTTGAAATTGTGATATTATCTGTAATAACAATCCATTCGGTTAATTAACAATTAGCTTTATTGAATAGTAGAGGTAAGGTGCTGCAGATTGAGGTGGTCACAGAACAGTCTAGCTAATTGCTAAGTGCACTGCTGTCAGGTATGGGGTTGAGGCGAGGTCACTCAACTTAGACACAGATGATCCTTAATAAATAAAACAGTTAAAATGTGAATTTCTATGTTCATAAGAGGTCATACATATTTAAATATGCAAGAGAATAGCTTATGAATGTGTACTGTGAAAGGAACTAACATACTAGACCCTGACGTATTCCTGACCAATAGCCAACCAGACAGGAGCTGAATTTGTCATGTTTTTTTCAGAATTCTTGGGCATATCTTTCAAATGGTGTCATTAACTTACACATGCTATGCACTCTAGGGAAGCATGCAAAGCACAGTCATCATTCAAATATGACAAAATAAATTCAAATCGTTCAGTAATGTCTGTGTCTGCAGCGGATTCCATCCATTACATGACAGAATCCAAGACACAAGAAATCTTCACGATTTCAAGCCTTTGCTGGTAAAGAAACAGTTTAGAAATAAAAGGCAGGGCTCAAACCAGAGACACGCATAACTGAAACACAATGTCTTGTAAACAATAGTAAGGATGCAGAGCATAGTGACAGTATACATTCTGTTCATAAGCAACAGTTAAACATGCTACAAGTGTTTGTTTCATACAGAATAAGACAACATTATCACCCCATATACGGACCCAAAAATGCACAGACACACAGAATTCTGTCTGAATAATAAAAATGTAAGATGTCATGTTTTGATGAGCTTAATTTGTGGCTATTTTGGTGAATCTAATCCTTAAATTCTAGATAGCTATATGGATTAAATAGGTATGTATCACCACACCAAATATACCACCAAGTGACTGCTACACACTGTGACAAGTCAATTCATGGTTGTGAGTAGAGGCATCTGCACACATTTTTTATTTCTCTGTTATTGGTGCATATATAAATTGTTATTGCCTGGTTAATTAAAAGTAAAACATTGCACCCCTTTTACAAAAATTTGCCTCAAAGACCTATGTTACTATTTGTGTGCATATGATCCTGTTTCCACTGACTTGGCTATATGGACACTTGCAACAATGTGACACTACAGTAAGGACAGTCAATGTAGTTAGATACAGTGTTTAAGTTACATGTAAAAATCACCCCACTCAAAACAAAACAAATGTAAAAGCAAATTACATTTCAATCTGTAGCAGTCTGGTAATAATGGCATCTTATGCAGATTATCTAGACATCCCAAATTTCTATGATTTGCCCCATTTTCCAATCCTTCCCTCCCATGTGTATGAGAATACTGTGTGTCTATACTTGAAAGAAAGAACAGTAATGCTAAGATGTGGCTAAAAAGGGAAAAGCGATAATGGCCTGACTGAGCCCTACACTTAAACATTTAAATGAGAACATGATACATAGAGTGCTTCCTAACACAAGGGCAGAATCTAAAAAATGAATAAACTCTGAAACATTCATACAATCCTGATTAGATGTCTTGTCATAAAAAAAAACAAACAAACATGGAAGTCAAACATAAAAAGACAATATATAGATAGACCCGCCTGCTCTTTCACTGAGCTCTATTTCAGTTTTAAATTATTTTATCATTTAACATACTAGTTATTACATATGAATTCTTTCACGTACACACTGAACAAGTAGTTTCATCAAAACAATTGTTGCTTTTGACATGCAAATAATTCAAGGCTAATTCAAGGTAAATGATTGAAGGAAAACAACCTATCCAATCTTTCTGGTTATTCATTTGTGCATCTCACTTCCACTGTGGTTTGTAATAAAATTTTAAAAAGCCACCCTCTGGCTAACTGAACAACCGGCTGACTGGCTACCATAGATTAGATGGTATGAAGTCCTTTAAAACTATTATTAAAATAAAATTAAAGCACAAACAGTGAAAGCTGACTTCTAGATCAAATGAGATGAATATCAACATAAAGACATTTACAATAAAGCTCAGAGAAAGAGAGGCAAGTATGAAAAGATAAACAAAGAAAGGGGAAGTCAGGGACCAAAAAAAAAAAAAAAAAAAAAAAAAAAAACAAAACAAAAAAAAGTCTACCACATCCATAGTCGTGGGAATTATGGCCCTTAGCACAATGTGAATTCTCAATAGACCCACTGACTAATGCACAACTCTGAAATGCTTTGATAATTACACTGCCATTATTATACATGAGTAACATCTTGTGGTGTATTTGATTCTGAATATTATAACATCTCCATTACAGGGCACAAACAAAATGCGAATTGGGTTCTAAATTATTTGATGTTATCTGTTGCCTGGTGTACCTTAATTTTACTTGTGCAATGTTTGAGAAAATTAAATGCTGACTGTAAAAAGGCATTTTCTTGGTTTCAATTTTTAATTAAATAGTTCTGTAATAAAGCAAAGCATAATATACCTTTTCTTTAAATAAATTCTTAATCATTCTGCTACATCTGACACTAGGATTGTGGTTGTTAAAGTCTGAATGGGAAGGGGATTTTCTAATGATGTCAGTTGTGGTTGTGAAGACCCAGATGACTGGTTCTGACAAACCCTGGGCAGAATGTGGAGGACCTTTATGACCATGCACGGGAGACCGTATTTAAATACTGAAAATGTGTACATATTTTGGCCCATTGTTATAAGGGAAAAGTGCTGCCCAAAAGTGAACTGTACATACAAAGATAATTTTATTCATTTTTTTACACTTAACTGAGAGTGATGTTACAGTACATAAGTTATTTACAACTGTGCAGTAATGTGTGGCAAAATAAATTATCTAGAAGGCAGCGAGAATACATTGGTTAAAGTATACAAAACTGTACAGAATTTATGTGATACAATTTTTTTTTCAATTTTTGTTTTCCATTTAACTAATATTGGCTCCGTAGTGTTTCAAGTCACTTTCTCAGAAAGAGAAACAATGAAATGCCCAAGTAAAGAAAAAGACAAAAAGAGGATATTGTCTGCTCACACCATCTCTGATAGTCTTTGCCTCTTGAGTTGCAACATTCTTCTTTACCTTATGCAGTTTGCATTTAACAAGTGTTTTATACCTAGCTGTTGAAATAGAGGCATGCAAACTCATGATCGGGAGATTTCCATCAGATGCTTCCATTTCCCCTCCTCCAGCCAGACAGAACCCTTCCACCCGTTCTCACTCTGCACTGGCACACCATTTCAGCTGGATCATTCTGCCTGCAACGTGCCACTGCTGCACTGCTGGATTCCTGTTGTGCAGTGTTGCATGGGCAGCAAGATGCAGATGTCCTGTGCAGGTCCCTTTGCAGAGACTTCCAGGGACAGCATCCACAGATCCCTTCTCCTTCATGCGGGAGCCACAGATGGTTCCTACAGGACCCCTTCTCCCTGGCGTGTCTGAAGTTGTATTTGCAGCAGTTCTTCCTGCCACTGGTTCTGATCTGCACTGATGGCAGGGTTTTCTACCCCCTTATTTTGTCATTTTATTTAAGGGAACCAAAAATGAAAAAATACTGCTCATCCTCCCATTTCTAAAAATTAAACAGAGGGAGTAAGCTTCAAAACAAAGCCATTTCAATTTTCTTCTGAGAACAAAAAACTCATACGATTGAAAGTGCAAGTTGTGTTTTTCCCGGTAAAAAGATGCTTCCTCCTCTTGTGGAAGGGAATCATTAGCAAGTTTTTTTTTCTTTTTATAATATATATGTTTTCTCAAGAAAGAATGTTTCTTTTCAAACTGGCTAGCCCTTACCATACGATCTATTTGATGTCTTTTTGAATGGTGATATTAGACAGCTGCTATGTTCCTGTCATGCAGGCAACAGCACAAAGTCATCATTGACATCAACCATTGGCACGTAGAAGGAAGGAACCTCATTCACGCAGAGGGACTTGTGACCAGCAGGGTCCAGCTCCTGCACTTTGAGTTGCCATTCCATCCTCTGCACAGCATTGAGGGCTGCTGCCTCATGCTGCTGTCGCATCAACAGACATGTCTGGTGGAATGAGGGAGAGAGGGCTGTGTTACGCACCATCAAAACAGCTGCAACGCTGCAAGAAATGCATGCTCCACAAAAACTCACAATCGATCAAACAGAGTTTTGACTCATTTCTTCCTTATAGTTCACCTTCATAACATACACTGAACTATAGGTTTTATGGTGAGGGACCAAGTACAGATGTGTATAGAAAGTGCTTTAGGTGACATAGCTAAATCAGAACCCTTACCTTCATGCGGTCATACTTGTCATCTACATCTTGGATCCAGGATATGAACTGACGGGCATTGAAGCGATCTCTCACTGACTTGTTCTCATCACCCTGAGGTACAGGAATACATTAATATTAATATTAGTATTAATATTCATATTCATATATCTCCTGCAGGTGTCCTTAGGCTGACAGACAGGCAGAAGGGTGCAGTTCAATGGTGGGCCACTCCATTCTTAGGAGGCTACATTCTTCCTTTTAAAGTCACCCTTCAACAATCCAAATAGCAGACAAAGCAGCTCCTCAGAACTAGAGTTATCTAGTTCTTTTTGTACTGGACTCACTTGGTTCTCAGAGGGCATGTTGTAGACCTCCGAATCCAGCAGCATAGTGCAGGCACTAAAAGGGACGGCCTGATTGGCTATTGTCCTTGCTGCTCGGCAGTGGACCCGGAGGACTTCCTGTTCACATGACACAATCAGCTTCTCCTGCATGATAAAAGAATGGACATAGATGAGAGGTAGACAGAAAGAGGCAAGACAGAATATTCAACAAGAGCTGGAAATGTTAAACCCTTCTATAACTAGCTCTGACAGTAGTGGAGCAAACTGATACAGCCCACCTTTACAATGTGAAATCTTATTTAAACATTTATATTTTCCTTATAAATATTTTCCTTTTGGGAATTTTTTTTTGTTAATATCTTTTTATTGATTCATTTTTAACCAAAATAGAGAGACAAGAGCAATGCATTCATAATGTACAAAAAAAGGGGGAAATATAATCAACATAGAGAAATTTAATGATTTCACACATTACACATAGCTAAGATTGAAGAAAAACAAAAACAGTTCATAATACACATGGCTTAGATTCACACAGAAAAAAGGGGGTTTTAGTTCAGCAGGTCTAAAAAAAAAAAAAAAAAAAAAAAAAAAAAGCTATCGCAGCTAACCAGTTTCTGATTGTTCGAGATGTTGCTTTATGAAATCTGGCTGTAGCACGCTCCAAAATTAAAATGTCCAAAAGGTGGGAATGCCAGACAGATGACAAGTTGATATTTAGTTCAAACCAACCCTTCAAAATGGTCTTTTTGAAGTGATCAATGCTGCCATAAATATCCTTTTCTGTTGTAAGCTGAGTGTTATACCAGAATCATCTCCTAGTAATAGCAAACCTGGACATAAAGGGATATCAACCATTAAAAGTTCCTTTTGGGAAATTGTGAATTTTTTTTATTTAACTGCAATACTCCTGCTATTAGAGAAATGCATATTTTTTTGTCTTAGACCCTTTCCTGACTTTAGGAAATTTGTAACAGGCAAAGAGTACAGACAAGGAGACCTTTCACTTACCCTTTCAATGCTGTGCTGCAGCCTTAGCTTCCCCCTCACTGCCTCCTGCTGTCTGAATAGCTCCTTCAAGGGCTCTGACAAAGATGGGGGTGGAGCAATCTGAGGAATCAGAGCAAACAGTTATCCAGAAATGCCTCTTCAGTTCTCTGATACATATATACATATAAAGAATGTTCACTGCTTTAATTGGCATACAGATACATACCACAGTATCCAATGACAATACAATTAGATGAAACAATTACAATAAGGATCCTTTTGTGAATCCAAATTCATAAAAAAAAAATCTGAGGATGTTATAAGGTAGTGCATTCTAAGAAGACACATGGCCACTTTAAAGAGCACTTACCACAGGGATGTGCAACTTGCTGAGTGGCTTGCCATCCAGGAGATAGGACCCAGTATAGGTCACATACTCGGCATAGCACTGTGGGGCCTGGGGTGTAATGTAGCACAAGATCTTCCGTTTCTCCTCAATCTTCTTGCGGATTTGCAGGTACTCAAAGTAGGGATTGGAACGGTCACTATGGTATGGCTCGATGTCATCCAGTTTGATGGCATTGACGATGACAGCCAGTGTCTGCTGGATCATCTCCCTTGTTTGCTGCATGGCTGTGTTGACCAGCTGTACCTGCACCTGCTGCTGGCCAGAACGGGGGAACTTCCTCTTCCGCGGGTGCTGTGCCTGAGCATCCTCCTCCTCCGTGAGCCGACCTTTGCTCTTGCTGACGATGGATGGGGTGGAGCTAGGAGTGGTGATGACAGGTTCCTTTTCTCTTTCCAATGGAATTGAGGAGCAGGTGGTGACTACTGTGGGGGTGTTGGTAGTGCTGTGTGATGGGGCAGACGATGTCGTGCTGGTCGCGACAGAAGAGTTATTCTGCTTGCTCTGGTTGGCTAACATCTGAGCCCGGTTCCTTGTTATTCTCTGTGGGATCTCCTCCACCTTCTTCTGAATTTCAGCAGCAGTTGTGGTGATGGCTGCCTTGGGTGCTGTCTCATGAGGCTCAGACACTTGGACCGTGGTGGACAGTGTGACTGCTGATACAGGAGCCAACTGGACTGGACTGCATTGAGCTGGTTCTGTGGTGGCCGGACTCTGTCCACTGTTGTTGGTTACCCTGTTAGTCACAGTATCAGGACAAGCAGCCACAGAAACCAATGAAGGTGCCTCCATTGATGAGTCTGTTGCCATGTGCTCCTGGTTGTTATTGGCATCAGCTGTGGGTAATAAATGATTTCCATCACTTTCATCTCTCTCATCAAACTGTGCCTTATTCTCTGTCATGGTAGTAGAGCTGCTCTCTGGGACTTTCTGGGGTTCCAGCTCCAACTCATTCCCTGACCTGCAGTCTTCTTCAGAAGGTGCAAATATATTGTGCGCAGGTTCACTCAGTGGGACGACAGCAGGAGAACAAGGGGCTTTTGTCACAGCAGGCAAATCCAACTCCAGATCTGGTTCCTCTTTAATTTCATTAGCTGGAGATGCAACACAAGTGGGAGATTGTTTCAATTCCTGCAGCCTTGGATCTGTGATATCAGGCTCCTGTTCCTTGTCTTGAAAAGGCAAATCTGGGAGAGAGAAGGGCCCCAAATCATCCAACTCATCGACTGCAGTAGAGAAGGGGTCTGCCCAGGGCACCGCCAGCTCATGATTAACAGCAGGAGCCACACTGCCCTCTGCTACGTACTTGAGGGCGTCTTGCCGGTTGTCTGTTGTCAAGCACGGAGGCTCAGAGACCATCTGACTTTGTTCAGGGATCGACTTACATTCAGTGAAAAAAGATTCCAGCCTGTTGGAGGAGGAGGGCAAAGATTCAGACTCAATGGGTACTGTAACAGGCTTCAATGAAGTTGTGACATCTTCTACAGTGCCTTTATGCCCTACATAGTCAGAGCCAGGAACATGCGTGGAACAGTAAGACCTAGGGAAGACAGAATAGGGTGAGGTTGCTGACGATGGACAAGGTAGCACCGTGGAGAGATGATGCTGCAAATTATCCTCTGGATGTGGGATGATCTTTGAGGTTGATGTCAAGTCTACGAAAGACCTTTGAGGAGATTTCAGAAGCATCTCAGAATTTGTGGTCCAACTAATTGAGTGATCACAGGAGTTTTCCATTAGGCTCACAGGGGGGTGATTAGTCGTGAGACTAAGCACATCCTCTGAACCCCTTCTGTCTGGAGTTTTACCCCAGTCCTTTTTCATTAGCTCCACAGCACATGGGGTAAAAGATGAGTCATCTCTTGCGTGCTCCACATTGTCATTGCCTAGATCCTCACATTCTTCTGCCTCCCCTGGGTCATCTTCCTCTTCATCTTCTTCATCTTCTCCCTCCTCTTCCTCATCTTCTTCCCTTTGTTCCTCCACAACAGATGGCAGGAACACACTAGCAGTGTCAGAGGCGATGACACCAGGGTCATTGTGCGGTGAGAGAGGCAATGGATGGTGTGGCTCAGAGAGCTCATCGATGTCCAGCGGTGGTAGAGCTGCTGGGGTAGGGGTAGGAGGGGCGGCGATGTCCAAACAAGGCTCCTGAGGGTCAGGTCTGTGTACTGGAGATGAGGGTTTTGACAGTAAGTTACTATAGATGCTGTCAGGAAGGTGTTCTCCACCATCGATAGCAGTGAGGGCAGCTGAGGGCCCTTCTGACATTGGCTGGGCTGGCTCAAGCCTTGGAGAGCGCACCCCTATGTGAGGAGAGAAAACCGGAGACAAACAGTTGAGCCGATCCACTGATGTGGACTTATCCTCAGTAGGGTGTGGGGCTGAAGACTCAAATTCAGAGGCAACAGGCACGCTCTGTTGTCGGAGAAACTTATTTGTATCTGCGTTTAAGTCCTCTTCTAAAGACCTTCTGACATCTACTGAAGCTGAACGACTGAGGATGGGCATCTGAACATTCTTAGTAGGGGTCAGACAGCTGTTCTCCTGAAAGCTGTGTGGTGTATTGGAATACCTATCAAAGAAAGATGGAGAGCAAGCATTCATGGACATCGTCATAGCGGATGTGTTCTGGCAGTCAATGCTGTCAAACATAAGATCAGGATAATCCTCAGCACTGCAGGATGGAGTACGTGGAGTCTGCATGACCTCTTCATAGCTGGGACATGAAATCACTGATGTAGGAGTGGGCACCCCAGTAGGCCTGCTCTGATCTGGTCTTGGAGAAGCTGGCAGATTCTCCTTCATCTGATGTCCTGCTAACCAGTCTTTTGAATTCTGACTGTCCACAAGCTGTGACTTTCGATCAGGAGACATCATCTGAGCTGGAAGGCTAACATCCTTGGACTTCTTATCTTTTAATGCAGTTTCTAAAGAATTCGCTTTTTTAGATGACAGATCAGAGCGGTTTTTCCGCAGGTCTTCACTGGACTTGGTTTTATCTTTCAGTTTAGGATCTCCTGACCTGTGCCTCAGTTTCTCAATCTGTTTCATTCTCTCCTTATGTCTTTTATGCCGTTCTTCAATTTCCTGGTCCTTTTGACTAAGCATTTTCCCAAAGCTAGTCAACCAAGCTTTTTTCTCAAGGTCACCATCAACTAAGAGCTTCTCCCGTGGACGGCAGTCTTTCCGATTTGTGTCTCTGGACTGACTGACCCGGTCATTCTCTTCCTTTGATTTTGACTTCATGTAATCAGATCTGTCCTTGTCCATTATTTCTTTGCTTCTTTCCTTGTTTTTGACCTCAAATTTTGGACTGTCCTCCTTGGACTTTTCTTTCAAACTGATGACATGAGGACTCTCCTTCAATCCAGACTTCTGATCTTCCTTGTGTTTCAAAGCACTGAAGCCATCTGTGTATTTGTGTTTCTCGTCTTTTGCTTTTTCTTTATGTTTTTCTTTTTTCTTTTTATCTTTGACCTTATCAGTGATAACACTGCTGGCTTTGTCAGCTTTTTTAGACATTTCTTTTTCAAACTCTATGGTCTTGTCCAAATCGTCATCTCCATCAGGCTTTCCTGGAAAAGTATAGGGGTCAGCCTCCAAAGGCATGAGCTCCTTTTCAAAGGGCAGGCTTTCTCTGCGCCCATACATCTCTTTTATTTCCTCAGGTTTGTCTCGTTTGTCAGCCTTCTCCTTTTTCACTTTGTCTTTCTCGTGACTTTTTTTGGATGAGGATGAGGATGAATGCCTATGCCTCTCTTTCTCTCTGAATTTGTCCTGGGGGTAGGATAGAGAGAACAAATCTCTTCTCTCCTCTGAGATGTCTGGAAGGCTGATGTTGGATGAGTCGTAGAAGCTGCTGAGCACTGGCTCGTGGCCACGGTCTGTGAAGCTGTCTGATGAGATCTCGCTGATCTTGTCATTGAAGTCATCCTTGTAGTCGTTCAAGGCCTCCTCTTCCAACTTCTCCAGGAGGGATTTCTCATTTTCGCCACTTCCTTTGGAGGCCTTCCTGTCCTTTGGATGGTCTTTATCAAGCTTGTCCTTGTACTTGCCCTTGGGCTTCTCTTCACTTGAGTGCCTCTTATCCAGCAGCTTTGGCTTATTTTTCTTCTCTAGTACTGAATCAACAGACACCCGCTCTTTGCGGTCCTTATGCTTACCATCTCCACAGTCCTTCTCTTTCTTGTCTTTGTTTTTTTCAAGGGAGCCCTTTCTCTCCCTCACACTATCAAACATGGATTTGTCTTTTTTCTTGTCTTTATAATCCTTTTCTTTTAGCTTCTCAGTGGAGTGCTGCTTCCCTTCTGCCAAGTACTTTCTGTACTTTTCGTTTTGGAGGAGGTCTGCCTCATCCCTGTCAGGTGTTGATTCCCTACGATGGATTTCTGACAGGTTAAGAGAATCACTGAATTTAACTGCACAGCTGTAATTTTCTTCATCATCCTCACTCTCATCTGTAAAGATGTCTGGAATCTTGTACCAGGTTTTTTCCCGCCCTTTCTCTGTTTTTCTGTCTTCTTTCTTTGCCTCCAGGAAATCCTTCTCTCTGTCGGCATACTTATCCAGTGAGGCCTTCTCCTTCTTGTCTTTTCCCTGCTCTGAAGACATTTTCCTCTCCTTTTCTTTACTGTGGGTGTCTTTATGTTTGTCTTTAGTTACCTCCTTCCTGTCTTTGGAGCCTCTGTCCATGTCTTTTTCCTTAGGAGCTTTCTCAGTGGCATTTTTCTCAGCTTTCTCCTTCTCCAGCTTCTCCTTGTGTTTTTCACCTTTACATTTCTCTTTCTTCTCTTTATCCACACACTCCACCTTCTTCTCCTTCTCTTTTCCTGAGTTACTCCTCTCTCTGAGCTCTGACAATTTGCCAACAGAATCACTCTCAGACTTATCTTTGAAAAAGGTTTCACTTCCATATTCATCTCTTAATGTGTCATCTTGTTTATTTTTTGAGTCTTTCTTCTCTTTAGCGAATTCATATGAATCTTTTCTTTCCCTGCCATCCACAGAATCTTTCTCCTTTTTGTCTTTAAGGGACTCTGCAGAATCTTTCCTCCTCTTCTCCTTTTCCATCAAGTTGCTGGAATTTATTTTCTGTTTATCTGTCATGTCCTTTTTCTTTTCAATGACTTTTTCATGCGGAATCTTTTTCCTTCTTTTTGCCCGTGCCCTCTTTATCATTCCGTCTCTCACTATTTTCTAGCTTCTTCTCCTTGACTTTGTTTTCCTTCTTCCGATCTCGGCTCTCCTCTTTTACAGTCTCTACAATCAGTTTGACTGTACTGTTTGCTTTGTATTCTTTGTACTCTTTCACTGGAGCATCCCAGCTATCATCGCCACAGAGAGAGGATTCGGAAGAGAGGTCTGACACCCATCGGTCGTGGGGATCGTCAGAGGCACTAAGCTTGCTGTCTTCTTGGTCTAAAAAACGATTCTTGATATCAAAGCCCTCATATTCAGGCTCCTCCTTGAGTGCCTTTTCCTTTTTTGACTTTTCTTTCTCCTCTTTTGGGTTCTTCTCTTTCTCCAACTTAAGATATTTCTCCTCCTTTTGTTCATTCTTTCTGTCTGCCTTAGAAGACTTGTCCTTGGACTTTTTCTTTTTTTCATCCTTGTGAGACTTCTGCTTCTCCTCCTTAGGCTTGTCTTTTTCCTTGAGGCCTCTCTCTTTTTCTGTTTTGAAGGTTTTGTCCTCCTTCTCCTTGCTTGCCTTGTCCCTAGCCAAATCCTTTGTTTTCTTGGACTTCTCCTCTTTAGCAGCTCTGACACTTTCTTTTCCAGAAGTCCAATCCTTGTCCTCCAATTTGCTCTTGGAACGATCTTCCTTTTTAAAATGATCTTTGTCGTGCCTGGAGGTTTTAACTTTGTTTTCAGTTGGAGATTCTGTCTCAATGGTGTGCGACCTTTGTCGTGTGTCCTCAAAATCAAAGGAAAAGCTCTTGACAAATTTTTCATTCATGTCTTGGTTGAGCACCAGGCTTGGGGCCTTCTCTTTCTCTTTGCTTTTGTGTTTGTGTTTTACTTTATGCTTTTTCAACACTTTGCCATCTTTGTCCATCTTGGAGACTGTCCCATCTATACTGGAACTCTTATATAAGTCAGAGGAGCTCTTCTTCTCTCCTGAATTTGTGTGCACATTGTTCTTCTTACGGCTTACCTGTGCCTTCTTTTTCACTTGTTTCACAGATTCAACACTGGAGTCAGCTGAGGAGTACTCTGATTCACTGGAAAGCTGGGTTCTGACAGAGTCAGAGAGGGAGCTAACATCAGACCATGCTGGGGAGGACACAGTTTTCCATCCATCTGTCCTCCACTGCTTTGGGTGCTGCTCAGCCAGTGACTGTGCCAGCTTTTGAGAGCCCAAGCTCCCATGAGAGGAGGAAGATGAGAGCGAACTAAAAACAGATGACTCTTTTAGGCTCAAAGCAGTAGAGTCCTTTACACAGTTTGAGCTCTGTATAGAGCCTTTGTCGTCCTCACTGTCCATATCCTCACTCTCAGACTCAGAGGTGCAGAACTTATCACTTAGTTTGCCAAACCGCACCTCCTTGTTGGTGTTGTTTTTTGTTTCCTTCTTCCTCTTCTTTTTCACTTTGTTCTTCTCTTTCTGCTGCTTGGAGGTCAAGGTGGCAGAATCCCGGCTTTTGGCGTTGCTTGCTGCTGCCGGTTGCCGCACTGTGGGTGCTGGAGATAAACACAAGGTTTGAATATCCTCGTCTGAGCTGTTGGTGTCAGAGAGGATACGCCGTGCGGTCTTCTTTGGTGTGAGCGAGTTGCTTTTGGAATAGGTTTTGACCTCCATTTTGGGGATGGAAATGAAACTGTTAGCTTTGCTCGCAGAGTCTTTGCGAAAATCTTTCTTGAGCAAGTGCTTGTCGTCCACAGGGGGGACCCGTTCCTCCTCATCATCCTCATCAAACTCATACTCGTCTTTCACGGGTGTGACTGTGGCTTTAGGTGGACCAAGAGTTTTTCCTTTCAGCTTCAGAGCCTTCTCAAACTCAGAGTCTGTGTTATTGCCATCGATAGAGCTGGATGGGCCAAAAGAAGGAGCATCTTCCTCCTCTGAAGAGTCTGTTTAATAAAAGAAAAGCAATCAATACTCAGTGGGACAATTGCTACAGTCAGTCTCTAAAACTGAAACCATTAAGTCTGAGTATATGCTGAAACCCTCCTCTACAACCTTACTCAATTTCAGTGGCAAATTCTACATACTTCTTCAACCCATTCATACTAACCTGACGAACTCTCCTCGCTAGAGGTATAAGTGCCTTTGCCAAGCAACAGATTCAGCATAGTCGGGGAGTTTGCCACTTTCAGTGGGGTTTCACCCCTTCTGTTACTTTGACGAGGATCCCCTCCATATCGTAGTAGCAACTTCACCACCTACAAAGAAATACAAGGCATACATGCATCAGCTATAAGTAAAAGAACATTAAAAAGTTGAGCTTCATAACAAATATCCCCAATGAAGAATTTAAATTCCACAGAAGTTTTCCCGTGATTCTATTTTGAGACATGAAAAGTGAAAACCTGAAACGTCAAAAGTAAGCACAATACAGTGTTTCAATATTTATGTATTCAACAGATGCCCTTATACAGGGGGACATGTATACCTTAAATTTTATACTGTAGGTTTAAACAGCTGTACATTTTACTGAAGCAATTTAGAAAAAGTACCCAGTTGAAGTGCACATTTTCAGGACTGTCTCTGGCATTTGAACCAGCAACCTTCCAATCAAAGTTTGGCTCCCACACACCCATGCCACTGATGCAATGGCTACATCCCTAAACCAAGGTCTCACTCTATTTAATCCATGTATGAACTCACCTTGAAGTGTCCATTGTTGGATGCGTCATGCAGAGGGGTGTCATCATCCAGACCTTTCGTATTAACCTCTGCCCCGGCTGCCAGCAGCTGTTTGGCCACATCGTAGTAACCCCGGTTGCAGGCCTCATGCAATGCAGTCCAGCCTGGCAATCACAATGGAGAGTTAAACAGGGACGTGGAGGTAGCAGAGGTGTCATAGTACAGAACATCTATGGAAAGCAATGAACTAAAGTACAAGATGCTGTTGGTGGTTGCACCAAGCTCCATACTCAATTCTTGCCTCCCAGGGTATTATGGCTTCTGGTTTTCATTTAACCTGAACTTTAACGACATAATAAATGTCATTGGGCAATTTCTTTGCCTTTTTGACGGAAACAATAAACAGAAACAGAAATAAAAATAAACAGAAATCATTTCTCTGAAGACTGCAGTTACAGCTATGTTTATTTTTTGTTCCCTTTAACAACAAAATGATTAAGTGGTACGCATTTCAACCCTACAAACCTCAACTCCAAACCCGAGGACAGGCTGGTCCACAGAGAGGGCTGTGCTCACCTGCAAAGTCTTTTACATTCACGTCAGCCCCCTCATTGATGAGCTCCTTGATGCGCCGTGCCTCACCACGGATGGCAGCCCGGTGCAGCCGTGTCTCACCCCTCTCGTTGCGCTTGTTCACTTTGTCTTTGGTTTTTGAGGCAGAGTTTGGCGTTCCCTTCTGACCCAGACTAGACTGTGACTGATGCTTTGGTGTTGTGTCTGGAAAAGAGCACCACATTTCAATTTCAAATATGGTACAAGCATGGTAGAAGGAAAGTATACCATGATCGAACTTCCCAAGAGAAAATAAACACAATCATTACCATTACCCACCAATGTGTGGCACTCTTACACTGTTAGAAAAAAAATTCTGAGCGCAACGGTAATCACAAGACAGGCAAAGTAAATTCCCCTCATAATTTGTACATTACTAATTTTGTTAAGTATTCACCTTTTTGAACAACCAGCATTATTTGAAAATCTCATTTAACTTCACTTGTGCCATCTTTACAATCCTTTTACAATGGTAAGACAGACCCCATTCTGTGTCATAATCATGATCCTCGATAAGATTTCATAGCAAACAAATAGAGTCTGAACAAATCTGGGACACAAAACAGAAGCAAAGACACTGTGATGAAAAAAATCACCTCTAGAAATCCTCTGGTTTTGTAGTGTTAACTTTTCCTTCATACAACTGAAAGCAATCCATTGGTTATTTGGCAGATGTTCTTATCTACGAGTTATAAGTGTATACAAGAGACATAGGTCAAGAATTAGCAGATAATAATTTAATTACTGCTAGAAACCATTACACTAGCTAGCTTGAAATTTGGTATTTATTTTGACTTTTTTACTTTCAGATAAATTGATGATGCTATCACCATTATGGAAAACACCATCCAGCACAAATTATTCTGCAATCACACTGTATATGTTTGTGGAATGTTCACATGATCCTTTCAATTTATCGGCTCACCAAAAACTTTTGACTTCTTGAACACAACACCAGGGTCATAGCAAAAGTTCTATGCAAAAAGTTAGAATGGTTACATATAGCATTTTCAAAGATGAAGCCACACTTATGGATCAGTACATTCCGAGTAATTCTGTTTGGGACCCACTCTGTAACAGAGGTGCAAATAATGAACAAGCAAATCACACAACAACTTGAATTAATTTTAAACAATTTTCTGTAGATGAAATTACATGTCACTTTTAAATTTACCAGACCCTCTTATTCAGAGTGACTAACAAATTCGAAGTATGAAGTACATTAATAAATTAGCACGAACAAGCCGAAAAACTGAACATATCCAAACACATTCAAACTCATTCATCACCTCCTCACATATAGGATAACTACTGTTACCATGAACATGAATGTGAAACACACTCAGCAAAATACAACAATAAATGAACGCAATAAATTAACAAAGGCTGAACAAATAAGGGAAAGATGAGTGAACATTGTATTAGATGACAGTGCCTCAAAAAGCAAACCAGGAAACAAAATGTTTATTCGCTATAATTAATGTTTTGGTACTCAAGAACCAGTACAGAACATTGAATTCTGTGATTTTATTCCTTCAGTTCTGCCATTAACATGCTGATACTTTCAACACTGCTGGCACCTGGACTGAGTGCCAGGCATACCCCTAGATGGTTATATGGTATAACTGGCTAAATTCATTCTATTCGGGTGAAGGAGTTGGGGGTCATAATTTTGGATCATGATGGCCTGAGAGGCGACATCATCAGCAAGCTTGTCACCTGTTAATCTCGAAGGCCATCTGACTCTTTTGGGACAGACAGTCCCTAATGCTATCTGTCCTCCAGGAGGAAAGTTAAGACATTGTTTTGGTTTAAGTTCCCAAGGCTGACCTCAAAGTTTATAATTATACAGGCTGTATAAAATTCAAAAAAGTTATTTGATTAGTTAACTAGAAGGGCCACTGCAGCCTCAGTAGATGGTAACTCCTGATGTTTAACCAATTATGGGTACTTTTAGTTTTCATCAAGTGGGAACACTGTGTTTCTCTGTGACTGCGCCCTGAAGAGATACCCTCTGGGTTCAAACAAAAACCCACCTGGACTGTTGACCGATTCCTCAGCTGTCATCTGCATGAGAAGAGCCACCTGCTGCCGCTCAGAGAGGGGGTAACCAGCCCGGATCCCTGGCACGCCCATCCCAAAAGGCAGGCCTGACTTCCTGGTGTTAGTGGGCTCCTTTTTAATTCGCTTCCGCTCTGGACCTTGCTTCTCTGTAAGGACAAGACAAGTGCAAATTCACAGCTGAGGACAGAGGACTGATAACCTGGCAGCACAGTCACTGTGAGGGACAGAGAGAAACTCCAGCTGAAAAAAAAGAGCTGTCTGTGCCTCTTTGCTTATTCTTCAGCACAGAAACTGTGATTTACCATTCCTAGTTGATAAAAAAAGAACCCCATCATCCTGTCTTATGCACTGCACCACCACTGAAATACAGAATTTTCAGATTTGCACTTAGTAAACCAATCCACTGATATGAGTGTGTATGTGGGAGTGAGTATATGTCTGACTGTGTTTGCTGACCTACAGTTATTCAGAGGGTCAGGTGAATTCCTCCCTAATCTCCTACCTCAATTTGAAAGTGGTGCCTCACTGAAACATTACCCAGCTATCTCATGGGGGGAAAAGGGACACCAGAGTAAAGGACTGCTGGTCTTGTGACTGGCATTTTTCTAAGGGTAGACCTTGGCTTCATGACAGCATTGCAAACGGGTTGTAGGTTCATTTCAACAAGGCCAAGCCAAGGCCATCGCACTGGCAACTTACTGGACAAAAGCAGCTGCAAGACACACCCATTTATTATACTTGTGCCTGGGTGTTAACATACGATACTGCCACAATGGAGAGAGCCACTATTAGCAGCAGCTTTACAGCAATCATTTCATACTTCTAATTGACACAAAGACACCAGTGTTGAATTTCCCAGACTTCTCAAAGTATTTCTGACAGCAAAAGCTAAAAACAAAATCCCTCAAAAGATGCCTGAAATCTAAAGAACATCTACAATCATGCTTATATCTGCACACAACATGGTGATTTGCTCAAGGCCATAGCATAATTAATAGGAATAGGAATCATGGCCATGATTGCTCTCAGTCATAAACACTTTCCAGGGATTATTTTCCACAGCTAATGCTGATGGACTTCCATGAACATCTGTAAATGTTTATGCTACATTTACCCACCTCTCCACCCCCACTGCCCTTATATGCATTTGGATACATTCCTTCTATTCAGACACAAATAACAGAAACCACAGAAGCACTCCTAACATGTTTGCAGGCAGTGGAAGTTGAGGGAGATGAAAAATGCAGACGTTGCCTTTTCAGCCTTTTAAAATTCAGGGGCCCTGTTCAGTAATGAGACTGGTATCATAAGGGGCTGGAAAGCTGTGTAATACTGTTACTGCCTGGATTTCAGTAAAGGTAATTAGGAACTGACACAATGAACTATCATTGTTAGAGCTGCTTTTCAAAATCTGGACAGACATGTCTCTGTATGGACTTTGGGGCCACTGCGGAGCTTAAAGCCTGCCATTGGCATTCCCCTAAGTAGGAAGGAGAGGCTGCAGATGTTAAAGCAGAAAAACCCAGATGTGGTGCAAAGTGCTAATACTGCCTGCTGCAGGTCTAGTTTTGGCTTCGAAAGGAACAACTTCATTACCTTCAGGTGGGTTCATGTCACAGTAAGGCTGATCACTACCAAAATGCCAGTGACAACCCAATGACAGGTCCGGTAGGGCTGTTCTGGTCCCAGTGACATTTTTGGAGGACTTTGCACACAGAAGGTTCAGAAGTGAATTAAACTGCTGCAGTTTAATGAGGAAAGTTTTTGTTACTTATCACTTGCACATCAGTATCACCACTGTCCATCACCATTTTCTAACAGGTTATTACTATTTACAAAGCATTTTAAGGCCTCTATATGCCAACACCATGGCCCCTGAGGTGCTAGGACAGGCCATTCTTCAGGAATAATTACCATTCTCCTACCCTATGAGATGGGTGAGGAAAGACCAGCCTGACACATACTTTCCTGAGTCCCCACTGTGAGAGGAGAGGAAAAATAGAAACTCCAGAACAGTACATAGTCGACAGGAAGCAAATTTTTTGCTCTAATTTTGACAACCCAAGCGAAACAAAAATAATGTCAAATTTCATCCATGCTTCATGCTCTGCAACCAACAGATGGAGACAGTGCAAAGGGAAAGCAAAACTTCTCAAATAATGGTACAATTTCATTCATATGCGTAACAGTCCAACCTGTGTTTGCATTTGAGCATCTATGCATCAATTTTTAGAAGAGTTCACAGTTATTTCCCTTCGTTTCTGATACTGAACGCTGACAGTGCTACTTTGCACAAGCAGTAAAACAGTTTCAGAGGTCACAACCTCCAGACCACGATTCTGTTCACAACCAACTCCAGACTTCAGAATGGACCAATTTCTTGGGTCTAACTTTTGCCTACAGTCTTTCATCAGTGCTGGCCTTTGAGGCAGTAACTATGACTATGACAAATGCAGAACCCTAACCCTAACACTTAATGTTCTGTTTGAATATTGGGAACAGCATCTAGAGGGCTGGCTCACCCCAACAGCTTTGGGAGTTGGCAGCCTTCGGGTCTGCCCTAGTCATGGTGAGAAAAAAAAAAAAATCCTTCAACCTACTCCGTCATCTGCAATTATGTCTGCCGATGAAAAAATGCTATGCATGTTCATGGTGTTCAGACTTCTTTATTCCCACAAAAATTCACAATCCACAAAAACAAAAATACACAATATGATCCTGCAGCATCCCAGAAAACATGTCCGCTCCCTTTTTTCCCCCCTCAGTTACTCCAGTGGAACAATGACAATAATTATGATAAGAGTGCACTCATGTGCTGTGTGTGAGGATTCAGACTAAGGTGTTGTCGTGCTGAGTGCTGCCGTTACTGTGGGTTCATATCTGGCCATGAGAGTGCTGACAGTACTAGTGCTGGTCTGCGTTGTGGCCTGAATGGCTAAAGGGTGCAGAGAATTTGGGTCAACGGCTGAGGAGGATGGGCCTGGAGCCCAGCAGAGGAGGGGACTTTCCTCCCTTCCCTCCCCCCCAGATACACAGAGATCCAGAGCGTGAATCCAGTTCAGTCTCAGCTTTATTCTTAGCAACACCCTCCCTCAGCTGTTGGATCATCCTAAAACACACGCTCTGACATTGAGAAACATAGTCCGGGACACAAAAGCACACAGCTCAAACAATGAAGTATGGCACATTCCGGAGCCACTCTGTGGATTAAACCCAAGGAAAACATCAAGGCTGGGGATATTGCAAAGCATTTCCTGCTGCCCCAACCTATAACAATAGCGAATGGCTGCAGTTTCCCACCCTCAACGGCTGAGGCAGTGCTCTGGAGCTGGCTAGGAACAGTCAACAAACAAATGAAGGAGCTACAGACAGGAAGTACACTCAGAATGTTGTGTCACTGTGTTTTCTGCTGTTAAAAAATGGAACCAACATTGTTAACCTTTTTCTGAACATAAAAAGTGTGTTTTCCTTGAATCCATTTGAAAAGTCAGCAGACCACAGTGGGCATACAGAAGGACTAATAACCTCTCTAATGGGTATGTACTCCTGGTTGGCCTCTTAGTGTGTTTTACATCTGTGAAAAGTAGAAATTAAGGAAATGTTCTTCATAAATGTACCAAAAGAACATCAGTACAGATATAGAGCCTGTGCCTCAGAGCCTTTCTCCATCATTTGAAAAGCCAAAATGTAATTATAACTTGCTACCAAAAACCAAACCAATCCATCCCAGCCAAAAATTAAACACAGGTCTCATATGAATCACAAACTTACAGAATGTACTGGCTTAAAATTGCCAGTAGATGGCAAGTGCAACATTAATTATGTTCTTCCCCTAAGGGAAATTCAGTTTTTGTGCACACTTTTAACAGAGGTCTCTTGTGCAGTGAAGGTTTCGGGCTTCAATCCACTATTTAAAAGCCACAAGAGGCCCTTCAACTCACCGAAACAAATAAAAACTCTGCTCTGAAGTGGAGCTGCTGATAGGTGACGTTAGCATTGTGCTAAAATGTGTGTATGAATACACCCTGCTAGTATATAAAAGATATTTATCACCTTACATGCATGTCCATGCCTGTTAGTACAAGGTACACATTCTATCTGCTCGCGTGGCGAGCTTAGTTGGGCCGAATGGCCTGTTCTCCTCATAATATGTTCTTATGCGTGTCTATCAGTCTGTCCATATTACTGCTCTGAGTACACGGCGGAATGGTAAGTGCTACTGGTGTATGCAGGAAGAGGGAGAGATGCCAAGGTCAACGCAGCAATGTTGCAAAGCTCCTCTATCTGCATCTCTGCCCAGTGACTTTACACTAGCTGCTGTCATCACTGCTGTCATTTACTGCTGCTGTAACTCTCACTTGTGCCAACACTGTCCCCAGAAGGAACAGTGCCAGACGGCAGACATTTAATTATTTCACAGCACATTAAAAAACCCAAGTAATGCACTATTTAACATTTTTATAGGTCCTTATCCAACCAGATGTATCCAAAGTTTGATATTGAAGCATACTAAAACTACAGGATATTTAAAAGTTTTGATATTCAGACATCAGAGCAACAATTACATTCCAGATCCATAACCTTAATAAACTCACAAAAAAATCTGAATATGAAAAAAACACAACTATTTCAGGGATGATTTGTTGCCTATGAATTTACAGAGGATACCTATTAATTGGTAACAACTTTTGTCACTAACCTAAGTACGCACTGAAAGCAGCCAAGCAATAGTAAGTGAACTACAAACACACAGTTCTTCAGCCTGGTGCAGCTGTTAAACAACAGCACAGAGCAGTGACTCCAGCAGATTTAGACCTCCACTATCAAGGCCTGATCTAGAGGAATACCAGTGCAGCATCAGTATAGCCCTACCAGACATGATACAACAAATCATCACTGTAGCATCATTACAGCTCTACCAAAGCTGATTTGCCACAATATCACCGCATTAACAGCGTTCTCTCTTACCCAGGCCTATAATGTAACCATCTACTCCCCAGTGCCAGTCTAGCACTGACACAGAGCACCACACCCTAACCTGCTCACTAGCATCAGTCTCTTTTCCAGCAATGCAGACCATTCTTTCAAGGAGCTCACAGCTAAATTAAAGTCCTCAAAGTCCAGAAGTACAGCTTCAGCTCTGAGATCAACGTTTCACCCCTAGCCCTGGTCACTGCGTCCTTTCTTCCAAAAAAAATTGTCCTCCACTCCCCATAGAGCAGTCTCTCTCTGACAGGAAAAAAGCTGAATATGGAAGGGTTTATAGCCAATTACAGTCCTCCACTCCTTCACAGCAGTGTCATTTCTGGTGGCTCTTTCCTCTTTCATCTTCTGCGCAACTGCTTTTTAGCCTTGTTAGCGCAAATTGATCACAGTAACGGCAGAGATGAGGGAGTATATGAATCACTCCTTTTTCACGGTCAGATGAAACCGCCAAAATGTATTATTATGAGCTATTATATTATTACCGTTTCCTGCATTCCTGTACAATCTCACAAATTCCAGTATTCAACACACAAAATTAAAAACTGCAAGACATTTATCTTCACTCCCCTGATCAGACATAAATGCATCATGGCTCACAATCTTTTCCATCATCAGATCAACCTAAGCCTGGCTGGGGTTTAACCTTTGACCCTAGCAGTCTGGATGACTCATGAGGAAGCGAGGTGGCTCCAGCATGTAGCCTGTAGATGAAAGAGGGGTGGGAGGTGGGGGTGGAGCTGAAATGCTGCAGTCGAGTGGCACACAAAAAGAGAGAGTGAGTAAGAAATAGAGATAGAGACAGAAGGTGGGCTGTTCACAGAGGATCCTGGAGAAGTGCAGCACCCAGAAGAGAGAGAGGCGGGAGTGTTTACCTGAGAGCAGCCTGGAGGCGGAGAGTGAGGTGGCAGCGCTGGGGGGATCCCAGGCCTCCGACGACAGGCCAGGGTCACAATCTACCAGTCCCAACAGAGGGGAGGGGCAGTAGGAGTGGTAACAAGCACACCCACACACATACAAAGCATGCACACACAACATGAGGCAAGGTCAGAGAGACCACAAATACCACACAGACACACCAGGCACACATACAAACAAGGGAAAATGACAGCAAGAAAACAGACATCAGCAAATAAAAGAAGGGGTTGGAACAAGATGCAAAGTATCAGGCAAATCCCATGGGGGTTGTAGGTGGGAGACAATGCCACAACAGTGGTGTCATCAAAACAAAGTTTGGCCCAAATTATTGTGGATGGTTCAACGAAGAAAGGACCCAATGGTAAACATATACAAAAAGAAATGTGATAATGAGGAATATGTGTGGGTTTTCATGGAGCAAAGAAGCAGAGAATTGGAAAGAGAGAGAGGAAAGAACAGGATCACATGGGACAAAAGAAAAGAAAAAAGTGTTAGAGAGATAAAGGGAGATGCACTGTAAATTACTATGGATGCGTTTCTGCAGACAGGCAGATGCAGATAAGCGCTGCACACAAACAGACAGGGCTTCAGTGTGTATGATTCTATGAGACACGATGGTGATGTAGCTCCCTCCAAAACACCAGTGAAAGTCACAGAGAAGCTGACATCCTCTGCCCTGGTAGAAAGTTCAGGGCTCCACCCCACATTTACATCACAATAAACAATCAGGGCTTTGCTTCAAAATTTCACACCCCCTGGCTATGCCTAACAGACAGATACAACCTACTGTAAACAGCTCTGCACAAGTTACAATGGACTGTACCCAGTCAGCGAAACTGCACCACGACCAAGACTTCAAAGCCATAAAAAAGATCCAGTTTGAGAATTCTGGGAAGAAAACACCTTCTTTGGGTAGTTAACTCTTGGTCCACAAATGAAAAGGAATGCTTTTGTTGACACCATGCTTCTCTCAAAGGGAAGTCTGGTAAATACAATAGCAAGTGATAAAACTTAAGCAAGACAATATTCCATAGAGTTGGAGCAACAAGAAACAAAGTTCAGAACAAATACACAGAGGGGAAAAAAGTAAAGAACGTTTTATCCCACATGTAACACAAACCAATCCAAGACACTATATTTTAGAACAGAAACAAACAAGATAATGACAATGAAACCTAAACATTTATGCTTGGGCTTTAATCAATACGCCCCTGAAAACATTATCACGCATATTTTGGCTTTCTTGAATTGTTATAAAATATATATATATTTTATCCATACCAATATTTTTGGGCTCCTCTACTGACAAATCTCTTGTTAACTGGATAATGTTCCATGTGGCCCATTTCAGGGCTCTGCAGCAGACTTGGCAGAGAATGGACACATGGAGACACAAAGTCTGCAGTGGCTCTGTCAATCACAGCAGCCCATTCTCACACCTCCCATTCTGCTCTGCTGTTTCCTGTGACATTGACAGGATATGACGCTGTACCGTCTACATGCTCCTCCCCTGCATCTCACCTGAATCTGAATCTTTCTGATCTCCATTGGCTCCAACAGTAAAGGGCAGCTTCCTCTTCGGAGCCTTCTCTTTCATCTCTTTGACTCCATCACTACGGTCCAGTTTGGGAGTTTTGTTTGAAGAGATTTTGTCTTTATCCTGAAAAATGCAAACAAGAGCAATAAGTGATTTTCCTGCCCTCCACTAGCTCATTTCAACCACAGAAACTTTTGTTAACCAAATCAGGAATTCAGAGCCTGAAACACATCTGTGATGGACCTTCACAATAAATGAAAGGCAAAACCAAAGGTACAATACCAGAATGAAGTTAACTGAAGTTGCAAGAGAAAATTAAGTCTTATACCAATGAGAGCTAATGATTGTAATATGAAATTGTTACTCTCCTCGTCTCTGAGGACAACCACCACAATAAATATCAAGCTGTGCTCTGTGCAGAGATGGAATAGAGTATGGTGTAGAGATGAAACAAAGATGGGATGCAGCGTGGAGATGGACATAGAGGGCGCTGTACACAGATAAGACACAGGGGGTGCTGTGTATAGAGGGACCCATGAAGCACTCTGGCCCTGCTGTACTTCCTTCGGCCACCAGCCATGAGACAGTGGGAATACTGCTGTCCCTTAAATTCCCCTTGAGCGGAATCATGTCTGCTCAGAGACTTCCAGCAATTACAGCATGTGCAGCGCGTGACTTTTTCCTGGAATTTCCTCTCCATAATGCAAGCAGCACACAGGGAATTTCAGGTGGGAGGGAACTGCAACTGTGGGCTCAGTGGTCCATGGCGACAGGAATGCATCAGAAGCCCCAATAACCACCAAAAATATCCTCCTGCAAAGGCTTAATCTGAAGGCCTGAAAAAGCCTGGCCTGGCACATCAACAATGTGAAGGGACATGGGCTGTAAAAGTGCCCAACCCTTGTTTGAATCTGAATATGAAACAGTGCACACATCTGTGTTGGAGAAGCCTGAGCATTACAATCTTTGAGAGACATGTAGCAACACCCTCAGTTTCAAACTAAGCAGCAAAAACAAAATTCTGACACCCTGCAAATGGACCTTGTTTTTAATTTGGAGGTAGGTATTCTCATAAACTTATACTTTAATGAGTAATATAATACACTAATCAAGTCAGATTATAAACCCCCAAAAAATGAAGCTTATGTAATTTTATTTTTGTTTCCAACAACAGGATTTGCTTTCAGACTAAGCCAGCCGAGTTCTTGGCATGATCCTGTCTAGAATAACAGAGTAATTAGAGAGTTCTCTGGGTTCAAACCTTTGTTTTCCTCCAGATGCTCAGTCCATATCAGCTGAATAAATCTAAAGTGCTCAGACACAGGACTGAGGGCAGTAATAGCAGGATCACAGCAGCATACTGCTCCCAGTTCCCACCATGTTACTTTCCCTACTGCTGGCAGGGAGAGCACCTGCTTGCCCTTCATCAGTCATGAGATTATGATGTCACCATGTGCACACAGCTCTCTTCCTCTCCTCTGGGTGCTGCTTGATACTGTACACAGTACAATGAGAGGGCAGAAACCAGCGGTGACCAGCTCTGGGAGAGCTATGCCCTGCGTACACTCTGTAGAAACAAGCATGTGCATTGCACAGACACACACACACACACACACAGGAGTGAGCTAAATAATGAGATGGCAGCATGCCGCCAATTCACTTGAAAGCTGCCTCCGTGGCCAGCCCTGTTTATAGGTCTCCTAGCAACTCTCCAGCTCTCTCTGTGTCTGACGCAATCCAGCATGGAATGCTGTACATGTACACCAGTCGCTTCACAGCACTGCTGCAGCTGCTGTAAGCCCAAATGCCCAGTCCTCCTCATTCAGCTCCCGACCCCACTGCTGCTAACAAGGACTCAGCCAACAGGGCTGTCACTGCAAACAAACAGCACTGGGGCTGCCTTAATCTCTTGCCTTACAGACTGCACCATGACTGTGATATATTACTTATAATAATGTAACCCCATTAGAGCCCAAATCAATCAGAAAGGTAGACACAGATATGGATGAAAAATCACTGAAAATTTTTAGCTTCATTTTCCAAGGGTGAATGTTATTCATATGCACTCCCGAATAATGCTGGAAAAACATGAATTCATAGAATGACAACAGTTTCATGTAGGGAAAAAGGCTTTGGACCTACAAAGCCTAGGAAGACCAAAGCCCCTCAAACCAAAGCTTGAGACATCTAAACCACAGAATTACTATATTGCACTGCTGAGAGGTAAGCCAAATCTAACAGGACACAGTACAGCTGTTGAATTATCTATATTTATATGTCATTATTTACATATCATTACTTTAAACATCATCAAAGTGGATATCCCTTTTTTGCCTTGCATTTGCGCACCCAGCCACAGAACCATGAAACTGACGACAAAAGTCAGAGACATCACGATAGTGAAACTGTTGTCATGTCCCAGGACCCCATCTCCTGGGACATGACAACATGTCCCAGGAGATGGGGTCCCAGGAGTTATATGCTCCCATGCCAGGCAAGGTCAGGGTAGCAAAAATTGCAGTTCACATCTGCCACATCTTCTTGGCAGAGTTAACCCTTTCCTGCATACGGTCACACCGGTGTGATTAGCCGTTTAGTGTGTATGCTAAAACCGGTGCGATTAGAAGACTAGATTGGAAAAATTCTAGGTAATTTTAGCTTTGAGGAAACAGCGATTTAACCTTAAAAAATATAGCAAATGCTAACTGAAAACTATGAGAAGCTTAATAACGCTAATGAAAACATAACAAACCATGTAGCGTAACACGCGTGCTACATAGCATAAAAATATGTTACATGCAAAAGGGTTAAGAGTGAAATGCTGCTGCACTTTTGAGGTCTTTGGTTGTGAAGGTGTTGCCATCTCTATTGTTCACTCCAGTAAAGCAACGTAGCTTAGGCTACATGTCTGAGCATTCCGAATCAGCACGAAAAATGCACGCGATGACGTCACCAACTAATCGACAATTAAATTTGTTGTCAAGTAATTTGGTCATCGATTTTAATTGACTACGTCGATTATTCGTTGCACCCCTGGCACATTAAGACTTTGCACATATGTGTGTTTGAGTGTAAGCAGAAAGCATTCATTGCAGAAACACAAACAACACACTTGATGCTGATGCTGACAGCACAGACCAGAGGGGAAAAAAACAAAGCCTGACAAGTAATGGAGATGCTTTTCAGGACCCCATCTCCTTGCTCCAGGGGGGTGCTGCTTATGAGGATACCAGGCACTAACCGAGGGGCATGGGTTCAAATGTGAAGAGGAAAACCAGTGTACCTTTATGCAAGCTTCCAGGGAAAAGAGAAGCCCACACAAATCCCAGCTGTAAAAACAGCCTCTGCTCACCAAGTGCACTTAGTATTGCTAGGTGTCTGGGATACAGTGGTGTAATAGACAGAGAGGGGTTTGCGCTTACCTTCTTCCCAGCCTGCTTCTCCACCATGTCGGTGTTCAGTGGGAAATCCTCCAGCTGGGGTGTTTTCAAACCCCCGCCCTTGGGCATCATTCAGCTTTCGCCACGGCAACCCTCATTCACGCTTCCATCCCATCGTCATCCACCGTCTGCCATAGAGAGACAAACACATTAACACCTCCTCCCCTGGAAAAACCTTTTCACCACTGCTCACAATGCCCCCATCAGCACGAAATCAAGCCTTTCATATGGGGCAATTAGCAGCCACGTCTGGTTGGATTCTGTGGCCTGTGATCCATGCAGCCTAATCTCCCCTCCCCATGGTTCTTTTCCATTTAAGGGTGGCCTGTGTTTGACTGTGCGGCCATACATAAATGTCTAAAATGTGGTAAAAACCTTAAGCATCGAATTCTTCCGAGATCTTCTGGACCTCTGCATTAACCACATTTCTATACCTTAAAGGAATTCTGCTTTTTGACAGCACAAGGCTGAACGAGAAAATTAATATGGAAGAGAAATAGGTAAGACTACTTCAAAGATGCAAACCTGCATTTGAGAAATGAAATACTTTGATTTGTAAAACATGGCAGCTGAAAATCTATAAACATGTACCTGTAGTTTTAAAATACTAATGTTTAGTCCTGCATGGCTCAGTCTGAGCCCTATGGCCATGGCTTGAAACCAGCCATCTCATCTGCGGGCAATGACCATGACAGCAAGGGAACAAACTGACTTTGTTCCACTGGGGACAGGAGTGGGTATGATGGCCAAAGATTCGTTGTCTCATCACTCTCAGGCACCCAGGGATTCCTCAGGCACCCCTGAGTTGCTTGGACAATATCGTCCAATGAGTCCCCACTCTGCTATAGTGTGTTGTAGTGTGAAAAGTTCCAACTGAAAGTATGTGTATCAGTAGTTTACACATGCACATATTAGGGCTGAAACTAGCGACTCTTTTTATAGTCGAATAACCTAGCGATTATTGAAAGGTATAATCGACTATTCGGATTATGAATCGCACACTTACTCAACGTCTCTTATTTATCTATCGGCTTTTAAATTTAGCTTGAGGTTGTTTTAGGCATATGCTAACTAACAATAAAG
Source organism: Megalops atlanticus (assembly GCA_019176425.1). Taxonomy (NCBI): domain Eukaryota; kingdom Metazoa; phylum Chordata; class Actinopteri; order Elopiformes; family Megalopidae; genus Megalops; species Megalops atlanticus. The sequence continues at coordinate 17,447,267 of CM032881.1, forward strand.
ACAATAAAAATGAGAACTTCATTTAAAAAACGTCTTTTAATGAATGGTTACTAGGACTAATTCAGTGAGGACAGTTGCTTGCTATGGAGTACATGTCTGCTTCCTTTGAAGAAAGCCATCCATGGTAGCATTACGAGATCCAACAAACCCATAACTTGTTCGAATTAATTCGAATACAACCCACATTGAGCATGCATACATAGACACAAGTTGTAGAAATCTTTTGTGATTTAGAAATTATGAAATTCTCTGGTGTTCTCTAAACTCGTGCACTCGGCAGCAACACTCTCTCAGCCATAAACGTCGCCATGACAACGATACAACGTTTGAGCAGAGAATTTCTAAATAGCAGACAGGCTCTGGTTTAACATAGTAAAGTTAGGACACATTTGGAATGTGAACAGGATCGTTGTGAATAATAGGTTATTATTTGCTACGCTGTATGTTCAAGGTCATTAATGATTTATTGATCAAGAGAAAATGTATTGCAAAACAGACAACGTTACAGCTTATAACGTGAAGGAACATGGCTTTTAACATTAACATTCACTATGCTAGCTAGCTAACTAAATTAACGAGACGAGTCTTCATCATCCAGAGAGCCAACGTGCCACCTCTTCAGATGCTCGAGCATAAGTTATATGCTCCCATGCCAGGCAAGGTCAGGCTTGCAAAAATTGCAGTTCACATCTGCCACATCTTCTTGGCAGAGTTAACCCTTTCCTGCATACGGTCACACCGGTGTGATTAGCCGTTTAGTGTGTATGCTAAAACCGGTGCGATTAGAAGACTAGATTGGAAAAATTCTAGGTAATTTTAGCTTTGAGGAAACAGCGATTTAACCTTAAAAAATATAGCAAATGCTAACTGAAAACTATGAGAAGCTTAATAACGCTAATGAAAACATAACAAACCATGTAGCGTAACACGCGTGCTACATAGCATAAAAATATGTTACATGCAAAAGGGTTAAGAGTGAAATGCTGCTGCACTTTTGAGGTCTTTGGTTGTGAAGGTGTTGCCATCTCTATTGTTCACTCCAGTAAAGCAACGTAGCTTAGGCTACATGTCTGAGCATTCCGAATCAGCACGAAAAATGCACGCGATGACGTCACCAACTAATCGACAATTAAATTTGTTGTCAAGTAATTTGGTCATCGATTTTAATTGACTACGTCGATTATTCGTTGCACCCCTGGCACATTAAGACTTTGCACATATGTGTGTTTGAGTGTGAGCAGAAAGCATTCATTGCAGAAACACAAACAACACACTTGATGCTGATGCTGACAGCACAGACCAGAGGGGAAAAAAACAAAACCTGACAAGTAATGGAGATGCTTTTCACTAACAACTGAGATTTTTTTTTTTCAGGAAGATCGAAGGTTGCAAAATGCCCCATCCAGGGAAAAGTGTCTTTGTGACCAGCCTCGACAAATGTGTTGCTGTTGCATGGTAACAGGACAGATCCTGTTTGGTCATTCATGACTGCAGCTCCTTCATAATGCCACTCTCCCCATTTTCTTCCTTCTGAAATGTATTCACTCCCTCATACAGCAAGAAAAAGCATCACATAGGGAAGACCTGCTACAGTAATCAGTAACATGACTACATGATGTGTGAGAATATTTTCCCTTTCTTGATTCATGATATTTTAGCAGTGAGATTTACAATGTGGAGTGATGTGGGTTTCCATTTTCAAGAGGCAGTATTCCATGTTCAGTAGCTGACATACAGCACACTGTTTCTGTTGCATTTCACATATTTGAAATGTAGAAAAAATGCTTTACACATGTAAGCTTGTAGAAAAATGGTACATTAATTTCACAGTGAAACTACTAAGTGTACACACAATTAATAAATGGGATCCTCTGATGGATTTGGAGTGTGTCAATTCAATTTATTTTCAGGGCTGATGCCAATATTATAAGATGCCAGTACCAGAATATCCACAAAGAATATACATACAAGAAAAGTAGGAATATAAGAAAATAAGAATATAAGAACATCAGACATCCTCTATAGGTTCAGTTGAGCATGTAGATCCCGCACAGGGGCCTTTGTAGCTTTTAGTGATGTGGGTGAATAGTATGCCATTGATTTCTCTGGTCCTCTGTTGAGAGTTTGTGAGGTTTTGGCAGTGTAACTAAATAGTATCTTATTGAGTTCTCAGCTTTCTTCTCTTCAAGGGAAGTGGAACACACATGAAGAGGATATGCAAAACATCATTCATTCCAAACACACAACTCATTTTCAAAAGACTCCCTCCACTTATCCTAATCAAAGAGCATCTGCAATCAGCATGTGTGTCAGACCCGGCTCTCCCAGCAAGCCACCACAGACATCAGCCAATCCTAATTCAACATGAGTGTGCACTGTAGGTAGAGAATTGTATAGTGAGGCCAACTTCTAATGTAAGGATTCTGCTGGATTCTTCTTCCCACACATTTCCACTTGTATTGATGCCAATGTGAACAACGAAGCAGTGTTCCCCCAAGACTGCCCCCCTCCCCAACATGCAGTATGTGTGCAGTCTGCACAAGATCCCCTGTAGAGCACATAAGCACCTCTCTCCTGGTGCTTGCTGTATACTCCCTCTCTGGCTGCAGAGTAGCAGGCCTTTCTCAGCCATTCTGATAGGTAAAAGGACAGGAAAGCCACTGTCCAAAACATTCTGATTGGTGCACTGAGTGAGTGGTGGTTATAGGCTTCTCAAAAAAAAAAGAAACTACCTTCTTGAAAAAGACTACACTCAATTCTAAAATACAGAATGACAAACATTTGTTTGGTTCTTTTAGCTCATCCAACAATTTGGGGAAAGACGTGCACCATTCTTGGTAATAGTGTTTGTGGAGGAGAGGATGGAGAGACTGACTATATGAATACAAGGTCTCTTCTACTCAGACTGTGGAGTGCAGACTAAGGTCAGTTTCCTCTCGCCTCTCTGAGACAGGTTCCTGCCTACTCACAGACTGTCAAAACAAAAGTGAATACATAGTGCCACTTCCTCAGCTCAATTTAGGAAGCCCCTTCTAACCCACACAACCCATCTTAATGCAAGCTAAGAAGTACTCTAAGATATAACATGCATTATGCAGTATTAATGTATAGCACAGTACTGCAACAAAACACTTCAGAATAAGGTACATAGTTTGCAAGATTTCCTTTCACCTTATTCCTGAACACCAGCCTTCGAGAGCAGGCCATACTCTTGACTCCAGATCAGTTCGCATCATTCTTTATTCTCTCTCTGTGAGAACTGACCCTGGTTCATCGTCTGGATTCTCCATCTCACTTGCACTCAAATCTAACATGATATTAAATATACATGAACCTCCTTATGAGCCTGAGCCTTGTGAGAAAGATGAAAGCTAGATTTGGTCAGAACGCACATGGGTCAGCTTGTGATATCAGGAAACGGTGAGGACACAGAGTCGCTCTCTGCAGGGCCTGCGTGAAAGCCTGAATCACAGCCAAGCAGCGTGCTCCGTATCCAGACTGCCTCAGTCATTCTGCAGTGAGAGATGAGCTCAAAAGCCTTCTAAATGCTTCAGCTTTCACCCCTGTTCATTTTGGCTTCAATGTTTGTTACTTTTGGAAACTTGACATATACATGCTAAGCATGCTGGCACATAGCCTAACTGGTAAAAATATTCAGTTTAGGAAAAATAAGCAAGAGCAAACACAACAAATGGCACAACAAACCACCACATCCCCCCCCCCAAAAAAAAAGCAACCCACATGTTAGCACATCTGCAGTGATGAGCCGAGCTTTTCCTGTGGGAGCCAGGCCTTTTTATAGCAGCACAGTACCAAGTGACGGCCTAATTAGTGTTTGTGAATGCACACAGTCCAGTGGGAAAGCACCTTCCTCTGCCTCTATCTGCTCACTGAGAGGCCAGCCAACGGGCCTGAAAGAGTTAGGGGGTCATAATTTGAGAACTGTGATGAACTGAGAGGTGATATAACCAGCAAGGTTGCTCCTGTTGCAGTGATTAATCCAGCCTTTTCCAGACAGACACCTCAACACTGTACTCTATTTTGGCCATCAGTGTGTATCTCGACGCCTGTATGACCCAGCACCACTGAATCAATCTGTGAAAGATAGGGAACTGGGCGTGTCAAACTGTGGCATACTGGGTGTGTCATCTCAAAAACACAGGCAGGAAGACAGACAGGAAGGAAATACAAGAATATCAGAGGCAGAGCTTACAGGCAGCTCGGCAGTGCCACTGAAAATGGTTCTCATGGTCTGGGGGATGATGGGCAGAAAACGGACACATACATATTCAAAATTAAAGTAAGATCCCAAGCAGAGGGAAGGAGTGTCTCAAGTGCATTTTGCCTGAGCTCTACACAACTTTGTGTCACCTGAAAACAGCAGGGCACAGCAGAACACAGCTCCCCCTCGGTGTCCAGCCCCTGACCAATATGTTGCAGTGTATGTTAAACATACAGGTCGACCACAGCCACAAGGCCTGTGTGTCAATGGCTGACATGACTTACAACACACAATTAACTGAGACATATTCACCTTAAATACAATTGGTGTGCTCTGTTCTATTTTATTATGATGCAGCCCCAGTCTGAAATCTATACCCTCTTCCTATGCAAAGATGTAACTGGCCCACAGAACTTCCCATCTGCAGCCTATTTACATTTAATATAAAAGCTGGTATAGAATACGCTGTTTGGTGTGCAAATAACTAGCTGCAGAAGCCAGCCATGCCCACTCCAGTATCTAGGCAACCGGGCCTGGATTGGTTGTGCAGCCCATGACCTGTGCAAATTCATTTCATTAGGCCTCTTTTGTGCAGAGGGGGAAAGACAAACACGGAGTGTGGAAATACATGAGGCCTGTGATTAAGAGCTGGGCCGCGGGGATGCCCTGCTCCTCTGCTCATACTCCCAGCTCATTACAGCTCCACCTCAGAGAGGTGTGCAGGGCCACAGCAGGGCCAGAGGGGACAACATTCACCCCCACCAACAACCATATTACACACAAACCTGCCTCCGGATCCAGCCAATCACAAGGCAGCTACTGAGAGCAGTGAAATAGCTGCTAGTTTTACAGGAATATGAGCATTTTAGTTCTACTCATTAAACTCAGAGGAAGATCTAAGAAATACATTCTGCACCCTTCTCTTCAGTGTGCAGTGTGGACTCCAAGCAGACAGAATAGCCAAGGGGCAGCTTCACCCCACCTCCTCCAATTCTAATTCTATGCCTTATCCAAATACTACTGCTGTGTGCTACAAACACAGCATACTGAGCATGAGCAGAGAACTGCTGCTGGGGCTGCATGTCTGTCATGTCCACTAGAAGCTGCTGCTGGGAGGGAGATGCTATCACATCTGACCCATTTCTCCTCACTCATTTTGCAAACTCTACACCTTGTTCCTCTCTTTCACACTTTTTCTATTTTTTTCCTCGTTTACTTTTCTCCCCACATCAACAACAGATCCTGAAATGGCCCACGAAAGATTCAGATATGAGAGTAATCAGAGTCAGAAAGATCAGACATTGTTGCACTAATATGGTGTAAAGGGTCCTTGAATCAGTTTCAGCTTCCTGCAAAGAGGTTAGGATTGAGTTAGCCGATAATGGACCAGTGCTTATGCTTGCCATTTACACAGAGCCGACAATACACAGGTCCTGTTGCCTAGTGATGCTTAACAGGAGCAAGAGGATCCAGGCTCAAGTAGAAATACAAGTACATTCTTTCCTGCATACAACCTCATCCATGGTTTGGCACTTTTCTTCTATCTTACCCTACATTCAAGGTCCACTTTCTATGCATTTTTAAAACACGCTCCTCCATAACCACCCTGCTCTAACAAATGGGAGAAAAAGACAGACACTGCACTCAGCTCTGCTTCAGTATCCACTCTACAGGACATGTGGTTACACATTGACCAATGATCCCCACACAATTCTTCCTGTGCTCCATTTTTCTGAGCATGGCACAGAGTGGCAGATCACATATTTCATGCGTGTACACAGCAAGTCGAGTCCTGACCAGCTTCAAATAAGACTCAGTACAGTCACTTTCCGCACCTTTAGTAGTCAATTAACTTCAATTCTTTCTGTAAATCTTGTGGAAAAACTGAGAACCTTGTCATTTAATCAGCAAATGGACACACAGTGACAAGCATGGATTACATGAGAGAGGTCGTCCAGCACTGTGATACTTGGTACATCACATGGTTAAGTGAGAAGGGGTGGAGAAAAAGAACACAAAAATAAATGAACGAGGAATATCAGAAACAAAATGCTGACTACAATGGCAAACCATATCCTACACAAATTCTACTTTGAGAAATAAACAAACAATAGAATAAAGGCTAATAAAATCATACAAAATATGCACATAGGAATACACATAGGTGGCTGTGTGATTTTCAGAAAAACATGTCTTCATGCAATGAGTGGTCAGCCCAGAAGACTAAACTATGTTAAAAGACCATAAAGGACAACAGTGTGATTATCCAAAACACTATACCAAATAGAATTTCATTGATTTCGCCAACTGACTGATTACAGTGACATAACCTAATGTTCATGCTTTATGCGTACTGTATATGTATTACGGGGCCTTAAGACTATTTCAAATTCTAAGTCTGAGTTTTCTACATCTAAGTGCACTGCATCTGCATCTCTTCAGCTGGACCAAGGAACAGGCAGATCTAAGACACTGTAGTCTCTGTGCCCCTGCCTGATATCATGTACTGGTGATTACCACAGGTGCTCTCTTTGTGAAATACACAAAGCAATATACCTCTAAACTTGGGAAGAGGACTTTTGGACAATCGGCTGCATGCTTGGTATTTTTTTCTTTTGGATGAGCTGAAACTTAATCTCAGACAAATGCACACTGTACCTTTTACCCTTTGTGTCCTTTACCTTTCCCTGCATCCCAGCAGGAACATTAGCACCAGCATGAGACCTCTTCTGACATTAGGTTCAGCGCAGACAGTGAGTTGTTAGTAAGTGTGTGTGTCTGACACACATGCTCCACTGTATACATCCTCCTCCTTTGCCGATTTCCAAAACAAATTACTGAACTGCAATCAACTCACTCCTACTCATCCAACTCCTAAACAAATGATATCAATAAGATACGTCACAGCTGGTGCAGCCAAGAAGGGCATGACCATTTCATCAGACTTTTGCTACTTGATTAACATCACTGAATTAAGGTAAATCATCTATGCTAAATTCAGTAGTAGCTCGTGGTCTCACTTTACCCCCCTTGGCACAGAGAAATAGAGAAAAATAGGGCTAGATGCTGTGTTCTACTTTCATATTGTACACACACACACACACACACACACACAGACACACACCCTCTTCATATCAGCAGCTCATTGCAAAAGTAGCTCACTCAGTCTCTCTCCCCCTCTCTCTCTACGATCAGTGTATGCTTAGTGCCTCACACAGTAACTCTGGATTTAAAATAAAACTTACTGTCAGTCAGATGTGCAGAATGATTTTAATCTGCCTAATTTACTAAATAATCACCTTCATTTTGCATGCTAATAGGAATAAAAGGTCCATGTACATTTGTGCATGTATCTAATGCATGTAAATCCTGTCTATCTATAGCCAAGTCCCATGCACTGTTTTACTTTGCTAAAAGCCATTTCAGGCTGCAGTCCCTCAAAGATCTGAGCTCTGGTGGGGCATCTGGATTCTACCTTAATTGAAATGTTATTCATTTAGAAGTACTCAGTTTAACTCCATTATTGTAATTCACAGGGGCTCCCCTGTACGTCTAGCTTAATTGAATTATCAGTGATATAAATAAATCTTGCAGGGAAGTGCTGGAAGGGCAATCCAGCCTGCAGATAATAAAAATAATCACAATAATGATAAAGTGCAAGCAGTGCATTTCACCCAGACAGGAGCTGGATTAACTGGAGTGCCCCATGGTCTGGAGGGAGCTACGAGCACCGGCCATTCAGTCTGGCTGGAATGACAGACAGGAAGCCAGTCACACCACAGCTATTCAGTGTGCTTTAGAATGCACACACCTCTACCAAGCACTGTACTTTTCCTCCACCGCTTGCTTAGGAGGTAGTATCCAGATCTACACTGAAGTGGACAGTACAGAAAGATGTAATGTAAATGTAATGTAATGTAACCCACATTGCCTCCCAATGATGGAGGCAGGCTCCTGAGGAGATGCTCCCCCACTCAAGGTGCCAGTGCACATGCATGCATGCACAGAGCTCAACAGGCCATATTGACCCCTGCCCAAGCTGTGACAGTGTGGGCCCCAGTCACAAAGCCCATTCTAATACCTCTCTTAACAGCCATACATTTACGCTGAAGCTCGAACAACGCCAGCTTTGTCCCTGACTGATGTGACAAACCTGCCCAGCTAGAGCCAGCGACAAAATCAGGTTCTGCTCATTTTTCAACACTGACACACAAGCACACACGTCAGCCCATTGGTTGCATTGCCTGTGAGACCATTTAATTCTGCCTTAGGGGATCACGTGTTCCACACACACACACACACACACACACACACACACACACACACACACACACACACACACACACACACACACACAATTGCCATAACTGTTTCCCCTGTGTGATCCCTCTCGGAAATGGTCAGCTTTTCTGTGAGAAAATACAACACAGAGAGCCTGGACAATTGAAGTCACTGGCAGCTGCAGCCATGCAATGCAAGCGGAGCTTGGGGGCACCTACAGCTCCTGCCACGCCAAATCAAGTCATGGAAGTGGTTCCAGAGAGACGGCTACAACAGTGCTGCTCTCAGTCTATCAGAAGAATGCCGGTTTTAAGCACTCTACTCCCCTAACAAACTTAAGGAGAGCTATTTATTTTACTTTTCTCACTATCGTGGAAGGAAGCAGCACACTCCCCACACTAATGGGTTACATCAGGGCCTTGTATCCTTCCTGAATGGCAGCAAGCTTATTGCTTTTGCTGTTCCTGTCTTCAAAACTGCAGTCTTGAGTGCAAACACACTCGGTCCACCCTCAACCACAGGTAGACAGAACATTACATGCATTCATGGAAATCCAAGAAAGACTGGTCCATCACAACTGTATTTTTTTTCAACTTGTAACACTTTAAATTGAACCAGAAGTAGAACAATCTATAGAAAAATTTTAACCATTTTAAAAATGATCAATAAATGTGTCAATGTCACACAGTTGCAAGTTATGCATGTGATCAATCACCAGTGTTCAACCTGATAAAAATGAGTTACCATCAAGAACCAACATGCATATGCGGTAGTTTTTTGATAGCTTTGCAAATCTCACTGTCCCCAGCCAACGACAACAATGTAGGGGCGGGAGTAGCTTTTCAGAGCTCAATGTCTCCAATCAAAGACTATAAAAAGTGTCATCTTCCAAAAGGTGGCAGCACTGTCTGTTTGGCAGTGGGGCACTGAGGCAGGTGGAGTATAGCGTGAAAGCTGTCAGACCCCATGGAAAGATGCATTTAAATAGTCATTGAAACTCTACATCAAATACTACTGTGATCTGAGGAAGATGAAGACAATTTATGATTATGAAGTCAGGCTGTCACCATACCAGAATGTTACTACACAATTATGTCACTTACTGCTTCCACACAAACAAAACTATGAAAGATAACAACTTATGAAAACAAAGAGAACAACTTTGAAAAAAAAATTATCTGAGGGAAAAAAAAAATCACTTTTAAAATGCCTGTAGCCAAATGACAAAAATTCCAAATTTTAAAATAAGGAACTAAAATATGCAACTGACAATCAATTTAAGATTTTTGGAAATGTTAGCTAATTCATCTACAAAAGTAAATCTTTCCCCTCAGCTTACATTGTAACTGTAATCAAAAAGACACAATATGAAGGTAAATTACAAAAGATACTTTAGTAGTCTTGAAGTTTATTTAGAAACACTGACTGATCAAACTCAGATTTAGTTATCTGGCAACCTTTTCATGTTATTATGACACAAAATACAAAAATTAAAGTGCTAAGAAGGGAAATGGCACTAACCAGTTCAAGGCTGGTAGGTAGTGACCTCCTGTAGATTTAAGTGCAGTGTAATGTTTACAGAACACTTCACGAACAACCAACCACTTTAGTTTTAAATTTTATCCCCTATAAAAAGGATGTGTCAATGGTAAAAGGAGAATAATAATTGGTTCTTGCTTCGTCTGATGGTGGTTCTGGGGCTAGCCCTCTCACGTCTGCCCAGAGGCAGGGCTGGAGGCCCAGCTGTGAGGCTACCCTGCTGTCAGTGCCGCACATCCCTTCTGTGCTGTATCAATACCTGCAATCCTCTACAGGGGTCTCCTCGTACCTCTCTATCCCAACATTAGAGGTCTACCTTCACCCCTGTTCCCCTACATCAGGCCTCTTACAGAAGACTACTTGCACCCCTGTTCCCAAACATCAGACCTCTTACAGAAGACTACCTGCACCCCTATTCCCAAACATCAGACCTCTTACAGAGGACTCCCTCCATACCTCTACCTTTGTAACAGAGCCTGTCCTGGGCCCTACTTCCCTGTTCCCATGGGGATGGCCAGCTGATCCAGAGGAATGCCTGCACACCTCTTTGTGTTGTCCTTAGCCTGCCTCTAGTTGGAAAATACTTCAAAGTAATTTCCTCCAGCCCCTATCCAGGCTGCTCTATGCTCAAGCCTCCCGCCGCTGGCAGCAGCACACATTAGAATTCTCCTCAGGTGTTTCCCATCCATTGCACTACTGCTAAATGAAACAACGACAGCAATGGAATAGCTAACATGGTGTCCCACAGCTTGGATTCAGCAGGAACATCTCTGGTGTCATGAGAGAGAAATGTGAAGCACGCTGGCTGGGGCTGTGTTAATTAAGGCTTAGGTGAGGTAAAAATAAACGGTGAATGAAGCTGAATAGTGAGAGGGGCACAGAGGAGGTACAGAGGGAGAAACTATTTGACCTTTATAAAAATAAAAGAACATTATTAAATAGTGTTAGGCATGCCCTCACCTGCCCACTGTGCCAGGATGCTGTAGCTGTCAAAACCTCTCTAAACAGAATGAGGTCATGCAATGATGTGTGCAGACACACTTCAAAGATTACAATTTAAACACCTCCTTTTATGAGGTCAGAATCAGAAAATCCCTGAACCTTGTGGCCATATGGACACTCTTTATAGGCAGAATTAACTCAAGGTAACTACTGGAGCTTATCTGGAAGATGAACTGCACTCTAGGGTTATACTCCTGGCAATGAATGGCTGGCAAAGTCACTAAAAAGATGGCATTAACAACCACAATGAGAGAAACCTGATCTAGTTGGCAAACATTTCGGTTGAACTCTACACTAAAAGGATATGTGCATGGGTATGCAAGTATTTAGAGATGTACACATTCAAATGAGAACCAGCCACAGTGATAGGGTGGGATGAATTTGAATTCTAGAGGAGCAGCAGTGGCAGGAGCGGTGTCTCAGATCACAGATGAATAATATATCAATGGGAGGATAAAAGCAACAGCAGCTCCTGAGCACAGCACACTGGGGGGGGGTGCAGAGATGTGCCCGAGGGGCTGCCATGCTCTCTAAATGCCCACTGCAAACAGCCTGGCTTAAGACAGCAGCTTTGGGATTTCTGGGCTGAAGGGAGGTGGGCACTGCCCACAGACTCCTGAAACAAGTTCCCAATGCAGCGTGAGCTTGAAAACAGAAGACTTTAAGTGCTGGGCAACACACTCTAATTTACTCTCAACTTAGTGTCACCCCAACTCACTACCTCATCGCCTGCATACCTATAGTGCACGTGTCCACGGGAGATTCCCAGCTACTGCATACAAATATATCAGCTCTGTTGTTAGAATGGAACCAGCAGATTAACACAGTGTGATGCTGCTGAATTTTTCATAAAGGCACAGAAGTTGTCATCTCTATCTGTGAGGCAACTCGTGTAACTCCTGCCCTTTATCACTGCCCTGGAGTCTGCTGATAACTCTCCACCCTGCAACCTATCCCAGCATGCACTGCTGCTCACACACACAGTGGCATACTGTCTACGGCTAGCAGGCCACACAATGGAAGAATCAATATGCTCGTTAGGCAAAGTAGACTAGGACCAATTAGTGGTTTGGATGAGTGCCTCGTCTGAATTTGAAACAAAACTAATTAAACCAGTCAAGAGAAAGCATACATCAATCAGATAACTGGATGTCCTAATAAGCTGTTAGATCTTTGCATATCACCTTAAATCTCAAGGGGTTTTTATTATTTCAGGCTCTTGTATAGTCACTTTGTTTACTGGATTTAATCAGCTACAACTCTGTCCTCAGCAGACGTAGAAGGCACCTCATGAAAAATTCACCTATTACTGCGACACCAAAGACTCCACACAGACGGTGATGGACCAACGGCTCAGTGAACTGATCACTTGGACACACTAAGCAGCCTCATGTGATCACAGATCCAGCCGACCAGTAGAGTGGGGAGGGAGTCACTGCCTGTGTCCTGTTTTAATGATGAACATGCAGGCATGCTGGAGCATCCGTCTCGCTGGGATGAACATGGCTGAGTGTGGCATCTGAGAACTCTACACTGATCTCTTTGGCTCTGTGGAGCTGTGATCAACAAGGTGGTTTTGATTACTCTGAACTGTACTGTTTCAACGCAAAAAAGAGAACCAAACAAAGAGAATTTCAACAAAAGAAAGAGACAACAGAAAACCAGAGTGAGAGCATGTTCACTGGCAGCTGCTCGGCATTTAGAGTGCAGGGGCCCACGCTGCATTGCTGGGAGCTCTTCTGCATAGACACACAGGCATACACATATGAGCCTTGTTTAGCATTTAGGGGTGGGAGGGATGGGGTTGGGTGGGGGCAGAAGGCTCCTCTTCCAAAAAAAAGGCATAACAGCCCCTTCATAGCCAGGAGCCCTGCTTAGAGGACGAGCAGTAGCAATCATGCCGTGAGCCTGCTGGTGCTCCTGCTTGCTCTGGCAGCCATGCAAGGTCAGTGTACACCACTTCACTCTACAGGGAAGATGTTGCATGCGCATGCATGTGTGTGTGTGTGTGTGTGTGTGTGTAGGACTTGAACAGGCCCTGGAGTAAACAGGCCTATTCCATCCTCTGAGATATAAATTTCATTTTTACACTGCAAGTGATCAGCTGAGTAGCAGAAGTGGGTGAGCCACTTCAAGACCGCAAGCTTCAGCAAGGTAACATTATGTTAAATATCTGTAAACGGGGAGAAATAATAGTTACAATAAACTTTCTCATCGGCTCCACAATTGGCAACAAAACTAAGTGGATATAAGAGGTTTTCGACGAAGACTCTCATTGCTTTTAATGCATGCCTTACTGTGAGAGTTTGAGCAGAGCAGTTTTTCACTTCAGGCAAATTACCTTCCATTTTCTTTGCCCCCTATGACTCAGCACAGGCAAAAATTATCCTGATGAGTAACTAAAATAGGCTGAATTTAGCACTGCAAACTTACAATGAGGACTTGTTAAGAAATTTCTTTCGGATAAGATGTCAAACTGAGATACCGACTCACTGTGGTCATTACAGATCACATGGTACTTAGCAAAGAGAAGGGAGTTCCTCATTGTCCTGTCTGAATTCCCAATTAGACTCTTTCACCTTGGCCATCTAATATTCCCCCAATTTAATTGGCTAACAATTCCTTCTCTTTCCTCGTCAGCCAGTGGATGGTGAGAGCTGTGGTGCAAAACGGACACAATGTATCACCTAGACATGTGCTACACCTTGGCAATGGTTGAGATAAGCCCCCCCTATGCTGTAAAATGTTTTGAGGTCCTTATAAGGTACTACATGAATGCAATCCATTATTGTTGATGAAATGAAAGGAATAAAAGGACTGAGCAGCACACCTTAAGACTGCTGAGGGATCACAGCACCTGAGTGTGTAGTCCTTGATGATACTCCTCAGCTATGTGCCTCCCTGTCTGCGGGGAAAATTCTGCAAGCAGGGATAGGTTCAGCAGGTGACCCAGTACAGCCTCACCCAATTTTAGAACAATGTCTACAGTCACATGATTCTGTTAGTGAAAACAGTCAGTTGAACATGCCTTGTTCAGAGGATGCCATGTGACAGGGTTTTCTGCCCAACAATGATTTGACAAATCCAGACATCAAAGTTACAGCCCCCCTTTGAGAACTGTAAACCATGCCAGTGTGCACATTTCTTTTGTTGAAGAATGCACTCCCCCTTGCTTGTCTTGGGTTTTATAGAAAACAGGAAGGCTGTGATGTGTTCTGCCACAGAGGGGCTTTCAGACCTCCTGTCCCCAGTCAGCACAAAGAGCCCTACCCACGGGGCCGAGTACAGACTGGAGGCTGCCGCACTTGGCCTGTATTGGTTTCAGCAGCTGCTGGGTGTATGGGCTGGCCTCTCTCTGCCCCTGAGTCGGTATTAGGGGGCAGGAGACAGCAGCTGGGCTGCATGTAGGCGGCGGGTTGTTTTCTGGTCAGAGTGCTACACAGTGATGGGGAGGCTGGGTCAAATGGTGGAACGAGTGCAGGACCTGAAGAGAGGGACTGCTCATCGCTGAGTTTCACCACAGGGCAGCTACCAAATGTCAATTTACTCTCCACAGTTTCAGAAACTTTGTTTGCACCTGGGTCATAACATTTTTTTTTTTTTTTTTTTGCGTAGCAGAGGCCTGACGTCTTGGGTCACTTATATTGCTTCAACCCTCGGGCATTCAGCTGCAGTTTCATTGGAACAACTGAGGTAAAATGCCTAGCACAAGGTCACATCCGCAACATACCTAGGATTCAAGCTCATGACACTCTTCCACATTTTCTACTGTAGAGCTGGAGGCAGACCAGAATGAGCTGGAGCCAAAACTGCTTGACCCAGAGATTGATTTTCCATTGAATTACCCATAGTCAGAGCCATAGCACACAATGGCATAGTGAATGCTGCAATCTGCCCAGCTCAAGATGACTCCTTGGGCATTGTCTCCTGTGCAATTTTCATGAAGAAGAAGGAAAAAAAATAGACTCCATATAACGTCTGCCACTGGTTGTTGGCTATGATTAGCACCAGCAGTGTGCTCCTTTCTCCCTTCCTGGTTTATCTCAGTTCTTAGCACAGATGGTGACACAAGCAATGGTGTAAAGCAACCTGCAGACTTGGCCTACAGCTCTCCAGTAGATGGGCAGGCGCTAGTACCCCAGTGGGCTGAGATGGCACGGGGAAGCATGAAAGCATGGAAAACCAGCAGGAACCTGAAGTATGCAAGCCAGTCTGGTTACAACTCTGTACGCTCCCTACACAAAGCTATAGTCAACATTTCTCCTGAATGAGTCCAATGCATTACCTAAATGACATTAGGCAGCCCAGATACTTGATTGAGGGGCACACCTTAGGGTTGGACTGGTGAGTAATATGAATGAGGTAATCTGACATTACAACACATACTACATTCCAATATTCTTAATACTGAGCTTATTTAACCAATTTAAAGACTCAAAAGTTGAGGCTGAAAGGAGATATATGCATCTATTGAGAAAAGTGGCCATTGAACCCACTGATGCCTAATTATTCAATTACTACGTTCATTGAAAATTTGTGCTCTGTAAAGTCTGTGGTTTGTGATCATGAAAGTCATAATTCAGAGGCTGCTTCTACACTTCTACAACCAATTATCGAGATGCATGTTCTGACAGCAGCTGCTCACCCTCCCTGCAGTGTTAGTGAGAGGTAGCGAGAAGAGGTAAAATATGTGACCAATCAGGTGAAAGGTGGGTTGGGCTTGGGCTGTGAACCGAAGAAGACACGTCTGGTCCAAGTACAAAGACATAATAAACACATACCTCACTATGGTTTGAGCCTACAATTATAATGGAATCCTATTTTTACTCTTCTGTCCATCATGCCTGGTATGGTTTGCCCCTTCCAGTGGACAAGGGGCGGGGTATCAAAAATATTGAGACCATTGTTCTAAATATTACCTCACAGAGCCAACTGCACTGCACAGTTGTGGGTGGGGGACATTTCATTTGTTTATCTGTATTTCAGTAAACAGTATCATGGATTCACTGTCAAGCTAAAATACTTGATTCCTTCTGCAACAAAAACAAATTCATAAACAATGTTATCCTCAGTAGAATATAGTAAGAGATTTTTAAGTACAGACTATTGTTTACTGGAATCCTAAAACTCCCACTCACGTTGATTTTGCAACAAGCACTAGACCCTTTTCTGTTCAAGTGAAAACACTAAATATTAAATATGAATAAAATGCCCCTAGTATTAGCCTGACTGTTCACCATACAGTCTTGATTCTAAAGATTCTCACTACTAGAGACTGAGAACCTTGTCCTTTCACACATACCATCTATGGAAAAATCCAAAAAAAATGCCCCCCAGGCAACACCTCCATGTGTGTGAGTTCAATCCCTGCACTAGTGGAAGCTCCAGGAATGGAGGGAAAGGCTGCCTGAGGTCATCTATTTTCCTTCAAAGGTGTTCACCACTCATCATTTCAAAGCCGCGCAACACCTCTACGTTGCTTTTAACCAAATGTACATGATTTAGACAACTAAACCTCGGATATCACCAAATTGAGGCGTTTTCAGCAGCCACGGCTCTGAACACACATGTGAGCTACATGCAGGGCTTAAAGCAACAGATTTTTCTGAGCCTGAAATGTTTTTTTTTTGTGGGGGGGGGACACGACACAAAATGGGACGCATGTACATTTAGCATTACCACAGCTTACCACAGTTACCACATTAACAGCTTCCATTCAAAATTGTAAATATATATATATTATACACATTAATACAACTCGTCAATGTTCTGTAAAAACATCTGTTTTAACAGCTTGTGTGATAAACATTGCCTAATGTGACAGGCAATGTTGTGTGAGGATAGGTAGCTGGCCTGTGTATTTGACATGCTAAGTTTGGAGAGTGCAGTTCTGTCCTGTGATGTTTTGCACAGGTCAACTAGTGCTGGTGCTATCCTAAAAGACAGGTCATGTTCCGCTATAAATGCAGATTTTACGATTGCACAGGCGGTCTTGGATGGATGAAGTGGCAGCAGCTACAGTGGCCACAGTTCCTGGCAACGTTGACATGTAACAAAGGGCCCGAACAGCTGCTTTGTGTGAGGGCTCTGTATCATGCCGAGACAATACCTTTTGCTGCTTGTTCCATATTGAATTTTTTTTTTTCGAACATACGGTGCAAAGCAGCTCCCAGGCTTGTTTAATTTGTGTCAACATACGCCGAACGTTTGTCCGTCATTACCGTTTTCATGTAACCAAGCCTATCGCCATTTATTTTTCACCCCCTGTTCTATTGTGCTTGTGTCTGCACCAACCTTCACAAGTTTCGCTTCCATGCTCCATTTATTTGAATGCATGCTAGCCTATTGTGCAGTAACCAGCTGATACAGTCCACACAGATACTTCCTGGCATTGCCTCAGAGAAAGTTAAAACTAGTTGCTGATTGGATAAGAACAGTACTCTCGTGCCAGTACATCGCCTAAACAGGCTACCATTGGTTAAAACTCATCCAAAAAAACACATCAGTGATTATTTTTAATAAAATTGCGTTCCAGTCTGGTAATATCAGAGCCCGTATACACTAGTAATAATTTATTGCCTGATCTAAAATCTCTGCACGCCAGATTTCCGGTGTGGGGCCGGAGATCTTTAACCCATGGCTACATGCCTTAGCCATCCCTAGTGGCATTTTCCATAAGGAACTACCCCGTTCTACTCTGTGCTACTATACTTGCCCTGGCATAAAACAGACACAGCAGGACCAGACGCAGCATACAGTACTCTCCATTTGCACTCTCCTCAAGAGCTACAGCTTCCCAGAATCTGCACGACTCTGCTCCCTCTCAGCTTGGAATTTCCTGTTGATGGCCCACTACTAACGGCTGATAGTTTAATGGAAAATTGTACAAGCACAACGTACAAGTACAAATTGCATGGAACCTCTACACTGAGTGGGTAATTGGAACAACAGTACTAAAGAGGTACATGGGAAAATGAGATGGAGTGCACACAAGCACACACCATATGCCTACTGACTCCCTGCTCAGCAGCCACCGACACAGCCATTGCTTGTTCTGGTGAGTAAACACACACTAAGCAAAAGAAAACTGCACTAAATAATGGAGAGGTGCAGGTGACTGTAAAATAGTAAGTGTTGAGATTGGTTGCTGTGAGAAGTGATGGGGCCTCAGATGCTATAGTGCTAACCTCAGGTAGACAGCCTGTAGAGTGAGACTCGTCCCAGGCTGCTGGTTTAACCAGACAGCAGGGGGACAAGATGCGAAATTGCCTGGCTGCTCAGAGGAAAAGGGGCGCTCTGGGAATTGGTGTGAGGAAAGGTGATACGCGCTAATCTGCAGATGGCATACCCAGCTACTTGTGTTTCCTGTAAAAGCAATCCTTTTATCTCCCTCTTTTACTGTAATGCACAGCATCCTTCAGTTGTACCGTCTCAAACCCCAGACTTGTTTTGTTTCCTTCCACTGCATTCAGCCCACATTATAATAGGTAAATTCATTTCAGCCTGGCTCCACGCGGAACTGTTTGATTTTTATCACTCTTCCCTGGCCCTGTTTAGTCGAGATGACTCATCAACACTGAATGCCTCTCACACGAGGAACAGCTCATGTTAACAAAAGGGGGGAAAAGCACTCACACACAGCAAAAAAAATAAAATAAATAAATAAATATATTTAGGTCAGAACAGTTTTACATTTTCAGTCCAGCTCTTTGATTCATAAAGAGCACAGCAGCTGCCTGCCCCCACCCCCTGCAGTAGCCCCTCTCTCAGCATTCCACTCCATTGCATAACAGGGCTGTGCTCCACAAGGCCCCCACTGACCAGCAGCACAATGAGAAGCTGCAGGAGGCACATATTCATATGGAGATACTTTGCCATGTGTGGAGAACATTTAAAAAAAGATGACTTTCCCACATTTCAACAACCAGGCCATCACAAGACAGACAGAATATTTTTTCCTTTTCTAACACTGGGAGACAACTGAAAGAGAGCTGGGATTGTTTCCAGCAGGAATGTCTGAGGTACCCCGAGTCAAATAGATTGAAATCTCATGTGAAAACACAGCAAATACACAGCAGTTTCTGTGAGGATAAATCCTGACCCTCTTTTGAGGCCAACAATCTGTCCTCATCAGATCAGCTACAGGAGCCTTCTACTGTGTACAAAGCCACTACAGGCAACATGGCCCACAACACAACAATAAATTTGGTGTTTAATCCAGTGATCACCTATTATGGATAGGAAAACATATACAAACTTTTGTTTGTACATTTTTAGAATGCAGGGGCTAAACCTTATACATATTATACAGTTCTCTGTATGTGCAACTTAACAAAAAAAAGACCTGAATAATTTATTCAAATCTTCCTAACTAACTCAGCTTACATTTTTTATGGGCATAAAGTTGAATATGGCTATTGAAGTACTGACAATTTCAACAACTGCTTGTAGGATTACACAGTTAACAAGAAGACCATCAGGAATTTCAAGATCATGATATTTAAATGCGACATCTGAGATG
The DNA here is from genome assembly GCA_019176425.1 of Megalops atlanticus. Taxonomy (NCBI): domain Eukaryota; kingdom Metazoa; phylum Chordata; class Actinopteri; order Elopiformes; family Megalopidae; genus Megalops; species Megalops atlanticus. Next base: position 17,466,832 of record CM032881.1, read on the forward strand.
CTGAGAAAATCCTACAAAAAGCCTACAAAAATGCCTTTTGGAGTGTAGAAAGCACTTGTTTTTACCACAAATGCATTAAGAACTGACCAGCAAAGAGAGGAGTGAAATAATTTGGGGCCCATTAGCAGACACTGTTGCGAGAGATGTCTTCCTGAAAAGGCCACAGCAGCAGAATGTGGGAATAGGGAGACCTACTTTAATATCTCTCCTACCAGTCACAGACCAAGACTGGAAAGCATGGCTATGAGCAGACTATGCCCAGTACATCTGTAATAAAACAGAGCATCTTTTCATGAGTACTGGGCTGGAAGACAGTGATTCACATACATGTACACTGCCACAACCTGCTCTATCCAACCATCGACTCTGCACTGCTGTCAGAAAATACACTCAAACTGGCTTAACAGATACTACCCAACTCTAGACACCTCCACTGCTATGGAAAAAGTCATAAAAAACAGAGAGACAGTAAATTAGCAACAACACACTGCTATCACTTCTATTTTGACATACCTCAGGACAAGTGACATGCAAAGCTATAAATAAGCATGGTTAAAAACAAATTTCTGTGTTTGTCTCCATCAGCACCCCCACTTTTCAATACTCTCTCAACAGACAAGTTTGGATCTGTTCCTAAGAGAGACCACCTCTCTGCTACCCATAACGGTTTTGCAAAGAGCAATCCAGCCACAGGGCGGTAACTCCACCAAGCCATTTGCAAACCTCCACATCTTTGCATTCTTCTTCCTTATTTCCACTACAATCTCAATATCCTTACAGCTGGCAATTTATCTAAATCCAGGTGCTTTGTGTCCCTCAACAACCCTTAACTCTATTGGTTCCCCAATCTCTTATAAATCATATCTCTTGTATGATCATGATCCATTTCTCCTTATGCTGCTTGACTCAACAGGCTAGTAATTATAATTCTGGTGCAAAAGCAAAGGAAAGGCTTTGAATTTTTTACAATATTGCTGAAATGGTTTAAGCCTATGCTTTGATCTGAAGGAGAGAGTATTGTGATAAGTTGTTTATGCTTAGGTCATTGTGAAGTCACACAAGCAGGCAGAAAGACAGAAGGCAATCCAAAGCTGCAGATAGATGATATCTTTCATTACAGTATTAAGATCTTACTCACATTTAACTCCCATGAAAGTTAACAGTGATGCAAACAGAGGAGCGGAATTTGGATGAATTTTTTGACAAAATAAAATGTTCTAAATTGTTGTTGGGGAAGTGCAGCATTTCACGTTGCAGTGCAAACTATTCCCTTCTTTGCACGCACTGGTAGGGTGACTGTGTGACTGAACTGCACTTGAAGGGAAATAAACTGCCAGCTTCTCCCTAGGGGAGTGTGCCAAATCTCAGACAAAAAAACAATAAATAAAGATATGGCACCAAAACAAGGGCACACGCAGAGCCCAACAACAGCAGCTCACAAACTGATCCATTTTTCTTCTATCACTGAACCAATGGTGCTTCTCTGCAAGTCCACATTTTCAGAGCATGTAAGAAAAAAAGGGTATTTGAAGTGTAAAAAAAAAAAGAGTCACTATGTCTCACACGGGCACAGTGCAGAAGAATTCTCCACTTCTGCATTTGTAACAATTCACAAAAATGCATTCTGAAAATCTTCTCTGTTGGTCTTATGACTCCTCCTTACTCAAACACTAGTCTGAGATCTGGGAGGACCTGGATAGAGAGAGGAAAGAGGGGTCAATTGGCTGGGGGACAAAGGGAAAAACAAGCAACCAGGAGGAAGATGCAGTTTCTGAAATGGTCATTACTGGGATTTCGCACCCATTACAATGAGCGCATGACTGTCCGAGATGGTCATTACCGGGTCCTCCTGCTTATTACCATGAGCACATATTAATCCAAGATGGTCATAACTGGGACTTCCAGCCCATTACCAAGAGTGGATGACTGTCCAAGATGGTCATTACTGGGACATCCTGTCTATTATCATGAGCAAATGACCTCCAGTTTCTCACCAGTCTGCCTCTCTTCACACACAGAACGAGTTGCAGTTCTCTAGGCAAATAAGCCTCTACTTCAGAGAGATATATAAGAATATTTGCCTCTGAAAAACAATTCTGGATTACTCAATTCATATGTAACAATATCACAAACCTTCTATGTATCATAAACATCTACAATTTCTAATTCTGCATTTGACTGGCATGCACGGCAAATGAATTAATTAGCATGGGCAATCCCAATCTTACTCAATAAAACATTTCTGGCTTTTATAGAAGTGGAAAACCACCTTCACCAGCACTTATGCATGTTTCCTGTGAATGTTCAGGCTACAGAGTTCTAATTTCGATCAGCTGGGTCTGCAGAGGTAGACATTCAGTTCCCTTTGATGGCAGACTTGGATCTGGTTACCTAATCAGCCGCAATCCTCCCTTCCTTTCCAATACAATGGAGCCTTCTCCACGCACCATGTGAAGCCCAATCAGCAGGGGAGGCCTGTTTACAGAGGACAGCCCTGATCGCTTAAAACGAGTCTGCAAAAACAGGCCAACATGACTGCATTCACAAAAGGAGAGGAAACCTGTCTGCTTCAGGAACATGAAACGGATAACACCCAGCCTAAATCAGATGCCCAGAAAGGTACAAAACACCGATGTGTGCCTCCTATAAAGCCACAGCTACTTCCTGCTTTTTTCCAACAGAATAACCTAATGCCGGGTCTCGTTTGTTGGCTGATTCCTGAAAGAAAATACACTAGCTTCTTGGAAATTTGGAGTCCTGAGGCAGCCTTCACAGGACACATTTTGAATAGGGAAAGAAATGACCATGGTGGTCCGATTAATGCTGCTAATTGTCAAACATCGTTTTCACAATGTCTCTGAAGTACAGCCCAATATGTAGCATTGATCACTAAGAGGGAGATAACTAAACATACCCCGCGTGAGCCTTGCCCTACAGAGAAACATCGATGGTCGTCAAAAGGTTGCTGCAAAGCAATTGTGTCATTACAGCTACATCCTGATATTCTGATAATCTGGGAAGAGAAATTACTGATACTTTCAACCAGATTCTCTCATCCCTTGCATTAAGCATACATTACTGGTAACCAGCCTGCAAATTATGGTCTTCTGGACTTAAATACTGGCTTTTAATGCTTGATGGTAGATTTTTCTAATAGCATCAAAGTTGCTGAAACGAGATCTGTGCCAAAACCTGATACAACAGCAATGCTATCTACTTGAGAGATTTACGGTCATTGCTGGCTGCATCATACCTCAATTCATTTGACTCTAAGATGATCTGTGTGCATGCACACACACATATACACATACACACACACAAACAGCCGGGTCAAACGAGCAACATAAGGGCTGAGTAGGCCATATCACAGCGAAACAAAAGACAGCCAACCCTGACCACCGAGTCTTTCCAAGCCACACAGTAAACAACAACAGAAGCATCTCCTGGGAAACCAAACACCAGCAGAGCTGCTGAAGAGAGGCATGCTGCACAACTTCCATGGCCTGAGTTACTGCTCCCTCCCCCTTTGTGATACTGCAGCATTCACCTCAATGAGAAGCAGCCTCCTCCATTCATCGCTCCATACTCACACAATCCATAACTCATCTGTGAGTCTGCACTCAATGCACATTAGTACTCCTGAGACAGTTCAGGTGCTGAAATCTCCATTCCCTTTGTGAGAGCAGTAATGACAGATCCCATCAAGCCACTTCTCTGCACCACCTTCATCATCCTCAGCCCTGCTTTAAATCCAATTGTGTCGTATATCCACTTGTACCCTGTAGTGCTGCTGGTATCATTCCAAGCTCCAGGCATTCACTACAGTTAAGAGTTCGCAGCGTATGAAAAGCCTTTTCTGCATCAGAATACTTGAGAACAGCACAGCTTGCTGTGAACAACAAATACCTTGTTTTTAATTTCCTTGTTGCATTCAGTCCTGCTCAAATGGAGAGAGATTATGGAGAGGAACACAGCACATGAGGCCACTGAGGACTGCTTTCAATCAGAAGGTTTCTTTGCTGTTCAAAACAAACAAGGCACTGACATGCAAAGATGTAAACAGATTTCTCTGAGCCTTCCCCCAAAACCTCAAGGCCCCTAATAAGTGTCAAAAACAACATATTTAGCATTTTGCATAAATAGTGCACTCAGTGAATAAGGGTTTTATTCCATGGCTGTATGCCATTTGAATTTCAATGTATAGGTCTAATTCTTTGATATCTAAATCCTCCATTGTCATTTCCACCCTCAGAATTAATATAGGCCTAATCCTCTTCAGCCACCAAAACCAGCTGTAGAGCTAGTGGTGGCTGAAGATGGAGAAGCCCTTGTCCAGCCTGGTTAATGGCAGTGCTTGACCCTGTGCATGCTGGGAAGTGGACTGACTGGGGGCTTGGGGCAGATGGGCAAGGGGACAGAACAATGGCAGGCAGCCCCTCAAGCACACAGTGGCATGACTCCTGGGTCTGCAACATGCTGAATAGACTCCCTGAATTATTGATGGCTGCAATGGTAGCCTGGGCCAACATGCACTAATGCATAGTACTCCTCAATAAGCCGGAGGAATACCATCACACATTACATCATCCCTTCACAAATGGCCCCTCCTCCCACTCCAATACACTCCACCATAACAGGCCAGTCCTCTGGATGCACCTTCCTTAGCATCATGCCTCTTCTGTGATCCATTATTAATCAAGGCCAGGGATCACACAGTCTTGGAGGACTGAGAGATACAGTGCACACACTTGCACACAACCAGTTTGCACCTCACACAATTTAAACACCAAAAAAAAAAATACTGACAAGACTTTATAAATAAACAGAAGCCAAGATCTATATCTAAAAATACACAAATTCTGAATTCATTTGTTGGCAAATACAAAATGATTTTTAAAAGTAAACCTAATCCCAGATTTTATGAAAGTATGGTACTTATATCAATATTAATAATTTTCAGCTCAGAGTACTGATTATGGCTACATGCAGAAAAATGTGCTTCAAATGCATCACACTCACAACCTCTCCCCCATGATCCATGCTACTGATAAAACAAATTGCTGAGTGTGGTGCTTGCTAAGAAAACAGACCACTCTTAAAATAGGATGAGCACCGAAAATGACACCGGCATAAATCAAAGTCAGTCTATACCATCTAAACAGGACACATTAAAGGAATTGACTACAGCCGGAATGCACAAGATTTTCATTTTGTACATGTGACCGAGCTGAAATGATGCCGCCTTTGTTTCCAGAGCACTACTGTATAGGCCTGTGACAGTGTATAATTAGGAGGACACCAGCCACAGCACTTTACTTTGTCTGCTGTAATGAAAATAGTCATTCCTGTTTTTCAGTTGTGGGCCATGGTGTACCCCAATGATTCCAGTATGAATGAGAACCAGGAAAAGCTTTCCTGTTTAGCACTACATGCATTTCCTCCGCAGGACTGAAGATTAAGGACCTGGGAGAAATAATGCTTATGGATATGATGCCACATAAATCCTAGCCTACCTTAAATGACCACAAAACCTGTGACATACTATGGAGAGTGATGAAAACAGAGGATCTAGAGACACTTCCCTGCATTCATAAATTCTGCAAAAGTTGTTGCCTCTGAACATCAATGTAGGAGTTTCTGATGGATGCTTGACGTCCTCTCACAGCAAGCAGACATCTGCTACTATGTTGCAAAAACAGTCATGCAGTTAGCTAATCAGAGGATGAGAGAGGAAACATGAATCTCTGGTGTTGATAAGTGAATGTTGGCCCTTTTCCCATGACCACGGAGGGAGCTAAGGTCGGAGCTGAGAGAGTGAAGACAGGAGATGTGTGGAGCCAGATCTAGGGCTTTTTAATAAGAAGCCACAGTCATCTGCAGTTCAACTCAGCAGGTGGGGGAGCATATTACTAACATATTACAAACTTAAGGGGAGAATGAGAACGGGGGGAAAGGAGAAAGAGACAGAGACAGCAAAGATGGAAAAGGAGTGGAAAACAGCAAATGAATGTGACAGAGGCAGAAGGCTCAGGAGGGCATGACAGCAGACAGAAGGAAGAGAGAGACAGGTGAAGAGAGGACAGAGAGATGAAGCAGAAGAATTAGAAAGCAGTTGGAGACAGAAGGAGAGGTAACATGCTGGGCCCGAAGAGTCCATAGATCTAGAGGAGGTCACTTCCCACACACTCCAGTCATTACAGAGGGCATCCACTGCCCTGTAACAACCTGTTTGCTTGGGGCTGCATGGCTCCAGATGATGGAAGGATTTGGTGAAAGGGAATTGTCTTTCAGTCTGCAGCTTTAAGAGAGCTGAGCATGAGACAGCTATTTAAAAGACACAGAATTTACTATGAGACCCAGCTCGAATACATAACTTTGTCTAATTATGGCAGTAAAATAATTACCACATGTGGCATTGTTTTTCACCAGCCGTGACACTTCTGTGCTAAAACTGTGTGGTAAATGAGGTCAATGTTTCAGCAACCAGAGGCTGACTGTGATAAATGTGTGTTATCTGCTGTCCTTGAAGGGCCTTTAAATTGACCTATATGTCTTGAAGAATGTTTCACAGCCAGACCACAGAGGCCCACTCCAGGGCTTAAATTAGCATTGTTACAATGTATTCATCTAACATAACAGTGCACAGCATGCAAGTCAGACAGTGCAAAGAGAACTCACTGTCTGTCTGTCTCTCTCTCTCTCTCTCTCTCTCTCTCTCACACACACTCTCACACACTCTCACACACACACACACACTTGGGGTTTTGTGAGAAGGGACCTCCAGAAATATGCAGCATGAACAAACTCACCACACAAGCCTGCAATTTGCTTCACTCTGTTAACCAAGCAGACCTTCCACCCTTCTTGTACACACAAGGTCTGAACAACTCAAGTACTTGGCTCCAAAACACAAAAGTTACAAAATATTTTGGCTCCAAAACACCAACTTTCCCTGCATGAAGGCTGAAATTGCACAAAGCCGCTTCCCTGCAGGAGCGGCAGAGAAAGCAGGATAAGTGGACTTGGAAGCAGCATGCAAAGTCTTACTTAACCATTAATACAGATGGACTAAGACAGAAAGTCAGAAAGACTGCAGAAAGACAGGAAAGACAGAGAGAGACAGAAAGAAAGAGAGAGAGAGAGAGAGAGAGAGGACAAAACAGGGGATGTACTGAGAGAGCAATGTCATGATTACATTTCAACTGAGGCCCAGCAAACCACAAACTTTTCAGTGTAAAACAGAACAAAAAGATTTCTGTAGAATTCTTAGGAGAGGTTATGAGAGGAGAGACCAGAAGAAGAAAAGTGGCCTGGTGTGTGCATGTGTGTGACTGCATACACTGCAGCAGCCAATTGCACCAGTCTTATTCCAAAAAAAAGGGCAGATCTGATGAGGCAGTCGGCCTGTTAAAACAACCTGCACGCACAAATAGTGGCGTAGCTGCCCCTGGTTTCATTGTTGCCTGTGGAGCCTGTGCCGCCAGCCCGGCCCGCCCATCCCCCCAGCCTGGCTCCCTGCCGGCTCCCCTCCCCCTCACTGCGGCAGCGCAGATGGTAGCTCTGTGACCTCGTCGTTCCTGCCTCCTTGTTTTGATCCCGCAGTCCTGATTGTTCAGTCTAATCCCACACTCCGAGTCCCTGGCTTTGTGCCAGGACTGTTATTAACCACACAAAGGCTTTTCATTCCAGCTACCGTCACTGCTGCTCCCCCTCCCCCCCTTCTCTGTCTGTCGCTGGAGCCAGCTCTGCTGCTTTTAGCTCTGCATCTCTCCCCAGGCATGTGTGATCAGAAAGCTCCACCATGGCACATCGCAGCCAACATGAAAGGCTGCCCCTCTTCCTCCCTTCCTGTGTTTCGCTCTGCCATCCTGTCACATGTCCCATTCTTCCTCTTAAATAATTTGCAAAAGGTCATTTTCTTCTTCCTACATGACAGGGGAAATGAACTGTTAGCTGAGACCAGGGGGCTGGGGTCTCCTACTGTTCTATGTGGCCCTAGTGCAATCTTCCTACTCAAGCCCAAATTGAAAACCTAATGAATGGTGGGACATGTTGCCTAGCAACAAAACAAGCCAAACAGATGTCCCTTGGAGAGCCTGGGCTGACCTAAACAGCTCCCATGCCCCACCACACCCCCTTAACATAAACACAAACACACAACCTACCAGCCGAATGACAGATTTGACTACAGTGCACTGAACAAGACTGCTTCTCTGCACCAGCTGGACTTTTGGCTGCATGTGACTATAGCTGGAAACAATTGTTTGAATTACTCTAATCATTTTAACACAAAAACACATCTTTGCAGGAACAATTCCACTGCCTCAGAGAGAACTCAAGACCCTTTTTTGTTTGGAATAATAATCAAATTAAATACACTTAAAAGCTTGAAAGTTGCATATTGTGCAAACACATCAATCCAGGTACAGAAATTCAACATGAATGGAAGACAATCTCCATAGAAAACATAAGCATGTGTTCACCACCTAGAAACTGAAGGCCACATACGTGTTTATTATTAGTGTGAGCTGATTTTTAGTTTAATGTTTTACTGTGACAGTAACAACACAAAATTTATTTTATAGCAAAACATATTGGAACCACACCAAGATTCTATTCAATTATTTATTATAATTCAAGTGAGCCTTGTTATTTTTTTATGTCTCATAAAACAGATTTTCCAGTGGTAGCTGGAAAATTTCCATAGCTAATTAGTCGTGTTATCTTGCTACCTAGACTACCTGTATTTAAAGATAAATAAAGGCCTCTATATTGTCTCAATTCTGCATCCCAATCCCACTATTAGCTGCAATCTAGTTACAAACCCTTTATTAGCTGCAATTTAGTTACAAACTTGCGTCAAAATGGAATCTTAATTAGGGGTTTACCCAACCATGCAGTTACAGTAGTTTCAAGCTTTACATTATTTAGTGTGCTGCTATAGAGTAAGTATATTTTCAAAAACTAAAGCAGCCAGTGAAATAAGTCATTGTTTGCAGGTCCTGTCATGCCTTTTGAGAGGACAGCAGGAGACTAAAGAGACTTTTTTTCTGTCCGCCTGAAAGAGGTCTCCCAAATAGCAATTACTGTTAAATTCACACTTATGGCTATCTTGTCTCCTAACATATGCTTCTGCAAGAAATTTAGAAAAAGTGTGGCACAAGTGTGAGCAAATTTACCTCATATATTTGGAACTACACTGTATGCAATGAATTCAGAAGAGCCAGCCCATAACCTCCCCTTCACATAAAGAGTAAAACAAAACTGCACATACAAATGGTAGTCTCAGGATACTAAATGATGGGCACCTGTTATTGTGGCCCTTTGCCAATGGCATTTTTGGCAAATTCTGGATGAGCTTAACACATCAGAAACTTGAGGGTCTACCAATGGGATGTTCAGCTGGCACAGTCAACAATATTAATCAAAATGTGGTTGGAAGGTCAAAATTACAAGCAAAGTATTAACATTTCCTGTCATGTTTCATGTTTACAGATCAAGTAAAAACAACCCTAATCTAAAGGTTATATCACAGAAAATGCTAGATTTCCCATGGATTAGGTGACTGAGTAAGATCTGTTGGCCAAGAGTAAGACTTTATTAACTGGCATGTAGCTACTGGACAGTAAAATCTTATTTTTCAGGATGTAACATAACATTAGCCTAATTATTTTATTACATTAATATAAAACTAACACTAAGCAAGTATGTTTATAAACTATCTAATATAATTTTATAGTTGATTAACAGGTTTTGCAACTTGCATAATCTTTAAATCAACAGAGATAGGGTCAACTATGGGTAACCGGACGGTCAGTCCAGAAACATTGCCTGGTTCACAATGTGAGTTGGGTGTGAAAAATCAACTCAAAAGCAGTCTCCCCTGTTTCTACTTGTTTGTTCATCAGCCCAGAGCTGAGTCTGCACAAATCAGCTGGCCAGCTTGTTATCAGAGTGGGCTGATGGCAGACGATCACAGGAACCCCTCTATATAAAATAAAGTTGTTCTGTGGAGCTTATGATGAAGTTTACATTACTGTGTAAACTGTGGAACAAGGTGTTTGCCTCAGCCCTACTCCTGATGGCCACACATAAGAGATCTAGACCAGGGCAGAGGTGCAGCAGCAGGACTGCAATGTAAGACTCCAGAAAGTACACTCACTGGATGCATCTCCCTGGTCCCGCATCCATTTCAGACACACTCACATAGCCGTTTGGGCATGGAGCAGACTACCCCTCCTTTTGGACTGTACTTAATGATAGTGACACTGAGAGGTGCAATCAAGATCATCACTGATGGCTAAAAAGCAAAGCAAAGCACAACATCACTGTTTTCAGCTATGTTGATGGTCACACACACTTCTTTCAGTGCTGCGCGGAGCTGTGTGAGCCTCACCATCTTTACAGCTCCAGTCACGGCCAATTTCTATGGACAAATAAAATATGACTGAAGACTGAGAACAAATCTGATACTACTAACACATGCCATGCTGTGTCTGTACCAACACAGAGCTGTAGAAAATGCGGCTACTTAATACAGTATTGCACCCTTAAGCGTTTACACAGCCTCAGACACACAGCAGTTACCCCACACAAGCTGTGGGCCTCATGCCTGAGTGTTTGGAGCTGGGTGAGGTAGGGGTACAGACACACAACCACACTTCATATGCGCTTATGAGGGCCTTGCAGCAGGCCTGCAACAGCAGCAGAGATATCACTCCCATAGCAAAGTACCAACAAATCTGGAAAGGTTTTATTTTAAACTAGTAGTAATATTTAGACAAATGTGAAGCCTTTAAAACAATGCCTGCCCTTAGGCTTATTTTAGTAAACAGTATTTTATCTCTGATGTATATTCTAATTAGCGAGCTCATGTATGTGTTCACAGCTTACTAGAGTACTGAAACACATCCACCCTTAAACTGAAATTGACTATTAGTTACTATAGAATGCTTGATAACATTAACATCAACTACCGGTGATTAAACTGTTGCGGCTCACCACAGTGGTGCGCATGCACTTTTTCAATTTCAGGCAAAACTCAAAGAATGCTGGCTTACCAGTAAAAAACTGCCACTTAGCTGGTATTCTATTCAGCCAGAATTGGAACAGCAAAAGTCCTTATCTCATCACATGGGCAAGCAGCGAGTTTTGTTACCAGGGCTCCACTAAAAGTGCTCTATAGTAAGCTAGTGCCATAGTGAATTCTAAGCAATACCACTTTATGATTTCAGCAGTGTGTTTTAACTAGCAGATAAATTCTAAATACTTAACACCGTGACAAAGCAAAGACCAGACATTTCATCAATCACTACTTATTTTTCTACTATGTACAAGACTGTACAAGATCTTCTTAAAGCAATCTGACACCTCCCAATTTCCTTTGACTGGCTGGCTATTGAGCGGAGTGGGAGTGGCTAGGAGCAGCTCTGTGAAAGGAAATGTATCTGAAGCACAAAAGGGATTGTGGTTCATGTCTCTAGTTACCCAACATTGTGAGAATGGTGTCTCAAACAGACAGGGTTATAGGGCTGATGGGGGGCATTCCCATGTGACTGTCCCCCAAGGCATGAAAGCCAAGTGAGGAGGGCAAAGTCAGCACCTGCCCCAACAGCAGCTGTTCTCCCCACACTCTCCCCTCATTATTGCTCAACACTGTGTGGCTGCTGTTTACTGTGGGAACTGTTACCCACAGCCATGCTGGAGCAATCTGCCCAGGGCAAGCCAACCCCATGCTCCTCTCATTACCTCATAATCACTACAATCAGACAACCAAAATGAGGAAACAGAACACCCTGTGATACAGCATATGTGACTGCCTGGCTTACGTGAGTAAGGGTGAGTCTGACATTGAAGATGGGGCGTGATCCGGTGGTGCTGGTCTCAGTGCACCAGTGCTGTGCTCTGAAATGATCTGTGTTCGATTAATTGCAACTGTGTTTTTCCATCTTTGACCTTGAGGCAGGGGTTGGGGCGTGGAGCTCCATGTAAACAACCCTCTCACACACAACCGTGTTGGGGAGTGGTGGAGTTGTGCAACTTTGGCATGAGCCTCAAGTTCCATGCCTGTGTGTCAGGCTGCACTGAGGGCACTGCTACACCACAATGCTCTTACACCTATCATTATCCACAAAGATTTTCAGGTACAAGAAGAGTTATCATGCCTAATCTGGTTCATGGCCACTGTAATAAAGACGTGATCAGAAAATTACAGAGGGTCTAAGAGGCAGCTCATGCTACCTCTGCCTAAAAGTCATCATTTCAAAACCAAGGACAAGTTCTCACATACCACCGCTCCTGGGGTGATATAAATGCTATGTAATCTTATCTTTATTCTTGTGCCAAACACAGTCCATTTATGTACCCAGTGTTAAAGATGATTCAATATTAATGATGATGCAATATTAGTGTTGTGAGTGCTTGTTGAGCAAATGGTATCTACACAACATGACAAATGCTCAGAAACTATTAATCACCACCAAACAAGTTCATTAATTTAGTCATGAGATGGAGGAACACACCAGCATAGCTGTCTAAATAGGACAGAACCTACCTGATTCTGAGCCGTGGTCACTCTCCCTTTAACTTGAACTGTAGTGTCTCTGATGACCTCCCTTCAGTGTGTCTCTTGTACTGTCCCTGCTCTGCCTGTGTAACAGTCCTGTTAAGAATAGTGACGCAAGTGTCTTTTAGTCTGGTGTTTACAGAATTAAAAAAAAAAAAAAAAAAAAAAAAACAACATTAAATTCAGTGCGATGTTCTGATTTTATTGCTTTAATTCTTTTGAGATCTCATGGAGGGACCACAGATAGTTAAAAGTTTTCCCATGGAAGAAAATGGAATGCTTTATTTTGTATACATCCACCAGATTCACATACTTCTAGGTGATCCACAACTTGTTTTTAAATGTTTCATGTGCGCAGCTTTATAGGCTTTAATCCTCTCAATGAAATTGTCCTATATATTGGAAGTCATGTCATCAGTAACAGATGTGTGAACATTACACTACACTTGGGGCATTTAGCAGACACTCTTATCCAGAGTGTCTTACATCCATTACAGTTTTCTTTACAATGTTATCCATTTATCCAGCTGGATATTTACTGAGGCAATTGTGGGATAAGGTACCTTGCCCAAGGGTACAGCACCGCCCTGGCAGGAATCAAACCAACAACCTTTTGGTTACAAGTCCTGCTCCTTAATCACTATGCCACACACACACACAACACACACAACACACACACACACACACACACACACACACACACACACACACACACACACACACACACACACACACACACACACACACACACACACAAAATGGTTGTGTGACTTTTGAAGTGACGGCTGCTATAGGTGGTTTTATGCAGGTTGTTAAAATAAAAAAAATCCTTGTCAGTCAGCCAGTCAAAACCAAACCCATACATAATTAACTTCAGACTGTAAAAATAGCACTGAACTACTCTGACCTCTCATTCACATGCAGCTAATAATCAACTACTGCAATTATTAAAAGAAACCCAGAGCTGAGTTTTTTGGATTTACGCTTTCAACAAGGCATAATCCTCATTACTTGATCAAACGTCCACGGGTGACAGCACAACAGTATATGAAGCAAACCTGTACTAGGACAACAACGTAGTATGACAAAAGTAAAGTGCTTCCTTTTTTTCAATAATCATAAACACAACTTGAAAATCTATCCATTTCAGTGACATTTTGCCATTAATACAATGAAAATGAACATTCTGTTCATTTTTTATAAATTATGGTGCATTCAATGGCATTCCTGTTACCATGGCAACTTGGATATCAGTTTGGATATCAACATAATTGATATCCTTGTGTTTATTAAAAGAACATTTTGACAAATGTCAGTCATCAGTTATGGAATCAGAAATTTCAACAATCTGTTGGTGTCAGAAATTTCAAAGGTCATTCCTAACGTCCGTCATGCCATTCACGTGTATTCAATATTTGTTTCCACAGCCTTTGAGTGAAATTGTTATGTATACTGGACATCTTGTGAAAATATGAAAATTAACAGAGGAGAGTTTTCTGGACTCTGTTTCATATCTTAAACAAACAAAACAACCTTTAATTTCGCAGTTGGTAGGAAATATGGCTTAGGGTGAGGCTAATGTTATACGTGGGTAAAGCTTTCTAGGTGAATTCACAATACAAATATCTGAGCCTGTTTTGCAGGTCCAAACATTTGACTCTACTGTTGGCAATGGCATTAATATTTGTCTTTCTAGATGCACTGTACCTGCAAAAAAATCACAAGTCATATGTTACAACACCTATTATATTAACCTAGTATGGCAATGTCTCATCACAGCTAAGTAACTGAAGGCACAAGTCTACAATGGTGCCTCTTCTGAGATACACAGAAAACAAAAATATAATAAAAAATAGAACGACAATAAAAAACATTTCACAGCAGCTCTGGAATGACTATCATTCAAAATAAGAAGAAAAAAAAATCAGGAAAAGCCATGGATAGCTGTGCTGTTATGCTCTGACCATCTGCCTCACCAGAGCAATCAATGTTTTCCAAAAGAGGTTAGAAATTATGGTCCTTTGGGAGCTGCTGAAAATCCTTTTCAGCATTTTCCTTTTTACTTTCTGTCTTACATTTTCTCTTTGCATACCCACAAACTAGCCTGATCAGATACCAGTGGCAAATACTATGAGCAGGATCTCATGGAATATGTCTTACATGGCTCTTGGCAGCAAACCCTGGCCCAGAGAATGAGTAGAACTGCACCTCTGAGCCAGCCAATGACATCACTTCAGTAAAGCTGCACTATATTTAGCTAATCACCCCTGCTGTGGCATTCTCTCTCTCTCTCTCTCTCTCTCTCTCACACACACACTGCTCTGTCAATGCTTGGATCTGCCTCTCTCTTCTCAAAGTGCCCTGAACTCTCCCTGTGTTTTCCCCCTGGCCCATCTCTGAGGTGAAGCAAAGGGAGGGGGGAGGGAGAGGAGGGGGAAGAGTAGATCGTAAAAAGGCACAGCAGAAAAGGAAGAGCCCTTGCTGTAGGGAGAGATAAAGAGAAGGCCATTGAGAAAGAAAGCAGGGAGTGGTGTGAATAATTGCACCGTAAATCAGGCCTCTCCATAAACTCGCCTTTTCATCTCGGAAACCTTTCAATTTCACTCTTTCCATTTCATCCCCGGGCCTCACTATTCCTGGTGATCCTCCCTCGTCCACATGACTGCCAGCATGGCATACACAGAAATCAACAGGATAAAACAGGAGGGCTTTCAGAGTTCTGTGCTGCAATAGTAGCCTTGTTCACAGAGGCGGACATAAGTGTGCACTGCATGCCTGTGACTGGCATCTCAAACATTCTACCTACACAGCATAACATCCTGTGAACCTAATCTCCGTGTGTGACTATTTATTTGGCATCACTTTTCTGCAGAATGATACAAACTATCATGCAAAAGAGAACAAATTAGACTCGCCTCTCCTCCAGCTCTACAGCCACCTCAGAGTGCTTTATTCAATGCACTAAGGCAGGTCTGTTTGATTTCACAGACACAAGACACTCTGGCTGTACTGCAATATTTCGTCTCAGACCATCATAATTTTATTTTGAAGAATAACATTTTTGAAAACATTTGGGGTGCTGGGGGGGGATATGCAGACTGCCATGTGAACACTTTTCTTGCCAAATTCTTTCAAATCCGAGTTCAGCACAGAGATGAAAGCCCTGCATATAGGGCACCGGGAAGAGCACTAGGGTCTACAGCTCTTAGCTCTCATCATGAGCACTAGAGCACTACATTCTGCAGCCCTTAGCTAACACCAGTGGCACTAGGATACTAGGGCCCACACTCCTTGGCTCTCATGAGCACTAGGGTCTGCAATGCAGGCCGAGACAGCCAGCCAAGAGAAACACGCCCATGATCTAAAACAGGGTCCCTCTGGAGACAGACTGAGGAGTGAGGCAGGAAGGGGGAAGGAGGTAAAGAACAAAGGCATGCAGGGAGGGAAGGGGGGAGGAGAGAGACTGCTCTTATTTTCCCTTCTACTGCAGTATTAGCCTCTCCGTATGTGTGAAATCAAAGCAGGCCCTGGTTTAATGACCCCAGGTCACGAAATGAAGCTCATTTGGCTTATATCCCTCCTTACAGCACTCTTTTCCCAGCCTAAACCTCTCTTCCCCTATTCACCATCTATCTGTGTACTGCCTAATGAAAAACTAATAGTAAGACTACTAAAAAATATCCCCTTCAATATTATCTTTGCAAACATATCACCAAAATGATTGGTTAAGCAGTTCTATGTAATCTATGGCAGGCACATGGTTTAATATTTCCAGAGGAGGCACAGAGCTTCATACATGCTGAAAACAGTATGGCAGGAAATCACGTCCTGCCCCTGCCCATCTCCTCCCCTAAGCTCGGCTGTTCAGCTGCTGTAATGTGCACCATTAGTCACTGGGTTACTTCCCCTGTTTGAGTGCTGGCACTGTGGATGAGCTCTCACTTCTCTCACAGGGCAGACTTTGATCCTGGGCTGTGGCCCTGACTCAGGGGCTGTAATAGGGTGCGGCTTAAGGCAGGAAGGCCCCACACTGGTCAGGGAGCTGGAAAAACCCCAGGCGTGTACTTTGGGCCTGGAAATCCCTGCCTGGCCAGACAACAGTGGGCCATTCACTCCCTCCCTCATCCCTGGTCTTCACGATGAAGTCACTGCCCCTCATACATGGCGCCATGAAAGATACAAGCTGGACACATTTGCACTGTGTTGTACCTCTCAGACAGTGCACAGAGAGCTCGCACTGTGGCAGGCTGCTTTTGCACAAACTAGAACAGTTCAGATAAAATGTTACAGCATTCAGTGTGTCAGCACAGACCCCCTGTGGGCCTTGCATACACTATAGTTATTGAACAATTTAGGAGCTGCCACACTTAAATGAATCTGCTTAACCAATGAAATCGGAAGGGATATGTATGTGTAGCCTTGGGAATGCTGAAATAAGACAACTTATCAAACCAGTCCATGAATGATTCTGACAATGAGATATTAGCAAAAGACACATTGAGATGATAGTGGTGAATCACATCTCAGTCAGAGCACATCCAGACAAACTATCACTCCAATGTTTATCCATCCTCAATAAATATTCACATTCCTACATTCCTACCACACATCCCCATTCCCACTGACATTCTCATTTTCTTACCAAGAATTCAAAATCACCCATTTCACCCATTGATATCCTCCTTTACCCACTATACATTCACAATCCCTATTCCCACCAGAATCTTCATTTTCCAACCACAAATTCAAAATAGCTATTCCCATTTCTAACTCAATTTACCTGTTTCCCATCAATGACCTGTTAATGAGTTCTGAGGAAAACACATACACTGCCTACTGAAGCACAATCACACGTGTTCTCAGCCCTCTCCATAATCTATGAGGAGTTAGGGAGGCGACGTGGAGTGCAGTAACAGGTGGAACTGCATGCGATACGGATTTTATTAGATTATCCACAACAGGCTCAGGGAGTGCCTTTCTGCTGCTGCACGGCTGTCTCTGCAGGCAGGTAAACGCCACGTCCAGCTCATCACATTCCTCCTCACGTAGTGAGCCAGTGCACACTCCTCCACTCCTCTTACAACCACAGTGTCCGCTACGCAGTCACCATGGCAACAGCAAATGCATTAACCCATCAAGGACCACACAGAGGGAGACAAGCCACTTGGACCGATTACTATGAATTAAAAAAAAAAACAAAACAAAAAAAAAAAACTCTACACTAGTTTAGCACTTAACTTATTTTGCTGACCTCTTGTAGTACTTTTCGATAACAACTCTGAGCATTGTGATGCACTTATTTGGAAGTCTGGATAAGAGCGGCTGCTAAATTGATGTAATGTAATGTAATAAATAAGGATGCAGACAGAACAAACATGAGGGACAGGGATGCCGTTTCACAAACCAGTACAAAATGCACACTGGTTACATGTCTGAGCACAGTGTGCCATATATGCATGCAGATGAAAATAAACAGACTGCTTAATGGATTATCAGACTGATGGTGCAAGTGCAATGGCAGCTCCTGAGCTCCTGTCCTCCCCAGCAGGCAGACTGAATGAGGAGGGCTCACCTGCATTGTGAATGCTGAAGCTCCATAAGCAGACTGACAGCCTTCATCCTGCTCCACTTCAGAGAGCTCCTTCCAGTACAAACCTGCCACTGCTCAAACTGAATCTTGCTAACCAAACTCCACCCCCAACAGAACCACATGTGCTGGAGGTAGACCCATCGCACGCAGTAACCTGTGGCTATTAGCAGCCTTCTAGTCTAGTGTTATTACTGATGCAGTCTGAGGTCACCACTACTGCTGGACTCAATGACCTGCTTCAGAGAAAATCAGATTAAGCAACATCCTTTAGCAATGCACTCCCTACAGCAGGGGACTCCACACCACACCGGCCACTCTGTGATTGCATATTCTGCTTTATTACCTTGCCACAGCTGGTCCTGTTGAAAAATGCACACTCTTACATGGCAACATGCTTTGGTTACATGGATATTGTTTAAATGCCTAATAAGGTTAAGTACATACAATGCCTTACAATACAATACACATAAATGTACAATGCAGTCAATTACATCTGCCAACATTTTATAAGGATGTGTATTTGTATTTACATTGTCAAAGTTATGGATGTAGCGATTAGGTGTATCCTATGTGCTATCTACCATTCATTGATACACATTTTAAATACCAATTTATAAATTCATTACACTGACTCAATATATTTCAGGTTGGCTCCTTAAAGTCAATGCACTTCCAAGTTAAAGGACAATGGAACAATATGTGTGGACACAGTAATTTTATCCCATTAAACTCACTCACTCCTGTAATGTACACACTCCACAAAGTCCTCTAATAAACTCTCTTAGCAGAGTCAAAGCTTGGCAACTACTCCATCTGATGCATTCACTTTTTACCAAGACTGTTAGCTTCACAAAAGATCATCATTTGAAGGAATATTCATTAGAAACAGGTACATTTAGACCTGGCATATTTTAACATATATTCCAATTGATTTCTAATATGTACGATGTCATTGGTTTTCTTTATTTATAGAAAATGTTGGTCGGAATATTCGGAGAACCCAGAATCATATCATCATCAGCATGTTATAAACTGCTGTGCGCGTGTCATTGTTTCTAAAAATGAGCATATCAGGAGACAACATACACTTGGGTGCTGCTGTATTGTGCATTTAACACAAGCCATGATGGTACTGAGCTGGACCAATTTCTTCCTATTTGTTGTCAAGATGGTGATTCAAAGTTTGAGGTTTACCCTGAAAATAACATGCATTTAATTCTACACTAATAATATATTTCACTATATACTATTTACATTAAACAGTTATTTGTTATTTTAGTAATGTAATCCATATTTTTTTAAATATTGAAAAGCCTGAATATAAAATGTCTGTAATTTTCCCAATTACTCCTATGACTTGAAGCCCAGAAACACTTCCCTCCATGGTATTTACCCTGGTAACTACTGGCAACAAGAAAGTGAAGAAAGAAAGAAACTGACCCACATCCCCACCCCACAGATACTGGCTAGTTTGTCTCAAAACTCAAGAAAAAGCAGCAGAGTAAAAAGTAGAGTTAGTCAGCCATAGGTTGTAATCAGAGTGAAGAAACAAAGCTTTCAAATAATGAAAACATATGCAACAGCTAGTTTTGAAAGTAGTTATTTAGAAGCTTGTTAACGTTTTTGTGATTTTAGTGTCAGTATTTTATATGCCAACTATATCTCTGCCTTACCTGTGAAATTTCAAGTCTAAGTTTTATTACATATTTCTGTGCTTCTGAGCTACGATTAGCGTTCTACATTCTTGATGGACTTTTAGTAAGGCACACTCCTCTGAAAAAAAATATATTAAGGGAAAATGAATTCTTCATTTAAAGTTAAAATGACTGCATGGCTGCATGAAAGTTTTATGTGATTGAAATAAACACGAAAGATGCTGCATTACTTTACTTCCCCACTGTTTGTCCAACCATGGCATGAATCACAGAACTAGCCATAAGACTATTCCACTAAAGTTAAGCAGAATAGTAATAATTGTCATGCTTCAGTTTGCCTTGACTGTTCTCGAGTCCTTTGCTGCTATTGTACGGCCTCATGTCTCATTGAGGGCTGTGACCACTAGGCCCTGGTGTCACTGCTGTACTGCTGTGATGCCAAACTGATGACAGCATTGACTCTCAGGGTGATGAGAGTATTGATTGGCTGAAGGCATTAATGCCTTCTCATTTCATAAAGTGAGAGATCAAAAATGCACCTCACTACCAAATTGTAACGACAGAGGCACCAGGCTTGCAAGTAGTCCAGGCAACAGTTAGTTGCATATGCCTACGCCACATGTATTGGAGGGAAATTAAGGATCCAAATTATTGGTATAAATTATAGCTGAAATTCCATTATCGGAACAACAAAAAAATTTAATTTTCTCACTTATCGGCCACCGATATATCGGTCACCGATATATCGTGCATCCCTACTTAATACTCAAGATTCATATGATGAAAAATGACTTGCCTTTGAATGGAGGTTGTGATTATGAGGCTTCATTTGCAAAAGTAAAACAGGAACACAGGATGACATTCCAACATACACAACACTGTCCATAACACCAAAGCTACGAGGGCAGTGTACTAGATGCTGGTCTAAGGCTGGTAGGTTCCCTTTTCCCACCTCATCATGCCACTGTCATTGGAGAACTTCACTTCCTCCCTCCAGATGGGCAATACACACTCCCTCTAGAGGAGACCCTTTCCCATCTCATCACACTTTGAGATGCCAGGAGGAAATTCTCTATCAAACGCGAAATCATCATTGCATCTACTCCAGTTCCGAAATGTACTGTAAGAGCTGTGCTAGTCATGTGAGCTGTGCTGTGCTCACATGAACAAAATGAATGAGAAAGCCATCCAGTTCCTCAGCACATTTCCTCGTCTCCTGTCCTCCTTTTTCAGCAGGACACATACAGGAACAGACTGCTCCACTCTGCCCACACTAGACCTTTAACACACAGGCCAAATCTTCCCTTTGTTCCGAAACATAATTTTGTGGAAGAGAGTGAGTCTGATGACATTGGCTGTTAAATTACCCAAAATTCTTATGGAATTCTTCCATTAAGCACTCTAAAGCCACAGCACGCTCAGTTTTGTCTCAGACATGTCCTCTTTCTTCTGCGTCATTTCATTGCAATTTCCTCTCTGCAGTCTGCAGGTGTAAAGTGAGACAGCAGACCCTCTCCCCCTCTCTGCAGCATGGACTTATCTCCCACAAGGATCTGTTTCCATGCAGAACTGGCATGCTGGAATCCACGAATCTGACCACAGCTCAGTGAGAGAGTTCAGCTATAAATCTCGCTGATGCAATCTAATGGAACATTGTATTACGACGGGCTCGGTAAATAATGGAGTACTTAAAGCCAAGAAAGATAATACACCCCACCAGGGGGAAAAGCTTCAGAAACTCCATTATAAGTATTCAATGGAAAAAGTTCACAAAACATATCTGCTTGACCGGAAGTCATTTCAATTGTGTCACATACATTGCATTGTTGGAATCCGTTATAATAATGCCAGCGGTTTTCTGTACACACAGAAGCCTGTGTGGCAGTAATGCTGGACAAATCCTGCATCTTGCCAGTTCAGCCAGCAGCAATTGGAGGGTTCAACAACAATCTCTGCAAAAGGAGATTAAACAGCAAGAAAAGCCTAAGTCCACCAACCATATTGCAGTTACTGGGAGAGAAGCTAACCATGCAGCTATGATGCACTTTGCGGGGCCAAAACTCTGACCCCAGATCTGTCAGTCTGTTCAGAAAACCATTTGTTCAGTTTTGAGCATGCATGGATTTGTCCCAACTGGGATTCTACCCTGAAAGGGGGCTCTAATGGAGAAACATGGCACAGAGACTTCAGATGAGTCCTCTGCCATTGCAACTGAAATGATCCTATTTAGTTTTATTGCACCAATGCATAAATTACATTCTTTGATCAATCTCCTTAAATCTTTCATTAACCACAGAAAGAATTTGGATATTTGGATTGACTTTAACACAGCTAGCTAGAATAATAACATAACTGATCACCTGACAGGCAGTTATTGCCATGGTTAGCTGTGAGACCACCTAATGCTAGTACCTACCCAGTAGCACTTTGGATGTGAATGAGTGTGAACCCAGCCTGAGGTTAATGTGCAAACCTCTGATTCAGACAGGCACTGTTTATCTAAATGGAAGCATGCGTACATATGCATTTAGACCCATTTCCCAAGCCTAGGTTTAGAGCTGGATACAGAAGCAGTGAAATTTCCAATTACTTTTTAACAGTCTAAATCCATGATGATTACTTCTCTGAAGTGGCATTACACCACAAACACAGAACAAATGTGTGCCAGCAGTGAAAATGGGAATAAGAATTATGACAATAATAATGCTATTTTGGTTGAATATGTGTAACCTGAATGGCCAAATAACCTCCCAGTGATGGATGCAGAGACTTTGTAAATCAAAAAGGATGGCCATCTTATATGTTACAATATAAGATTACTGTCATAGCTTTGGAGTGTAAACTGCAAGATGCATCTTGATGACAAGATTCCTTGTACACCACTGAAAACGCATAGACGCAAGCTTACAGAGGGAATATTCCAAAACAAGGTGTTTATGCGACTCATTAGGCCTAGTCTGTTTAAAAGAGAGACAGCCCTCATTTTTTATTTGGGTTTTTTGTGACTGGAGTACTGGCTTATTCTGTTTGTGGTTATTAGAATAATGTGTTTACATGACTCCTGTCACAGTGGGAATATTTGAATATTCAGGTTAACACTGAAATATTAATGCACTTGCAAATGACAAAGTTCAAATACTACAACATTGCGTTACACATGGTTACACATGAATGAGTTTGCAAATTTTTAAGCATTAGCTCATACAGCTGACTGGAACATTGCTCTGACTGGACAAGTATAGTTGTAATACTGTTTACTGACAAAGTATTTACTTGCAGCAGGTACAGATGTTTAAATGTTTTTTTTTGTGAACTCTGGTATAAGCAGTACTAAAAATTTTTGCAGATGGTACATGAGTAAACTGACTGTTGCAAACAGTTTGCTACAACCATTAAAAAGTACAGAATCATACTGGTGCCTCTAAATTTAACATATTGGATTTCCCAACATTTGAGCCATAAAATAGCCTTACAGAGGCAAAGACATATGCTCTGACTTGTACTGCATGAAAAATAAGATACATTAAGGGTTTGCCACAGGTGCATGTAAGAACAGGATTTTAATGAAACAAAAATACCCAGAATTCCTTACAAGGTATAAGAGGCAGATGTAACAACTTCATTTTCATGCCAGTTTATATTAAAGTTTAAGGCTAGCAAGAGCCCATCCCATCAAAAACAGCACACTTTACAATGTCAAAGTCAAACAGCAGAGCTGGTTATAGGCACAGAGAACCTTTCCCAAGCCAGAGAAATTGTATACAAGTCTAGGCACCATCATCAGAGAAGCAGACAGGTTACTCTGTGAAGCAAACAAAAAAAGAACATCCAACAGAAAAGACCTGTTTGAATTTTGCTGTCACATATTCTGAGGAGTCCTTTCATATTGACAGTCGAAGTTTTGGCCACTTTTGATTTTGTGAGCATTCACTGCTGCACTAGAACGTCAGTTGTGTCATCTGCACAATGCAGATAATGGTTCCAATACAGTGCAATTTAAGTATATGAACTGGAGTGAACAATGCAGCTCCAATCATCCACAAAATGGACAAAAACAAAAAAAGGAAAGATTGGCGAGGGGCAGTGGATTTTCTGGTCATTGTATAAGGTCACCGAGTCCCTGCCAGGAGTCCTGAAAAAGAGTGCTTTTGTCCTGAGAGGCTTTGGATGTGAAAGTAAGAACAGTGAAGCAAGAAAGAGCAGCACAATGGAGGGTCCCAGTGAGCCTTCTCATAGGTGCCAGGAACAAGAGAGAGGCCTCTTCTCCCAGCCACTGGATGTCCTTTAGGACAGGAGCAACCCCGCAAGTGAACAATGTGCACAAGAAGAGCTCATCACCCCAGAGTAACCCCACAAAAAGGTCTGTCACTGTGGAAGAGCGAAAGGAACTCCTTCCTGACCCCCATTTGATTTACCTCATTTCCACGAACCTCACTCTTGCCCTCCCAGGCCAAAGGTCACTTGGCATTTTTGCTTCAGGGGGTGCAGCACAGGCCATTCCTGCAATTGCTTGGAATCCCTCAAGTGATGACACCATTGGTTACAGGTTTGTCTGAGGTTCAAATTGTTAGCAAGTGCTTACTATTCTGACAGACAAATCTTCACAATGTCATAAGACTTTCTCCCTGTGTTAGCCTAATTTCCAAAATGAAAAATGCCACTATCCATGACAAAGTCTACAAAGCAGCCTGTAAATAGATACCGTCTTGTTTATGACATGCTTATGTATACGGGAGGAATGATGAGATCACACCTAAAGTGTAGCTTAGGTCCCTAGAGGGTCTGCCTCTTTCATCAATTCCTTTGACTCAACATTGACTTTCTCCCTACAACTTTTCTATTTTAAACTCTATGGCAGTGAAAAGTGAGTGTTTTCTAAACTGCGCTTAGCAATAATTGATTAGTTGTAAACCAAAGATTGTGTGGGGTGCTCTCCAAGGAAACCTTACAATTTCTATTATATTTTGTACGAAAAAGAAATGCTTACCACCACAGATATTTCAGACAATGCCACACATACTGTACCATAATATGGTTGACCTGGACAGGCCAACTTCATTGTATTTTCCTGGCAAGGTCTGCATTGACTTGATATGCAAACTGTGCTTGTGTTAGACACGGATCTTGACTGTTCTTATACTGACAGAAGTCATGTGACCAAGCTGGTTGTTGGTCAAAGATTACCAAAGGAAGCAGGAGACAGCAATGCAGTGGGATCTCTGCACTTTTCCCAACCTGGAGGGGTTCCCCCTTTGGCCTGCAGAGTGAGTGTTCTGATGGATTAACCAGGCTGTTATGTTCTCCAACAAAGATCTCTTACACACATGCACAGGTGTGCACACACGCACACATCCACAAATGCTTCTTGCATGTGGAGAACAACATAATGACAAGGATGCTTCAGAACTGTAATTCACAGTTTTTCAGATTTCCTGCAGTGAGAGCTATTCTTCCTAGAAAGCTGGCATGGTGCGGGAAGGGTTAAGCCCGTTGGGAACCATCTGTTGCCTCGTCTGTTCCTGGCTGGCGTCTGGCCCGACTCTCGGTCAGAGAGCACGAACACAGAGGCACACTATGACTCCTCTTCTGCAGCTGACCCACCACAATGTCCAAACCCCCCACCTCCCCACCCCGACTGCTCAAAGTGCATCCTCTGTGTAAATCGCCACCTCTGAAGGCTTTTCTGGTGGTCGCACTGTTGAGACAGGATGAGAGAAGAATGACAAAATTATATTTGTAGAGGAAGGATCCACTCTTGCTTGCACAATGCTTTAGAATAATGTTAAAGAATGTTCAAGAACAGTAACAGCCTTAGAGTGTCAGCTGTGCACTAAGGCTACACTGCACTACACAAGAGTGAAGGAGGAATCAGTGAATACATCCACACTTCTATTCTATACCTCCATTCTCTACCTGCAAAACAGCATTCACAGCATTTTTCACCTTGTTGTAAAGCACAGGTCTGCACACTGTTGTGTTTCTTTGTGTACTGAAGCTGCAACAAATATTTTCTGTTCCCCTTTCCAACAATCATGGTCAATCCCCTTTATGAGGTCTGCATGTAACTGTTATGTACATGTAATGTTGGTCACACTGAGACTGCTCCACCAGTCAGCAGCACAGCAGTTCCTGTCCGAGATGTTTAATTCATTAGGGGCAAGGGAGGGAGGGAAGGGGAACAGGCTCACTTTAAAGGCCTAAAAACAAAGGACTGGTGTTTTTAAAGGCAGTTAAAGAAAAGAGAAGTGTTGCAGTGCTGCTTGGTAGCTTCGCCATCACTTTACAACAGTATTGTGTAAGAAAGCTGTTAAAGCAATAGTCTCTGCACTCAGCTGCTTGTACATGTGGAAACTTCAATGGAGAAAATAACACTATACATCAATTCTAATTCAAAGCATGAATTCTCTCTAGCATTTAAGTTGGGGGCTGATTCTGAAATTATTCCAGCAGGCCAGCTGTAGCGAATCAAAGCCAGGATTCGGGGAGAACACAGAGTGCCCACATGAAGTGCTGTTGCTCTGAACCCAATAATAGAGGAGCACCTGGATCCGGAGCAGCTCCAGCCTCATTAACCCTTTCAGCTGCTTTAAATGTGATGTGAAGGACGCAGCACTAATCGCACATCAATACAGCTGAGAACCACAGTGCAGTGCTATTTGCTTAGAAGGTAACATGCAGGGACATGTGTGGACATCACACCTACACCACACTCCTTTTTGTGGGAATTGAGGAGTGTCTAATGAGGCACAGAGACCTGCAGGACACAGTCTGGTGTAGATATCCTGCAGTATAGCAGGGCTTGATCATGCACAGACAGACAGAAGCTCTGGAGCTGAAGGACAGGACATAGAATAAGGAGTTTTTTTTTTCCCCTAAGTGAAGAGATATGAACATAAGGGAGCCAAAAAGATGTTAATCAGCACAATGACAAAACATGCTTTAAAAGAGGAGAGAAGTACAATCAAAATATTAGCAGGGGGACTTCTGCTTTGATACAACCTCCTAATGGCTGTGGTGTTTACAGAATGACGCAATTAGAGATGTTCTGTGACACTGTGTATACGTGCACTATAAATAGCATGAGCAAGAAAGCAGCATTTCCCCATGATGAACACATACCTAAGAGCTTTCTTCATGTAAATGAATACAATTTCAGACTACAGCACTTTAGATAAACAACACATTCTTTACGCAGGCACTTCAGTGCACAAAGGCAGCTGCTCAGTTGCAGTCAACTGCTGCCAAATGATTTTCTAAATGCTTTTTTTCCCCAGCAGCTTTAAAAACAGGCCATTCTGAAGTTTGCATTGCCATTTTATCCATATAAAGGGTTACTTTCAGGTGTTCTGTGAATCCTGCCATTTCCTGGTGGTATGAACTTTCAAATGTTAATGACTGAGGTAAAAATGCAACTCAAGCTGTGACTCCAAGGTATATATGGTCTTGATCTAGCACTGAATTTGCACAAGAGGGAGTGGAGTTAGGGCTGTGCAATATGACCAAAATCTCATATCCTGATATAGGTCATTTCATATCCCAATAACGATACATATCACAATATAGCACATTTTCTGTAAATTCAATGAACAAATAGTTTATATAAAATGACCGCATGGAAAGGCCTATTTCTTATTACATTTTGAATTATATACTCGACAAATAAAAGGTAATTACTCATATTTGATTATTTTTCTTCTTTTATTTAGAACCATCAATTAACCCTTTCGCACATACAGTCACACCGGTGTAATTAGCCATTTAGCGCGTATGCTAAAACCAGTCCGAATAAAATACTAGATTAGAAAAATTCTACCCAATTTTAGCTTTGAGGAAACAGCGATTTAACATTTAAAAATATAGCAAATGCTAACTGAAAACTATGAGAAGCTTAATAACGCTAATGAAAACATAACGAACCATGTAACGTAACACGTGCTACATAGTATAAATATAGCTGCAAGCAGCAATTCCGGGGTCCAAGCACAAATAAGCTAATTGCCTGGGGGTCTTTAATTTCATGAAGTAAAAGTCTGTGATGAAGATTTTCACAGGCCAGTGTTAAAGACAATTTGATGCTCATTTGCATATCTATTAGTAAATGAAGCAAATGATTGGCTTGTAGCAGCCATGTATTTTGATATAGCAACTTTTCCTTCAAAAATTGGACAGAGGTCAGTGTAAGGGTTTTACATACCAAGGTTTGTGCTGATCAGCATAGTGGTTCAGAAGCACATGAGTATTAAATGTCAAAAAACTCATGTCACCATTGCAATTTGATTGACACATAGCTCTGATGTTATTTGATGTAGCGACTATTCCTTCGCAATTTAGATCATCAGAGCATACCCCAAAGGCTCTACAAGTGGAATTTTGCATCAATTGAAGTTACGGTTCATGAGAAGAAGATTTTTAAGTATATTTATCACATATTAAGAATTGGGTTAAAAAGGGGCATGTTCAAGCACTTGTGGAGTCTGTGTTTTTTGACGGATGCTTTCAAATTTGGAATATCTGTCATTGAGGCCTTGTCATTGTGCACAAGAAATTTCAGAATGATTGATGCAACGGTGAATAATACTGCCTCATTTGCATATTAATTAGGAAATGAAGCAAATTGATTGGCTTGTGGCGGACAGGTTTTTTGATGCAGCAGCTTCTTCTTCTCAATTTAAGTTGGGATTTGGTTCACGATGACGTGTTTCAAATTTCGTGCAAATCGGCCCAACCGTTCAGGAGAAGATGTCATTGCTGCTGAAATCATAATTATGCAAATTAGCTCAAAATCCAATATGGCAGACTTGAAAGGTGCAAGAAGCAAAGTTGTTCCTTGTGATGAGGGGAACCTGTATACCAAGTTTTGGGACTTTTCGTCAAAGGGGTCAAGGGGGCTGAGCTTTTGAAAATAGCGATTTCAATCCAAGATGGCTGCCAGGTCACGTGATCTATGGACGCCATATCGTAGACAATTGTTCAGGACACGACCCTCTACCATCCGACCAAATTTGGTGACTTTTCGCTGCACGGTTTTGGTTTTATGGGAAAAATTGGAAAAGTGGCAGAATAATAATAATAATAATAATAGTAAATACAATAATAATAATAATCTGAGTAAAAACAAGAGGGTTCCAGCACCTTTGGTGCTTGGACTCCTAAAAATAAGTTGCGTGCAAAAGGGTTAAGCATGTAACAAAATATAAAACATTAATGTATAAAATATAAAAAGGTAAATAGAAAACACTTTTTCACTATAGTTCTGTGTAACGTTCACTCTCCTCCATGTTTGTTTGTGTTGCCTTCATGCAAATTTCCTGCCTGCATCCGTGCCGTGTGGAAGAATGCAAAGCATCGTCCAAATGACGAAAAACATTGCCGTAAAGTGTGTGATTTGCAACACAACAAAATAAACAATAGAACATAATATGAAACGATAGACGTTTTTCTATCATCACACGATATATACCGTCATATCGCACAGCCCTAAATGGAGTCCAGTCAAGATAAGAGGGTAACTGACACACAGTATGGGATTATTAACATGGGCACATGATCTCAGAGGAGTGTGGTTTGTCAGTGGTGGAAATGGCTCGATACCCAGCCCAAAATGCTTTTTCTTTTGGACCTGGACTGTGAACCAGCCGCAGACAGTTCGATCTAGTCTCAGCTTACCAATGTGAAAAACCCTCAAGTTACACCTCACAGCTCTAGCACTCCAGGGGATTCCAGTGCCTTACTGGAACCAGAGCTGACTGCAGACTGTCCTGCAATAGATACTGCTTGACATAAATGATCAGACATTTTGCTGATATAGCTGCAATTATGGTCAGATAAACAGCCGGGACACACAGACAGCAAGGCCTTCTGTTACTAGATTGGCCAGCTCCCTAAAATAGAAGCAAACCCTCAGTGGATCCAGAACACCAGAGATTTCAGCTGTGTGGACAAAACTGAGATCGAAAGAGACTCTTAATATTCCACCACAATGGCATCTGGTAATTAAATAAATGTATTGCAATCCTTTCGGATTTTCCATTTCCTCTGCTGTGAGGAACGCCGGCGTACTCGGGCTCCTGCCTGACCACAGCAGGCCCAGGAGCGCGGGTCCCGTCGGCACCAGTGTTCCCCACTCCCACGCAACATTAAACTTCTAATCTGCAGCCACAGTCAAACAGCACAGTCATTATTTTCCAGACAGAGAGAGAGGGCTGGCAGTGGCCAGGGGAAAAACAAGAACGCCGCTCAGGAGGAGGGAGGGAGGGAGGGGGGAGGAGGGTCAGGCCAGCTTCTGTCCCACCCCCGCAGACAGAACCGCTCCACTGCACTGTTGCACTCACATCAGAATGTGAAATAAAGGCAGGGAGCACTCCCTCGCTGAAGTCACACAAGTGTTCAAGAAACGCTTTTAGTGTGATTCGGACAGGGCCAGAGCGGTAAAGCGACGTTGACGAATTAGAGGTGAGAGGAAAGGAGGTGACAGCCGATTTATCTTTCCTAAGAGCCTCTTAGCACTTGCGCCAAACATGAAGCAAATGCTAGCCATCAACAGCTACAAAACAGGCCGTGACTATATTTAGAGCATAAATGTTTGACATTTACTACATCTACCAATAATGGCAAAAACAGAAAAAAAAATCTTGTTCTCAAGAAAGATTCCACAATCCAATTACAGATAGCAGGGTGAGCTGAAACAGAATGATTATAAAACAATGATGTTCTCAATGGCTTTACTTGTTTTTTAATCACCATCACTGAGCACTACATACGACATACTAACACACAAACAGAAGCAGCCAGGAGACACCAAGGTAGGGCCCCTTTCAGTCAAATTAAAACAGAAACACTCATTTGCTCCACTGGGTTTCACAGTTTACAGGCCTTGCTCATCTAAGACATGCTGATCACTGTGATCCACTGTGGCAGTGCAGGAGAAGCCCTGTAGAGCAGACATTGCGGGGAAACCTTGGACAGGCTTGCTGCTCTAAAACAACGCTGAAGGAATGAAAACAGTTGTTTTTCTTTAAAGAGTATTGAGAGCTGAAAGCCTACTAAAGAAAAAATGAAGCACACCAGACTGGACACCATCTTTCTACGAGACCTTGGTGGGGCTGAGGCACACCAGAAGCTGATGGGCAAGGCTGCTGTCCTCTGTTTTTATTTACTGCGCCCTATTCCTAAGCATCTTCCTCTGTCTTCAGTTCATGTCTCATGCACGGGAACTAAACAGGCTTTTGAAACCAAACTGCCATGTAGCCAAGCTGCATTATTATTTGTCCTTGTCAATCTTACACCTTCACTTCCATTTCTAAAGCCTGTGCTGGCAGAGAACCAGAATAGGCATAAAAAAGCTCTGAATGGTGTAACACATAAAGCATTGGTCTTCCAGAGGCTGCTACTGATGAACACACTCAGGAGAGAAGGAGGAGGAGGCAGCTTTCTATTTGGACCTCAACCATTCTGCGTAGGTCCAGGGAGCTCCTCAACCATGCATGTAATCTGTGGTACGGCTTGTTGTTGGAAAAAAAAAAATTCAATTATCCAAGCAGAGACAGTTCGTAAGTGACAAGCAAACACTTATTCAGGAAAACCATGACATTCATGCAAAATTGGGCAAAATATGAATCAAAGAGGTGAAGAAAGCTTTGTGATTGCTCACAGCCATGTTACAGGACAGGCTGATGACAGCCCGAGTGTTGAGCCTCATGGCCTGTGCTGCTGTGGGACAGACAGAGTTGCACGATGTCCAGACCAAGCGTCGCCTTTGTGGGCTGGCAACAATCTCTGCCTTTCATGAGAGATTACTTTGACAGCACAGAACCTGACGTTCTACTGCTACTCAGTTGCACTATTCTCCACGCTTCTGCAAAATGACTAGACCATGAAGTCAAGACCTCAATTGAGCAGGCTCAGTCTGCCTAGCCTAGCCAAGCTCTGGCACTAGGATTCCTACAGGCCCTCAATACTAGCTGCCACTGCTGCTGTTAAATAACATGTGGCCAGCTGCCATTCTGGACAAATTTAAAGAGAATAGTTTCATACCACTAAAAGATGTTTGTGTGATTGACTAACTTCCAGCACTTCCACTGTCATACATATGCACTACAAGCTAACCTGCTAGCTAACCCAGCAATGATATTAGATAAACTAGTTAGATATTTGTCCTCAGATTAGTACAAGTCAATGCTTTCATCCGTTGCATCAGCCCTAACAGAAATGAAACTATCCTTCGCATTACTGAATTAGACACTGCTAACACTGACAGCAATACCAAACATCAATATACATGACCACTGAAAGAAATGCTAGTAGGGATGCACGATGATATCGGTACGACATCGATATCGGCCGATAAAAACTTAATTATCGGCATCGGCAGATATGAAAATTTCTGCCGATGTGCCTGGCCGATAAGGTGGCGCATTAACTATGCGCACGCGATGACACTAAATGTTTATTATGAGCGCCAACAACAAGCTTCAACATGTCATCTGTATGGAAGTATTTGAAAATATCTGAAACATAACAAAATTGCTATTTGCAATGTTTGTAAAGCAGCAGTGATGCAAGGAGGGGTAAAATATATAGCCAAGTTTCTCACTCTGGGAGGATCCTAGCTGGGTGCTGCTAAGCTTTTCTCTGCTTCTGGAGGGGGCGTGAGACCGTTAAATAACACGGCTCCGTAAGGAGAGAATGCGATTTGAAATGAAACATGACCGCCCGCGATCGCCGAGCTCATGCTTTGGGACTCGAACGGAGGTCTTAAAGGTTTCGACCGACCCCCTAGCTAGGTTTCTCACCCTGGGAAGATGCTCCGTGCGTGCTGCTAACCTTCTATTTGCTTCCGGAGGGGCGTGGGGCTATTGTATCGTGGCTCGGTAAGTAGAGAATGCGATTTGAAATGAAACAAGACCACCCGCGATTGCCAAGCTCATGCTTTGGGACTCGAACGGAGGTCCTAATGGTTTCAATCGACCCCTAGCTAGGTTTCTCACCCTGGGAGGATCCTAGCTGTGTGCTGCTAAGCTTTTCTCTGCTTCTGGAGGGGGCGTGAGAAAATTTTTAAATAACGCGGCTCCGGAAGCAGAGACAGCAATGGAAAATAAGACAACCCGCAATTGCCTAGTTCCTGCTTTGGGACTCAAACAGAGGGCGTAATTTTTGTGTTTGTACTCTTACACAACGACACTGAACAGCAAATAAAGTCTGTAACTTTATTGTGTCTCTGCTCATTCAAAATAAATATTGCGGCTCCATAAGGAGAGAATGCGATGGGAAATAAGACAGTGATCATAAGACAGATAAGCTTCTCTGCTTCCGGAGGGGAGCGAGACCATTTTTAAATTACATGGCATCTATATATATACACACATATTATATATACATATATATATATACACACACACACACACACACACACACACACACACACACACACAATACTGGTATCGGCATCGGCAATCGGCCAAATTGAGTCTGAAAATATCGGCACATCGGATATCGGCAAAAATCCAATATCGTGCATCCCTAAATGCTAGTCATGCATATAACATTGAAAAGACCAGTGAAGAAAGCCTTGAATCAATGCCATGGACCAGAAAAAAGAATAATGCATCAAGGTGTCCCGAGCTATCCCTTTGCAAAGTGATTTCTGAATCACAGCCAATCAACAGCTATTGTGGGATGACTTCACCTTTTGCATCACATCTTTACTGCTGATTGTCTGTGATGGAATGTTGGCCTGTAATGACACAGAACAGAGTGACTTCAGCAAAATGGAAATGATTAGAAAAGTGGTCCACTTTACTCTTCTCCTCCTTCTCTCCTCATCTTTTTTATTTTTGGCAAAGCTCTGCTCCTTTAATATTCCTGGTACTAGCAGTGATGCAAGCACAAACACAATGTCTTTCAGGGGACAGTATTTTTGATACTCATATTCAATATTCGATCATCGGCAGATATTCAATGAATTGTGGAGCTTGCCAATTAGGTATCAAAAGGCTATGTAAGATGAATGGCAGCAGATTGACAAACATCAATCTTTCTCAAGGTTTCAATCATGATAATGACACATGCTACATGAATAACTAGCTGGCCAGCAAACCAAATGAATATGTTTGGAGTTAGGCCACACATTGCTGGTTCAGCTTACAAGCTACCTACTGTTTTGGCATTAATGTGCCAGATCCTTGCTATACGATGGCCAGGTTAGTTTAACTGTCTTCTCATTTCTATTTTAATGATGTGGGGTTTGACTAGTAATCAACAGATCTATTCAGGGAAAGTCAAGGACAGACACTGGTGCATGCATGTTCAACTAAGAGAGATCTCAAATGGAAAAGTGAAACCACACAAAATGACAGCTTGCCGGTTTCAGCATAAGCTCAGCATTTCACCCACATTCGGGAGTGCAGCATTCTTTCTCTAACACATCTCCGCTCACACATGGGCATGTGAGGCCTAGACCGGGCTGCCCATGGAAAGAAGCCACAGACCTGAGCAGGTCAAAATGATGAATATTTGGGAGATAACAGGGGTGAAAGTTCTTTTTTAAAATTCCATTTCTGAACAAACTACAGGTACCAAAGATGCATTCCCAGATCACAAAGCCTAATAAAAATATGGCTCTAGTATGGTTCCTGGCTCTCTGGGGCCGACATTGTGGCATTCCAGTCCTCAGATGTGACTGAAATGCCCTTCTGCAGGGCGGTGCAGTGAGTTCTGCTTCTCCTTCTCCCTCCACAGAGCGCTGCTTGTTTGAAGCACACAGACTCTTTCAATAAAGCATTAGTATGTGGCCTGTGAGGAGGAGAGAGCTGAGTATTAGGGAACAAAGCCCCTATAGTTGTCTCAACTTTAGCTATGCCAGTTATGTAATATGACTGGCAGCGACAACTTCCCGGTTCGGAGTATTGCAGACTAATCCCATTGAGGGCCAGGACTCATTTTAGAAAACCACTTGTAATGAGCAGAGCTGAAACAATGCATGAAAAATGATCAGAGCAAAAGAGCCCCTTCATCCAAAAAAAAAACAGCATCAGCACATACTGCTGCAAATGTAGATTTAGACACAATCTTGACTGCTGTGAACTGGAGAGTCATAGCCAAACACCTATGGCTCTGCCACGTGATTTCTATGTATGCAGGGAGGACAGAGATGGTTAAATATGAAACTGATTTTCTTTCCAGCACAGGATACCTGGAAACCACACCAGCAGCATGTCCTGCAGAGAGAGAAAAAAAACAGCCCTACTGCCACAATGAGCTTTGGAGTCAGTCTCCGTGGTTTCCACTGACAGTAAGCAGATATGGTCTGAATTAAGACGTGAGCACAAGACGCTCCCATGAGAGCAAATCTCCTGACTGCAGGGGATAAATACAGGGGAAAAGAAACTGGATTCTCTGCCTGGCAGATGTAGGGATCCTTTCACACAGCCTGGTCACAGTCCAGCTCTCAGTGCATCGGTTCACACTTGCAGAGAAGGCATTGCTGCCCACGCTGTGTACTGATGAAGGCACAGTGCCACATGAGCTCCGTGCAGGCAAGGGACACTTCATTTGTGACTCCGCTCCCCGGGTGGGGGGCTGGGGCTGGGGCTGGAGCTGCCGCCATGACCCACTTTTGCGTCCCTGCCTCCAGAATGAGGAGTATACAGACACACTCAGATGAAAAAATATACACACGCACATACAAGAACACACATACAAAAAGACCAATACGAGCACATACAGAAAAAAACCCCACATACCAGTAGCTAAAGAGGTCACTGTCATCACTGTCAGCTAGGTAGCACAGGTGCGGGAGTAGACTTACACTGACGCGCAGAGCCAACCTGCAGTATACAGATGTACGCAGCTACGTCAAAGCAGTAAAGTAAAGGATAGTAATAATAATGGTGTGCATTTTTATAAGACCTTTCATGGATCTCCAAGCACCTTACAGTGAAGGGGATTGACTCACCATCAAAGTTTAACACCCACCTGGTGATGCACAGTAGCCTTTTTTTTACCAGAACACTCACCATCCACCAAGCTGAGGTAGAGAGGGAGGGTATTATTCAGGCAATTAACTTTGGTGACGATTAGACTGAGAGCCAGATTAGGAATGTGGCCAGAACATGGGAAACCCCCTGCACTTTGCAATGAGTGTCACAGGATCTTTAATGACCGGTGAGTCAGGACATGAGCTGAGCGTCTCTTCCTAAAGCTGCTATTACCAACTTACATAACATGAATTGCTTTAGTAAATTTCAAGCTGTATGGAACACATGTAAAAATGTAAAAAAATTTGCTCACTGGGCTCTCCTCCCAACAGAATAATAAGCAGGCCCCTTTATTCAAAGACAGAATAATCCCAGCTCTGTGCATTCTCCAGGCAAAACAGGGCACAGTTATGGTTCATCAAGGCACTGGTCCACTGTATTAAAAGATTTCCATGAACATTTAATACTGTTAAAGGTAATCTTCCACCACGGTTGACACTGCACACAAATTCAGAGGAATCCTGCAGCACTGAAGCCTCTTTCCTTCTCTCAGACACAGCTGACACCACTATTGCAATTCCAGCTGCACTGCACATAGGACTTCATAATCAGCCATAATCTTCCCAAAGATATAAAAGTCTAAGCTGCTTAGGTGGATACACTTGTGTGGCATGTCCATGCCTACGCTGACTCCAGATACGGGCGTTTCAGCCCTGCGCAGATAAGAGCAGTGCTTCTGTGGATGAGGGAAATGAATCAGGAAGAAGAAACTGAGTCCACCACTCAGGAGCAATAAGATGGAATGCAACCCATCTCATCCCTCAGAGACTCACTGTGCCGGTGGCTATAAAAAGAACTGACTGCCTTCAACCTAATGCAAACCTTTGCTGAATACTCTTCAGTTTGCAATTCTGTTGTCATCGCCACATACTAACAAAAAACAAAACAAAAAGCAGAGCTGGTGGGTCACAGCAAAAAAAGAATAGTGAGATATTTACCGATTCCATGGTTGTCTTCAGTGGGGTGAGGTTTAAATCCAACAAAACGCTATGGCAAATTCCAAAAGATCCTAAGAAGCAAAGGGAAAAGGTAGAAAAGCCTGGATTAGTTAACAGAACGTTTTGAGTTTCACATTCCTGACCCGATATGGCATTATGAGTCTATTCTCCTCTTAGGTTTTCTCTACTTCGCAAGCCCCCTCTGCCTTGTAGTAGAATGCCAGGCAGATGCATCTGCACAGGGCTTTGGCAAACTGGCACAAAGGAAAAGCTTTGCATACAGAGTGTGGTTTCTGGGAACTAAACATGCATGATGAGGATCTATGACAAAATTCTTACATCAACGGTTAACAGTCATAAGAGACCCCACACTCTATTGTCAGTGGGTATGCTGCAAGTGAAAAGATAGCTGTGCTGCTTTTCAAAGACCCTCCAATTATACCTGTCAAATACTCAACATGAATGTGAAAAGGCAGATTTCTCCAGCAGACCCCCTTCACATCTCAAGCACTTCATGAGAAGTCATTATCAGGTTTGTGGAGTCATTGAAGGAACCAATTGGAAATGTTCACTCAGACCAGCACTTTTGCTGAAGCTGAACACAATGGTGTTCATCCACAGCTTCAGTGGAGCTTAGCAGATGAGGAACACAATTAGCACAGCAGTGAAGGGAAAACCAAGGCTGGCACTCATGTAGCATGGGGGGGACATCCGACAGTTTCTCAGCAGGGAAACATTGGATTGGTCTAATCAAGACTCATCAGAACTTCATTTTAACTGGGTTTCAATCCCCACATTTCCACAGTGAAGACAGGCACATGTAAATGGGTATTCACAAGCAAAGCCTTGAAACGGGTAATGTTCAAACCAAAACAGACTATATAGCCTACTGAATAATTTTAATCCTTAATGGCAACTCAGAAATATCAAAAGTGAGACGGCCTTAAAATAAGATCAAATTAAACATTATGAGCAGATTCTCTGTCAGACCCAAATGATTT
Organism: Megalops atlanticus; assembly: GCA_019176425.1. Taxonomy (NCBI): domain Eukaryota; kingdom Metazoa; phylum Chordata; class Actinopteri; order Elopiformes; family Megalopidae; genus Megalops; species Megalops atlanticus. The sequence continues at coordinate 17,504,615 of CM032881.1, forward strand.
TTCCAGCAATGCATGCTGTACATATTAAAACTCATTATGTGGTGGTAGAGCCATGTCTTCAGTTTTCCCCTCCTCTAAAGACTGATATGCTAACCTTGAAAGAAAAGTCAGGCTACAGGATGCTGCATGCAAAGTTAGCTTCTGTGTTTCAAACTGCAGCTGGAGAGTTGCTACCTTTCCCCTGAAACAAAGTGCTTTCAAAATGCAGACAGCTCCAAAAGGGGCTGCACCTACAACTACTGAAATAGCGCAGCACTCTAAGGCTTGAGCACTTTGAAGGGCAAGGCAGTTAAAAGAAGTGTCTGGAAAATTTCCAAATATACAACCAGCATTTTAAAAGTGTTTAGTCCCACAGGTATAATATGTTTATTTTCAGCATCAGAGCAAAAAAGACAAAAGTACTTTCAGCCACTGGTGGCCACATCTCTCTGCAAAGAAAGTGCTTCAAACATTGGGCTAACCCCAGAATCAGCAACTCTGTACCGCTAAAAACAATGTAACGTGATAAGACTGTAACACAACACAACTGCAAAAACATATGCAGCCGGTGGCCCCTAGTACCACCACTCACATAAATCTGGTATGCATTCTAAGAATTAGACTGTATTGCATGTTTTTTTGGTCTCATACATACAACTACACTCTTGCATTTAGGCCTTCACACACTGAACACTCTTAAGCCTTCATAAGAACCAATACAACTGAAGAAAGTAGGAATAATTCAAAGGAACCGCAGGGTCTAAAATTAACTTTTTTGGTCCACTAGCCAGGGTGGCTGGTGGCCAGATAAATTGTCATTAAACATTAAACTAAAGAAAATCACAGATGTACGCATCAGTTAGGGTATTATATTGGATCAACTCTCCATAAAACTCCTGCATTACAGCTGACCATTCTTCAATGAACAATGTTTGTCAGTGCCATACCTTTCTTTCGTTCAATCTACAGACATAACGTTCTTCCAATATTAATCATCAATGTTTGATTCCAGCTCATTTATAACTCACACTAACCTTTCTTGACGTGGTAGTTAATTTAATACATCAGCAATCTTCCGGACAAGCTGACAGTCTAAAATTCCTAATTTTTCATTGAATTAAACAAATGCGAGAGGCACTTGAAAATGAAATCATCAGATGCAAAACCTTACAAGCTTTCCACAGAGGTACACATCTGTGTGGTAGTGTTAGCAACACTGTATATTTTTTAGATAAGAGTGTAGCTAGCAACCTAGCCAGCCAGCAACATAACTTGACAGCTAGAGCTGACAGATAAAATAGGTGACAGCTATTTGCAGCTACTACTAGCTAGTTAATTAGTTAGCAGTCAGACATTACCATAGTACATCTCACACACCAAGAACACCTTTCAAGATGCCTACACTGCTGTCTTCATTGTCAGGTTGCTTTTTGTCAGATTTAGGCCTATTCTTCTGAGAGATCTTGATGACCGTAATATTTCTCCACATTATTAAATCAATAGTAAAGCCAGCTATCAAAATATGCAATGTGACAGACAGGGTAAAGAGTACATAACTACCCCTCAGACTTAAACTAGAGTTAGTTGTTGAATCAGGTCAAATTTTCCCATGGTAGATGAATTTGCACCATGCTGTCAACCGTGGATTTCACAGATATGACCAACATGAGATTTCACAACTGACACAGTGGTCCTGCCATTGACCTAACCTACAAAAAAAGTAGGTTAGGGACTGAAAGGGGAGTGTATTTGGACATTTTGTCTTTGACTAAGATAGTAGGCCATGATAATTCTTATTTATGAAAAACACACCTACCAGAGTGGCTAGTGACCCCGTAACTTTAGCCAGCCAGAGAGAGAATCTACCCGCATTTGCTGGGGGGGCATTAATTTCGTACGCTGGAGCCAAATCTAATTTTTTAAAATAATGGTTTAAACTTACAAAACAGGTCACCTCAATGTGGACACAGTCTTTCATTTGGGAGGGCATTCTCCTTAAACGGATTTTACACCAGACAGTATTCACCTTCCAATAAGTCTTTTCTGAACAATGAGATTCTGTTTGCTTGTGATTATGATGGCATTAAAATTAACCCCCACATCACTGTGCTGTTGATCTCTCACTGATTTTGACAAGGCTGCCTATTCTAACAGCATATTTTGAGGTACACTAAGTGGTGATGAATGCCACACTCTTACAGCAATATGATCCTGCACTACTTCAGCCCTGGTTCTTGCCATGATACACTTCAAAGCAATGCCAGCAAAATGGCAAAAAAATGAAAGCATTCTATTAACACTGATAGCAAGTTATTCACAGCCTGATAACAAAGTTGGGCAGGAATCTGTCCCATAAAATTCAAAGACAGTGATTGCCAGACCACTTCATCTCTTATTGAGATGACTAAAAAGTAGTAAATCTTAAATTGCCATTTTGAGCTTTAAATCAATCAGAGTATTGTACTAAAGTTGCTCAGGGCCAATACTACTGCAGAATTCATTGTGTCAGTACAGATTTTAGAGCTTAAATGCAAGAATCCTTGTTATAGTTTACTGAAGGCTTGTGAAGCTTGTGAGGACTGCAAGGGGTTATTTTTGGCTCCTTTAGTGTATGGAGGCACAAGTCTTCGGTCAGGCCTTGTATCCAGATGGAGAAGCACATGAAGCCCAAGGGCCATGTGTCTGCACTTCATTTTCTCCCCATGCAGTTCCATCTCACACGACTCTTCAGAGTCCACCAGGATTTCACACTAAAAGTTTGCTGTTGGTGCCCTGCGGCAGCCTGGAGGTGTAGAAGGCTTCTCTGATGCATTCAGTCCTCTGTATTTGGCATTTCTCTCAAACTACCACCTCTTATTCAAGCGCACTTGAAAGACCACTTTATTTACAATAGATCTCACCATATAAGTAAAAAACCACTGAACACTTCAAGATCCACTTTTATCAAATTTGATTTTCTAGCTTCCATTCACGTAGATGGGTTAAGCACGTTAAGCGAGTCAAGGAAAACCCCAAATTTAAACTATTTATATCTCCTTAATTCAATCTCTCTGAAATGTGTTATTTACAGATTAGAAACAGCAACATTCAGGTTCATTATGTGTGACTCTGCATGTCCAAAGAGTGAAAAGGCAAATGCGGAACAGTGCTGATCTGCGTAACTTTGGGTTGTGAAATCGGGTTACTGAGAGGAACTCATCCCAGTGATCACGCTGCTGAACCTCTGAGAAAGTATCAGAATTCCAAAGACTGCTGCTTCCATGTTCCTCTAACGTATTGGGATAAGACTAGGTTAAACTGCAGACTAAGCCAGCATGTGACAATACTTTTGAAATAAGCCTAACATGCAGAGTGGAGGGAAAGGCACAGTCATTCCTCTGCACTCTCCTCACATTGCATTTGGTCATCTTTCAATAAATGATGAGGTTTTTAACATCAAAGAGCAGGAAAGTTAAAGCAATGGCTTTGCAATGAGTGTACAACCCAATATGTGCTTTGCAAAGGCGTTCTCTGCAGGTTGTCAAAGCCTGGATGGTAGTCATCTTAGATGGCATCTCCATCAGACCTAAAAGGAATCCAGCTCTGGGAAGGGCCACAAAGGTTTGTAACTGAAGGTTTGCAGCTGCACTCTATCAAGCTTCAGTGGCTCCTAGTCTGACTCTGCCACCTATGTTAACATCAGCCTCAGCCATGCTGCCTATAGATGCAGGCTGCAAAAATGCAATCTTTGTAATGGACATTTGTTCCTTCCTGCTTTTTATTTGTGAACGTGTATGAATATGATATGTTAGGGCCCGGTAGTTCATGTGTGTTTTTCTATTAACATACCTTAGAAAAGAAGCTTTTTTATCATCAAGTTCACCCTGAACACTAAAGTAAGAGGATTTGTGTGTCACTGGTAGGGCACTGCATAATTGGGTAACTATGTAATTGAGAAGCCATACCCACCAGGTGTTAAAAAGGTGGATTGTGAGAGAAGAGGAAAAAAGAAGAAAGGATTTGACTAGGAAGGGTTTTTATTTTACTCCTTGGTTTTCATACATTTTCGTCCTTGTTTTATCCATTTTACTCATTTCAGAAGCTTTAACCTGTACTATTTATAATAAATACTGTATTTTTGAACAAAAATATTTTTGAGAGTAGTTTCGGCCAGCTTCCTCATACTGGGAAGGCAAAGCCCCCCAACCACTGACCATGGAAGAAATTTTATTCTACATCCAATTCCAAACACTAAAATAAATATGTAAGAATGGTTACAAATTGTCATTTCCGTAGGTACATAATAACAAGGGACTGAAATGATGAACAGCACATCATGATATTCTACCATTGATCACATCGTCAAATGGAGGGGGGAGGGGGAGGTGTGCAAATGTCTGGAGGGAAGAATGAGGGAAGTCTTGATGATCTGTGGCTTTATGAACCTGTGCACCTGTGTGGGACACTGGGCATTGTAGGATTAAGGAGGAGACGGCTGCTCCAATGCCCACCTCAGGGTACAATTATCCTTTATTTTGCCTCTTTTCAGCTTTCGTCCCTCCTACTCCCCAAAACACTGGATTTCAGGAACCACAATGAATTCCCCAACCCAGTCAGCTCCATTTATCTGGGAAATCAGGACACCCCCTTTCAACCTGCCTCTGCCCCATGCCATGCAGCAACTGCCATTTCAACAGGTACACCTGTACTGTAATGAGGGTTCCTATCATATCTGACCTCTGCATAGCAGCTCTTTCACTCTACTACTATGGACAGTGTCCATACTGCGAGTACATACTTCACATTTCACATATCACACAAGTACACACTTGAGGAGAAATTTTGTAAGTGAGTGAATTTTGTGAGTTATTTGGTAAAGTATTCAAGACACAATCCTCTGTTATCATTCCAATGCCACAGATTGTAACGAAAGAGCATCTCCAAATTAACTGTACAAAAAACAGTAATGGCAAAATTATCTGGAAATCATGTCAGAGTCTTACTAACAAAGCTGGAAAAACGTTACTAATCTAAAAGTTACTAATTAAAACATGTTTTTGCTGGGCAGTATAGTGTGATTAAATAAGCAGTTTTTCCTTTAAATCAGGCGCAAGGAGCTAATACAATAATTAGAATAAACCCATCCTTCATTTTAGCGCTCTCTGGCTGACACTCCTTGAAATACATATTCATCAGTTCTACGGCTCAAGCTGACCCCCAGGGAAATCCCCGCATGTAAGTAATAAATATATTTTTCTACGTTACAGCAGAGAGACTGGAATTATAGTGTGTGTGTGGCAGGGTGCGCCCTGCTGTCTGTGTGGACTGGGGGGCGGGTGTTTAAATCACGATGGCAGCTCAATGGCAATGGCATTGTCCATTGGCCCATCCCTGTCACTGACCTCAGTGGGCTTTTTTTATTGTAGCGAAGGACAGCCACTTGAATTCCACCTTGCAAAAAAAGCTAGGGACTGGTATGTAACATTTTGGTTTTCATTTTTGGTTTTAATAATCACTACTTGATAACCAAATCACAGTGATTCTGATTAGTTTGAGCCTTAAAATCCAGCTTTCATGAGTCACTCTAGATGAGAGCCTGGCAAATAAAACATGTAAATGCAAAACTGTTTGTCATAGTTTCTGATCACTTAATTAAAATGCATCAGAATCATTTGGTCAAATGTCATCACCATTTAGTGACTTTGTGAGAAACATTAATTGATCCTGTAAAATTCAATATGTAACTTCTAACAGTAACCTATGCGAACTGCCAGTACTAAATCAAATACGGCTGACATCATTGGCTTGTTCAGTCCCAACGCACAGCAAGCAAATACAGACAGCTGACAGAATTTCACATTTTAGTATTACAGAACTGTTTTCATGTAAATGTGCAGCAACAGTTGTTAGGCAAGTACTATGCCTGGCTGAAGCCATTTAGCTAGCTAGCCTATTTATTCAGTTCAAGTTCTGTAAGATAGTGAAGTTCAGTCATGCAGAAAACAGAGTGCAATCTTTTGGAGACAATTTCGAAATGAAACATACTTTCTCAGGTAGTTTTCCCAATAAATGACATATAGTGCTGTAGAAAATAGCATATCCAATAGCATATCAAAGCATATCCAATTTGGCCTGCAACAACAGGTGACTTGAAAGAGATTTAACAGACTCAACAGTTCTTTTGCACCTTATTGAGTACCTTAACTGCTTTGCACAAGAACACATGGGATGACAGCAACTGAATATGACAGAAACGGGAGCCTAATCTACAACATTTCAAGCATCAGGTACCAACTGCAAGAGGCTTATTGTAATATTTTACTGAAGCAAATCAAATTTCCCCACACAGGAGAGGAACCCGACGCAGTTGCCAGAGAGAGAGAGATGGATGAAAGCACAAAGCACTGCTCCTCCTCAAAACATCTACATTATTGATCAGGCTGCCTGCTGCTGGGAGTACACTGCAACCTCACCTCCTACACAAGCCAGAGAGCTAACGCAAACGCTCTGACCAGTGCTGACAATCAACAACAGCCTGCAGAGGCATCACATGTGCTTTTGATCCACAGCCAAAACAAATGCCTTTGCAAAGAAAATAGTTATTTTTTTAAAGCCAGCCATGGCAAAAATATGTATTTAGATTACTCAAAGCCTTTGTTTCTCTGCAAATCCTTGACTAAGCTCTTCTTGACAGAAACATGGATGAAAATCACCCAGGATGACATCCTAGACATATGGACTGCATTGATTTCAGCCTGACAACAGCTTTAATATGATTTGGGAAACACCATCCTACCAGTGCACACATTAAAATATCAATATCCATCAGATGATATGTCTGTGGAGTGTTGAGTGGTAGTCCTGATCAAGCTGTTGGACTTGGAAAGGCTGAGAAATCCCTGTGAGAGTGAGCAGGTTAATAAGGGGCAGGGTTCAGATCTGCATTCAGAAACATGCAGCTGCAGGACAGTATTTCTGCTCTACTCACAGAGAGAGTTTTTCCCATTACCGCTCACCAGAATGGATTCCCACACCAAAAGAGAGGGCTATTACATTACTGCTCACCTCCACAGATCCTACACATCACAAAGAAAAGGCCATTGTATTACTGCTCACCTCCACTCACTGTACACATGCCAAAGAAAGGGTCATTACTGCTCACAAGCATTGTATTTGGCAGCTTTTTTAAATTTAAGTCTCAGTCTTTTGACTAAAATACATATTAGTCTCAGCCACATTTTAGTCATTTCTCCCTTCTTAGTTTTAGCTCATGAAAACTCATTTTAGCGTAGTTTTAGTCACATCTTTTTAAGTCACATTTCAGTCTTGTTTTATTTGTCTTTCATTTCAAACATTAACCTTTAACTGAGCACACACGGAATGCACTTCCCATCATATATCTTTAATTGCTAAGCCACAAAAAACAGCAACCATCATTACTGTCAGATTCTACGCAGAGTGTCAGCTGTGTATATGATAGGGCTGGGCGATTAATCGAATTTTATTTTCAGTTACGATTTTGGCTTCCAACGATTATGAAAACAAGATAATCAAGATAAAATCCACTGTAAACCCTTTTGCACATAACTTATTTTAAGTTGTATTTTAAACTGTGTAGCGCACGTTACGTTACATGGTTTGTTAAGTTTTCGTTAGTGTTATAAAGCTTCTCACAGTTTTCACCGCTGCATTTGCTATGTTTTTTAACGTTAAATCGCTGTATCCTTAAAGCTAAAATTAGCTAGAATTTTTCCGATCTAGTGTTCTAATCCCACCGGTTTTACCGTACATGCTAAACGGATAAGTACACCAGTGTGACCAAGTTTTTTTTTTTTTTTTTTTTTAAAGTTCAATAAACGCATGATGTTTCCAAAGTCAATGGGTAATTGTGTTAAATAACCGTGATCTCAATATTGACCAAAATAATCGTGATTATGATTTTTGCCATAATCGAGCAGCCCTAGTATATGATGTATTCTGCCACCACCAGCAAACCTATAAAAATTATTAAAGGTCTTGCTTATTAGTTAGCAGGTTGAATCAAGTGTGTTAATACTTAAATAGATCTAACAGATGGGATGATTGGGTCAAGTGTTAAATGAATTTATGAATGCAGGAAAAAACACAGTGGACATATCAATTAGCATTCTAATTTATAAGCTTATCAACTATATAAAATCCAAATCAATTCAACTTAAATTATATCTTGAGGGCCATTACTCATCAGCTAATATTATCTGGCCTTCATAGCAAGTGAATACCAAGCTTAGATTCTGTGGAAAGATTAGTATGTTGCTATAATATATTATATTATGGCTAGCCTAAAAGGCTAACTGATGAATTGGCCTCCAAAATAAATACATTACATTACAACAAATACAGCATTTTCTCTCCACAGTGACTTAAGATAAATGTTTATCAACAACAAGCTAGTCAGAATTCAATGAAGTTAAACCAGTGAGGAGAGCACATGATTTGGATAGTATGCTAGCTAACTATAAAAATACTTCTCTCCATACTAACTTAATGTTGTTGCAAATTCCTCTTGCAATTATGTATTGTGTTATCATAAAGATCATGTACTTTCCATAACTCTTGAACATCAACCGGGCATCAACCTTGATGAGCTTGCAATATTTGTAAACACTGATGTAAGCTAACACTAGAAAACAGTGTCTGAGCAGCAGAGTATAACTCTGATTCTAGCTTGTTTAGCCAGAGTTGGGGAGAACAACATTAGGGTATAACATTGAGGATGGTTTACATTTGGCAAGGCATGCATGAGTATGACTGGCATTTACAGATATCACGCAAAAGCTTTATGGTAAACTGAACGTCTGATAGTCCATCACTGAAATTTTCATCTTGCTATGTTTTATCTGAGATTTCAGTTACGTAGTTACTCTCTCCTCTTTGTCATAGGAAAAAGTGTCACTAATGAATAGTTTTCAACATTGTTTTTGTTGATGAAATTAATACATCCCTGCTCTCTTCTATGGATTGCAATTTATCAAGAGAGGGCTCTTATCACTATTGCTCACCTTCATGGACTCTACACATTGTAGAGAAATGCTTATTACTGTTACCGGTCACCTACATGGATTCTGCATGAGAAGAGAGGTTGGTTAATGTTACTGCCCTCAGATTTTACTATGACCACCCTGTATGCCAGTTGTTTGTGGGACTCTGAACCTGACAGTAGCACCAGCAGGAGAGGAGAGGTTCAAGAGGAACTGAGAATCATACGCACTCCTGACACAGTTACCAGCCCCCTTCATACAACACAGACATGCTTGGCTTTTCAAACATCCAACTTTCTGTTGTCAAGGCAACCAGTTCTCTGAACTGCAAAACATACATTCCAAAATATTCAAACACTAACCTCAATTTAAAAATCTGTGCGCTATCTAGGTAGTGCATTTTTTGGTAGACTCTGCACAGTAACCAATCGTTCTTTCAATTTACAGATGACAATGTGACTTTAATGGCTGAGTGGAGAGGCAAGAAAGAAAAATCTGTAATGCATATGTAATGGAGAGCTCCATCCGAAAAGATCAATACACAGGAATACAGTCTATTCTCCAGTCTCAATGGTTGTGGTTCTGAAAAGCTTGGCTACACTTTGTATTCATCCACAAGGTCGATCAGAAAAAAGATGAATTCTCTGAGAGAAAGCAGCACCCTTCTTTTCTCCCTGTGGAGATAAAGAGATGTCATGAGGGAGAGGAAATGACATAAGTACTGTGTGAAGACAACGGGTGGACGGGTGTGCTTTCAAAATGACATCCCAATTTATTTACTATTGCATATCACATTTTGTAAGTTCTGAGAGCTGCCAATGTTATTTTTCCCTCTTTAACCTGCCAATATATGAGTTTCAAATGAAAATGACAGAGAACGGCAGCAACTCTCAGGGGTAAGCAACAGAAAGAGCACCTCCCCTATAAGAACCCCATTCAGAAAGGCAGACACAGCCTAAATGTCAGGCTGCTCAGACACATAGCCTAGCTGAAGGCAGTTGTTTGTGACTCAGAGTGAAATACTCTTAGGGGACCGTCTGTACCCATCCCCCATCCCAGCCGCCCTCACCACTCACACACACCCCTCTCTTGCTGTTGCAGAGGTAGATTGTGGGTCATTGAATGTGTTTTTCCAGCCCTGCTCTGCCAAGCTCACATTTCACATCAGATGGAGCACAAGCTCTGCCTCTCATTTGAGAATGAGATGCCTGGCAAACCTGGGAGCAGCATTTTATATCACTCTTTATAACATCCAATTAGAGAAGAAAAAGGGGGAAAAAATGTGGCGTCCAATTAACCCTACAAGCTCTCTGTACTGACTCCACCCAAGAGCTCATTTTTCTACCAGCTGCTCTGTCACCATAGCAATATCTTCCATGGATTTACATAGCGTCTTTGGTGAGGCGACTCAGTGATTGAATAGGAGGCTATAATAATGTCTTTGCGGGTACAGATGTGACATTTGACATTCATTCTTTAAATGTGGGTGCTACTCACTCAACAGAAGCAGGCAAAACATTCATCTTGTTTTCAGCATTGTCAAACATATAACCAACATTGTCCACTTATAACTGAGAGTCACAAATACCCAAAGCTTATGCTTTTTGATTTCAAAAGCAATGTTTTGCCCATATAAAAAACTAGGATTATTTAGCATGAATTAAGAACCCGTTGACAAACAAGAGCAAAAGATTTTTTTTGCTGAATCCTTTCACAGCTCTTTACTCTTACACTGAATTGACTTTCAACAATAATGGAACTTTGTTTACTCCACCTTAAAGCAGCAACCCAATATTGTGGCTTTATACATCTATGTCACTGAATCAAACAGCGGCAAGTATCTGTACAAACCACAGGTCTGTCCCACTACATCTGACCTCAAAAAAAGCAAACACTTAACATTCAGAGATGAACAGGGCTGCAGCGGCTGGTGCACCAACACTGCCACTAAATGCAGAGAGAGGACAGATTCCAGTAAAGCCTATAAAGGGGAATGATAGGAGTAGTATCACACTGATAGAAATTCGAGGCTGCCCCTGACAAGCAAGGGGAAGCTGGAGAGCATCCCTATCCCTAAGTTTTTTTTTTTTTTTACAGATGTGGAAGAGCCATTGTCCCACATACACATTGCACACACACCCACACCTTCCCCTTCAGTGCCCTGCACTAGCCATAGGGTGTGTGAGGTCCTCCGCAGTATGAAAACAAACCCTCAGAGGCGGGCTTGGGGATTGGCCATTTCTCACTCTTTCCTCATTGGAAACCTGCCTGCCTAGAACTGGACATGCATGCATTAAGGATGGAAAGAAATTAGCAGCAATGGAGGAGAGAAAAAAACGTGTGTGGAGAAGTAGAGGAGTGGCAGTGTACTTCTCTGAATACTGCTGTGGAGAGAGCATTATTAATTTTAAGGGCTGCTGCCTCTCCACCTCCACACATGCACACACAGACATACACATGCACAGACACACACAGGTGCATGCACATGTGCACACAGACACACATACACACACACACACACGCAAACATTCAGACACACAAAGACACATATGCACAGGCGGACACAGATGGGCAGACACACATACACACACATGCACGTAAATACAGGCCCACACAGTTGAAAACACACATGCACACACAAATGCAGATGCACAGACAAAAAAGTTCCTTGCAGAAAACAAACCACAGATAAGAAACCCACATGCGTGCTCCTCTGCTACAAGTTAAACCAACAACAAAAAATGTCCCCATGCCCTGCTACTTTCTGTGGATATGATGCATTCCAATTATTCCAACCTATTTATTAAATCAACAGGCCCACCTGCATTTCCATCATTCACCTCTTCCTTTTCTCATGGAAAACATACCTCATACAACCTACCTCTGCACAGACAACTATGTTTCTTCGCTAGGCTGTCATTATAGAGAACAGAAACCCTTAAGATTTGTCTCCCTGTTTTCCACTCAATCGGACATCTGATAATTCCAGGGATCAATATTTGGGGAAAAAAGCCCAAAATATTAATGTTATAATAATACAACCAACCCTCAGCAAGCACTTCAAGCTTATGGCAAACCAGCAAGGTTAGCTGCAGCTGTCAAAGTGCATATACGACATTACCAGACTGTTTAAATTACCTTTACTGGGTACATTCAGAACAAAAAAGGGGTGGCATTAATATTTCCTCAAATGGATACCTGCCAAGGTTTTGTGGCAGGTTTACCAGCTAAAAATAATAATGTTAACCTCACGAACCCCATCATGCACAAAACATTCAATCTGAAATATGGCATTTAACAAAACACAAAAATTGCCAGACAGGCAAATATGGAAAACATTTAAGCCTATACAATCATATCAAAGCAGCCAACATTGCCATATAAATAACTGAAATCATCAAATAATATAAATTGTTAAAAATGCAAAGAGGTGAGACTTTGTAGTAAATTGTTGGCACACAACCTGCTCTGTCCTGCAGTATAACAGAACATGATTGAGATTCAAGACCCTCTGCATATTATATGCATATCAATTGCTACAATGACCGCCATCCCACTATCATGCTCCCCTCTCTGCCCCCACTTCCAGAATTCAAATGAGCTCAAATGAAATAGAAAGAGAAGCTTGGAGGATGCTATCAGTCTTTATAGAATCCAGAGGCTGAGTCTCACTATTTAGCTCAAGCCACATCATTGTGTGAGCAATGGGGAACACACCAACCACTCCACAAGCTTTGATGAGACTAATGGAAACTGTGGGCTAGGAGTCTACAAGCATCTGGAAATCCAGAGCTGTCCTATTGGCTAGATAGCATTCCTGAGCTTTAGTGCAAAAGACTCATAAATCATTGCACATTTAAGCTCATTTTCATCATTTCTTTAGGACAGGATCTAACACCAATATTAGTCTAGGGTCTTGGAAGACCCTACCCATCTGAAGAGACATGCATCCAACACACACCGTCTCAGAACTTGTTGCCCCTCTATCAGAAGGTGCAAACTGATGAGAGGCACACCCCAAGTGTTTTCTTGTGAAAATATTTATTGGTTGCATAGAGTAAAATAAATAAAATTACTAACCAAGTCAGCCATCTTTGTTTACTCTGTTTCCTGGAAAAAACAGTAATTTTAAAAGCATGACTCAGATTTAGGCTTGTCTTAATATAGTACTATCTACAGCCCAAGGAATCCAAATTAAGAGCCATATTTGTAAGTTTTAAAACCCCATAATTCAAATATTTAATTGAACAACATATGGTGTAATATCATTGTGTCTGATGAGTTGTATGGAGCTGTAGTCATTAAACTGAATTGTGATGGTAATTTTACAGTGCTGCTGCCTGGAGCTGGTCATCTGGGGGGAAAAAAAACTCACACAAATTTGGAACTAATATACAGCTACAACCCTATGGCTTTAGGAGTATGCTTCATGTCACAGCATACTGTGCCTTGGCCAACTTTGGAATGATTCTCTGACAAAGGACTAGGGAGAAGGTTGGACAAGACCCCACTGAGGTTTAACACACTCATCATACCAGCTCTAGGTTCTCAGCCACCGTGCCTCTGCAGCTTCCAAAGTTCCAAAAATAATGATGTTACATGCAATTTAATTATTCACTGAGTAAAACATCCATAATGTAACAGCTGCTGCTTTAAATAGACTTCAGCTCTGGCCCTACAACTAAAATATTCATACCCCAAATGTGATTTACAATAGGTAAACCAAAGGTTAAAATAGCTCTCCATAAGACAGAGGCAATTCCCTTGATCTCTGATCTTTCATAACAATAGAACCATTTGTTTTTTTCAGTAGAATTTATCACCTTAATCTCTGCCAGGAACAACCCTATGAAATGCCCCCAGAGATAAATGCATGCCCACATACACTGGCAAGTGATTCAGTATGTTGCCCACCACACAAACAGGAGCAATCTGGGTTGATTCAATAGAAGGGCAGAGTGATATGGGAGTTTCACACAGGCTTGAAATGCAGGCTACTTTGTGGGATGTAACGTTTCACGGTGGTGCCATACTAACAGTGCCCAGACACATGCTCACACACACAACACTGATAAAGATCTGCCTCTCCTGAGCCTGGCTAAATGGAAGCCCGGGTCTCCAGTGTAAACACTACGCTCTAGACAAGCCTCTGTTTCCGGGGCTCCGTTCTGTAGGATGCTGACAACAGCATTTGGGGCCCTCACTTCAAAAACAGACACGCTTCTTCCTCCACCAGCACGGTGCTTGTGGGAATCAGCACAACACTGGTAGGGGTGTGGAAAAAAATACTCTTCCATCATGTCTGAAAAACACCATTCACAGACTTTGAGAGTGGTAAAACAATTAAGATGCAAAACAGAGAAACGTTTGATCAGTATTGTAACCGTATGGCAAAGTCCATACAGCCAGGGTTCAGCTGGCAGAGTAATGGCTAGACACTGTTGGTTTTTCCAGCATGCATAAGTGCTATTAAATGCTTCCAGATAAACAGGCAAACGAGTGTGTAACAGCCTGCTACTGAAATTCATTAGACAGAAACACTAGCAGATCAGCAATGTAACAGTTACAATGGAAAATAGATACCTTTTTAGTTAAAACTGGTACTGAAATCTACTGAGACATTTCTCTCTGTAGACAAATGAGTGATCACACCACTTGTGTGACTGAACAGCTCAGTACCTGGAAGCCATGTGGACAAAAAAAAAAAAAACAACCAGCCGTTCCCCCATCAGATACCTGATGTGACCTTCCAGCCACACGACAGTTTATAAACTTCCCCATGAACTGCAAAAAGTTCATGGACCTTGTCCTGTGGCACAGACGCCCCATTTGTCTGGAATGGAGTTTGTCTACTGATCACAATGGATTGCAACAGTTCCTTCCACTGCATTTATTTGAGCATCTGAGATGTATGCCTTCAACAATCATAACTAGCAGTGCTACAGAATACAAAGCACAGAGTACAAAACTAACTCAGATGAGTGCACTATATGCAGGGAAAATGAGTCTTCTTAGAGAAGTTCCACAATTGCATGTATCTAAAAACATGCAAAAGACATACATAAAGTATCATTTTAGAGACCTTATATTATTACTACCTAAAAATCATGCACATTAGGGGTTGACCGATATGGTTTTTTCATGGCAGATACGATAATGATTATCTGTGACAAAAAGAGGACGATAACCGATATTTCAGGCCGATATCTGAATGCTTTTGTCATGTTTTTTTTTTTTTCTCGGTGTGAAAAGAAATAGGCTGTGACAACATGGACTTAATTACAGACTCTCTTTACTTAGTCATATGTTTTCAGGCATACATCACCACTATGAAAGTTAAATAAAGAGCAAAAAGATCAAATGAAAATTCTTTCTCAAAGATAAAAATAAACTAAAAATTGTAATATTGACGTTTTGGGTAAATTTCTCTATGGTTATCTTATTTTGGCTATGCAACAGATGCCTATCGCTATTTCAAAAGCATTCAATTATCGAACGAACGATGGCAATCACTGCGTTAGAAATAAAGCGACTTGATGCATCATTTAGGCTGCATTTTCATCATAAAGTATGAAATATCAAACCTTAAAACTAGCTTGTGCATCCACGCTTTCTCTGAAGCTGCTAGGAGATTGTAGGAGCCCATTTGCTCATAAGTCATTTATGTGAAAAATGGACAACTCATACAAAAGTAAGGTGCCGTGTGGAAGGACTGTGATAAAGTTAGCGAAAACGCTGTGAAGTACAAACTGTGTGCTGCAATTTTTTTTATTTTAATATCTCGACTTCCATGATGATGATGAAGCCAAACTGAGAAACATCAAAGCGGCGAACGGATCTTTTCAGCTTTGTCGCGAGGTTCCGACATACAGTGCAACCGCAAGCGAGCTGAAGTTTAATTTCGTGAACGGTTGCTTAAATGACGACTGTAATTCAGAAGGGCTGTGCTTTACGGTAAATTTATTTGAATGTTTCATTTGAAGAATAAATATAATTACTATTTGTTACATGTGCAGTGTCAAACTGTTGCAACTTATAGCATAAGTGCACCAATTAGTCCTTATTACAAGTCCTTATTTCTTTTATATTCCAAGCTTGTTTTTTAGCTTAAGCGTAGACTACTTATACTGATTCAAAAAAGTCCAATTAGCCTCGATGCAATTTGGTATGGTATGAGCACAACGGCCATTTTACTGAATAGCCTACTTACCTTCCATCCTTGTTTCCAGCAGCTGAAAACGTATGATTTTCAAGGTCAGATAACATCTGTCTTGACGGAATTTTGTGGAAAGAATGTTAGCCAATAGCATTTTTTTTCAGACAGAGGAGATGCGTCGGGACAATACACGCAATGCTTTTAAAAGTTTTTTTTTAATCGGGAATTTCGATAAAAATATACAGATGACCGATAATCAAAAATTTGCAAATATCGGCCCCGATTATCTAACGACCAGATAATCAGTCAACCCCTAATGCACATTTTAAACAACCATTAGCTGTTTTTCAAATAAATTTAAAAACAAAAATAGAATGGAAAGGTTTAAATGAATACAGCCCTGGTGCACCAGATATCTGTGACCATAAACATGTTTCCCTGAAAGTCTCTGAGAAAAGGTTATGGCAGCGTCTTGGACCATGACAACAGCAACAGACACAAGCAGTGAGCTGCCTCACCATGGTTAGGTATGCCTTTCAGTCACGCATCGCCCTCGACCCCTTCCTGTGATTGGATTTCAATGAAAATGGGTTGATTCAATGGCTCCAGCTGCCCCATCAATAGGACACTGCTGTTACAGACCCAGATGACTGTGATTCAGCCAGGCCATTCACCCCCACCCCTCACCTCATCACCACAAGGAAGGAAAGGAAGCAGAAAAAAAATGCAGCTATGAGGGTAGAGGACAGGAGAGGAAAAAAGAAAATAATTAAAACACTTTAGCAGTCTTGTTTGAGTCTGGGATTTCCCATCACAGCACTAGCCATCACAAAATCCATGGCAATGGTTAGTTTTAACATTTTTCAGCTTTTTCTCTTCAGTGCTGACTTAAGCCACCATATATCTACACTGGATACGATCTTCACAGCGGAGCAGTGTAAAACATTTAGAGCTGAGGAGGAGCTGCAAAGACAAATGACTTCATATGAGATTCATTTCTATTAAGGATTGGGTATGCAGTAAATAGCCACAGCTTCCTGTCTGAAGGAAAAGTGAAAAGAAAAACTCTGTGTCCTGAAGATGGCTAGAGAAACATGGATGTTCGCGATTAATTCTCCAGAACATGTTCCTGGGATCACTACCATGGTAGATCAGTCTTCTGGGGGATAACCACAGAGACCGAGAAGATGCTGTCCTGGATTGCCAGTTATACTGAGACACACTCAGCAAAATGTACAGATAATGAATCACCAAGTTCTCTCAACAGTCAATCAAAATACCAACTGTTGTCTCCAGCTCTTCCAATCCCCCGGTTCTCTATGATCATCTTCTCTCAGATCTGCCTGTTAGCCAAGCTGCAGCTCTCCCCCACACACAATTCTGAGCTTCTACTGAGCCAGTATTCAAACTGTCAGCAACCAAACCAACATTCCTGCTTAGCTTTTGATAGACAAAAAAAACTTTCCATTAGAAATGAGGCTTCCCTTTCACTGAAAAACTTTAGTCACACAGTGAAGTGGGTATGTTAGTAAAATGTACACTACAACTGTGTAGTGTAACAAAATAAGATTCGAAAGCCACATATAAAATAGCAGCACTGCTAAGAATAGACTCTGTGAGTAAATGTGCCAATGATCAGGGTGGCAAGGGATCTGATGTTTAAAACACTTGAATAATACAAATGAATATGCTTTTCAACTTTGCAGGTAAAGAGGTCAAGAGATTTGTATAGACTTGAGCAAGCAGATTTTTCATACCTAAAAACATCTACCTCTTAACAAGACTGCACCCAATGTTGCATGGAGCATGCCTTTGAAAAATATACACACTTAAATGTAACAAAGCTCCTGAGTGCAGCACAAAAGTATTCACCAGATGAACATTTGATGCCTTGTGAAGTCATACTATGCTCAAAATCATAAGTATGCACGAAGTATGCTCAAAATCCAAAAGGTAAGAAAACCATGTCCAACCATCTATTAATGATTGTCAAATAGCCCAACTTGCAATACAAGAAATTAAGTAAAACTGAACATGACAACATTCAGATTATAAACTAACATTTGCATCAAAACAATTTCCCCCATTTCCTCTCTGGTTGTTGTTCACTTATGTTACTGCGCTCATAGATGTGCAACTTCAAAGTGAACCTGCAAATGTGAACAGGACAGTCTGATTACACACCAGTGCTTTCCTGTTTATAAGAACTTACAACAGCTATCATTACATTACGTTTGCACAGCAGTCTTATCCAGAGAACTTACAGGAGGTTCAATTTTTACACATTATTCATTTACATAGCTGCATATGTAGTGAATGTAAAATTTAAGAATATTGTCCAAATGTACAACAGCAGCACCCTACCCGGGAAGCAATCCTACAACCTGTGGCCTACAAGCACTGCTTGCTGCCTGCATCAAGTGAGCATCATACATCTCCACATTTATGAGTTTACTGCTATTATTCTGATGAAGCTTTCATGCTGTACCTGTGTTGACCTCTGAAAAGAGAATATTTTTCTAAGATTTGTAGTAAGTATTTTTAAGAAAATATGTATTTTCTTAATTATCTGCATACTCTGTGTGTTTTGGCCCAACTAAATTGCTGTTGCCAATTTCTTACAATACACAATCAGCTTAAGCTTATATTTCGTAAAATCATTATAACTCACCTTTTTAGTGGGACATGAATTCTATTTTTCAAGAAACAATAAAATTAATGTGTTGGGTAAATTAAGTTGCACCATTTCCAAATACCCTACTCTATGACACACCTATTGTAACTTAGAACCGTTTATTAAATCATGACGCAGGCTTTTAGGAAGAGCAGCACTGATACATCTAGAAACAAATAATGGATGCAGTCTATTGGAAGTCTGCTGTAAAACAATAAAAAGTACAGTGCAGCTAAATTAGTTCATGTATAAAATTAATCAACACTATGTCAGCCTGTGATGCAAACAAAGTAAACATGCAACAGAACAAAAGCCTAAATACTGCTAGGTGCACTATAATATAAATTCTGCAGACAGACATTAAGTTAACTTCAACCGTTTGTCTGCTATCTCATGTTATGTGACAGTTAGGACTGACACTGAACTGCCAGACTTATAGGTGCCACAGCCATGAAATTAAAGCAATACTGTACATTGGTAAAGTAAAAACTGCAAGGCAGGAGAGAACCTTTGATGAGCTGGTCTTAAGAACTGAGGACAGAAAAGTCACTGTCAAGAACAGATGAAATACTACACCATAAAATACCCCCCTGCCCCAATTCAGCTCCATATCCCAGGGTACAAGGATGGCCTGCAGCCATTCTGTTTTTAAAGCCGCACAGGTTAAATGACATTTGTCTGTTCAAGGGTCTTGTGAGAGACGAAGGCTATAAAACATTTACACCGCTTGAAAAACAGGAATTCAAGGACAGAAAGTACAGCAATTCCTGTTTATAAACAGACACAATTGCCTCTTTTCCACCAACGCGAACTAGGTGCTAGTTCTGGGCTGGTGCTAGTGCTGGTTCGGAGTTGGTTCAACTTGCAAACCTTCTAAGAGCCAGTTTGCTTTTCCACAGGCTAGAGAGCCACCATAGAGGCATGTCATTACGTCACTGTATACATTTATACGTTGTGAACGTTTATTTCATTAACAAGATACCATAATTTCATGAATGCTTTCACTCTTAAGGCATTTTGCACAGCAGTTTTCAATGACACATGTTCGTATGTAATCCTTTACTTTGACACTGACAATGTCACGTCACGATTAGTTCAAAGAGCTTAGCTGCGTAAGCTTACCAACAACGCGCTCATCTAACCTAAGTAAAATATTGCATTGTCACCGCCGGTTTTTTAATTAACGCTAAATAAAATGAGACAAGTTTTCAATGTCAGCTGTATGCTGTTATCAAGGCAAGCAAGCTAGCTAGGTAGCTAGCTGGCTACCTAGCAGGTTAAAGGGAACTTCAGGACCACTGATGTCCAAATTGTACCTAGCTAGCTAGCTGCATTACACGCAATGATATAAAACTTGCTACGTGATGTATATTCAGAAGAATATAATTGTTTGCAAAGTCCATGCACATTAACTAATTAAGAGATAGTCTCAGTTGTAGACAGAACTTGAGAATCGTAGCCAGATATACTTTAATTCCCGAGCACCCCTGTAGCTGACCAACAGCTAGCTAGCTAGCTAGCCATCAATGTTACGTTCATAACATTGATGTGAGAAATTAGTAGCTCGCTAAACAGCTAAGAAATACATAGCTGGCTGGCAACAAGGCGAAACATTTGAAAAATAAAACTTTTTCTTCTTTTTAGGCAGACTAGACGCTACACTAGCTCTGTTTTTTTTTTAATGGCAGTCACAAAGTTTTAGTTGGTCTTGTTGGTCACGATAATCCCGCCCCCAGCCCCTGACATAAGCGGTTCTTGGTTTTAAACCAGCAAAGTGTTGGTGCCGCTCTCGAACCAGTTTTCCTGGCCGAGAGCCGGTTCTTTGGTTGTCGAAATGCCAAGAACTGGTTCGAGATTAGACACCGGCTCCGAACCAGCCCTCGAACTGCCTTGGTGGAAAAGGGGCTAATGAGGCCTGTCAGTAGGGGCTGATGGATGTCTGCTAAATCCCTTTTTCCCCAAAACCAGCCTGAAACCTGCCCTCTGTTATCTCTACAAAACCAAAAATGGACACTGCACCACTCTGAATTTTTCCTTCCCATAAAAACAGTCATCAATTCAGTTGATTATTTTTGATAGCACCCACAGAAATATTTTGCCACAAATGCTGCCATTGCTTGGCCATAAAAAGGAACCATTTATGTATTTGTGGCTTCATATAGTGATGGGGAACCTTGTCTCCTGCAATGGTGTCATTACAGAATGAATCGTAGACATGAGGAAGTGGACATTAAATATAAGGAAAAGTGTTTCAATAAAACAGTTCTGCATTCTGCCTAACTATGTAATCTCATTAGGGCTTGATGGAAAGAACTAGTCTATTTAATGATGTTTCCCAATAAATTAGAGAGAAGATAGATTTGCCCATTGATTGACACTAATCTAAACAACACAAGACAATCCAATTAACCTGCATGGTTTCTACAGATACCCCATAAAAACATGCTGACAATTTTATCAAAAAGTACTATTCAAATGTGGAAGCTGTGTGTTGTTTTCTAGGAAACAAATTGTTTTTTTTTTTTCTTTCTCAATTTCTGATGATAGGTTCAGTGTCCATTCCAAATACTTCTATGTTTCAGCCATTTGGACTTCTAACCAACTGACAAGTATAGACGCCAAGTTATGAGCCAAAAGGAAACCTACAAATCTGGAAATGAGTTACAACAGGCAGAGACAAACAGTCTTAGCATTGTCTGTGACATACAACTGATGCCACAGATATTTATAGTACATCTTTAAAAGCAAGAAAGTGGTCAGGTTAAGGATTACCAAAGGTACAGTGTGCAAGTATAGACATATGTTTACTGGACATGTTTGGCCTATACACTCTTGGTCTTTTGATTTACTTAGAAACCTTCTGAATGAGCATTCAAATTGCAGCACAGCCAGTTTCCGATGTATCACTTATACATGTAAAAAGGATGAGGAATTTGTTTTGTCCAACAAGTGGTCAGCTCTCTTGAGGGCAAACTGCTTATTTTATTGAAAAATTTGATTGGCAATACCCATGAATTAAGGAATCACAGCCAGCCATGCTTTCACTGTCATGCTTTCATCAACCTGTTGCCACTACAACACATTATAACCCTACATAGCCAGTGATTTATGTTGGGGAACGGCAATTACAAATGTCCTGGTCACCTCTCTACTTAATCCTTGAATTATACAAAACATAACACATTGCGTTAGTAGTGATTCTAGAAATTATCTTTTTTTTTTCCTGACACAGTGAAACATCAGTTTCACAGCAATGAACTGGCACTGGCAAAAGTAGAGGCATGTGAGTATATTCCATGACTTTTCTTGCTTGATTTAGAGGCTGCCTTCCACCTTCATGAGGCACATGGACTACTGTACAATCAATCTCTCAGTGACAAGGCAGGGAAACAAAATCAAATGATATACTTGTATTTCACAGTAGCCCCAATATCCTGATCCAGAGCACAGACTGAGGCTCACTGAAGGCTTACTGATGTGATTCCATAAGTTGGCCTATGGTTAGTGAGCAAAAAAAAAGAATCAGATTGTCAAATGAGTAAAAGCACAAAATGAGTCTGTGAAATAAAAAAATAAATCTCTAAATAAGAATCCAAGCTGTTCAGCAACATGCAGGAATAAGCATAAGTTTGTACCTATTTAACTGTATTGCATGTATTTTAATTGAAATTGGAATGTTGACATCAAACAAGAATTATTAAGAATGAAAACTATCTGAAAATTAACAACATGAAATCCATTTGTAGTTCTCTAAATTGGCTGCTCTATGGATGGCTTTACTCAGTAGAATCACACCATCAGTTCAGGGTCCTTTGGAACAACCGTTTGGCTTATTTTAGGAAAAAAACATTTTGCACAATCAATAAATATGAGATACACAATTAAGAAGTAAAGACATCAATATAATAAATGACTGAAGTGGAAATTTTGGCAAACTGAAATTAGGGTTTTTAATGTAATAACAAAAACTTGCGTGACATACTGCAGTAAGAACTGTGGTGGTAAAGAGCATAAACATACAGAAGGAAAAAAAAAACTGAAACCAAAACATTACACAGTCAAGGTGGAATCATCTGGTGTTAAACCTTTCATACTTCATGGTGATGCTTTTGTATCAGCTTTGCAGAAGGGAGAGGATACAGTGAAAAGAAACAGTGGTGCACTGGTAATTTGACCATGCACACTAGAGTGGGCTTGCTGCACTCCCTGCACACTGACCTCAGCATAATGCGAGAAAAAGGGAGGATGTGGTGGCACCTTCTCACAGAGAAACTTCTCTCTTCTTGCTGAGTGTGTTCAAATGAGTACACAAAAGCAACTTCAGAACGAAGCCTGAGCACCAAGATGCTGAGGTTGTGGTGAAGACGAGCTACAGCATCTTGTCAGAGCTAGGTGAGGCTAAGCAACACCAGCAGCTAATGTGAAAACAACAGTGGCATGATGAGGCCCAGAGAGGACAGAGTAACAATCAGAATTTATGAAGGACCTGCATTATTGTCCACACTGGTTTTTTCTACTCTATTTCTTTCTACTACATCCAGGGCATTTCATCATATGGCAGGGTGGGGAGGGGAGAGGAAACAGAAAGGCCATGTCTGGAGCATCAGAAATCTCATCCCACAGAAAGGCCTAAAACAAGGCATCCAACAGGAAATGAGCTTTCCTAAATCAGACTCCAATCATAGGGCTCCTGAACCGTGACTTCTGCTGAACGTGTGGTCCTGCCCTTGTTTCATGCCCTAGAGTAAAATGCTGCAAGATGCTCTACTGCGGTGAAGTCAATTCATAAGCAAAACTGCTGCAAGAACTTACACATAGCAATATTATCTATGTTCCTTCTAATTTACCATCTGTGATAATGACTGTGACCACTGCAGTTTGTCTTGTACTGAGTTTATAACAGACTGGCCTAATCTTGCCATGTACACTACACTGCTTTTAGAAACAAATATACCTGAGATGGTAAATTATGTTCTTAAATGCAGAATTACAAATGGATGCATAAAAAGAATGTTTGGGTGTTAAACACTCGCCTTCTCATATTTTGAGAGATGCCCTTATCTATATTCTGCAAAAATGGAACACAACATATTTGAATGTAAAGCATTTTAGCACTGTGTACGTCAGACTATAATGCCACTGCACAGGCAGCATTGTTAACTAAGCGGTTTCAAATATAAAACCACGATTTAACTCACTGTTTTACTCATTTTTAAGTGGCATCGAATGTCATCGATGTCACTGTTGATTTTTAAAAGAAGCTATCCAGTGTGACAACCGATGTTTCAATCATAGGAGCTTTGCTAATTCCTATTTATTCCTTTGTGCTCTTCTGGTCTTAGAAATTTCAACAGTACACACAACAGAATGTCCAATTTTTCAGCTGCACCTCTTAGATTTGTCTGGCAGAGACTACTGTAAGACCTGAGAAGGTGACATCCAGACACTTAGCTAAATTGCACAAGTTTGTTTCTTAAAATATTTTACGTTAGATGGTATGGTAACCAACGCTAGTTACACTATCAACTGTTCATTCATGTTCTAAATGGATTTTTTCCACTTATTGTGTACCAATTCACTCAACATCATTTTGTGAGGTTTATTTTTAAATACAGTGAACTCTGTTGATAAGATTTACTAAAACTATTTTAGTTTTAAACTACTGATTTAGTGATATTAATAATGAAATCATTTTTAACTTGTTTGATATTTACAATCTAACGTAGCAAAAACTAAACATTAAATAGATAGTGAGCAACACACACAATAATTGTAATTTGGGTCATTACCCACCCATTTGATGTGAATCCAATTGTATTGCTAATTGCATGACTTGTTATGGCTGAAGCATTCAAGCAAACCTTAAAGTGCAGTTGCACTTTATTTATCTATTCTATTTTTCAACCATTTCCAAACCCACCATTGCTTCATATCTCAATAACAAACTCATAGCCCCTAACCCATGCAAAATAACAGTAGCAAATACAAATGCTGAGTAAAAGTGTGGGTTAAAAGTACATTTTTCATTGTCTAATGTAAACTTAGATACAATTCAATAAATTGAAGTCTATTCAATTACTAGGGGAAAAATTCTGCCACCAGTAGTGCAGCAGCATTTTGCCTGCACTACAACTGTACCATACACTTCTGCTTCTCAAAAAGAATGCTGCTTGGTGCTTCCATTTTATTTTGAATTATTTCCCTTAAGTCTGATAAAACTGAACAGCCAACTGTGCCACGAATAAACATCTCACAGAATATCCGGTTTGTCTATTTAATTTCTGTCTTTCTGTTTTGTTAACAGTAGCTGAAATTTCTGCCTATTATTTTGGCCCCCTGCAACAAGAAATAATCGCAAGAAGAAGGATACATTCTGTCCAGTCTTTCTTTAACAAACGATATTGCTCAATAGCAATGCTATCGATCAGTTATCAAGTTAAAATGTTAGCGCACACTCGTTCAACAGTCGTGTCAATTCAACGCACCACCAGGTCAAATCCAAGTGAAAGCTCTTCATCAGATTGGTGAATGATCTGATACTGCGTCAGAACAAACTTGTGACCAAAACATTTTGTAGCGACAAAACAAAACAAGAAACAATTTGTACTAATATATCAGCAACTGAAGAGAACAGTAAAAGATCACATGCCTATGAAATGCACCCTCAAAATGTTTCGAAGCAAGATCTGAGGGGATCCATAGTATTGCATCTTGCCAGTTAATGTTAAGACAGGCATTCTTTAACGCGTAAGCACCATCCTCTAAATCGATACACAAATAAGAATAAAATGTGACTGTGGCAAAGAGGAGATACTACCAAATACAGCATAAATTTAAAGACATAAACTAAAGGCTCACATTTGAGCTCACTGCTTCACCACATCAAAGCTTACACAAGGATAACTGCATTGAATTGCCCAGCTACAATCATCTTTTCACGTTGATTTTGGCATTTGCAAATATGCTCTGATGACATGTATTTTCCACAAAACAAAAGCATGATAGACGCAATACTATCCTTGCTATAAACAGACTGAGGACATCACCTTTAACAACAGACACGTTAGTAATAAAGCAGTTGTCAAGTTTCAATAAAAAATCTCAAAGACCAAAATAAAGTGCAGCTCTGCAAATCACGACTGAATATTAAGTACTACTAGATCATCAGCTAGCTAGTAAGCAAAACAAGACAAAGTAAGAACCATGCTTAGTCGGTTTAAGATAACCAACTAAGTACAAACTAGCTACCAACCAGTAAATACCACCATGGAAACTAGATAGGCATTTCTAGTTAGCTAGCTAGCTAAAAGTAGCTAACGTCAGATAGCTACCAAAAGTGAAGTAAACCAAGCTGTGAATAAAGCTAAAGTTACTTTAATGTAAGGAAGAAGGAATATAACTAAGCCAAAAAGTATTTGGCTTCCTAACAAACTGCTGAAGACCAGCGTCTCATACCAAATAAATACCAAGCTAACTGTTCAGCTACACTAACCTTAGCTGTGCATTTCCATGTACACAGAAATGAGCATGTTGGCTAGAAGCTATCGAAGCTATCTCCGTTACTCTCCAGCTACATATCCATTAGCTAGCTAGCGAACTACTGCTCTCCTCAAGCGATTTAGCGAGTTGACTAGCAAGTTTCAGCCACTCATGCCAAACTGGTTGGCCTGCTATCAACAATCACACATAAATGTGGGGCGATGCTATTTATGTCATGTAAATTAGCTATCTTTAAGACATAAAAACATACCTTCTGAAATCTGAAAGCGTCCGCTTGTTTATTTTGGGTACTCCTGTCCAAAACTTGGCTCTCCCATTTGAGGCCTTGCTGCTTAACGGACTGTCGTCCGGAAACATTCGACAAAAGCAGCACACATTGCATACACGCCAACAATATAGTCGCTAACCCTAATGGGCAGCTAGCGTGAGTAACCTGACCGAAAGAAAATCTTTAGAGATTCCCGCTGTTTGTGCTGCTTCCAAAAACGATTCCTTTCTTATAAGGCATACATAATAATTTGCAGTAAGTTCTTTATACCGACGGCTTGCCTGAAATTTCGTTATGTAATATAAGAGTTTCCTTAATCCCTTCCACCCGACTCCTTACGCACAGTCTCCAGACGGCCTTTGACTTCGACTTTGCTGTTTTACGGAAAGGCAATGAGCTTGTTTGAGACCCAGAAGGTGATAGGCTGCAGAATGTGGGTGGGTCCTACTTTGTATATATATGAAATAGACGCCATTGTGGCTCAAGAAGAGGAGCGTGGATAGCAGATCATAGAAGTCACTTTGAGCTCACATGGTAGAAGATGTAGAACAGTTTCACAGTCCTTTGCGATTTCCCTTTAGATACCCTTTCAAAGGAAATTGAGTATGTACCATGACTGTGGATAGGCTCGATTGTAGGCCGATATAGCATGGTAGTCTGCACAAGAATCGAAACTAAAGAAAACACATTCAGCGCGACGGCTTGTGATTCTGTTGTTGTCAGTAGTAAATGGTTACTACAGTTTTCTAAAGTGATACATTCCCCGTTGAATCTTGTTTTATGTTCAACTTCTTGTTTAGCAAAACAACATTCGTATTTCGTAAAGTAACGTTACACCGTCTTGTTTTCCCCGCAACGATACAACGTAGGCGCATTGGCATTACAATTTGAGGATTTAAGTCAGTGTTTCTCAACCCTGCTCCTCGCGGCACCCTGTCCTGCATATCTTCTATCTATCCTTGCTGCTTGATTAAATCAGGTGTGCTCAGCTAATAAAATGTGCCACTGGTGAGTTCAGTCAGGTAGGTAGAGCAAGGATAGATAGAAGATATGCAGGACAGGGTGCCGCGAGGAGCAGGATTGAGAAACGCTGATTTAAGTTGTCGTAGTGCATTGTGGTGTTTGTAGCCAGCTACGGTAAAGGCTGACATATCAGTTGGTCTTGCCGTTATTTATCAGTAGCAATAGCAAATAAATAAATTAAATATAATTACGATATAGAATTAAACGCGAAAACAGTCTAGCCAAGAGTCTAATTATGCTGACCAGCTTGCTAGTTAATACCATTAGCCCCACACAGCCACAGCCTGTAACTACTTAGGTCTAATTTAACTAAGAAATTTTACCAACCCTGCGTACATATCCACTGTCCACTGCTACTAGTTGTTTTCTGAACATCGGAAATATGTAAATCATTGCAGTTGCTTGAGAAGAGCATCCAGCCTATCGCGTAAAACCTTGCATATTTTGTTCTGCACGCATGACTGTTGATAAAATTGTTGTATGTTCTCTGAAAGCTGAATGACTGCTGTACGCGACATTGCATGCATCAAAATTGTATGAATATGTAAACCAATATAACCGATCGCGTGTTTGTGAAACATTGGTTATTAGAAAATGAACTGTCAGGTAGCTGGCCGAAGATTGAAAATATAGAATACACCTTTCATTCCTCTTTTTTGGTTCGTAAGTACAGTTTGTCGTACACAGAAAAGGTGAATGTGAGAAGTATCCCCATGATTATAAAATTATTTGTTGTTCGTTTGGGACTTTATCTTTGGGCACACTTTTGATTTATCTTTGGAAATACTGCTACCTGCTGGACACACTACGTATTTGGGACACTTTTTGAGTTACCTCTGGAAATACTGCTACCTGCTGGACTCAGTGTATATATGGTCACACGTTTCGAGTTACCTTTGAAAATACTGCTCCCTGCTGGTTATATTCATAAGTACACCTTCAAAAGAACATATTCATTGCATTTTATTTATCCACATAGAAACATAAACGCAATCATAGAATCACAACGGTATCCTCGAACTAAATACATGACGTCAAGTATAAATTGTTTATAAATAATTTGCTTATTAGAAAAGAGTGGTGTTCATCTTTCTTTATTTCCAGAAAGGCTCAACACATTGATTATATTTTGCATATAATTATTGTTTTAAGACTTTTGTGAGCTTCCACAAAGGTGCTGCAGCACTACTTGCTTTCTATTATTGTAGTTTAGATTAATTTATTATCGTTATTATGATTATTATTATTATTATTATTATTATTATTATTATTATTATTATTACTGGTAGTAGGAGTAGTGGCAGTATTTTGAAATTTGAATTGCATGGACTTGTGAAGCTAATGTGTCATGATATTCCCAAATCACATGGTTTGTCCACCTGTGACGGAGTGCCGTCACTACGGTTGAGTATGCGCTCTGACTGCTATACTAACGAGCCTGGCTCTTTGGTGTCGCGGTCAAAGTCGCATGTTTGGTACCCCGTAGACCCGGGTTCGAGGCCGGGTGGGGTGACTACTCTCACCCTTCGCTACACCACCATTTATGGTAATTTAATAACAGACGTCATAAATAAGTGATGATTTACTAAAGCATGTCAGTCTTACACACTGATATCTACCACGTTATAATACGAGAAATGAATATTAAGACTAATGCATGTAAATGTTCAGCAGAATAAATGCATGTGCTTATTTAGTCAAACAAGCTGTCTAGGTAAAGGTAAAAGTTTGCTGAGGACATCTGTTGTACTTTTCTGTACATTCACATAAGATATTTATCTTGCAACTGAATGGTTCATTGCATTGTCTCTGCCTCTGCATTGTTTTGCATTATACCGAAGTCTATACGTATGTTATTGTGTTATTTTAGGTGACACAAATAGTCTCAGTGCTTCATAGTCTGAGGAAAGAAACATGAAACTAATGAGGTATAATTTACACACAAATATCCATTTTCAACATTCATTACATATGGAAAATTTCTGAGTTGGGCAGTTTATGATGCATCAAAAAGCACAGTTCCTGTTGTACCTTAACTTCAGTGGATAAAGGAACTTAAGAGAAGCCATTAAGAAGGATTTATTCAGTGCATGTCATGTTGATACACATAATGTAACATTTCCTTACTCATTACCACTTTAATCATCTGCAAATGCGGGCAACTGTCATATTCAGTGGAGTCAAAAGAAGTCCAGTTTTAATGTGTTCTTAAATGAAAAGACAGTAGTTGTGTGGGCGCCTTTCTCATTGTCTCTCATTGTTTATTTGCTCAGCAAATGTCCTTACCCATTGTGATGTATACAGCATATATTGTATATTATTCATTTTTACACCTTGAAATTTACTGAAGTAATTTAGGTTAAGTATTTCAAGGGTATAACAGTAATCCTCTTCTGGTTGTGTCCAAAAAGCTGGAGTTAAGAAGAGATCTAGCATGTAGAGCCAAAAGGAATTTCACTGTAGTTTTCAGTTGCCTTTCAAAGATTGAAAGATTTATGTTTGCATTGTTGATGTAAAACAGCAAATGCTTGAGACAGGAGAGATGTGACTCCCTTTTTTGTGGGTTCCTTGTCAGAGGATAGGGTATGCTGCAGCAGGAGCAGCAGGTGCACTGGGAGACCATCTCATGCTGTTCATTACTGTCCCCCTCACAAGCCTGCTTGACCTCCTCAGCCCCAGCAGGGGGCAGTGGTTGCCATCATCTGAAGTAGTCCTTTAGAACACATGAGAAATACCTACCTGTACCCTGCAGCCATTGTCTTTAGTCTACGTATCCTATTGGCTGTATTCACAGTGAGACTTGAGCTGGTTATATCAATAGTTGTTGTCACAGTAGTACTTGTGTTGTATCTGGCTGGCAGTTTAATTGATGGTTCTAAGCTACTTTGTATGGCACATTGGATAGATTGGTCAATATTAACTATTTCCACAATCGAACATTTAAGGGCAATTGAAACAGTCTTGGCTTGGATTCGCAAAGGATCAAGATATCCCCATTCTATTAGGAAACAACAGTGTCTTGGGATGTTAGTTTATTGTGGTTTACTTATATGATATGCTTTTTTTTTTTTACAACAAATGTCTCTTTTGTCTGTTACTCAGGTAAAGAAGCAATGTCCACATTTAGTTAACCTTAACTGCCTCTGAGTGGACCAACATCCTGCAAGTACAACTGTAAAAGTAAAGAAAAACGCTAATTTAAAAATATTACAAAAGTTTTACAAATTAGAAAACAGGATGTTCCACAAATACTTTTGAAATGAAAAATGTTGTTGCCGTTTTAAACATACGTTTCACAGTAAAACTATTTTTTAAAGCAATAGTTATCAATATTGCTTCAAGTAAACATCTGTAAACATCTGATGTTAATAGCAATCGTAAACATTGTATGGAATGTGTAGTTAGGTGTGTATATAATATGTGCTTTTTGGTATTCAAAGAAAGATCATAGCAAGCTTTACATAAAATGTTTAAATGCAGACTAAATAATTACAAATTATCTATTACTTATAACTGAAACTGACCTTTAAACATGTTAGCATTTTAAATGAAGTGAATCCTTTACCTGAAAAAAATAAAAGGTTGAAAAATCACTTTTTTAAAATTTAATTTGTAGAAATGGTGGTAAACATTTTCTGAATAGAGCAGTTCACATAAAAAACCAAGAAAACAAGCAAATTTTACAATTACATACATGAACATACTTGTGAATATCCGCTGATACAATAAGAAACCTTGTTGAAATGTAATTCTCTTCATAAGGCAATCTGATTGAAGTGAGATCAGACAGTTCTTTGTGGTCTCACTTAATGAAGAGCACTATAGTAAATACGCTGATTCAAACAAAGTCACCAATGTAATTATGTTTTTATAAAATGTGTATACATTTTGGACACTGATCTCATGAGCCACTCATGAGAAGTGATTGAATACATTTGATGATATGATTAATGTAAATGCTACTGAATATCAAAATAAAGTAAAATAAAACAACAGGAGACAAAGTGCCAGCTTTTTAAGTTAATGTCTTCATCCCATCAATATGTCAGAGGCTGGACTAATGTGTAGTGTTGCTGGCTGTTTTGACAATATGTTTTATTTCTAAAAAAAATATTGACTGAACTTTCTTTTGCTTACTCTCCCTCCATGACATTAAAAGCAAATATTCAACACTTACATGAGTTTAAATTGTGCATTAAAAAACAAGTGAAAGGTAAAAGTATTAAACAATTCAGACATTTTAAGTCAGTTCATGCTGCCCGTAGAAAACATGTTGAAATAGCTTGCACATGTACAGTTATTAGCCATATTGTTATGCTTGTGGTCTGTATGCTATATCGGAAGGCTGTTAGGTCAACTGGAATGAAGTAATAGTAACATTAATAAAAAAGGAAAAAAGCAATAAATATCTTCAACAAAGGCTGCAACTTCTACCAAATGACTGACATCCACGATAAGGGTTTTTTTAATTCCGTCAATAAAAACACAAGAGCACTAAGTGCAGCTTGGGCTTACTTATTTGTTGCTGTTGGTTTAGCATCCTTGCATGCTTGTTGTTGAGCCCATTTAACTTTAATATATTTCTATCCATTCAATCCTTAACTAGCCTACCCCTTTGACATGAGGTCACCATCATTTTCCCACAAAATGACATCTTATCACCCACCCTTGTGAATGCACTGATGTGAACTAAGAACTCTTTACTGATCTTATTTGTATGGAGGCTGGGTAGTTTCCAATATTTATTTGATAAATAAGAAAAAATCTGCCTCAAAAATGTTCTCTTCTCCTCCAGCTTCATTTACACCTCTCCTGCCTCACCTCACATTTCTGCCTGCTCCCCCCATTTGTCTTTCAGTCTGACGTTTTCTCACACTGGCATGTAGTCCTTGCATTTTACAATTCAAGGCAGCTCACCATCAAGGCTGCTCAAAAGATAACTGCCAGATTAACATTGCATGTGCAGTTTTTAGGATTTGTAGTCACAATTTTGACTTAGCTTGTAAATGTGTATGACCCCTAAAGTGGAAAAAGTATAACTGACTCCAACAAAACCAATACTTTTACTCTTTTAGTATATAAACCAAATGCAAAAAAATGGCAACCCTGTTTTCTCTCTAACTGTCAACACAAGCCCCACACCAAATCCAGGGTCTTTTACAGACATTCCTCTCATCACTGTTTGACAGCATGCAGAACATTCCTTTCATAAGCAAAAAGATGGACACATTTTATGTCACAGTATTGCATGCTGATCTCCCATCAGAGCCTGAAAAAAGAGCTGAAGTTTCAAAAGTAACAAAAACAGTCATGACTTAGTCTGACATGATGACAGTGACCTTTACCAGTGCACACAGAGTGAAAATGCAGTCTTCATTGATAAGTAGCCCCAGGCATGTGGCGGTCACTTCAGCTCTGAATTCTGCTTCCTTCTGGTGTGGAGTAAGGAGAGGTCAGTCTTTTCCTGAGTGGGATGTGGTCTGTGTGGACAGTGGTGAGTGGGTTACACCTTTGTGTGGGAGTGTGCTGGTTGCCAGGTCTCCCTAGCGCGGGTCGTACATGTCAGCCAGTTTCTTGAAACGTGGTCCCCATTCATTGAGGTAGTCATAGTCTTGATCGCCATCAGAACTGCCTGAGGCGATGGAGCTCAAGCTGCCTGCCAGCGACCCATCACCCTCGTAATCATAGATAAGTGCTGTGTCATAGGGCGGCACGTTGGGATCATTGTCCGCAGCATCCAGGCCCTGGAGATGCACAAGGAAACACTGGTTTACACTCAGATTATCAAACTCAATGACTGTCTGTCCAATTCATCTGTTCAACTGTTTGTTCAACTGTCTTTTGTAATTACTACACCATAAGCATAGCCTCACCTACTCAAAATATCCACATTCAAAAGAGTGAAATCAACTCTCACATCATTTATGAAGTCCTCAATGTCAGTGGGATCCCCTGGAGGTTTTCGTGGGTAGGAGGGGGATGGGAGATTGTGGGGAGCATCTTTTCTGAGTGGCTGTTTTCCTCTGGGGAGGGTGGATATTGGAGGTGGGACCACCTCATTGGGGTTCCTCAGCTGTTCAATGTTGTATGCATTCTGAAAAGAGTTCAGTATGGTTAGTAATCAACATTATGGGGAATTAACCTCCACAGGTGTAAATCCCTAAAATCGTATAAACCATATGAAGGCAACTTGCAGCTAGTCCATAGATTTCACCAAATTATTATGAGCATATTTTACAAAATACTCGGAATATATTGTGTAAGCATGTTGTGTTTGTCACTCAAACTTTTCTCAAAAATAACCTGCTTGATATTTAACAAGCTGTTTGTTGGTTGACAGTGATGAGCACACCTTGACTTTATAAAATCATACTGTACCATACAGTTTATGTTAAACAATTAGTGTGTGCCTTCTTGTCCCTTGAATGTGTGAAGTAAAATTTCATGATTATGTCTTATTCAGTTCTGTAATATGATTGCGTCTTACCCAGTTTCTGAAAATGAGTAAAAAGGATTTACTGTAACCTGATGGGTATTAAGAGCACACGTGGTAATAGAAGCATTAGACATGCAAAGTATTGTATGGATTCTGTCCAGTATGTGCTCAAACCTCATCTTCCTCTCCTCCACCCTGTTCATCGTAGTTCAGGATGTTGTCACGAATGTCATCGTCTGACACCCCTCCTAAAAGCCCTCTTTTTGCAATATGAGGTCGTCTGCAGTTCCCTATTGCAACCACCAACAGCAGAAGTACTGAGGGAGGAAGAGACAAGAGACAAAAAATTCAACATAATCAGTACTGGTGTGTATAATCTCACTCCAACTGAATCAGCTTTCTCACTGTGAAACATATTTTAAATCTAAGCAAGAAAAACTTGCTGCACAGCAAATGATTATCTTATGATCTTATCAAAGATTATTCTGGTGATGAAAATCTGTCTGTTTCCATGTAGGCAAGGCGTGTGTGTGTATGTATGTGTGTGCACGCATGTGTGTGTGTGTGTGTGTCTGTGTGTGTGCGTACATGCATGCATGTGCACACATGCATGCATTTGTGCATGAGACAGTAAGGTTGACACTTACAAAGCAAGAGTACAAGGCTCCCAATGATGACTAGGAGGGCAGTGAAACTGAGCCCCACCCTGGTGCTGAGAAATGCTGCGGCTATACCCTTACATTCCCCAGCCATGTCACAGTGGCAAACAGTCACGTTAACAATGTGAAAGTTGGACAGTGTGGGTGTGCCAGCATCAGACACTAAGACTGGGAGGAAGTACAGGCCAGAGTTCACATCCGTCAGAGGCTGCAAAAGAGCATGTGTCCCTACAGTGAGAGAGAGAGAGAGAGAGAGAGAGAGAGAGAGAGAGAGAGAGAGAGAATCACACATATGTCATCAATCTCCCTGAAATGACTGAAATTACCTGCATACACCATTGGTGCACACATTTATGTTGCATTAGTGTCTTAGCATGTAGATGTTGATCTACATATAATACCTAGGTGTTTGTAGTATTTAGTAATTATTTATGTATAACTCCAACAATAAGCAAACAACAAACAGATGGCTTGAACACAGTCCGGTGCTGTCACCAATGTAATGCATGTCGGTACTGTGCATTCAATTTGAGATTTAAATTCAGATATACTCTTATGGAGCAGGTTCCATGCTGGGGACTCACCATTGACCTGGGAGATGGTCCAGTTGAGGGCTGCGTCTGAGTCAGGTGACAGTTGAAAGGTGAAGGGCTCGGCTTGCGGGCTCTGGTCTTGGTCTCTGGCACTCAGAATCAGACCAGGATTGACCACGTCAAGGCACACAGTCCCACTCAGAGGGAAGAGCTGTGGCGGGAAGTCATTGGTTTCCAGCAGAGTGATCTCTACTGTGGCTGTATTGGAAACACCGCCGTTGTCTGGGAGAAACACACCAATCAGGGAACACCAGTCAGCACCTCCAGGTTCCCACTCTGGCAGACCAACCAGACTCACTAATGACAAATCAAAAGCTTGGGTAACAGTGCAAAGATGGCTGAATATTCTTTCCAGGGTAAAGGTTTTTTGTGAAAAACTTAGTATGTATGATTTACTAGCCCAGCAAGCAGTGTCAGAGCACACAGAACAGCAAACCCCAAAATAGGTTAGAAATGGTTAATTTGCTACCTCTGTCATAGATTTCTGTCCCACAAACTGTAAATATAAATTACTGATACATTTCTCAAGCAATTGATCCAGTTTTCCATTGACATGAAAAAGCATTGAAAGAACCATTGATGAAAAAAGACAAAACAGTTTTAGGGTCAGTTCTAAGGAGGACAGAAATCTACTCTGAGTATAGAGTAGAGAATCAGACATTTGGGGGCAGGAGGTATGTGAGGGAAAATAAGAATTTAAATTTCTCACCTTTGTCTGTGACTTTAATCACAGCATAGTATATATTATTTTTAACATTGAGTGACTTCAGGTTGAACGCCTGTCTGGTTATGAGTACTCCAGTTTCAGGGTTTATTGAGAGCCACTTTTCAGGATCATACTCAATCTCATAACTGTTTAGAAAAGAACAAAATATTTGTTCAGTCAATGGGTATTAAACAGCATCAGCATACTACAAAATCATAAGTCCTAAATTCATAGTTACAGAACCCATTTGACACTTTTATTTCTTGTATATTTGTGTGTAAAGAAGGAGAGATGTTCTTCAGGCTAT
The DNA here is from genome assembly GCA_019176425.1 of Megalops atlanticus. Classification (NCBI taxonomy): domain Eukaryota; kingdom Metazoa; phylum Chordata; class Actinopteri; order Elopiformes; family Megalopidae; genus Megalops; species Megalops atlanticus. The sequence continues at coordinate 17,540,915 of CM032881.1, forward strand.
TTTGTCTCAAGATTATTGTTTAAGATAAGTTCTTTATACAATGTTTAGTGTTACATAATGTACATAAGTACTTGTTCATGTTTAAACAAGAGTAATGACAGGATATAGCCTGTGTCATACAAAATGTATTACATATACAGAGCAGAAGGAAAAGAAAGAGTGGGAAATCTGGTCATGGAATATGGTTCTTAGCAGTGCTCTGCAAACATAATCCAAAGGGGTGGACAGTTGCACCTGAGGTCTGAGTTGTCTGGGTCATAGGCAATATCTTGGGCTAAAACGGTGCCTGGCGCGATTGACTCCGGAACCTCCAACGATATTGGGTCAGATCTGAACCTTGGGGCCTCGTTTTCATTGGTAACCATGATGGTTACCGTGGCACTGCTGGCAGAGTCATGAGGTGCCTTGGAGCTGAGTGGAGCCTCATTCTCCACAGTCAGGATCAACTGGTGCTCCTTCTGAGACTCATAGTCTAGAGCCTGAACAAAATAAAACAGTTAATGTGAAAATGAAAAATAGTAAACAGATAATTTGAGATTATTCAGGACTCAACAACAAGAAACTGTTCATTTGATGGTGTACATTTAGAGATTGAGGAACATTGATCAATTAATATGAGTTTTACAGTTCAGAGACTGAACAGAAAACAGTCAATCTGAAACTTATATAACACAGATTCTTCTGAATTTTCTGGACTGTCATGCTTTGCTTTTATAAAAATGACCACCTATGCAACATGCTCCATACTTTAAAGTATTCAACATCAACCAAAACTGCAAGCCAAGTCTTGTTTACTTGATCAGTGTAGTACCAGAATCTGTCAGTAGATGGTGGAAAAGCCCTTCAGGTTGATTGCTGCAAGAATTACCCATTGGGTAATGTTTCAGGTTTCAGCATAAGTGCTGTATGTTAAAACAAATAAATCTCCATTTTGTGTCATTGCATCTTTCTCATGTCCTCATCCAGTGAAAAACATCTTACCGTCACCACCAATATAACACCCTCATTTGTACTTGGGTCTGTTCGGATTGCAAAGTGTCCACTCGGGTCCCCTTTGGCGATAGCATACTTGACTTTCCAATTTGCTGTGCCTGGCTCATCCTTGTCTGTTACACTGATTCTGCCAATCTCCTCCACTCTGTTTTCTACCGCTTTCATAGTGTACTGCAAACACAAATTGCAAAAAAGGATGCAACTCAGTGTTTTCAAAAGGCATGAAAAGAAACAGCATATAAACACAAATCTGGTTTTATTGTGCATCTTGATGTCACTTTTATGGTAAAATTTATTCTGGCATGATCTGCATTAGGGGAATATCCTGCAATAAAAATGGAAAGCAAGAAAGACCAGCTGTAAAGGATCAGATAACATATACACTGAACATCTGTGGTAGTCATTGGACTTACATAGTCTTTGGTGAATCGGGGCACATTGTTATTGATATCAGAGACATGTATGACAGCAGAGGCAACATCTGATAGTCCTTCCCCTGACATGTCCGCCACTTGCAGTGTCAGTCTGAAGGCCTTCACCACCTATGATGCATACAAGGGGGGCCACATTTAGCCATATATCAAGGGCGTGTGCAAAAGCTGATACAATGATCTAACAGCATTGTGACATGGTGGGTGGATATAAACCAAATTGTACAAAACATAACCTCTGTATTTCACCCTGAGCAAAAATAAAATATTACAGTTATCAAAAGATGATTTGATGGCAATTTTTAAAAATCTGTGTTGCTCTTCATCTTTATTGAAGTTGAAGAATCAAAAGAAAGAAGCTGTTAAATATTTTTCAATTACTTCAAAACAAGATATTCTGAAATTCCTTTGTGGGTACTTATAAATATCTCCACAGTATTGAATCATATTAACCCCATAAACAACTTGAAAGGCAATGGAAGTGTCACACAACTCCTGAAATGCATTTTGCTGTCTCTCTGTGGATGAAATAACCTCACTGTGCATGCTGGGGATTGAAGTCAAAGACTAGCCATGTTGGAGGGGTCACTGTCTGTTTTAGCCTGAATATTACAAAATTAAAAAAATATACATGGCTTAATGTTCAAAGATGCTTCAGTGGCTCATATTTGACTGATGTGTTGCAGAGGCATGTAAAGTCCAGTATCCATTCACTTCTAATTCACTGGAGAGAGAGAAATATACCATGCAGCATCAAATAGAATAAAAACTGAGAAATTAAATGTAGCATTCTGTGCCCTGCATTTATATAGCCACTAAATAGTAAAAAGAGTTTCCCTGCCAGGATGGTGCATGGATGGTGATTGATGGACTGAGGCACATAGCCCCACCCACCTCCCGATCTAGCCCCACGTCTCGGGTATAGATCATTCCTGTCTCATTGTTGATGCCAAACATGGTCTTGTTGATGCTGAAAGGCGGGATGCTCTCCTGGCTGATGATGGAATAGCTCAGGGCTGCGTTTTCTGTAGCCGGATCATCAGCATCAGTTGCTGAGACATTGGTGACAGCAGTACCTGAGAAGATCAGATTAAAATTACTGCTGAGGCCTTGTATGGAAGTGTTTGCAACCAGAAGTGGGACTCTGAGAAACACCTAAACCAGACCGCAAATGCAAGCACATTCATCTCTCTTTCTCTGAGTACAGGTAACAGGCAGCATGGCAGATGAGGAGCACATCAACGGGCTAAATTTAAAGCTTCCACGTCATTGCTTGGGAAAAGAGGTAAGACAGACAAGGCTGCCTTTTCCTTGCTCTGTGAAGGGTACAGCTCAAACATTCAGCACCTGTTGGTCTTCCACCACCTCACCTAGAACACAGAACTGCTGGTTCAAATCTTGACTGTGGGAGACTGCTGTGCCCCTACCTGGTATAGAGAATTCTGGGACAAAGCCGACAAATTCATCCTGTGTAAAGTCTGGCCTGTTGTCATTCTGATCCAACACCACAATCTCAATGGTGGACGGGTTCTCCAGTCGCTCTCCACTCGGTGATAGGGCAAAGGCTTTGAGCTAAGGAACATCAAAAAGCTACACTTAATGGTCTCACAGCATCACTTTGGATAGGATGACAACATCAAATTTGAGCACTTTCACTAGTTTGATATTTCCTCTGTTGTATGAGTTTTAATAACCCTTTCAGTTGAAATAAGATTTCACCTCTGCAGGTCATCAAGTGAAGGTACATGTACCTGAAGAATTTCATATAATTCAAAAGTTTCCAACAAACGTGATTGTTTGAAATTAACACTCAAAGCTCCTTCAGCAATGCCACCAATGTTGCCATATGGTTATTTGACTGAGTCTAATCTACAAATGCAATTTAATTAATCAGTTAATTAATTATATACAATCCCATGTCAAGGAAACAGTCCAAAGATACAGTAGATGACTGTGACATTTTTATATGGTAGAGGGAAAGCATAGGGCAGTCACTGTCTATTCTTTTGAGCTGTCCCCATTGTATTTACCTTGAAACTGCTGTATTTTTCTCTGTCGAGGGGCATCTTACTCTTGATCCATCCTGTGCGGTCCTCTATTTCAAAGAAGTCTTTTGGCTCCTGGTCCACCCCTGGTCCCTCCAACTTGTAGATGACCTCACTGGTGAAAACTTTATCCGATTTAATCTGGAAATAAGACAGTGTACGATGAGGAATTGTGTGAGGTACCACAGAAGAATGCAACTTTTCTTGAAGTATACAGGCACCTGGACTAGATATTCCGGGACATGCTTGCTGTTTTCGGAAACTCGGATAGGTGGGATGATCCAATCTCTTTTCACTCTGTTGTGGCCTGCACTACCTGTGCCACCTGCTGCCCGTCGCCATGGGTATAAAACAGATTGTTTTGGCTCCTCCTGCACCACCTTGGTGATGCAGCTGACCTGAAATACATCACACAACAGCAGAATATTTAATTAATTTGAGTTAAATAAAATATATTTTACTGTCAACAACATACTCGTCTCTCTACCATTATAACCTGGGGAAACAAAGCAATTGTATAGCCAATCATTGAGGGAAGATTACATGGCCATACTGAGAGAGAGCCAGTCTGGGGTTTTGACTAGAACTCTTTTTGGTTATGTTTTTAATAAACACATTGACTGAAGACCTTGGATTAAGTTCTCCCCCTCAAGATGACAACATTGTCAATATGCTAAAGCATTGTTTTTTCTACTTGGTTGAAAGTGATGAATGCATCCTACTAGCTCACCAACACAAATTCTTGCAGCAATCTGATTTTCCAAAGAAGCCTCATCTAAGTACTGACCAAGTCCAGCCAAACTTAGCTTTAGCCATGAGTCAGAAGGCTACAAGATGGCATGACTGCTAGCATACATGAAATACCTATGACCAAACCACATTTGTGTAGGGTCACATTAATCCACATCCTGAGACATTTACAGCACACACACAGCACACTTACTGCAGATAAAGAAGACACAGCTACAGCCTCAAAGTCCTAGATATAAGGTTTGACACAATGAAGGAGCTAAGCATGAGGCTCTCACACAGAAAAGAGAATGAAGAGGCACTACGGAGCCATCATCTACAATTGTTAAGCAATGTGTCTTTTGGATACCATGAATGATAATGAGATACTATGTAGTCCTAATATTAACATGCAGTTTATTCCACCACTGGGCAGCTAAAGCTGCTAAAGCAGAGGAACAATTTGATTTTGCAATGTTTACAACCCATTATGTCATGTTGTGTTGTAAATAGTTTTGAATCTCAAAATACCATTTTTTAACATAATATGAATTTATATGCCTGGATATTTAGTGAAGCCATAAGGCAGTGTGATCAATTACACAACAGTGCCTAACCTGGGAATTAAACCTGTAACTGCTGAATTATATCCTGAGCTCCTTAACCTCCTTATCTAATACTGTATTCCAATATTGGTTGATGTAGTGGAATAAATCATTAAGAATGTCTCACATATATAACCAAATAACTTTTTGTATTGTCATACGTTTACAATATATATTTGAATATCCACACACATAAACCATAGGGCTAACAGGTAAATTTAAAGAACACAAGTGCTAAAAACTCTCAGAGCATGAGTACTTCTTTGACACATTCAACAACCCAGCCCCTGCCCTAACCAAATAATTTTAACAATCAAATAAACAATCAACATTTTAAAACGATAGTCAGACAGATGTCAAATATAACTTTAATGCTATACCATTTTTTATTGCAACAGTGAGGGATTAAATATCTGGAGTCAGCCAGTCTGGTGGGGGCAGTTACTGCAGAGGTTTCCAACTAACAGCAGTGACCTGCCAGACCAACATTACACAGTTTTACTTCTTCCTGTGCCTACTCCTGTTGGATCAAATTTTCCCATCACTTCATGTGCTTGTAAACCTGCAAAAAGAATGGAATTGTAGCCATGGATAATTTTAGCTGCATGTTTCTGTGCCAGGCAGGGTGCAGCTGGCACCTCTGATCCTCACTCTGGTGGAATGGTGACCTCTTGCCCCGTCCCTAATGTGGAATCCACAGGCTGGCGTGGGCGATGAGGGCAGAGAGACTCAGTCTCGGGTTTCACACCCAGTTTCAGTGGAGTCCATCCCCTGAGCAGCTGTCAGACCAGGGAGCAGGCCCCCAGCTTTCCCACTCGGATCCCGGCTCCCACATACAAGCCCTCCTTTATGTGCCGCTCTGCACCTGACCTCCACACTGAGGAGCTGGGATCACTCAGCATATCTGCTTTCATGTGTTGTTCCACATACATACACTGAGGCTCTTTGTATTATATTCACACGCTTAAGAAACAACTCAGCACATGCTTTGGTTCACAGGCAAGCAATTAAGCACAAACTGTGAATCAAATAAACACAATCCTGAGTTAATGACACATGATCCATCTAAACAGAGGACACTAATTGGTCCTTTCAAGGATATTCACAGAAATGATGATTCACAGTAAGAAGTAATGATGAGTAAGCAGTAAGGCCTCGTGGTTTTGATATCCAACACCACTTGAGTCAATTACAGATTACAGACAACAGATAACTAATCATTTTATGACTGGATTATGATAAAGTGAAGTTATAAATTACAAGGATAAGTGCATCCATGTGCATCCATTCATAATCAGGTGATGGGCAAAGAGCACCTAATTGTATGTTCAATAACCAGACACATACAACTTTGTGACCCAAGTTAAATAGTTTAGTAATAACCAGAAGATCCTTAACGTATTCTGGAGACACTATTGTGTGTACAGCACTCAGCTGCCTACATCTTCACCTGTTCAATCACCTTGACTACAGCACCCCTATGCTCTGCAATCACCAGCAGCCAGTGCGTTGCAGGACCACCTTAAACAATGTGCTCATGAACAAAGTAGTACTTCTGTCTGCACTCGACGACTTGCACCACCCTCCCCAAAGATGTACACCCCAAGCTATTCACTATGGTCTACTGATTCTGGTTACCTTCATCAAACCAGCACAGATCTCTGAAACAGGGGTGGAAGGGACAGCACCTTGGTTCTGGGAACACTGTTGCAGTCCATTCCTCAGAGACCTTGGACACAACTCATGACTTTAACTGCACTTCCTTCCTTATGCATAACTGTCTTCCTGTTTTGTGTTGTATTGCCCTTCCTACTTCAAGTTATAGGTGAAGTGTTCTATCAGTTATTAAGCTGTATTACTAGTATAATTTTTTGCATCACTAATCATTGCAGCTGTTGGATCTCTTTCCAGCTCTTTGGATCTGTGGAAAGCACTTTCCCGGGCCTTGTGGTAGATTGAGCTATGCCTCTGTTCAGCTGATGAGGAATGCCAGGGATGACAGGCATGTGCAGCTGAGCTGGAGGACTAATCTTAGACTGCCATGGACTTGCATCAATGCTCAGTCGTCTCGTGCTCATCGCGAGAGATGTTAATGCCTAGATACCATGTCATACTGCAGCCCCTCCCACAATATGGCTCACTCTTTCAGAGAAAAATGTAGAATTGGGGTTGTTTGTGTTATTCAGTGACTAACTGCTTATTAAACTTTATCACAATCTTTATTATTATTAACGGCTCATTATTATAGGTGGCACCTATCAAACATTTTGTAATGTCTTCAGCAGTCCAGGAACCAAGCCACATCACAAGGGTGTCATCTTATCAATTAGCTGATGCACATGAAGGGCCTTTAACAATCAGGGTAACACCTGTCCCTTTGCTGCTTGACTAACTCACTGCTTTTCAGTGACATTTAAAGATTTGAACAGTCACACATCCTGATGGGTGGCCTAATCTTTCCCTTTTGTAACAGTAGGGAAGTGAAAGCTCTGAGATTAGGAAAAACACTCTTATTCTTATTTTAGATACTATTACAAATTCAGTATAATGAATTTTATAGTATACCAGCATTAAGAGTTGCTTATATTTTCTTCAACTCTTTCTAACCTAACCTTCCTTTGTTACACCACATTGTGGTGAGCAGAGAGAAGGGCAGTTACATCTAGATTTTGGGCTCAGTTTAGGTATGAATTAAATGATGGTACTAAGTTCAATAACCACAATGTTTCATATTTCACAAAGGTGATGATGGCAGATGAAGTTCAGCTCTGGTTAATGGCGCTTGCTCAACCCACGTGTGAAGATTTTATTGGAAGGGGTGAGTGTTTACGTTTAGAGGTGATAATTTGAAACGGTGCTGAAAATACTTGCCTGACCCAACACTATGAGAGAGAACCATGTCTGTAGACGCCGGCGGGGTGGGGAATGCCAGCAAAGGTCCCTTGCTCTCTGCCAGCTCTGAGCAAGATCTGTTCTTTTGCCAAACTAGACTCCCTGAATGAGATCTTGCACTTTGTGAATGAAACCCAGACTCTAAACCATCAATTATATATCTTGGAGATGGGTTTAAATTCATGGATGTGAGAGTATTGCTAATTTTCCAGGGCATGCCAACCCCTCACCCTCTACCCCAGCTCCTCTTCTCTACCATGTGGCAAAAACATGCTGTCCTTCCATGTACTAGGGTGACAGAGCCTTTGTAGCCTTTGTGCTCAGGAAAAGTCACTGTCGTGTTGTGATGAGGTTGCTGTCTCACAGCCTCATTTGCTTCACCCTGTGCTCCTATTTTTGGGCAGCCTCGCTCATGAGAGCAGATGTTTCTTCTTTGTGTCGGCAGCCCTAATGAGGAGATGAGAGCAGTCTCCACTTCTTGCATGTTGGAGAGAAAATAGCTCCAGCCAATTTGGTGAGGAATTTGATAAATGCTGAGGGGAGGAAACATTAGTTCCTTGAATTCTCGCTACCCCTCTCCCCCCAGAATTACTCTTTTAACGGGGGTTATTATAACATCCACATTTTGGTGCATTTTTCAATTGTGCAGCATTTATTATGCAGACAGAAATGTATACATCCAACCATCACCTAATATTTATTTATTTATTTATTTATTTATTTATTTATTTAATACTGCAGACAAATGGAAGCACTTGAACATTTTAAGTTTTGATGGCCAGCAGATTGAAAATATATTCCCCCATTAGCATCTAGGTATTTGGTATTTTGGTACAACATGTACATGTACTACCACATAAACAGATCTCTGTTAAAGGATAAGCATCTTTCTAAATAGATCACATTCTGTCTATATGTGTCATATGCATTGTGATTGGCTTATGTACGTGCTGCAATGTAATGCATTTCTCAGATGAGTTTCTTGCCAGACCACTCTGGAAAAAGAGGTTATGAACTTCAAGAGAATTCCTGGTTAAATAAAGGTTAAATAAAATAAAATAAAATGCTTTTTAGATTTGTTTGCCATTTTCAAAACCTGTTGTCAAAGCTGACAAGGACAGAAATGTATAGGCAAATGGAACATATATTACATTAAGCAAAACAGAAATGTTATGATTATAATTATGGAAAATAAAATTATTACTTTTAGAATACAATATTATAATTAGTCTTATTATAATTATATTTTTCATTTTTCATGTTAAACACTGATAAAAATCCATTTCTCAAAACCTTAAAAGGCAGGTAAAAAAAATCCAGATAAATGAATTAAATGTGTCTAAAATGGATGACACTAAAAACTTCTTGTCTTGTATTTCATGCCAGTTTTTTTTTTTTTGGTGTTAACATGAACGATGAAGATTGGAAGAGTGGGGCACACTATGAGCATTAGGACTCCAGCCATTTAGCCATACAATGCTGCCCACTAGTCAATGATACAACCCTTTGAGAATGTACTAAAGTATTGAACTTAAGTCCAGGACATACAAATCAGCAACTTTTTCTAACAAGCTACTCTGCCATTTCTTACCACTTAATGTGCATCTGTTGTGTGTCCTACTAGTTGGCTGCATACAGACACCTACATCCTCTCCATGGATCTCTGACTGCTTCTGGCCATGGCTATACAAGAAACAACTGATAGAAACCAGTTGCTTTTTTATTGCCACATTGTGTCATTTAATGATTATTTTTTTATTGACTTTCCTGAACCTCATCACTGAACATGAATTGGCAGTCTTTGCTGCCAGAAACTGATTTGCATCTTATCGGCATTCATAAGAGCACGCAGCAGTTCACTATTTATATATATGGATTTTTCACTGAAAATTAAAACATAAATACATAAATAAAAAGTAGAAGAAAATGGACAAACAGTGAAATTACGAAACAAATGTAGAACAATGATCTTCAGTTCACAGTTTACTATAAGCCAAATTACTCTCATAATTCAGCCAGAATAAGCTGGAGAAATACACATTAATCTGCAATTCCCTGTCTGGCATGAGTGATTGTTTCCAGTGAGGGAATGTCTGGTACAGAGTCAGCACCAAGTTTTCTGTGGTAGGATTTATCCCCGATTTCATGGTCTGGGAGAGTCTACCTCCTCATGCTTCGGCCGGGATTAGAGAGCAGGACAAACAGCACATGTTCCCATCTGGGAACAGCTGTCCACTATCATCCGCTCTATCAAAGGACCCATGCTCAGAATGAGCATACACTTCTGCTGGGCATGTGGACTTTCAGGAAAGATATCATACCCTCCGGGCTTCGTGCTCATGAAACCCTGATGTCCCTCCAGTATTCAGAAAAAAACATTGTGAGAGACACCTGTTGCATTTCAACATGAAATTCAGCTTTCACATCTCAGGGCCAGATTTACTCTGCATTGACAGTTACAGGGATAATTACAATCAAAAGCCGATGTAACTGGTTTGTATGTAACTTAACATGTGTATGGTGACCAGATCAATATCAATGAACAAGTCAAATGCCAAACGTCTCCAGTGTCCCTGAAGATCTATGATCCAAGTCATCATTACCAGCATGCAGTTACTTACTGTGGTATGCACGTGGTTCATGAGTGTTCTGATTTATTTTTATCCAACCTTTGCCTTGATGAATATACCTCTCTGCTCGTGGTTAATGTTAAACTGTGAATAACTGGACTTTCCTGCTGTACTTCAAACTCTTAAATAACTACTCTGATCAGCTGAAGGTCATAGCTGGGCCATAAGTATGATTTCATACATCTAACTTCCAATTCTACAAGACCCACAAAGTGGGAAAGGCTCAATATTAGAGGGAAGGCCGGTTAATTATAGTGAAGTTACTTCTTCTGCTTACTTGAAAATAGTTGTCTTTGATTAAATACAATGCGATATTAATCAAATAAATATATTTATATGCTGCCCAGGCCAATTTAATACCTTGAACCATTTGTTTAAAGCAGATCATTAATAATGATCAGATTTTCCCCAGACCTGCACAGAAAAAGCAGCTAAAGGCCATATCTTTCACTTTTAAATCTGAGTTGTATTACTGCAATAAACAGTGGGAGTAATTGATTGAATTTGCAATTATGCTCGCAAAATTCCTGTTTGTATTACCATCATTTACTTTAAGTGTAGTGATTATGTTGATGACAGCTGTGCACATGATCAAAATTTTTTCAAAACAATCATGGAATAAAAAGTCAGCAGGAGTCTAAAACATCCAAAGTATTTATCTGATTGTTACTTAAGAATACTTAATTGAATTAGTTTTAATTATGAAATCAGTTTTTATTTGAAACAGTTTTTCACATTGCGAGGTAAAACAGTGATAAGCTTTAATTATCTTCAAGGAAATTATATCATACAACACAAACAAATTTTACATATGAACCGAGAAACATTGTTTTATTAGTTTATGCACCATAATCACTATATGATTTATAGACTATGAGCCAAAAAGCATCACCTAATCACTGATCATCAGGGTGGAAATAAGGTAGTTTAGACTGCATTGTGATTGTGCCACAGACCTGTTAAAGACCACCACCAAACCAATTGCAGTGAACAGTGTAGCCACAGCAGTGGAGTTACTCAGCCCAGGTCTTGAGGGCCACAATAATCCAATGGATTTATCTCAGCCAACCATGTACTCTGAGTCATTTTGAATTAGATCTAGCTTCCCCCAATTATTTTCAACGACTTAAAAAGTGCAGGAGAATCTTAATTGTGTCCCTCCAAGACTACCTCAGTCAGTCCAGGAGTACGTTCACTGCGCTTTGGAATAAAAAGCATACAATGTAAGACATAAACACCACCTACCTGACAAACCATGGCCAACAACAAGCACACCCCTGCTTGCAACACAGCAGTCATCTTCGCCTTCTACTTCCGATTCTCTCACACCCTCCAAAATGTCCTGATAGAAGAGAACAAGATTCTTGTGGCAGAACTGTACGAGGGGCATGCAGAGTTCTTGGCAGGACGGTGGAAGGGAGCCGAATGTCTCGTGGACAGACCCCTCTCCCTCACCAGGATGTGTACTGGGCGGATGAGTGACAGCACATGTGCACTGGGGTGTATGGGAGGGCTGAAATCCAAGCCCCTGACACACATGCACACACAATGCTGTAGGCAGACAGAGCAAAGGAAAGAGGCACGGCAGCTGGTTCCAGGTCTGAGAGAGCCATTCTGAAGCATCCACTCCCTTTCAGAGAGTGCTTCCGTACATGACCCTCAAACCAACTGCTCTTTGTTCACTACCAAAAAGAAGGGAAGGAAGACAGGATTATTTTGTTTTGGGGACTCAGCCTGTGGAGCTGTTCTGTAATATCCCCTCTTCATTTTGACACACAATTTTTATTGATATACAGTGCTTGGGGGAGACGTTTTTTACTCAAGCCACAGAGAGGCAAGAGGCCCTTTCTCCACGCCCATCATTCTATGACCTGCTTCACCTCCACTAGCTCTGAACGTGTTCCCTGAGGTGAAAGGTTACTTTGGATGATGACCCAGGTTAACATGAATGATTCATGGATAAGTCTTCATCACCATTGTTTCCAGCACTGTTGTTGGTTTAACAATCCTGTTCCAGGTTTAATGACAGACCAGGGCTATACTGTACATTAGATTTCATGTAGTACTTAATAATGTATCAAATTGTAATACATTATTTTAATGTATTAAAATAATGTAATACATACAACTGATATCAGTCAAGGGACAGATTTCTCTTTTTTTGCATTGGAATTTCGTGATGCAAATGATTACTTGAATAACAATTCCACATGCAATACTTAAGAGCTTGTGTAGTATTTGACCTGTAAGTAGCACCAGTGTTGTTTCAGAGAAATTGTTAAATATTTTTTCATTGTGAATTAATTTCATCATCTGCCTGTTCAAAATGAATGACCTTAGATGCAGTTATTGTAAGTTATTGTAAGTACAGTTTTATTTAAAATGTGTTTTTTGTTTGTTTGTTTTAAAAACTGAATATGACAGACATCAACAAACAATTTATGGTTACATTATTATTATTATTATTATTATTATTATTATTATTATTATTATTTCAGAAATTGTCTACAGTCTAAATAATGTGATGTCCCCATTTTTCTATTCAGGTTTTTGTATTTTAGTTTCTACCTCATTAAGGTCAGATTTCCCACACATGTAGCTACAGTTTATAGGTTTTACTCTTTTAGCAACAGTCTTGAAAATATCTTAATTTAACAGTCTTTGAAAATCAGATCCATGACAGCTCCATGTTGTTTTTAATTTAATTTAATGCAGCACCTGGAAGGACAGTGAAAGGACGTTGTTGACAATGTTTAAAACTCATACTTTATGCTTGTACTAAAAACACTGCTCAAAGTACATAGTGTCAATGCATTTTCTGTCATAGCTTTTGTGTGAAAGCCATGTACCAGCAAGTTCATTCAAGTTATTTATATGAGTTGTGGCCATGCATATAGCTAGTGAGTGACCTGTTGACATACACACCACCCCTAAGCTCCTGTATCTGTATCAAAACTTCCACTTGGTCCAATCCCTATACTGTATTTATTGTATTACTGCTACATTTTCCACAGCATATTTCCTGTTCAATCAGGTGCCTCTGTTACATAACATTAATATGTGGAAATGTAAGGAAAGGAAATTCCACCATGTAAAACCTATGGAGAGCAAATCTATAATTGCATCATTTTAATCACAATTTGACTTTTGAATTGTAATGTGACACCACTTATTTCCACCCGTGTCAGTGATTGCAGACCATCGCCAGCCTCAAACGTCAGTGGTAAAATGTCGTTGCACAGCCTCTTTAATGTGATTGATGGCCAATCTAAATGAGATTCCAGATGAGACGGAAACAAAAAAGCGTGAAACCCTAACCGAGAGAGTAACAGATCTGTGTGTGTGCTGCACCATGGCTAAGTGAGGCTAAGTGAGTTATGGCAGTGAACTGGGTTCCCGTGGGCTGGGCCAGGACAGAGGAATGATTATGGCGGCGGAGTGGGATCCACCAGTCTGACTTGGAGGGATGAATGTGCAGCACCTGTTTCTGTCATGCTGTGGAACAGCTGGCATGGCCCAGCCCGACCCTTTGCCCCCGCAAACCCCACCACCGCACCCCTGCCAGGAACTCCAGGCCCTCATTCCACTACAAACCACATTCCCCAACTCTGGGCAGCACCCCCTCAGAGGAAGTTCCTCCCTGCCCGCTCTTAGTCATCACTAATCCTTTCTCATGCACACAGCCAACTGGTATACCTTTTTCAATGAATAAAGTGTATTTTCTGGCTATTGGTATACGTGCAAGCATTACAATCCCCTTCTTAAAATGTTGCAGACATGACAAATGAGAGAAGATCACACAGGGTAAGTATATAATTGGAAGTTATTGCAATGCCTGAGTTGACTCTAAAATTCTCAACACATCAAAATGGCCCAGGATTGGCCAGAACTGGCCATCCTTAGAAACTGATTGTCATGTTTTTCACAGCACAAGCCACACCATGACACACACAGGACCAGTCATGCTTTCCTGAAATGCAAACAGTGAGTCAGGGTTTTGCTTTCATCTTGACAATTGAGGAAAAAAATAATATTTACGTAAAGCATGTCCCAAACCTCACACTCTACAAACAACATTGGTAATGGAGACGTTCAGCAATGTATGTGTTTCTTGGGGTCTTTTTGAATTAAATGGTTTAATAGTATAATACAACAACAACAATAATATGTCAATACGCTCCTGCTTGTATTTAAGCTATCTTTAAGCACTGTAGATTTGGTTTGATTGCTCTTTAAACTATTGTGCAATTCAGTACATAAAATCAAAGGAAACAAATAAGTTAACATCCATTCAAGACCAACTGGGATGGTAACCTAGGTGGACTTCTGAAAGAACTGTCTGGTCACTCAATGCGGGCTCTGTCTGTTGTGGCCCTAAGCGTCTCTGACTGTTGACGAGCAAAGTGATCATAGACATTTGCATGAGCAATTACCTAAAACCTAAATTAAACCAAGCATTGATTTACTTTATATCACTTTTTGTAAAACATGACTTTCAAGAATCATTTTAACAGTATTTACACTCAAACCTGGAGACTATTTACTCCTTACATCATATGTGAACAATTAATTAAGTTTTGGCTGCATTTGGTCACCCGTAGTGGATGCTTATTTGTTTTCTGGTAAATTAGCATGTTCAATATATAAACTTCTGTCTGCTGAGTTCTCACTCCAATGATACAACACCAATGAAGTCTATAGCCAGCTAGCAAGTCATAGAAACATTAAAGTTGTGGTCATACCAGAGTATGTGTAGCCAATTTTCATCCATTTCAGATATGTGAAGTGTGTCAATTGACAATGTGTGCTCTATTTTGTCATTGTATTTGCATAAGCCTTCCACAGGTGTTTTAGGAAATACAGCTAATTAACAAATGTATCCACATGAAACAACACGGATTTAATAACAGGTGACAATGAAAACGCGTTTGAATAGATTAATGTACAGCATATGGAGTGGGTGCTTTAGTAAATTGTGCTGCAGTTAATTGAAATTGATTACAACTGATTTTTATTATTTTGTTCTCATCTAAATTTAATTATAGTGCTGTAGCTGAAATAGAAAGGTGGCATATTAATTTATTAATTCTTCATAGCTTTAGCATTTCACAGTATTAGCTTTTCAGTGTTACCTTGTGTCACAACAGCTTCGAAACTGTTTGCCTAAAACAAAGATGTGTCATGGATTTCAATGTCAGCCTTTTTACATAACTGGACTTCATTATTTTGGTATAACTACCCCTCCTGTATAACTAAGACACTAAGGCAACTGCTGCTTTCTTCCAGTTAGCCATATTTACCTTGTAATCACTTCACTTTTTCACTGAACACAATAATACTGAAGTGAAAGTACAACTGTCTAGTTATGAGACTTCATGAACCCCAGAGTGGGTGGTATAAGTCACAATTTACAGTGGAGCTTGGGTAATAACTTATAGATATCTGGGGTAAATCACTGTAAACATGTACATACTTGGGTGTGTATACTCTTCTCTTCCTCATCTCCATCTCAATCTTAATTTTCATTTGACAAGCTTTTCACAGCCATGCCTTAATTATATCTATTGTACATAATAATAATAATATCTTCATATGTACTATCTACAGGTAATGACTGTATTGTCATCTCATTTTGTCATTTTGTTATTTATCATTGTGTGTACATACAAATCAGACTATTTTTAAAGTATAACTGTTCAATTCATAGACAGTACTTAGTCCAGAATGGCATGTTGCTAGCAATTTTTCACTGCCAAAGTCACTTAAAGACACTTAATCAGATTTTCTTTAAATATTACTAAAAGCTCATTAAAGCCTATATATGGGCCACATTACCTTAAGTTATCCATAGAATTTGACACCGTCCTCAAAAGTTGCCATAAAACTGAATAAATGTAAATGAAAGCACAAAGTACAAAGACAAGTTCCAGCTAGGTGGATATTGACAATGAGACAAAACAATACAGTAATAGATACATGTAGAAAACATACACATATAACATATATAGCTTGTTAATGTAAAAACAAAAACAGTTATCCTCTTGCCAAATAACCTGAAAATCACAGCAAACTAGAAGCACAAAAATACTGGAGTAAACTGTATTTTGTCTGTCATGTTGCCCCTCCTCTCAAGGTGCATATCACTAAAATAGTGCTTTTGGGTAGTTAATTGGTCCTTCACTTGAAGCACCTCCTCAGTACAGTACACTATTTATTTATACTCCTGTGTAAATAGGAACAGAACATGCTGCAAAAGGAAAAGAACACAAATTGGATATTTAATAAAATGTTATGTTCTGCTTACACTTAATCTTAACATCTTAATTTTAGCATTGCACAGATTAATCATGTTATTCAAAAATAACTGATTTTATTCCAGAAAAAACACAACTATGACAATAACAACAAAAATGCCATCTGGGCCACTGCCTCTATGTTGATGTCAAGGGCAATACTGGGTTTGTATGATGCTTTGATGACCATACGAAGCTGCTCTTGTTGCACAACAACAACAACAACAACAACAATGATGATAATGATAATAATAATAATAATAATAATAATAATAATAATAATAATAAATGCTCTCCAGTGTGGATAGTCTGATTATTGTTAAGATGAGAACCAATACATTCATGTATAAAAATTAAATCCTCCTGTATTAAATCATATTCACCAGAAGATTTCTTATCCATTTTGACAATGCATTTCACTAATTAGACTGCTGACGATTCAACAACTTGCATTCTACCCGGATATAAACGAGTGTGTTGCTGCCTACTTTCCACTGTCTCCACCAGAGGACACTGTTTACTATATTATCACACAGCCCCTGCTCTTTAGTTCAGTCTATGCTTGGAAAACTGTCTCTTTTTTCAGGAACAATTAGAAAATTCATGAAAATTGGAAAAAAGGAAATCTGAAACTTTTCAAGTAGAAAATATTAAATATTACACAATTTTACACTTGCCTATGTATTTAGATTAGGAAAAATATTAATATCATGAAATAAAACACTTAAATTGTTTGAATGTCCATTTAAATACATTGAACATACATTAAGCATAGACTAAAAGCAAAAAGTTTCAAAGCTGTGCAAATAGGACAAACACCAGCATTGTTACAGTTGTCTACAACTATCATTAATATCAGGTGATTCATGGCTCTAAAATATACAGCTTTTCTACCATCCATTACTACGGTATTGCATCCAGCACCTCAGGTGACATGAGTCATGGATGAGTATTGTCCTTGTCCTAGGATGATGAGCAAAAACACACCAGAATCCTAGTACTGTGTCTGGTTCCTCCTCCTCCTTCCACTCTTCATCATCATCATTAATCCCAAGATCACACATCCTCCTTCCCCTGTGAGCCTGACAGCATTGCTGAACTGGACCTGCTGATGGTTTTGCAAAGACAGGACTGAATATAAGGCTCCAGGCTCTCAACAGTGCAGAGTGCCTCATTAAGGCATAAAGTCAGAAGGTGACAAGGAAAGTAGCACCCCTTTCAGGCAGAGGATGTGTCTGCCACAGATACTGCTAAAATTAAACACACACTCGCATTCACACATTAAGAGACAATTCTTCTCCTAATGTGAGTGTGCCTTTCCACTGGTTAAAAAACAATAACAACAACAACAAAATCATCTTTTCTACTTACCCAAACAAGCACACTATCAAATAAAAGAATCTTACATTCAAACAAAAACAGCAGTATAGTTTTAAGACTTACAGTTTATCCAAATGATAAACCAGCTTTCTAATGGACAAAACACCACTGTGATTATTGTAGAAATTATGTTAAAGAAAGTCTAGAAATTATATGATTTATATGAGAGGCCATTAACAGTGTGAACAACAAACAAAATACTCAAAATCTCAAAGGCTCTCTGCCATTTTAATTTAATGATATCAATAAACACAACACAGTAAAAAACACAACAGAAACATAATGTTCCATGTGATGCTATAGGTCATATATGGGCTGAGTTAGGTGGCACATCAAACTGAAGCTATCAAACAGAACCTCAGAACTAATCTCCTCCTCTATCCACAATGGAGATTCACGGGAAACTGTCATGGAACTATACACGGAGGGAATTTGTCATACTGGGAGGCTGTCATACTGACTCCATGGTCTGTGTCTCTGCAGCCTGGCCATAGTACAGTGAGTCAGACTCTGTTTGGGTTGACTATGGTGGCAAGTATTGGACCATAAGTTGAGTTCATATTAAAATGTAATACACACCAATTCAGGATGGCTGGACTGCATTGAGAACTCCTCTCATATTACTGTCTACTTCACTGCTTATTGTAACATTCTCTGATATCACATGGTGATAGTCACATTAGCAATAAGGCTCTGTGGGGTAGGGTCAGGCAGGCTGTAAAAATGGAATGGGGAGACCAAGGACGATGTGTATGTACATGTGAATGTGTGTATTGCTTGGGGGAAGGTAGAGGAGAATTGTGCAGCATTTAGAGCTGACAGTTGCCAGGGTGGTGAGTCTAATCTCTTCCATCAGCTGTCAGAGTGCGGGACATCAGGGCCTGCATGCACTGCACAGCTCTCGCTGTACCAGCAATGTCATCTTGTCAGCCTACATATGCTCGTCTGCCACGGGGACGCAGGCAGACTGTCTTTTCCCTATTGCTCAAGACCCGCTTGCACAGCCCCCTCTCACCCCTTTTCCCTAAGTTTTTCTATAATACTCTGTCACTTTTGCATCCTTACAGTTAACAAATAACAACAAAGTCAAGTATAGAATCATGGTGGCTGCAGCCTATACTAAGGGCATCAAAGACATTTAAATCCTCTTATGACAGAAGCCAGATGCATGGATTAAGTGCAGTAACAATTGCTTTTGATAGTCTTTGTTGAACATAAAGAACTACATTCGGAGCATTACTCAGTCCTCACCCATGAACAGCTCTTTGGTAAACACTAGGAGCAGGCTTTCAACACTTTAAATTGTAGTGTATTGTGGTGACATGTTTTTAGATGCATCCAGGATTTCGGTGATTTTTTATAGATACTTATTGTCGGTGGGAACCAGCCTAATTCTTCCCTACATGCATCATTTCTAGTTATTCTTTACACTCATAAGAACCTCCTACAAAATTTTGCACAGTGGGCTCCTTTTGTACATTGCATTTAGGGTGGGTTCTAGGTCAGTACAGATGAGAGTTAAGTGGTATGCTTTTCTCATATCTGAACATTTTTTTTTAGCAGTATCATTATTTTTGTCTTAGTTCTGGCAAGTTCTGGCAGTGCTGCTCCACCAGAGTCTGTCTTCTTTGCAGACCAGTAGAATTATGTCATCTGCAGGGAGCAGAAATTTGACTTCTGTTGCATGTAGAGTAGGGGCACAGGCTGAAATTTATATAAATACTGGAAAGCAGCTGGATCTGGCTGTAGACCCGATTTACATTGTGCATTGGTTTGCTGTATACATACACTTAATTATACCAAATACCTAGTTAATTAGGTAACCAATTACCCATATTAATTAGGGTATGTAGGGGGTAAATATGACCAGTAGTGCTATTTGGAAAAAAATACTCTTAGGACATTCTGTTTGTTAAGAAAGGTTAATGAACTTATGATCAGAGAACTACAGAATGCCTTTTCCAGATCACTGCCTATACAGTCTCAAATTTTCTAAACAGGGGATAGCAGTCCTTGGTTCCAGTTATAAGGTAAGAAGCCACATCTCTGTCCCAGGTTAAACATAACCATAGCTTACTGCACAGAAGTGAATGGGCCACAGGTTTTTCAGGGATTTAATGATTGGAATTTTGATGTTAACTCATGCGTTGAAATGTGGCTAATGTAACACAGCAAATGTAATGAATTCAGGTTATTGCCCTTAAGGGTATAGACATTTTCAGATTATATTTGTTCTAAATTTAAAATCTTTCTAACCAATTATTGTGGTTTTGATGTGCTTGATTCTTTGATTTCCCAGAACATTTTGTTTTTCTGAATTGATTCTTGCTTCAGTTAGTATTTTTCTTCTATTTTAGGGCACATTTGGATGTTACAGTAACATATGCATGGATCAGTATTTGAGGAATAACTCTAGGTTGCCTAGTGAATGTTTTGGAATTGATGATATCCCTTAATTTCCTTATATTTTTGAAGTCTATATCAAACTGTTCTTGTCTTTGTAAAATTTGAACAGCTTTGATTGCAGCTTTTGGAAAACTGGTCTTTAATGGCCAGTTTCAAGCTTTCTTTGTTAGATGGCCATGATGTGTTTGTGAAAGTCTGAATATAGTTAACACAACAGAAAAAGTTGTTTTTGTGAATTCCTCTATTCTTTTTGTGTTCTGGCTCCTCACCTGAGAGGGTCTTGTTCTTCGTATCAGCAAGGTCCTCATGTTAGCTAGGGCCTTCTGCTTGCTGTGACAAATATGACCAAGCAGGAGAATAATTGTCAGTTAAGTTTGTTGGAACCTGTACTGTTTGATGAAAACAGCAGCAACTGGATCCAGACATCCAGCTTCCCATCAAGGACCAGTTTTGCTGCTTATAATGATTAAAGTTAGAATAGTAGGAAGGAAATCTGGTCCTACACCAGCTCTTACTTAGTTTTGCTATAGCTACCCATACATATATGGGTATATATTTTTAGTTCAATCAGCAATCAATATGTTGAAAATATGTACCTTTCTGCCATTTTTGTATATTGCAATATGCTTCCGCTGTATGTTAATATATATTAAATTTATTTGCAATATATTATTGGGCTGAACAACATTTTTCTCAGTATATTAAAATATGTATCAGTTTCATATGGTTATGGGCTGTAAACTCAGTAGGAACAGTAATGGAGGCAAGCAGATATCATGTCTGCCACTCTTATCAGTTCCTTATAGTAACACTCTAAAGACTGTCATTACAAATAAGAGAATAAGTGTACAAACAAATATAATAACAAGTTTGTTTCACAAAATAAAATCCCTATAAACTATATAAAGTTGTTTCGAAGTTTGACAGATAACTGACAATAAGAATTTTGGCTATCTGTGCATAAAATGTGTCATTATTGTCATTATTTTTAGATTCAGTGTTGCATAAAAACTGCACAACAGCTGAAACTTGAATGTCTGAAGAAATTCTCAACCATGATTCAGTCAGGCATACAAAATTCTATCCTGACTGATCTGCCATTGCAAAACTCTTAATATCTGATGATTTTCTCACTGAGAGACTCAGGCTCCTTCAGAGTCCCCATGATCGGACCAGCGCTAGGTCACTGATTCTGGGTCTTTTTCAGCTCCCTGGGTGGGGTACCTCTCCAAATGATCATTTTCATTACTGATGGATCTATGCTCATTACAAATTCATTTTTTGGTCTCTAAATAATTAATATTCACTATGACTCACTGAAGTATCTTTCACAGCCAGCCTAATGCACACCCATGTACCCATGGCTAAAAGCATCCCTCCCAGAAACCTCTACTCACCGATACATGGCTGGTCCTTCAGGAAGCACTTTGACATGTTGAAACAACTTTCCTACAAACTCAAATTGAGTAGAGGCTGCCTCACTAAATATTTAAAAATGCATAAAAATAACAACAGGAAAATTATACATAGAAATCAGGCATGTCATTTACAAAAGGGATATAAAAGGGAGCTTTTTCAATACAAGCAACATGTAAAGATATTAACAGTGCATTTGGAAATCAGCAGATGCTGTTTTGTAGCACAGCATCTGCGCTTCTCTATGTATAGAATGCTCTCCTGTAGATTGTTTTTTCTCCTCCAATTGCCTCCACTCTGTTTTATCTCCCTCCGTGCGGTTTGAAAACAATAAAAGAAAAGCGATAAGTCTTGCTCAGCCACTAAATAGCTGTCTCGTTTCCCCCCAAGAGGTGGCTGCACACCACTGACTGGCCCATTTATCAGGAACACACTGTTGTTTGCAGTAGGCCTCAAACTTCCAGGAATAAAGATGATAAATACTGTATCCAGTTCTCTGTGTAAAAGGGAAAAGGGCAGAGAGAGCCCTGAGACTGCAGCTATAACCTCCTCAACACTGCATCTGCCACAGCCACTCTCAGCATCACTGTTCCATTAAAGACTATTTTTTCTTGTTATCTGTCTGCTGTTCACACAGAGAAGCTATATGCAGCTAGAGTGACAGAGGACTGGCTGTGCTGACAGATAGGATTCCACCTTCTCTGGAAAATGAAGAACTGAACTGAACTGAAACAATATAAACAGTCTAAAAGCGGTGAAGATTAAAACTGGTCAAACAGAGGCTGAATAAACGGCGGTCTTGTTTGAAGGGAGATCTCACTGCTGGTTTGAAGTAAACATGAGCCACACAGAGTGCCAAACAGAAAGGGAAAAAAATACAAAAACAATATTCGGTAGCCCTTGAATGTCTTTGATTCCCTGATGCCAGGCAAACAGTATGCCTCTATGCACCAGTAGACAATGGGAACAGGACAAGATGGACCAAGGGACAAGTTTCCGCTTGGACGCCCACTTGGAAGCCAGGCAGACGTGGCTGTTCTGCCTGAAGGCCCTTCCCAGACAGGCCACTGGGGTGAGCACCCAACCCTGACTCTAACGCTCTTTGGCAGGGAGACCGAAAGACAGATGTTCCCTGCCAGTGGCATGTTGGTGGAAGAGACTTCAGTTTATGTGTGTGCATATTTGACTATGTGTCTGAATGAAGGTGGGGGCTGGGGTGGTGATGGCAAAAGGAGTAATAAATCAAGTCAAATCAATTTGTACGCAGTCCTGCTGCAGCGTCATTATAAATCCTGTCACACGTCTACAGCATGCTGGCTACATAGATCGACAGTAGGCCATGGAGGAATATCAATTGTCCCACACACTTATGAATCGACTTGCAGTAAGATGTTTTATGGTTGATCGATAGGGGTTAGTGAAACAGTATGTTGGGGTGATATTCCTCTTTGTATTATGGTGCAGCCATCAGTATGCTTTGCAGATAAACACTGAAGCTACCTTGCATGTGCACACACACAGGTGCACAAACAAAGAAAAAGATCAGAGAGTTTTAGATATATGACATGGAATGATAAGCTGTAACTGGTCTGTGAAAAGGCTCAAAGCTGGAAGCATTTTTTATGATTTAGAGAAATGCATGACCTGAATGTATTTTCTCATGCTAATATTTTAATGCTGTAAATTCCATGGACATATAATTTTGTTAAAACTCAGTCAGGATATTGATTATTTCTTAGTAACTAACATTATTTATAAAGTGCTCAATTTGAACAAAAACTGGCATAGACAGGCATTACAGAGAATCATGACAAAGAAGTGCTATCCCACAGGGACATAGACATTATTTTCTGTAGATTTCTTACACATAGGAATACTGCTATGACATTGAACTTTTCAACAGCATGTACATTTTAAGATAATCCAGACATGAAAAATGTATTATTTAAAAAATCAACTGGCAGCTCTAAACAACTCCAGATGTATTTAGGCAAAATCATTATCATTGTTTAAGAGAAGTTAAAATGCATTACTGTCAATTTGGCAGCAATGTTTCTCTTTGTAGCTCACTATTGTCCTGAGTAAATCAAGCCCTGTGTCCCTTCAAAAAAAATTGTTTGTAATGTATGTTCACTTGGTAATTTCCACTTTGCTGTACCTGTCACACTAAGGGGTTTGTTGGTGTCATTCTTTCCCTGCTTGGTGTTGAGGACAGTGACATGTAGTGCACTTCCTGAAGTAGCTATAAGGGTTCTCACTTCCTGTGGCAGAGCACTAACAACAGCCCCACACTCTTCAGACCTGCAGCATAATGTTCCACATTCCTTGTCCCAGCTGCCATTTTAATGTGCAGATAAAATGGGTGCCATTGAATAATTAATACCCCAGGCCATTAATGAAGCATTAGAATGTGTTTTACCTCTTCATTGATTTTTTTTTTACTCCGTGGCCCATTCGGCACCAGCACTCACTAATGTGAAATATGGTTGGTCTTGTTTAAATGTCAGCTTTGTAATTACATGTACCTCACATGTGTGAAGATTGCATGGCCTCTGCATGTGATTTATGTTTGGACATACAGAAAAGCACAGCTTACACACTAACCTTCAGGCAAGTGTAGGCATAGCTTTGACATCTCTATTGAGAATCCATTCCTTTTCTCAGAACAGAGTCAAACCAGGCAGCTGCAATTTCATTCCAGCGCTTTATTTTTTTTTATTTATTTTTTTTTACCCTTTATGGAATTCTGTTTTGGAATCGCCAATTTTGTACGGGACCCGTCTCATTGCGATTGCCTCTGTAGTCATGTAGGAGCACTGAAGGGGTACCAATGCAATCCTCCAATACAATCACACACAAACAAAAGCTATTTTTCACACTAGTCATGTAGCACACTACAGTGGTGTGCTCAGTGGACGATAGACACTGCCCCAATGACCTGGGAGGGGGTTAGACAAGAAAGCCTTACCCTATTTATTCACCCCAATCCCCAGTGGAATTAATACAATTTGCTCTGTCAATGTAGGATCCCAGTCAATCTTGGCAAATGATATGGCCAGTTTTGGACCGATGCCATAGGGCTCAGCCTGTGCTCAAAGCAACGCTTTGATGACAGAGCCACTCTGGACCCCACTTTCTGAGGTTCATACCCCAAACAGAACAACTAGTTGAGGACCTCATGACAGGTCACGGAAGTTCATCAAAGTGAAAGAGTGGGGCACCACAGAAGGGCCCATCTGTCATACTCCATGCACATATACCTATTCAAAAAATCAGTCAATACAAGGTTGGATGGGAGTGTGTCCAGATCAATATTTGAATATTGATACATTCATTTGTGCAGAGAGAAAACTCCTCCATTAAGGACACCCCAGAGTAACTGCTGAGTAAGACAGGGATGAGAAGCAGGAGGAAAAGTGCAAAGAGAGAGCGATGCTCAGGGACTGTACACCCAGTCAGGAAATGAATACCTTCCATTACTCCAGAAAGCCACTGCACCTGCTGACTCACTGATTTAACACCAGATTAAAACTATATCTATTTATCAATGAACAATGATCCTCCCTACAGGCATCCTGAGCCATGCTATAATAAGATAAAAAAACACACAGAGTGGAAGTTGCACAAAGATTCTTTACAAAAATAAATGATAAATGTGTTTATCAGAGACTTCTCAATGATAATCTGCCTGGTAAAAAGGTGTCTTTAAGAAGATGATTTCATATATATACATATACATACACATATACATACACACATAAACACACACACATGTATAAAAATGTTCTGAAGCAACTAGCCTAGCCCACCTTCTTGAGAATGATGGCCAGGTGTTTTATAGTATTAGTGGCTCCAATCATCCATCAAAGGTATCGATCACGTTTCCAGCAGGTTTTATTAATGGTGTTGTCAGCTGCACAGCTCCAGGGTGCCTGTGCTTGTCCAGAATGATAGATCATTAGCTAGTCTGCCTGCTATTTATTCTCCTATGACCTTGTCTCTCCCATTGTTGAGTGCTCAGAGTTATGAGGGCAGGGACATGGTAATTTAATATTGATCAGTTTCTCAAAAGTTTCAAGCCAGATCTTCCGTCCATTAAAGGTAAGAACTACCAACCACCCTCCCACCCACTGACCCACACAGGTCTCCTTGGAGACATGTGCTTCAATTGGACTCACTTTAAAAGTGGAATTCCCCAGTCAAACAAGTAGAATTTTCACCTTTCGACTCAAATTCTACTCAAACTCACATAGCTCTCACAATTCCCGACATTTTCCACAAAACTTCAGCATCTACAGTCATGTGCTATAGCAATTTTCCTTGGTAACTGGAGTTTTTTTTCATTCCACCTCTTCTAACAAAGAATAGCCATCAAAAGTTTATATCAGAAATTGCACAGATGACACATTTTCAGAGTCATTATTAATATGTTAATATCAGTGTTTGTAATCATACAGTCAGGCTGCAGGCAGTATGAGGAGAGAGCCCTTGGCTGGAAAACGCCTGAGAAACAATGTAATGGTGTTTATTATCTTCAATTTTGTGTAACAATTTACGAATGCATATATTAAACAATTACTCATTGCTCCTTGGGCATTTCATGGAGCTTGGCATCTTGGCAATCAAAATTAATTTAATGTATCTTTAAATAAACAAATGCCTATTGAAATGAGCAAATCCACTTCTAAATTAATAACAAAATGCAATGAAGTAACACATACAGAAACAATTAATAGACATCAAAATAAACATTTCTTTCATTTAAATAATTTACTTCAGTGTACTTTTATATATCTATCTTGTGCTACTTTACAACTGCATCGGAAATGTGCAGTGAGTTTTTCAGGCCGGAGATTGTCATTTTTATTCATTTAAATGCATTTTTGTCTGGATTCAATTTATTAAGTTCTTGAACTTCTATTACACTATTTACATGCGTTTTGAATAAAATCTACTCCATACAGTATTTTTTATGACGCTGAACGCGGTATTGATCTGTTACTGAATGTTACATAATGGACTCTTTCAGCTGATGTGTTTTGAAAAAGACTAAATAAAAAGTAAAACAAAAAACCCTGAACTGAAAACCACACTACCTGCCATAGAGCATTCCCCACTTTTACCACACAAAGTCCTCCTGGAAATTCCATCATAAATAATTGGGATTGTCAGGATTCTTAGGACTTTCCCATAGGCAGAATATTACAAGCGGGGGTTACTTTACACATTAAGTATAGTACAAATATTCAGCATTCCAAAACTATCATGCAGTGCATGTCACAATGCTGAATATTTATGTTACACATGAGGTACAGTATAAATATTCAGTATTGTGACACACACTGCATGATAGTTTTGGAATGACAGTCACAGTCTTTGAACAGGTGTTTATGTAGCTGTTTATTTTATTTAAAGGCATGCAAGACAGTGTACACATTCAAAGAATACAATAAATCTACAACTGCCTCTCACAAGTTCACCTAATGAAATCAATACACACAAAAAGACAGCAAAACATGATGGGGAAAAAAATTCTTGCCTTCTCAGCCTTTGCTGCTTTTTTCACATTCATTCTCACTACCCAGCCTCTCTCTCATAAATCAGGATTTTATATCATATAAATGTTATTATATAATATAAAACATGAATGTCATACCAAAACAATTAAGGGTGTCATTTTTATAAATTTCATGAATGTGGAATATTGTCAAACTGAGACATCCTGTACCTTTAGACTATGTATGCAATGGAGTTATCAATTTCAAACAGTGAAATTTTGACAGTGCAGCACAGGCCATTTAAATTATTAAATCAACACCACTAATTTCACTTCAATGTTGAATGAGATGGTATTAGAATTCACAGCTTCTCTCCTTCTCTTCTTGCCTGTAAGACAGCATACTAGCCGCAGTGGGCATGGAAACAAGCTCAGCCAAAGACAGCGAACCTCCCCTTCTCCCTTGTCTCTCCCCGGTGGCCCCCCAGGGCCCCTGGGGCCCAATAAGCAGCCTTCGCAGTCGGCCTCCTCCTCCTCCACACTCCAGTGAGCGGCCAGCTGGGGTCCCATGGTGCCTCGCTGAGGCCGCACACACTCCATCATCCTGGAGACACCCCCCACCTCACTCCCCCTCCTCCCGCCCTGCCTCGGCCGGAGCAGTGCGCCCATCCACCGCTGCCACTGCAATCCTCCCCGCACATCCATCCTGCTCTGCCAGCCCTGAGATCGATAGCCCTGCTCTCTTAATCAGGTCTCTTGTGGTCGTGGGCAGAGGAGGGAGGGGGCCGCACTTACACGCTCTCTCTCTCTTGCTCACACCGCTGCGCCCGTTCCCCCTCTTTATTTACCTCTCTGGCTTCATCCGTCTCCCTCTCCCTCTTCTTATTTCCTCTGGCTCCACTGTGGAGACTCAGGGAGTCTCAGTCCCGGGTCGCACTGAGCGCCGCCACTGGCTCCGTGCCCACTGCTAGTTCAGGCTGGCGCAGGGAGTAATTGCAGTGATTTATGGCTGTGAAACACCGCCGTGTTAGAAGTTAATTTACACAGGATAACTCGTAATGTAGCAAACACAGAGGCAGCATCCCTCACCTGCATTTTCTTCCATTTTAATTAGTCAAATGGTGGCACAGGGTTTGTAGTGCTCTTCTGGTCCTGAGAGGGGGCCTTCACTCTGGGTTCTGCAGGGGCCCTGCTAGGCTGTCCTGCTCGTATCCACCACAGGCCCCCTGGCACCAGACCCTAGGGTCCACCTCCCTCATGGAGGCACGGCCGCCCTTTGCGGCCTAGCTTCTCTCCAGAACTCTGCTGCTGCCTGGACCGCAGGCCAACCAATGAAGCCTGTGTTTTGACAGGACTAGCTGTGGGTAATCCTTCTCTTCTAGGGGTTTTTTCAAACTGTCAAAATGACATATACACTCAAGCTCACACGGGGTGGCTTATCACATCCATGGACTAGAATAATACTTACTCTAACTTCAATGAGTCCAGCCTGGTAGAGGCAGAACTGAGAGCAGCTCTAAGAGAGAGGCTGTTCTTGCATGTGAAATGTTTGTATAGTTCAACATTTCAAGTATTGAGTGGGTGTGTACGAGTGTGTATATACACATTTATTTTAATCAGTAAATCTAAAATGCATCAAACTTAGTTATTGATTAATTGAGAAACATTTGTGGTATGCAATTATCAATGAAATTGCACATCACATTATGAAACATTGCACTATAAATGGAATATCAGTCATAATTTTGGCTTGTATTTCATGAACTGTATACCTGTCAATAAACACGTTCCTGGATTTGAAAGATAACCTTACATCAAGGCAATGCCATTTACAGCTGTTTGTGACTTTCTGTTTAGAAATCTATATCCTTGTGACACCTGGGGGCAACAGAAATCTAGTCACACAAAAGAAATGGGCAAACTAAATAAAATCAGACACAAAAGTGGAAGAAACCTGAGAAGGCAATAGGAGATGACCTGAATGTGACCTACATGTGTGAGCGGATGGAAGATGGCAGGCCTAGCAAGGTGACAGAATGATGGCTCTCCGCTGATGCGCACTTCTGACACTTTATGCTGGACCGAGGTCCCGTCACCAGTTTGGGAGGTAGCCCTGAGAGACTGAGCAGTGGCCCCTAAAAAGAGGTCTGCTGTGGCCCTAGACCCTTGCTGGTGGAACACCTCCCCAGGCAATAATGTGTGGAGTGCCTGCTGCGCTATATCTCTTTGTCTGTGACTGCTCAATTCCCATGGCACCACCTATTTCAACATTTAGCCTCTTGTTTCTTTCTTCCAACCTGTGGTTTGGTTACCCCTCACCCCTAATAGTTCTGGTGAGGGGTGCAGTCTCGCTCACTTAGGGATGCGTGCAGGCATCTGAGCTACGGCCAGGAGGCCTGACGCCTCAAACCTGGGTGTGCACAGCCACAGAGGTCTCATTCTAACGGAGATACAACAGGGGTGGACAGGAAAGACCCCTGCTACTACAACAAGACTGACTCTGTGGCTTTCTAATTAATAACTCCTGTGGTAGGAGAGGACCATTCTCCACCGTAGGCTGTGCCCCTTGACGCACCTTGCCCACCTCATAGCCCCACCTTTCTCCAAAAGCACATGCCTGCGATCACCGGAGGCTCCAACCCAGGACAAACACAGTCCAGAGAAGAGGAGCATGAATCATACCAGTTTCTCCATTTTACCACCTACAGCAACACCACTGAAGAAAGCATACACACAAAGGTGCCATAACATTGTCGTCTTCATCATCATCATCATATTATTACTATATTGAATAATAATTACAAAAATCCCATGGAAATCAATTGTTTGGACAGCATAGACAATGTGCAAGCAGCTTGATCAGGTTTTAAAAGTAGAGTGGAGAGTAAAAGTGAATGGGGCTGTGTCGGGTGGTTTTAAACCCGTCTTCAACCTCTAAGGAAGCTTCTTTTTTCCACACACCCTCTACAGGTCTTGTGATGCAGTCATTTCTGTGGCACTGCAGACATGATAGACGCTGCCACCCTTTTGTCTGCTGTAGGGTAGCATTGCCTTTTCCTAATTCATTTCCTTCCTTCACTTGTACAAATCCCTACAGCAGTGGCCAGGAAGTGACAGGTGACAGTTGGCATCCTTAGCTGGGGAAGAATTGTTTCAGGAGGTCTTTCTTGTTGACTTTCCCCATCTGGTTGCGGGGCATCTTGTCCACCAGGACCAGGCCAGTGGGGATGGAGTACGATGCCATTCGCTCTCTGAAAAACATGACAGACACAGCTTTGTGACGACAGTGATACACAAACACACACGAAAGTGAGCAAAATTGTGCTATCGCTGCTGGGCAGAGATAAGTAAAAGCTGTTCTATGGCTCTGGAGTGCATCTCAATTATATTTCAAAAATGCCTCAAGACATTTTCTCATATTTGATGAGCACAAAACAACAACACAATAAAAACAACAAAAAACAGAAGGCTATGTTAATTAAACGTTTTCGATTTTAAAACACTGAACGCATGATTGCTATAGTAAGTCTTTGTGCCTGCAGCCTTTTTAATTTTTTAGAGTTGTCAGTAAAGACTTTCTACATACTAAATTGTATGCTTCTCTCTCAATTTACGCAAAATCGACTATGAGACTTGCCTTTCTGTCTTCATCTGTACACACACACACACACACGATGTCTCCATATATATTTATGTATACACACACCACACACACACACACACACACACACACTCACAGACTTCTGTTTCTTTTGCTATGCACATCCAGCTGCCCCAGTGAGAGGCATTCAAGTCTTGTCTGATACAGATTCAGAGTGACAGCTGCAGCCAGGGCACTGAGGAGTGAGCATCTATTGGCCTGCTCATCTTTCTCCTTCACCCTGCTCCCTCACCCCACATCCTGGGGTTATGCCAAGGGTGAGGTGGTAGACTGCCTGACTTTAATCCACCATTTGGGACCAGTAGGGCACAGGACTAGTGTCCATAGGCTCTGAGCCATATGGAGCTCCATACGTGGCTACCTGCTGTCAGTCAGCAGCCTCAACAGCCAGGAAGGAGGAGGACAGGGATAGAAAAAGAGAGTGGGGGGCTGAGAGAGGGAGGGGGAGAAATAAAGTTTTAGAGAGGGAGTGTTAGAGAGACAGAAAAAAAGAACATTAAAAGAGTGTGAAACAAAAGGAAGGTGAGACAAAAAGAGAGCAACAGAAAAGTGTGTGTGTGTGTGAGAGAGAGAGAGAGAGAGAGAGAGAGAGAGAGAGAGAGAGAGATAGTCCTTTGCCATCTCACTGAAAGGATGAGGTGTGCAAATGTTGGGGACAAAACAAACACAAGTGATGTTTAAAACCAGAACCTACAGCAGCACAGGCAGGCACGCCAGTGTTATGCCTACTGTGTTCAGAGGACTGAGTAACAGTAGGGAGGTCTGCTTCATAGCCCTTCTGTCCCTCTTCACCCCTTTCTAGTATAGCTGACACTTAAATATTGAAATCAATCTACTTGTGCACTGTCTGGACTCCAGTCACTAGGGGGCAACATTATACTTTCACGGCGGTGTACTCTCACCTGGCCCAGTTCTTCAACTCCTGCAGCGTCAGATTCTTCCCTTGCTTTAGCTGCACCACAGCAGTCACTTTCTGTCCCCAAACAGCATCACGAGCACCAATCACAGCCACATCTGAGGGCAGGGCACAACAGCAAGGGATGAATACAAAGAAGTCAGAGGAAAATCCACAGACTACAATGCATTCACAAGTGTTCCTGAACACTTTAATTCTGTGGATTTTTAGGGACACCCATAACAATTCTGGGGACCAAAACTTCATAAAGTAATGGAAGCATTAAATACATGCCCATCATTTCACATCAGTTGACCTGCTCATACAACAAAAGTGCTCAGTCATTTACCTACAATATCTGGGTGGGCCAGCAGATGTCTCTCTACCTCAAGAGCGCTTATCTTGTAGCCACCGCTCTTAATGATGTCCACCGACGTGTGCCCCATGATCCAGTACACCCCATCCTTGTAAACTGCCGTATCTCCTACAGGACATTGGAGAGACAGCAAATCAGGCACAGACATGGCATAAAGAACTTTTAGTGAAAGTGTCAAGGACTTAGTCAGATTAACTACTCTCTTTCTCTCTCACTCTCTCTTGCAATATTTCTCTCACACATATAAACACACACACACACACACACACACACACACACACACACACACACACACACTCTCACAGTCAACCCTAAGACTCTTGAGTCTCCTATGGAAGTCTATAAAATTGAGCAGCTGCCATTGCCTTGCGGTGACACTAAGCCACACAATCAACAAATTGACTAGGAAGTAAGTCTCATAAAATCAAACCAGTACAGACCTCCCTAGTATTTATCTTTCAGTGGATGAATGGCAATATTCAGGTGGTTTTCTGGAGTCACAAAGGCGTGTGGCATCATGGATTATGATACATTCTCTTCTCATTTCTAATAATAGCCAGTATTGAAATATTGCCTTTATATTCTGGCTAAATTGCTAGGAGCTGCTCAGATGGAGTTCCCCTTAATTACTTTTGTCACACACTGATCAGTAGTACAGCACCCAGCTCCTCATACATGCACACACGCATACTCACACACGTGTGCGCACACACATACACAGACACAGACACACACACACACACAAAACCACTGGACTGTAGACCCATGTGTGAGCAGCTGTCAGAAAGTGAGATTCAAGGTGAAGTGGTGAGATGGGTTCAGGGCATAGGGTATGTGGGCTGATGGAAGTGCTGGCTCTGTGTGGGAGCTGGTTATTGAGTGTGGGGCGAGAGAGGTTAAGCACGTGCTGTGGGGTGGCCAATCATGACTGATGTGACCGGAGAAAGACGTGTGGCAGCTGGCCCGCACTAACATGCCCACCCAGCTCTGCTCTCCTGCTGACATCATTAAGGACACACCATGTGCCAGCAAGGACAACACACCAGCCACCTGCAATCACTGAAACCTCCTGCAGACTAACATGCAGGAAAAACCTGATATACTCATGCATCAATGATTCAATTATCAGGAGGGGGAAAAATAAATACAAATATGCAGTTCAACCTCAACATAGTAACAAGATAACAAAAAACCTATGGTCAGTGAATGTAATCCACACATTCATCCCACCAAGAAAATAAAGTCAGTGCCTTTGAAAACAAACCCAGCCCAATTGTAGATGTAGCATCTTACAATCCATCCTATTTATTATACTCCCAGTGATTTCATCGTTCTCTTCCTCCATCCATCCCTCTCACTCTCTCCTTTCCCACAGCCGCCTCTCCATCCTTTCCTCCATCTTTACCTGCACTCCTGCTCCTTCTCCTTCTCCAGTCTCCCTCCCTCCCTCAGTCTGCCAAGGAGCACGGCGTCAATAGAGGGCCCATCTGCTCCCATACATCACGCACTTCATTTCAGTTTATTAGCTGGGATAAATCATAAATATTTCATTATACATCACGGGCGGCTGTCGCAGGGCCTGCGCAATTTATCACTACTGCCCTCTCTCACAGCTCTGCAGCCGAGCAATAAGCTTTCCAGTCTATTAAACAAGATTGATACAGTGTGTAAATTTAGATATTGGGAATTTCTTCACAGACCACTGCACTGCACTGATGGGCTAGGGTAATTGCTGGGGGGCATTAGAGCTGAGAAACTGGACGGGTGTTGGCAACAGTAATAGTGTATTTATGCTTTCACCTCCCTAAAACCAAAATCTATACAATAATCTATTCTCTGCAATGTACCTTTGAATGTATTTTCTTTCTCTCTAATGCAAATTTAATACAGAACATGAGTGTGTTTTACATGACTCTAGATAAGCACACAGGTGGACTGGCAGTATGGAATATGTATGAGTTATTCGTTGGTGCTAAACACAGCTCTAGGGTAAAGATCTTTGGAAATATTTATACATTAAACTATACAAAACAGCCAGTCCTGGAGAGTTTTCCTTTCATCTCTGAAGTTGACTGTGACACCCATGCTCCCCGCATTAAACAAGGATACACTGTGTTTCACAAAGAGGGAATGATGGGAATTGCAATAGAAACATCGCCTTGCTGCTCATTTCAATGGTTTGATTTCGAATATTTTTGAGGATACTTGAGTATTAGCACAGGAACAGAATGGGATCATAGAGTAAAGGGTGGATCTGGTAGAATAACAGGGAAAATGCTTCTTGTCTCAAGTGTGCACTGCATCAGACAATAAAGGCGCCTGGCTAATAAATTAATGGAAATACTGGGAAGTGTGGCACCAGGGCAGAGCACTGATGGTACTCAAGCCTCCGTACCGCAGATAAGGACCAGTGGGCTTCTTAATTAAAGTAATAAGAAGCCTAATTGTGCAGGGTCTGTTTTAGGTATTAAAGAAAACAATGGTGCCCAAGCAATTAAACTGCAGACAGCAGAAAATGTGAAGCCATGAACAAACTATGTCTTGTACTTTTATACAAGTTTGAAACGCATGGCAGCAAGGAGTCTCCCAACCTTCTCTCCTCAGTACATACATGGTAAAAGAAACAATACACTGTTAGGTTAGGCTCACTCCAAACACTGACATGGGTGGTTATATTTCATTTCTTTGATTTGGCACGCACTGCGTCATTACCAATGTGCAGCAGGGCAGTCCCTCCCTCACCAGTAAGTTTAAAAGACCATCTGACAGGAAAGGGAGGGAAGAGCAGGTGGTGGGAAAAGAAGAAGTGGTAGGAGTTGGTTTGGCGGGGCTGTTTTGAGGACACTGGTGTTCTTTCATTGGGAAAAAGCTTTCCTGGGGTTGTGTTTTTGGTGTAGTTCGGCACTTTTTGAATGGGGTCTCTCCCGCAGTCTGGCTAAGTATATATCCACGAGATTATATACCACCTTTTTGGGTACTTAAGGAGGCTTTTGAAGGAACACCTGCCCTGCTACCTGTGGATACATGATGTTTATTTTTGCCTCATCATATGGCACATTGTGTGTGGGTTTTCTACTTTTTTCCTTTCTTTTTTTGGTGTTTTCCAACCTTTTAAATAAATAAATAAATAATAATTGAACGAAGAAGACAGAGCAACACTGCCGGCCAGGAGGCCTGGAAGCAGAACTGAACCACTTGTCATCGGTCATCTTCCTCCCAACTGGTAACAGGGAGGGCTGCCTTGACAGACGTGCCGCGTTTGTTCTTTCTTGCTCCATCTTGTCCGGGTTAGACCCGCACCTTACATGCACCCACAAAACACACTAGGTTAGGGCCCAAACCTTCAAATAAACGGTTTAGCTTCATTTTTTTTTCCCCAGGTCTAGGTTTTGGGGTATAACTAGACAGGGGGGTAGACCAGGCGTACACCGCGCCTGTGGGGTTTTGGGCTCGTAACAACACTTTCTTATGATCTTTTCTTCATGAACTTGTTTTAGTGCTTGTAAAGGAAAGTGCTTTCACATAGTTGAGCTAAAAGGCTCCACTGGATGCTTGTGACAATGTTAACCTCAAAAATTCCAATCATTCAAAGTCCGGCAGAATTAAAGAAACTAAAAGTCATCAAATCTAAGGAATTAAAGAATTTAAAGAATCTTTTAAGAAATATCTAAATTCATAAAGACTAAGCACAACTAAGTAACAGTGCATGCACTGGTAGTTTCCCCACTGTCAGGGAAAAAGAGGAGGAAGATCCTTTTTAATATTATTTTAAATAAAACAGAGCAGAAGATTAATATTAATTTTATGGAAGGAAAGTTGTATGAATGCACTGTAGATGTATAAACAGTTCCATCCAAACGGCACCACACAAGGAAGCAGTTCAGCAACAGAGGCGTTTGAATAATTAAGCACAAACAATTTGAAATTATTTTGTTGTGTCATAACCTACTTCAGGCTAACATCTAACTCTCATGTGGATACTGTTAACAATGAAATAATAAGGTTTTACTCATGAAGGCAGTATACTTAGAAGTTTGGATCTTTACGTCTAACCTTTGCATAAAAACAAGGTCATGCACTGGTTCAATTCTGTGAATATAGTTCGATATAACAGATGCACCTCGGTCTTTTTAACTTAACTAACAGGCTTAAAACGTGCAATCCAAGCCTATGAAAAATTCCTGTGAAGATTGGAATTAACTAGTATGTTTAAGTGAGTTATAAATGAAGTAGCCATTCAGTACTCATGCATAAAAGAGGGGCAAAGACACTCAATGACATCAGAGTGAATAAATGTGGCTCCTGGTTTTCAATATGCACACTAACAGTAATAAACTGAGGAAAGCAATAAAATACAGAATCTCAGATTTTTCTGAGAAGCTGCCTTTCAATTTCCAGATACCAGGTTGAATCTCAAAAGCTTTCTATTTCAATAAAATGACATAAGGAGGAAAGCATCTTCCAATCATAGCAAAGATGATTGCCTCATTTCACTGTACTTCAGTTTTTTTGCCTGAGAATACAGAGAAAACACTGTCATTCAGAGTTCAGAGCACAGGGCAAGCACAAACAACAAGGTAAACAGAAGGTGAAAGGTGTTCTTTTTAAACTGAATTATAAATAAATATTCAAATATGAAACATGTAGCCAGCTCTTCACTGCTGTGCCAACAAAGCTATATGGAACTATGACTTTGCGAGTTAGGTAGCAACCTACTTTTTTGACAGAAAATTTGTTGCCTAATTTGCAAATGTTAGCAGCACCTATCTAGCCAGTCTGATGTGGTAAGTACTTATTACCCTGATGTTGTTGCTTAATTCTGACCAACAAACAGACCTGGAAGTCAAGTTCGGCAAACTACTAGATGTAATGGCACCGATCTTGTTCTTTTAGGCTTAAACAATATCAAACAGTAGCCAGGCTTCCTAAGTTAATGCCTCTTTTGCTGAAACGCTGGTGTGCATACACTATACAAATCATACGCCTGGGAACAGTGACAGTGGGTCAATTGATGATAAAGGCAACTTGTGAAATAATGAATGAAATGAAATCAAATTTAAACAATAAACAAAAGCTATGTCTTGCTATGTCCCTGATTAATACGTACATGCTCTGACATGACTCCTTCCAGGAGTTTAGTACGTCAACTAAATATTGCGTTAGTTTTAAATACTGGATTAGTAAGTAAAGGGGAAATTGCTTCAGAAACTATCCTTTCCCCTTCACTACTACAGAAACTCCACAAGGTTTGCATAGTAGCTACCCCAGTGTTACTGATATATTGGTAGTCAGTCAAAAAATGGTTTCTGACTGAACTAGTCATCTTTGCCCTTAAGACTATAGCATCTGGTTTAGTACAATATGTCTGTGTGTCTCTCTTCCTGCATCAGAAATGTACAGTAGCCATATATTAAAAGAGACTGAGGCCGAATCAAAAAGCTGAGGGTGTGAAATCTCTGCATTCCTCAATAACACTGACAGCTATTTGTCTCAATTAAAACAGCAAGAAAATACACAGCTACTCACAACACCTGATACACAAAGACATGTAACGGCATTTGTTCTCTCTCATACATGAATTCATGTGTTTTCTGCAGGTACCTGCCACCACTTATTAAGATGCAGTAAATACTTACTAAAAAGAATGTGCAATTTTAGGTTTTTTGCAAAGGTTTTTGTTTCTCGTTTTCTGTGTGTCACTGTGAGACACACACTGTGCCCTAGAAAGCCAGTAAGCTCACAGAGGTAATGAAAAGACCCATCATTACAGAATGCTGTTGGAGGTGAGTCATGTACTGTGTCTATTTTGATGTCAGCTTTCTGGCTGCTTGCTGTCCCTCCACAGTGTACCTTGCCCGTGGCCAGGAGCCTGTGTCATCAGGGTTCCAGTCTGGCTGGGAGAGGGCTGGAACAGTGGTGCCTGACTGAGCTGGTAGTGCCCTCATCACACTCCCTTTACATGGTCACTCTCTCTCACACACACACACACACATGCGCGCGCACACACACACTCTACCTCTCTCAACCTGCCTGCTGGCTCCATGAACACCAAGCACACACAGCGATAGCTGGGAGAGGTGGGTTGGGGGGGGGTTGACGGGAGCAGGAGAGGCAAGAGGGGATGACAGCTTTGAAAAGGGCAGTGTGACAAAAGCCATGTTCCACATTCCTCAGTTCTCAGACTGACAGTCAACTCTGAGGGTGCTGTGACAGAGCCTGCCTTTGAATATGTGTGTGTGCACACGTGTGGGGAATCCAAAAACAACATTCTGTTCCTTCAGTTGAATCAAAAATGTTACACCATGACTTGTCTAAATCTTCTGAAAACTTCCCACCTTGAATGTTACATAATTTAACTAAGAGATGGTGGATATGAAATCATAAGCAAAGAGTTAATTTATGCATTCACTGCTGCCTGTGGTTCACAATACCCAGACTCCTCTATATTTTACATCATTCCACATGGAACAGAAGGACTCATCTCAGCTCAATTAATGAGGTCTGCAAATAACCGATCACACTAAAATAATAATAAACATACAGCCCACTCAAATACATGAATATTAATGCAAACATTAAAACACAGACAGTTAAACGGAACGGTTAATGAGGATGAATAACAGACATTGCTGACAAAACCACATCTCTGATGCCATTTATCATCCTTAACTTTTGTCACGGCTCCTTTTTCTAATTAATATCATACATAAAAACACTTCACACTTGGGTGAATTATGTAATTTGTCTAATGTAAACGCAATTAAAAGGGAAAATGTACTTTATTTCTGCACAATCCATTGTGTCACTGTGTTAGCGTTTTATCTACGCTTTTCATCATTTAAGAGAGACTCTGGTAACTTCACAATTGATAACCTCCTTAAGTTACTTTTCATGTCACTACAGCAAATCCAGTATCAGACCTCATTACTACACCAACTCCAGTATCAGACCTCATTACTAAACCAACTCTAGTATCATACCACATTACTACATCAACTCCAGTATCAGACCACATTACTACACCAACTCTAGTATCAGACCTCATTACTACATCAACTCCAGTATCAGACCACATTACTACACCAACTCTAGTATCAGACCTCATTACTACGCCAACTCTAGTATCAGACCACATTACTACATCAACTCCAGTATCAGACCACATTACTAAACCAACTCCAGTATCAGATCTCATTACTACGCCAACACCAGTATCAGACCACATTACTACACCTACTCCTCTATCAGACAATCCAGCTTATGATCTGTTCCTCATATGGATTAGTCTGCAGTAGAAGAACCTGAGGGACACATTGGCTCTTAACTGCATTATTTTTCTTGTTCACAGGGAATCTCTACAATCTTGACAGCTCAATTTTAAATGAAATGATTCCTCCTTTCATTCTACAACAAGAGAGAAAAATGGAGCAAACAAAAATGGAATAAGTCAACAAATCCATTTGGATTGCTCCGGTCCTCTCTTTGTGTATTTTTATTTTAAAACCTAAAGACAGAAACAACGCGGCCACCGATCGTTCTGAAGGTCTGCCAGGGGTCTTGGCTGAGAAATTGGTGTCACAGAGATCTTGGCTTCCTTCCTCCACGCCTTGGCTATCCACCGCAGTCAGGATGAGTCACTCTCGTCCTCTGGCCGGAGGTCCACAGAGGAGTCATCTGGGCGTGGAGCCCGGAGGAGAAATTCACACAGCTGAAAGCTGGACTGTAGGCAGGGGAGGTAACTGTACCCAAACCCACAAACCAGACAATGCGTCCTTCCATAGCAGCAGCATCATCACAACAAGCCACTGTGTCTTTACTGAGTGCAATCTTTTCTGAGTGTTCACTTTCCCGTGCACCGTGTGGCACTGCCATCATTAGGCAAACCTATCAGTGTATCATCTCCTCCCAAGACGTAAAAGCTATCCTCATCAGAATTAGACTCTTGTATGTCTGTAACATGTCCCTTTCCCTTAGCTCACATAGCAGATTAAAGGCCTCTGACTTCACAAACGGGGACTTGAGCCTGAGGACCATTCCTGACAATTCACTCATTTCAAGTTTGCATTTGTGAGATAGAAAATTATCAGACTGTTGTAAACAAACTACTGTAGCTTGTTTCCTTCACAGCATAACAATGATTGCTTGGATATGTTTTTTTTTCCATTTCCTGGGCTTTGTGCTTGGTAAATATCACAGTGCGGTATGAAGTGCAACCTTTGAGGAAAAGCCAGTGTGCAGAGAGACAGAAAGAACACAAGGGATTCCATCTCTATCTATCTGGAAGGTAATGGGAGGTGGGGGGCATCTTTCCTCCACCAAGTGCGTCCTACAGCTCATTGTCATTACAGAGTGCAGCCTGTGTGGCCTCGCTTTGCATCTGTGGATGGGCTACGATACCATGATGATCTCTGTGGCTGAATTTGACTTCAAGGGGGCTCATAGACAACACCCAAGGTGGCATATGACATTGGAAGGAGAGTGCAGTGTAACCTGAGGTTGAGTCCTGCACTGGACTGGGGGAAGGTTGGTGCACAGTCGGGGAGGAGAGCACAGCTGTGGGCGATGGAGCTCTGCTTAAATCATAACTGATTGGGCCATGGAAACCATAACAAACTGGTGCACCCTGCAGACTCCAATCTCTCAACAATAGCGAGGGGTGAGACAAACAAATCAACACAAAAAGCAACAAAAAACACAGACCAAGAAAAACAAAACAGCAGCAACAAAAAACCTACAGTGACACATGGATGTACAGAAACACAACCACACACACTCTAATAATCAGCTCCAGTTTCATCACAGCCTAATACCCCCTCTCTCAAACAGACTCATTATATACAGCTCACTGTCAGAGGAGCCCTCAGCTCTGACCTCCCAGCTAAAGCAAAGGAACTGCCAGAGCTCAATCTAGTCACCCTAGTTAACATTCTCCCCTCTACTTCCACCGAGCCACAACATCCACTAGTCCAGTTATTTATGGCCAGGGAGGCTAATGCACAGTCCCAAAACAATGCTTACAGGAGCACTGGCAATTTTTAGGATGTGTCCATTATTCATAAGTATGTGCATGCAGCATTTGGAAAACTGCTAATGCTTTCTTGTGCCTTTTTTTTTTTACTGCATAATCCATTCCAGGAAAGAGCAAGCTGTCCTGCTGGAACAATTGAGAACAGCTGAACCCCACACCTCCTAGTTTTCCAGTATACTCCTAATAAAAAATTATAGCCTTGTTTACACGGCTATGGTTTAAAGACTGCGCTGGCACCATGAGAACCGTAATGGCAATAACCACAGCGCTTGCAAACAAACACTGGTGCACTAAGATACTGTAAGTAGTCGATATTTCATGGTAAAATACACAGAGAGGAAGTGATCCCAGACATACTGAAAGTCGATGATAATGATCAGTGGGATTATGATATTAATTTATCATGCTACTGGACAGTGAGAGCCATTGTCTGACAACATATTTGTCATCACCGTTCACTTGTGGAATATCAACAAGACAGTGTTCCACTGCACAGTGTGCTATGTAATTTTGCATTCCAGTACAGGATATAACCATATAGACAACTGGTAATCTTAACTATAAGGTGTTCATTCTTCATTGAATGTGTGCATTAATGGCCTTAATCAGGCAGACGTCTTTAAATAAGCAAAGCATTGCTTCTAATCATGAACACTGGTAAAATACTATCACTATCCTATGACCCCTCCATCATTACAGCAGGGAAAAGCAAAAGCAATGCTGTAATCTGGATGGGACACTTTTCACACCAGGCACTCCCCAGTTAACATGCAGGATGACTGGAGCTAACAAGCAACAACAGGATAAAATGTTTGCTCCAATTTCTATATAATGACTAAAGCATAATAAAATCATGCCAAGTACTGGAGCACATGTGTCAACACCATGGAAAAAATTAAGACATTTTCACTTTGTAAACTTCCTTGGAGTCCCATGATTGGCTAATCTAACAGGCCTATGCTATGTCAGGTCCATCAGACATCATGCATAAAGGCATAAGATGGAAAAATGTCTGTTCTCATATGGTTCTCCTCACAATGAGTGCTGGGATTATTCACCACCGTTACATGAAAAAATGCTGTAAAATTGGTGGAAAGTAATCGTCAGCACAATGCCATCAATTTAATTTATTCTACATTCACACCAAAGTGATACTGAGAAATTTGTGAAAAATGGTGGCAGATGAAATAAGACTAACATCTGACAATAGGTGTGCATGTTTCTAAAAACCACAGGTGACTTTGTATCACTGGCTGAGTTTCTGTCCTTCAGCTTGGCAATCAGTAAGCTCAGACAGCTGAAACTGAGCTACTAAAATGTGAGGAAGAAAAGGAGAAGTGAAAGAAAAGAAAGAAGAGAAAATCAATGGTAACAAATGAGTGTGGAGTTGCGCAAAGTGAGCACTCAAGAGCTGGTGACAGATTATCTATACAAGTGCCAATCACGCCACGCGGCAGCACTTAAGCAATTAAAACCACCAATGGGCACAAGCAGAGCCTGTATTGATCTGCAGACAATTGCCGAAGTACTGCTCATATCTCCAGAGTGCAGGGGTGTGTGTGTGTGTGTGTGTGTGTGTGTGTGTGTGTGTGTGTGTGTGTGCGCGTGTGTGTGTGTGTGTGTGTGTGTGTGTGTGTGTGTGTGTATGTGTCTGTGTATGTGTCTGTGTGTGTGCGTGTGTGTGTGTGTGTGTGTTGGGGGGTTTTGTAGGAGAGCCAGAAGTAAAAGAAACATGTGGCTAAAAGGTGAGGGGTGTGTCTCGCACCACCCACACTGTTTAGCTCTTTTTCCTGCCTTCCACATCCTAAAACAAAGACCAATAAAGGCTGACTACAGCAGTCAATGATGAATTATCCAAAGCAACACACACTCTGGAAAGAAATGTTTTTTAGGACTGGTACACTGCTAAAAAGGAAAATAACACAGTGCATCAAGCATGATCCAGCATAGCAGTGTTCTTCTCTATCCTTGAACACAGTCTGGTACACAGTTTAGTCAGAGTCTGAGGGCAGTGACAGCAGGACCGGCTGCCTGGGGTGCTGTGGTAGATGGAGGGGCCGTGGCAGCCAGCCTGTAAGTGCTGCTGAGGGAGATGGGAGGGTAGTGGCAGGCTGACTGCCTGGCCATGCCTGGGGAGCTTGTCTGCTGGGAGGTGATTGCGCACTCTCTCATTATCTGGCCTGTGTGTCTAATGGAGTGTGACAGTGCCATGCAGCGTGCTGGAACGCTGTCCCTCCACCCTTAAAGCCAATTAAACCCATTCTACCCCACGCTCCCATTTCTCCTGATCTCTGCCTCCCTCTGCTCTCACATTCCCCTTCCCTCTCTCCATACTCTCCTTCACTCTCTCTCACTACTCCAT
Organism: Megalops atlanticus; assembly: GCA_019176425.1. Taxonomy (NCBI): domain Eukaryota; kingdom Metazoa; phylum Chordata; class Actinopteri; order Elopiformes; family Megalopidae; genus Megalops; species Megalops atlanticus. The sequence continues at coordinate 17,584,554 of CM032881.1, forward strand.
ACTTCTCTTCTCTCTCCAAATTCCTTTGTGAATGAGTGAGCTTAATGAGTCTATATATACAAACTTGTCTTTTTGACAAAATGCCGTGTTTTCCACTTATTTGTGATGCATGCTAAACAGTTTCAGCTTTGTAAATCATTCTGTAGAAATTCCTATCACATGATGTATGTATGATTACTCCCACTGGTACAACACATACTGTCATCACAGCTGACAACTTATTTCAGCCCATACATTCTGATGACAAACAGAGAATGCCACGGGAGGATAGGAGAAAGAAGGCAGATTTTTTGCTCCATTCCTAGTCAAGAATGTCTGAATATCTACCTCATGTATCCTGAAACGACCACTAGTTCCAAGTGATCAAACAAGCTAGACCCTTTTTCCATTGTGACATGCTCTGCTGCAGCAGATACTGACAAAGGTGCAATTCAACTGTATGTACTAATGTAACTAATTAACTATGCTAACTATACAACCAAAAGATATTGTGACCAAATTATGATATTCATGCTGGGGTCTTGTTTCTGATTACCTTAAATGTAATTATGGCACACATATGGCACAAATAACACTAAGTATAGCTACACATTCCAATTAAAAAGTAAAAAAAGACACATACATTTATAAAAAACCTGGATGTCAAACTTTCAAATCCAAATACTCATGAATCTATCAATAGCAGTTAACAGCTCAGAGAACAAGGATATTGTACAGAAACTGTACAGCAATATCTTTGGTACTTCTGTACCACTCCATGGATTAAAAACCAAATGCATCTGAGAGCCTGGTAGTGCCTGAGAGTATCGGGTTTGCAAAAGGTGGCACTGTCCATTTCTCTAGCACTCCTTAGCCACTGTTAAGCAGAATAAATACAAAGATTTGACAAACTGCAAGAGTCACAATTTGTAAGAATTAAAATTAAATGTTCCATAGACTGACATTATCAAAATTTTCAATACAGGTAAGCAACATTTTACATTATTCTACAGCTAGCCAGAACTCATAGTCTAGCAATATTACATGAAACAGTTTGTCTTCAACAAATTGCCTGTGTACAAAGCGAGGTGTACAGTAAATGTGCAGCAGTGCTGTACCAGTTTTGAACCAGCCATCAGGGGTGAAGGAGTCCTTGGTCTCCTGTGGTTTGTTCCAGTACTCAGTGAAGACAGAAGGGCCTCGCACCATCAGCTCCCCTTCCTTCCCCTCCAGTCCTGGCCAAACCTTGAGCCCCAAAGCAGCACACACATTGAGCATTACATTACATTATACTGCATTACATGGCAGACATCATACTGATTCTTCCTCTGGTAAGAATACTTACAGGATGCCTTACCCCATTTTTTTTCCCTGCAATAACTACTATGAGAACTGATGACTAAACGTCTGATATGCCCTCAGTAATAGAAAAGATTTGTTCTCTTCAATACCTGAGTCCCCTTGCTGTTGCCTTCGGCAACAATGGTGGTGTTCATAACAATTCGCACCTCCACTCCAGGAAGAGGATTGCCCACTGCACCTGAACAGTGAACACACACATAATTAATCCACATCAACACATAAGCCCAAATAAACCAACACCACACACTGTTTCACACACATACACGCACATGGAACAAACACACTCTACACACGCATATATAACTAAATCACCACAATACAAGTAATGCAAATACACACAAACAAAATAACCACACATACATACCACAAACCAATGTCTGTTTCTGACCCACACAGATAAGACTTAATGAGAACAACCAAAAGGACACCTTTTCCCTGTGTTTCTCTGATATTGCAGCGTATGTCATTTCACAGGCCAATGCTCACCCAAATAAGAACAGGGCTGACAATCTGTGATTTAAAATAATTCCCTCTCTTACTGACCTAATTTACCTTAGGAAAATGCCCATCAGTCAACGATTCCACTAAGAATAAATTTGCCAAGTGTAGATCTAACTTTTTTCTTCTATTCTGATATGCTTTAATTAAAATGCATCACTATACAGGCAGGCAGAGATTGCCGCAATATAGCTACAGCTATTTGTAGTAGAAACTGGAGAGCAATCCATGCCATTTACCCTATAGCTGGTATAAGTGTGCCTCGCCCTATGAGATGATGTGTTTCAATCTGACGTGTCTGTGGGTGCAGTGCTATGAAGGGGTGGAAAATGTTCTCATGTAGGACAATACTGTAATATTCAAACCAATGATGTAATCACTGACCCCAGCAGTTCAAAACCCTGGGGACAGGACACCCCAAAGCCATGCACATTAACCCTTTTTTAAATCACAAAAAAATAATAAGGAACATTTTGTCATTTATTTCCATTACATTCCATTATATTTTTATATTTAAAAATATTTTATGCTTCATCCATAATTTACATTTACATTTACAATTATTCATTTGGCAGATGCTTTTATCCAAAGCGACTTACAAGTGAGGTACAATACAACACAAGCGAAAAACCATACGGAGTCAACAATATTAGAAGCACTGCATGACAAAGTTCCAAAGGTTGGCCAGGCGAGGTACCAACTGGCAGGTAAAGCTAGTAAGTGCGTTAAGCCATTACAACCAAACCATTGCAACCACCTTTTCGTTTAAACCATTGCAACCAAACCATTACATCAAATCAATACGTTAAACTATTACAGCCACACCATTACACCAAATCAATACGTTAAACTGTTACAGCCAAACCATTACACTTTTTTATAGTCTAATAGGAGATAGGGGGGAGGTGTTTCAGGTGCTCAGGTGAGACCGGAAGAGCTGTGTCTTCAGATGTTTCTTGAAGACAGAAAGGGACTCAGCAGAACGGATGAGGTGTGGAGGTTCATTCCACCAACGGGGGACAACGGCAGAGAAAGTCCTGGATAGTGATTTAACGCCATGACGCGATGGGACCACCAGGTGCCGTTTGGTGGCAGAGCGTAGCAGTCGGGAGGGAACATAGGGTTGCAGCAGTGAGTTCAGGTACTTAGGTGCAGTTTTGTTGGTCACCCTGTACACGAGCATCAACATCTTGAACATGATGCGGGCAGCTACAAGGAGCCAGTGGAGTGAGACTAAGAGGGGTGTGACATGAGCCCTTTTGGCTGGTTGAAAACCAGACGTGCTGCTGCATTCTGTATCAACTGCAGAGGTTTGACAGTGCATGCAGGTAGGTCAGCCAAAAGAGCATAATGTTTTACATTAGAGGTTGATGGACTGTGCCAACATTTTGGGGTTACAAAATATTTCCAGAGGAAGATTAAAAGATTAAAAGTGACCAACAGTGACCAAATCAGGATCAAACAGGCATATTGTATATATATTCAAGGACTGAGAGACTTTTTCTGTTAGAAAACATCCTCTGAACAAAATCTCATATCAGTTATTGGACAATATAAAAATATAATTCCTGAGAATTATCATTGAAGTCTTCAAACAAAGGAGTCCACTCATATAGTTTCATATTATTTTCCCACATGAATTTCCCTTAGATCTACAGAGGAAGAGTGAGGACAAAAGGCCGCGATGGAGCATACTGAATATTAACCACCTGACTCATCTTCACTGCTGCCTGACATATTGAACCTGCAATTTTACTTTTTCTCTTCAACTGTAGATTTCTTTCAAACCTTTTTCCCCCCACAAGAAAACACTATTCTTTGATTTCTGTCAATGTGTCCTCAGTAACCAAAGAAAAGCACACATGGTGTGATAATAAAAATCTGTTTTTCCCTAAATCAGAATTTCACAAATATCCACTAATATCTGAGCTGCAACAATCTCTCTCCAGGAAAGCAGAAAGATTCCAAGGCCTGTGACATTTAAGTCACTGCATGTTAAGGGGAATTGAGACTGAGTGACAATTCAAAGAGATGGGGAGAAAAGAATAAAGGCGGAAAATAAAGGCAGCAGAGGTGTTATGATAAAGAATCAGGGATGCCAGAAATGTAATGGGCCAATGACTATGTATTTCATCTTGTGAGCCGCATGAGAGACTTTGGTGGAATTCAAGCTTTAGCTGAAATTAATTTTGCTGTACTGTCTCTCACCCAGTAGAGGTAAACATTCACAAGCCATATGGAAAATGAAATCATCTGGTAGAAATGCTACTGTGCTGGCTGTTGAGTGACAGTCTAAAAATAACTAATGAAATGATACTCTGTCAACATCAACTCTCACCAGAAATTAAACAACCCTCTGCTACTGCTACGCTGGCCATTTGTAGAAAAGGAAAACAGCAGCAACTAAAGAATACTTCACAGGTGGCCTTTGGCGACCCTGTTACTATTGTCACTATCCATATTGTGCCCGAGTGAACAGTTGTGTTTGTGCCTACATATGTCCATATATTTGGTGTGTGTCTGTACATGAATGGATGGTGCAAATGAGTGGTTGTATGTGAGTGTTCAGAAAGATGTGAGGAAATGTATGCGTCTCTCCAGGTGTGGGAATATGTCTGTGTGCATGTCTGTATGTGTGTGTGTCAGAAGCTGGAAGAGGGATAAAAGTGTGTGTGTCTAAGAGTGCAACAGAGAAAGGGAAATCCATGTGTACATGAGAGAGAGCAGCAGAGCTGTGTATTTGAATTTGTAAGAGACAGGGAAAGACAGACGGACAGCTATGTGTGGCTGTCTATCTTTGACAAGCAGAGGAGCAGCATGTGTGTGTGCATGTGCGTGTGCATGCATGCATGGGTGCATGTCAGGGAGGGGGTGTGTGAGAGCAGCGGAATGCAGCAGTCCCTGTGGCCAGTCTTGTCAAAGACACAATGAGTCCCCCGACTGCATGGACAACCATTAATGAGGCTTCACTGGCGTGCCCATCTGAACCTCTAATTAAAGCAGCAGCCATGCCAGTGCCTCCAAATGAGCTTAGCCAGGCGGAGCAGAGCACCCTGCCTGCTCCTCATGAATAATACATGTCCCTTCACGCTGTGCTCACTGCTGGGCCCCCTGTTCTAGAGCTGACAGTGTCCCCTGGAGTCTTTCTGGAGCCCTGCAGCATGGGGTAAGCTGTCCCTTGCTACAGATCCTGAGCCCCTCATGCTCACTTTGGTAGACACATACATAGAGAGGGAGACACTAATGAGAGGGATACAGAGAGAGACTAGCTGAGGAGAGGGATACAGAGGGAGAGAGACACTGACCGAAGACAGTGACACAGATTGACTGAACATAGGGATACAGAAAGAGACAGAGAATGACTGAGGGAGAGCACGACAGACTGAGAAGGATACAGAGAGAGAGAGAGAGATACCGACTGAGGAAAGGGATACAGAGAGACACTGACTGAGGGGAGGAATACAGAGAGGGGTTGACTGAGGGGAGGAATACAGAGAAAGACTGACTAAGGAGAAGGATACAGAGGGAGAGAGAGACTGAGGAGAGGGATACAAAGGGAGACTGACCGAATAGAGGGATACTAAGGGAGAAAGAGAAACTCACTGAGGAGAGGTATACAGTACGTTTGCTCCTCAGAGCAAGAGAGAGATGGCAGACAGAGGGGCTCCAGTCTACCTCAGGCCAGGATGTGCTCCTTAAGAAGCGCCAGTGCTGGCCAAATCTGTTGGCTCTGTTTTGCAGGACTCTTTTTCTCACACTGCCATGAAGAAACCAACTGGTTTTTGTGGCTTTTCATTCCTTTCCCCAGTATAAGGGAAATCATTGTGAAAGCATCATTACTGTATTCCATACAAAATTTCGACAATATGTCATTTTTGTCTGGAAATGAGAAAAAACAGATGAAACTCTTGTTAAAAGTTACATTTACTGTCTCGTTTTCATAATTGCATTTTGAAGACGTTGGACAGGAGAAGCGCAGTAACTGAAGAACTCTTTCTTCTCAGAGAGCTACATGGAGTTATCGATTTGTTTTAACCTACTTTAACATGAGACGGCATCATACTCACTTCTACAGGCAGGCAGCTCATACAGAGCAGCAGAAAAGTCAATACAACCGCAGTGTCTCCAACCTCGTCTTAATAATCACCCCAAAGCATTTAAGATAACCCTCTATTTATTTCCAGCACACACAGATGAAACAGAGCAAATGAGCTGTGTTTTTGATGGCAGGGAGTACAAATGCTCAGATCACAGCTTTCTCTTCAAAAAAACAAAGAAAAATGACACCACACTCAAACTCAATTTCTTAAAATAGTACTCCTCAACTGGTAAACAACATGCTACTTAGAGATGAAAACACCTCAAACAAGCAAAAACAGTCAAAGAAATAGTATGATTGACAGTGCATATTAGTGAAGGGCCCCTACAGCAACACTCACATCTTTAGTTTTCATTCCATTACATGTTATAATTGGGATCACATGCCTACCACAATCACAGGTTCACATCAATTGCATATGAAAGGCTTGCTTAACCACAGAGACAGAGGGATCCCCACTGCTAGGGACTCGACTAGCAAAGTATGTGAGGAATAAGAGATAAAAAGATGCTGTGTGTACCCAAGCAATGACAGCGTGAGGCAAACAGATAAAGCACTGTGTGTCACAGGTGTCTGACAGCTACTACATCAGCTATTTATGCAACTGCACGCAGTGACAGATGTGTCAACCAACACGCTTATAGTGATGAGCATTGGACAGATATAATATTAGTTTTGTGTACAGTGACACGCAACAGCAGGTACGGTGGGTATCTGTGTAATAAACAGGGCAGACGGAAGGGCACCATACCTGGTATGCGTGGTCCCTTCAGCGGGTTGGACAGTGCCATGCCAATCTCAGTCATGCCATAGCGCTCCAGCAGGGTGTGTCCTGTGATCTCCTCCCAGCGCATCAGGGTGGGCTGGGGCAGGGCGGCTGAGCCTGACACCATCAGCCTGGGGACAGGGACAGGGGAGGGTGGCTGAATGCGTGGACCACATTTTGTTCCAGAATCAGGACCTGTTTCGGGGCCACATTATTCTGAGACCCAGTACAGGCAATACTGGGGAGTCAGCAGTATTGCTCTTCTACAGGTTACTTTTTTTCTCCTGATTTCATGTATAATAGATTTCATACTGTGCATATTCATATGTTGTAGTCTGACAAATTTCTGAGTTCTGACAAATTTCTGGGTGTTCCTGGTAAGTCTGAAACCAGGTGTAGCAGTCCAACACATTGTTTGATTCCAATCAAATCCAAGTCACTCATGTGTGCATGACCTCCATGTACCTGATATCACAGGCGCAGTAAGAGGCAGAGGTGCAGTAAGTGTCCAGCACTACACATACTGACAACAACAGAAGCCTGAAAAAGGCTTTGGCAGGAGCTACTGCATGTATGGGCCTACAGCAGAGCCAGTGATTGCACAGGTTCCCAAGATCCAATGTGGTGCAGTACCTGATTCTGTCCATGCAGATGGCCCTTACAAAGTCTTGGACGTGAGGCTGGGTGAAGTGCTGCTCATAGTACTGGATCAGTTTGGAGTAGATGGTGGGAACAGCCATAAACACATTAACTCGTGGAGGCTTGGAACTGAGCAAATACTCCCACACCTAAGAGAGGGTGGGGTGAAAGTGAGAAACAAAGGCTGGACATTAGACCTCAGTGATGGACAGTATCTTGCTTAATATATATTTATCTAATGTATACAGGGAGAGAAGCAAATAGCTTGGAAGCAATTTTGGGATCGACACTTTGAATACAGAGCATTCAACTACAGAAAAAACATTGTCAAAACCCGTAAATGTCAGGATGACATCCTCTACAACAGCATCTTAGAAGAAATAACAAATATATTGAGGTCAGACGGAACACCAGCACAGCTTTAATCCCAAAGCATTTCAAAGTGATTTTTTTTGCTGCTTTGACAAATGTGTTCTATGAGCATTTGTGATGGTGGTGCCTGCCTCCCCTCAAAAGTGATGAAGCCAGGCACACACACACACCCACACACCCCCTAAAAACACACGCACACACACAAACACACAGGTAAAAATAGAGACAAACAGTTCAGGCATATATTCAAGGACACCGACACACACCTACACACAGGGGTAGATCCACGCATGCAAAGTGACAGACAGCCACAGAAGCCCAAACACACACAAATAGACATTTAAGCCCCCACACGCGAGCTCCCTCTCTCACACCCGCTCCATGCCTCGCTGAACATCCTGCACGCAGTGGGGAAAAAAGCTTGAATTAATTGAAGGTGAACGACAGACTCTCCTTCGCTCCATCCCCTTGGGAGACACACACTTCCCTCAGCTCCCCCCCATACACATACACACACACACACTCACACTCTCCATTTCATTATTTTTTGCTTCACTGCCTCTCTCTGCTTATCAGTCGTTCTCTTTCTCTGCCTCTTCCCATAACCCCCTCCGTTCCCCGTCTCGTCATTTGGCACCCATTTCTCATAAGCCCCCTCATCGCCCCCCGCATCCTTCTCTCCACACCTGTCCCCAGCCCCCACCTGACTGTCTGGTGCACTCCAAGGGCACTCAGACACCATGTGGCCATGGCCTCAGAGCAGCGTCCGCTCTGTCTCAGGGGAGCTATCCCAGCATGTGCAGGCAATGCAGAGGACAACAATGAGCTCTGTGGCACTACATCACATGCTGCGTGCATCATTCAGGTTTTCATTCCACCAGACTGCAAACTGACAACACTGCTGCCCACTCTTTTCCAGTCTGTCCATCAAGCCATGCTGTTATTATGTCATCTGAACAATGTCCTCAGAAGACATTTAGTAATAAAAACAGATTTTAAAAATCAATCTACAATATGTTCACACCATCACAGACCAAAATACATATTAGACATTTTTATACTTAATTAAGCCTGTACTGATAGACAATCACGTATTTTAATATGCAAGTGTGAAGGTAATTCATGTACCAGTAAAAGAATTTGAAGGTCATGCAGCTGGTAGTTTAAGAGAATGCAAACACATCAGCATATCCAGGGGACAGACAAAATGACGGAAACATTAAATGGAAAAGGACTCATATTTTGAAGTTACTAAATCACAGTTATAAAGGAGCCTACACACGTTTCACATTAATGTCAATATTAATTACCAATACATTTCTGCTAAAAATATGTTTTTAAAATCAAAAGTTTCACAAGCAACATGAGAGATCTAGCAGATTTTGAAAAAGGTTGAATAGTTGGTACCAAAATTGCAAGTTTGTCAGTCACAGAAACAATGTGTCAAGGGGAGCAGTGTGGAAAATTATGATGGCATATGCCAAACAAGGAAAAACTACATCAAGAACAGGTATCAGTGGTCACGAGTCAAGGCTCACTGAGAGGGATAGATGGACACTGCAGAATATGTGTTAAAAACCACAAAACAACAGCCTCAGAAATTACTATGGGATAGCACCTACACCTCTGTGGCCCAGTCTCGTGAGCTTCAATCAATGAAGCACAATCAAGCTTCAATCAAGCACAATCAATCAGACACACAGTGTCAAACACATAGGTGAAAGCAAGCACAAAATCGACTCTCACCCATCCGCACACACATATACAGACAGACACACACACACAAGCCCAAACACACCTTAAATAAAACTTAAACAAAATCAGAGTTCTGAGGCCAGTGTTATTTACCCTCTGTGTTCTGTGCCATGTCTATCAAATGCAGTGAAGCGCTTCCTGGAAGACCCACTCAGGAGGCAAAAGGCAATTTACGTCCTTCAAAGAACCGGTCTCCACCTGGGAGGCCTTGTGCCGAGACCTGCAGCCACCTCCTGCATCTCAAACAGCTCAACAGTCACTGGCTCCCCCAGCCCCCTGTCCTCACTGCCTTCAGCTCAACACTGAGACTCCCCCAGCCCCCTGTCCTCACTGCCTTCAGCTCAACACTGAGACTCCCCCAGCCCCCTGTCCTCACTGCCTTCAGCTCAACACTGAGACACCCCCAGCCCCCTGTCCTCACTGCCTTCAGCTCAACACTGAGACTCCCCCAGCCCCCTGTCCTCACTGCCTTCAGCTCAACACTGAGACTCCCCCAGCCCCCTGTCCTCACTGCCTTCAGCTCAACACTGAGACTCCCCCAGCCCCTGTCCTCACTGCCTTCAGCTCAACACTGAGACTCCCCCAGCCCCCTGTCCTCACTGCCTTCAGCTCAACACTGAGACTCCCCCAGCCCTCTGGTAGGGGGGTCTCTAGGGACCCCATACATGTGTTCAACACTCCAAGTGCCCATGAGCCATCTCTGCCCAAGAAAGACTGAATACTACTCCCAGTCTGCAGTGCACTCTGCACTCCCATCTCATCAGACATATTAAATGAATTCCACCAGCCCAACATATCAGCATACTGTCAGGAAATGATAAACACAGGTGAAATACTTCCTTTTTGTCCTATCTGCCTCCTACCTAACTTCAAACAAAATAAATCTGAATGAACTATTACAATCAGTTAAAAACCCATGTTACATAAAACCAAATGGTCAAATGTGATGAAACATTTTTTGCACATCCTGGTCATTATGAATGAAAGTGAACAATTAAATCCTTGATGATAAAAAGGAATGCTACTTTATCTTATGCTAAATGGGAATACTACCATGTCTTTCTGAACAAAGGTTTCAGCAAAGGGAAACTCTACACTTCTATCATAGAGCAATGGCCATTTTTCTTGAATGTCCTTTGCAGCCCTTAACTGTCAATCAGCAGACTGACCCCCAGCCCCTACTCCATTTAAATTCTCCTGGACCCCCATCCCCCGAAATCCTAGACCATCATTCCTCAATGTCAGTCCATCCATTGATTTGATTCTAAAGCCCTTACAGCAAGTTGGCATGGTCAGATAGAAAGAGTCACAAAAGGCAATCCATCAAAGAGAGGCAAACATTTTGTGCGACTGTGTGTGTGTGTGTGTGTGTGTGTGTGTGTGTGTGTGTGTGTGTGTGTGTGTGTGTTTTTCTGGGGGCAGGGTCCTCTCTGCACTCAACCACAGAGATCTAACCTGCACCACTGCCTTGCTTCTGACCCGTCCCCACTCTGCAGCAGGAAGCGGGACTGTCAGCTCTCTGCACTATGTTGACACCAGCCTTCCTGGCAGCCACAATTAGTGCAAACAGCTGACAAGTAACCGATAAGGTTGAACACCAGCCTGCTTCACAACTTCATTGCTTCAGATCTTTAAAGTATTCCCCAGTGGAGCCGTGCAGACTGCCAAGGCTCACAGGATGTGAGGGACACAAGCATTGTGACAGAGTAGACTGCACGACCAGCTGAAGGACAGGCTAATTATCAAAAATACCCACATGGAAAGATAAGTAAATACAATAGGGATATCTTGCCCTGGGATGTGTTTTTAATTCTGAAAAATTAAAACACAAGCATAGTGCACTGCCAAATACTGTCACTGATGGTATTTCTGACAGAATAATGACAAGAAGAAACAAGTGAAGTGTCTGATAAATTGAAATAAGATAAATTGATAAGTTTATTCCCTAAAACATAGACAGACATAATAGGACAAATGAAGTAATTTTAAAAACAATTCAGGGAGCACATGTGACAGTTAAAAAAAGGCGCATGACAAGTGAACTGCGTGGCTCAATGGGTGAACTTGGCTAGTGCATTGTGTTACCTTCTGTGGCTGGAATTCAGGTAGCATCAGGCAGGTGGCACCCACCCAGAGTGGGCACAGCAGCTTGTTCACAATGCCATGGACATGGTGCAGCGGCAGGGTGTGCAAAATGACATCGTCCATGGACCAGCCCCACTCTGACACCAGACACTGAATCTAAGGGCAGGGGGATGCAGAGAACACTTCAGCAGTCTTTTTTTATTTTAAATAACACAATTAACTGTAAGATGGCACTTTGGACCTCTCATTTGTGATTTTTATGAGATCGATGTAACTGTTGTACCTGACCCAATTAGTGGTTTTTCATTTCAAAAAGAAACCTTCATTAAGTAAAAAAAGATCTCTTTTTTTTTAAACTCCACTAGACACACAGGTCATTTTTTGCATGTGATTTGCTAAAATCCACTGCAACTTGAAAAACCCATGCAATGAAATAATTTGATTATTTACAGAGCTCCTGTAGAAGAGGAGTACAAAGACAATGAGCTGCACAGAAAGTCAAGAGGTAGGATGGGCTGGGTGAATAGAACGGTGTGAGATAGTCATAGCTTAAAGGACATGCCATGGTAACTAACAATTTTGATTACCATAGCCTGCAGGTTGGTGTGGGTGCTTAATACCCCTTTGGGCCTGCCTGTAGTGCCACTGGTGTAGACGATCATGGCTGGCCTGTCTGCCCAGTCCACAATAGCTGGCTCAGAGTGCGTCTCTGCAGGCTTCAGGGAAGCTAGGCTGGAGGCGGCAGGCAGCTGCAAGCAAGGGAGCCCCAGTTTCTGCGCCAGGGGCTCCAGAGTTTCAGAGTAGGAGTGTCCAGCCACCAGCAAAGAGGATTGGGAGTCGGTAATGATGTACTCCAGCTCGGACGGAGGGTGCTTCCTGTAGAGGGGCACAGCTGTGCCACCACACATCCAGGAGGCCCACTGTGCCACTACATAGGAGGCATCATTGGCACAGAGGAAGGAGATGCGCTGTCCCTGTAGGTCCCCTGTGCTGCAGCCTAGCAGCTCTGTGATTTTCTTTGCCAAGCCCCTGCTGCTGTCATACAGGTCCTGGTAGCTGTGGCTCCCGCAAGAATCCAGGATCGCAAGCCTGTTCCCAAATTTCAGTGACCTCGTGAACACAGGGGCGACTGTCCCTCCTATGAGCTGACGATTGGCACTAGTGGAGAAGTACCTCCTCAAGCCACTTCCCAGCATCTGTTTCAACACACCCATCCCTGTTCCAGAGTGTGCACATCGCAGACAAGAAACTTGGAGGGGTGTACTGTTCACAGAGTGAAGAGCTGCCTCTAACAGCATTGCGGCCATGGCTGGTGGTCTTGCAGTACTATAGCATCAAATGCTTTCCTGGTCTTCCTGGTGTAAATCTGATGTAAACATTGGTTGAAACAGGTGTTAACTGTGTGGTTACTATTAATGACAAACTAAATCAAAATTGTGCTGGTTTACTTTCATTTGAGCAGGCCATGTCCAGGTTTTAGGTTCCTTCTGGATGTGTACCTTGGCTAAATATCTAGCTGTAAATAGAAAATAACTGTATTTCAGAGAAAAAACTATTTCAGTGCTGGTTGGATTTTATTTCAGGTTCATGTTGGATGTTGGCTATTTTAACTGACAGAGAGAGGAAAAAAAAACAATTTAAATGGAAACATAATTACTGAACAATAATGAACAGAACTATGTGATCACATATATTTTTTTCTTCTTTGATCACGATTTACCTTGCTTTCCTAGACATTTCTCAGCATATCTGTGCATCATTCAGATTCGCACTTTGAATATCGCATACGAATTTCTCGACTAAACATTGATGGCCAGTCTTGTGAAAAGCCATAATTTGGCAACCTTGTTACAAAGAGGGTTTCCCACATTGGAAATGGCAGACATTGACCACTATGCAGAAGACCTGGGCAACAACACACTCTATCAGTTGCTCAAATGACTAGCACATGGGTCACATGGCACCCGGCGGTGGGTGGACAACTGAGTCACTACAACGGTTGCATTTGCTTTCATTACAGTCGCTTCCTCCTGGCTTCTGCTGAAACATATTCAATTTGTGGGAAAGAGGAAGAAACTATTTTGCACTTATTAGGAACGGTAGCAGGATAGCAAGACAAGCTAGCTAGCTAACAGTAGCTAAGTGTAACTGGGGAAACTGGATTAAGTAGCTAGCTAGCAATCTACTCTACCTATCAGTGTAAAAACAGTATTGCCCACTGCATACAGCCAAGTAGCACGCAGCAAAACTTTGCAAGAGTCCAATACCTATCTAGCTATCTTATTTCATATCTGCTAGAGCTGTCTGACAAGTGAGATAAATCTAACATCCCCAAGTTCACTGTTACCACAACGGTCTGTCGTTATTCTGACAAACCACAACAATAAATTATGACAATGTTAACAACTCAGTCTTAAAAGCTAGAAACGCACGCAAACGTCAGAAACGCCAAAGTGCTGCTAAAATGCTTCTCGAGAAATTTCTCCTTACCAAACCAAAAGTCCTTACATTCAAAGTCTGTGGTACGCTATAACTATGTTCCGGATGGAAACAGCGCTGTAGCCTATAAGGTTCTGATTGGGAAAACCGGATCTGAGAAGCCGTGCGTACTGAACATTATTGTTAAAACAATTATCTTTACATCCATTTCTATTTTTTTATTCTAATGGTTAACACACATCTCTGTGTGTGCACATATCCGCAACTCATTGCCACGAAACCCAAGGAAACACGACGCTGTTTATGTGCTGCACTGGCACTGAACAGTCATGATTGGGTCTTTTTAACCACATGACAGCTTTGTCAAAAAATGCAGAGAAATCAGAATAAATAATAACTATTATTATTATTATTATTATTATTATTATTATTATTATTATTATTATTATTATTATTATATAATCAGAAGAATACAGTAGGCACGAGGAGATTGGGCAAGTTACATTCTTAAGTGCACTGACATTATACCATGTGTCCTATAAATTTCCATAAATATATGAGTGAATGAACAGTAAACTGCTCTTAAGTATCAAAAAAAAACAAAACATTAAACGTCCATCACTTCTTGACAAATCTGAGCTGGCTGTGCTGTGGAGAGCCTCCACTTCCCTTGTGATGTCACGTCAATGGAGATGGTGGACAGCAGAATCTCTAGAATGGAAAGCTTCAGATGAAGATGGAGGAGGACTGTTGTCAGATCAATCACGCTGGGACTCCTGCATGCCAACTCATTCTGGCATCAGCACACAGCACGGGCACACGCAGCCACCAGCTGGCACTCGCGGGCCTCAGAAAAGAATTGTTCAGACATGGCACTCATTCAAAAAGTTTTCACTTCCCTGAACCCCTACGCTGCAAATGAGGATGGCATGTTCCTGCAAACTAGGTGCTTTGTCTCAGAAACTCCCCTCCAGTTGAGGAGTAGTATCGTCAAAGTGCATTCCTTCCATGCGCAAGGAAACAACGCACAAGCAGGTATCTTCATGCGCATATTGCCTTGATCTAAATTGAGATTTCTACACAAAAACATTGGCACTGTAATAGCTTATTATGCAGAGCGTACTGTTACAATGACGCAATACAATCTAAATGTGGATTCAAGGAATGTTTTTTTTTTTTTAACACAGAATTTGAAAAATGTGCCACTGTTTCATGCTGGAATGAAGAGCTTGTTTGCAGCAAAGTCAGCTTTGTCCTCACACACCAGGATGCCCAAGAAGATATTGTGTTTAAGCCGCTCGATAACACATATGGAGCTGCATGGAGAATGCAGACAGGGATGCACATTTGGGCGGAAGGCAGCCCACTGAACAGACAGTTGGCACTTGAGTCCCGGGCTGCCAGCCAGCGGAATCTGATGGAGCTATGGAGTGGGCAGGCTATGTGGCCGGCAGCGGGCGCCAGCATCTCTTCGTCTGGCTTGATCTACCCTGGAAACATCACAGAAGGGAGAGATACACCTCATCTTCCATGAGAAGGAGTGAGCAGAGAGCGGAAATCGTCAGAGTGCCAGAACATGTGTCGGGTTGGCGCAGATGAGAATGTCTTGGCAAGCGCCCCACTCCCCCCTTGCCCCACTAGGAACACATGGCACGTCGATGGCATCTGGCTGCGTTGATTCTCAGCAGCTGCGCTTTGTCTTTGCCAGTTGGGACACTTGGCACCGCTACTTCATCAACTACCTGTGGCTGTCCCGTGCGAGGATGGGGCGATGAATTATTCTGAGCTACAGCTGCAAATTTGACTTCTTTCTAAGAGATAAAGCATCAGAAGCATGAGGCTGTCTCATACCGCTTATGTACCTAAAAAATATTGCTATAACTGTTTGGGTGAATTCTTTCTTGACTGGGATATTTCCTCTAGCCGGATGTACTATGGATGCATTCTGGAACAATGACAGCCTCAGTACTGTCTCTGGTCATGTCAGAATTTCCAGCATGAACCAAGTATTGAAGGTTGATTCATATGAAGAATGAATGGTTTCAATGAACAATACCTATTGTACTTGTATGAAATAGCACTCTTTCAAAAATAGACAAGCAACAATGTGTTTTATTTTTTCCAGGCTACAGAATAGTTTTGAATGTTGAAAAATGTAATTACATAACAAAAATGAAGATTGGTGAACTTTTTGTCCTTGTCCACTCTGTAAGAGAGCTCTTACAGAGGTCAAAATGTTCCTGCTTTGTGTGGTTTTGTAGGATCAGTGCTGCTCTAAATCCTTGGTGAGATATTGTATGAAAGGCATTTCAATAATGCATAAAGACTTCCGTCTCTTCAAAAGAGTGTGGTTTGAGCAGCTTCGCTCCGGTAGTCCCAAAAGCTACCTTACTGGGCCACCTCCTAAAGCCTGAAATTTGCTTAGCCTCAGCATATACTTTTCCCAAGGTGAATACAACATACGTCATCAACTTCAAAGGATCCAGTTTGCATCTCAAGATAATATCAGTCATGTCCATTAAACATGACTTACAAAGAACCTCTGAGTCACTGAAATGCAAGTAAACTTTAACTGTAGCTTAATGCTTTGCATAAGGTACGTACAGGTTTCGCATTAACCCAAGCATATGACACTGAAATCTTGTGAGGGAAAGTGGATTTGGCTAAACTGCACATTGCATTGTTTTTATATCGCCTTCACATTCTTTGCATTTCTGAGCCTGGGATGTGCCTGTAGCAGGCTACTGCAACCCAGGTAGGATTTCATGTTGTTGCTTTCACTTTGCCAAAAAAAAAACTAGGCAAACAGATAATTTCTGTTAAGATTCAACAGCAGTTTTTTTCTGCAGAAAGTGACCCACTGGGAGTTTGCTCCATCTGTGGCGGGCTGACCCAGTTTAGCCCACGGCCACGTCCAACTGTTCTGCATCCCAAACATATGTGCTGTGGCGGGGGATAAACGATCATCACCATGTGGGACTGCAGAATACACATTGAAGATATGACACTGGACCCATCACATGTCTGCGCTCTTCCATCAGCATATGTCACTGTCACCCCCCAGGATTTGCTCACTGGAAATGGATACAAGAATCAGTTTTTATTTTTCCAGTGACTGAAACAGTTTTTTTCACAGGGTGGTGTTTGTTTGTTTGTGTGTGTATGTGTGGCTTTGCCAGTTAAAGATTAGACTGTGGACAGCAGTGGCCCCTACCCACTCCCTTGAATGACCTGTAATACAGGGAGAGGAAGCCCTCTGGCAAGGAGTGATAGTTGGCCAAAAAGCATGGAATTGGCAGGGTAGCAGATTTGCAAATGCCCTATATTGGCAGGGAGTTATGTTGATGGTGTCAGTGCAAAGGGCTAAGGCCACAGGGGACCTGGGTGTTTGGAATGCATATGGACACCATGCTGTCAATGAACTGAGAAGGGAATATGCTGTTGTGTATCAGTTAGAGGCTCAGGGCTCTCAGTGGTCATGTTTCTGGACCAGGTACCTTCAATGTTTTGACCTTACTCAATGATGCGACTCAACCTGAATAGAAACTGTGAAGGCACATGCTCTTAGCTTGAGCTCCCAGTATAGTGAAGGAAAGATTAAAGGTGAATTGATGAATTGAGGAGAGGTGATAACAGTGAAGCTGAGCTGCCTTCATTTCTCCTCACTCTGCCTGCTTCATTGGCTATTAAAGGTTTCAAGGCAGGCTAGGCTTGCTGATGGTTTCCCACTAATGAGTTATTGATTCCTTCTTTTCCTTCAACTTCCCTCCAAGGCAACAAAAACAATCCGATTGGAAAAGACAGACAATTAAGACTTTCCCAATCAGACTTTCAGACAGTATAGTCTTTTAGTAATGGGACATTACTGAGGGTCGAGAGGAAGACTGGCCTGAAATATGAAATATATAGCTTTTTTGGCTTTTCACTGTGTTTGTATTGGCTAATAGTGATTACAGTACTTAGCCCTACACATGCTCTCATATTTGAAGTTCTTTACATAATTTGGTTACATCACACACCGTATTTATTGAGTTTATATGAAATAATTGCATGTAATGTATCAACACATTGCTGGTTCGCATCATATTAACCAACAAAGAAATGAAAGACTTTCAGCACCAAATCATTCCTCTTCTTTCTTACAATTCTCTTTTGTACACAGCTTGGCGTCTATCTAACTCTCCCCTCCTGCTCTCTCAGCCCCCACTCTCCCCCCAATGTTATCTCCATCTCCACAATGTGAGGCTGTCACACTGCCATGGTAGTGTGTTCACACAGAGACAGCACCATATGCTGTCTAGCCTCCCTTAGAAGAAGCAGGAGGTGTCTCAGCTTTGCTGCCGCGCTGTGGTTTCCTATGGAGGATGGGTTTGTTAATGGTTCAGGAGATGGCCTGCTAGAGACGAACTGGTCAAGGAAGGAATGCCCCTTTCAGGGTGTTGGCGCATGACTGTGAAATTGACATCTCAGTGGGAGTGCATGTGGCAGAAGCTAGAGGGACAAAATATCCATCTTTCCATCAGGTCCGCCTGTCTACGCAGCCTGTCTAATTTTGGTGATCGGTAATTTTCTTCTCCACATACTCCCATACTATGAAAGAGGTTGCACTAGGTTGTAACTGTGAATGCAGACTTGGGATCTCTGCTGTATTTGTGCTTTACATGGGATCCTGTAAATGAAGCAGGAAGGATTTGTCCTCTTTGTCACATTCAGTTCAATGCAATGCCCTTACAATGAAAGCGGATATGGACACTAAGGGAGTTATGTTGTTGACCTCACACTACATTGCCGTCTTGTCAATACATCAGAAATCGATCTGATAATATGTCTTGAAACTCCATCAGATGATAACAGGCAGTGTTGTTTGGAGCCTAAATAACTTGATTCTTGAAGATGCTCTGAACTTTTTTGAACTGTTTTCTCCGTTTACCCAGGAGGAAGTCATCCGAGGGGGAGGGGGGAGGCATGTTCAGAATTCATCTTCCCCGGGTGTTCGTTTCCACTTTGCATTTCAAGCAGAGAGGTTTAATACTCAGCTAAATCGCAGGAAGGATTGTTAGGCACGCGTGTTATTAATTTTTTCAGGTCCCATGGCGTCTATATGAATCTTAATGCTGCTGACTGGGCCAGTGAGCGATTGACTTTCTTTAAAATATGAAGAAGCTTGCTGGAAGCGCCCAGGGTCATTAGCTTAAGAGTGGGCACAAATCCCTCTCTGAGGCAGCCTGGCTTCACCGTGTTAAATGTGTTTTTAAAATATTCATAATCATACACACATACACAGTACACTGGGGAGCAGGAGGAGAAAATCAATATTCAAATGTATTCCTGTTTTCATGTGTGGTTAATTATCTGTGGTTTTTAAACCGTGAAGTTCGTGAACAGATGACGAATATCTTTCTCTTTGTGACAAGCCACTTCTTATTCCTGCCTCTTTTGTTGATGGCTGTAGTCTGTTATATGATGTTGATAACAAGAAGAACTTAACAATTCATTGAAATGTACTGAAAATGTTGATTGTATTTCCTTGTGTAATGGGTGGTGGCCAGGTATGTGTGCAATATGACATTTTTAGGTAAACTTCAACTACCTGATTGTTTTGCCTGTTGTTTCTGGTGCAGTGCAGGGCTTTGCCTTTCAATTTCTTCACGGAGGAGCCTTGGTGGGATTTTAAGTTTCACTGTATTAATTAGGCCACAGAGTTAATTTCAGCACAATTTAGGATCCCTTGTAAATGGCTGTAAAGGGGGAGAAAATGATGGGACGTCAGACAGGATACCAGATGTTTAGTATAGATACACAGGAGTTAGAGGTCAACACTTAGCAATGAATCTCAACTATCACTTAATCTGCAGCGGGTACAGACATGCCTGCCCTTGCAGTCATCTTCAAGCACTCACTGTGCCTTTCAGATAGACCGCTCATGCTCATGCCCATGCCCATGTGTATGTGTGTGTGTATGTGTGTGTGTGTGTGTGTGTGTGTAAACACGTGTATGTGTGTGTATCCAAGAATACCACATGGTTCCTCTTAGAGCACATCGGTTCCAGCAAACTGCCTGGCCTTCATTGTAAAGTCACCACTCTGCACTTCCTTCATGGCGTTTTCAAACCCACACACTGCCCACTTCCAGTGAAACAGGGCAGCTGCCTCTGATGAAGTCCCCATGTCTAGAGGAAGACTATGGGCTATGGGAGGAGATAGCAATGCAGGCCTGACATGGAGGATGGCCCACACGATTCCCCTAGTTTTAGGAACCACCAATTAATTACCAGAGAAAAACTCCCACTGAAGATGTATGTATGTCAAGCAAACAAAAAGATGCAGTTTACTTTGCAATGTTTAAAGTATTTATAAGTACCTTTTTATCAACACAGTGAGATTATGTTTCAAGAAACTTAAGTAATATAATGTATGCTATTTAAAGATAATGAAATTTGAGAGGGTTTTGGTTAAGGGACTGTTGAAGGGTAGAACCTGTACAAGGCAGGTGCTGGGGTGAGATATGTCCAAATAATCACACTGATGCATAAAAGATGCCTGGCTGATTGAGGCCTCTTTACATAGTGCTGCTGTTCACAATGGCTTATCAAAGGCAGATATGACCAGGGCAATAAAATTCACAAAGCTTGTGGAACAATACAGCAGTTGAAACAAAACAGAGTGCAGAGAACATGCAGGAGGAGGCTGGTGGAGGGAAACAAACCACAGCAGATTCCTGCCTTCCCTGCTTTTCATGTTGCAGTCCCCTAATGCAGAAGTAGAACCCAGGCTAAATCAGCACCTGAGCAAGATCCTCCAGAAAAATTACTTTGGGTCATTCATGATGTAGACTCAAATGACCTTTGTGGAAGAGTTGATTTCAAGTGTACAATCTGTTTCTGTGTCTGTGCTCCAGATGAGGGGCAGAAGCACAGACATATTTGACAAAGCAAGCGGAGGATTATCACTGTGCCCTGAGAATGACTGGGTCTGGCTTTGCTGAGCTGATTGAAGCCTGGCACGCTGGCGGCTGGCTGACATCTGGAGCACCCAGGGTGTGGGGTTGGGGTGGGGGTGCTGGCATGGCAGTGGGCCCAGAAAGGCAATGCTGGATCCCTAACTCAGTGGAGACACATGTGTCTCAGACTACAGGGGAGGAGTTCACGACTGATTCAGAGGGGAGCAGCACATAAATCCAGCTGGCTCCAGTCTCTGGCTGAAGAGATGTACTGTACATTTTAGGTGTAATTATACCAAGCTGAGATCAACCTAGAGGCCCTTCCTGGATCACAGACCCGCAGTCATGCGTTTTTTTCTACTCTCTGCTGCTACGGGTAATCAGACAAATTCAATGGAAACAATACATTTCATTATTGTTTTGGGCTGATGTAACCTCCTGCATGTAGAATATTAAGTTTGCATAACTCCTTGGCATTCACATGCTTGAGCATTTCTCTGTGTCTGTCGATCATGTTTACTTATGCTACATTTGTAATGCAGGAATTACCGTAACTATAAAAATCCATCGCGAGAGCCTTGAAACTGTAGTAACTGGTACTCAATGATTATATATCTCTGAGAATCAACATGTTTAATATGCAATGTACTTATGAATGGAGTGAGGCATGAATTATTACAGAAGAAACAAAAGGCCTCTGCAGTGAGTACCACACAAAGCTTATTTATTAAAATGGAAAATATCATTTAACTAAATGAAAATGGACACTGCATAGAGAAAAATTACTAAAAGACATGCAAGTACAGCTGAGGACATAGTGTGGTTTCCAATATAGTTACCAGAAGAAGGTTCTTCTGTTGTTCCAGTATTAGTAAGTGTGTGTTGTTAACACTGATATGTTCTCTGTTCACACATATAGTGCACTGACAGCAGTTCCTCAGCATCAACAAGCAATTTTCACTTGTATCAAAAAAATTTAATCAGTCACAAATAAAATTCACATTCTATTCTAGCCAACGGTGTTTTCTGCACAGCATGTACTTTCACTACTTAGTACATATCCAGCTGTGAGGTCACAAGCTTGCTTGTTCCAATATTTGAAGTGTCGCATGAAGTATACCGACCCCAGTCATGTCCCTGCAGTACCATGACCTCGTCTGGCCCAACTACCTTGATCTAACATAAGATCCATAGTCCTCCTTGCTGTTGATACAAGCACAGGAACAGGTTGCTGTAGAATGCCTTATCATCAAGGTCGAAAAATGAGCAGCACTGTATAATGTAATGCATACAAAATTACTGGCAACTGCAAGGGTCTTGTTTGCAATACAGGTCTGCACAGGCTTGAAACTGAAACCCGAGCTCAACCTGACCCACGTGTTTTAAAACCTGAACCGAACCTGGCCCTGAAGAAGATTACTTATTACCTGACCCTGTCTGAACCTCACCTGACATGGGAGTGGATTTTTGTGAAAACATTAGTAATTACCAAGCCCGCAACTGGTAATAATGAAATCAAATAAAAATCACATTTGGCAGCTTACACAAATGAAAAACCTCTGCCCACACAAAGTACACTCAGAGAATAAAAGTCCATACAAAAATGAATAAATCTCACACTATGCAACATTCAGCAGCTTAACAAATGAATGCAAAACAGTTCAGAAAACAGTGCAATGTACAGTGAATAATGTCTGTACAAGGAAACAAGTGAAAAGGGAACATTCAGCTCAAAAGTTCAACAAAACAAACACTCGTATATGGGAATAGGAAGGGAATGCAAAAATTTAGAAAAAAAAAAACAAATAAGTAAGTAAATAAATTAATCTTCCATCCAAGATTGACATGTTCAGTAGCCATAAAAACATCAATTTGCATTATGTGTATGTCGTTCATTCAAAATGGGATTTTAGCCCAGGTCTCAGACAGCCCAGTGCATTCAAAGCCTAACATCCAGAAACACTGAACCTGACCCAACCTGAATCCAATGCTATAAAGCAATTATAGGCCCAAACTTGCCTGAACCCGAACCCATTTTGTTGGACCTTGGCTTTGCTAAGAACAGTGCTGAAAGCAATGAGGCCATGTGCTTGGTATCAAAGGCAACCTATTTGCCTCCATCACTACACACTACAATATAACTTGCGCTGTGACTCTAGTATGGGCATACAATGAGAAAAGCAAAGTGATCGTAACTGCTTCATTGCAGGCAATATTATTTGCATTATGAGCCTGGGAAAGTTCAGGCGTGTTTGGCTTGGCCACATCCTTCTCTTTTGGAGACTGTAAAATCCTAAATTAAAAGCTTCAGCACGTTGGCGCAGTTCAGGCTGATAAGTCATTAGCTCTTGTAATCGTTTGTTTATTGGCATCTGTTCAAAAGTAATACTGTTGGACATTTCTTGAGTCTTTGGAGGCAGTGTTTGCTGCAGTTCAAACAAGTTTAGGAAAAAAGAATGCTGCAGGGCCTGCTGGGAAACGGGTTGTCTGTGATCAGATCCTGGTCATGGAGCTCAGAAGTAAGCTGGTCAGCTGGTCGGGATACTGGCACCAGTGGGTATGTGATGACTTGAAGATGACATCCATTAACTAGCAGCAAAGACCATAACCCCGCAGAGCCATTGACCTCTTTTGTACTCTGTTACTATAGGCTTGTACTTAGTGGGGAAGTAATGCAACCCATTAATTAAGTAACTACCAAGTCCATATTATTCAGCTGAGAAGCAACTCCTACAGTACACCCTTTTAGATTAAAAACACGGTGAGCAAAAATGGTGTAAGAGCTGGGGAAGATGGTAAGCCCTGGTTCTTGCTTAATTTTTCTTGCCCGCAGCAGTATTGATCTGGTCCATGTAATCCTCGTCAAACTGCCCAAGTGTGGGTATCGTCCATTTAAAAGCACCCCCTCGCTCTCTGCCCCTGCGGTACATATGCCATCTGCCAACCCCACTCTGACTCCCCTCCCCGCTCTCCTTGCACAGCCCTGTAATGAGGGGATTAACCATTTGTGGTCTGGAGGGGGAGATTGCAGCCGATCTGAAGCGGGTCAGTGGCGGTCCTCAGGCAGCAGTGGGAAAGGAGCTGGGATCTGCGTTGAGTAGGTCTGTTATCAGACCTCCATTGTTCTCCCCCAGCTCTGACGACACCACTGACTGACATCTGCTTCCTGTGCCAGGCTGGAGAGCAGGTGTGATCTCATAACAAGGGGAGTTGCATCAGTTTAATCATATGCCTCTGGTGCTAATGAGGGTAAAACATACATGATTGCGTTGTCATCTGTTCCACTCACCAAAATCTGTATGTTGTTAATGCTTATGCAAGGGTCACTCTGCAGACCACAATGAAACACAATACGTGTCTATTAAATTGTCTACCTCATCATGTCAGGTACCATCTATCATGTCATCAATTAATATACCATTATCAGAAAGTAGAGTGCAATTGTCCTATATACAGTGAGAGCTTTTATTTATATATTGCAGGCAAGCATTGGTCAAGAGCATTATCAATTACCTATACCTCTGCAGGAGAGAGCAAATAACATCTAAGTAATTCACTCTCAATATATTCCAATGCCACAGCTACAATCAATAAAGTGTCTTCCACGCATTGTAACAATTACTTACTAGTAGAGATTGTGTCAACCCTTGCATATTGTCACAATTTTCTTTTACAAAATGCATTCAGTCACTCTTACTTTCACCTGAGTTTCATGTTATTTTTGACCTTGTTCAGCTTTAATCATTTAGCAGGAGTGATATGTGCAACAACTGGTTGAGTAATTCTAAAAATTAAAATGTGTGGAATTGATTTAAAAGCCTTTCATTAAGATGTCCAATGCATTTAACAGATTACTGAACTTAAACAAATTAGTTCTGAGAGGAATTACTCATTCAAGTGGATACAATATGGGAGAATATAACCATTTTACCCTGAAAATACAGGTTACAAATTGTTCATCCATGATTATAAGAGAATCATTGAAGAGGGCACTTGAAAAACTTACTTGAGCAGGCAATTAAACAATCTAGCACTCAAACTGTAAATCAGAACACATAATGGAGTGAAAGATCTGTCAACAACAGAAAGCATTCAGAAACAACACAACTGGATAACCAGTAGCACTGAAGTATAAGAGGAGACATAATGTATCCATACCTGCACCATCAAGAAATAATATTTTGTAATACTCTGACAAAATGTGTGATTTTTATTTGATTATGCCCTAATCATGCATTTGCCACCAGACAGCTTCCTAGTTTATCCTGAAGGTTAAATTCATGAAGGAACAGACAGCCAGCGTTCTTAGTCCTGGGGGCACGTGGAGGAAACAAAGTATGCATAGTGTGAGGAAGGTGTGTGTGTGTGTGTACATATGTGTCAGCAGTGGGGGAAGTGGACAGTGTGTGGGCAGCAGATGTCAGACCTCTCACCCCTCCCCCACCTCAGGAGCACCTGTTGGACCAGGGCCATCTGGAGGCTGAGGCATAATTGTGCAGGGGACACCCCGTCTGCATGGCTGCACCCCAGAGACACCCTGCACCCTCACAGCCTCATGGGAGATTGCACCTCTCTCCGTCTTCGCATTATCTGTCTCAAAACAAAAGAATGACGGTTTATGCTACCTACACAGAAGGAAAGGGGATACCAAGAATCTTTATACAAAATTTAGATTAAACAACACAGGAATAAAGAGGTAGTACCACTGAGATAGCATAACAGCCTTAGGCTCCATAGAACAGGAATCACCCATACATTCACTCAGAGCAGAGGGTTATATTAAAGTGTTATATTCTCTCTATTATTCCTATTGTACATTTGTTGTGGAAACCACAGAAAAGCACTGTGGTTAAGTCAACAATACAAGAGATTGAGGAGAGATAGAACAGCAATGTGTGTGAGAGGAGGAAAAGAAGAGGAAAAGAGAGTGCGAGAGACTGTGCATGTGTGCAGGTAGATACATGGGTCTGTTTATTTGTGTGTGGGTAGGTGTGTGTGTTTACTGATACTAGTATGTGTTTGTGAGCATTTGTACAGTATGTGCTTTTGGATGTGTGTGATTCTGTGCGTCTCACCAGAAGGAAGAACAGATGAAGCAAAAATATGAGCTGATGGAGAGAATATGTGTCAGTGCGTCTGACTGGGGGAAGGGTGGAGGTTAGGGATCAGGGTTGGGAAAAGCTTGCTGCCCTACAGGGGGCAGTCCATCGCATGGCACATGGCTTGAGGGAATCAATCTGAGTGTCACTTTCAATCATCACAAATCAGGAACACAAACAGCCATTGTTTCACCTTCCTCTCTAATGTTGCATTTCGCTGTATTTTGTCTTTGTCTTTTTTGTGTCATATTCATCTGTCTTTCTCCTTGTTTTCTCTTACAGTACTCACATATGCTGCTTTACATAAAAAATCAAATATAGAAAGCCACTTTATAATAATATAGTACACACACTGCTCCAAATCTGAAAAAAATGAATCTACAGTATTCTACTGTATGTCAGTATAATATGGTATTATGATAATTATTTGGTGGTGAGAGTAGGTGTAAAATTATAACAGCAGCAACTGGAGCAATGAAAAATGTGCAACAAAAATATAATGACTACAATAGATGGGTATCTCCCAGCAAATCACTTTTCAGAAAAAAAAAATAGAGAATGCCCTTGACTGAGTTTAATTTTGGGATTCAGACAGACAGTGGAGACAAATTAACAATTGCAATTGGTTTTTAATTAAATGGTAAAACCAAATGCAATTGTACAAGAAAATACATACAGCCTACAGTTAACAAGAAAACAGCTCTACTACTTATAAGCTCCTCCTATCAATATCTCTACATTAGTAGCATGCCTTTCCACAAACATTGTCAAATAGCACTGTCAAGAACAATCAAATGAAGGTGGCATACTGTTTCACACACCCTCTCAGAATCGAACTGGGAGAGACACTTTGTATGGATGGGGGGCATCTATTTTTGGGTCACATGTGATAAGCCCCTCTTGTTATGTGATGTGATGAACTGTCTGAGCTTGTCAAAACCAGGTCACAGGGCAGTCTATGTAGGCCATATCAAATGGTAGCCATTCTCCAAACATGAGGCGTAATTAGGCAACAATGATCAAGTCAGTTATTAGACTGGAGGCTTTCTGTCAGGAAAGACCCCCCAACTTAATGAGGCGAGCCATCGCTTGATGATATATGTTTTTTTTTCAGTTTTCTTTTGCACTAGAACAAGAAGTCCACTTTTAATATTACTTTGCTAAACCCCACCACTGCACCAGACCGGTAAAATAAAAAACCCATATGGTTCATGCAACATGTATTTTCTTTTCTCCTCTCAGCATTTTCCCTGCTCAGAGCTACATGATAATGATTTCACAACATCATAACATCTCAGTAAAACAAGGCACAAGGAAACTTTTTTTTGTTTCTAATTATTTTAGAGGATGTGACCATGTTTTCATTCTGTCATCCCCTCTAATGTGGGGAGCAACTGCCTCTCATTGTGTGATGAGGATTTGTAGAATTAGTCTGATGGATTCTTAGTGTGAAGTTGGAGGAGGGCAATGACAAAGACAGAACTGGACTTAAGGCTCACTTCTCTTGTCCTCAAACACACCTTCCTTCACAAGGTTGTTCATCTGAGCAGAGGCAATAAGCTTCTTCTTCATCTGTTAGATATTTTTTCACTCAATTCTTTTGACACCCCCTCCTCCCACTACCTCACCAAATCCACCCCCCAGCCTATAAAAAAAAAATCACCCCCACTGTAGTGTGGAGTGGGCCTTTTTTAGACATACCCATCTGCTGTCTCGCACCTTCTAATCCACCTCCCCCCAACCCACTGGCAGCCTTCTCCCTACATTACCCACAATGCCCACCATGCTACTCTTTGCTACATCAGTGAAGTGATTGTTCAGTACATATACAATGAGTTATATGTGAAGGTTCATTTTAAGTATTATTTACACCTGCAAAAGTAGAAGAATTAAAAATTTTCAATCTTCATTTTCAAGTTCAATTTAAAATACTTATGTATATCTTCACCTCCTGTCAAAATGTGAGGGAAATAAACCTCCAATATTCAATAATCCAATAATCTTCAAAGCTTAGCTTGTACATTTACTGTTCAGACAGCTTCTCCACTTATCATCTTCCATTCAAAAATAAATAAATAAATAAATAAATAAAATAATTTAAAATAGGGAAAGCACTATGCACAGATTGCAATCTTCAAAAAAAAGTGAATGTCTACTCACCCATGGTCATGTCTTAAACATTTGTTTGGTGCTATAGTACATTGATATCTGTTCTATGTACATAGCATGTGCTGGTGTGTAAATGGGGGAGAGAACAATAAGAGAGAAGAGAGATTCAAAAAGGGGAAGGAAGAGTACACACACAGAGGACAAGTCTGGGCTGCCATCCAGCTGGCTGAGTGACCATGCTGCCTAATCCAAGCCCTTGTGTGACCCTGGTTGTGCCCTCTTTCTATCGTTCTCTCTCACTTGCGCTCTCTCTCTCTCACTTGCGCTCTCTCTCTCTCTCTCTCTCTCTCTCTCTCTCTCTCTCTCTCTGTGTCTGCAGGCCAACCAGGAGAGTGTCCAAATCCCCGTGTCTATAGAGCAAGAGAAGGTACAAGCTATCTGAGCAGAAAACACCAAGAGAGAAAAGGGAAAGAGAAGCATAGGGGATATGAAAGCAAAGGAAAGGAGAGGAATGGCAAGACAGAAAACACAGGGAAAGGTGACGAGAGGAGGTCAGGCAAGGACAGGGCAGATCCATGGGGACTGTATTCTAAAACCTCATCCATCAATCTCTGCGTCTTTCTAGTTCTCCAAACAGACATAAACTGTGCACTGGAATGATGTTGAACTGCGCTGTGATCATGGGCATTTGGCATCATTAACACACTGCTTCAAGATGTTGTCCGTACATTGTTGTCATTTCCATAATATCTCAAGTAATACTATTTTAAAGTGGTCTGTTTGTTCATATATTATTTATTCGGCACGATTCTGTACTCATCTGTCTGATTAGATTGTTAGTTACAAGACTGTCTTTCAATTTCAGAAAATATAAAATGGCTTAGTGCAAGGGGAAAGCTAAAAACACAACAAATGCAATTACAGAAAAAAAGATATTGGAAGACAACTTTTTATTTATTGAGGAAATAAGAATTCAAGCCTGGCTTGGTGTTATTTTTGGCGAGGGTCTTGTAGCAGGATAGCCATAGTGGACTGGCTAATATGTTTCAGCACTGTTGAGCTGGCTGGAGAGTCTCAGTTGTGTATGTGATCAGCACAACAATAGAGAAGGCATTATCTCCTTTTAGCCTCAGGCTGTAGAGGACCAATGGCCCTATGGCAACAGATACTTCTCCCTGAGTGGCAGGCATCCTTAATCCTTGCCCTGGTTGCCCACCCCCCCACACCCTGGAGGAGTGGAAAGATTGGGGTGGAGAACAATGCGGGCACCATGGAACTGCCCAGTGTGCACAATTAGGAGCCAGACTGTACCACACTGGCCAGTGTGACAGCTGCATGTTCTCTCACCTTCAGTTCTCTTACACGCACTTCCCTCTGCTTTGCTTAGCCTGCAGAGGTGATAATGTGGCTCTGTAGTTAATGTACATAAACACAGTGATGCTTACACTCTCATTCTCATATGTGTTCCCCCTGCTCTATTTTATAGCGAACTTGTGCTCTGTAGGTGACGTTGTAGTATGTATTTACTGGATTTTTTTCTTCACACTGCAACTGAAAGGTGTAATTATTTGCCACCTAAATATCCAGGCACACTCGGCACTGCTGCTCAGCACGTATAATTTAATTTGAATTCATTACTCTCATCATTTAATATATTCATGACTTTGAATTCCCTCAACAGCTCTGCCACCTGGAGTGTCTCTCGTCAACTGTGTCAGACAGAGGTCTCGTGGGGGGGTGGGGGGGCGCAGAGGGCAGGCAGGGCTGGGGTCAGTCGGGCCCATGGTCCCTGTCGTCATTAAGGCTGCGCTGGAATGTGTTTGAGGAGCCAGCTGGGACCATGCTGCCCCTCACTGGGGAGAACAGGGGGAAGAGGGGGCACCTGCGCCGGAGTCTGTGGGGATCGAAAGGGGAAAAGAGGAGAGGAGAATAGGGGTAAAAGGGATGAGGAGGGTGGTGTTGGGGTCCAGTGGACAGCTGGGGAGAGTGAGCTAGGCAGGACATTCACTCAAGGTGAATCTGAAAGCATTGCATGCCAAATCCAAACTTAGTCAAAGCCAGTAAACAGTCACAACTGTTCTACTAGATGGTTGAATTCCATGAGGCCAAAGAAAGGAGAATTTGGAAAACCCAACAATTTCCTTCAAGGAGTGTCTTTTTTCACTCATGGGGAGCTCAGCTTTTATTAAGGGGACAGCACAAGTACCACTTCCAATTTTGGACAACATGGACAAACCAATATTGAGGGTAAACTTGAGAATATATGTGATTCAGCCCAGACAGAGAAACTAAACCACACTTTTAGGAAGAATGAAACACTGTCACCAGGATGGATTGTCTCCCAGTGGTGTGTGAATAGCAGACTAGATGCATTAAGGAGACCAGACACGGTAGCACCAGTGACATTGGGCGGATCCCGCTGGGAAGCAAACAGAGATCTGATGGAGCAGCTGGGACTCAACCTCTCTCTGCCTCCCTCTCATTCGTGCTCTTTCCACATGCCCTGCCTGAGCCAGTCATCAGCTGGAAATATTAATGCCACATTTTCAGTATTCTACCACAGCAGCCCTGGGCCTGTTCATTGCAGGATGCCAGTGAAGAGATCAAAGGAGATGGAGCCCCCTGATGATTTCAGGGAGTGAGGCTGAGGGTTGAAGTGGGGGTGGGGGGTGTCAGTCATCAAAAGCTTCATTCTGACAGAACTTGAGCTCAGTCTCTACACCTGCCCTGAAAGGTGAAGAGTGAACCAACTGATGAGCCACGGTCTCATTTTGTGTTAAAATACTGAACTGTACATTTTGATTACATATCTTATTTTATTTTACTTTTTATTTATTTTTATTTAAATTTTGCAAGTGTAGATTATATCAAAATTGTATCACAAAGGGATAGATAAGAACCCTCTATGTGATTTAGAGTTTCTGAGCAAACATTGCAATTAATGAACTAACAAAACATTGAACACAGTAATAAGTATGGAATGCTGTTTCATAATTTTGACAACTCTTTAATCCAAAATATGTCTTACACAGTTTAGTTACACACTTACAAGCAGAAGGATAAGGTCACACACACAAGCACATACATGCACACACACAGATCGATCTTAGATCCTCAGAGCAATGTGTGTGTGTGTATGTGTGTGTGGGTGTGTGGATGTATGTGTACGTATGTATCTATGTACATACCCACACACATACACACTCTGAGGCTCTAAGATTTTCTGCCAGCTTACAGATGACATAGGGATTTAAGTATGATTAAAACTTTGTACAAGAACATCATTTTCAGTGCTTTATATTTTCAAATATTTCATCACAATGTAAGAATTTGATCTTATTGGAACTTATTTTTATGCATGCTTTCTGACTGTTTTAATTTAAATACATTCATATATGTAACTTACATTCTTTACATATTCATTTTCATATATTTTGTCTGATATAAATGTAATATTTTGATATACACTAAAGGTACAGTATATTCCATATATTTGCTTCATATTTATATGTACTACAACCCATTAGCATTACAGCTGAGCTCTATGTGATTTAACATTACAATATATCTAGACATGACTCCACATTTCTGCTCAAGGCACCAGCAGGCTGTGCCTTAATTCTTGCTGTTCATTAATAATGATGCACCATGGTTTTTTCACATAAATGTCCACCTACTTTATCCTCTGGCAAAATCAACATTATCCAACTGCACTATTCAGACATATATTTCCAACTGTATCTCCTAACAAAATCAGTCACGCACAATGCTACATAATCTTTACTTTACAGACCAACTCCTCAACACCATCAGAATTACACTACCAATATAATACCATACAACCCCCAGCAGTCCTATCTCCTATCACCATCAGTATCACTATATATTACACTCCTCCCTACAGCCCTTTTCTCAACCACCATCAGCATTGCACTACAGTTATATTACCCTGCAGACCCCTGCAGACCCACTTCCAAGTACCACTAGTCTCCAAATGAAATGTGCTGACAACATCTGTGGTCCTCTGCCTCTCTCACAGGACCAAACAGTAAAGAATAAATGGCACCAGAAATGGAAATTGCTCTGGCACATTACACTGTGTTATTAACCCACTGCACTGTTTGGGTGCTCAATCATGAGTGCTTTCCTCCTTCTCTGTCTTTCTGTTCCTGCCTATTGTCCCCCCTCTCTCTCTCTCTACATCTTTCTATCTCTATGTATCTCTCTGTCTGTTTCTCTGCAATCTAATTACAAAGCCTGGTTGTAAAGTAAAAATTTTGGCTTGTTTTTTTGAGATGGGGAGATGTGGGGGGTTTGCATTATTAATCAGGGCTCTTTTCCCTGTTCCCGGCAGTGAGCATTCCCTCTCCTTCACTTAATGACTGAAAATGAGCCGTAATTACAGGCTGTCAGTCCGACAGCTCCCCTGCTTTCTGCCAATTGGGGGCCTGTGTCACTCCTTCCACTGCACGCGTGGCCCATGCTGGGACTAAGCAGGCACCGCTCTCTGCCTCAGTTGGGCATGTCGGAGATGGTGCCGCCCTCATTACCCACTACTGCTCCCACTCTCTGTTGGGGTCAGACTTGTCCTGTCTGTCACCCACCTCAACTCCAGAGATCTCTCAATGGTGCGATTCTGAGCCACACCACAGCACGAAGTCAACCACATAAACAGTGGTGGAAAAATTCGCTATACCTCTATTGAGCATATGAAAGTGGATCAGAAGTATTGCAATGCAGATGGTTACTGCTTCACAACCAGCCACCCACATGTTCACCAACAGTGAAGAAAGCACAGGGCATCTGTATCAGGCTTCCTTATGCTTCTGTCTTCACTTGGCCCAGTGGTGCACTGACTGTCAGGAGTGCATGCTGGGGTTTGGGGTATGCCTACTGGGTTTTTGGGCCCCTGTACAAGGTCCCTGTCCGTCTGCAGTGCTCCCTCCCTTTCCGCCTCGCTCCCTCCCCATGCACCCCAGCTCATCTTTATGCAGCGAGCTGCTTGTCAGGCCTAATGATGAATCTGTTTATGAGCAGAGAGTGCTGATTTCCCCCGAGTGGGCTCTCTCTGGGAGCGCGGCGGGGCGGGTGCTTTAACACTGGCGCTCCGGGTTTGCAGGCACGCAGATTTATTCCACCCGCCGCGGGGTCCCGGCAGTACCGATTCATCATCACCGCAAATTAAGAGCGGGTATACCTTAGTAACATTGTGCTTCTTTACCTGCCTCCACTCCGGAATCAGCACAGTCAGAAAATGTACTCACTTACCGCTCTGCAGTGCATATTCTCCCACTATCTGCACTGTGTTTCCCACGAGCCATCCAATGCAACAAGACCTCTACAACTGCCCACTGATGTACGAGGAATGCAGAATTTTTTTTTTTTTTTGCAAATGGGGAGTTCAGTCCAGTGGTCAACAGTTCTACTGTTAAAACTGACTCATTTTAAAAGATGTAAAGGCAATTTATCACATTGCTACATTAACAATATGATATTGGACTTACGAGGTTATTCAAATTTCAGCCTCTGTTTCTTTGTTCTGTTTCATTTAATACCTATGAGAACAGATACCTGTATGCTGCACACATCAATACCATTTACTCTACATAAACTTCCAGTACATGCAAAAACAAGCTCTGCATTTATTTCAGTCTAGTCTCTGACATCAAAGCCTGGAGTAACGTACATCTCTTGACATAGCTGAGGGGCACATAACACAAGGAGAATTTGCAATAGCATCCATCATGACCATACTGTTAATGTCACGTTCAGGCAGGGGAATATTGGAAACATGCACACCATTAACTTATTACAGATCTCTGGTCATTCTCTTTTATTGTATGCTTTTTAATGTTAAAGTTCCAATAATATATATAAACCCCAGTTGGAGGTGGTGATGTAGCAGGCTATAATCAATTAATCTTTGCTTTTTTCACTTGCAGTGACTTGCACCATATGGTTCTCTGTCAGCTCCTGCTTTTAATTTACACGTTTTGTCTGCTGTAAAAACAGACCAACAATTTATCTGAATTGCTGATTTAATCAGTAGAGCGAGAGGCACTGGTGGAGAGCAGCACTCCAACTGACTCACTCCCCCTTTTCTGAAACACTCTCACATGCTGTGCAAACACTGGTACTCACACACACTGATTCATAGACACAAACTTGTACACTCACTTGCACTTAGACATGCGCACACACACACACACACACACACACACACACCGCACACACACACACACACACACACACACACACACACACACACACACACACAGAACCTCTAAGAGAATTCCCACAGAGATATGAAAATGTTATTCTGTTTCAGGCTAAATCTGAGCTGTAAAAAATGCACATCATCATGTTTATGATTGCCTAAAAGGTTATATATATATCTTCAGATGATAAATTAAATTTGTTACACCAAGGACCATGTCAAATGAGACATCAAAGTTTTGTGGATGTTTGCATAATGCAAAAGTCCTCATGCATATATCCAGCTTCTACAGCAGTGATGACAGGCCTGACTGCACCTAACAACAGCAAAAGCACTCCGTCAGGAGCCACCAATGTGTACAGTACAGCTACTAAAATTTTGCCCTACAGCAAGGATTGTCTAATGTAAGTGTATTCAGAAGCCATTCATAAAAACAGCAATAGAGAAGAAGTGAACATTAATGTATGTGATCTGGTTTCAACACTAACTAAATGAAGAGAGTTAAATATGGACAAGGAACTACCACTGACAACACTGCTATACCTTGATTTGTTTCCATTGGAAAATAGCATTGAATAATATCTGTTGACCCATTATGCATTGTTGATGATATAATTTCACAGTATCAATTAACATGAAGAGAAACCCCAAATGAAAATGCTAAACTGCTTATTTGTTTACTGTAAGAGATACTGTTTTTATGTCACCAGGTAGAATCTATTAAGGATTCTATTATTGGATGTGTGAACATCTGTTCAATTTTTGTCCAGCTTCCTCCAGTGAAATCGAGGGGTAAAAGGCTAAACCCCAGATCTTCACAGAAACATATACTAAGGTAAAAATAATATGCAGACATTTCTGATCATCTGAAGAAGATGCCATCAGATATAGTTGTTTAAATTAAACAACAGAAAGTTAGGTAGCTCATTTGATAAACATGCAGAATGCTCAATATTGGCTATTTAGTTCAGAGTTGTGGCCCAGACATTTACAATGTCACAAGTAATTTGTGGACATAATAAGCCTTGCTGTGGAACTAGCTACGTAGCTCTCAGTCACTCTTGTCACATCTTATGTAAATGTTCATAGAACCATTTTGATGATGTGTGACCCTCAATGCTTTGGAGAAATTCTGTCTCTGCATTGTTATATTGAGCTACAAATTCTGCTATTGTTTTCATGCATGCCTTGCATCTACCTAACTTGTGAACCTGACTATCAATATGACCATGTCCAAATACTGTTTTAAGTCCAGAAAACCTGGTTTCCCAGTGATGTAGAATCAGAAAAAACTGGTAGTAAACAGATGCTAACATATTCATGTGGGTTTTTGATTTTTTGAATCTGAAAACATTTAGTTTTAGCCACATTCAACCACAGTTAAATGTAGCATTCACTGTCATAAATTGACCCTTAATTAGCTAAATGACAGTTTCACCTTCATATTGGCCCAGATGAGGGAAAAAGGAGAAGCTGACCCAGAATTAGTAACACTGCTGGGAGTCATATCCAAATCCTCTTCTAACAACACATTTTTTATGCAATATGCAAACAAACATGCAAATTAACTTTAATAACCACATTTGTGTTCAAACTTACATATTTAAAGTGTAGCTTCCAAAATATGGCTGAGGGTCTTTATTAAAAATTCCTCATGGACGTTCCTACATATAGGGGTTGGAAGGTAGAGTAGTGCTTTACTGTTCCTTTAACACTGAAAATTTGCTGCACTTGCAGACTATACAATTTCCACTTAAGCAATGCAACAAAGCAGAAAACAGAAAAAGTTTCACCTCAGAGAAAAAAGTCAGCAGCAATAATAGAAAGTATGTTGGTATGTGTCGGTCTCTTCTCTTTTCTCCCCACTTTCTCCCCAACAGAATCTCCTAGAGTCAGTTGCCCCTGTATAAGTAATATATATCACAATCATACCCAGGAAATTATCTGTTGAATTCTTATTGTCCAATTAATTACTCTTTCCATTCCCACACAGTCTTGGATAATTGAAGAGGTCTGTGCAGTACACAGTGTGGGAGGGTATGTCCTGGTTTTGATGGGGACAGGCTCAAGTGGTTCTTCTGTGTTAAGGTTATATTAGTATAATGCAGACATGTGCTACGTATGCAATATTACTACAAAATTTATGCTAAATTGCTGGCATGTATGACAATGTTGTTACAGTAACACCCTGTATCTACATTTTAGACATAGAGTGTCACTGCATGCATGCATCCAGTGATCTTGCACAGAAGTGGAACTCTTGAGTATTATACAGATAAAATGCAGAGAGAAGCCAAAAGTATAAAGGATATACAATGTTTAATGCATGTGTGGTATGTACATTTGTGTGAATATGAGTGTATGGGGGTGGAGTCAATGTATACAACATCTATGATGTGAAGTGTGTGTATGTTTGGCTTAAATTGTATTTCTGTGAAGTTTATTTTTAGAGTGAGCATTGGAAAATGGGGATGGTGGATGTGTGTGTGTGTGTGTGTGTGTGTGTGTGTGTGTGTGTGTGTGTGTGTGTGTGTGTGTGTGTATGTGTGTGTGTGTATCTGTCAAGGTGAGCATGTGTGTATACATCCCTTGGAGCCATGCTTGCTATAGACACTGTATGTGAAGCAGATGAGCAGCTGTAATGGGGAGAGATGCTCAGGTGTTCTGTGACTGAGAGCTGATGATCACACAGCTGGGCCTACCTAATGAGGGGGCTACCCTGAGCACACAGCCAAGCTCTGCTCCCCTGACCTCAGAGCACAACAGAACTCACAACCACAGGGCTTCAGCAATGTCCAGGCCCCACTCTGAGCAGATGAAGGGCATTCTGTCCCTTTGTGAGGTAAAACTCTACCCTTATCCAGCTGTGGTAGACATGTTCTACATCTGTACATTGTGATAAAATCTTAAGACATGCCAAAAGTCGTTCTTTAAGAGACTCATTACCTGACCTCATTCTTAATTTTAATTTCAAGCTTTCAGAAAAAAAATGCTTCATACTTTTTGTAGAATCATTATGCTTTTACTCTTTAAACATTGCCAGTGAGCAACTCTGGAACTGGAAAAATGTGTGCTGAAAAATCTGAACTGTGGTATAGGCCTACTATAGGCCAGTAGAAATGAGCTGTAAATTCTAGGATGAGACACTGCAGTAACAAACGAGAATAAGCAAGTGCTTGGCAAAGATTGTTTATCTGATTAAATGAAGTACAAGGCTCTAGCACAACTTTGTTTTCACCTGACAGAACCTTTGTTTTGTTCAACAGGAGAAAAAAGGCTTTTAACTGCAGCATCAGGCCTTGAATCAGTTCATTCAACAAAAAAGTGCTCAATACAAAAGTTCCATTCCTGGCATTATATTTACAAAATGAGTGCTCAAAAGTATTGAAAAACTGAACGCTAAAAATGGGATCTTGAAGGGGTCATAATGACACAGGCAAATTTCAATTGTGAAAGCACAACCCTGAAAAAATTTCTCATATTTGAACTGAGGAAATTAAATACATAACATACCAGTTAAATAATCTATGTCTGAACTGGAGCTGGATTTCAAATTAATACATCACCATCACAGAGTAATTGCACATGCTTTTGGGTAATATTTCTGTTTTTTAAAACATGAAGACGTTATCTCTTCCCAGCTCCTCAGATGGATTGATAAATATAACAGACTTTACTGTATGGTTGCATACATTATTGCAACAACTACTGTATGCTAGGAAGAAAGAATTCATCAAGATCTCTCTCATTGCAGAAAAATGTATCAAAATCATTGTGCTAATGAATGAAAACATTGTTATGCAAAATGAAACTTCCAAGCCTAAACTGCTTCTGATGCTACAGGTAAAATATTATCTTTCAAATACAAATTCATATTCATATTCAAGACTGTGTACAACAAGGAGGTGCGGAATAGAAAATGTACCTCAACGTTCATTAGTGTTTGTGTGAATCTTCTCTTAGCAACTGAGGTCTGGGCATGCAGGGCATTGCATGATAATGCTGAAAATAGAAATCAGAAAAAGGAGAGGAGGAACAACTAGCAATAAACAAAGAATTAAATGAACACATCAATTCCACTTTGAAATATGTTTTATTTTATTACACGTTAAAGTAAATCACACAATATAAGGAACATATGTGTAATATGTGTCAAATATACATACATTTCTTCCATGTGTAATATATTGCATATGTCGTTAAAAATATAGTAAAGTTAAAAATGTTAATCATTCCTTAATACAGCACACACAGAGAATTTCACTTGCCTTGGTGATGCATTTTGTTTTCCGGTGTGTATTTTAGCATATGTTACAAATATATTGCTTATATTTTGTTTGTCATGCTCTAGCAGTTGTAAGTTTTTCATAAGGACAGACACACTCATAATACAGCTCTATCATCCATCTTAGAGGGAGAGGAGGATGAGCAAGAGAGAGCAGGGACACTGCACACCAGGCGGGCAGCTGTTTGATTCTCATCCCCTGGCTCTTGACAACAGAAGGTCCGCTGCCTGTGACGCGCAATATGATTAAGAGGTGACCAGGGAGCCACTTTACTTGATTCATGTCTGCGTGTCGGTATCAAGCTCTCCACACCTGTGGTACTACTGGCCCCAAGAGAGGGAGAGCCAGGGAGGAAAGGGAGGACTGAGAGAGAGTGAAAGAAAGAGAAGAAACAGGAATCAGCCAAGATTAAAATGCACAGTGTGTATGAAGGACATCACATTGAAATGCATGGCATTCAAAAGTGGACTTTGCGCTTGTTAGGCTGCAAAAGTTATACAGGCAAGGCCTTGGCTGTTCTCACAACAGCACTCTGTATTTTCATATTTCTTATCAAACACTGATATTTTCCACCTGAATGAGAATGTAGATTGATGCACTCGTTATGTGTATAGGTGTAAAGAGATTGAAGGTAATGTCACCATAGTTTCAGATACATGTAGTATCTCAGTTCAATGTCAGAATGAAACATCAGACAATAATATGTATATATTCCAGACACATTGTCTGTCCCCTCATGTCTGGGCTTTGTATTCAGAGCAAGGTGTAGGTGTGCTGTTTTAGCAATGAATGCTGGGAATGAATATATTCCTTGTGGGCAGCAGCACCAGTCACTGCAGCCACCTTCATTTCCATGCAATCATCTGCACGGTTGTCCTTGTATTGACGGGAGACATGGCAATTGCACAAGCAACTCCTGCAGGGTCTGATCCTCAGACCACAGACACAGCTGAAGAGAATAGGAGCAAAAGGCTTGGATAAATGCAAAATTCTGAGAACTGGTGCCACCTCACCATCCAGGGGTTTTGAAATCAGAAGCTGCTGGCATAGGAGTTCTAGGGCTGAGAAATGAATCACCACTGACCCACAGGTCCAAATGTCATGCTTGTCTTGAGGACTCCTAGTAGTTCATTGCTCTGCTCTGCTCCCTCTTCCTTGATTTCATTTGACTCTCTTTCAGTCTGCCTGTGATTACAACCATCTTCACTGCTCCTGCACAGTCCAGTCTGAAAACTGTTCCATGTTGCAGTGAACAATACTGCAGCTGAACACTGCTTTCTAGTCCAGTACTTGGTGGAAGCCAAGCACTGGAATGCAGTTGGTAAGTTCAAAAGCTGAGCAGCACATCCTGCTGTAGCCCAAATGTGAGAGCCCTGATCATAACAGCACAGCCCAGTGGATCCTTCCCTTTCCTAATGGTCAAAGACACACCCCCACCCAGACTCACTGCATCACTCACTCTTGTCCTACAGCAGGGAGACACTGACCATTTCAGCTCCTTAATGGTATACAGTTCACCCTGTTAAAAGACTGAGTGACTGCAACTCAGCCTTGGTCCTTTTCAAGCAAAGGAGAGCCCGCACTGAACCCGTTTTTCTAAGACACAGCATCACAAAGTTATTCAGTGCTGGAAGGACTCTTGTCAAGCTGTGTTGGCTCTTTAACATTTCAGAAAAAGGAACTTTGTGGGCTTTTGGTTTCAAGATCATTTGCTTGACTGATATATGGTTGTGGCAGTCTTAAAATCAAGAAAGAGATTACATCAACCATTCAGCAATCACAAATATTCAAATAAAATGAGCAATAAAATGATAGGGAAAAAGACAAACTTATCCAAACTGTAATCTGATTTATCCAACTGACAATCTGACCAACAAAACAGAGTTGTTGAACTTATACCCCCACATGCTCTGGGCCTTCCCAGAAAGAAAATGTTTTCCAGACAGAATTTTCCATTGACATCAGCTGCTGTTATGGCCTTCAATCTACAATTCAATTTATGCCACAACTGAAGAAAATACAGGCTAATTTATGTTCCAGATGTCAGCAAAGTGTATAAGTCCATCCAAAGGGATGAGGTCTGTTGAGTATTGACGCAGTTGGGGGTGAGGTCTGTTGAGTATGCTGATGAGCCCACCTTCATCTCCTGCGTGGGGACATTCTCTTTATGCCAGTGTCATGTGTTGTGGAGTAGTTTGTAGTGATTGCACCATGGTTGTGTAGTAGTGGGTGTGACATTGCTCTGCCCTCCCAGGTAGATGGCCAGAAAGACAGGGATCACCACCACAGGGAGAAGTGGGTTCTGCACGGTAACCAGGAGGGAAGAAGGAAGAAAGCAATGCCTACGTCAATGGTCAATAAGAGTCTATTCATGTGCAGCTGAATCAATTATATTAAGTAAAAATAAACTGGGACTGGTGGTTTGTTTCCGGAAAGGGTGGACAGAGGTTGTTATGGGGTGGTGCATAGCTTCTAACAAGAGATACATATGTCAGATATAACAATCCATGAAACTGATTATCTGTACTTTAAGGGAAGTGAAAATAGAGACACATTTTATAACATGTCATTCTGATTTGCTGTGTTGTCACTGTTCTGTTTGTACACACAAAGCAGGAGGTATTGGTTATGAGATGCTAAGTCTCTTAGGTGAAGTGGTTCTCACTTCCAGTGTAGAATGCTGAGACATCCCACTATCATCCAGAAAAAAATGTAAACACAAACGTTGATGGCATGTTTGCCAGGTTTTCCAGCTGTGTCTGAAAATAATGAACACTCAACTGCAAAATCAATTAGACCAACATATACTAAAACTACTGGACTTAAGTGCAGCTCTTAGCTATCTGGCTTTGTAAAAACAAAAGACAGCTTTTGATTTTTGGAAAATTATGTCATTTCAGTGCTGAGTTTTTTGTTTTTTTTTTGTCAGGCTCTGTTTTGCACAGCTGCTGCAGTTTTGAGGAGCTTCCCTTTATAGACTTTCAGCTGAAAAATGTAACATTGTCAATACATAGTTTTAACAGCTTGTAAATTGAATTAAATTGAATTTGAATTGCTTGTGATTGTGCACTGAACAGTTTTAAAGAGCAAAAGTTATGAAAATCTTGTTTAATATCCATTTTATATGCAAGCGTGCATGAGGTCTGGGTGCCTCCCAAAGAACAGGCTAGCATGGCTGTCCATAATGGAAGATGGCCACTCTAATTGTGCACCACCTGCGAGCACAGGGTGAATTCCTCTAACAATTATGCATATCATGCATGCTCCTTCTCTAATGCAACTTTTCACACTGTAGTCAAGGCTCTGTCTCCTGCCTCAGTTCGCCTCACTGCTTCACCCCCACACACCACTAGAAGTGGACAATAAACTACTCAATATGGACTTCTGTAAGCTCAATGCTCCTACTCAAATGTCTTCAGAATATTAGCTCCCACAACATTAGCTTAGTACAACAGAGTACAATAATCACAAAAGCAAGATGTGCACTTAAAGGATATAATAAAGGTATGATGAATGTAAATCTCAACCTGCATTTCCCCCTTGATAGTTGAAAATACCCTTGGTTGCCTTTCATGCCTTATTGGTGCATGTGGCTACTGGTGTTAAATTCAAATTAGCAAAACAAATCAGCCATATGATGTGAAGCCCTGGTCTTGTTTTTTTTTTTTTTCTTTTTTATTACCAGTTTTTTTTTTTCCCGAAGTTGCAGCTTTCGCCACAAGGGTCCCTGTGGACGGGGCCAGATGTTCCGGCAGCACGCTTTCCCTCGCCTACTAATGCAATATTCATGGGCGGCAGGGTGCTTATTTATTTATTTCATCATCCTGCACAACAAGCCAAGCATTTCTCCCCGTCTCTGTTTCTCTCTTTCTGTCTCTCCTCTCTCTATCTGTCTCTGTTTTTCTCTGTGCCAGACCTATTACATGCAAATAGAAAAAGACGAGAGGGAGCATTGAACGACAATGTCCCATCAGGATGATGTGACACAGAATGGGGTAACCATAGGCCTACTAGGAGAATATAGTGGTGGTATTTTTAGTGGCAATACATCATTCAAACTGCTAGTTTTGAAACACAGTAAATCTGTCATAGTATTTTGATTAGCCACATCACATTCATATTTTCACGGGATTGATGCCATTTCAGTCAGTAGCCTCTGCTATTTCAAAATCATGGACAATTGCTTAAAATGGTACAACATTGATTTCCCAGTGGAGTAATTTTTTTAGAGGACAATGAGGTTATCCTGTCTGTCCTGTTTCTGTTGCTGTTGATGCATATCAGTGCCTTCCACATTCTTCAACAAGAAATGCTGATATTTGAATATTTACTATTTTCAAGAGTGCTTGTGTTCTATTTTTGTACAGAAAGGGACAGAAAATGCTTTTAAATAGATTGATGAACATGCCCAGCTGTACTTTCCCTTCAATGGGATCCCCCCTACATATCACTATCTGAATAAACTCTGCTTGTGTATAATCCGTCCTCAGTCATTTGTAGAACGTATGGAAACATATGGTTGTTGTGAATGTGTAAATGCATTTGTGTGTCACAAAGTGTGTCATAACAGAACTCTAAAGTGCTATTTCCAGCTTTAATAATTCTCTATGTGGCTGTCATGTCAGGTTTATGTAGTGCTTATAAATGTTGTATGAATACTTTATGTAAATAGACAATGTAAATTGTTATAGAACTTATTGTGCCTTGAATTATGAGGTTTGATCAATCATAAAGAACCAGTGTGTTTTAAAAAGTAAGGGAGAGTGAAGAAACACTTGGCTTTTTACTCTCTCTACTCAGCAGGTTTGCTGAATCTGAAGTATTTGCCAGTATTTTGTGTCTGCAAGACAGAACCTCCCAAAAACTCACAGAGCAAAAGCTCCAGACAGTGTTACACTGCTCCTTGTCTGTGCAGGGAAGGCTTCAGACAGTGCAACAGGGCATTTTAAAATTCATTCATAGTAACCTAACTAATCTTCTCTCTCCCATCTGTGTTGTCATTGGTTGTCATTATAGTGTGATACCATAATAGTCAATAGTCAGTCTTCTTCTCTTTGTAGTGTAGGTTATGACTACCAGATCTACTAGGAAGGTCAATCCCTGACAATCAAGATGTCCTTTCATCAAGGAATTTAAGTGAAGAGTCCCAGAAATCACCTGAACTGAGGGCCAATTGTCTCCTTCCAAAGCATTATGCAATTGAAAGCATTCATCAGCAATTGAATAAGCAGAGGAGGCTGAGAACTTTACCTGTCTTTGGGAGTGGGTTGCTTGGCAGGTATTCGTTATGTGCTGTATGTTAGTGGAAACATTAGAATGATTCATATTTTGTCACATTCAAAGCTTTCTTTCTGTCACTTCAAAACAGGCAGTGGTAATTTTGCCAACCTATTCCATTTTGCATTTCATGCTGGAAAATCAGACTGATCTGAAACTGATCAGACCATGAGGAAGCTACTGAGGAAACTGAGATTGACTCATGAGAAGATTTTGGATTTAAGATTTATAACTTGGATGTGTATTTATCTGAAAACATTGCAAAATTTATTTACACAATATATTGTTTAAATGGTAAATGGTGTTCCTACCTATTTTCCTTAACATTATTATTGATTGTAAAAAGTAACAAAGAGAAATTATATTGATTGATTTATTGATTTCTAGCAAGTATTGTGGCAATAGCCTATACTATGTGTGGATGATTTTACCTGTAAACAGATACTTACTAATATAAATACTAAATAAACCCACAGCAACTCTCATCCTCAATAGCCTTGGATAAAAAACAGAGGCTACTGGGTAATGGCTACTCATGTATTATTCCCTATATAAGTCAAACATGCTTGTGCTGACTGGAGAGGAGTAGACAACCCAATTACAATTAGGTGGCAACTGAAGAGAGACAAAGCTGACTGACTGAAATCACACTGTAAGGGTGGAGAACCCGATAGCCAACGCAGTGACAAGACCTGGTCAGCACAAAGAAGCAGTAGCAGTGACATCATAGAGTCAGTATGGAGGAGCGGAGGCAGTGATATGACTGTGTGA
Source organism: Megalops atlanticus (assembly GCA_019176425.1). Classification (NCBI taxonomy): domain Eukaryota; kingdom Metazoa; phylum Chordata; class Actinopteri; order Elopiformes; family Megalopidae; genus Megalops; species Megalops atlanticus. Next base: position 17,629,247 of record CM032881.1, read on the forward strand.
TATAATAATAATTATCATCCTCCTCCACCTCACCTCCGGAACTTGCTCTTCTTCCTCCATCTGTACGTTATTACTCTGACTCGTTCAGGAAAGCTGTGAGGAACAAATTGCACCTGAATAGCACCTGATTACCTTTGTCCACATCCACTCAGTAATCACATTTACTTCAATTACAGGCTAATTACTAATTAATAAACTGTTATCCAAATGTAAGGGGAATTGTGGGTTCAGTTTGCAAAGCACCAGGAGGATGCAGTGTAGAATGGAGGATAATCGTGTTCTGCTTGTAATTGAAAGTGGAGTTTTCTTTGCATGCATGCGATGCTGTGACTGTGTGTGTGTGTGTGTGTGTGTGTGTGTCTTTGTGTGACTTTACATGTGCATTTTATGTGCATACACACATTTATGTGTTTTTGTGTATAACCCCTCACTCTGCCCACACACTCTCTCCCTATGCTGTGTTGTTTTATTGGAGTATGTTATTCCTTATAGCTGATCAGCATCAATGGTTTCTTAGAATTAGATGATCAGAAAGAGAGCTGTCTCTGTCTCTCTGTGGCTATTGTTAAAGACTATAAATGCATCAGTTACCACAACCATAAGTTTTGTTGAGCTTTGCTCTCACAGGAAGCTCCTGTAGACAACGCAGCATCTGAGCCAGGTGTGGGAATGGACACCCTGTGGTGATATAGCTGTCAGCTAGCTCTAAGTTCTCATTCCCAATCATATAAAGACACAGAGGTGTCACAGTGTTTAATATTCCAACTAAAAGTGTTTAATATTCAACTAAAAGCCTGAAACAGCTAATGCAGAGCACTGCAGAGAGACAGTGGATCATTGTGAGAGGTGATGTAAAAACCAACCTTTTAGTGCTCTTTCCTCTGCCTCTTCTCTCCTCACTCACCCAACAGAGGCATATCCTGTGAACTCTGGTTTAGGGGGTTATAAGAGAGAGACACAGTAGGTAGTATAACAGGTAAGATATGATATTAATATTATGTGATATAAATATTATAAATAATTATAAATATTGTGGGGTATTATTGTAGAAATGGGAATTCACTTTAATTCAATTTAGTTCTTTGTATGTTAGAAGTGTATATACTATGTCCCCTGGATATCCTACTGTTTCTTCTGAGAAATATTTTATATTACATAGGCCAGCGTTTCCCAAACCTGGGAAATTAAATGATCAGTTTGTTATTAAGCAGCTTCAGGAGTACATAATGAGTTGATCATTTGAATCAGCTGTGTTGGAGCAGGGAGAGAGCTAAAACATGCAGGACAAGGGGTCCTCCAGGTGAGGTTTGGGAAACGCTGACATAGGCCATTCTGTGCTGAGTAGAAATATGAACCAAATCACCTCTTATTTACAAGCTGATTTAGTATGAATAAACAAAAAAGCTTTATCTTTTTTTGGAAATCCAGTAGGGAGGGAAATTTATTGACATGATTTACTGTCATAATTAACAACTCATAAGTACCTTGCTGTCTTTAATACATAATTAAAACCTTTATTGCACTTGCAGTCAGCTAATACAGGAATTTTTTGTCAGGTGCATGTCTGAATTAGGTGTTCATGCAATACCAGGGAAATTAGGTTCTTCACACAGAAGACCTTGAAAAGACAAGGGTAATGTAGTTCCAGCTAATACAAAAAAAAGCATTTCAGTCACAAGGTCCTACTAAAGCAAATTTAAATAGGTAGTCAGATCTTTTGAGGGTGTGACAACCGAGTTAGCATCTTAAATTTTCCGTAGGGCAATTTTTTTCCTTAAAAAATTTCAGACAAACATCAAGCACTAAGATGTGCGTGTAGTGTTGAGAATAAGGCATGCTCTGCAGAACAAATGGTGTTAATTTGCAGCACGTCTCTGAAGCTACACATTAGAGAGAAGCCTTCGGGGAGAGAGAGGAAACAGCAGCTGTGCTGGAATTAATGTCTGCATGCCAAATTAGAACCACCATGCATCTCCGTCAGAACAAAAAAAAGGGGTAAGAGGGATGAAAAATGAGAGAATGAGAAAGGAGACATAGAGGAAGACAGAGCAAGGATACTAGAACCCAGAATCACTGGCAGCTCTTTTTGCTTCTCTGGAATAAACAATGCACATTTAGCCCTTGGGCTAGACTCAAGACCCTGTGTGTGATGAGAGGTGGGGGGTGTTTTTTCAGGAAACAGTTTTCTGTTAAGAAAATAATTATCCTTATTCACCTTATTTATTTACCTTGAACACGAATTTACCACATTAAGTTCATTCATTAGAAATACACAATTTTTCTTAAGCAAGTTATTTTCCTATGTAAGATATTTTGCCCAGGAAACTATGTCCTCCTAATATATATATAATATTTGGTGTAATTTTGAAGAAAAGTGAAATGCATAAATGAATAAATACAGATGAGAAAAAAGGTTGTGTGTGGGAGTTAATGCTGTGGTATCCTCTCTATTTTATGTGTTTTTACAATTGCTTTGCTCCCATTTGTCACTTCCCCAAAGTGCAAGACTCTTCACAGAACAGACAAAATTACTAATCTCAGGATCAAAATCCTATAAACACTGCAAGATGAATGCCTTTGAGTCACATATGCCAGCAACATCATGTAAAGGTATTCATAGCAAATTTAACCATTAAAGCATAACAGAAATCAAAACAAAGTATCTATGCATCTTTTTAAATCCAAAGGAAAGGTGATCCAAATTACAATTAACAAAATGAAATTTTTATAATGCTCTGCAAGATTTCATCAGTTATGATGTCACTCTTTGGCATCTGATCAGACCTTTATTCATATCACATCTTATATCCTCACTGTCACTGTGGGAAAAATCTCTAGCACAGCTGTTATGTGATGCCTTTATATGTTTCATATATGGCTGAAATGAGAGTTGTAACAGTGATAACCATACTCCTTTCACCTCTAGGCCTAAAATAACTTCTCTGTAGGGCTATGAAATGAAGAGTATGGCAGAAGGGTTGTCATGTTGATTTCTGGATGTGCTGCAAACCATTTTCATTATATCATTATAAGGTGGAGCACGCCATTATCAGCAATTATGTTTCTTTGAATCTTCCTGTGGCAAATGTTGCTCTTGGCAGGGACCTTTCTGCTTCTGTCATTTTCTGATCTGTAGTGAGCTTACAGCCATGCCACATATCTATCCTGAACACAGAGTAGCATATGTGAATGATTTCATAGCAGTACTACTGTAGGCAGGTTTTCAGCAGCTACTGTAATACTTCATATAACAAATGCAGTGTTGGCCAGTACTATGCACAGTTTATTTACCAATTATTTGTAACTGTAATAAAGACACTGGTGCTGGAAACTCCCCCTCTGTCCCAGAGGCCAAGAGAGTCAAGTAGCTGAAATCTATTTTTCTACTGTCAAGCTGACAAAATTGGCTGACCCAGTACAGCAACATTGCTTTTTCATGGGATTAGGCACAAATAGAGCTGTAAACATCATGTCACCATAATCTGTCTTGACTGAAACAATTGCCTGATTTACACTGCAATCCAAGGCTACCGTTTTCATGAAAAGTAAGATCTGCACTATTTTGATCTACTTCTGGTTGTTTGCAGTGATCAGCATGCTGCTGCCTCCTTTTCATATCTATTTCATTAGTTTTTTGCTCTGATAGGCACATTTGACCAGACTCTGAGGCTGGACTTCTGCCAGTGACAGCGTGCTGTATTTTGAACAAACTCCCACATCTATATGTTCAATTTCACTCATCCTATAATCACCCTGCTTCCTCGTCATACCAGGGATATAAAAAGATGCTCACCTCTCCAGCCTAGACAAAAAGTGGTTGGTGTCATGTCAGTTGTGCTGGTGTGTAGGAGCCCGCTGGGAGTGTTGATGCTCTGATGGAGCATCCTCAGCGCGGAGTTGCAGGGGCAGCAGCCTCAGAGTGCCACCCCATTGGGAATGCCATACATTCCATTAGCAGCCCAAGGATCAATAATGACTTTACAGGCCCACTCTAATGATACCTGCAGGGCAGAAGGTTAGGGGCCTGAGGCCATAGAGCTAGCAGCACACACCCGATGAATACAGGATTAGAAAGGGGTGAGAGAGAGAGGCAGAGACGTGCTTCACCTGAATAAGTACAGTGTGTGTGTATGCATACGTAGTTGTGTTTGTGCACCAGTTTGTGAGAATTTGTGAGTGCCCGTGTGTGTGTGTGGGTGTGTGTCTGTGCAAGTGTGCAAGAGAGGGAGAGAGATAGTGTATGTGTGTGTGCGCGCGCATGTGTGTGTGTGTTTGTGTGTGTGCAAGTATATGCGTGTGTATGTGAGACGATATGTCACTGGAACAGGGACCTGTGAGACAGAAGTGTGTCGGCCTGAGGCTTGCTCATTTGGAAACACATGATTTCTCTATGTCACTCTCCAATGGATGAAAGCAGGAGAGTGAGAGGCTGTCAGAGAAGAGAGGGAATAGGGAATAGGGGGAGCAGAAGAAGGGCATCAGGGAGAAGTGAGAGATCAGAGGAGTGTACGTGTGAAGGGAAGACTAAAAATGATGATAGAAGAGTTTGAGGAGACCATTCCTGCACATGCCTTGGAGTATTTGCACAGCTCCAGGCTCCAGGCTGACGTTAGAGGAAGCGTTCTGTCCTGCTCTTTCTCCATTTATGTGCCTTGGTGGGAACCCATAAAAGTCGCCCTGCTTAGCTTTATGTGCATTTCCATTCTACAGAGAGCATGGAGGGTTTGGAACCTGCTTTTGCACTTCATGTGAAGATTACCAGAGTGTTGCATGGAGAAATAGAAAATATCCTGTATATGCCGATCTTAGCCTTTTGAAAAGGAAACATCAGTTGTTATGTTAAAGAGCAAAAAGCTGAGAAAAAATTTTAAAAGTAGGGCATGAACCTTCATATTTCAGACAATCTGTGAACAGAGGTACAGAAACAGATATGGGGTTTAGCGTGAATGCAAGGTTTGTTTTCTTTTGTGTAGTTATTTCTATTTACAAAATTGCCAATAGCTACAACATGCATCTGGCAATTGTAGGTGACATCCTTAAAATATATGTATCACTAAGTACACTTTTCACCAACTCAGCCCCAGTGAAATTGTACGAGATATATCATGGGGTCCAAAACTTCATGGTTGGTTCCTGCTCAACACTTGTGAACCAAGACCTTTGTGAATTTAAAAGTACGACACCCTGATGGAAAATCAGTATTTTTCTCCTGGCACTGACAACTTATGTTGACATGTTTCCCTGGATCAGTGAAATCTGATCCAACACAGCATCCAAATCAGTGAGAAGTCCCACATAATAATAAAATACATTAAGAGTAGAGAAAAGCATACTGAGCCTGTGTAAGTCATACATATTGTGTCTCAATATAACACCCTTATCTGATCAAGGAATTGAGACATTATAGACATTCAAAATTTAATGTTTACTGTCCAGGATGATCTAAAAAGGCATTTCCAAAAACAATCTGGTTTTGTTTTCCTGTATGTGATCTGCCACTGGTGACAACTGGTGGATAACTCCATTGTAATCACCTCACTGGCTACAAGCATAAACACAGCAGGTCACAGCTGAGCAGAGCTCTCATTGATTTGCTGTGCGAAGAAAAGCACATTTTTCTGTGTTCATTAGGAATTTTTCCCTGCTTTGTTGAGCACAGCATGTTATTTGTGTCCTCTGCTGAAACAATGCATTAGATTTCAGACCTCTGTCAAAAAAGGTCATGACGATCTACTGTCCGGTAACCTCACCAGCACCCCCAACACCCCCACCCACCCCCACCCCCACCAGCCTGCTTGCACCCTCACTGATCTAACCCCCCTTCCCACCCTCCGGGAGGTGACATCTGCCGGATTGCGCTCCAGTGATTCCAGATGTACAGCCGCCAACACCGGAGCTCTCATTTCAATTCCATCACCCTCTCCCAATCATCTCCACTCTCCCCTGTGCAACATTAACGAGCCTCTTTCATTTGAATACATAATTAGCCGCCCGAGCACTCTGCTTCACTAATTTTGAGACAAAAGGAACGGAGAGGGGGAGAGAGAGGGAGAGGGGGAGAAAAAATACATTTGCATTTGAATTTAGCAGAGGAGACAAAATATTTTCAGCAAGCAGTCTCTCTGTCTGTCTCTCTCTCTGTCTCTTCTGGGGGTTAACTGTTTTAAGGTATGGCTGCTATAAGCTCCATCCTTGGAATATTGACCAAGCATTTCAATTCTTCCTTGTTTTCTGCTTCCAGTGTGATTGCCTTATCAGCAGAAATAAATCAATCTGCAGAAAATAAATAACACAGCTGCTTTTGAGGTTATGACTCAGTATTACCATCAGTGTTGACTCCATAACAAACCATATTACTTCTCAAAGACACTGAAGTATGCAACTATTCATGAGAAACACTGAGTTGCCTTATACGCTACAGACGCACTGAATATCCTACCACACTTGGATACACTTTTGTTCTCTTGTGCTGATGTAACTCTGGATAACAGAGTCAACGAATGTAATGTAAGGTAATGTAAACATTGTGTAACACACTGGGATATCCATGACTCCACAGACAGGAAGAAATATTCTAATGTATAGACATATTGAGCTATCCTACTATTCCAGAGGCACATCAAAATACCTAAATGTTTCAAATACTTTGAGATACGTTATACAGAACACTGAGATATCCTATCACTCAACAAACACAAACTAAAATATGTTACCATCTAAAAGAGAGGCACACGAAATACCCACCCACCTCACAGACACACAGTGAAAGCTCTGCCACTGCACATTAAGACACACATGAGTCACTACACAAACTCACATTGATATATCCACTACTCTCCATGCACACACAAACAGACACAGATACCCTGCCACTCCCAGAGGACAGCTCTGTGTCATATACAGTGCACTAATCTGAACACTGGTGGAAGCCAACCTCTCCCACTCTCTGATGTGCCTGCCAGGATCTCACCACTCTCCCAGCCATCTGTGTGCCAACCCTGCACCGCCCTCACTGGTCGCCCGCCAGCAAAGCACCACTGTCTGTCAGCTGTGAGCCAAATGGACACTTTGATCCTATTAGGGCTTGTGCCAAATCGACACTTTCCTCATTAAGGGCCCGTGCGCGCCCGCTCAAGGCAGTTCCTTTGCAAAACTGTGCCAGCTGAGCACTAGTTCCATTCAGATCCAACTTTGACCCGGCTTTGCAGACTCAACACGTGCCACACAACCACTTCGACCCATGTCTCTCATGGGATATGGGACACAACCAATGCATTATTAACTTTGCAACGTACGGTCTTTACCCAAAGCACATGGCTGTTAATGAGGGCCATGTCTAAATAACAACAACGCAGCCCCATTCCAAGGCCAGTGCAGACAGCTGGGAATACTTAATGACTGTATTAGTAGAACACTTACTCTTTGGGATGAACTTTCTTACAACATATTTTCTCCCCTGAGATCCAGGATGAAACTACAACATTGTAAAATTATACTTGACCATCAGACCCCATTACTCCTGGGGTGGAGCTGGTGGGAAGGAGAAGAATAAGATCATCTGTTCAGAACAGTGTGTAAACCAACACAAGATTGCATGGTGGAAATGCTCTGCTCTGTAAAATTGAGAATACATCCCAGAAGGAGAAGCAGAAGTGGAACAGAGTTCGGACAGTCAAGAGCCATCTACAATTCAAAAGAGATGTAAAAAGTGACTACAAGTGTGATGCACAGAACCAGCCATAGGATTAACAAGGTGACCTCACATGTGATGCGTACCTGAGTTAAATTAGTGATAGTGTGATCTAGTGATGGAGAAAAATATCTTTAGAAAGCACCAAACCCACCTCTAAACATCTGATATGGCTTCTGCATTGATGGCTAATTCCCAGAGCCATTCACTGTAGTGAAAAAAGCACCATTAGTCTGATCGGTCAATCATCAATGGAGCAATTAGCTGAAATGGTTACACCTGCGTCTTAAGCTTTCTCGAAAGCATAGTTACTAAATTCCCCCGAGGGAGAGAGGACAACGCAACCTACACCCGCCTGGCACGCTTCAGGTGACTTACATGCTATTAGACTGGACTATTGAGTATTGATAGGTCATCAGGGTCATGGGGTCAGCCCCTCAGCCCCTTATAAAGAAAAACCTCTGGGGATCTGTTAGTTTCAAAAGGAGGAAAAAACTCAGTTCCATCTTACTTATTGCCCTCTGTGATGTTTTCCTCTGACCTTTGACATATACCTGTCTAAAGGCTATAGATCTTCTGAGCTCAGAGGAAAATGTGTTGCATTTTACATCATTGAGCTTTTCCAGTGCCACACATGGGGCTGACATTAAGGTCTCCAGTTAACAATTTGTAAAGGATCAGTATTACTTTAATTCCTGAGCAATTTTTTGTACAAAAATCATAGAAAAAAAGTGAATGCACATGCATCTCATGAGCTATGATACAATATTTGGGCCTCATCCCATTATGCAATTCTGAATCTTTGTAGATCATTGGAAAGTATATAATTAATTTTCCAAATATCATCAATCAGACACAGAAAACTACAAGAAAGCCACAAGAGAGAAAAAGGTCTCTTATAAAGCTTCTGGCCTGTGCCATACAGTTCTTTCATATAGCTTCTAGACTACATGCCTTTGGTACAGTCATGGGTAAAATGTTTTGTCTACATTGCATCTTTCATAAATACAGTGATACAATTCTATTGTACAACAAAATCATGCAAAGAGGATTTTCAGCCAAAAGCAGGCATTGCCTGATTCACCTCACTTGTCATACCCTCCCCCCTTTGCTTTGAAGATGAAGGGCAAGTGCTTTTCAGTGCTTTTCCTTTTTGCACACAATGATAGCATTTGAAGGTGTTGGGTGAAAAGCACCAGAGTGGTGAGGATTAATTCTGTGTGTGATGCTATGCCTCCAGCCAGGCCCTGCATTATTTTTTATTATCATCATTCTTTCCAAAGGAACGAATTAAACACTCACCACAATAAAATTAACTCAAATCACAACTGCATTCTCAGTGGTATTTAGCACTGAGGAAGTAGCCAAATTATGCAAAGCATCTCAAACAGAAAGCAATATAAACAATGAAGTCAGCTACCTGACAAATCCGTTTTTTACACAATGCTCGTTTGTCAGGTTTCCTTCGGGCCAGGAAAGGGTTAAGCCTGCTTTCCAAGTGTTGTCTCCGCATCAATGTACATTATGTACTCCTCATTTGCATACTGCAGCGCGAGCTCAATTAAAATGAACTTTTAATTTCTTACAAGTAAATTAGTTTTGCATGTGATGCGTGCAAATGTCGGGATAATGGGTGCGTTTTAATGAGCTCCGAAGCTGAGCGCATCTGATAAACTCTCGGGAAGGGAGCGGGTAGGCCATGGAGTAAGGACCGGTGAGTGTGGCTCTTTCCCCCCAGTCCTGCTCTCTCTCTATCTCTCTCACCCTCTCCTTGCAGCTCCTCTCCACTTCAAGGGCCAGAGGTGGCCTTTGTTTCTTTGTGCAAATGATCTCAGGGGCTGTGAAACAGGTGCAGCAGCAGAAAGGGCCCCGCTGTGATGCGAATGCGTGCATAAACAACTAGAGCTGGCCCGGGGCTGGGTATTGTCATCTTTCTGACAAATTGAGGTTAGTAAAGGCAGACTGCATTGTTTTCTGAGACTCCACAGCGCGGTGGCCCTGGCTGCCATCTCCAAATCCGGCTAGCGCAGCGCCTTGTTGAATCCGCGGCATATGCAAATATGTAAGCATTGTGTCAGCCTCACACAATGGGAGACGTCCCACACTGAACCCACAGAGAGCAGTAAACCACTAGGCCCACTGCGTCACACTCCTTCTGCTGCAGGTGTTCCCAGTTTGACTTATTGGGGACTGAGCCTCTGCTGGGCCTGGTGAAGAATGATCAGACGTAGAAAGAGAAGGGTGATTCACCGCCCACAAACTGTGCACGCACACCCCACACAGAGACTGTGTGGGACAGAGCTCATTCTCTGCTCACACAAACAGCATGACAGTCAGTGCTCATCTATATACTCATCTAACAAAACATACACATATACACAAACCCTACGCTCTGTCTCTATTGCTCTCACATAACAAAAGAAGAAAGTTACTGTGTGTGTGTTTGTGTGTGTGTGTGTGTGTGTGTGTGTGTGTGTGTGTGTGTGTGTGTGTCAGGGAGTAAGTTAGGGGTCAGAGGTCATGATAACCCCTTCATGGGGTTATGCATGAAAGTGAAATTTTGAAAGAATTCCAGGAAAACATGCCATGAGTGTCCTTGGGGCCTGCGTTGATGGAGAGCTGAGACGAGCGTCTCACCCCCACACAGCTGCTGGGATGGAGATTACTGTGGCTTACCTGAGAGGAAGAGATACTGGGAGCTGCATGCTAAAACCCAATCAGCTAATGTTGATAAAGGAGGCGGGGCAGGGACATCTGTTCACACAACACAGAACTCATTTGAATCACAGGATGAAATGACTCACATCTGCTGAATTGGAAAATATCCTCCTATTTCTCCATCTCTCTCTCTCTCTCTCTCTCTCTCTCTCTCTCTCTCTCTCTCTCTCTCATCACTCTCTTTCTCTGTCTGTCTCTCTTACTCTGTCTGTCTGCCTCTCTTACTCTTTCTGTCTGTCTTTCTCTTTCATTCCATCTTTTCCTCCCTCTTTGCCTTTCCTGTTTGCATTTGGATGCAGGGCTGGGCTGGCCCCAGCTGCAGTCACACTGATACACTGGTCTGAGGATGCCCTTAATGCGCTAGTCTGGCTGTTTTATTCTGAACCTGTGAATAGCTGGTAAAACAGACTGATTCAGAATTTTAGGAAACTCAAGGTCACAGAAATGAGAAAGTTGCATCATCCTCCATGCCACCTGTTTCATAAATCAACCAAGCATCTTTTGCCCATCCTAATGAAAGTGCTTTTGCTTGTCTAAATCCCACACTGGTGTGGATTTTTCAGTTTTAATCACAACCATTCAGCTTTTAAATTTCATGCAAGAGTCCATGCATGAGCTCTAAACATGCAGAGGTGGAGTGATGGATGGAAAAGAGAGATTGTGAAATTGTCTCTGTACGCGTTATTTTCATCGCATATTTCCCATTCGCAAACATACTTTGAACCATACCAATCTGAATCAAGAAATCTCACAAAAGAAAGAAAGAGAGAGTATTGTTATGATGGAGAGTAAAGGCCTTCAAGGCAAGCAGCTAGGGGGCTCTGCATTGTGTAGCTATTATTTCCGCCTCCACCAATTTCCTCACAGAGACGCCCATCACCCCCTGCTCTGACAGACCAGACTCCTGCGCTGTGTAATGCCCTGCTCTCATTCGCTTGAGCGAGCTCACACGTTGGGCTGCTGGAGGGACTGTGGGAGAGCTGGCAGCCATGGACCGGAGTCAGCCCTGGCCATGCCAGCACCCACCCACCATGGCTGGGGCCAGTTAAATCCTTGCCAGTCCTCTAGCTTTCTCCATTCTCACACACACACGCACGCACACACACACACACACACACACACACAGATATGCATGTGTGCACACAGAAATCACATACAACAAATAGCCAAACACACATTACAACTATGCTGAAATTCACAAAATACACACAATCTCTATGATTCCAGGTGTGAAATCATAATTTAGAGGACAATTATTTTTTTATACATATATATATATATATATATATATATATATATATAAAATATATATGTCCATATATATATATATATATGGACATTTCAACTCTGGTTGTTAGGTTGTTAAAAAGAAGAAGAGAGCCAGCAGTACTGTTTCAGTATGATTGTCTTTCTCCTGCTGAAGGACATCTGTGCGCTGGAGACTCTCTGTCCTTGTTTGTCTGGAATGGGGCTTTGAGGAGAAGGTATCTGTCTGAAATCAAGGAAATGGGATAGGTGTTATTCAGGAGGGTTTTTTTTTTTTTGCTCAGCACTGGAGTCACATGTTTTCACATTACTCTCCCTGACAGACCTGTTCTGTGATCACATCTACACAACATATGAATTATATATCACACACTGTCCATTTTATTTTAAAACTCTCTGCTCCCTTGGTACTCATTCCATAGTAATTGCTTCTTGGGCAGCTGGTCTGTGTGTGTGTGTGTGTGTGTGTGTGTGTGTGTGTGTGTGTGTGTGTGTGTGTGTGTGTGTGTGTCCGAGTGTATAAGCCCAATTGTGTTTGCAGGTGTGACTGATACATATGTAAGGACATCCCACCATTGGAATCTTGGTAAGCTTGGTAAGCTATGGTAAGTGTCCACAGAATCAGATGGCAATGGGAACATATATTTATATCCATTACATTAGATGCATTTTTTTACATTACATATTTTACATTACTTCATTATTAATTTTAAATGCACTTACTGTTCGTGGATTTGTGCATTTTCCATCAATTAATTTCATGGTTTATGTTCCACCAGCTTGCTATGTTGTGACATTACAGTATTATGAGTTTGCATGTCAGGGTGTTAGATGATCAGCTGAATGTATGTGTTTGTGTGTGTGTGAAAGTGCTTGGGTTTTCTTTGTATGTGGTCTCCAAGCATAGGTCTAGGCCTAGCAAATAGCACAGATCTGTCAATCACTGAAATTTACATTAAACCTGAAATTAATTTAATTTTTTCTCCTTTAATTATGCCAACATCTGCTGCAAAACTGAGCTCTGCACATGAATTTTAATACAGTTTCTTTTTCTTAATTCCCTATGAACTTTGGGGGGGGAGCTTCGAAGTGATATTTTTTAGTAAAACACTTGGATTTGTGGGAGGAGAAGAGACTTGATCAATTAGTATCTAACAACTCTGTCTCGCTCTGTGATTTTATTATCACAGTCCCCAATAGAATACATTACTCATCTTGTGTTCAGAGACAACATATTCCAAGCTCTGAAAATCTAGCTTCCTGTCACTGGAATTTTCTGTTAAGTATAAGCAGTTGGTTTGAGTAGAAATCTCAATGTGAAAAAACAATAAAACCAAGCAAAAATATTAAATGTCTTCTTTTGCTGTATCCAATAAATACCCAAGAATTATTATACCAATTACCCATTTATCATGATCTCAATAAAATGAGAACACAATGTATGAAAATACAAAGTGTAAAAAGATTCTACAGATGATTTTACAAGACAACATGATGAATATGTTATCCAGCTGAGTATTTCTGAATTTCAAGCGAGAAAACAGCTTTAATCATCATGGAACTATTCACTATATCTGTCAGTAGTGTGTTTTTCTACATCAGCTCTGAATAATTGTTCTTGTCTGTCTCCTGCCTGTACAGAGACAGTTTGGATTTTACAAAGCACAGTCAAACACTTCCACCACTGTATGCCATTTATTTAGCAATTTGTCAAAGTCATAGAGAGTCTCTATGGCTGAAGGTCAGTGCTGTGTGCCTATCCACTTTGCACAGCAGGAAACAGGGCCATTATCACTTTATATGAGCTGCCATTACGCAGACACTCTCTCACTGAGAGGAGTCTTATATGTTGGTGAAAGTGAATTTTTAAAAGCCAATTAGAAAACATGACAAGATCAGGGCCATACAAAGCAAGAACATTTCAATGATGGTATTTATCATAATAATTAGCATTCGAAGTGTACTTACAACATACGGCCTGTGGTGGCACTGTACATTTTGTAAATGATGTGGTAGATTTATAAAGAAAAAAGAAGATACTTATGATGAGGCTAGCCCTAGTAAGGTAAGCGTGCTTGTTTGTTGTATGGTTGGGTGGGGGGGGGGGGGCGGTGATGGGAGGCAGGAGTAGCAGTAATTGGGATGTGTGTGAGTGGAGCAGAGCTGCTCGTCAGTGGGGTATCTGTAAATAAGTCTCAGTTCACGGTGGGGGGGCTCTGGAAGTATGGAGGGCCTCCTGCCGGCCAACAACACACTATAATTAATCCCTTAGAAGATAGATGAAAGAATTGACTGTACAAAGGAATAAGCCGTGCCTCTTTGTGCATTTTGCTATGGGTCTGGACCAGGCCATGTTCACCCTGGACAGCTTTTGGACCTTTTTGACTGATGTATTTTTAAAATAGAGGGTGTAAAAATGACAACATATCAAAAGATGGTGAGGCAATTAAAAGACAAGCGAGGCCACACGGTACCGAAGTCAAAGAGCTCCTAGCTGATGGCTCAATCTTATTTAATCACACAAAAGATCTATTGATCAGCATGCTAAGAAATGAGCTTTCCTATGAGCATGGTCACTTCATGTCAGCTAAACCCATTTGATAATGAGCAGACTGACACTGTTATAGCCGTATAAATTCACCTGTTCAATCCCCACATTTACAGAGTAGTGTACTTCCAATTAGTTACTCTTAAGACCACCATTAAAAAAATTACACAACTAGATTCGTTACATGCTATAAATTTAATGACTGGTTCTTGATTATAGACTAAGTTTAGTTTTTTCATTACCATAGAAACTGAAACTGTTGTTTTTATTTTAATGATATCATTATATTGGAGGTTGTCTAAATGCAACTGAGGGAGGTGAAATAATCATAAAAGCAGTGCTAATGTAAGATTGTGTTAATGAGACATCAACAAAAGTCTATCTCCAATGAGTTTAAATGGATTTATAGTATCTACACAAAAATTCAAGAATAAATATAAGAATCTTTCATGCATCACTATTATATAGGAACCATATTACAAGGACTAAAAATGAGTTTGATTGCATAATCGACAGCATTTTTTATCTGCTTCAGAGATGCTTTTGAGTAAATATTTTATTTGATTATTTTATATTTAACTGCAAATAATGTTTTATTTCCATGGTTGTGCAGAGACTAAACTGAACCATGTGAATGACAATATAATGACAATATAAAATGTTCAAAAAGACATTGAATTAATCATTTTACAAAATGATAATGATCATTTTTGCCAAATGTTCATGCTTAAATGGTAAATAATGGTTGATATGGTAACATACATCAGATAGTGACTACATATATGGACAGGTTAGTGGGCTAGTGCACAGTTCAGAGGCATGTATATAATGTTAATGTTTTTCTAGAAATTTGGCTTTGGCTTTTTCCGGGAGGTTGGCTCATTCAGAACCCTACTGTCAAAGACTTAAAGTGCCACAAAAGCACTTTCTTGTAAATGCCAACCCTGACTTGATGTGAGTGTGCATGTATTGTAGGTCACATATTTTAGAGAGAGATATGTGAGAGTGCTTTTCCAGAGACTTCAGAGTAGGAGAGAGAGTTTTATCATAGTGCTTTTGGAGAGAGTATTAGCTGCATTGTTTAGAACAGGAAATTACCTCATGACATCACATTGCCCTTTCTCCCACACCTGACCACATGACAAGTGTGAGCCTTACTTGTTCATTAGCTGAAGGAGAAACTCATTGTCATTTTCTGGCCTTTTTAACTCCCACCTGTAATCATGGTCTTGCTCCTGACAGCCCAGATATGCCATCCCACTGACCCACTTGGTCAGCTTCCCCACAAACACCTGGTCCTAAAGGTGCCAGCATTCCATCACATATAATTAAACCCTTTCCAAGCCTATGCATGTCATCCCATATATTGGTGACCACAGGGCCATGGGGAGAAGTGGCGTGCCAGGTGACCATGCCAGTTTCCAGGGACAGAAACCATTGAGTATGATGTGCTTATGACCTTTGAAAAACATCAGCAACTAGTCAACCTCCTACCTGTTCTAATATATGAGTGTGTTTATTGACCTGAATGTTTCCTTTCTTCTCAGATCAAGAGAAGTTTATAAAAGACGCTCTTCAATGGATCATTTCACAAGCAAGCAAGTCTGTGCCCAGACTTTCCAGAGAGCAGGGTTTCAATTTTAAAAGGGGACATGGCTTAGTAATGGTTGATTTGGCAGGAAAGGGTACTTTCGACTTTAGGACCAAAAGGGCAGGGGATCAATCTCTGACATACAGATCTGATATAATAAATTATGGATTCTGAGTATTTTTATACAAATGATCATATTTGGATCATTCAGATCATTCAGATCATATTCAGATACAGTACCTTGCTTCCAATACAATATCTATACAAAAATGAAAAGTAAAATGAAATGAAAATGAAAAAATAAAAATATGAACATACAAGGGTCTATTCTGAAAGATACCTTAACTGTGCATAACAATACACATGTTCCCCTATGGGAGCTAAAACAATTGCCTGTTCTCCTGAAGGCAATCTATTCCATATATTCAACATTGCATTAAGCTAAAGGGGAGAGTGCCACCTGGCATTACTTTACAACCATTTGGGAGGAAAAAAAAACAATAAACAGTGTATAGTCTCACTGCCTTCTGTTCCTGACAAGAGCTGTGGCTGTGTGTGTGTGTGTGTGTGTGTGTGTGTGTGTGTGTGTGTGTGTGCGTGTGCGTGTGAGATGAATAATGTATGAGCATTCATTAAGCAGAGTGTGTACCCCCCTCCCTCCCTCACCGCGCAGCGCCGCGCCGCCCGCCTTGTGGCTGCCATCTGGATACACGCCACAGCCTTCAGAGCCCCAGCTCTGGCAAGTCGCACAGGAGAAAAGGGAGAGACAAGGAAAAAACACTGCCAGGCTGCTTAACTGTTTCTGAGTGACACTCTGTAAACACAATGGATGTTTAAAGGGAAAGGGGGAAAAAAAAAACAACGACTGCACACAACTCCCTCATTTCATCACACTCTCCTGTTAGCAGCTTAAGCACCTCAAGAGCACAGCACACTTAGAAGATAATGAATGGCAAGGTGCACCCAAGTACACTTGAGGTGGCAGCTACCATGGTCCAGCATAAGGGCACCCACAGCCAGCAGCCTACTTCTGTTGGGCTAGCAAGCAGGGCTAAAGCTAGGCCTTTCCACATGCACATACATTAATGTAAAAAAATGAGCTGGGCTACATCTCATAACAGTGGCCTTGTTTTCTCTTAAATTCATCCAAAAAATTTACAATCGAATAACACTGAGTGGCAAACAAGAGTGCAAATATGACAAGTGCTTACAATGTTCAACATTGATTTGAACTTTCAAGATTTGAGGAATTTGAGTGATTGAGAATGCTCCCCTTCTTGAGAGGATGTAGTATTCCTTGTCTCTTGTCAAGGTGAAAGGATATTGCATGAACCACTGGTGTGCCTTGTGAAAACTAGTCATTATTTACCCCAAATTATATTCCTTTTAAGCAGCAACATTCTACTATTCCACTAACTTTATGTATATATTCAATTGTTTTGCAATGATTTTATAAATAAACACAGAGTACCCTGACTGCAGTCATCCAACATGCTAGACTGTCTGTACTTGGATAAGTGATGTGTAGGCACCTGATAAACCATAGATATCCCTTAACTCTGACTGAATGCGGTTACAAGACCCTGCTAATAAGCATTTCTTCAAAGTATAATCATAATCATAAGATTCTTTTGACCACAGGCACCAGACATTACTTCACTTGTCCCACCAGTAACTAATGATGATGGCATATGGAGTCAAGCTAAATATAGAGGTTGCACTTCTCTTTCCTGGCCACTGTTTTGTATTATTATTGTGGGATTATTCATCTTAGATTCTTAGATGACCTAGTCTTTCACTCAGGAATAAGTTTCTGAATATTTTTTCTTTCAAAATGTATCCAATAATTTTGGAAACCTCCAGGCTGCAGCGCAAGCAAATGAGGGCAAAACCCAGAAACGTGCATTCACTTATGTTCAACTGTGAAAGTGGCCTGTACCCTGTGTTGCTCAAGAAATCTCCATACCATTGTAATGAAATATGTAAGTAACCATTACATATACATTTGTGATATGCATCACCCCAGAGGACCTATTGGGTGTAATTGTAAAGGCTTGCTCAGAGTTTTATGTGAGTTGAAAAGAACACAGACTTGAATGTTGCAGCACCTGTTAGCACTCTATGAATCAGTCTGAAATTTGGTAATAGCTCCAAAAAACACAACACAAGATGGCTTGCCAGCACCACTTATTACCTGATATAGCTGGGTGCAATCCTAGCAATTGTTGATTGCTTCAAAATATGAGCTTTATCATCAGTGTGATCATTCTACATTCATTAATGACCTATTTTCAATGCTACTATAAAGCCATGTGGACTTTGAGAATGTACTGCGACTGGAATGGTCGAGTTTGTGACTGGCCACATAGATATTCAATACTTAGGAGAATACTGTAGAATTTGCCTTTAAAAACTAAGATTTCACATACTAACATACTCTAGTGTGTTTCTCTACGGTATACCATGGTCAATATGAAGCTCTCCTGGTCCAAGAAGCAAAGTCATTTGTCAAAGAGGGACCCAGGTGTTATCCAGCAAATGCTGCACTCCCCAGCACTTTACCCCATTTGCCACATAAACACCAGCAATTGTTGCTCATTCGTGGCTGACTGTCCTGAGTAGCCTACTGAATGCATTACTCTGAATTTCTCTGTGCATAGCCAAATCTAATTCTCTCTGTCCTTCTGTGTCTTAGTTGTTCATCCTGGTCTAAATCTGTACAGTTGGATTTTATCCTCCATTAAGTTCCAGCACAGCGTCTACCTCAAATTGAATCAGTCTCCACATTACTGTGGATTTCCATAGGAAAGAAGAGTTATATTTTACTGAAGGAGGAAAGCTGACATTCCAACATTTGGAAAACCCAGCCTCATCTGAATTTTTTGGTGGGGATTAGCAAGAATGGGTACAAACTACCTCACTGTGCATTCAAGAGAATAGAGGCAGACGGGAGCAAAGCTGAAGGAATCACTGTTCACTACAACTGAAAAGTGGAACTGCAGAAACTGGGAAAGATTGGTGCATTTCAACTGGGTCCAAACTAAATTGTGAGTCGTGTAAATTTTGAGTTATGTAAAATTATCTTGCAGTACTCAAAATCCTATCTTCTACAAAATACTTAATGGGATTTACAATCATTCATTAACATTCTTGACCTAAATTTAATTTTTCATTACTCAAAACTATACCATGAAAACAGCTGCCTGCTTCTTTTAGTTCATGTGCATAGTCTGTATGTAGATATAGGTAGAGAAAAGGTTGGTAGGTGGGTGGGCAAATGGGTGGGTGGGTGTCACAAGTTTGACAATCCTGGCATCTGTCTGATTCCAAAGGTGCTGGCCCACAAATTCTTCCACTCCCTCCCCTACCTGCTCCATCACACCTGCTTACACCCCCACACGGAGCCATGCTGGGGTGGAAAGGAGGCAGGAACAGTGTCTTCCATATGTGCCAGCAAGGAAGGGAGCTGACAGAAAGCCAGGTGATGATGTCAATGTTTGTGCGAGAGAGTGTGTGCATGCATGTGTGCATAGAGAGGTGTTTATTTGTGTGCGTACACTATAATGTGTGTCTGTTTGTATATTTTACTCTGTGTGTGTGTGTGTGTGTGTGTGTGTGTGTGTGTGTGTGTGTGTGTGTGTGTGTGTGTGTGTGTGCCAGAGTAGTGATGAACTACCTGAAATGAAGATGCCAGCTGGTGCTCCCCATCCATCTGGAGGGGTCTGCTAGGTCATGGTAATCTGGCACAGCGCATTTCTAACATAATGATCTTGCATTAGAGCTAGAGAAGAGAGGAAAAGTTTGTTTGTTCTTGTATAATCCTGTTCTGCAGCCTGCAGCTCCAAAATAAAAACGGTGCTCTGATTGAAATCGCAAATTCAGCACCAGTTTACCAGTTGCCCCCATGGAAAACTAGGATGTGCAGTCATCACTTGGTAATGAGAATGACAATTGTCTTCATTCTAAAGCATAAAACACTGATGCTGAAGATATACATAATTACGGGTTTTACGCTTCACAACCCAAGTTTCCTCTTCATTTAATGGCTGAAAATAGATTGTTGAATTATTATTCTAATGAAAATCTACTCTCATTTTTTCCCAAAGATACTACAATGAAAGCCTAATTACATGTTGCGATATCAGTGCAAGGAAGTTTTATTTTCTACTGTTCCTCTTGTAGTCAGGATCTGGTGTCCTCCCTATATAACTTGACTATTTTTATAGGCCCTCACTTTACTTTCAAGTGAACAATTATCCAGTATTTAAAGCTCTATAAAACAAAAGGATCAGAGGACAGGCATCCTGCCACAGCTTGGAGATGTTCATGTGACACCTTTCAATGCTTCCCTTCACTTTTCAGCTCCTTATCGCCAGGTCCAGGGTGAGCAGAGTGAGTGTGTCTTTGTGGAGTTGGGAGTGTTAAAAAGAGAGGTGTGTGTATGTGTGTGTATCTCTGGTTAGGAAGGTCAGGGAATATTGTGCCAGTGGATGTGTGTGTGTGTGTGTGTGTGTGTGTGTGTGTGTGTCTAGCTCTGAGGAAAGGGGTGGAAAGCATAAGTGTGAATGGGCCATGGGGTGGCAGAGCTTCCTGGCTGGTAGCCAGTGGGGGATTGGGGGTGTCCCTGTGCCAGCTGGCATGCTGCACTGCCCATCTGTGAAGGTGCAGAGAGTGTGCAGTAATCTCAACAAGAACTGTGTTCAGCCCAGGGTAAATTTAAAGGGATATCCCCAGAGGAATGAGCAGGTCCAGCCAGGGTTGTGTATTCTCCCAAACACAAATCTCCAATCTTCATCTCATCATTTGCTGTCTTATGAGTGAGCTAATACAATTGCAAAATCCACCTCATCTAAATTTCATAGGCACAGTACCTCCAAGGAGGGATTCATGCAAGACAAATGCTCTTATACGGCTGAAAAAGTTTCTTTTTAAATAGCTGAACAACAATAATGTGTAAATAGGTAAAATCATGCAAATGAGGAAATGGTGCAAAGCAAGAATTTGTTGTACCATCCGGTTTCCATGCAGGTTTGCAATCCATTGTAGGAGGCAAAAAACAGCAGCCATTCTCAATCATTTAATTCCCATGGCGGTAAGGAGAATAAACCACCACAAAGAAATAAGAGCAGAGAAGCAGCTAACCTCACATCTTTAAGTGCTTCTTTTAAGTGGCTTTAATGCCTTGGGCCTAATACTACTGGACTGTGGCCTGAGTGTAAGCGTGTCTTTACAATACACCATTTCTATTAATAAGAGTAGACATTTTGGTGCAGATGTTCTTCCGGTCAATGGGATGAAGTAATGAGAAGAATGAGCACATATTTTGGTGTGGTATGACATGGGAGGGGTCATAAACCAGGTGAGAGATAGTGACTCAGGTTTACATCTGTGGACAGCCCCTACTCCTGGGGCTGGAGTGTTGAAGGGGCAAGCGGCTCTCCATGGTAGCCTATGAGAACTGAGACTGATTTATAACCACAGATGTACAGGGAGGCAGGAGGGTGGGGGCAATGTGGGGAGGGCAGGGAAGCATTTACTGGTGTTTAAAAGGCAGTGGATGGTGGGAGATTAATAAACAGGGGGTAATAGCAGAAGGAGTCTATATTTATTTCTTTATCTCAAATGGTGCTTGTTTGTCAGGCTGGATGAATATTGACTGTGAAATTGGGATCAGGGGCGACACATGCCAGTGCTCTGCCTTATCTCTGGGCTGCAGGCGGGCAGAGGCTCACTATCACGTCGGCACAGGAGCGTGCCAGCACTCCAGCACTCTCAAAGCTGCAACATTCCCTTTGTATAGGCCTGGAGAAGCCTGTTTACCTTTCAGTGTCTTGATATTCCTATTAGAGCGCCTTCTGTTTTTTTGTTTCCATTCTGCCATGTGCAGTCTCTCATCTCTCTCTCCCATTCTCTCTCTCTCTCTGACCTTCACGGTGAAGATGGGATAGTTTATTTGACTCTTGCTCTCAGGGGCCAGACCTTTGTTCTTTCTCTTTCTGACGGCTTTGTGATTGTGCTGTAATGTGACTTTTAAACCCAGGTTCATCTCCACCAGACACCCCCTCCTCCTCATTACAGAACAAAGCCATTGCTGCACGTGCCTCGTTAAGATCCAACTTACATCCGGAAAACAGTTAATTACTCTGTATATATTCACTTTCCTTTAACTTTAGTGTCCCCTGTGTCCAATTAATGCTGCAGTATTCTGCATATTCTCTCAATGATCTGAATCTTTTTGTTTTAAAAACAAATCAGTCACCTGAGTGATTCATCTCAGAAGTACAAATGTCCAGATTTCAATATCATCAAATGCAATGATCCCCTTTGCGGTAGTGATGGACCCCTGGATGAGATAGCATTCCCAATTAGCTTGTGCAGCATTGTGCTCAATCCTTTCATGGGCCATAGCCTGGTCCCCAATGAGAGATCTAAGAGCACACCACCTAAAGACAGTAACTGCAGGGGGCCTTTGTGGCCTCTCTCAATCGGGATCACAGCATTCCTCAACCTTTTATACAGAGAGCTGAATAAAACCCATCTGAAAACAGCAGGAGTCTGCATTGGGAGGGAAACATTACATTTTCCTGCCATTTTCTGGGGGTTGTTTTGCATCAATACAAAGTGACTGCCTCATTTTGGGATTCCAAAGGGTAAAAATTTCACTGAAACAAAATGATGAGGGGAAAAAACTGCACACAAATTGTTAGGGAGCTCTAAGAGGATCACCCCCTTGCCACGTCTTTCTGCATCAGCTTCTATGCCCTCCAAACCCCTGATGAAAGGGGATTGAGATTCTTCTGCCGACGTGTCCTCCTTGCTGCCAGCTCTATAGCTGTCTTTTTTATCAGCCTCCTGCATGCAGGGACTGGCTTGGGGCGAAAGGCAGACGGATAAGGGAAACAAACACACCAGCAGTGCTTAGCAACCGGGATCAGCATGCCTGCAAGGGAGCTGATAACCAGACAGGGACAAGTGGGCAGCCCGCGGGCACCAGCAAGGCAGAGCTGACACTGGAGCGCTGCCTGACAAGCAGGGCACTCTGACTCCAAGAGTCACAGACACTCTAAGGGCCAGCGGGACAACATGGGCATCGAGAGTAGCGCCAGTCCCCCAGTCCACCCTTGGGTGAAAGACTGGAGCGCAGCAAGGCCCACTGCCAGCCTTTTGCTTCATTCAGAGGTAAAGTTCTCAAGGTTCCCACCCCAGTGCAGGAGAGGTGCAAGGCTGTGTGGTTCATTCACAAAGGAAACTTAGCAGGCATCACCCTTAGCATCACAGGCAACACACCACTGCAGACAGCAGTCAGCATCTTCCTTTTCAGCAATCACTTGTGTCTCCATAGTTAAGACATGGACCAGTTTTCATCACACCAACATGTGATAACTTTGTGTAATGCCTATGAAAACAATATTACCTCTGTAATATACCTCTGTTCTTTAAATTATCTTTAAAGAATCACCTGACTAAAGGATGCACCAGCAGTGACTCCAGCAAACCCAGAGTCATGTAAACCACAATACCATACATGACTCAATTTAAACAATATATTAAATATGTACCTTATGGTTGAGTGGTGTGGAGACAGCAACCAAAGGTTTCAGTCAGTGGTTAGGTGGTCAGTGGTCCCAAATACCCTTTTATCAGAGCTGTGGCTACGGCCTTCTGTGCTCATCCCTGCTCTGTCTGTGTCCTGCAAGGTGCAGCAGCCATGTTATCACAGCTTGTGTCCTCTGACGGACAGGCAGGGCACAGCTGCATGTGGTAATGGGAAACAGAGGCCTCTGAAACAGGTGGCTGTGTTCATGTGTGTGGGCTGGGGAGAGCACCCTGCTGCACTTCCTGCACCATGATCACGCGCTGCAGCAGTCTGTTCTGCCCTAGTGCGTGTGTGCGTGTGTGTGTGTCTGTGTGTGTGTGTGTGTGTGCACAATAAAGTATGTTTAATTTAATTAAAATCATCCATTTTCATTGTTATTGTAGAGTAGGGCTCAGGGATTGAAACAATGTAACGGAATCGATTAACATTGATACTTAATTTCATATAAACAATGTAGCATATTCATTTAGAAAGGCAATGAGGAACTGTATGGTTAACATGTTTTGATGTACAGGTTCTTGAAAGTTAGTCAGCACCTTTCACACACTTCTCAATCAATCAATCTGGTATGCTTACAAGGCGGTATAGCGGCGGTATGGTGTTCAAAGGTCAAAATTATTCTGGGTACTTTCATACTTCTGGGGACATCAGCAACAGTTGCCCCACTTTTTTAATAATAATGAAAAAAACAGATAAAGCCATTGTAACATTTTAAACTATTTTATACTGTAGAGATCAATGACTTAAATGATCAAGCCACATCTCTGACACTTTTGTTTATATGTGGTATCAGTGTCAACATAAATTACTTCCTTGGCTCTACCTCATAGTTATCAGTGAAGGGGTGATATCCCTATTTTGAGGCAACAGCTCATGTAACCTCAATGTAATGTTTAGGCTTCACTGAAGAATCAATAACATTATTTGGCCTTTGGTTTCTTTTTCATTTCCAATATTGATCACAGGTCAAATTATGTGTGCGATGTCAAGTCAAATAAACAGAGCCAATTGATACTTTTGGATGGGGTGGATGGAATTGGCTTGTGTAAAGCAGATTAATGAAGGGCCCTTCCCACCTCTTCGCCATTCATAAACAACTCTGTATTTTAAAGATCTGTGTAGAGGATCAATGAAGAACGATGTGGGAGGGTCACAGTGTATTGCCATATTTATCCATATGTGCACATATGCAATCTCTTTTTGCAGACTGCAAACACTTTTGCAACACTAAATACAAATATCGCAATGTACTATATCTTCAGTGCCCTTGAGCAAATTGAACCCCCCAACCCCAAGAGAAGCTGGACATATCAAGGCTGTGGTGGGATACATTTCCTAAAAAAGACAGGGTGACCTTTCATTGAGTCGCACATGTGTTTATTGGAAGACACTAAGACATGGAGATTGTCTTAACCCTGACATCTCCCTGGAAGAGTGTGCTAAAGCTTCCACCAGTAAAAAAAAAAAAAAATTCAGTGTGTAAATTCATTATATAAAGTGCCTATGTTTAAATAACAAATAGATAATGAATAGGAATAATGTCAAATAAATATATGGCCATATATAAGACCCTTGAAACCCTTCTGCATGCATTGTCCCTTTAATAGTGCTGAACCTGCCTCATTTAAAAAGCATGGAGAGCGTTAAATCAGAACCTTACCTAAGAAAGAGTTAAGGCAAACAGCGAAAAGGTAATCTATTCAGAACTTTCACTAAAATAAAAACAGGTGTCTTTCTGTTTATTTTTTCCACAACGACCTTTCTGGTGTATCTCCTGTTCATGAATAATTTATGGTCCCAGTGCACAATATGCCATGAAAGCTATTGAGCTAATTGGCAGTAGTTAAATTCTAGGAGTGTATTCTCCCACTGTGAGCAGGGCACTGTGTCCTCCTTCTCCATGGACGTGTAAAGAGCACACATAGGATTAACACAGGGTCACTTGCCACAAGACAAACACATTTTCTTTCCTAAGTGACAATACAACTTCTTATGAAAGGACAGCTGTGTGAAAGCTTGGACAAGGCTCTAACTGAGGGACCTGGAGGACAACGACAGTCAAAATGAAGCTCATTGTTGGAAAGGCTCCCCAGTTATGTGAGAAGAAGCCCCTGTCTTTTGCTCTGTGCTATGTGTGATGCAGTAACCAGCACATGACAGGGTCAGGAGGCTTCAGAGAGAAGACCGAAAGAGCGACTAATAAAGCCTATTAAATGTTCTTGGCAAACCCAGCATTTTCAATGTTGAGGTAATTTAATTTGTCACAGTGATACAGCAATTCCATATGAAAGGTCCACATTAGCAGGGATGTCATCAGGAGGTTAAAGAGATCCAGCAGCACCAGTCAGTTGGGGAATAGATTCAAAGTCAAATATTGGAGTATTCCCCATTTAAAAAGAAAGATGTGTTTATCTTCTTTGTATGGGGACCAGATATTTCTGTAAGAATGGATAATATGTGCCCTGTCTAGTCTCCTACTCTATGAATCCTAACACTGCAATACGCCCCATGGTCTTTGCCTTTGTTAAAGCAATCTACAAACTGTAAGTGACCATCATTTAAATATCTTCCTTTTGTTTCATTGTTTGAAGCAGTTCAAGCTGACAAAAACAATGTCTACTGTGTGATATGCCCTCCATCTTATGGTCACAAGCCAGAAGCCAAGCTGCCCTCAGCTCCCTCATGCAGTCAGCTGTGCAATGTCATGTATCACTAATAGCAGCCTCCATTGCTGATATGCATTCCTGCAGTAAAGGGCATATGTGAAGGGTTAACCTTCCTGCCTGAGTCAGGCCTCTCTGAGAGTCATCATGTGCACTGAGCACTCAGACTGTCCTGTCTCCATGTCTGTCTCTGTCCCCACTGAGAGCTGTCATCACATCCTGGCACCGGGTTTCACACAGCTGCAGGGGAACTGCTCAGCAGGGCACCTTCGTTTCCATCTGTTTCCTATTCAGGGTGGCACCTATTTAGAGGAGAGCAGCCACTGTGCACACCGCAAGAGAGCAGGGGTGTGTGGAAAAGATGGTGGGGGAATGCACAGTGCACCCATGACAGCATTTTTTTTTTTGTTTTTTTTTTTTTTTACTACTGATCACACTAGGAAACTCCAATATACAACACAACAGCACAAAAATACCAGGTTCACAGGACCATGTTACTCAGTTTGAAAATGAAAAGAGAACAATAATAAACAGTCACCCTATTGAACGTGAAATATAAGCAGACTGAATATCTGTTCTATGGCCTAGAGTACTGATCACGCTGGATGAAGTATCGTAGTTAGGGGAGCAGAGCTGAATGCACACAGGAATAGCAGCACCTGCAGCTGTTTTGTCCCATAAGAGAAGCATTTGACACCATGACATACCAGTACTGGTATATGGTATGCATATTGACATATGCTTTTAATATATGATACAATATGTGAAAGCTCCACAGGAAGCCTACTGTTGCACTCGTGTGTGAGCACACGTGTGTGTGTGTCTGTGTGTGTGTGTGTGTGAGCATACTTAATTTAGCAGGTGCAATCTGACAGTTTTTGAACATGCGCCAAGCCGGTTCTGAAGGCCCCGGCGTGCATCTGTGTGAGGCTGTTCTGTGACAGATGGGGACGGTTTAACTTATAGAGTTCGGTTAAGATCTGGAGGTTTGCAGAGGCTGTCTGTGCCAAGCAGGTGTGCACAAACACTGGGAAGATGAGAGAAAAGGAGTCCCAGCTGCTGCATTTGGGGGTATTTAGGGAAGTCCTCAGGTTCCTTCAAAGTCTAAAAGTCCTGCAATTTGTCTATAGTGTTTAATGTTACCAGTTCTTTAAAATAAATTGTTAATGTCCTCGCACATTCCTCTGATGGTGTGAGACAATATCTAATGCAGAATTAGGTATACACTATTATGCAACAACATGATGTACACAGTTTAATTACTGAAAGGAATGCTCACTGGGCAGATATTTTATTCAAGGACTCAAGGCAGAAATAGCAGATGAATATAGTTCAGAGTACCTCTCATCAATATAAAAAGGAAGAAACATTTTAAACTGTCCATTCGATCACTGAAACAGATATGAGAGCTAAATAATGAAAAATGTCAATCCCTGAAGCAGAGGGCTTGAGCTGAGAACAGCAGATTCAGGATGTAGCACTGCTACTTGTGTTTATGCATAAATTAATTTACTTAAAGGAAGGAAAATGACTTTAGAAGACTTAGAGGTTAACTGTGTGTCTATTCTGAAGTCTCCAGGTGGCTGATGGCACATCTAGCCATATGGCTGCTCCATTCTTTTTGTCAACAATGGGACTTTTTAGACATTCTCTTACTTTCAGTTGTTCCACTGAACAGAGAAGCTGCTCTTTTCTGCTTGGGTGCTTCACTTGATGGTACATGTATCATTTTAAATACTGACAATAACAATACTTTTAGCATTTTAATGATATACCAGTTTAAAGGAATGTAATACAGCAACTTTATTAGAAGTAATAATTAGAAGCAAAATTAAACGTTGGTCAGAAATGTTTATAACAGAAGTGGATATTTTCACTTTTCTTATTTTGAATTACAACTTTCTCTCTTTATTGATTCCACGTTAAAGTGATAATTAGCCTCTTTTCTACCTCTTGGTTGTGTTTATTTAGAGAGAGGAGTCTGTACGGTGCTGATAGAGGAATATCTCTGACGCGGCTAGTCTGACCTGCCATGTCTGTGGGCTCAGTCCATGCTGGGAGCAGCAACCGCTGGAGGAGATAAGGCCAAGCTAGCCGCTCACTCAGTGCTCCTCTCTCCACCCTTACTATGTTCCACCACCAAGCCTCTCTCCCCACCCGACTTTATCTCAGTGAAAAACTACTGCAGGTCACAGTGTCGCCCCGATAGCGCCATGCACCAGAACTGGGGTAAAGTGATTATGTGGGAATCATTATCTCACTCCCCCCAAACTCGTTTAATACCTGCCAGCATCTGAGAGGCACCAGCCTCCACAGTTCTACACACTAATCCAGCCGAGCCATCTCTCCCTGAACCCCAGGCCAGTCCAGGGACTTACATGACATGTTATTACTCTGTGATCTCTCATGTAGAGCACGTACAGCCATCAGCATCTACATGTAATAGCAGTTTTGGCCTTGGGAATGAGAAATCTCTGGATGTCATTGGGGCATATGAGACACTTGCACCCAACTTTACATCCACAAATGTGTGGGCATGTAGAAAATCTGTGCCTTTATTTTTTTGTTTAATTCAAATTTTATTTGAGTCATTCCAATCTTAAATATCCAGTTTCCATTATCCTTGTTATGCAACAAAGAGCACATTTCAACTCCTCTTTCTGTCACAGCTGCAGATCACATTTCTTTCCAATGGAATCTTACAATATAAACTTGCTTACTCATCTGTGTTCATATGGGCAAAGTTTGTTTGCCACTACAGGACTGTCACCCCACAGTTATCATTCAGGGGACTTAAAAGTCACTCCTTCCCTTCAGATATGTGGTTTGTGGTAACTGCTGGAAAAATTGAACAAATACCGCTATATATTATTGGACAGTGATGATCATTTTTATTTACCTTATCAATTAAACTACTTGCTGTTTAAATGTCAGGAGATTTATTGGCTGAAATGTCCTCTGACAAATGCTTTGAAGGATAGAGAAAACACTGAATTTGTGCAAACAGCACCATAGTTGGGCAAAGCATGGTCAAGTTTTTGACCTTCCTCTGAAGTGTGGAAACCCCGTGAGGTCATTGGGGTCTTTCTAAAAAATGTTACTCAGCTGCTATAAATGTGTCAGTTATCAGGGGACCCTGCTGTGACTGGAAAAGTCCCATCTGCATCACATGACTCCCCCCACCCTAATACTCTCACAAACACTCTACTGTCCACCATCTGTGAGTTTCACTCTGAGATGCATATGTATGTGTTTGTTTGTGTGTGTGTGTGTGTGTGTGTGTGTGTGTGTGTGTGTGTGTGTGTGTGCACATTTGTAGGGTTACACTCTACCTCCTCCACCTACTTTCCCCTTTCACTTATTTGCCTTGTGCCTGACTCCAGGGTCATGCTCTTATGTTACTCAAAAATCCCTGCGGTGGATGATTGGGGATGTCCAGGGGACACGCGGAAGGAAACACCTATATCTATGACCTTAACACCTCCACGATTGCAGTGAAGGTTCATGCATGAATGAGAACATGTGAACACAGAGAGGTGAACAGATCCTTATGGACTATGTATCAGACTTTGTAGGAGGGGCAGAGAGAGGCTACACAAACAAGCCAATAGCAGGGCAGCAGGGTGAGACAAATGGTGAGACAAAGGGGGCTTGGAAGGAAATCTTTGGACAGCAGCAGCCCCACATGTCCGGAGCGAAAGGGAAGGCAGTGCTGCCCACAGTCACAGCTGGTTCCTGACAGAGGAAGCCCGGACGGAGACACAGAGCGAGCGTCTGTGTGCTATCGCCACCACACAGCACTGTTTACCTTCCCCTTTGGCCCAGCAGCACCCTCTCCACCCCTCTCACACAGGGAAAACCCCACACGCACAAGCACACACTCACACTCCCAGACTCACTCAGGCTTAGCACATAGGAGCAAGCTCATCATCTCTCCCAGAGGAATGCTCAGGTGGATGTACTGCCCTTGCCTGGTCTCTTGAGCCACATTCTGGTCTTACTACCTCTGGAACACCTGCCCAGAGCTTAACCCTCACCATGTGTTTGTCCTGTCGAACAGACATTGAGTAAGTCAGTGCAGGAAAAAGACAGAAAGAGAGAGGGAGAACAGCAAGCGGAATGTTTGAGGAGAAGGTACTCTCTACTGCATACTGCTGCCATTACTAGAGGAATTACAGACAATTTCAAGTGTCATGAATGGACAGCACAGCCTGAAATAAGGAAGAATAAACTAAAATAAGAAAAAAGGCAGAAAATATTAAGTGGAAGATTTGGATTTTCCTGTCGGTTATGTGTTTTAGCTTTGTTTGGCCTCATGTTATACTCATCAGAGCTGGCAAGCCCAAACTGCAGTGATCTCAGTGAGTCTGTAGTGAGCCTGCCAACTCAAGGCAACCTCTGACAGTGAGAGTAAGAATGTGCCGGGGCTCAGCAGTGCTCTGAGCATTCGGGATGAGATCATCATCACATTTTGGGCTGAAAACCTGCATGACGAGAATCGAGCCTACCGCATCTTACTTGTGATACCAAGACACAAGAGACATGGAAGGAGCAGACGGGAGTTTCATTGCCTTTCCAGGCCAAACCTTGAGACTATTTCTGACAGCCCAGAGAATGCAAAAAGTGGCTGCAGAAGTGTCTCTTAAAAGGCAGAGGAGTTGGAATTTTGGGAAGGCATTGCCCATGGCTGATCCGTCCACTCTGAGAATTCCTGCAGTGACGTTGTCCAGTCACAGGACCACAGCTGAGGAATGCTCCACACACAGAACTGTCTCTGCCAGCAGCCCCCAGAATCACACAGCAGGTGAGTAATCCCTCATTGAAAAACACATCTAAGAAAGAGACCTGCAGCTGACAAAGTTTGCCTCTATCCTAGAGATTAAAATACTCTCCTATCATTCTCTTTCACAAATGATAGAAAGATGACAAAATTCCTCCTTCACACTTTGTTATGAAATACAGCATTACAAATCTTTCATAGCACCTACAAAACTCTTTGTATAATGCATACCCAAAAGGAAGGGAAGAAAAATAAAGACAAGCCTCTTTTACCTGTTTACCTGTTTGCAGTTTGATAAGGAAGCTTTCAGTGTATTGTGGAGAAATGTTGACATATCTGCGTTTCCCCCCCTGTAATGACAGTTGTGAAATGGACGTCCCTTTTGGTGGATGCAGAGTGTGTTCATAGGGGAGCAGAGGAAACATTTGGGTTTGCATTGTTACACCTTGGTTCTGATACAGTACTAATAGCTTAGGCACTGACACCATCAGTGAGTGTTGCCATCAGGCTGTGGACGCTGGTGCTGTGGACCATCCTGGAGGACTACTACTTGAAGAGTACATAACCTAGCCAGCCACAGTCTACCATGAGCCACTGAGCAGCGAGGCCAAAGCCCCACTGATCACATAGTGAACATTCTGAGAAATACAAGACTCGAAAGACAAGACTGTTTTAAATCACAAAGGAACATAAAGTCCTTTAGGCATATATACTGTTTGCAGGATGTTTTGTTCCTGATTGAGTGACTAGAAAAATTTGTTTGGGAAGGATGTACATCTTGAGTTATTCAAAACTTCTTTTTTTAACAAGCCTCATTGTAGTATGCAAATCATGTCAATGTAAAGTATGCTATTAATATACGATCATTTGTTTAACATAGAGGAAATTAGGAGTTAAATCCTGCCATCAGGTCAAACTTCATAAGTCTGTAATATCAGTAAATCTCAGGAGAGGAAAATAATTTAAACCTTTACTTGATAGCTTTGAAACTTGAAACCTTTGCTTGATAGCTTAATGCGCTGTGCCTAGAATTAATACTAGGCACAGTACATTAACAACAGCAGCTCTCTGTTTCCTGGCAATAATGAGCTTTGTAAACATGTCAATGATTTGCATTTTATAAACAGACTTAGCCATAAGTATCTTGTGAAAATCTCTGAGAAAAAGAGAATAACCCTGGTAAAATGCTTGCTCCATCCATCAGACTTATTTTATATTGCCACTAAGGCATTTTCTCTGTAAACAACACTGGTTGTTTTGGTGGGAATCTACCTGTTTGCGAGGGGCATGGGGAGATCACCTTCACTGCATCTCTGTGAGAACCTCATCTCCTCTGGGTTTTCTGTGAATTGGTGGAGATTTCCTGTGCAGGAGCAGATGTTGGACGCCTCTGGCACAGCTGCAGTGGGTGAATACCTCAGTGGCTGGGAGATGTTGACACGCTGGCTCCTTTCCCACTGTGTTATCACCATGTGCACAGTACGCTTGCAGACACAATCAGGGACTACTAGTGGCCAGTAACAGTGGACCATCAAGGCAGTGTACAGAGCAGGGCATGGTGGGGGGGCAGGGGGCTTGCCCAGGGGACTGCCTAATCTAAATAGTATAACAAAGTAACTGTTCTGGGACAGGACAATAATCAAAGCGATAACTGCAGTCTTGTGTCATTGTGGGTTTACAAAGCTTAGCTCATCCTATACTAATCCTTGGTGGTTAAGAACAACTTTATGGCTGATCATCACATTGTTGTTCAGTGGAATATGTTTCTACATGTAGTCAGTGAATGCACATTTCTACAGCAGCTATCATTGAAGGTAAAGGGTAAGAGAAGAAGTACTAAACATTGACAGAGAACCATGGATCATGGACCTTTACACCATATCATCCTTGTTTCAGAAATCCCCCTGAATTCTGTCAGTGCACCAATGCAACAGGCTTTTGAACATCCATGGGCCATGAATCCCCTGTCTTGGGAGCCTACAATAGTATGACTGAATGTCTATAAATAGTAGCTTAAAGTATTAATCAACTGTAATTTCATAAATTTATCCCTACTTTTACTGTAGTGAAAATCTGTACTACAGAGCCTTCTTTCATCAAATAATCAAATGTGCTTATCTGAAATTCTTTTGTGGTCACACGATCAGCTCTGTAGAAATTATAGTCACTTCCAGCCTCCTACAGACCATAGAATGCATTTTGTCTTTGAGTAGTGAGAAAATTCACATACTTCCTCACTATACCTGCTGAGGAATGGTAGCAAAAGGCTAAATGGATTGTTGCTTGTTTTCTTCTGAAATCACAGGCAATAATATCCCCCCAAAAATATAAAATGGTTGAACTGGTCCATGACAACCACCATATGAACATGCTTTGACATGGCCATATTGACATTTTTTTTTAAATCAAACTTATTCAAGGGAGTTAGAATCCAAGTATCCTACAGTATTCCAGAGTGGAAACTGAAAAACCAGTAGGGGAGAGTTCTTTTCTGGAGATGATTTAGAACACTTTGTACTAAAGCCAAATAAAATTTAAAGTAACAAAATGTAAATAGAGTTTTTTGGTACCCCTTTAAGACTCCCTGACTGGGAAGGCCGCTGTGGTGAAACGTGTGCAGGGGGCTGCAAAACTGTTCAGTTGCCAGCTGTGCATGTGACTACCAGGAGCACCAACAACATCAACACTAGTTTTACACCACCAGCCATTTCAGTGAAAGGTGTGTGTGTGTGTGTGTGTGTATGTGTGTGTGTGTGTGAGACACAAAGAGAGTCTATCATTCCTCCTTCCCCTGCACCGGTCTTGTGGTTTCTCTGAGGAACAGATGTTCACAACTAGATACAGTACATCATCCCCTCCTTCATGCTATCTTCAGCTGCAGTCCTGCTAACCGCCAGGACACTGCTACAGTTTCCAACACACACACACACACACACACACACACACACACACACACACACACACACACAAATACAACCTCTACTGCTTTCTCTCTCATTCTTACTGTTTGAGCTCTGTTCTCAGATGAAGACTGCATCACACAATATCAGGTGCAGCCACTCCTTCCAATAGTCATGTTATTCACCAGTGATCTCAGGACATTCATTTCTTATCGTGGTTGAGTAATGCTGGGAGTCTCATACATTAACACTATTAGCCAAACGATTTAAAAAAATTATCTGTCTACATTTCAGCAAGGTTCAGTTGAATTCTAAGAAACTGTGAGTAAGCACTTTACTCTGAAACTGCAAATCAGATGTCAGAGGGTCTATGGACTTAATTTGTAAAACCAGCATCAAATGTGTGCTTGAGTAGGTAGTGCAATGATCCGTAGTGTCTTGCAGCATTACATTCTTCAGTGATGAGGAAGAATTACCTGGTGAGCAGGGTGGAGATATGGAGTCATGCAGTTAGTGCTTGCCAGATCAAACTTTCTGTCAGATGAGACATCAAAATCTGACCCATCACTTTGCAGTAATCTATTGTATTATTGTCAAATTAACCTTTTATTTGGATTCAGTTGTAATTACTTTTTTTGCAAATGAAGTGACTCCTTTCACAATGGCAGCCAACGTCTGCTATTCCATGGAAGAGGAAGTACTGTTTTAACCACTCCATAATTTCCACCCTGTTCTTACATGAAGCATTTCTCATTAGAAAGACATTTCCTTATGTTGCTCACTAAAAATAACTGCAATTTATTCTAGAGCTTTGAATTGCAGCTCAATATAAGCAATACTGAATGTGGATCCAAGCACCAAAGCACAATGGGTACACAGTTCTTTCAGCCAGCAAAACCTTATCTCTTTTGAACACACAAGCTTGTGTCTGGTGCAATCGGAAAGGATTTGCAACGTGTGAGCTGAGGAAGTGCTACAGGACCTCATGTTAAGTGCCGCCTTGAGTCAATGGTGCAAATTTAATTTACCAGACATTGTGCACAGCATTTACCAGTCTGGTCAGCACATCTCCATGTAACACAAAAACCATTAGATTGTCAAAATGCCACATCATACCACTTCTTTCAAAAAGCGCTATTGCTTGCCTATCTGTAGTGTTGCAGTCAGAGGCAATTTGTGCCTGAAGGCTGCTGTCATATAAGAATGGGAACAATGTGTGAACATGGATAATTCCAGCTGTGGGACTATGTTAATCGGTTTATTGGTCAGTGTGTGGATTATGCTCTTGGACAGTAAATCCAACAACGAAAGCACAAATTAGGCAAAGAATGAGAAGCTTTCACATTAAGAACTGGCAAGCCATCCACTGCTAATCTGGGACACATGGAAGAAGAGTGGGCAGTCAATCAAATTCCCGCCACAGTGACAGGACTCTACTCTGATCACTTCCTCCTTCCTTTATCTGACATTTAAGCGTCCACCCTCTCCATATCCACTCCACATCAGTGTCAGTGCTGGGTCCTGCATGTAGGTGTGGGCTGCTACTGTGGCATGGTGTAGTGAGCACAGGCGCAGCACAGCAGCATGGCATAGTGTTAAGGTGCAGAGCTTGTACACCAAATGGTGCCAGTTCAATTCCCAGATGGGGCACTGTTGTTGTAACCTTGGGCAAGGCACTTTACCTGAACTGCCTCAGTAAATATCTAGCTGTCTGACATAGTAGGGTACAATTTTATTCATTTGTACAACAGGATTTTTACTGAGGCAATTGTGGGTTAAGTACCTTGCACAAGGATACAACAGCAGTGTCTCAGCTGGGAATTGAAGCAGCAACCTTTCTGGTACAAGTCCTGCTCCTCACCACAAAACCACACTGCTTCCCACAAAAAGAAACCACCATGATCCTTGCTCCTTACTATCTCCTGCCCCTGCCAATTGTTATACATTATCGAAAGTGGGGTTCAAACCCATTGAGCCCATTGGATCATTAATACACAACACCTTAAAAACTCATGTCAATCTGGATAAGAGTGTCTGCCAAGTAGAATGTAATGTAATGTCAGTATCTAGACTACCTACTTGGCCCTTTGTGAGGCTTCCAAGTACAAGACAAGGAAAGCAATAGTTCCCCATGGGGCAGCATCATAAACATCCTATAGACCCAAGCGCCACAACATAATCCATCTCTGTAACAAGTGAATCTCAGTTGGCTACCTAGTGTCTCTGCAATGCCCCTGATGACTGAAGCAATGAGGGGTGGCTGG
Organism: Megalops atlanticus; assembly: GCA_019176425.1. Taxonomy (NCBI): domain Eukaryota; kingdom Metazoa; phylum Chordata; class Actinopteri; order Elopiformes; family Megalopidae; genus Megalops; species Megalops atlanticus. Next base: position 17,665,264 of record CM032881.1, read on the forward strand.
GGTCAAATGTGCTTTACTGAACGGCTGTGCTCTGTCTCCAATTACAACCCATTCATAGGAACATGCTATCCAGCCAGCAGTGATATTCCTGACAAACGGACTCTTCACAAGTCCCACATGACACAATGGTGTCTTATTTTAAAATCCCAATACATTACAGACACATTCATAACCAATTACATTTCAAATACGATACCCTCTGCCAGAGACCTCACCAGCATGTCTTAACTGTAAATCTCAGAGCGTAGAAGAACTATGAATTATAACTCATGTCATGTATGATTAATCTTTACGGTTCCTAGGGGATAATCCTTTCTCTCTCCCTCTCTCCTCCTTGGCTTTGCATTCATGGAGTCCACAGGGGGAGTTAGTCACTTTGCCCCAAGCCAAATCCCATGACTGAACTCTGGCTCAGCATACCCTCTCAGTATTGCTCACAGGAAAGGTTCCAGGTCTCTACCTCCAATGACCAATCCAGGATCAGCTCACCCAATTTTATCTCTAAACCCATTCAATGCATAAAAATTCTGTAAGTATCTGTCATTGAGCTAAGATTATTATTCACAATGAAAATATTGGGGTAAGCTTATAGCATACTTATTTAAGTTGCAATTTCTGACATATTCTAAGAGGACACATCAGAATGATGTAAGTACGGAACAGGGCAGCTTTGGCTGTATCTACATTGACTGAGGTTTCTGTAGGCATTCTGAACTTTGTTATGTCTCTGGCCCCACTTCTTACCATATCTACAAATGGAACAAAGATGTGAGACTCAAGTTAGAATACAAAAGCTCATCTGCTCCAAACAAAATTATACAGTGTTACCTCTCTTTCCCTTATTTGATTATAAGTTGCACGTACGATGTGGGGGAAAGATGATCATTAAACAGTAAAAATTAGATAGGAACTGGTTAATGTAAGAAGCAGTCGACTTGTCACATTTGTTCATATTTAAAGCACTGTTGTATTATTAATGAAAACAATAACTGTGCTGAGAAGCTGTATGTACTCACCCAATGCCATGGAAAAGCACACCAGATTCAGTTTTACTTGAACTTGAAAAGTGCTGTTTTCTGTTCCAAGTCTTACTTCTGCTTCTGAGACAGGCCTATGTGTCTACTAGTAAGTCATAAGTGGAAGGAATCTTCCATAACCTTGATTATAATTAAATATAATTATATAATTATAAATAAAAATTAAACTAAACTAAATTATTTGCCATTTATATAACAAATTTGTATATAATGTCATGGCTATATTATATGCATTTTGATATTCAGCAAAACATTGTTGTTAACTCTATCCCATCCAGACAACTGGTTTATGAATTAATGTTAAGTGGATTAACAATTCTTCACACAAAGACACAGACCAAGCTAAACAAATAATTGATGGCATCAATGATGTGCTTCTTTATAACTGGAATTATTCGTGTTATACTAAATATAATAACTATACCAGTTAAAGAATAGTCAATGATTTTGTATAGCAATATTCAAAATGTATGCATTACGCCAATCATAAGCGTTCTCAATCGATCTATACATATAAGTCCCTGTGGACATCGTGTACACTGTATTGACATCATGAAGTCGCGGTCGGCCAGCTGGGCTTTACCATCGCTGTGAGGAAACAGCGGCCCCCACGGGTAGACATTAGGAAAAGCAAACAGAGATACACTAAACCGTGAAGTGAGTCCGAGTGCAACTGTACCTTCACGACCTTGTCAGACAGCAAATTTGGTGTAAGTGACACGGTGTTCTCTACAGAATCTTCTCTTCTCTTGCCCCTAAATAACACCAGGTCTGAGAAGAAAACATAGACGTATAAAATGTAGTAACTACATGAAAGGCATCCATTGTGTCGCTTATACAATCGATGTGTTTACATCTTTGAGAAATTCCTCGGATCATACTGACAGTATACTAGTCATACTATTTTCACTGGCAGTAAAGCTGAAGACAAAGAAATCCACACAAAATGAATTAATCATCAAATCACTGTACTTATACCATTTCCAAAACAATAGTGTCATTCCGTCTATTGTGTTATTGTCCTGTGAACCCGGGAACTGTGAACATAAGAGATATAGAGTTATTAGGGAAATGTCACATAATAACCTAGCATACATGGGATGAAATCGGACGATGTTGCTACACCGAAAGTCGCGTGTGTGTGCGCGCGCGTCAGCTAGACTGACTTGAGAGACGCAGAGGCTAGCTAGAGGTGGAGCTTGGCCGTAGTGAGCTAGTTGCCAGTATTATAGAGGAATCGAGCAGCAAGGGAGGCTGTCAACTCATGTGCCTGAGCTGTCAGAGAGAGAGAGAGAGAGAGAGAGAGAGAGAGAGAGAGAGAGAGAGAGAGAGAGAGAGAGAGAGAGAGAGAGAGAGAGAGGGGGTTAGGAGCGCCAAAGAACGCAGCTCCGCTCCAGATGGTGATTTAAACGCAGACAGAAGGCTGCAGAGGGGAGAGCGTATAGAGCACTAGACTACGCGCGAGAGCCGTTGACTTCCTAAAATAACCAAACACCCGAAATGAGAACAAACAAGACTAAGTATAAATACAACAGCTCAAGCTAATTGCAAACACACGTTTAACCGCCACTATTTAATGACTGGATCTACGTACAGCACCTAAAGCCGACTGTTAAAGTGGAATGAGCGGTCCTTGTTGCCTGAACAGTTGGAGGATTGGTCGGCACAAGCAATCTACGAAACGTAGCCGCATGCAGAACTGACCCAACAATTCACCCAGGTTTTTGAAAGTAATCATTGGCGGGACATCATATTTCTGAGTCTGTCTCGAGGCAGATTTTGTAGATTTTAGTTCCCTAATACAGAGGGGCTGAATTGGAACTGGTGGAGGACTGATGCCAAAATCTACTGCATCTTTATGCGTTGAAGAGGCACCACTGATCGATCAAGGATTTTCTGCCGTGGATTCTTTAACAATTAGTAACACATTTAACGTTGATGTTTAAGTGACTTGTATGCACTGTGCTCAAATTAAGTGCGGAACCCCGTAATTCTTTTTATTTTTCAAAATTACGATCTTAACTTTTTCATCCTTTTCTTGGGTCGTTCACGGCTCGAATATAGCTAAGAGAAATGCGGCATAAAGAAAAAGCTGAAATTTAGAGGAAGGGGAAAGACCAGATCAAAGGAAGAAATGTTTTGATTCTTTAAAACAACCGTTGTTGAAGTCTTCTTTTTAATATCAAGAAGCGAAGGTAAACCAAAGACTCGTGCATTCTAATCTAATGGACCCCATCTTTGAGTTCTAGCTGTACAAGACAAAACTATAGATTGAGTCTAATAGCTGGGACGCGAATTACCTCATAGTTTTATTCAACGGAAAAGTCAACACTGCTTTAAATCCAAAGGAGTCGAACATATATAAACATTCATATTTTTTTCAAAATTTTTATTGTCCATGCGTTTCCACCGGTTGAAGGATTTTTCCAGATATTCTCTAGACAAAGCAGAAACAACACCTTTAAATGATATTCCATAACTCTGGAGGATCTACTCTTTCTCTCTTTTCCAAATATTGAGGGTTGGTGCGTTACAACTGACATTTCGTAATCTTGATGTGGATTATCGTTGTTGCAATTACCTCATCTTGACCTCGACCCTCTAAAAGTAAGTACAAAATATGTATACTTTTGTCTGAAGTTGTCAGTAAGTGTGTGTGTGTGCGTGTGCGTTTTTGTGTGTGGGAAACTGTTAGCATTGAACAGGTTGTGTTAATCCTTAAACAGTAATCAGGTGTATATTTCCCATGGCTACAGCGATTGCTTTAGTTTACAATATATTTGTAATTCGATTGCACACTACATTTAAGGGATCCTCAATGACTTATCTAAACTTGTGATATAAATAATAAATGCAGATGTTGCATGCTCATGTCTGCAATATGCTTTATTCTTCAAAACGTATGATTCTAAGTATCTAGTTTATGTGCATGTGATCTTTGTCGTATACATTTGACAAAAATCATATATCCCCTCAGACACAGCCATTATAAACCTGATGGCTGATTCAAATATCTATTACTACAGTTTCAGAACAGTATTCTCTCTGGAACAGCTTCTGAAATAAGGAACAGTGGCCATTCCCAGAGAAACAAGTCTGTTTCATTGTCTATTCACATGTGTTGTCAAGGCAGCGCTTTGTTGCGTGGACCACACAGATTCTCCTCTCTGTCAACTTTTTGGCTTTGTCAGCTGTTTTAAAGGGAGCTTGTTCATGAGTAATATTTACATAGCTCTACAACATGTATTATTTCCACTGCACTAACAGCCTTAATTCAGTTTGAACACACGTATCTTTGTTGATTTGGTGATGTAAATTGTTGACAATTGCGAGTTGTATGCCATAGCGCTGAGACTTATAAAAGTAATATGTCGTCCTGTAATTTATGTCTGTTGGCACGAAGAGCCTATCGCACCTGTCCATTTAACACTTTGTAAAGTGTTCCATTTTGTATGTGACCCTAATTCAAAGTGCTGCAAATATTACAAAGTAAGGGGAGGCGCAGTCGCATTGTCAGTGATTTATTTTTCATTAAGTACCATGTCCTTGAACTTGCGGTGTGAAGAGCTGTATGCCAGTGTACTGTGAATTCACTTATATGACAATATAATGTATGATAAATTCAATTTATATGCTTTAGGTGTATTGTATATAAACACATTTTGTTTGATCGTATTTGGTTTCTATACCAGTATTACGTTAACTCATTTTTCGACGTCGACTCACTATTTTAACTTTAAACACATATAACTGATGTTTCAAATGACTGTACCCCTTCCATTTAACACTATGATGGCAGATGGCGCGTTCTTGCCCGTAGCCAGCGTCAAGTGACAACACTGCAATTGCGTTTCGTTTAAACTATAAAAATACACTGACTGCCTTGAGCACAGTTGTGCTCTTTTATGGCGTGTTTCTGAATCCACTCTGATAAACACACCATACACATATCTCGCATATCGATCAATGGCTGTCTGCGTTCTGCACCGCTTTCAGCATAAAGCAGATGTAGCGGCACTGGGGATTAGAGGGTAACAGTTGCAAAGGTGAGGGTGGCTCCAGAGACAGCAGCTCAGTGGTGTTAATGTCATGCTTGGATTTACATTTGCTCACCTGACAAAACCTTGCTGCTTTCGAGTGTGGCCACACTAGTGAAGATACAGTTATTCTTATTAAAAAATAAGGATTGTGCATGTTATAAAATATGGAGAAAACAAATCAGGGGACATAAAAGTAGTATTACTTAAGGTGTCAGATGAGAAAAAGACAAAGTGAGGAGCACACCAACCCCCACAAATGTGACACCCCACAGACAAGCAGAAGACATGGAGCAGGCAGTTCAGATTTGGAAACTGGCCATACCACCCTCAGATAACACAGACCTTATGAACATTTACCTCTTGTATCTGTTGAAGCAGATACCAGAGACTCCACCTCCACTGACCTCTGTATACAGGTGGAAGCTACACGTCTCTTCACTTTCCAGCAGTGTAATAATTGAGCTCTGCCATAGGTTATTCGCACCAGATATTCAATTCACAAAACAGTGCTTCTCATTTTAATGGCCAGAATGCCCAACATGGGGCCTGTCTGTGCCAGTTAGGGAAACAACTGTGTACAGAACTGTACAGGGTATTATTGCCAAGGAATTAAAAGTGCAAAATGTTACATGAGATCAGGCTGTTAGACCGTTAACAACTGTGGTTCAGTAATGTGTGAGGACATGTGACGGAGTGCCGTCACTACAGTTGAGTATGTGCTTTGACTGCCATACCAACGAGCCTGGCTCTCTGGTGTCGTGGTCAAAGTCGCATGTTTGGTACCTCATAGACCCGGGTTCAAGGCTGGGCGGGGTGACTGCTCTCGCCCTTCGCTACAAATGGTGTCAGAAGTGGGATGGCCGGCCACGAGGCCATCGGAGGCGTGCCCAGTGTGTGAGCCGTATGAGGGACCCCCAGGTTAGGTTGACCCCAGTGTGAGGGACCCCAGAGATGGGTGAAGCACGAGTGAGTGGGGCACCCTGGGATGGGAGAAGTACGGGGGGAATGCGTGAGGGACGCCATGGTGCGTGAAGCGCATGGGCGCGCTTCCCGAAGGGGAGGGCAGTGTGACGGAGTGCCGTCACTACAGTTGAGTATGTGCTTTGACTGCCATACCAACGAGCCTGGCTCTTTGGTGTCGTGGTCAAAGTCGCATGTTTGGTACCTCATAGACCCGGGTTCAAGGCTGGGCGGGGTGACTGCTCTCGCCCTTCGCTACAGGACAAAAGTAATGGACTCTTAAGAAGTTGCCTAGAGCATATTCCACTTGAAATATCAGCAATAGATTTTCCCCAATTGCAGTAATAAAACAGACCATTTTCTCTGCAGGACATTAATTAATTATTTGCCCAAGTAAAGATCAGTTGAATAATTCAAGAGCTGATAATAGCCAGCACAATGGATGGGAGGTCTAAAGGTGAAATTGCGGTACACTCTTTTAGCTTTACACTGCATCACCATCAAAGTCTTTTTCTTTTCAAGGCAGATGTCCCCACTTCATCATTAAGTACCGCTCTTGAAAGAAACCCATTCGTTATCCAACGCAAGTGTTTATTCAATTTGTCTTTATAACTCTGGTTCCTCTGGTACCTCTGGTTTATAGAGCTGTCTCCTGTTTAACATCTAAACCGAGTATACCGCATGCTTTAAAAACACAGGCTCTGCAAAAATGGACTGCAATGGAAGGAAATTACTATGAGGCAATGGAGTCTTTCTATAGGTACTCATTTGAATGAGACAAAGAGATACCACTACCCTCCAGCCTATGATAGGAAAGACCAGGTTTAAAGTTTGAAGCCTTCTCAAAATGGCTATGATGTCAGCCTGACATTACAGAAATGTTGTGAGAGCATTTGCTTTGGAAAGAGTACTGTACTGATAGGACAAATCATCTTTTTCAGGTACATGATCCATGTCCCTTAGTGGAATTCATAATGGACATGATGATTGTAATTATGCAATGATGTATTCTTAGTGTAACCACAGGATGGGCTCACCAAGTTTGTTTGTGGGAATGAAGTTGAATTTGAAAAAAAAATGTAATTATTATTCTGCATTAAAATGTGCATGTGTGTGGATCAATAGTAATACAACTGCAGTAATAGTACAGTATTAATAGCAGTAACACTGTAATATAAAAGAATAGCTTATTATAACAATAGGGCATACCCGTAAAGTGTAACTCAGTAGAGTACCGAGTGAAATGCCAGAAAAACAGTGGCATGGTATATGGTACTTTATTTGATGACTAATAACAACACCCACTATTACAGTAAAGAGTAAACTTTGACACATACGTGCATCTGAGAATGTCAGCATTTTCCAAAGTTGAAGAGAGTAGAAGTGAATGTGGTGTAACAGGGGAAGTGAAGAGGGAAGAGGAGGTTTGCCCATGTCACAAATGCAAGGCTTGGTGAACCATCTCTGCATAAGCATACAGCAGTGAATCTCCAGTGTGATCTTACTGAGTGTTTCACTGTCCTGGAATGCAAACCTGTAAGCTTCTGGCAGCTTACCCAATGATCCTAATTCTTAATACACTAAAACCATTGTGCAATTACATGAATGGGACTCAGCCCAAGCCAGTTTTCAAGGGCTGCACAGTGTTTACTGCAAGGTACTGGAAGTTTCCCACAGTTGTATTTATTTGTTTGTGTCTTAATAAGATCTGCAGGAGTCTGGCCGCATGGATTATTTGAACATTAGCAAAGGCACTCAAGTACCATTTAAATCCTGGTGTGAGGAAATTAATTTCAGACAGAAAATGAGTTTTTAGAGCAGCTGAATGAAAGTCAAAGGCCTTTTTGTTTGTGTGGGAGCAACTGAAAAGCCAGGCTGGAAAGGCAAACTCCAGAAGCAGAAAAATCCACAATCTGAGGGAACAGTAGTTTGTGTGTGAGAGAGAGTGAGAGAGGGAGAGAGAAACATAAGGGAACAGTACAGTCAAAAACACCCTTTGAGACAGACAGACTGTATACATGTGGTGCGGATGGTGATTTGATAGGCACATGAGAGTCTCACAGTTACGTCCCCTGAAAACAGGTAATGTGTTCAACTAAATCCTTGAAAAAGTATAAGCATATTTTAGATATCAACAAAGATTTAGTTGAACACTTTAGTTGGTTTTTAATCAGATGCAAAGTCCAAGTGGACACCCAGGGTCATATGCATGGATTAACAGATGGCATGCTAGTGCTAGTCCCACAGGGGATAGCAATTTTGCATGGCTTGGCAACTCAAGCTCTGTGCAAGGGTGCCTGTGAAAAAATGTGGGTTCAGATGTGGATGAGTGGTTGATCACTATGGGGTTTTGCCCTGTTTGTCCTTCCACACAGTGGGAAAAGCTCTGCTGTTTTAAAACAGGTATTGAGCTTGTGTTTCCTCCACATGTGTTTGACATTACTGTGACATGGTTGGTTCTTGGGGGAGACTGAGAATGTCAGCTTGCAGAAACACCATCCAGCTTTACAACATCTGGCCAGATGGGAAACACATTGACTCTGCAGTTTGGGAGCCAAGAATTTACTCAGCACAGAACCACACACACCCACACACTCTCCCTGGCACTCTCTGTCTCCCAGGTACATTCTCTCAACATATTCACACTTTTATCTCTTTCTAATTTGTAGCCTTTAAATCTTATACACAATCCAAGAAATGATAATTGAAAAGGCATTTATTTGTATGTAGCGGGTGCTTGTTATCAGTGGAAATCATACAAAAACGCCACATCAGCTGATTTTATTAAAAATTGGCCATTAGCAACTTTCATGCCATAATAGCTGGAAGAAAAGGCGAGTAAGGTACTATAGAGCAAGTGTCTTCCCAAAATTCCAACAATCTGAGGATCAGATACATAGCTGGATTAATCCCTGCTGGTGCTGGGTTTAATAAATTGGGAGGGAGGTTCATATCATTGCTTCCCACATTGATATAATGAGGTTCTCCATGTTTCCGCCTTGATGCCGGAGGAAGCAGCCTACTCAGATTTGTGCTCCGTGGCTAGCTGGTTATCAAAGAGAGGGACTCTGACGTTGTGAGATGAAGTTAAAGTTATTAAGCATCTTCTTCACAATGAGTTTAAAGGCATGTAAAAGGCTCTGGGCAGAGTCAAGAACTGCATGGCTGAATGTGAAGACAGCCCTTACACATACTGGAGAAATTAAAAGCTCCTTATCTCCTGGAAACAGAAGCACTGCAACAGACTTGTTCATCATTTTAAATGGGGTTCATCCGAGCGACATTTTAAGTCACATAGACAATCTATGGCTCAGTACCACACTGCCGTCTCCTTTGAGAAGGCACAGCACTGTTCTTAAAATTCACATATAGGACAGTTACATTGCATGAATGTGTTATGCAGGATACAGGATAATATAAACTAAAGAAGAGATTACAATGGTGTTTTTTTCAGCATACCAAAGAAAGTGAAACTTCTTCCCTATTCTTTATAGTTCATTCTATCAAACATTGCTGGGAGAAAACAAATAAGCCACATAAGCAAGCAGGCTGACATCCTTCTGTTTGCTGTGACAGGATACAAATATGAGGGTAAAGACACTGAGGCACACAGAAGCCTACAACAGAGTTTGTGTTATTTTGTATAAGTATATTATTAACGTGAGGGAGGATGCAAGGTGAGTGAGACATTGTTGAGGAGGGCGGAATCATCAAAGACATGTCAAGACAGGATCCACAAAAGACTGTGCTTGAGGGAAAGAGGCAGAGATTAGGTCAGTGAACTGGAAGACAAGGATAGAAATGGCAAGCCATGAAACACCCAGACAGCCACAACCTAACCATTGCGATTTTAATGTCCATCAGTCTACTCTGTCAGTGCCGTGGGTTATAAAACCTCTGGGTCAGTTTAATTAGCCTGTCATTAGGAACAATTATGGTTAATCATACCTCTCTCAGCAAAACTGCTTTAAAAAACAGTGCTGCTATTGGTAGTGGCTTTCATGCGTCATTTTGATATCCCACAGGGGTTTGTATTATTTATTTCTTTAGCTTCTGTTTCTGGCTTGTGGCTAAATGGAGCTCAGTGGGGGGAACCTGTCAAGCTTCTGTTTAACTTGTCACATGACTCCACTTTCAGGGCATAGAGAAGAGAGCACTACCTGTGGGGGAAGAATGAGGGAATGAAGAATAGGAATCACATGACCCAGCCATGTAGGGAGGGCTGGTGTTACAAATATCAGGAAAGATTATGCAGCTCAGAACTAGTTATCTGGCAAAATGTGTCCAACTGGCTGTGAACAATTACAGGAAAAAATGACACAGTTGTGGACTGTGCAATGATGGTGTGACCCTAAAAAATTCCCTAGAAAAGCAGATCAGATGCAAACAGAGAGAGGGGGTAGTTTTTGTTAATGGACTTCTCACTAGCCTTTTGGTCAGGCAGACAGGATCTGAATTTCTCATAAGAGAACGATGAAATTTATCTAGATGGACAGTGCACACCCTGTCTATGACCCTACAACTGATATAGCAGGTGTGGATTTCAGTCTCCAAGTAATTTGTAACCCCATCATCTGATCTAGGTCTGTTCCTACTTCTAGTAGGATCAGTACTTGGAGGCAGACTCTGCACTGGAGTTCAGACACACAGGATGGACCAAGTTTGTCTTTGGGTAGGAGCAGCAAACAGGTTGCACTCAGTGCCTTTTGTGTGGCATACATCGGCAAGCAAGGGTGACGTCAGGAAGAGAGCAAACAGAAGGAGTGCTAGGCTGCAGCTGGCCTGGCCAGAGTGCACGCCTCAGAGACAGCAGCTGTCAGACCCCAACACACACCTGTCACACAGGAAGTCAGGCTATGCCACTGTTTCCTGGATACGCCTCTTCATCCAAACACTCTGGCAGCTCCTAGACTGCCAAACGGGGAGTGAGAGTGACAGAGAGTGGGAGGGGGGGTAGAACAACTGGGAGATGATGGGGGGGTCTGATGTAACTTTCATGGCAGTAAAACAAAGTGAAGTCAAGCCCAGTGAAAATAAATAGAATGTTTCTCATGTATTTTAGATTGCATCCAGATAAGGAACTGTTTATCTTCAACATTTTCAGGCAGACATCACTGTAGGCATTTGAAACTTTCCCTTAGGGACAATGACTTACATGCACATTCATGTATGGAATATTCCCACACCCACTCAGCCTTCCTGTGATAAAGCTAACCTTATTCAGATGTAAACAGGCTCTTACTTCCCTTGCTGTGGCAGTCAGAAGGAAAGGTAATGGCGGCGTGTGACCGGATATGATGTCAGGAAGTAAAGTGGCAGACGGTGGGCGGTGATGCAGCCAGGCTGTTTTCTTTCAGCCGCTTGAACCGTGTTGTTGTTGGCATGCGCTCCTCTTTGTTTGTCAGGATTGTCAAGGCGGGTCCTCCGAAGGGCCCCACTCCTTATTCCCTAGCCGCCCCTCACACTGCCTGTATGCAATTAACAGAGTAATTAAAAGCTTGATGAGCTAATTGGTGTTCAGTGGAGCTGCAGGTGTTTTGATAGTCAAGCTTATTTGTGTAGGAGCACTGAATAAACAGATTCCGATCAAGGGTAATTTTTGGCTCTGTTTTTACACTGAGTGGATGTGTAGGTAAATCAAGGCTGGCATTATTGCATAGAACCAAAACAGAGGTATTTTGCAAAGAAATAATATCCAAAACTCCAACAAGACACAAAGTACATCAAGTCATGTATTTTGTAGCCTTGACTTATAACTTCATTTAAAATAAGGATTTTTTTTGTTAACTTGCCTGCTCAAAGAAAAGATTTTTTTTTATACCTCAAGGTGAATCTCCCAGCTGGCAGGAATGTGTCTGCATCTCCTAACAGGAGCTGATCAGGGAATCACACAGGGGAGTCAGGAAAAGCTTTCCCTTCCCTCCAGCTCTCAGCATTTTTGTGTTTTTCTTCTCTGTTGTGTTCCATGTCCCCATCCCCCCCCTCCCTCCAGCAGTGGCAGATGTGCCAGTGACGGCTCTGTGCCCACGGCTTTGGCGGGCCCCAGGTGGCAGAGATGACAGTTATTGATGTTCAGGTGTGAGCTCTTTACAGGAGAGTGGCAGGAGCTCCATGCTGTGCTCCCTTGTGGAATGGTCTTAACAACAATGGTAGAAAGACAAGTGGTATCAGGAGCAAGAGCACAATGCAAAACCTCAACAAGAAAACAAAAAGCACTGCCATGAGAGTGGAACATATTCGAATACATGACCATACACTCTGATATACAACTTAAATGAGGTAACTTTGGCACTGTGGCTTTTTTTTTTTTGCTCAAGCTTTGCCCACTCCCACCCCTTCACCACCAAAAAACAGCATTCATCTCTGTGAGGAATGATCCTTCACTCACATCAGGATTTGTATGATGGTTTAATCAACAGGCATCAGTGTTTACATGTGCCTACCTGTTGTGTGCCCTTATTTGTGTATGTGTATGTGTGAATGTGCTTGTGTGTTTTTGTAAGATCCTCTTTAGCAGCTATACAAACGCCTCTGTGTCCCAGCCATGTTAGTGTGCCCAGTACAGTCCTAACACACTCCAGATGGGCCAGAGTGAGGAGTTGTTCTTGGCACAGCACACCACGGCAGAATGTCACAAATACTTTCCTTTATTTAGGAATGGCTTGGGGTTGGAGACTGGGGAGAGAAGGGGAGGGAGAGAGGGAGAGAAAGAAAGAGGAGGAACCACAAAGAGGATCAGCCCTACAAAACATCTGGATTTCATTAGCTCTCATTGGGGGAAACTGAAAAGGAAGTATTCCCTGCTCTTTTAAGTCATGGTATATCAAACATAATCACTTTACTGCCAACGCCCTTGTAAGAAAGAGCAGATTGGCGCTACAGACTGGTGAGTACTGTACTTCATTCCAATAATATCAATAACAGGGACACTTCCAAAACAGAAAAGTCTTACAACAATAAAAGATGTATTTCACAAGCATGCTGCAGGGGAATCAGTCTCTGCAGTTTCTTTTCATCATCGGGAAGCAGCATGCTGTAGCTGAGTGCTTTTACTCTCCAGCCAGCAAACTTCTTACATAAGGCAGCAGCAATGAACCCTGTGTGAAATGTGACTGGGGAAGATGCTGTGATGCCCATGTTGTGGAAAAGCAAGAAGACATCATAAAAAATAAGACATTTACTCTGGTTCATCTGACCATCATTGCAGTCTTTTTATGGCCTGAAAGAGAACATCCCAGAGGGAGGTGGATAATGCACGGTTTGTGCACTCTGTATTGTTCTCTGTTTTGGTTGTGTGGTGTTTGCTGGCTCCCTGGCAGCGTGTCAGACAGCTGTCTCCGCAGTCTGCACAAGCAGGACAGCCTCATGCATGGCTGGCAGAGGAACTCCCATCTGAGTCCATGATAACCACGGCAGCCCAGTCGCCTGCTCTTCTGCTGTGTGCAACAGAAACCATCAGACCTCTGAATGTAGGTCACAGAGGGGCTCAGGATGTTAGGTCTACCTGTCTGTCTGTCTGTCTTTCTGTATACCTGTCATCTGGAACAGGATGAACGCTATGTCCTACCCCAGCTTGCCTGTCATGCTGTTGTGTAGCATCTCACAAGCCTCTCAAGTCTCACAAGTCCCATAGCAAGCAGTCATTCTCAGAGTATTAACACTCCTCTCATTCTCAGCCAAGGTCACCTCTTAGGTTTTTTCAGCTTTTAGCTTTCATTTAAAAAGACATGTCATACTTGCTTAACTTATTTGTTGGACCAAAGATCCGTGTATAATATCTCAGGGATTCCTTGGTAAAAAATGGATGGGGGGGCTTTGTAACTTTCTTCCCTCTGGATTGTCCTGACCCCTTTCCCACCCTGTCATTAGTAAATATAAACATTCTGCTGTTTTAGCAGCTGAAGAGGATCCGAGGCCTATTTTATGGCCTAAGAGTATTTTTCAGCCCTTAACAAGAAAGAAAGCAGTAATACCAATACTGATACTTTATTTTATCAGAAATAAAATTCTCAAATGGTGTTTGTTACCTATTTCGATTCTTTTTACTGCTAACAGATATATTGATTTCTGACACTGAACATAATTTTACATGATTTGAATATGTTGTTGGTTTTTTTCTGGATGAAGTCTACCTGCATGTGGACATAGTGCATGTAATTCATAAGAAAGAGGTGATTTTCTGCTGATGTCACAGGCTGGAATGAAGGAACAAAGGGCAGAGCCAGTCAGCGAGGACAGATCCTTGTGAGCTGCTCTAATCAATGTTTGCACCCTCCATGTACAGGTTCAGGTATGGGGGCTTGATGGGCGGAGGATTTGCAGAGGGTAGAAGAGGTGGATGGGAAATTTGTGGGGGTGGGTTCACAGGTCCCGGAGCCGAGGCAGAGAGCACTAATCCCCGTGTTTTGAAGCGAGGACTGTGTTTGTGTGGACTCCATCACGGGCTGATGGAGAGCAGATGTGGACAGGCAGGCGGGCGGGCACGAAGCCAGAGCAGCTGGGAGATATTAAAAACAACAGCATTCCTGGAGACTGGGGGAATTACACAGGGAGAGAGAGAAAAAGAGAGGGGAGTTATCACGGCACAGCATAAGAGCCCATCTGGAGACAAGAGGGAGTGTCAGGGATGGGGAATGGAAGAGAGAAAGCCTGTGTCACATGCTCCCTTGGGGGTCTCATTGTGTCTGGGTGTGTAGAGTATTTCTATATGGATTGTCTGTGCAGATGAGTGGCTGTGTGAACACACTGCACAGGCTTTCCGAAGACAGAACAAATGCTTACAAACGTCGGATGGTTTGATGGCTTGTTATTACATGACACTTCCCTCTATATTTGGGGCTTTGGTTAAAGCCTATGTCTTCAAAAGTAGAAAGACATCAGAAACACTAGTCGAAGTACAGACTGGAGGACATACTTGTGGTGGTGTTGTTTATCACACAAAGGATAACTTTAACTGTTTGAAGAAATTAGAGATTGAACAGTTTCCTCAGTAAACATTTTTATTGAAATTACCTTGTGAAAGACAATCTCAAGAAAGTTGTGTACACTGCAATAAATCATCAGTTTCCCCCATATCCTTTACAAACTTTTTCAGGCATCCTTTGTCTCTGTGACTTACCTCATCCACATACAGTATCATTTCCTGTGAATCTGTATGTTTATTGATGATACTGTTGCTAAAAGGAAATGAAAAGGGCACTGGCAGAGACAGGGCAATCAGAGTATTTTGCTTTTTGTCTTGTTCAGGATGGAATCCGATTTTGGTTTTCCATATTCCTACTTCTATAACATATTAGACTATCTCCTTGATGAACATTGTGCACAGCTGTAGACTGTAATGGACATTTCTCCCAGGATGGATGTCAAGCACAGGGATAAGTATTGGGCCTATGCAGGAGCCATCCTGGGCAAGCCCTGAGAACAGGCCACAGCTGGCATTAATATCTCTCTTGCTCTCTTTCTCTCTATCGTACAGGTCTTCCTGTCCTTCAGCACAATAGGAGCACAGATGGCCACAGATGGTGTATGGCCATGGCAGACTATCTAATGTATTAAAGTGAAATCCAGCGCTGTGTCCCTCCCTGTCCTTTAGCTGGTCAGATTAAACAGCTGTTTGTAATCCCAGGCAGGGCACAAGCAGGCATTGGTTTTCACTCCCTCTCTGCAATAATGATTTGCTCTTAAGAAAATACTTAGAATATAAGATTATTTTAAATGCTTATAAGAGAATTTTTTGCTTTTCAGTCTTGACAAGTAATTTCTTTAGAGAGAAATTACAGCGAAATAAGACGAAGCCATATATAACATATATAAGATATATTTGTGTGTGTGTGTGCGAATACATGCTTTAAACATTTGTTACATCCTTCAAATATTTGTTACATTTTTATTATAATTTATGGCTGTAACAGTAAAATTTCTTTTTACTTCCTTCATCTTGAAAAGGCTTGCTCCCATAACCCAGGCCAGGGCCACTCCCAGAGTCACTGTAGTTGATTCCACAGCAGTTGGTGTGTAGAGAGGAGCTCCTCCAAGAGCAAATTAAAACCCTGATGATTCATGTTTTCAAAAGGTCACTGTGTCCATCAAAGTGACAGCAACAATTATTTGTAGTTTTGTTAGTTATTCTGAAACAGTTTGGAGTTAAAGCAGCCTAATTTAGCATGCAAAGATGACATGGCTCTCTCTGTCAGGCATGAATATCAACTGGGGTCATTTCTACTTCTTTTTATTTGAAATAAAATCTAAAATCTAAACTACAAACATTTTAAACACAAGTTAAACTAGCCTCATCAATGGCTTGAGGTCTAATTCAGGAAATGACATTCTTGTGTAATGATTCTGTTAATATACATGCGCAGCAGTAGGTAAATATTGCCGTCAGTATATAACAGTATATATAAATATATAGAATGTGGTGATAATCAATAGCTACTTTGCCAGATGAGTACAGTGGTTTTGAGGTAATTGATATTATCTGCATGTCCTTCAGTTCATTTCTTCTGCTGATGGCTCCCATGACCATGATTTCTGTCTGACCTGGTGGCAGACAGACCAACTTATAAGCACGCCTTATAAATGTACAGTAGTGGGCTACAGTCAACCATTGTACGAATGTGGAGCAAAACGCATGAGGTCAAGAGTACAAGGAAGGGTGGCCATTTTTGTCAGCATATTACAACACTAACACCTTGTTATGCATATTTGTTTAAGTATTTTTTCAACAGTAGTGGAAGCATGTACTTGGCATATTTTTCAAGAATGCAGTGCTAATGACAGTCTTGGACAACTAATTCTCACCCTCCTAAAGAAGCACACAGTTGTTTTTCTATCCTGCACTCGATTCAGGCACTCAGTAGAAACTGAGCACCATGCATGTTGCTCTCCCCTATGCTTATACAGGCACAGACTCAGACAGCACAGTTCAAAAACAGGATCATTGAAGTGCAACAACACTTTAGAGTACTCTGAGAATGGTTTCCATCGATAATCATTTGATGCCCTCCAGTTTTTATAGTTTTGGTTTCTTTTTCTTTTTTCTATATATGGAGACAATTATTTTGTGCAGTTCTGTATTTTGTCGCCAAAGACACAATGATTTCCTAAAAAGGTCATGAAATCGATGAAACAATAGTGCTGCACATCACTTGTAATAATTAGCAATAAAATGGAATCAATGGCAATCATTTATGGTGGGTTAGTGGTAAATGCTGTTGTAATCTCAGGAAGGAGAACACTGATGTTTTATATCTGAATACTGTCTGTTGCTACTTCCTGTTACCTCCATTTTCATCTTTCTGAACAAAGAACAAAGGGGAGAAGCAATATCTTACTTTATCTGAAGTTTATATTAAGTCTATTTAATCCCATTGGTAACAACACATTAACAGATTTTTTACTTTTTCCAATAGGCAAAGCACCCTTTGAAATAATATAGCATTTCACAATGTATACCACAGTGACAGTTTATTAAACAAAAACAAATAATAAATATAAGCCTGATAGATGCAACTTGCTGGTTAAGCATGTTTTTAAATTCCCTGTTATTTTAGTTAGAGTGCTAAAGGCTATTACTTGCAGCCTGAATGAATATTGTCTGGGTAAGAAATGAAATAAAAAATGAAGATTTGTTGACTTGGAGTAGTGAGCCCTTTATCCCAGCTTAGTCTTGAGAACTGGGATTGCTGTGATGACCTATCCATACCTCTGAGTACTGTTAGCCCCTTTCAGTATGGCAGCGGCCCTAGTTAATTTTGTACTTGCCTATTCACACAACAGACAAAAAGCTGGCAGAACCATTGTAAAGGCGCCTATGGAGAGACCAAGCGTCCTGAGGAGGTGTTTTTCTTTAGAAGTGATGATACTGATTTGGCTTATGGTCATAAATGAATGAACATCAAGGAAAATCCTTTACAGTACACAGCGGTATTAAGATGTGGGGTGTCTGGCATAAACTCCTTTGCTTGGCATATGTCTTTACCTGACTTTGAGCATTGTACTGGTTAAATGTCCTCCCTCTGAAGGTGGGGGATTTCCCTTGAGTTTACCCATTGTGAGGAGGAAGCTGGTAGTTTTTGTCTGGCCAGCTGCCTGGTTACCAGATCTGAGACCTCCCCGACCCCCTGCGCTCCACTCAGTATCGTTTGTAGGATATTGACACTTGTGGCTGGGTCACAAACTGTAAAGCTACCCGCAGTGTCTCTGTAAAAGCCATCAGTCAGTGCTCTTCCTGAGCACATGGCTGTGTAGCTGAGGGATCTCCTTCACTCAGAGTCAGTCATCCTTGCACTGCTTCCCCTGTAACACTGAATTCTCAGCATTGAGCATTTAACATTGTGGAATGCAACACTGCAAGATTAACACTGCAAAGATAATACAGAGAACTCCCAGCAGACAGACCAGACACCACTTTCTACCTCACTTCTGTGGAAGCTTTGGAAGGATTCCATCTTTTTCATTGCATTTATCATGTCACACACCACATAAAAGAACTCCATTAGGTATTCCCAGGAAATTATTGTATGGGCAAAACTGACATCTCAACAAGCTGCTAAAGGGATTAGTTTGTAATAGAATTAGAGAGCATTGCTGTAAAATATAAACATGTGCCTGATCGTAATTCCAATGGTGTGGTTTATTTCTTCTTTGAAAAAGCTGTTCCTGTTGGTAATTCCTGTGGTTAAGCAGATGAACATATACTTCAGTGAGTGGCCACTTAGTACTAAACTATACGAAAATGGTGTTTTCCTCTAACTCTGAACTTGCTGCTAATGGATAACTGTTTCTCGCAATAGTTTTGTGAATTTAACAGAAGTGACACTGCAAACTTTGTGAGCAGGGTGAACGTGTGAGAGACTTGTTTGTCCCCCTGTGTCCCTGAGTGTCTTGGGCAGCCATGGGACACTCAGCCCTTGTGCTCCTGGAAAGGCAGTGCCACCTGACCATGGCCTAGGAAAGCCTTGCCTTGTTTGGTCCCGGCTGGAGGCCGCTGCAGGTTCATAGAGGTAGCTGCGGTGATGGACAGTGGCAGATCCAGCTGCACTTGTCACTGACCATCAAACGGCTGTCTTTGGGGGACAGGAGGGGACAGGCGGGTAACAGAGTGGGGGTGGGTGGAGGACGCTGGTGGAGGGCCGTCAGTGGCAGCTGAGTGGGACAGCAGGTGCTACTGGATGTTTCCAAGAGGACAGATATTTGTATTTACCTTCAGCTCAATGTGTCCCATCCCTTACTTCTCCCTTCCAATCCGAAGCTTTAGACTGCTCATATTCAGCATGGAGGAACTCAGACAAGAAGAACAAAAGAGTAACAAGAAAAGAACAACAAAAATATGATGAATTGTGCTCTGGCATGATCAGTATCTGGACCAATCAAGTAAAAAAGAATTGTTTCATTCAAGTCACCAATGAACAATAAGGTAGCTGCTGAATGGTCAGTATGGATGACTGTTGACCTTCCTGTTTATTGTGCATATGCATGCTCTTACCTGGTCACTCTGTCCCTGCAGGTAGCACAGAACAGAAGGTTGGAACAATGCCAGATTCACCTGCTGATGTCAAGACCCAGCCCAGATCGACTCCACCCACTATGCCTCCACCTCCCCCTGCCGTCAGCCAGGCAGCTAATCGCAGCGCCTCATTCACACCAACCACCAGTAAGTCCTTGTTACCATGGTAACCCCCTGTCCTTTCAATCATTTTGTGTGAACCTGCAAATCAACCCTTCTCAAGAGCAAATGTTCACTGTATCAATCATCTTTCAGCATTGTGCAAGAGAAATATAGGCAGTAGTTATCCAAAATTGGTATATGGACAAAGATTCAGTGTTTTTTTTAACCTGTTTTAAATGAAATATGTCTAAAATGACAATACCTTACAATATACAATTTTTGTGTCTATATATTGCATAGAAAGTCTCATACAGATTGTGTAATGCCTGGCAAATAAATAAATAAATAAATAAAAGTGACTGATGTCTCAGTGGTATTCAAAATGAATACTGAAATCTCATTAAAGGTGAGTTTTCACACAAAGAATACTTAGCATCATTTTAGATTGGAACAGAAATAAAATGTATATAGCATATTTTGTGAGGAAAAAATAATATTGTCTATAAGCTGAGGACAAACTTTTTTGTATTTTATTTCCTTCTAACAAGTATGTTTTAGTCATGATCTGAATATTTCTGATATACCAGTCATCCAGGTTCTCTAAAACTTGTGTCTTTACTTGTCAGAGATTAAGAAGGTGAAAGAAACAAAACTCAATGGCATATCTTCAAGGCCAGGGTTTTAGATTTTTTAAAGAATCACAAAAATGTCAAATGTGGACAAGAATTGGTCAAAATGTGTTCTGAACGGGAAAACTGGCAGCAGTATGCACGCATATATTTGTGAGCTCATAAAGCAGCGCTCTTCAGCCACACAGAGGAAATATGCAGGGATTCTGTCCCTGGTCCTATCCATTCAGTGGGCAGTGTACTGCTGTCAATGTATGTCTGTTCAGTGAACAGTGTGTTGGTGTCTGTGTATGTCTATTCAGTCTGCAGTGCACAGGTGTCTGTGAATGTCTATGTAGAGGGGGCTATGTTTGTGTTGGTGTAAGTCTGTTCAATGAGTAGTATAGTGAAGGCAGTGAGGCAGTATCTGTCTATTGACCCAGTGGGTACAGAGTATCAGCTTGAGTCATCATGGTACTGTATCTGTATGTACTGGTCAGGGGCGGGCACCATGGCATCTGTTAACAGGTTGGCTTTGGACCAGGTTGTTTGTTTACTGATGGTACCAATGCAGAGGGTGGAGAGGGCACTGTTGCATTCATGTGGTCCCTGGACCACTTTCTTCCCTATATAGCAATGACAGGCTGTGTTGTTTCACCTGTTGTGTCGGTCGCCAGTGTAGCCCCCTCTCCACTCTATAACCAGGACACAAGTGGCAAGTCACATGGTTAACCCACATGTTTCTAGAACTGCACAGAGCTTCGTGTGCTACTAGCAGAGATGCAAAGAAAGACCCAATCTAATGGAGCATGTGCTTATAAGAGGCACACAGTCACATTTCTCTTCTGAAGTGGTGCCAACACTAAATGCCAAAATATTAAGAAAAAGCAATATATTACATGTCTCTGATTAAATTAGTGTTTCTCCATATAAATAATAAGAATATGTATCAGCTAAAGTATGTCTGCAATACAGTGTAAACACTTGATTACATAATATTTGTTGTTCAGCTGAAGGCATCTACCAAATATAAACAAATGTGCTCATGTGTTTATCTGCCTTCACTGCCTATCTGTCATTTAAGATGCTTTGGATGCCATGTGGGAATGTGGGAATAAATAAAACTTGAGTCCTTTTCCTGAGGAAGAAGTGTTTGGAAATGTATAGGAGCTGAATTAGGGAGCGGGGGGAAGGGAGGGGGGTTCTGAACCTGAAAGCTGCAAATCTACTTTCAGCTGGTGGACATGTGCAGTGACTAATTTAGCAACACACCTGCTGTCGGAATAAAAGTAACACAGGCCACGGGTCTATTTTTGGCACCTCTTTAACAAGTTCCTCTTATAGTTGTGTTCTAGTGAGTGAGTGAGAGACAGAGAGAAACAGCCTGAGGGGGTCAGATGGCTGCACACAGCTGAAGTCAACGCAAACTGTGGCTTCGCTCAGAGTGGGATGAACCCTGGCGGGGGTAGCAGTGGAAACGGACAGAGGGGCAGCACATCCGTAATTTCCCCAGTTCCTGCGTGTATCCTGGATCCACAGATTTGCCCACCAGCGCAGGCCATGCACGTACCCTCTCCGTCCTCAGCTCTGCCCGCCAGTGCCCATGTTGGTGCTGTGAGTGAATGTGAAGCGGATCGAGGGCAGAACGAATGGGGGCAGAACTGCAAAGCGTGTGGGACAGAGTGGGAGGAGCATAGGTTCTGACAACCACCCGCTCTCTCTCTCCTCAGTGCTGAACGGGAACAGCCACTCGCCCACAGCACTTAACGGGGCACCCTCCACCCCTAACGGCTTCAGTAACGGCCCGGCAATGTCCTCCAGTGCCTCCCTGTCCACCCAGCAGTTGCCCCCAGCCTGTGGTGCACGACAGCTCTGCAAGCTCAAGCGTTTCCTCACCACGCTGCAGCAGTTCGGCAATGACATTTCACCCGACATCGGTGAGCGCGTCCGCAGCCTGGTGCTGGGTCTGGTGGTGAGTTGTTTTTTCTCTCTTTTTATCTGTTTTTCTCCTTGGAAAGAGATAGGTGCTCATTGTCATTGTCTTTTTTGTTGTTAATTTGGTTTGGTGAGGATCTCTTACACAGCAGTTCAAGTGTTTACAGTAAATGAACATAGGATATTGATGACAATGATGGTGATAACTAGTTGCTCTTTATGTCTGTCCAGAATTCAACTTTGACTATTGAGGAGTTCCACTCCAAGCTCCAGGAGGCCACCAACTTCCCCCTGAGGCCATTTGTCATTCCCTTCCTCAAGGTAAGAGTGTCCTGACTGATAATCACACTGAGATCCCAAGCTGCATCAAACGCCTTTGCTGTGTCTATTGCAACTATATAGACATTTTTAAAAAATCACCTTTTTTCAACACATGTGTACTAAATACTGGACAGGATGTACACAGTAAGTACAAATACTGTACAATGTAAACGACAGTGTACACATCTTTGCCACTGAGTGGTGTGTGATTTGTCCACCTATTTGCGGAAATGATGAGCATACAGTAGTTGAAGCGAGAGCTTCCCATTCTGCCTCTGTCTGCTGGCGCAGTGATGATCTGTGGTCCATATGGTAATCATTTGCGTTTCATTAAAATTGGCATACTTGCATTTACTCTAATCCATCTGTGTGTTATCATAGAGAGGGACGCATCTGAGCACAGTGGAGTCAAGTGGGAAAAGAACATTTCCTGACAGATGTTGATGGGCAGCTCAAACGGCGGGCTTTTCATGGCACTGATGTTTTTCTGCTGGTCTACTGCCAACTGTCACAGGACATAGCCTGGGTGCATAGTGTCAACAATATGTTATTGGGAACAAATTCCACTCCGGTCCTCTTTGTGAGCATAAAGTGCACTTATAGTGGGGCTGAGCTTAGAGGAATATTGTTTACCTGGCAGTGTTTTTTTCATGCATATGTAGGAGCTGCAAATAAAAATTTAAGTCTTCTGGAAAAAAACATTTCAGGCTGAGTATTTTAAAGTGTTTATTTGGGCATACAGTATTAAGCATACCAAGTCAAACAACTACTTTTTCACATTTTTGAAACGTCTACTCACACACTTTCCCTGTGTTTTATTTTCTAGTCAACTACTCTTTTGACTCTTCAAACGGAATCTGTCCAACATTTTCATAAGTCATGCCTCTGTATGCCTATAGAGGTGTTGGAATGAAATGTTTCTAGTGTTTTCACAAAACTGGTACACACTGTCTGTAAACACAGCATGTCAGTGTGAAGTGATACTAATGACTCGAAGCGTAGGCCACAGAAATAACAAATGTAATGGCGATAAACAGGAGCTCTCAGCAGGAAGGGTCAAAGCATCCAGAGGCTGATTGGCCATGTCTCAGACTGTGTGTTGGGCACGCCGTCCACACATTCCAGTCCCACACGCTGCCCTGTTTGTTCCAAGAGGAACGGAGCTGAGGGGAGACCGGGGGTGGCTTTGCAAGCTGGAGCCCTGCCTGCTTTCACTCGGAACAGACGCTGTGTGTCTCTGTGGCTCGAACACATGCCCGCCCGCCTCAAATGGAGAGAGCTGGAATGGAACGGGAACACACGGGCGGGGAGATTAACTCACGGGAACTGGGGAGGCACTAAGCAGTGACAACTACCGAAGAAGCATACTGTATTCAGCAGAGACACCAGCAGCTCGCACACCATCTGATAGCACACATGCACACGCACACACACACACACACACACACACACACACACACACATACACACACACGCACACATTTTGCACTGAGCAGTCTGCAGAAGAACTCTGCCTTAATGAGATCCCTCTGTTTATCTGTTCAATAAGGAAACACTCCTGGGGCCTGTCTAAGGAAGGAGCAGCAAGTGCCAGCGTTAACTTTGTAACAAGCAGCTAATAAAAAATAATGAATAACGAGCATAGCATCGTAGTCTACCCTCTTAATGATCTGTGAAACTGTCTGAACCTTGTGGTGTTTCTGAGCATTTCACTGAATATGACTGCTCATTAATTAGATGATTTTGGTGACATATGCAGCCGACATTTCTTGCCTGCCATTTGAAGATGGGTCTCTCATTAAAAGGCTCATTTTATATGATTGAAGTGTGTTGCAGTTACTTATTGGGAGCATTCAAAAGCTGTCTTTTATCAGAGGCATGGCCAGAGAAAATAGTGCAAGTTGGAGGATGGAAAGTGTGTTGTCTCACCTTATCTAACCTTTCAAATTCCCTCCTCTCTGTTTCCCCATCTCTCAATGCAGGCGAACCTGCCCCTCCTGCAGAGGGAGCTCCTGCACTGTGCCCGAATGGCCAAGCAAACACCTGCCCAGTACCTGGCCCAGCACGAGCAGCTCCTGCTTGATGCCAATGCCAGTTCCCCCCTGGACTCCTCGGAGATCCTGCTGGAGATCAACGAGCATGGCAAAAGGAGAACCCCTGACAGGTACCCACACTCATGCCCTGCACTCAAACCATCCAAGCCCCTGCAGGAAACTCAGCTGTCTGAAATCAGATGGAAACCTAAGAGACCACAGACCTAAAACCAAAAACTGTAAAAGATGCACATGAGAGCTGAACTATATCAGCTTTCTGAGGAAGGAGATGAATCCTCAGTCAGAGACACAGCAGACACAGAATCCTTAGTCAGGGACACAGCAGTCTGAGCCTACTCATGCCATGTGCACAGGCAGAGTGTGCCAGCTGCCTGCACAGAACAAAGACGAGGACAATTCCAGATGCTCTGGATGTGGTACAACAACAGCCTCTCAAATGCTCGCACAAAGAGATTTCCTCTAATGTACAGCACTATAAACAATGTGTAAAATCTCACGTCATGTCCACCAAACACACTATGTTGAGGGAGATCTGATTAAATTTTAAGGTGCACGTAATCGCAGTGCTGCTCCCCCTCCCTTCTCAAGTCTCCCTTTGGCTGGCCATATGTCACGGATGTGTCCAGATGGTGATTTGCTGAACCCCTGTGTGAGCCGATGCAGGCGGGGCTGTGGGAGGGAGGAAGAGGAGCAGGCAATCCCTTCATTAATCCACACACCTCTGCCTCCCAACCCCTGTGTCACTGTGTGATGCTCCAGCTGTTGCTTTGATTTGGGGGATGTTGGGCCTAGATAGGCTGGCAGAGATGTCTCGTTGTAA
Organism: Megalops atlanticus; assembly: GCA_019176425.1. Taxonomy (NCBI): domain Eukaryota; kingdom Metazoa; phylum Chordata; class Actinopteri; order Elopiformes; family Megalopidae; genus Megalops; species Megalops atlanticus. Next base: position 17,690,648 of record CM032881.1, read on the forward strand.
CTGCAGGGCGGATAGAGAGAGAGACCTGCAGGGGGATCGGACACAGTGGCTCCTGCTAAGCTCGGCTTCACCCTGCTACAGTGCTATGTGCCTGAACAGGCAGATGCTAAAGAGCAATTTACCTGCAAAAGTCTGGCTGTTGAACAAAGCTAAGCGTGAATTAGTTTGTGCTCAATCAACTAATGCCAAGGCAAGGTGCTGCTGAAGTCACAGAAAAAAAATGGAAAGCAGGTGCAAAAAAACTAAAAAAAAAAAAATTTTTTTAAAGATTCTATTGTTTGTAATGTAGCATTGATGTTTTGGCGAAACTACTAGTCTTGCATATTAAGCTAAATGGATCTGTAGCAGCAGTGCTTGATTCAGTCTAAGCACTACACACATAACTCTGTACACCTTTATATATGTAACATTGTGAGATTGATATGTGTGAAAATGAATGTAACATTTTGTGTACTTAATGAAGATACTTGCATTCATTAGAAGCTCAACATTTAAACATTTAACTGTCTGGACAGCATAGGCATTCAAAACAATGTTATCAAGCATTGGCCAAATTCAGAGTTGAATAATTGCTGAGTATAACTCTAGACTTTCAACTCAAGGGGAACAAAAGAAGAGATATTTGAGTTAAAACAGGGAGAGAGGCTTGAAAACAACCCTAAATCTGTTTCTGGGTTTTATGCACTTACAGACTGTAGACACCTTTGTCTTTATATGGTGCGCATTACTGAAGCATTCTCTTTGTCCCCCTCAGGACCAAAGACAGCAGTGCTGATAGAGATACCCTGCATCCTGAGCATCTACCCAAGAGGCCGTGCACCGTCAGCCCCAGCCAGCGCTACAGTCCCAGCGGAGGTCTTCCTCCGCACCCTCCTCCCAATGGCCTCCCCCACACCCCCAACGGACTCCCACACTCCAACCCCCCAGCCCCCCAGCACTACCGCCTAGAGGACATGGCCTTGGCCCATCATTACCGTGATGCTTACCGCCACACAGAGCACCGTGAGTCCCGTGACAGGCACCGGCAAGCAGGTGAGAGAAGACAAGGACCCTTTCAACAATAAAGGCTTATCTATTCATTACCATCAGCTTGGTGTTGTTCGAATGAAAACCAATATCATGTTGTTGTTCCAGAATTGCGTATGGCTATAATTTGTTCAGATATGTGGTTTCTTTTGTCTTCTTAGGAGGATTTTGTATAGATCTGTCAGTCTTATAGGTAAAAGACATGGCTCATATACAGACTGGCATCAGAGACTTCATCCAGGACTGTTTGTGTTGCAGCGATGCATGGAGCACGGCAGGAAGAGGTCATTGATCATCGCCTGACAGATCGAGAGTGGGCAGAGGAGTGGAAGCACCTCGATAATGTATGTGTGGCTGGGGTATTTCTCCCCACTTTTATTGCTTCCCCACTATTATTTGCAGTAGCAGAGGGCCCAGAAACATACCTGCCCCAGAGGGGGCCATAGCAAGGCACTGACAGATTTAAGATTGAACCGTTGTGGCCAGCTTTGATTCTGAAGGCTGGCTAGCTGTGGGTAAGCTGTCGTGGCTTGTCTTCACTCAGAGAGGTGCACGCATGCAGCTTCACCTGCCCCACATATGGTCTGTGGCAAGAGCTATTTGGCCCTCCCCTTTCCCAAGTCTTGAACTCCCTCTCTTTTCTCTCTCTCTCTCTCACACACACACACACACACACACACACACACACACTCATACACAGGGTGACAGATGGAACCGAGGCTTGGGTGTAGAAGAGCTGCAGCTGAGGCGAGCAGCTGAGACAAGGGCTGCAGTCATGGAGGGAACTGGCCTGCAATGGAGCCCAGAGCCAGAAACAGTTCGGTGAAAATAAATACAGCTACCAGAGGGAGAGAAAAAAAGAGAGAGACTATGTGACGAAGACAGAAAAGGATTATATGAGGGAGGGATACTGACAGAAAGAAATCCAGACTGAGTGGGAAAAAAGAAAGAGATAGGGTGCAAGAAAGAAAAGTCATGATGGTTTAGCAGAGAGGGGGTTGGGAGCACGGGGGTGGTATGAATCTGTTAGACTTTCCACATCATCAGCACCTCTGTTCAAGTGGTATTGTTGTCTTGTTGTTCTGTACATCCACCCAACTGCACACTGCATCGCTCTGTGAATTGGGTGCACAGTGCAGGGGCTGATACTGTTTGGTATAGCCCACGGAGCTCCATGCATACTCACCCAGAGACTTTGCATACAGGGCAGAGAGCATCTCTATCGTGAAATACTAGTTTCACTGAATCCTCACTCCTTTTGTTGTGTTAAACGGAAACGTGAGCCCTGCAGTCAGTATTCTGCCTGATGTCACTTACAAAGGGGAATTCAGAGAATTCAGACAGAAAGCACTGCTTACTCAAAAATATATGCATTAATGCTATGTGTGCACAAGTCTATGATCATGTCAAGCCAGCAGGCCCATATGCTTTTTTATGGCAATGTCTGCCTGACACAGTTTCCCTTATGCCCTGCTCTACTACTTTTTGGATGAGACAGCTGGCCCCAGTTTCACAGCTGCACGCAGAACATGTATGATCTGAATGCTATGAGAATTTATTTGTACATTTTAACAACTTAATTAGACTTAACTAGACTTAATTAGACTAAGCTCCGATAATGTTAGAATTAAAGTATACACATAATAGTCTGGTGTTATTCTCAAAGCAGCATAAATATCCAATCAGGAAGAGTTCTATGTACAGCCAGTGGAAATCTGTGTGCATTGTTAGACATGCAGTGTAGTCAATTAATTTTAATACCCAGTTAGAGAGTCAGCATGCTGGACTTTCTCCGGCTTTATGCTCTTAAAGTAGTAGTAGGTTCCTTGGGGCCTAGTTTGAAGAAAGACAGATTAGATTGACCCCACTGGTCCTCCCTGACTCTTCCCTTGTGTTCTTTCCCCCTCCCTGCAGCTGCTGAACTGTATCATGGACATGGTGGAGAAGACACGGCGATCGCTGACTGTGCTGCGGCGCTGCCAAGAGGCTGACCGTGAGGAGATGAACCACTGGATTCGGCGTTACAGTGATGTGGAGGATATGAAAAAAGGTGGGAGCTCTTCCCAGCGCCCTCCTCCTCCTCACAACTCCTCCTCCAACACCTCTAACAGCACCGAGACACAACCCCTAGGTATTTCTACTGCACACTCCAGGCCGTAAGCATGTACACTCCGCCACACTTGGGGGCTTGACCAAAAAAGCACATGGGGTCTTTAAACTGGGACTACATCCTACAGATTCTGAAAAGCCAAGCTCAGAATCAGCTTTAGTCTTAGTGACCATGGCAAAAGCATGCAAACTTGAGCTGTCAGTTTTTAAGAAAAATTATGGAGAAAAACAATATGCACTGGGATATTTATTTTCCTCAGCACATTATGTGTGAACAGTGTTTTCTGTCTGCTTGTGTTTCAGAGATTCACCGGGACTTTCTGCACAGACCGCCCTCTGGATACCTGCCTGAGGAGATCTGGAGGAAGGCTGGTAAGAGCCGAGCATCTGGACAGAGCTGTCACTGCAGATAGCTGAGGGGGAGTAGCCTAGTTACATAAGGCCAGAGATTGGAATCCCATGTGTCATTAGCGATAAGTGCTTTCCATCTGTCACCACTATGAAAGATGACTGCAGTTAAAACTGCGGTGAAAATGCAGTAACCTGGCACAGTCAACAGCAGTACAGCACAGGTAGGATGCATCTTAACCATGCTCTGCAGTTAAGGAGCAATTGGCACTCATTCTCCAGGAGAGCTTCCACCCATTATTTTCACCTTTAAAGCTGCCACACAGCTCAGAATCACTACTGTGATGGCCACAGATTACTAGCCAGTGTTTTTAACCAAAGCAAAATAATAAATCTGAGACCCCAGAGCAGCTGTAGCACAGACTGGATCAGACAAAGCACAGCCTGGGTCAGATATTGCACAGCTGAGGTCAGATACATTACTGAGTCAGTATAACTCAGCCCGGGTCTTGGATCCAGTCCCAGTGCAGTTCATTGCAGTCATGGGGTGAAAATAAATCCTGCTGTTGTGTGCAAGAACTGTGCTGCATTTTCACTGGCAGTAATGCCCTTTTAATTGCAGTTGTTTTTCATACAGGTACAACAAGTGTCCCAATCTCACCAGCACTAAAGCAACTCCAAAACAAGCAGGGTGAGTAACATCTCTCATCACCACTACTGATGTGTGTGTGCTGGATTATTCATGAGGCGCTGCTGCCAGTGTGCCATTTCTGGCCAATTGCTGCTTCTGTAAACGGGTTTAGCATGGTGCACTCCTCCATCAACCTGCTGTAATTAAAAAAGGACACATATTCAATGGTATAGTGCGGTCTTAAAACTACTGCTGTTTTTAAAAACAAGATCTGAAGTGTGAAAGGAAAAATATGAAACCTGCCAAATCCCTGTAGAATTGAAAAGTTAATTCTGAGGCCCCAGTGTTTTTGATTAAGTGCTAATTGCTCCAGCATCTGCTCTGGATTTTCCTTGATGAAATTGATTAAATTTGCAAACTGATCTTAGTGGTGCATGCATTAAGTCTGATGATTGAACATCCAAAGCTTCAACAGATAGAGAATAAGCAGATGAAAAAAAAATGAAGGAATAGGGTAGAGATGGGATGAAAGGAGTGACATGTGTGGGAGATGTGGAGAGGATGGATGGAATACTAAGTGCTTCCTCACACTCCAGGACTCCATCAGGTCCAGAAAAGGACCAATCCCAGCCAGCCAGCAGGCCATTATTAATGTCACCAATCCCCCTCTCTAGGTCGAAAAGGCAAAGTATGACACAGACCTGTGTATGGCTAGGGCTGGCCTTTCCTGCCCCCTGTCTGTAGAGGGCAGTGACACCCGGGTAGCTGACTGAATGTCAGAGGAGGGACATCACTGACACTGCGCTCAGTGCTCACTCACATTTCTCTCTTTTAGTGGATTCCTCTAGTTCTGTTTTCTCATAAAAAAGCTCATGTTAAAATAGAAAATGTAGACTATGAAGTATTATTCTGTAATATATGTCAATATATACTGCATGTATTAAATATGTATGAAAAATATGTGTATTTCTTTTACTTTACTATTCATATTTGACTGTATATGGACAAAGCGCATAAAATGAAAACTGCTGAATTTTACAGTGTTTTGTTCTTGCTGCCATACTCTCATCTTCATCAAATGGCAATTATGTAAATTAATTTAGAGATTTGCTGAATTTCTTTATAGCTGTTTTTCTGAGAGGATTTAATGATGTACTAAAGCATAGGTATTTCTGAGTGTTTGTCCTTGTTTGGTCCTTCATGATACAGTGTGAATTATAAATATGAAATAAATGGAACACAATTATACTGATAAACACTTCATCTTCCAGGGAGTAGGAGTCTGAATATCTATTCTTGAGTGCCGTCTGTGAATGAGTCCACACACCTGCCTGTTCTAAAAACACTGCCTATTCATTCATGCACAATGGCATTTGTAGAACAAAGAAGAGAGAATTTAAACCTTGTCAACTGTACTCTGCATTTCTGGAATTGTGCATTGCATACACTATATGGAAGCTACTAATTGTATCATCCTTTCTGAGTTGTTCTTCTAATCATTGAAGAAAAAATAATGTTAAAAACTCAAAGGCATAGAATACTGGGTTAATGGGCAAGTTTTATAACAAACTTTTGAGACATCTGCTGTTGTCAGTGCTTGAACTGATTGTCACCAGACTTGTTTTGTTGAATTATTAAAGAATTTCTGACAGAATGTCTTAAATGTTGGATGATGTACATCTGTTTGCAGAGATAAAACAAGCTGAGAGCTTAGAGTGTCTTAATAAAGGATGATGGTTGAGGAATGGGGAGACCCTGGGTGATGGTGTCTTATGTGCCATCTCTCTGTCGCCCATAGAGGAGGCCGTAAATGAGGTGAAAAGGCAGGCCATGTCAGAGCTGCAGAAAGCCGTGTCGGACGCTGAGCGCAAGGCTCATGAGATGATCTCTGCAGAAAGGTCCAAGATGGAGCGGGCGCTGGCTGAGGCCAAGAGGCAGGCCTCTGAGGATGCTCTGACTGTCATCAACCAGCAGGAGGACTCCAGTGAGGTGAACACCTTATATACTTTTACTCTCCCTGGCTCCCTGGTGTTTTCTTTTACCTTACTTTTCCTGTCACTTCACTTGCTGCTACACACCTCATTTGCCCTTTAAACAGCATGTTACTCAACTTTAAACCCATTTACACACATCTCACTTGGTCCTTCTCACAGTAGCCAATTACATACTTTACTCCCTCTTTTAACATGAGTGCCTTCTCTCACACACTTAACTCCCTCCTACTCTATACTCCCTTTTGCATAATTTCATTTCACATGTACCTCAAACCCACACCCCCCCCCAAAATACAACTGTCCCACACACTATTCTCTATCTGGCACTCTGTATGTGCACTACCACTGTGTACAGGCTCAGAGAAAATATAAATATATTTTTAAAGATGTACTCAAGCATTTTGTCTAAATTATCACTGCAATGTTTACACATGCTTGCAGAAAAACATCTTATCCAGGACAGGGCATGTACCATTGTTTTGTTTGTTGCATAGTGCAATCTCGTTACAGCAACTGTGTCTAGGTTTTTTAGCATAGCTCTTACAAATTAGAGGCAGTGATCACATTCCATAATTTGTGCAAGTACATCTCTATTACCCTCTTTACAGGTGTGCAGAACAGTGGTATCATTTAGTAGAGTTAACTCCTAGAAGTTTAACACGGCCTTTGTCTTCCCAGAGTTGTTGGAACTGTGGGCGCAAGGCCAGTGAAACTTGCAGCGGCTGCAACACAGCGCGTTACTGTGGCTCTTTCTGCCAGCACAAGGACTGGGAGAAGCACCACCACGTGTGCGGGCAGGGCCTCCAGGGGCTGCCCGGGGGCAGCAGCATGCCCCAGGGGATGCCCTCCTCTTCCTCCTCCTCCTCCTCCTCCTCCTCCTCCAGTGCACCTCCCACACACTCTGAGAACACTCCTCCGGCTCCTCTCTCCCTGCCCAGCCAGGGCAGCGGGAGCAGTGCCTCTGGCAGCCCCAAGGAAGCAAGCTCCAGCAGTGTCTCAAGGTCCACGACCCCAGCCACGCCCGCCCTGCTTGACAGTGCCTCCCGCTGACCCCATTGACAGCACTCCTCCCCATCGCTACAGCAACCGCTCCTAGAAAAAAACTGAGAAACCACTGTCACACCCTGCTCTTCTGAGCTGTAACCAGCACCACCACCAGTACTGCGGCAACTTCTCAGCTACCTGAAGATCTCATTGTCTCAACTCCTGAACCTCCAAAAAGACCTCTGTCTCTCAGTCACGCAAGCATACACACACATACACACATGCACACACTTACACACAAAGACACATACGAACATGTGTCTGCTGTAATGTATAGCATGGCCAGGGCTTATATTACTTGGAGCCAAAAAGATGTACATGGGCTGCCTTTAATACACATGTCCAAATTAACATGGAATTTTGGAATTGTAATCCTGTGATAAAAAAGCATCTTTTAACACCAACACAACTGACAGCTGTGACTTGACAACGGAGTGAATATGAAATTTGTTCCTTATTCCTGGCATGCCCAACTCGTAGCTTTAGTAAAATAGGCCCTACACTATACATGATATACATGGGGGGTGAGCAGGCAATCCAGAAACCTTTCCCTCTTTTAGTACCATAGGAGCATATGATACCATCACAGTGGTAGACCCTGTCTGAACTAATCTTTAACAATTAGGAAAGGCTGTGAGTTGAACTGTGGGATACTGTGCACCCCTGTAATGTATACATTTGATATAGAACGTTTGGAGCTATCTCAAAGGACAGGTTCATCAGTGTATCTTGCCTTGGAACAGTCTCCTGCATCACACTGTCCCGCTGGGTGATAAGACAGACATCAGGACTTCCTATTCCTCATAAACCATCGGAATGGTGGATTCTGTTCCTTGGGAATTCTTTGGTGTGAAGGATTTATTTGATGAAGGATTACTTTCAATGCTTCTTTTTTGGCTTTAAATAAAATAAAAGAATAGCCCAAAAATTTTAAGGAGAAAAAAAAGGAAAACCCATCAACTACCTTGCTAGCGAGCCAAGAAAATATACACCGGACTCACCTCTCTGTACTGACGTGAACCCAAATGAGTTTTAAAAAACACAGTCCAAACCTTCTATTTTTATTACACTGCCAAAGTAACTGAGAGATGAGGAGAAGCACTCATCTTGTGACCAAACGCAAGCTACTTCAACTTCTCAGTAAATCAGACCTGATGGAGAGACAGGCTGTGGGGTACACAGATACAAACACATATAGTATGTGTACTTAAGCTGTTCAAGTACAGGTCAGTTAATACCAACTCAACATGATTCCATGGAGGCAGCGATGTTTCGTGTACAAAACAAAACAAAAAATAACCAGGATAAGACACTGGCTAAGACTGAATGGAAATGGAATGGAAAGTAAAACATGTTTGGCCTCCCCTAAAAGAAGCTGAACCTCAAAGAACTAAAACAAACAAACAAGAATCTGAGCAAGCGTTGTACAATAAGATAACTTCTAAACTGAGGCATTTTTTTGTGCTGAAGTTGAGACATTTCTATGGGTTCTACCTTATCATTTTCCTTACTTTTCCAAAGCATGGCAGAGTGAAGTGCTTCATTCACAGTGTACACTTGGTTCTTTCTGTATCTCTACCTCCCCCACTGCTCCCATCACCTCCTTCGCTCCACCACTTCCGGCTGACTTTCCGCATCCAGGACAGGAACTTTGAGCAGACAGCTGGGAAGGCATCAGACTCATTTGTAGATATTTGTTTTTATTTTTCAGTATGTCCTGTCTCTGACATCTGCCTGTGTTGCCCATGGTTTCAGATCACCCCTGCGAAAAGAAATGGAGAGACATCTCTCATGCTTTAGGTTTGGGCTGAACTTTGTTGCAGCAGAAAAGACATTCGATGAAGAGAGATTCTGTTGTGTCAATAGTAGGCAATGAAAAGGAAATCCTCATGTAGAATATTTTATATCACTGGCATTGTGAGACAGTGAGAGGACAGAGGTGCAATATGAAAAGAGAATTCAGCTACTGAATGGAACCTCAGCTACTGCCCATAGGGTGATATATATAATATAAATATACATACGAATATATTTAAAATAATAACAGTAACTTAATGTGAATGTATATAGTATTTAAAGAGGTCCAAAAAATGTGTTTGCCAAATAAGAGAAACCTTTAAGTATGAAATGTAGAATATGATGCTTTTTTCCTCCATTTAATTTTGTTTTACTGTAGTTACATGGTCAGAGGTTTCATTTTCCCAGATTGGCTAAATCCTCTATGTAATCCAGACAAGAATCAGCACACAGTTTTCCCATAAAATTTGTAAAGATCATGGCTAGAGGAAACGATGGATTGCTGTATTGCCATACAAAGCTGCCTTTTATGAAGAACTAAGTACAGAACTTTTGTTGTGTGCATCCAGGCAAATTGTTTCCTTTTGCTTCTATGTCATTGTGTGGTGTGGAAGAGAATGGCAAGGCAAAATTTTCATTCACTGTCTTAACATCCAGACCAGATTGGCACAAGGCTAAGTGGAGGATATCCTGTGGCAGCTTTTGAATTTGTGTGAAACATTGCCATCCATTGGGCCAAAACACCACTGCAGAAAAGCTGCCTCCCTAGCACAATAGGGCTTGTGCCATTTGAATCCTCTTATATGCTCATATCCAAGATTCAGATTTGTGCATAAAATGCACATGTTTCTGCTTTTTCTACAATTATTACATTTTCACTATCATTATATTGTCCTAAAATGTTTTTTGAGAAGTTGCTCTTAATGTTATCAAGATAATGTAATGATATTTATTCTTCATTAACAGGAAGGATTAATCATTGTAAAGAGGACAGTAGAGAAGCTTTGTAAAACAAAAGGACTGTTGGCAATGGAATTTTCCAATTTCAGCAAATTAGTGTCAGTTTGGCTCGCAGTATGTTGAAATGTTCCTAAAATGACACGGGTCATTTGTTCATCTCCAGGTGTCAAACCTTTCAATTTTGAAGTAATGAGTTTTTTTTTCAAATGTTGAAAAAATGGTGAAAATGAAGGAATCCTTCAATCATCCGTTAAATAGCACTCATTACTATGAAATCTCAACTATTTGGCCACATAGCTTAGTGATGGACCAAACTGAAAGTGTTTCGGCTCCAGCATTCGTCTGTCTGCCCAACCATTCAGAATGAGCATTAACAGGTTTTCTTATTATTCATCAAACCAAATATGTATATCGTCTAATTTCAGAGTTTCAAAGGTAATATATTGAGTATTTCCAATGTGATTAATTAGAAGGTACCCTGCAGCGGTATGTGATATGTATACAGTAACATGGATATGTGTTGGAGTTGCAACAACGTGCACTACAAAACCATCACAGAGCAGGTTGATTAGTCCTGAAAGGAGCTCAGTAACAATAGTTTTCATGCCACCCAAAGGCAAAAATGAAACAAAGACAATAACTCCCATCAATAAAGCTTGAGAATAATTCATTCATTCATCCAACTCACAAAAGGACAGCGCTCACACTGTTGAACGAAAGGTGTTCAGAGGGTAGCCACTCTGAAGAAGCCCCTGCAAACATAGAGGCACAGCAGTTATTCTAGCTGGCCAAATAAACACATTGAAATTTCCAGCCTGAGGCATGTTGATATGAGTTGCTGTTCATAGTTTACTTCAGCCTTAAGAAAAGAAAGAAAAGCTGCACGCTGTATGGTTTGTCTATTGGATCTGATCCATTTGCATGTCTGAACCCCCTGGGTATCCTGTTCTCTTGCCTGATTTTGCCCATCACCCCACCCCACCCCAACCACACCTCAACATTAACAGAATTGATCATGCTACCTCTGAGTGCTTGCTGAACTGCATTCATGGGAAAGTGCTGCAAATAAATGACAAATAATGATACATTTCTGAGAGTTAACTTGCAAATCCACTGAATTTCTCAGGCAAAGTGAAAGTGGATGAACCAAAAGTATTCAAAAAGACACAGTAAGCAGCATTTGTAAATCACTAGAACTGAGAAAAACAATTATCAGTCACTAGGACTCACAATTTTTTTGTACCTGGTTTACCAACAAGACTCCGCAGATATTTACACAACAGAATGTAGGGTGCTTGTGTCCACTTCAGTACTTACCATATTTAATATTATTTCTTGCACTTGAATAATACATGATGTAAGCACTTGATTAAAGACCTCTGTGGAAGACTGTTGATTTCAGAAATAGAGACAATATTAGTGTCCAGCTATTGATTTAAGTACTATAGCACCACTTTCTGCTACCCAGTGCCTAACGTGGCAATGCTCATGGAGTTATACAAGAGACCCCTTCATCCAATGTTAATAAAATAACAGGTTTGATTTGCTGCCTGAGTGATGATGAGAAGGCTGTATTTTCAGGCAAATCATCTTCTTTTGTGTCATTGTCAGTTAAGTTGTATTTAAATCCTTGCCATGTCACTTATCACACAAAATAATGAAAAGCACAGACCAAAGCATTTCTATATGGCTGTAGATCTGACAAGACAGTTTTGGCATGCAATGGACAGACTAGAAAGAACTGGGCTCCATACCAATTATAAGTGTAAACCAAAGTATCTGAAATAGACACATAAACTATGTTCAAAGCACAAAAGACAACAGGATTGGTATTTATAGCTGAGCTTGTCCACTTAAGCAACTGAAGCACATACTTGCTTGTTTTGTTTTTTGTTTTGTTTTGTTTTTGTTCCAAATCAAACGCTTCAGCTAAAATACTATAGTGTATCATCATGACTGTTTACACACTTCTACTAAGCCATGTAAGAAGAACGGTTAAATGTGCAAATGTGCATCTTTTCAAAACTGGAAAGTTCCACTGCACAATCCACTTGAGCATATTCAATTGAATCAAACAGATGTGAGTTGTGAACCAGAAAAATTTGCAAATCAGCATTTTCAACTCTATAATCCATTTCTTCACTGCATTACATTAATAGAAATGGACAAAATAAGCAAGTATGGGGATAACATTCAAAGGTGTGGATACTATTTCAGTACTTCTGTATATTTAGATGTGCTTTGTATGTCTGCTCGCTATTTGCTTTTAAAATAGGATTACTTGATTTGTATACATTTTGCCTCACAATCTAACCAAAATCAAACCAAAAAGCATGTATACCTTATAGGTTTCTCTGAAGATCTTTATGCTGTATTTCTCTGTATAAAATAGGTATTATTGCATCCATACTTACATTTTGTACACCTCCATAGAGTTTTGTCAGAGGGTGGAATCAGTTAACCATGTGGTCAATTAAACATTGGTAGAAAGGACAGCTAGCAAACTACAAGAAGCACTATATTAAACCTGGAAAGAGCAAAACATTACATCTTTGTATCAAAATGTGGATTATGCCAACATGGGGGTCATTACTGTATTACAGGTTGTGTATGGGGGGATGGGGATAGATGTTGATTGATAGTGATTTCAGATGGACAGGGAAACATTCTATCATCAGTTATTGAAAGAGGCCTCCGTCTTCTTTTAAACAGCATTAGGGGTTTTTTTTATATTTATTCATTTCCTTACATGGGAGTCATAATTTGTCAAGAGCTGCATGATAATTACTACCCAAATGCTTCCCAAAATCTGCAACGTGGAACACCTTGGCTTTTTCCAGGATATCCTTGGCTATTATGAATGAATATTATTGTTTTTTATTGCCACATTCAGGAGGCTCCATGCATATTCTTTGGCAAAAAAGAATTTTTATATGAAATTTGTTAAGAAGCCTCTCTGCTTTTATTATATGTGGTACGACAACAACCATGCTTCATTTTTTATGGGGAAAGGCATCATGCCTCATTGACACAAAAGCTATCAATTCAAATGAATTTAAGTTACCCCGCTGATTATACAATTTTTTCATAAAACTGTACTGTAACCCTGGCACCAATACAATGCTGAAAATATTGCTAACAAGGTGCACGCAGCACTTCTCGAAAGCCATTGTAGGTTTAATTTTCATGAATACTTCGGACAGATAAAATGTTTGAATCAATATATGTAGGGAGCCATTATAAACTGTATAGTGCAATACATAAATGCAGAAAAAATGTTTCTGTTGCCAGATTAGTGTGGTAAAGAAGAAGTTATTTCTGTTTCTCTTCAAGGGTCCTCTTATCATTCTTTAGAATATGTGAACTGTGCCAGGAGAATTAAATTCCAATTTTAATTTATTTCTTGCATGCTCTCCCGTTTTTGCTATTTCCCTTTCTAATTGTGCTATGTTGGATATGTGAAGTTGTAAACATTCTAATTCAGGTTATTGTCTGTGCTGAAGTATATATATATATATATATATATATATATATATATATATCTATCTGTGTAATTAAAAAAAATGAATATCAAAGGTTTCTTGGTGTCCTTATTTCTGTATCTGTTGCTTCCTTTCTGCCTTGTTTTAGGCCAAAGTGCATGCCATTTATTCCAGCAGTTACAAAGATAAGTCAAACTATATTATATGAATTACATGTTATACATGATCTGCTAAACTGAAGTAAATAAGACCAAAGATCAGATATTGGAGGAAAAAACTGGCACATTGCCATTCTGACTTTGACATCTCTGCACAACAGATCTAGTCCAGGCACTGCAACCAAGAAGCCCAAACAGATATTTTGTATTCTCAGTAAGGGTAAAGGCCTGAATTAATTCCATCAAATTGTGAGACATAACTTAGTGGTTGGGTACCTTTCAACCATTTAAGCCTGCTACAGAATGACCCTATTGCCCAGAAACACATGCCATACAGATGTCCTACAGTTGTGACATACTGGTTGTTTATTTTAAACCACCATTGTAAAATTGTTTGTAAATGATTGGATCGGTAATTATTTGATTGGTGATTGAGTTACTTAATCTTTAGATCATTGAAAATAAATGCTTTCTTTAAATTATTCACATTAGTCAACTAATTGACTACACAGCCTACAACGTCATTAAAGGTATTCATATTATTGCTATGAAGAGCATTAATGTATTGGTAAGTTATTCCATTTTGTCTTGGACGGCAGAGGTTTAACACAATGCCATTTAACATTTTCCCAACTGACTGCAGCATCCTGCAGTGTTTTAGTAAATACTAAATGGATACTATTGTCATTTTAAGTTTGTGAGTACCGGCACAGTATACCACATTGCAATACCATCACAGAACAGAACACATAATTATGAATCAATAATATAAGCAAATGAGTAACCAATCACCTGAGATTCAGATTTTTCAAACAAAAAGAGATTGTGCAATATGATGCAGAAATAACATCACTGTGGATTCTTCTTGTTTCCATATAATTTAACATAGATTCAACATTACTTAAAAAGGCTTTACAATGCTCTGTTTATCTGCATTGCATATATCTAGGTTGTTTCCAAGCAACTACATGCATCTAGTACTTGTACCGATGTGGACAGTGGGGAGGTCAACATGTATGTTGCCTGTCCTTGTGGTTGTTGACATGCAGGAGATGCCCAAGAGACCCAAGATGCCAGGTATTGGCCCCACTAATTGAGGGCACATCTACGGGGCTCCATTCTGTGGTCGAGGGCTCTATGAGTCAAAATTTTACAGTTGCTTTCAGTATAGATACTGCAGCCGTTCCTTCAGGTCAGTACCGGCCAACTTAAATGGTTTTCTGCAGAAAACAGAATAGGGTACCTGCTCATATCTCTGTGCTCTGACTCTGGCCCAGGATCAAAACAACCACAGACCCCTTAGCCCTGATCTTACAAATCAGGGTTCAGGTTTTGAAGCATTATTTGCACTTTGGAAAAGGGAGTGAGGGACTTATTACCATCTTAAATTATCAGCTGAAGAAAAACAGTTCTTTATGAACTGTTAAAGTAGGAAGAATTTAGCTTAATTTAATTGAACTTTGTTTATTCAACCATTAAAGTAGTTTTAGTTTTATATTATGAAATGGTTGGTGTGAACTTCCTAAAGGTCCATTCTCACACAGTATAAAACTCACTTTGCTTGTTTTCTCTCATTGACATAAACACAAACCTTTGGGAAAAGATCCCTTTGATAGAAATAATTATGAGTGTTATGCTATGATAATGCTAAAAGTAATGGCATTTGTGTTTGGGGTAGTAGTGCCTTGGCAGTGAATTGATTGTTGGTGCCTTCCCCCAAAAGTTATGCTCTGTTATCATTTCTTCATTGCACATTACATATTTTAAGTTCTTTACTGGGGAAAAAAGTTAATTACAATTTACTGAATTTACTCATTTTTAAAATACTGACAATGTGGGTGTAATTAAAGAGACAGAAGACCCAAGTGCAGAGCTCTGGTACTTTAAGAAATCCAAACCCGTGTCCTTGGGAAGGTCAAAAACACAAGCCAGGGTCAAAACAGCCAGGAGAGCAAAACAGGTAACTGAGCAAACAGTCCAAAACACAAGACAAAGGGCAAGGTCAAAAAGACAGGCAAACAGGTCAAAAATACAGGAGCAGAGGAACCAGAACAAAAATCACAGGGTAGAGCAGGCTCAATACCTCACAAAGAGGTGACTGAACTGCAGTCCTTAAATCCTCAGTGGTGATTAGATGAATATGCTGCAGGTGTGGTTAATACTCTGGTGACTGAGCATGGGCGTGGCTGAACAGGGAGTTGGCTGGAGGCAGGTCTGACAGTGGGGAAAATTGACTATATCATCTTTACACAATGTTTGATGCAACAACTGTGCAGAGGAAATGAAGATCCATGACACACATCCAGGATGACTTACTCTTTTAAGGAATTGACATTTAAAAAAACAGTTCTAAATAAGTGGATAAAATTGACGTTTTTATTAAATGTTTGTTAATGTCCTTAGTAAAATGTGAGAAATTTAACACATTTTAATGTAGTGTGTATATACACACACACACACACACACACACACACAATACTTGAATAAATAAAATACAAATCACAATGATTTCAATCATTTTAATATTAAATAATGATTTTAATTATCCCCATGTCACTTGCAAGCGGTTAGTGCTATGTGATCTGCATTTCTGTGCTGCAGTCAATGTCTGTCAGGGCTCAGGCAGGGACTCACGCGCAGACAGGTACACGTTGGGTTTATTGAATCCAGAGGGCAATCCAAAACCAGAGAAACACAGCGAACATTCCGCAAATCAGATCCAAAAACCGAAAACGAGGAAAAACAGGCAGAGCAAAACGGAACCGGCAGGCAAAAACATAACGAGTAGCGAAACCGTAAACTGAGACGAACTGGCAACAAGACATGAAACAAGCGGGGTATAAGTAGGGAAATGCTGATGAGGAGATGGGATGTAGGTGCGCAGGCAAGCAGGTGGGGATGATCAGGTGATCAGGCGGGCGGAGACAGGGCGGAGAGCAGGGCAGGGCTAAACACAGGGAAAAACAAGAGCACACGGACAGGAAAACACAACTGGCTAAGATGCCGCAGTCCTGACAATGTCAATGACTAACTTTTAAAATAAAATACTGACACAAAAACTTGACATCATTTTGTGTCTATACGGTAATTGGCAATTTGTGTAGTCTAGAAAGTTGACATTCCTTGCCTTCCTTTTTCTGCATTCCTCAACATGCTCATGATTGCCTTTTAGAATATTATACACTTTCAATGCTGTATGTCTTTTGAGTCTCATCTCAAAGACATAAGACTAAATAATTTACTAACGAAAAAGCATTGCCAATCATGTTAGAGAAATCATGTTCCTTTTTCTTGCAATGTCAAATAGTATCTACTCACCTAGCAAGACAGCAGCTAAGCATAACAGTTTTGTTTCTCAAAATATTTTGCAAGGTGGTTCTGTAATTAGTGCAAGACATATATTCAAAATACAAATTTATACATGGACTAAATGCATGTTCATCTCTGTTTCACATATGAGCCATTGAACTGAATTGAGTATCATATTACACACGAGTCAGCCCAAAATAAATTTAATAAGTAGACTGATTAATTCTCACAAGAAGAGAACTTAAACTTATGGTATTTCCTATAAGTGAAGTCCATTACATTTTTTTATTTTGCAATTAGTACAGTAATATTTCATTCAAAGTGTTGTGATTCTGCTCTTCAGTTTGAATTGTTTCAGATCCAGATTTTACCAACATGCTAATGGGGATTATGCTCTGTAGGAATTGGTAATGTTTCTCAAGACCTGAAAATGTGGATGATTGCAATCCAGCAAGCACAAGCTTGAGGATGAAAGTATTTACAGTAATCAAATAGGCACTAAATGTGATTAAGAAATAGAGCATATTTGAGGGATCGGTCATAGGTGCTGGAATCCTTTCAAAGCTTAGTCTCCCAATTTGATGAATAATTCAGAATACTAACTAAGCTGTATGCACTCGGATGATAGTAGTAAGAAGACTCATTATGGAAATAGGGATAATACACTATCAAAATATGATAATTAGACCTAATTTGAGAATTTGAATAAATTTGCTATGTAAATGAGATTTGGCATAAGGCCCTGTCTTTCCTAATTAATATTTAAGCAAATAAGACTTAATCAATTATTAATCTCACATGTGTGATGTGTGCGCCTTGAGGAAGTCCTGTGCCCAATACCTAGAACTTTGTATCAACATCATTAAGAGGATATTAGAATTCCACCACCACTGTACATTAATTAGACTTTAATCGCACACAGATATGAGAGCTTGTGCTAATCAGAATGAGGGAATGAGGTAAGCCTCCCTCTTGTCGGGAATATATATCTTTACTTATCAAAATCCCAAATCTCTCTGTACTTATATCACTTTTTTAAATTTACAGTTAATAAATTTAATAAATGCATTATATGATATGTTACATTCATTGTCAACATGATATAGTCTTGTTTAAATTGAGTGAGACGTTTGTGGGCTGCAGTCTTTATTGATCTTCCTGGAATGCTGCCTGAATGCTAGTGTCTATAACAACTAATTTTAGTCTCCCCTGAATTAAGCTAAAAACATCCTGAGCATTTTACAAATATGTATAGCACCAAATATAGAAAAACTCAAATGTTGTTTCTTTTGTAGAGATATCGGTAATCCTAGCAAATGCAGGGATCATAGTGACACATATTAAGCACTGCTCCAGAAGAGTGTCAGTCTCATTTGGAATTCAGCATGGGTTAGCTTGGCACAGACATGTGTTTAATGAAACAATTTGCTTAATAATGTTGCACCAAGGTGTGCCACACAAATTTAAGCATGTCCTGAAAGGGAGTTTTCAGCAGTTTTAACGTAGGTTTGGTGGTAAAAATATTTTTAGAGTTCATGAAGATCTTTTTTTAATTTTATGTCTCTGAACATGATTGAAGGCCAGAAACAACAAATGCAGATCTGTGCAATGCTTGTCAGATTAATTTTTTTAAACCAGCCTTGAAATTAGAAATTTGCAAAGACTGTTTAAATTTTCTAACTTTCCCATTTAAGTTAACATTGCAAAATTATTGTTTTGTTGACAGTTTCCTGGATTTAGCCAAGAGAACAGTTATGGACAAACCAATACTGAGCCAAAGGGCTTAACAAATCTATCAAGTGAAAATAACAGCAGGGGGCCAAAACAGTACTATGTTTTTTATTCATTATGCTGTTTTAGCTAAATGAAAACCTTTTCATTAGCAGTGATCCCAAGAGAGATGCATGCTGATGTGTCTTGCATTTGTTGAATTTTGTCTTTAGCTAATTTTCTTAATTCAGCCAAGTTAATTCATTGGTACTCTATTGACGTCACACTTAAGAAAACTTTGGCGATGTGTGAGTGTGCTTCCTTCTTTCTCCAATATCAAGGCAGCAAAATGCCATATAGTCAATAGCCAATCAAAGGTTAGTTGGTTGGACTATTTAATTTACATCCACCAGTAAGACAAAATTTGCAAAAGCTGGAATGTTCTTTATTTGGTTCTTTATAAATGTTTGGGATAACCTCCTTAATTTTAGCACCACAATATTTTGTTGCACCAATGTGCCTTAAAGAAAACTTACTCATTCTGTTTCAAAAACCATGGAATAGGTTAATGCTGGCATATTGGTAGGGGGCATGAGTCTGTGTGAAATCACCTAAAAAATCAATCATGGGGTTGTATTCCAAAGTAGTTGCTACCTAGCAACACGTCCCAGATCTGCACTACAAGCAAATACTCATGCTACCGTCTGTGTGGACTGTTTGCAGCTCTCTGTACTGCTTCTGTCTCTCCGTGGTGGCTGGATGTCTGTGAGTCTATTTGATTAAAGTTATATTTTGTATAATTTTGGATGTCAGATGTTGCTTTTCTTCCTGCCATATACTCTTCACAGCATATTAAGAACTCACAAGTTATATAAACAGTAGTACTTCTTTTACCACTGGTAAATATATAATTTCTATCGTCTCTGAATTATTTTGTCCTTGATGCTCCATGGAAGAGGATATCTCAGCTCAGAACTCAGTTCCCTGCCTTTACTCTGATAATGGGAGGCATCACCACAGAGGAGGAAGAAGGGCTAGATCAGGAATATCTGTTTATGTGCATACACACACACACACACACACACACACACACACACAGGCAACAGAAAGAGAACAATCCCCCATGCTCTCCAGCTTTCAGAATTCGGTTCGGCTGGCTGCTTCCCTGGATGAGCTGGGAGTTTCACTCTCGCCTGTACCAGCTGCGCTTGTGTATTTCATTTTCCACCCATTTGTTTCCCCAAACCGACCATATGTGTATTCAGGGTCATAGACAAGAGCAGGCGAGCCGTTTTGTGCTTAGCCGTGGGTTTAATTACCATGCCTGAGCCTGGACAGACGCACACCCAGGGGACAACAGGTTGTGTTTGCTCTGTGTGTGGGGACACCTGGAATAGTCAGAGCATGGAAGGCTGTTCAGGAGCATTTCCCATAACAAACATTATCACAGCCTAAAAATCATGTATTTGAGTTGCTGTTGTTTGGGAAAACCCATAGTAATGAGACAAGGCATCAAAATTTCAATACAGAATACAGGTCCACTGAGATGAGTGGAGAGCCTGGTTTTAAATGAACGTTATTAGTTTAGTCAGGCAGGTGGGTGTGTAGGATGCATTTTCAGCTGAATACTATATTAACACCTTTCTTGTCTTTTGCCCCTTTTGATGTCTTGGCATGCTTAGGACTCTGTATGCCCCTCTTCCTTTCTCTCTTGGACTCTGTACACCACTCATGTGTACTCTGATTATAATCACATCCTGGGAAAAGGGTCAGAGAGGGCAGTCAGGCCAGGACACATACTGTACCAAGTCAATCTGAGAACCATTGGTGTTCATTTAGTGCTTTCTCCTGAAGTCACTTGTTGAAACTTGTCTCTTGTTTAGAGTAAAAAACCACCCACTTCTGTTGTGAACACTATCTTTGAGAGAATTCAGAAAAATCAATAGTCAGAAAATGTTTACTGAATATTACTGAATATTTATTCATTGTTAAGGATGAAATTGGGAAAAACATTTCAATGTAGCATATTAACATTTTTCCTGTGATGTTAGCAGGATTCTGGAATGTTCTTCCATTTCTCTTTGAAGTTCCAATTTTAACTTATTCAGGCTGTAATTGGAGGAAGTGTGGCTGTTTTATATGGGAAACAAATACATTTGCATGGATTACATACCCTGAAAGAGGATTTATGACTCTTTCCTCTTCTGAAATGTGATAAATTGCTAGGCACTGTGAAAGAGAAACTTGGTTTGGAAAATCAGAATTAAACATTATAACATGGAAGAAATGATAAATGAAAGGTATATGTAGGTACATGTGTAGGAGGATATTAATTCACTACATGCTGACTTCCGTGTTCTTTGCACGTCTTGTAGCAGTCATAGTAGAGATGAATTGGTGGTCTTCATGCGGCTCAAATTTCTGATTATTCTTCTTACTCACTCAGATAATCAGGTGCAAGTAATCACACAATCATCTGTAGACTTTGTGGTGACAAGCATTTTGGTGTTATACAGGTGCTGAAGAAGCCAAGTGCACACAGACACAATTATGATGGCATGTGTGAGGGTGACAGACATATCTGATATGCTTAATAGTAAATCAGAACTGCCTTCTGGTTTCATAAGACTGTTTTAAGTATCTAAAACAGTGATATTTCTTTTTTTTCTTCAGGGTGCGTTGTTAGGATTTAAACTGATTGTTTGGACTGGATTTGTCTGCCTTCTCCAAGATCATTGGTAAAGTGAGTTTTATCAGATGTGTTGCTGTGTGCTGTGATTGTCCCTCATGTGTAGACATGGTGAGGTAGTGAGATGTTGAGATGCCACAGTGGTCGAGTGATCTCGAAGGATCCAAGGATCCTTTAAGTCACAAGGGCAGCAAATCATTGTGTCAATTTCAAAGCTAAGCTCTATTATTGATTATTTGGTTTGTGCTTCCTGTCTGGGAAGGGAGACTATCCTTGAGGGGAAGGTGTCACACAGCGACCAATGGTTCAGTATGTCACTGTGGGCAAATGTCCATTCTCTTGGGACAGGAATGCACAATTCCAAGAAGTCTTCAGTTTGCTGTCTGTCAAGGAAAGTCCTGAAAAAAATGTTTGTGCTTAAACAAGTGTTTCTTTTTTGTTGTAATTGTATAATGACACAAATGGCATCCTTAGTTATGAGCAATAAAATGTACAATTGATACAATTTGATGTGAAGTCAAATTAAAAGACATGGATATCAAAGTGTGCGTATTTGTGTTTGTGTGTGTGCATGCATGCATGCATGCGTGCTTGCGTGTGTGCGTACATGAGCATCTTTGGGAACTCTTTCAAGTAGTAAGGGTCTTTTCCTTGCTTCCAGCACCTCCCATCCCTCCTGCAGTATGTGGTTGTGTGGAATATTTCCATCCTGATCCTCTAAGCTAGTGCATTCTGCAAATGACTTTTAATTGTATTAGGGGCAGCTGTGACACGGGGCCACGCTGTGGGTGGATTTTGGAGGAGCGAGCGGAGGAACAAGTCTGTGGGTAAACTAAGCCCGGCCCCCGGCTCATATCTGTGGGGTGTGCGGGGTGCTGATAGCGCTGCCGAGTGGCGAGGGAGAGGGGGATTGGGAGAGTCTTAAGCAGCTAATCTGTTTGTGTGTTTGCTGAGGTTGGATTGAGCTGTAATGAGGGCTTCCATATCTGAATATGCCAGGCGTGCGGGATAAAGGACGAAAGGCGCGGGGGGTTGGGGGTAGGAGGAGGGGGCACAGGGTGCTGGAAAAGCTGGCAATGCCAATGAGCCACATAGTTACATCTTGCCATCCTTTGCCTGGCTGTGCCATGCCAGCCACCCTTCCATTCTCCTCCTGTCCAGCACCTGCCTCTGCGCTGATGCAACCCAGAGAAATCATTCCACAGGACACACTGTGAGTATAGTATTGTGTGACCATGGTGAATAGAGATTGTCTCTGTGTGTGGTCTGGATTTGTGAAGTACTGTGTGCTTTGCAAAAACTCTCCTCTGCATTTACAGGAATGTAGTTGGTGCTGTAGTCATCCTTTTGGTTATCTCCACTTTCCACTGCCAAGGAAGCCAAGGAAGAGGACTAATCACTCTGATTAGTCAGAGTTGACTAATCACCATTTGCTTTACATTCATCAGATCACTGCAACAAGTGAGGTACTATTCTCATGAGGAATCAAACACAAACATTCTCAGCACAGGTGTAGCACAGCTCACATAATTCTTCTTCCAGAGTAAGAAAGGATGTTCATGAATAACCTATGATTCTTTACCATGTGCTCTGCCACATCTGACACACCCATATGTTTAATACTGTTGCAGCTATTTTTCCTGCATGCTGCCACAATAACACAGAGGAGCTAAAGAGCTGTACCTTTTCGGGATGCGATAAGACCTGCAATAAATGGGAGGGGTTCGCATGGAATAGGAATGTGCTCAGCGTTCCCTTGGTGGCTCAGGGCTGGGGCAATGAGGGAGAGAAAGTTATCACCCCAAAGCTGCTGTAACAATCCTTTTTGTTGTGTTTATCAGCTGAGAGAGACAGAGCCTGAGTACATTAGACAGGGATAACAGGTGTGCTCTGCCAGATAACTACCACCAGGATTTACTCAAGACAGAAACAAAGCCAGACAGAGAAAGAGAAAGTAGGAGAAAGTGTAAATTTAAAATTATAGGAGAAAAAAATTACCTTGCAAATATTTACACTGTACAATCTGAAAGTACCCTGCTTTTTTTCCTTTATACATGATGATAGATGTTCTTGGTAGTAAAATGTTGTCTACTTTATTAATTATCCTCTTTGATTTGTCCGTCTGTCAGAGTTTGTAAGTAAGTGAGTCAGTGAGTGAGCGTGTGTGTGTGTGTGTGTGTGTGTGTATGTGTGTGTGTGTGCACGCGCGCGTGTGTGTAAGTATGTGCACATGTGCACATGACTTTGTGTGTGTGTGTGTGAGGCCTGAAAGTGTAGATAACAGAATGTTGCTGGGCCATCTCTTACTTGTGCAGTGACTGTGGGAGAAAAGGAAAGCATTATGGCAGCACTGGCGGTGTGCGGGTGGGGGGAGAAGAGCATAGTGGCACGTGGCAGCAACGGCAGCTGCTTGGGGCTGATAGCACTATCTGATTGTGAGAGCGCCGTTTCCCCTCAAAGGGCCGCTCAGGAGAGAATGGAATGAAAGATCAAGGATGACAGGGAAAAAATGGCATTTTATCTGAAAAAGGTTCAAAGTTTATAAATAAAATAAAGCCTTTCGTGGGGCTGGGAAAGTGAGATAACAGCCACAGCTCCAGTCCTGTCCTTCTTTTTTCTTTTTTTTCTAATTTACAGAAACGTTTGTGTGGTTTATAATAAAACCATGAGTGCAGATTATAGGGAGACTGAGGAAATACATCATCGGGACACAGTCAAACGCCCCCACCAAAAGCAATGATTTCATATGAGTGCAGGCATGAGTTGCAGCATTGTGCTGTCATGTTGAGTTTCATGCATGGAGTGGGAGCCCTTCAAGTGTGTGTACCGCAGTGTATCACAGTTTACATGCCCATGACTCACTGCACGCTCCAGAAGCTTTGCTCTGCTTCCCAGTCCCTCACTGGTTATTGAACTGCACACAAGAATTTTAGATCCAAAGTTGGATTCAATTAACATGATTTCTGCTGCTGGCACCTTGTGATGTCCTTTAACATCACTGTGAATTTCAGGTGAATATATATATATTTTTTAAGAAGGCCTCACAATTTGACAGAAAAGGGGAAGTCATTGTCTGGCACTTTGATTTGGTTCCGGTGACAGAACTTTGTTCCAATGTAGTTGCAGTTCCAGGTGGGAACCATGATGGACCTGTTCACCAGCAGTTACATGAAAAGATCTCTCACCTTTCCAGTCAGATTTGTGCACCCACTCAATTTGATCAGATGTTAGATGTAGGATTAGGAGCCGACTTCCCAGTGACTGTTGACAGGGAGCCCACAGGGAGGGACCACCCATGTGATTGAGGTGCTCCGCCAAGCACATAATGGGATCAGACACGGGAACCTGGTCTGACTTCTTGTGAGGAAAAACCAAGTGTTCCTTATCTGACAAATCCTACAGTCACAATCTCTGTTTCATATCCAACAGTTCCGGGTTATATTATCCCAGCAGTGAGAGTGGGACTGCACAAGGCGCACTGTCTGACATTGTCATTCACGGGAAAAATTGACCAAAGGCAACACAACCTTCAAAATGAAAAGGAAATCTATCCCTCTCAATTTCAGTAAGGGATTAATCAATTTTATTTTGAAATCCTTTCAATGCCAAATGCACACTTCTTAGAGATAACTACACATTAGGAGTTTCACTGCACAAATTATTTTCTCCTGTATTTTACAAAGCCAGGTCAAGTAGATTGCCCTACTGAGGAAAAGCATCGTGCTCTTATGAAGTGTTAATAGAGACTTTCCTAGGGATTGCAAGAGCTCACTTTTTCAAGGCCACACTCTTTAAATACACAGAGTCCTCCCTGTGCTCCTCAGAGCTTGAGCTCATGGCCTTCTTTTTCAAATGAGGAGATTTGTTTTATGCCCCATCGGTCTCTTAAATTGCACTCTCCTGGAGGGCCCCCAAATCAATAGCTGCCTCCTTTATCAGCCCATGTTAACTGGAGTGGAACTTCACAAATAATGGTGTTTGATTGCCTGTGAGCTGCCTATCGATTGACAGCACGCGCCGGATGGCAGGAGAGAGAGGAGCAGGGAGAGGACAGGACAAGCCTTTCCAGGCAGTTAACATGGTAAAGGTCTAGCAAGCAGAACAAGGCCATGCCTATGACCAAGCCCATGACCTATGACCTATTCACCCGTGACCTGATTTTTCAGCCTATCATGTCACATGTAAAAAAGTGTGTTGGCAATTGAATCAGTAATGATGACAGACAATGAGACATTAATAAAGCAGACATTCCCATCATTGAGGTTCTGATCTCCCTTCTTAAATTAGATTAACTCTGTCATCTTTATGTATAAAAACAAGAGAGAAAGTTCTGAGTGCTTAGCTGAAGTTGTGTCTTAATAGCAGTGGAATGTATTGTGCTTCTCTTTTGAAACCTGTTTGAGTCAGTGATGTGTAAAATTAGAAATTTCACAAGCATGAATGGTTTGTATTAAATGGCAATGACAGTGCTCATTCTGGTAGGTTCACTGTCATGATGGGAAATATTCTAATCTGTGGGGTGTCTCGATCAAGGCCAGGCTGTATTGTGCCCATTAAAAGTATGCATAGTATACCATGATAGCTGCTTTATAAATATGTTATTTCATAAATAAATTGAACCGATAATCATATCTTGCAATTTAATTTTGTTTTAAACAGAGTTCACAGAGTCAAGTTGCTGTTGGCAGCTTTTTGAGATGAATATTGTTTTTATACCACAGTAATATGAAGGATTTGTAAGCTCTCTGAAAATTCAGCTGGCTTCAGATATTTAATTTTAGATCAGTTATAATGGTCATACTGATTGTTGAACTACATCATTTTATAATGAATGTAGAACTGCTCTAGGAAATGCATAAAGTCAAAGGTTGCATCAAGTAACTACACAGACACAGCTTCTTTTCAATAATTGCCTTTCAGACAATGTCAGATTTATATAATATTTCTCAAGGCTGTGCTACTGTACTTTGTTAGAATATGATAACTATGGTGCCCCTTTCAATAAATAGTGTAGCCTCTACTGTATTATTAATGGCATGTCTCATCCACATATTCAATTTTCCTGTCACACAACCTCCTTGGGTTCAGATGGAGATGCTCAGAAGTGGTATCTAAGGATCCTGTGCAATTAGGGTGCTTTTTACCTCCAAGGCCACACTGCTTACAACAGTGCCAGCTTCAGTATGCAAAGTCTGCTCCAAATTATGTTGTGTGCATTACTTGTATTATGGGTATAAGTGTGCAGTAGCAAAGTCTGTGTGTATGTAATTGTGTATAAATTGCAAATGTGAATCTGTGAGCGCTATTCATTAATGTTATTCTGTGAACATGGACGTGTGTATATGCGTGTGTGTGTGTGTGTGTGTGTGTGTGTGTGTGTGTGTGTGTGTGTGTGTGTTTCTGCGTGTGTATGTGTGTGTGCAGTGTGTAGTAGCCCTGTAGTGGCCCAGTGCCCAGAGGTGATGGGTGGTTGAGGAACATGTCCTCCATCATTGCCCTGTCCAGCACATGGATGCGTAGTGCAGACACACAGGTCACAGCACAGGCTGACACAGGAGTATAGGCTGCTGTTCTCTCTCATTGTGCTTTAATCCCCTGTATCTGGTGAGGGAAATCCTTTTCTGGCGGTGTTATAAGTACCAAGGGGGTGATTGGTCTCTGCTCAGTGCATTTTGCTATCCATTGTCTTTTCTAATCAATTTTCCTCTTGAGGGACCCATTCACCTGACCCATAAAAAGGCGTTATCTGTAAAGTGTTCTTGAGTGTCTTTTGTTGATCTGCTTAAATCTAAAGATTTGTTTTCTTTGTGTCCATCATCCACAGAGAGCATTATCTTCTGTCCTCAGTGAGATGTGGAAGGTGTGACCATGCTCATCAGGAACACACCATACAGGCAACCACCTTCAGCCTGGTTTGGACCCTGAAGAAGCAATGTCCAATTAGGGGAGTGCATCAAGGATGAAGGACTGTCCATCAAGAGAGTTCCTGTTTTGTACATATTACTATTCCTGAGAAGGCTGTGGGAGCACTGCAGCCTGGACCCTGCTTCTGTGTGGTATACAGTAGAAAGGGACACTGAGCCAACCACCACACCCAAACAATATCTTCCATCTATATGGCACTGCTGTTCATAGCTGCCTATCTTTGACTCATGCCTCTAGGCTCTAGGTAACAAGATGCCTGTGAGGTGTGCGAGGGTTGATCAGTGGGATCAGTACTGATCTACTTCTTTCAAACATTGATCACACTCTACAGGCTAGGCTGGAAAAATGCAATTGCCCCATATGATTTCAAACTGTGAGACAGAAGCGAAAGGTTCAATGGGGTCAAGACTGATGTACTTATTTCAAGCATTGATCACATACTATGGACTAGGCTGGGATAATACAAATCCCATATGATTTCAAATGGCGTGTTTCAAGCAGTGCTCTCCTGGGTGATACATACCATGTGTTAAACTGCATGATGAATTACAATTACAGAATTTGAGCTGGAAACAGGATCTACCAAATGGAATCCCCAATGGAAAAAATGATGATACACAAGAGTTCAATGTAGTTGCTGTGTATTTAGTAAACATGTTCACATGTTATAGTCATGACACACCATGTTCAATGACAAGCTCCCCTCAAGCAGACACATATGGACCTTTCTCTCTCTCTCTCTCTCTCTCTCTGTTTTGCAGGGAAGGTGAGATCTGGTATCAGAATGCAAGTCATCTGGTATTGGTATTTAAGGGATTTGTTTCTGTGAATTTTCTGATTATAAAATGCTAAAAGATGTAAGCAGTTTGAAAATGTTAAATGTCTTGAAGATGCAATTAGGATCACTTCTAAACTCTTAGTGGGTTATAGGAAAATATAAAGATGTATCAAGATATATAAATCCCTCACTCACCATTGCCCCCACATACCTTTATTAATGTGTAAGCACAAAGGAGGTTAATAAAGGTAAACAGAAAGTTTGTGGCCTACTCATCTCATTTCTCTGCACAGCACCTTTATTCCTGGCAGTGTGTATCAGCACAGGCAAGTAAACATACATACTCTGAGTTGTTGTGCTCATTTTTACCTTCTTTTTTACAATCCCATGTGATTGAAAAAGTTGAAGGACATCTATGTACTGTCATGAAAGAGGCCAAAACAGACATGTAAATGACATTTTATTGATGAATACATATTTACAGTACAAGGGGATATTTAAGAAGAGAATCATAGAGTCTTCTTTTCTCTCTTCATTTCTTCTTTTTATGAAGAGGGGTGATGGACTAATAACAGGTTAATACTCTGTCCTTACTCTTTGAGCTTTGGAGTTCTTGTCAGTGCTTGTGATGATGTCTTTATGTGGTCATGACCCAGGTGTGTGGTGGAAGTGGGCAGAGGTCAGCAGTATGACTGAGTTTCAAGCACCTGCTATTGGTGTCTCCTCTCAGGAGCCCAACCTGAGCTAATTTATAGTTACCCACCCTGATGTGGCATCCACCGCTCTGGTCGCTGGCCCACCATCAAGCTGCTGGTTGTGTGCTCCTTGAGCACTCAGCTGGACTGGCCATGGGTCATTACTCACTGTCTTCTCTTAAAGAGCCACTTTAGATGATGTAGTGCCTGTCGCTGCACATACCTTCAGTCTGGTAGCACAGACCAAATCTGCCTGAACTCCCATATCTCTCACAAGTGTCAGTTTCACACTTGGAGATCTGTGGGGCCTTAACAGATCATTTTAAAGACATTACTATCGAGGTTGATGTAAATTAATAGAAGTATACATTTCTAAGTACACACTTCATAGTGGCTAACCCAGCCTATTAATGTATTGAATCATATGAGAAAGCCTGCTGTTTCTTGGCTTATATCCATGATGAGAAATAGCCAATCATGACAGATTCATTCTATCATTTATTTGTCATTTATTATGAATTAAATAATTTCAAATCCTTTTAAAATTATATTCTGCAGCAAAATATACCCTATCAACACTATAGAAAAGTTTTGATGGATTATTATTTCATCATGCTGGTTTTGAACATAATGCTCATGCAGTCATTTAACTTATCAAGAGAAGTTCAAAACAGGATTAGCCAGGTTACTAATAGGACCTGAGGGAACTCCCTGCTGTTACATTTACATTTACATTTATTCATTTAGCAGACGCTTTTATCCAAAGCGACGTACAAAAGTGCATATAGTGGGCAAACCGGCACATGGACAAGATGTGTACAGGTCATACAAAGTAGATAGTGCTGAAGCTGAGCACAAGGTCAGTGTAGCGAGACAAAACTAATCTGATCTGAGGTTACATATATCATTACATATATCAAACATATCAAATACAGTCACTGGGACAATAAAGTGCTGCTATACTACCTGTTATAGGTCATTCTTGCACCTTTTCCCACCTCATTGTGTGGGAGCACTTCAGTCTAAGGCTATATGTAGCTAATGTCACAGCTAGCCCTGCACACTCACAAGCACCTCAGTCTCCAAACAATAGTGTTCACCAAACTGTGCAATTTTCACAAGAGAAAGAATAGGGGCAGGTGTATTTTGTCTCTTTGTATGCATGTGTGCATGTGTGTGTCTGATTGTGCATTCTGTGTGTCTGTGTGCGCGCGTGTGTGTGTGTGTGTGTGTGTGCACATGCACGCGTGCGGGTGTGTGTGTGTGTGTGTGTGCTCTGTCACTGGGGGAGGTGTGAATTACTAATCAGTACAGTTGCACACCTGAGCAATGCTCCCTTCCCTGTGGGTGTTATGCATTATAAATCAAAAGAATTCATTTGCATTCACTGTTATTATTATTCACATTTTTTACATTTGGGAAATGAGTTGAGGGTTATAGTAATGAAGCATGTTGACTGGATTTTTCACTGTTTGTTAGCAAGGAGAAATAAACATGTCAATAATTTGTGGAGGACTTAGGGTTAAGGATTTTCTGCCACTTCTGTCTACACAGCTGAACCAATGTGTCCTTTATGTGGAAATGAATGCCTCTACAATTTCCATACCTATATTGTTTTTGCTGTCCTTTTTAAAACCATTGCAGTAAATTGTTCAGACTTTATTTCAGACATGACTGGTCTATGTTAATGCTAAAGAGGTGTACATACAAAGGATTGATGATATCATAAATGAGTATATGTTTTTAAGGATTTTTTTTCAAGAAGCTGGAACACCCAATGCTTTCCCCCAATTTTCTCCCAATATGGAACGCCTAATTATGCCCTGTGGCTGCAACCTCCACTGTCAATGCGGCCTATAATGAGGCCAATTCATTCTGCCACTATGGGCTCCCAGTCATTGTTGACTGATGACACAGCTTGGAACCCAGGCCGTCGTGCTTAACTTTTTACTGGTCGAGCCACTCAGGAGCTCTGCAGGATTTTTTAAAATTTAATTAAGGTGTCAGGTTTCAGGAGTCTGCTTTGCTTTGTTTGGCAACACATGGACACCCCTATAAATTACAGGTTGTCTGAAGACACTACAAGTCTACAAGTCTGAAGAAACTACATGTCTATCATGAAGCAGCCAGATGTGACCTCAACTCTAAAACAACTGGACTTGACTCATATTTGACTATATCCTTTCCCTTGAGTACATGAAGGCTGGGGGGTGCACCTGTCAGCAAAGGGATAACTGTAAAAAGTGCAGAGGGACTGAACACAGGGACTTCCTTTGGCTGAGAGGTTCCACCCAGGATCTGTTAGGGAGCAGAATTCCCATTGCCTTCTGGGAGTTCAGCTGGAGCAGTGAGGGGAGGTGTAATCTGGACAGTGCCTGGAGCTATTACACCACCCCCACTCACCCCACCACACACACACACACACACACACACACACAAACACATTAATATCATCCCCAGTGGTCAATCAGAGAGCAAGAAATAGGAGGGGCAGTGGACTGGTACAGGTGATGCCAGTGCCTCTGTGACTCTGGCAACCTCAACCCCCACCACACCACCACACACACACAATCTATTAACCTTAGAGGTCTTACTGACGACAATGTTCTTTTTAACAACAGTCCCTATCAAATAATAAGAGGAGGGAGGCAAACAATGAATAAACATATTCTGAGGTGAGGTGTGTTTGTAAGTGTACATGTGGTTTGAATGCCATGCCCAATGTGTTATGTACTGTGAGTAACTCCTATCTGTATGCTTTGTTTGTTGGTTTGTTTGTGTGTGTGTGTGTGTGTGTGTGTGTGTGTGCGCGTGCGCGCACTCTCACTGTAGATGTGGCCTGAATGGTGTGCCACAGGCTATACTGCTATAAACCAGTGTTTCTCAACCCTGCTCCTCAGGGCACCCTGTCCTGCATATCTTCTATCTATCCTTGCTCTACCTACCTGACTGAACTCATCAGTGACATTTTATTAGCTGAGCACACCTGATTTAATCAAGCAGCAAGGATAGATAGAAGATATGCAGGACAGGGTGCCGCGAGGAGCAGGGTTGAGAAACAGTGCTATAGACATTTCCAGTGGCTGACCTGCATTGCAGGGGAATGATTAAAATAGTTAGCCTGTACAGACTTCCTTAATTGCATTCACATCCACCTTCAGACTCATCTCAAAAATATTTTATAGTTAAATTGTGCACTACAACAATTTCATAATGAGCAAAGAGAGCAATTTCATTTCATAATGAGCAAAGAGGGCCTTGTGAGATTGATTGGAAATAGAAAATATAACCTCACTGACAGATTGTTCTCTCAAAGAAAAATGGTTAAACTGTCCATATTCCGGAGGTACTGCAGCCAGCACAAAGGTAAAGTATGTTATTTGTGGTAGTTCATCAATTTTTACAATTCAGTTTCAGATTGGGTCATTCAAAATATTTCTCTTCTCTTCATGCAGAATTTAAAAGCATCTCACATCTGTAGATTAATCCCTGGACCTTTTATTACAGGAATGTATGCTCCTGCTGTTCAAACTCCTGCTATAATAAAGTGCATTGCATTGGCTGTGCTGTGTGAGACAACTGGTGCAGCAACATTGCCCCCAAGTGCCTCCTTGTAGGAACTCTCAAATATCTATATATTCCTTCTTGGAACACTATTATACAGCCATTAAACTTTTTTAAGTGGGATATTAGACCTGGTGCTAATATTAGACCTAGTGGGATACTAGAGCAGCCTTCAGGAAGGAGAGATGTTCTTTGAGAGATGAAGGTTGTGCAGATCTACTCCACTCTCTACATTCCAGAATGTCCCAAAGATTCAGTGAGTTTAGATCCAATGGTTTCAGCTGAGGTTCCCTAACCTACCTATAGCCTTCTTATAAAAATTCCAGCACATTAGCTGTTTGTCCAGCGCTTCAATGTTCTCATGAAGTTTGACAACAGCCCAAGGGAATCATAGACAGGGCTATACCAGTGCCAGTGACATGAGAAATTAAAAAGGGCAGCCTTTCTGGCAGCCCTGTACACAGCCTCAATCAGCCTGAGAACCTGAATAGAAACTGAATTCAAAGGTGCTGAGCTGAGTCAAAAGGGGCAAATTAACTCAAAATGTTTGAAAACTAATAAAAGATGTATTGTGAAGAAGGTTATATCACAGGGCCTTTCTAATCTTAAGACATTCAAAATTGGATGCTTTCATAACAGAATTCCAATAAATATTTTTCTCTTCGATGTCCTAGGTTATGAATGATTTATAAGGAACAATGCAGGTCATGGTGGCTTGGAGCCTCTATTGCTCTGATCAGAGCTGAGACACCAAGCACTTTCAATCTCTTGCTGTTCAATTGGTATTCTATGTTTCAGCAATTGTTAGCAAACAATGAGGTAGACCCTTTCCAGCTATGACTTTGAAAACATGAGGAGTTTCAAAGGGGCTGTGGTTCTCTTTGGAGGGAGCTGTTAGTGTCTTCAGGCATATATTGCAGTACCTTTGCACTGATTGGCTTTGCAAAGTGTTCATAAGAGGTCTTAAAGTTTTAATATGCTCTTGCAAGCTGTTGTTATGGTCACAAGGTACCTCAGTGTATTGCAAAAAGTAAATCTTACCAACTGGTGATTTTTGATAAATTGAAATTGCTCAAAGGTTTATTTGTATGTGATATTCCATTTACACATGGTGTTAACCATTTCTAAGTGGAGGCAACAAAATGTGCACTTACATATGAGATCCACAAACTCTTTGAAACATGGCTGTATACAACTTTAAGCATATGCCATCTGGTGGAGATAGTGTACCTTGCAGCTGGACTAGTGGTCAGGAAGGGGATTCTGTTTCTATTAAATAGTTTCTCATCAGGGAGTTAAATTGGAAATATTGCTACTTCACCCACTGCATGAAACAATGTGTTCTGACACAGACCCACCTCTTCACACTGCATCTTGGTTCCACCTCAATCCCCGCCCCCAAACACTTACTACCTCTAGAATTTGATGGTTATTTGACATGTAGCATTGTGATGTATTTTGGATTCTGTGTTCTAATGACTGATGTATCATAGTATACTTGGCTTCTGTTGCCACAAGTTCACTTGTGGTGGGGCTTGAATGGTGTTACGCTCACACTCACTTGTCTGGGTGTCAGGCTTTCAGGTAGAAGGACCCAGGCGCAGACCAAGATGACAAACCTCAACCTATTGAGGGATATCCAAAATCGTGGTAACAAAACAATCCAAGTCGAAACCAGAAAATCCACAGGCAGTAAATCCAAAAAACACAAGGCAAGTTCAAAATCCTAAGAAACAAGCAGAAAGTCAAAAAACCAGAGCAAGGGAAAAAAAAAAAACTAACAGGCAGGACCAAAACAGACTGATACACTGTGACAAACTGGCAAAGAAACAGAACAGATAGAGGGGTATAAATACACAGACTGATGATGAGACAACAGGGACCAGGTGTGCAGGATGGGCTTCAGGTGGTGGGTGTGGCAGCAGGGCAGATAGGCGGGGCAGGAGGTGGGGCGATGGCTGAAAACTAAACGAAAGCACATGCACCAAGAAAGACAAAACAGAAGACACACCCACACTGACAGACCGGAAGACAAAAAATTACACAAGCAGGACATCACATGGAAGGACTGACACTGGGACTGTTTTTAGCCTGGTCTGACACTATTACTCATTTAACTTGAATAGATACACTTATGTTCTATTGTGCTGGAAGTCGCTGAAACTGTCCATGTAGAGCTCTCTCTCTCTCAGTATGTCCTGGATCTATTGTTTTAACAAAAAGCATGTCCACCCAGGGGTTCGTGCTGTGCCTCAGCCAAAATCTTGTAATTGCAGGGCAGAAACAGGCCTAGAAGAAAAAATAGGCAAGCGTGTGATAGCTCTGGTAAGCTGTCACATTCTCACTGTGATGCAGCAGGCACTTTTTAGTACAGTGAGAGTAGCTGAACCAGGAACACAGAGCATTTATCAACTTATTCTCCTGAAGCAGAGTGAACTATTGCCAGGCAGTGAAACCATTGGCATGGAAATCGTCCCACAGAATTAATCAAAAGGGCAATAGAACTGTTTTCATTGCAGCCCTTTGGTCAGGTAGTACTTTTTGACAACAATATGATGAAGATATGAAGTATAATGTGATGGTTTAGCAAGATAAGAGAGTTTTATAAATTCTTAAACATCAGAATTATGCCAACATGTTAAATCACATTGAAGAGATAATTTCCCAGACAAAAGGTTCTGTTCAATTAAGGACAGATGATTTGTTACCGCTTTAAGGTGTGCAGATACATTCCAATGCCAGAAACCTGCTCAATTAAAATATAATGTCACCACAAACCCTTAAAACATTGAAAACAAGTTTCCAGTTGTAGCAAAAGAGTAAGTTCTCATAAACATCTTTGATCCAACATTTTCCAGGACTCTTTTCAACATCTTAATACTTAATTTACTTTTACAAATACATTGATCTTGATTTTGTTGTTAAAAATAGCAGTTTGAACAAACTGTTCTTTGCAGTCTGTCTTTATGATCATTCAAAGCATCTCTATTACAACAGAAACATTTTTTGTCTTTTGACCTGCCAAACCCTATCAGTCGTCTTGTCATACTGTGGGAAACATCCTTGTCAAGCACTATGTTGAGCCTAACAAATCATGTGTCTACAAAGCTGTCTTTTAAGCCGGTAAACTTCCAAGGATATATACAGTAGCTGGTGAACTTTGTCAGGTTACATTACAATCTATTCTCAGCACTGACATATTTGCAAGTCAATGTACATTTGCTAATTCTC
This sequence comes from Megalops atlanticus, assembly GCA_019176425.1. NCBI lineage: Eukaryota > Metazoa > Chordata > Actinopteri > Elopiformes > Megalopidae > Megalops > Megalops atlanticus. The sequence goes on from CM032881.1 coordinate 17,726,098, forward strand.
AGGTAAATCAAGCCCACGTGATGCTTGCAGACTGTAAAATGACCACAAACAGGTATTTTGCCACACTTAAGAGTTGCTGAAAACAGTTACAGTCCACCACTGAAGAGCAGCTAAACATTTGTTTGATAATATACAAAATTGACCATGTTCTTACCATTGGCTACAATTAATTATAGACAATATAATCAAATTTCTGGTAGAACTGTGAACTGTTTTTGAATTGCTGATCAGTGCAGATGTACGGAAATACAGGTTGTACAACCATGTTTGGAGTGGGGATTTGAATAACTTCATAAAATAAAACTAGTTAAGCCTGTCCAAACACTGTAGGGCTAATAAACTTTGTGGGCTGGGCTTCCTTCGATGTGAAAGAACTGCAGAATTTAAAAGAAAAAAGAAAGAGAAACACGTGTCCATTACGTTTTGTGTTAACGTTTATTCATTTAGCAGACGCTTTCATCCAAAGCGACGTACAAAAGTGCAAAGAGTGGGCAAACAACAGGTACAAGGGCAAGATGTGTACAGGTCATACAATGCAGAAAGTGCTGAACCTGAGCACAAGGTCAGTGTAGCGAGACAAAGCTAATCTGATCTGAGGTTACATATATCAAATAAAGTCACTGGGACAATAAAGTGCTGCTATACTACCTAGGCGAAGCCGTGCTACAAATACAACGTAAGAGATAGTGCTACAAGTACGAGCCAAGAATCTTAGAGTTTACAAGGTCAAATGGCAATGGTATCAGTCCAGGTATAGTCTGAAGAGGTGTGTCTTCAGCCAACGTCTGAAATGTTAGCAGAGTTTATTTTGGTTGCACATCGATAATGTGCTATCATAAAGCAGACATTAAAGCTGTATAAAAAGTCGTCGGAGACGAGGTTGGAAATTGCAGCTTTGTTGCTGCTATACTACTTTTGACCACTAGATGACACCGTCATATAATAATAGAAGTTAATGATAATATCAATTAGTTTGAATTTCCTCACCCATGATGAAGCAGGTTGAGAACATGTTGGAAAGTAAAAGGGGGTTTCCACTACTGTCCCCTTGGACTCTTTCCGTCAAACCTGGGCCTGATGTGGGGTAATATTTTCCAAGTGTGCAATAGGCTACTTAAACTGGGCACACTAGTCATGAAAGTACGAATCATAAATGAAGTAGCAAGTCATTTTGAGAGCACGTGGTCTTTACGTTCTCAATACGCTCGCAAATGTTCTTGGTACTGAGGCTTGGAGGGAATTTATCAAAAGCTGATACTTCTGTTTCAAAGTAGTTTCACTTAGTGAAATTATCCAGCAATGATCTAAAAAGACGGCAAGGTCCACAGGTTGGGCCGCTCAACAGGAATAACACTGCAGTTTTGTTTCAACAAATGAGAGCGAGAGAAAGACGTTTGGAGCAGAGGTAAGGGTCTTCTGCAAGAAAGCAATGTTTTGATAAATGTGTGGAAATATACTAGAAAGCAACGACATATGTTTAGTAACATTTGTTTATGTTTTTTATAAATATTTTAATATACGACTGCAATAAACAAGTAAAGTTATTGATAACATGTGAAAAGTAGAATCGAGTTGGCCTTTGCATCGCGATTTCCGTTTATTTTTTTCTAGCTGTTTTAATCATGCAAACGGCAGTGTCGTAGTGTTACTTTACAGCTAACGGAGTAAGAAGTGAGACTAAAATATATTTTGTGAGTAAGTGTCCAGTGGCTATATGCTGTTGACATAATTTGTTGACATAATTGATCTAAGTGAAGCAGAACCCTTCATTCTACGGCAGCGTGAAATGGAGCTAGTTTAGAAAATAAAGTTGGTTGAGTCCCGGTCGTAGTGGGTGTAGTTAAATATAATCGAAGTGGGAGTTACTGCAGGTAAGTCTATTCCTGTCAAGACGAGAACATGTAGACAGCAGATGTATTCACGAGTCCAACCTGGGGGGTTAAGCTAGAAGACCCGCCTAGGTGTACAACTGTTTTACGTTACAGAAAAGGAGAATGGTCCGATTATTACGGTGAAGCAATGCATGTGAAACTGAGCTGAAAGAACACTGACGCTTATAGTGTTCACGTTGGTGAATCACTTTTTCCACGAAGATCTTGCTTTACAGGGAATGTCCTGCCCAAGAAGCGGCTGCTGGAAAGTGAGGAACGTTGCATGAACAGGAGCACTTTGGAACTTTTTGTTTTTATGTTCTGCTTGAGTGAAGATGGATATGTCACACATCGAAACGCGAACAAATAGAAATGTCAACGGGGTGCACTAAAAGGTGAACTGGATTTGAGAACTATCGTCAAAGCTGTGGAGCTAACTCAACTTTTGAATAATTTATTCAATAAACTGGAGTGACTCTATGGGTTCCATCAAGTTGGAATTTTTATATCGCTTTTATCTTTTAACGTGAACTTTAGTGGTGGAGTAGATATGCTTAATTTGAGAGACTGGAATTTACCGTTGTGTTGAGGAATGCTGCTGGAACTGTAGTTGGTGGAGCTAACAGTGTGTTCTGGAAGCGCTTATGGAACTTCAGGTGGTGTGTGGATTGCTCTACTGCTTTCTGCTGCCGACATTCTTATTAGCAGGTAAGAAGTGTTTTACAACATTTTTTAAACGATAAATACATTTACTTTTATTAACATTTAGTGGCTGCATGTCAACACATTTTTATGAAGATGGTGAGTAAAAGCTTAGCAAAATTATCTAACATTACATTATATACATTAGATTTTGATAAGATATACGCTGAAGTGTCCACAATGTATGGTGTATAATTTTATTAGGAGTGTTCCACTTTTCAGGTAGCATCGTGGTATTTTTTTATGCCGATCACCGACTTTGGATAGTTACAGTCATAATCAGTCAGTCAGAAAAAACAGTGTCTTCGTAGTGTAATGCACCTTCACGAGTTTAGTATGCCTTGTGACATGTGGTGTAGTTGATAGTATGTGTAAATACTGTGGCGGATGGCTCAGGTGTATTCATAATTACTATGGTGAGTTTAACATCCCGTAGGTTTTAATCTAGAGTGAATGCAGTGTGAGAGTACAGTAATAGGAAATTTATAAGATACTGACCTTTACACTTCCACAAATTAACGTATGCCATTTGTGATGCCTAATGCAATTTTTAGGTAGGTATTTTTTACTTAGAAGTTATATGTGTATGAATCTGTCAAGCTGTCAGTCTGTGTAGATCCTCCTTAGCAATCTGGGATTGTATCTGATTTGCCATGTGGTTTTCTGTTTAGGACTCAGCCTGGCTACAAAATGTATTAGAACTTGTCCAGAGTACTGTCATCACTCTTTATTGTGACAATGATGAGCAAACTGCTAGCTGGCAGATACACACTTTTCCTACCCACTGTAGACTCCTCCATGAAACACAGTCAAGTTACCTCATCATTTAAAAACCTTGAGGTCCTTTTATGAAAGGAGCCTTACCAATCCATGGGTATTGTAAAATGATGGAAGTTCTGTGCTGGAAGGATTTCAAAAGTGCAACACAGTCATGTTAGAAATGTGTTTTCAGTGTATAACATAAACTTGTCCTGTTTTCAGAGCAATTGCAAGTGACCTGAAGTCTAAATCCAGTTGTTGAAGAAAGCTAGTTCTCTGGCTCTCTAGGTCCCCAACAGAAGACCCAAAACGAAATTTGGTCAAAAGTTGAAAATTGTGTTAATAGCAGAGCTAAGCTTGGGAAGTCTGATGGTAATGGAGTGTAAAGGAAGATAAAGAACTCAGGCCCAGTCAACACTGTAACTATAACTTAAGTAACATGAATATTGGATTTAGTACAGTTTCGAGTGATACATTGCTTGGATATTTGGATACTTTTCACATTATCACTCAGTGTCAGAGCTGAGCATGAGGTGAGGACAGTGGACAATTACATGAGGTGATAGTAGTGTGAATTGTATTTGTGGTCTGTGTTTTAGTCAGTTGCCTCATTTGGGCTTTATTGTTTTCTACATGCCTCTTTTTTTTTGGGGGGGGGTGGGGGTGTAGTCTCCTGATTCATCAGGTGTTTATTTAAAAGACACACCCTCTGGCTACACTTCCACAAGCCTCTACCTAGACACACAGACTGTGTGCCTTAAAGTAAAGCACTGCTCTCACACTGTTCACAGGAACCCAGCTCTACTTGCTGGTCTCTCTCTTTCATTCAACAGTATTTGTCAGTTTGTAAGGTATTTTTGTTGTGATATAAGGTCTTTTTAAGGTTTGTGATACTTTATCTGTCTATTTGTTTTCAGTTCTCTTTTGTCATCTGACACATTTTAGTTATTCACAGCCAAACATTGAAGTAATTTCCTTCCTCTTCTTAGGTTTCCCTTTTTCTAAGTGTTACGCTTAGACTATTTTACTCTTTGGAGTACAGTCTTTGTGTACACATTCTATGAGCTAGGTTTGCCAAGTGTGTTTTCTTCAACCAGTGTAAAACCACTGGTCACATGGGATCTGTGTGATTCACAGGAAACCGAGAGTGCCTCTGGAGCCACCTCAGTCCTCACCCACTCTCAGAAATGTGGTCTGCCAAGGGATTCTAATTTGCTATAGTTGTTGAAGTACATCATGCCTGCTTCTTTCACTGACAAGACTGTCATGCACATTTTTATCCTTTTTACTATGCACTCTGTGCCATTTTCATCTCTGCAAAATCAACTTTAGAGGTTTCTAATATGAGCCATCAATAAAAGATACTAAGGCCACTGTAGGTGAGTGGCTTTTCTTGGCTGTCTTTGACGTTTCCAGGCTAATTCAATGAATTCAGACTCAAGTGAGGTCAATTTAAGAGTACTGTGACACTCTGTAAGATCAGAAGAGGTTAATGCCAGGCCTGTTAGGATATGTCAGTTGCCTTACTCTGTGGCTGACCAGTAGCTGGAATGTGTGTAACATGTTAGGAAAATTCCAGAGAGGAGGTGAAATTCACTGTCATTTATCTCTAGAGCTAAGGCTATGATTCACAGTAAGCCCATGTGTCCCTGATCCTTCAGTATTTTTGTTGATAATGTGAAATTGAGGAGATGGGCCATCTAGAATGGTTTGGTCCTCTGGAAAGTTAAATGATGGTATAATGGGGCTTTGAAATGGAAACAAATAGACTGACATAGCATCCAAGAAAACTCTGATTGTGAGAATAATGACACATCTAATCTGTAGAAAGAAATGTCTATATCACATCCAGGTGCATTGATATAAGGGACATGAACACAATCATAGGGATCATTTCTGTTCTGGCTCCAGAGTTTTTGTCATCTGATGAATTGCTTGTCCCCAGCAGCCTTTGTACAGTAGGTTTGAAATTATTTGATTCAATTTAATTAATTAAGCAAAGTGAAAACGGTAGCGCAGTACAGGTTGTATTTCGCTATGGTACAAAAGCTCCTGTGTCACAGACTCCTGCTATGACAAAGCATGGATAGGACTTGGTCCCTTGATGTAGGAAATGGGAGATTCGGTTTTGTCTACCAAGCCGCTTTTGTCACCAAAGGCCTGGAGGCATGCAATCTACTTATGCTGTGTTCGAGCCCCCAAGATGACTGAAACAATTGCATGAATGCACTGTAGCTAGCTAGTGATGTGAATCATTTAGCAAGATTATTTCATATAGAAACTGACCAAGGCACTGGCACTGTGCTGAAAACCCCTTTGTACTTTGTAACCGTTGTATACAATCCATTGTCACATTTTGTGCAAAAGTTATCATAGATTGTCTTAGAATAAAGGAACATTTCCAAACCTAATGTTTCACCATAGTAGAAAGGGTGAATGTGAATTCCCTTTTCATCTTAATCTCATCATCCTTACAGCATAGTCCCTGCCTATCCAGGTCTGATTAAATAATTTGTGATTAGTGTAAATTCAGTGCCAGCGTATTGAAAAGGAATAGTCAGTGAGCAGCCCCAAGTAGGAGCATGCGTTGTGTGTACTACAGCAACAAGTGCAAGCACCTGAAAAGCCTTTCCACCTCATGAAATAAACATCAGGCCTGTCCAAGGCTGGCTGCGAGAGGCTGATAAATCACACTGTAGATTCTTCCTGTTGCAGCAGGTTGTTTAACACCTGTACCCTGTCAAAGACCTCACGCTCTATCACTGTTTAATGACACCCATTAAGGAGAATTATGCCCTCAACATTGTTAACATTACACAGCAGGTAATGCAGTCTGGCAGCAGTGAGTGTAAACAGAGGGGATTAAGTGAAAATCACTGTTTGAACATGCACATTGTCACTGTTCCTCCAATGGTGTAAATAATAGTTTTTGGCCCTTGCTTGACCAAAAAAAGTGTGACATTTTGACACTGTTGTACTGTGGCTTTGCTTGTCAGAAGGCTTTGCATCCTATCCTTTTCCTCTTTGTGAGTTTGTGTAATTAATTTCAGTTCATTTGCTGATCATTATTAGGGGTGCAACGGATCACAAAACTCACGGTTCGGATCGTACCGCGGTTTTTGAGTCACGGATCGGATCATTTTCGGATCAGCAAAAAAAAAAAAAAAAGGGGGCAAATATAACGTTGCTTTCCATTTATTACTTAAAGAACACTTAAAGCAAGGTATTTTTGCTTTTGCGGTAGCCATGATTTCCATTGCGGTGTAGGAACCACCGGACTCACGAGTCCGTAATATTGCGACAGCTTCGACCGCGACGTAAATTCCGAGTGCTTGTTCTGCTGTTCTTCAGCTGTGTCTGAAATCGCTCCCTTTTCACTATATAGTGCATATATATACATTTTACACGTGGTCGTTGGACTTAACTGCCAGCTACCTAGCTAACGTTAGTTTCAACTAATTTGAACAGATGAAGCTGGGTAGATCTTTCATTAAGTTAGCTAGTGATAGCTACATAGGTAGCGGTATTATCTAGCTAGCAGGTTAATGTCAGTTGCAACTAGCTGGTCACTTAACTAGCTAGTTGGCACAGGTAGACACAAAGATGTTCATACAAATGTTCGAATAAACTTGCAAACATAAAACTATATCCAGAAAATTATTAATTTATTGTATGACTGTGAATAGTGAGTGAGTGAACGAGTGAGCGATTTCGGACGCAGCGTTCGTCTTCGCTGGTTGCTGGTTTTTGATGCTTTGGTGCTTGTATCTTTTCACTGCAACTCTGCATCGAGATTTAGGGAATTATTACTTTAAAAAGTAACAGTGGCAGTAAAACTGTATTTCACACCATTGGTTAAACTTTGCAATTAATCCGCGGTTCACATGCGTGGCGAAACGTGGGGGGTGATCCGTACGGATAGACGAGAATCTGTCAGCAACATGGAAGCAAGTTGCAAAATTACAGCACAAGGCAGGAGGACATCAATAAAAGCTGGTTGAAGATAACTGATGTGGCATGGATGACAAGAAAGATATTCAGATATTCAACAGTACCTTCAAGTTTCAGCATGTTATACATTTTGTGTTTCCTCGGGTAGAAAGTTGTAAACAGCATTGCTGTTGTACTCTGTATTATGGGCTGTGCAAAGTGTCTTGAAATGCACTTTCTTGCAGTGCCTAATATTATGTATTCTCTTTTTTAGAATGGAAAGAAGGAAAGGGGGTTGTATGTTATGGTAGCAGTACAGTAATTCACACAGCTCCTCTCTCTCTCTGGAAGGAATGGAAAAGGAGGGTTACAATGGTGCTCGTTGTGAGGGAGTCAGCAGCAGGGCAGAGCGCAGTCACAGCCCAGTAAGAAATGTCCTCTCTCACTGTTAATTACTCAGACCTCATGATCAGTGCTTTTACCCAGATGAGGAGGAGGCCTGTGTAATCGTTGCTTGTGAAATGAATTTAGTGAAACACACCAACTGGGAGTCTCAGAGCAGTGTTTATTTCAGCATGCCGAGACGTTGGGCAAGGCTTTGCTGCTTGGCGAAGTGGTTGCCATGTTTCCATAAAAAACAGGATGTAGGGTTAGTGGATAAGCCTCATGTCCCACTAACAATAGAAAGGTGTCTCTTGTATAAAGCACTGCTACACCTTTCACATAGTACATTTCATTTGTTCTTGTAGCTGTAGCCCTGTTGCCATTCAGGGACACCTTGAATACTTACATTTAATGATTGAAATTAATGGTGGATTATAAATGAGCACATGGGAAATGGGGAATGAAATGATATCCCTCTGACTTGAACTGAAAAGAAATGTTACTCTTTTCAATGTTTATTTCTGTCTTAAGATGTGTAATGCCTCTTCAGGTAATCAGTAATGATTCTGAAATAATGTTTTGGAAGCCATAGAGGTTACATGAGTAGAATGTGTGGCAAAAGGGGTTAAATTAAGATTAGAACAAGAACAAGAAACACACTAGGTAGCTATAAGGAAGCAATTGCGATTGCAATTGAAAATGACTATACTGTGTCATCACATGAGTATAAGACCACTTTACGTAAAGTTGTATGTCATCAAGAAAAGGACTTTGTCAGGTTACTCACATTTAAAAGTCATAAATTCCCCATAAGTCTCTCTCTCTCTCTCTCTCTCTCTCTCTCTCTCTCTCTCTCTCTCTCTCTCTCTCTCAATATGATGCTATGTTATAACAACTCTATCCACATTATCTCACCCAGACTAAAGATGCATTTCCAAAAGAATGTGGCACAATGTTGTCTTAATTAGTTTATGTAATTTTTCCCCTGTGATTGTCAGTTTTCTGTTGTTGTGAGGTATATTATGAGGGAGTAGGAGATTATTTTCAATGATATAATTGTCTCGAAACTTAAGTTGAAAAAAATGAAGTAGATATGGAGGAAATTGCAAAATGGTATAGTTATTTACTGTGGTTTCGGACGCCTCGCTCCACCCACCAACAGAACGAAAGGCCCACGCTCCTCACAACGACGCTTTTCCATCATCGCCCCCCAGTGGTGGAATGAACTCCCCAACCCCCTGAGAACAACTCCTTCAATCCAACCCTTCAGACGTGCGCTGAAGACACACCTCTTCAGACTCTACCTGGACTGATACCTCTACCTCTTCGACCTTGTAACTTTGACGTTGAGAATCTGACTCCTGTCTTGTACTTGTTGCTCACTTACCTAGGTAGTATAGCGGTACTCTATATTTCCTGTAATTGTATTTGAGACTCAATCCTAGTTTCAGATTAGTTGGCTCGCGTCACTGACCTTGCGCTCAGCTTCAGCACTATTCGCATTGTATGACCTGTACACATCTTGCTCTTGTGTCTGTTGTTTGCTCACTATTTGCACTTTTGTACGTCGCTTTGGATAAAAGCGTCTGCCAAATGAATAAATGTAAATGTGTTTAACTTTGGTTAGACGGGACGGAAATAATTGTTTGTAAGGACTCAGACCTTCAATCATTGTGGTTAATTTTGCAAGAAACCCCTTGAAAGCCTTAAGTCTTGTATCTTACCATATTGTTATGGTAGTATATTCCTAGCCCATACCTTAACCAGATGACAAAGCTACCATCCAAAACTAAATTGTAATAATGCAATTTTCAATGGAAACAAAGAATGAGCCATACAAAACATAAACATTTCACAAGTTTTACAATCCTAGAACTTGGATTAATGCAAGAAAAATGTAACAGGAGGAACTAAAATATCAAATCATTGTCAATGGTTCTGTCAAATAATGTCCAGGAAAATAAGTAGGGTTATGGTTGCAGTTCTCCAGGTTTTCTGGGTAGCCCTGCTTTTAAAATTGGACATGACATCATGGAGCACATTCCTGGTGAACAGACATCAAAGACATCTATCATTGTCAATATTAATGTTCAGAGGTTAAATGGCTATCTTTCATACTGATGAAAATGACCCAGTAGTCACTATGAGACAGTGAGATTGCACGCACTGACATCAATTCTGAGAGAGGTTTGGATTTAGATGCTAAAAGGCAGTAATGTGTTCCACATGCAGGGTTCTAAATGGCAAAAGGACTCATGTCCAAAGGCATTTTTTTCCCTAGACAGGAGACGTGGAGAGGAGTTCAGATGATAAAATTTGTTAGAGGGCAGAGTTCTCTCTTAATGTGACATTAAGCAGCATGTGATCTTCACAAGTTTTCAGCGTTGTCCACAGGTGCTGCCGTATGGGAGATGCCGTGTACTGCAGTGATGCTATGCTTGCTAACCAGTTTTACTTTTGCCAGTTATATCCCTGGAGTTTCACTTTGCAACACCATCCCAGCAACTTTAATTGGCTGTTTGTAACATTACCACACTGTGTAATATTGTAATATTATACTTCAATTATTTATATTTAGTTGAAATTAAATCAATGTTTAGTTGCAAGTTGTTTTTAAAAGGACATAACCTTGTGATGTTAAGCAAGGTGATACCAGGATCATCTGTACTTTGTGTTATTTAGAACAATTCTGCTGCTTTCCATGACTGCAGTAAGGATACTTTTCCAGTATCACATAATGTCCTGGAGCTGGTGTAGTTTCCTTAGTGGGAAAATCACTTGTATAGGCACATCAAACACAGGTACATTCATTATAAAAATGCTTGATGCCTCATGGTCTCAGAATGCTGGCATTTCAAGGGTTTGGCATGTCTGGCTGCAATGCAGTTAGTCATATCCTGTTTGTCAGTTGAGTGATTTTACAGATTACCTGTACACATTCTTTGTTCGTATGAATAATAGACATTATTGTACCTTTTCTCTGCAGTCCTGACAGAGTATTAGTAAAACATATAGTTGGACTGCTTTAAACAAATGGATCATTCTCTGCAATTAAAGGGAACAAAGGCCAGTTTAGAATCATGACTGTAATATGTTCACTTGGTTATAATTTCAGATATAAGTTATATTTCAGTAGTATCTTACATTTAGTTGTATGGCTGTGCGATATGACCAAAATCTCATATCCCGATAACGATACATATCACGATATAGCACATTTTCTGTAAATTCAATAAATAAATAGTTTATATAAAATGACCACATGGAAAGGCCTATTTCTTATTAAATTTTGAATTATATACTCAACAAATAAAAGGAAGGCCTACTTACTCATATTTGAGTATTTTTCTCTTTCTATTTAGAACCTTTGTGCAAATTTTCAATAAACCCTTTTGTGTCACACCGGTGTGATTAGCCGTTTAGCGCCTATGCTAAAACCGGTGTGATTAAAACAGTAGATTTGAGAAATTCTAGCTAATTTTAGCTTTGAGGAAACAGCGATTTAACATTAAAAAGTATAGCAAATGCTAACTGAAAACTATGAGAAGCTTAATAACAATAATGAAAACATAACAAACCATGTAACGTGCATAGCATAAAAATAAGTTACATGCGAAAGGGTTAAGCATGTAAGACAATATAACATATTAGTGTATAAAATATAAAAAGGTAAACAGTAAACACTTTTCAACTATAGTTCTGTGTCACGATCATTCTCCTCCATGTTTGTTTGTGTTGCCTTCATGCAAATTTTCCTGCCTGCATCCGCCGTGTGGAAGAACGCAAAGCGTTGTCCAAATGACGAAAAATATTGCTGTAAAGTGTGTGATTTGCGACACAACGGAATAAATGATAGAGCATAATATGAAACGATAGACGTTTTTCTATCGTCACACGATATATATCGTCATAGCGCATAGCCCTACTTAGTTGTCAGCCCTCTCCTCACTTTTGAGTGTTTTGTTTGTTGTGTTTCAAGGTCAGTTTGCTGTGATGAGTTGGAGTGGTTACAGGTTACTCCAGATTAATCGTCATGAGCTCAGTGAGATAGATGTGCTGAACCTCCAGGCCCTCATGGATGAAAAGTGACTGTCACTCTGCTGTTTAACGAGGCCAAACAATATCACAACAAAAGAGCCCTATCGAGTCCATGACAGAAAGAGGTTTCAGCTGAGCCTGCAGCAGAGCCAGGGCAGGACCTCTACAGTGCTAGTATAAATTGTGCTGTTGAGAGCTTGCGAAGCAGGCAGAGCAGAGCTGTTTATCGGGCTGGGCTGGAGCTGTGGGGACTACACTGTCAGTGTCCCAGTGAGCGAGCACCAGAGAACATCGGCTGTCTCTTAGGGAGCGGAAAACTCTTCAGCTCCTTTAGGCTCTCTGACCCCACTGCTCCATCCTGGAACCACTCAGCCAAGGCCACTCAGCAGTACAGGCTAGGAGCCCCACCTGGAGCCATTTGTGCCCTGTGTCACTGGTGGATAGGCATGTGCATGTTTCTCTGGCCATGTCAGCTCCTGAGAGGCATTATCTCCAGTGGAGGGAGGCTGGTGCGCTCACCCTCCCTCTGACTGCATCCAAACCCAGTGTAAGCTCCAGCTAGGAAAATAAAGCACATGGTTTTTGTGTTGCCTGTAATCAAGGGCAGAAAGGCAAGAAGTGGTATTTGTAAACCTCTAGAACACTTACGCCTCTTGAGCATTCTGGGAAGTCAGAATTGCTGCTTTTAAATATAGACAGAGAGAAAGTAGCGCAGCCAAAATGTAAGTGTTGGGGTTAAACAGAACAAAAAAAATGAAGATGTGAAGTATGGAGGATGAAGACAGATTTTGTTGACAGGAGAATTGTACAGGTTTTTAAATGATGAATGAATATGATGAATTAGAAATACTTTTTTGAGACACATTCAAGTATGACTCAGAGCAGAAAGAATAATATACATAATCCTCTTTAGTGGCACACAAGTTTGGCAACATTTAATTGTGAATATCTTTACATTTTAATTGAATTTATATATTGTACTAACCTGTTTGAGTTACCAGCCATTACAATTTGATGTCTGTATTGAAAGCTATTTGTTTCTTGGTGGGTTTTTTGTGCAACCAAACTTTTGCAATAAAAATGACTAACGTCATAACTGTAGTATGTTGATTATGAATAGGGCAATCCTGAGCCTCAAGAGCCTGACTCAGTCATCTTTCTCGCTGTGGCAGATTAGCACCACCGATAACCAGGTATTTTTGGTGTCCATAGTAACATTAAACTGGATTACCCATATCATTTTGATTTACAATATCAAAACAAAGTAAAACAGTGGACTTTTATCAGACAGAATTAGAAGGATTGTGTTAATGTAGGGGAAAATCCATTGTACTGCCAAAGTGGAACCTTTGACTAGAAGGATTGCATTATCACAAGATATTAAAGTATGTGCGACAGTCTTGGAAAAGGATGAAGTGTAGGGGCTGCAAGGTTGCTGAGACTAGTTTTTGAGTTCATATGAATAGTATGAAACTGTAGCCAGAACTGCCAGAATCACAGCTCCAGGAGAGCTGTTTGTGTTGGCACAGAGAGACAGGGCAGGTGTGATAATCTCCCTCTGGGACAGGTTTGTCTCTGCATTCCCCAAGTTTGAGACTGCCAGGCCTTGGCCCAGAGAGCAATGAGCTGATGCAGGTGCGTTCCTGGGGAGCCGTGGACCTGGTGGCAGGGGAGGGAGAGGTTCTGTCCTCAGAGCAGACTCAAACTCTCACCAAAGCCAAGAAGAAGCCATTTCTGTCAGTGGATCTTACCAGTGGTGACAGAGGTATTTGGAAGACTTAATTCACTTAAGTTTTTCAAAACATTTTGCAGACTGACTGTGACTCACGTCTCATGGGAGCCTTGGCGCACCGTTAAGATAAGCAGTCCATCTGGCCAGAGTACACAGTATCCACAGCAAATACAGGAGGTCCAAGGATGATGTTAAAGAAACTTATCCACGTGGCACCCCCTTGTACCTACAGTATGGTTTTTCTGCTGCTTTGTCAGAGTGGAGACATGAAGAGATTAAAGGGCTGTCTGATTTCATAGTAATTTTCATAGTGTGGAGATCTTTGCACGTCCCATCCACCCTGTAGGTAACTGTCATGTCCATGAGTAAATATTTGGATCACCACACAAACCCAAGACTTTGGAAGAGAAATAGTCTTCTCCTTTGGCAGACAAAATCATACAAAATTTGAATCTGTTCAGCAGAAGATAGGTGTGAGAAAGGATTACACTCTGAGCTTTATTTGGTCAAGAATTACACAATATAATGCAAACGGAAATTACAGCAATCAAATTGGAATTTGACAGACCACAGAAGATGCTGCTCAGCACAGCCCAGATAATGGGTGGACATAATGCTTTGGCATCACTTGTATTAGCTGCATTAAAGCATGTTTTAATGAGGAACAGGGTGGTCAGCAGCTGTTGTGGACACGCTGAGCTGCATGTTGACATGTTGAACCAGCTGCAGCCTGCTGCCGTATGCCGACTGCCAGTTCTATCACTCTCTGTATCCATTTTGCAGATGATCTGCATGTGAATGTGTTTAATGCTGTGGGAGAGAGTGTTGCGCCCTGTGTTTCGCTGTGTTCATTATGTACACCTTTTCTTTTGTTTTTCATTGAAATAATAATGGAATATTCTGCCTAAAAGATCCCGCAGATCCGATTGATGTCCAAGACATTCTGTCATTCGTTTTATTTTAAAGTGGGCCTTTGGTTGATTATGAAAAAAAAGAAATCATTACTCCATTAATTTAAATGGATCCATTTAAAACTGATATTGCTTGAGTGGAAGAAGTGTTGCTGTGTCTTGTGTAAACCTGACTCCAGTGCGACTCCTTTAGTGGCGGGAAAATGTCACTTTTTTTTGTCAGCTGCTGTAGTATTTGTCAGAGTAATGTGAACCAGCATGGTGTGTCTTGTGACATGGTAAAACTCAGATGACCTCCACACATCCAAAGACATATTTTTATAGCTTAAATGCAGATAGGTCTCTACAGTAATTTTTTGCATTTAAAATTTGTGACATATTTTCTTATCATATGTATTACTACTTGCCCTCAAGGTCACTTTTTAAGTTCACTTTAGATAAAGTCAAGAGTAGGTCAGTTTCCTTTAAATGTGAAAAGTAGCATCTGCTTACAACAACCAAAAGGCCAAATAACCTAGCCTTAGAGAAATGAAAGGAAGGTGTGAGCTCTTAAACATGTGTCATAGAGCTTGTTGCATTTCGTCTCTAAGCATTCCTCACTCACTTGCCTCAACAAGCCTCTGTTTTTGCTTTCAATTCACCAAACCAAAGAGATTACAAAATCATTGAATAATCTGACCTCAATCTCCCTGCCAATTAAAATGGATGAGCAAAAAAATCACATGAAAGAATATAGAAAAGTTTTGAAATGTGTAATGAGCCTGCAGCCTGCAGCTTCATCCTGCTGCTGTGTGGGTATCAGATGCTGCCTGACTTTTATGGCTAGCCCTGCAGTCTGCTCCTCATGCTGAATGCTACTTTTGTTATGGGCCATTTTATGACAAATTGCTTCATCGTACATCTGTGCCAGAGATCTGAGGAGATGCAGTGTACTGCTCTGTTCTTAGCACCAGCCTGCTCCAGCTGGTCTGTGAAAGACAGTGGCCCTCCCCGTCGGCGGGAAATAGGCTAGGAACGCTTCTGTCTTTTTTGTTTTTTTTTGGCCGCTTGTTTTTGTTATCTTCACAGACCACTTGGCCCTCTCTGCTCTCTGCGTCACATGTACAGAAGGGGCTTGTAGAGATAGGTTGCATTTTTAGGGTGGTTTTCACTTATGTTTGTATATAACACAACAGAATCCCTTAAAACAGTTTGTAGCTGAAATAAACAGAATTGTTCAGTATGGTAATTGAGACATGACACCACAAGCCCATTTGGCTGCCCTTGGAGATGCAGATATATGTTTTTATGAAAATGTAAGAAATATAACCAAACTAGAGAACTCATATTTTACTACATTGAAGACTGTGCCCTGTATTTTGAGACCAGTGATTAAAAAATGTCAAACTTACAGTGAGAACAGAGTTGTACAGAATGGCCGCTTGATCCACTGCCATAGCCTGAGAGATGGAAAGTAAGTACTGCCACTCCTTCCCTCTATAGAAGAGGCATTTAGTGAGTTGACAAGAAAAGGTAAAATGGTTAAATGATTATTTTCAACACTATTTGATGTATTGTAGTCAGTAGTAATTGTTTCAACAGTATTCTTTATTGTTATTGTTATTTTACTATTGTTATTTTCTTATTTCAATGACTGCAACAAAATACTAATGTATTAGTATTGCTTTGGCAGCAAATATTTTTTATCTGGCCAATTTGACTTGAATTGGAGTTTGTGTTGGAAAGGCCTCAGTAGGTTAAATAGGAAGCAAAAGCAGCAGCATTATCTGTCTAAGTGGTCCCAAAAGGCCATTGAGAGCAGATCTTCACACACCCACACACTCTCAATCATCCTTGAGAAGTATTTGTCAGTGCTTAGAGAGAGCTACTGTTCAACATATCCCATTTACTGCTCTTATGTCTGCTACAGCCTGTCATTGTAACATGGATAATGTTCGAATAGATGAAGTCTTTTTTCTATAGAAAGAGGCTTAAGAGGATGACACAAACCATGCACTGTCACTGACAAGAATCTTGTAGATGTTAAAAAGTAACACACCATGGGCAAGCTCAGTGAAATCCAAATGAAAGGTGGGACAAGACTCACTGAGCAAGAAACACTGAGCTGAGATGGAAGAAGTTACAGAGGTTAACGGGCCTATAGAGACAGACAGAGACAGGAACGGTTGTACTTTGAGATTCCACATGACCTTTGATTTCTAGTTCCAGCAGAGCAATGTGGATTTCTAACATTTCGATTTGTTTCTTAATCTCTTTCACAACTGGAAGAAACAGGGCGGTGCCTGTATGCTGCTTTTGCTACAGGCTCTGTGTGGAGCCTGCCAGATCTGCTCTATAGGGTTTGAGAACTTGGCATGGGACAAACTCCTGGAACTGCATCACACGCATGTGGTGAGGGAGGGGCCTGCAGGCACCCATAATTCAGTGCTGTCACTGGTAACAGGCTCATGCTGGATATGCTCTATTGACTCGGATCACAGTGATTTAAAGTGGCAGCGTTGTGGCTTTGCCCTTTCTTAATTGTTTCGAGGATTAATTGTGGCTGATATGACTGAGAAGAGTGACTGTCTCATGGAACAGTCTCATGGCTTTAATATGTTTTACCCCCACGTCAGATGGCTCTGGATTCTATTTATAATGTGTAATCTGTTGTGAATGTGAAGCTGTTTTTCTGCTTATTGTTTTAATTTTCTTCTGTTTCTTATTTTTCTTCTATGCCAACAATAATCAGTTTGATTTTCCTGACTAGATATCACCTGTACATGAATTCTTTTAGTTCTTATGATTCAGGTTATTTCAAGTGGAGTGATGTTTGGTATTTTAAATGGCTATGATGGATCCTGTCCTTCAGAAGCCCATTGGTTATAGAAGTGACAGATTCAGGGTGGTTTATTTCTGGTGAAAGTGGAAGAGGTATACTCCTACAAGATAATGGAATCAGAGCAGGTAATGCACATGGCCATCTCAGTTCTAAAGCAAACGTTGAGACCCAGGGTGATCAACAGCTTTGACAGGGTGACTATTTCACTTCCCTATCAGAACCAGATATCTGAGCGATCTACAGCTGACAACTTAACATCCAGGGTAAAGCTGGACAGTATGGGCTCTTCCAGACAAACATTGCAGGCATTTAATGGCTCTGAAAACAAGTTTCCATTGTGGTGTCAATCCACAAGAAATGAAAAGCAGCAACATATGATGGCAATATTGCTGAGATCTGTTTTTCTCTTGTTTCCTAGAAACACACATCTGTCTTTCTAGTAACTGGTAAGTTTAGGTCAAATTAGACGTGAGCTGGAGGGAGAAAATAAAATTCCTTAAAATTTCAGATCATTCACTGCTTAATGTCATTGCTGCTGGTAGACATCTCATGGCACTGAAACAATGCAGTAATCAATATTTTTGCATTGCACAGTTGCCATAAGTACACACTGCCAGCAATTACAGTATTGACTGGCATGGTCATTACTTTAGTTATTAATTGCTGGTGTCACCATGAACACTATGTGGTTTAAGGTTTTAGCTGGGTCAGTCTGAGAGTCTGCCTGTTAACATTGCATTTCGGGAAGTCTCAGGACTCTTGGAGTCTTCCTGCTTGATAGTTAGAAGACCTTTCTTTCTCCCAGAGTGGGCTTCCCATGCTGAATACCTGCAGAATTAGGTCACCGCAGCGCCAGCTGTGGAACTCAGAGGCCATCTAGCTTTGGTCGCAGGAGCATATGCGCTCAGAAGCAAACCAGATGAGCCCAAGTTGGTGTCTTGACTTTTCTTTTTTGGCTCAACATTACTTGTCATTTTGCATAATCTTTGATGTTGCTTCAAAATGTATTCTGTGTAGTGTTTCTGTCTAGTGCCAACCAGTTTGGTAAGGTCATTTACATGTGAGGTTAACATACAGGATGTGACCAGCAGCCTATAGCAACGGTAGGCCTGCATATTCCTGCTTTTGATAATGAAGATATTTTGTTGGTCAAACTAGCAAGAAGAGAGGAAATCCTAATGAATATCTGAACAGCTGGGATTCAGTGTGGTAATATATAACAACTCAACAGGCATGCAGCTTTCTGTGCAAAACACCAGGTCTGTGGTCTCTTTCCTGCCATGTCACACAGCTGTTTATCTCCTTAACAGAGGAGGCTGCGTAATGCTTACTAACAGCTCCTTTGAGGGTAAAACATCTGCTTCATTTAACACCAACATGACAGACCCCACCACTTTACCTTGTGCTGACGTAAACAGGACTGTGAGGTCTCTGCATCTTATGGAATGACATGTTTGGATAAGGATAGCCCATAACTGCACTGGGAGGAAATGACACGTGGGGTAGAGTCATTCTCCTGGGACTTCCTTCCTGTTGCTATGAATGCTACGGTACATATTCTAATCAAGCAGGTCTAACTGAACGAGGCAGTGACTTGGTCTCTTTCCCATCAGATACCAAAGCTTTTGGCCTCGCTACAAGGGTAGCCAGCCTGAAATGGTGTGTAAAGATGCTATCAGTACACCCCTGTCTGTTATTTTTGTTATTATTATTCATAAATGCTGCTGTATGAGAGCTAAGTGGGCAGCAGGGCTGGGCTGGGGTCAGCCTGTCAGTGGTACGTGTAACAAATTTATTTATGCTGTACAGCAGAGACACATGCCCTGAACACAGAGCATTTTGAGTGGAAAGAATTGTAATCTATTAGAGCTGATATTATACAGATATATTGCCAGCATACTACTTATGACTGAATGTTCTTAATCTCATTGGAAGCTGCTCTTGAGATAAAAGAGGCTTGCTTTTATTCTGACAAGCAGCTAAATGTGAGATATACTGTGTCTTACTGATCTAAAGCTGGTGATCCTGATGAGGAATAAATGACTGTTTATAGGCAAAAGGATCTTGAATTAATACTCTTTGTTGGACAGACAATATCTAAAAATAGTCAGATGTGGTTTTGAGAGAATATAAATGCACAATTGTATTTGCTTTTTCTGACAGGCTTTTCCAAATATACATATCTGAGCACACCCTATAATATCACTACCAGCCAAAAAGGAATAGATTGTTTTCTCTTGAGTAATAGCGGAAAATTCTGCTCATTTCCAGAGTTTGTAGTTTCTTTGTAAAGCATAAGGTAATGGTATATCTCATGGGAGGTTGTACAGTGGGCTGGTCAGTAACCAACTTGTAGAAAAACCACTGGAATACAGAATGAATGTTAATGACATTACAGTATTGAGTTGAGCCTTTGCCCATGATGGTGTAATCCAGCCAAGGAATTAACATCTTTTTCAGGCACAGTAGAGCTGAAGTAATTTTCTCAAAGAGAAATTATTTATCCTACAATAAGAATATAGAAGACCAAATTTACAAGTATTTTGTTGTTACATAAAAACATTATTTGGTTCCCTTTTGTTCTTTTTATCAAATTTTAAGAACTGTACTTGAAGGGAAACAAAAAACTTGTCATGGAAGACTTCTTCTTATGAATTAGGAACATTGTAATAACGTGCCCTTACCTAAACTGTGATTATAAAATGAGAAATCTTTTCTCACAGTTCAACGGCACATTGAAGTGTGGGATCATTAAGACTCTCTCTGTGGATGATTTAGCAGTGAGGGAGGGTTGAGTTCTGTTTTGGATGTTGTAGGGCTGAGGCAGAATTGGTTTTTGTCCACATGTGAAGAACCATTACTTTTTCCTCAAAACTGTTTATTTGTTGAATTGTCACTTGGCTAAATGTTTAAGGAATGTTGTCTTTCCATTTTCAACCTTGTCAATAACAGAGTTCATCAGTTAGTTTCATATGAAGTTAATTGCTTAATTGTTAATCATAATTGTCAGTATGTGTTCACTTGTGGTAAGCAAGCCATTGGTTAATGAGCCACATCTGCCTAATTAAAGGAATATTAAACACAGGTGTGGCTGGAGAGAAGAAAGCTCACTTTTTTCAGCTGACTGTGTGTGCTTGGGCTTGTATCTTTTCTTTGTTGGTTTTTATTTTTTTAACCATTTTTTCTTACTGTTCATATTTGTGTGAACTGTTGAGAAGCTTCTCCACACTGAAGAAGTTTCAAGATTGAGGCAGGGTTAAGACCGAGAAAGATAATGACACTATTGCTGGTACATTAAATGCCTTGCTGTGTGTGTAGTTAGATCAGTGTGGGCCTAAGGTACTGACGATGCACTGTCCAGAGAATAACAGAGGTATCCAATTGTATACATTACCCAGAAACAACCGTATTACTGTGTGAGATAGGTTCAGCTAATCCATTGATGGCAGACTTTGGTTTGAGGCTTAATTCAAATTAATGTCTGTTGAAAATAAATTAAACCTTTTAATATTTCTTTGAGGTTGGACTTGGTCCAGACACATTTTACCACGACATTCAAATGAATGCTTGGGGCGTAACAGACTAGCTTTCAGCATGCACTCATGTACACACCTCTAGTTTGTTTTGCAGAAGCGTGTCATGGCTTTTGCTCTGTGGCATACTGTTGGTTTTTCCAGGAAAATTAACATAATATCCTGAAGCCATCCTTATATGGGGTTTAAGAGACTTTATGTTGCTGCATGTTAAAGCTGTACTGCAATGTGAACAAAGCAGAGCAGGGATTGGTTCTATTGTCAAGGGAAGCAGGAGGGAGGAAGTGACCACATTGTATTGTGTTGACTGTGTTCTGTGCGCTGAATGCCCAATAGCTTCATTTTCTGCACTCCAGAAATTATGAGCTAAGAATAATGGCCAAATGCCAAACAATTTTGTTGCTAGATGGGCAACTTATGCGATGTAAAGCTTTAGGTTATGTTTCACAAGTATTTCATCTTATGCAAAATCACATAAAAAACCCATAGCTTTGGTATTGACCATTAGTTATAGATTCCATTCCATATTTTTCCACTGAGTGGCAAGCATTACTTTTTTCTGTTAATTGGCTACATTTTCTGTTATTTCCTTTTCTTGTGTTTCTGTTAATATCTGTTAGATAATGTCAGTTTTATAATGTAGTGTATGTAACACTTTGTTCAAAGCTAGGGGCAAAATGCATTGTGGTTAGACTGAATGTGAGCCCTATAGTATGATTTGTGGGTGGGTGGCTCAATGTGCTATTTTGTGATATAGGAAGAACCAAATAAAGATAGAAGTGGCAAAGGAAGGATCTGTAAGCCGGAAATAAGGATGTCAATGGAAAAGGGTGTGACTATATCAGAGAGGTGATTACAGAAAAATTCAGCAATTGTTAGCCTGTCTGGAGAGCACATGTGAGTGTTGAAACAAGAAGGTTAAGTCATATTCTTGCTATTATGAGAAAGTTAGGGTCACACTTCAGCTACATATAGAGAATACACAGGCAAGGCTGTTTTAAAATCAGAGGAGTGAAAAAATTAATGGATCCAGTTCTAATGCCTGCATCCTCTGTAAGTGGACTCTTTCACTGATGGTGCTGCACACATTGCATTCCCATAGTCTGTGGTTATGCAGGGAACATCTACTTCAGAACAGAGGTTAGCCCCTTGTAGCCAAGTTCCGCAATCCCCAAGAGTACTGAGCAGCTGTTAATTCATTTCTTTTTGAAGGTATTCAAGACTTGTTTTCCAAATGTGAAAATGAGCTAATTTTTGTAGTAGCTGGTAGCAGGAGTGTTACTGATTGTTAGATTTCTAGAATCAGGATTGATGAAAACATAGGGGTTAAGGAAACCAGAGCACTTCCTTTGTATCTAAAACGCTCATACTCCATAAAAACTGCATATGCAAAATGTGAGTATAGGAAAAAGAAAAATGACCAGAAGAAAAAATGCTGCCACTGTGTACTACTGTGTACTACTAATTTTGAATTACACAGCAAATTTACTGGCTTGTAAAATCAAAAATAGCAACTGCTGGCTCATTCTCTCATTTGACAGAATAAAGTGTGTCTTTGTTTATCAGATTACCTTAACTAAAATAGAGTGGATACTCTAGCACCGCAGCTGAAAGCTAACATTGTCCAGAGGGAGAGTGGATATTTACAGGGCACACTTACTGTTCTTAGCCACATCTGTAGGTAGCGGAATTAACATGGACAAGTACAGACAAAGTGCTTGAACACACCCTTCTCGTCTTCTGGCCCAATCAAAAAAGCATTATTTAAGTCAAATAATAAGAGAACATATATACCACTGCCACCAGTAGGTGGAGAGAATGTTATGTGGTTTTCCCTGTGTTATATGTCCATGTGTGAAATAAATAACTGATGTGTTTATGGATGGGTTAGGATTTTAATATTGGTAAAATCATGATACAGCTCGAAATGTAATACAGTATATTCACAAGGTAATGTAAGAATCCTAGCTAAAAGTGGGTATAAATAGTGTTTATGCCATATTTTCACATGTAAAAACACTGCATAAGTAACTTTTTTTATATAAGGAAGCTGGACATTCTATGCTGGTTAACCACATGTGTGGGAGTAATGGCCCTCCTGCAGGGAGTATAGTATCAGCGAAACCCTGTGAGACTGATCAGAAGGAAAGTGCTTAGACAAGGTCAGTGGGGGATGTAGCGCTGAAAGGAGCAGAGCCTGATTCCTGTGGAAGTGCCGGCCTGAAGCTCCCTGGCAGCAGATCACAGGGCCTAGCAGTTTATCCACAATTCCCTGTGTGTCATCATCATCATCATCATCATCAAAAGAATGCATTCTGTGGTGCTTCGCCGCATGTCATACTCTTTTCCCATCCAGTTCTGTGTTAATGACAGTCTGTGGTTTCACAGAGGCCTGAGAACTGGCCTTCTGGGTGGCACAGAGCACCATTTTCCATTTTCCATTTTACATTTTCCATAACCTCTCAGTAACCGATGCGAGAAACAAAATTGACTCAGTATGTGTGATGAGATTTGAGTTACATAGCAATGCCAGAGAGGGGATTAAGGCACCCACTGATTAAAGAGAAATCAGGGAAGGTGCAAATCTGATGGGACTGGGCATGTTCACTTTGTATTCAGTGCAGATGGGAGTGCACAGCCCCAGTCCTGGTGAATTAATTTCTGTCTTCCAGAGATTCTGATCTATCCATTGTTTTCCTGGAGGGCCAAAACTCTGCAGGTTTTCTGCCTGTCTTTAAATTAGCACCAGTCTTAGTCTTAGGCATGGTTAAATTTGTTAGGTGAAGACAGTCATTAACTGTATGAGGATAATAACGGCATAGGTTAAAAGGAACCCCCACTCTGCATCCCTTGAGGACTAAGACAGGGTGCTGTTACTTCCCCACTCCAGTAATGGAGCTGTGTTTCCCTGTTGTCATGTCTCAAATGCTGCTAACTGGTGACTGACCATGTTGGCCTTTATGTCTCCCCAGCCTGCCTGTTTCGCTACAATGCTCTGTCCCTCATCTATCTTCTGTACCTGCTGCTGTTGCCATGGTTTCCATGGCCCAACAAATACACACTACAAGGTAAGAGAACTTTTTTTCCTTCAAATTAAAAAAAAATCTGCAAGTGAAAATATGTTATGCAACATATATTAAGGACATTGTGAGGTAATACTGAAGTCATTGAAAGATATTTGTTTTAGCATGAAACCTTTTTACAATTTTAGCATGAAACCTTTTTTTTCAAATAATTACATTTGCTTGATGAAAATTAGGTTTAAGAATATCACAAGTATGTCACACTCAGTCCATGTAGAATTGCTAAGTCAATGGACAATGTCAGGGCTTCTACCTATATGTCTTGTTATGGTATGTGATTGTATTAAACCAAAAAAATTAATAATGGCTGGTTTTATAAACCAAGGAATTTCTGGCTGAGCTCTCTTTAAAGGGTCGTCATTTATCCTCAATAAAGACAATACTCATTTTTGTATGATCAAGCCATCATGCTTTAGGGCTCTCTTCAGTGACTCAAGAAGGGAACAGTGCTCCAATTTAAAAGTAAAGCAGTAAAATGTTGTAATTTGACCACAGTTCTGTAGTCTCATCTAAACTAAACATTTTAGGGCCTGTGCTGCATAAGTGATATTGCTTTCGACTTTTCACTTTAAAACAACTACTGAAGTGGTGTGTGTGGAAGGGGAAAATATTTGTTGAAGGATTATATTTTGCTGTGCATCTTTGTGATACTTGGCTTTTGTGCAGAGGTTGGCAGTTGGGTATTTCATGAAAATGTAGTTGTCCTATTCAGATTACCTGTGGCCCAGTTAAGGATAGTTTGCATAAGAATTTTTTTCTATTTTCAGACATATATATGACAGTTCTGTAGGCAGGATTCACTGAATTAATTTGAAAACATATTGGACAAGGGCATTAAAGATTTGACTCAGTTTTATTTGATTTGAGTGCTTTTAATCTGCATGACTTTAGATAGTCAGTCATTTATTGAACGTCATTATTACTTCAGTTTAGGCAGACAGATTTCCCCATGTGCTGCTAATTAAACACTAATAAACCATGCATATTCTCTGTTCTGGAAGTGATTTGTTCCATACCCTGCTTCTCCCTGCTGTAGTGCCAGCTAACACAGGGCTCCAGGGCTGCTACTAGAGCAAGAATTGACAGTTCACAGGTCAATGTGTGCTGTGCATTGCCTGACCCTGAATGTTTGTCTGGGTTATCAAGCCTTTCACACTATAAAACTGTACAGGCCATATCAGATCCTGTTTGCAATAAGCCCCATAAGCCACTGGACTCTATTGTGTTCTCCTGCCTCTTAAAAATAAACATGGAACGGGAAGTTAGCTAATTATAGATTGTTACAAAGCTCAACAGTTGAAACTTCTTCTTCAATGGAGAGGTTTTTCTGCCTGTAATCATGAGCCAGTAGCCATGCCATAGATTTCAACACATTCCAATTAATTGGGGGAAATGAATCTGCCCATAATGAGTTGAGTGGGGCACATGAATTGAGGTGATTGTATCTGAAGTGTGAGAGATTTATTTCAGGGTCAGCAACTAGTAGACAGAATTCCCAGATGAAAAATCCAGGGAGCTGCCAAGTCTAAACTGAAACATGACTGCAACAATATTGATGGTTAAATGAAAGTCTTCTTGATTTTTTGATTTCCTGGAGTACTGGCATTATTAGCCTTAGACCCCAGCAGTCCAGAAGGATCTTGTTATGGGGTGGGTTGGGGTGGGGGGTGGTAGGAAGTAAGAGAGGAAAATGGGGAACATCAGCAGGGTCAACCTGGACCTGTAGTATATTGAGGGTTTCTCATACCCCAGGAAACAGTCATCTTCTTAGAGGTAAGAACTTATTTTGCTAACAGCCATGATTTCTTCTGTGGATGAGGAAGACAGAACATTTGCTTTTCCTTGAGATTTGATGCCAGGAAAACTGACTCTTATCTGTTATGAAGGGAGAGCTGTATAAGCATAACAACAACCTGCTTAGTGTCCTAGTTTCATAGCCCTGAGACTGGAACCTAAGGAGATCAACTTTAGATTCATCACAGATTCCTTGTGGGAATTCTCCTTTTATCTGAGTAGAATAACATAATAATATTTCTGTATTTATGTAGACCTAGCTGATAGCGTTTTCCTTTCTATGTCTGAGTGATGATGAGATCTATTGAGGTATTTGCCAGAGCAGATATTTGTGGCAGTTTTTGGTATCACCAGGAGTTCTGCTGCAGTCCAAACACGTTTCCTTTGTTTGATATTGCTCTGAGGATTTGCTTGTTGTAAGATTAATCTGTGCTGAGACTGTGGAATTTTGTCCTATTCACATTCACTGACACAGATGAGAAAAGACCAATATTTTCTATTTATCTGGAAGTGAACAGTGTTTGAAGACAGTTTCACTCACAATAGAAAATGGATTTACTCAGGGTGATGTAGTTAAATGTGTTTCTTTGTGTCAGGCCAAATTTGGTTTCTTAGCCTGACTTAACCTGATTGCACTCCTAATATCAGATACTGCCCATGTGGATTAATAAGACTGAAATAAGGCTGAAAAGAATAGCTCATTATGACAAACTATTAACAGGACTGGCGGTCACAAACTGAATGCTGAAGGCTCATGGTGGCATGTAAGAGGAAATATTACAGGTAGGTTAAAGGAGGTCTGAGAGTGTAATAGACAGCAGTTTTACAGTGCAGTGTTGTTGCCCATGTTTTTATTTATGTATTTATTTATTATCAAATGCCTCATTTCATTGGATGTAGCTTGAAGCGGAGACACTCACTAATTACATGGCCTTATGTGTGCTTAACAGACACCCATATTCAGCGTGACATCTTGTCCCTCTCTTGATTTTAGCATGCAATTTTCAACAAGTCAAGGTCTCTGATCATAATAGCACTGAAAACTGAAAAGATTACAGCCTTTTTCAATGGGAATATGTACATTTATTATGTCATAGAATGTATCCTCCCTTATTTTCATATAGAAAAAGACCCAGTCAGAATCTGAATACCCAGCACAGTCACCCCTCAGGTCAGGAAATGCTGGTCTGTGACTACACCACTGTTCTCCCAATAGAGATTAATACCCTGCCAAATGGTTAGACATTGATAACTCTTGAGTAAAGGAAGTAAATGACAGAAGCAAAGAGAGCCAATCTGTACACAATATGAGAGCAAGCTCTGAATAAATGCACATAGAAAGAATTATTTATGTTTGTTCTTTCACAGTGAGAGGGGTGTAGTTAATTAATTTTTAAAAGATGGATTCTTTCTGTTTGACCGTCTTTCCTCCAGGGCAGTAATGTTCATTTGATCCAAAGTAAGGCTGATAGCAATGTTTTATTTTCTGAAACTCTGAAATTATTTCAGCTTGCTTTGAGTTGTGGAGTCATTATGGGGATTTTATGGATGTAAAAAAGCATCAGCCCATAGTACAGCTGCTGTCTGTCCTTATATACAGTGTACATTGATTGAAGTGTAACTGTGTAATTCACAATGGAATATATACAGCCCTACACCTTTTGCCAAAGAAGTCAACTGGCTCCAATCCACAGATTATTCAAGAAAATGGAGGTTTGATTTCTCTACAGTCCTTAGCTGGATGTGAGTGGGGTAAAGGCTGCGGTGTGTGTGTCCTTCATATTCAGATGATTTGATTATAGGAAAGAGGAAAAGGCCAAACAGGGGCTGGTCTCCTGGGCTCATAAGTGTTGTTCCCTCCACATTGAGGATGAAGTGAGAATCCTCCCATTTCTGTTATTTCTGAGGAGTCTTTATATGGAAAACATCTTTCAAGGCTGCAGCTACTGGAGCTGGCAGGAAATAAAGGCCAAAAAATATAATCAAGGTCAAACACAGCCACAAGCGTCCACACAGGAAGTTACTTTGTGTATGTAAAAATGTCTGACAATATTGAGGTGTGTCTGTCTCCAGAAGAAGGTCCAAAGAAAACTCCAAGACAGCTGTCTTTAGTGCTGGCAAATAGAATTAGATTAAAATGTCTTTTAAGGATATCTTTGTAATTGTAACTGTTTTCAAAAGGATGACTGGCAGAAGTAGTAGCCTATATTTAAACCAAGTTAGTCATCCCAATCCAGGAGCTATATATTCTTTGGTTGCCTTTTTCCTCAGAGTTAGGTCATTTATTCAAATAGAGGTTTTGTGTGTTTGTGTGTATGTGTATGTGAGTGATTTTCCTTTTTTTACCCATCTCACAATATAAATTTAAAAGTGTGGTGTCATGACATCTTTGTTTACAAAGCAGAGCATCTGAAATCTAGTTTGCACCTTATTGTTTTTAGGATCGTCAGTAGTCATTCAAATATTGGTCTTTTTTGTGTTCCATTTAATGTTGTTTCTGTTATAATTTTGCATTTGGTTTCTGAAATGCACTATGTGTAGCGCACTGAAACAAAAGCAGTACAATACATTACAGTATGATGATAGGAACTGATACTTGCTCATTGGAAAATGTAAGTGGGGGGATGCAAAGCAGAAAAATGGGCTTGTACTAAGATGCATGTACAGCTTATAGAAGCATGGACCATAGCATAGAGTGTTGTCTGAAGCTCCAGGTACTTTGCCACTAACAGCTACTCCCAGATAAACTTACCTATCCTAATCCAAACTCCTTCCTTTATGTGAGAATGTATTACACATGTAGGGACACTGTAATGGCGGGTTGTGTAGTCTGACTGTTAGACTCTGCAAGAGTGAAGCACTCCAGCTCCAGGTGAGATGCAATGTGTTTGTAGGTGAGAAGAAGGCCCTGCCCTACCCTTGCTGTCCATGTTGCTCACTACCCTCACACTGTCTTGGGCTATGCTGCCAATCACCAGGGATTCCCTGTCAAAACACCCTCTGCTTACCCCTTACTAGCAAATCAAGCAACTCATCAGGTGCTGGAAAAACAAGTACATTAGCTAGTGCTCCTCTTTCAGAAATGTCCCTTAGTAATGGAGGGATATTATTTTATATCAACTTGAAATGGAAATACCAAATAGTGTTGCTCTGAGGGCTGGTTGTGAGTTGGGTTCATTTTCAAGGACGAAACATTTCACATTTGTGTCTGCTTTATAGCAGTAAAAAAGCAAAACATCCAGTATCATTCCAGCCTCTCTCAAATTGTAGATAATCAAAATTAGTCTGGGATAACGCCCAGCAATTGCTCTAAAAATTCTGTGGAGTTTAGCTGCCTTGGTCTTTAGCACTGTATGTTTTTCTTTCCATGAGGCCCCGTGAGTTTTCTGTAACCCAGTACCCCATCAGGGTTAAAGACGTGGTGCAATGTCAGGTGCGCAAGAGCTGCAAACTTGTTAAAACAATGTTCATGGCCCCTGTCATAAACTCCTCTGAGATCACGTTTCCTGGAAAATCCTGTAATATCCCAGTGGTCCTGCCGGATTTTGTTTGCTTTAAAAGGACACACATGGTTAAGGCCAAGTAAAAGAGACCTGCGGGACCACTGAAGCTGCATTTGCAGATATCACCCGTGCAAATTCCATTTTGTTTCCCTATAGGCACACTGAGGTGTTGGAAATACTATGTTCAGGTTTTTTTTTTATTATTATTTTTATCCTTCAAAGTATTTCATGCACAAGCTCTACACAAGGAATGAGACTGAACATTTGGTCATTTCAGAATACTACCATGCGATCACTAATTGTGATCACTCATTGATCAGTATTTCAATGCTTGGTAATTAATGTGAAATTAAGAAAAGTCCATTTTTCTTCTTTTTTGCCAATATTCATGAACGAGCATCGAAGAATATTGCAAAATAATAACTGCTTAAGTCAGTAAGGTTCATTCGCCTGCCTAAAAATGTGAATGAATAGAAATTTCATATAGTGAAAGTTTAATTATTTTAATTTTGGATATTGTATATTAGAAGCTATAGAATATTGAAATATCAGATTAATTGAACTGCTTCCTCACCTCCAGGAAATGTAGCTGGGAGCTTCACACAGCAGACTTCCATAAAGGCCTTAGGTCCAAAATGATAAGACTTAGAAACAGACCATCATTATTGTACTGTGGATGGACAAGCAAAACGTCACAGTCATAAGCTAAGGGGCAACCAAGTTCGTAAATGGTCCCATTGAAGGCAGACTGATGGAATGAGCTGGAAAGCACTTTGTTTTCTGCAATAACAAATGGCTACATCTGGATTCAGTGATTTGTAAAGGTCTGCTAGAGCAGCCCTGTGTCTTTTTGCTTTAGTGTATTGAAACTTGAATTAACTGCACAGAGTACTCTCTTATATATTCTATTCAATGGACAGCTGAGATTTAGCACTGTTTCTCATTCGATATTTACAAGGTTGAGTACTATTTCCTCTTATTTCAGTATGTTACTGTACACATACTTTATATAGGTCATAGTAATTAGCTACTTTAAATGAGTCTCAGACATTTTGAGCATTTATGCTGTTATGGTACCAAAGTCTTGACCAAACCTTATGGTATTTTTGCAAGGTTTTTGACAATTCTGCATGTGTCTGTAGTTTTTCAACTTAGTCTGACCCCTGATGACTTGTTGTGTTTAAAAGTAGATTTTATCCCAATCAGTATGCAGTGAGGTGAGATAAAGTCACTGTAGGATGTCTATGAATGATTGCTCCTTCAGGCAGAATTTCAAGGAGAGTAACTATTAAAACAGACCCCCAAACAGCAAGAAAAGTATCAAGCTCAGTAGTCTTGTCTTCTCTAGACACTAAAGAATAAACAAGATCATCAATTTCTCTTTTCCATTGGTTTGTACCAAATATTAGACTCAGGTTGTGATTTATACAGCAGAGATATTTCCTCTGAACTCAGATTTTCCCTCAGTAGTGGCAGAGTATTCGTAAAGAAGATGTAGCATTCCTTCTCCCACCTCAGTGAGGCCGTCATCTGCATGTCTCTGTTGCGGCTGAGTTGAGGGGTGCTCTGTAAGCCAAAGTGATTGCAGTGTAGGTCTCTGCTGGGGTCTTGGCTGAGTGTGACCAGTTATTTAGACTCCTTTTGGCCCTACCTCTCTTTCCAAAATACAGCCTGAAAGGCTGCTGGCTTTACACCACGTGTGAATCCCTGGGGGCAGGTGGTACTGCAAGAGCCATCTATCAATGTCACAGGATACATTTTCCATGTAAACGTAAACATATGTGATACATACAGGCCATTTAAAAAAGAACAAATACACTCAGGAGTTGCAGTGCAATAGCATTAAACTTTGTGAATTTCAGCAGGTTTGAATACTCTCAGCTCTGAACGAAATAAGATTGAATGAGCATTCATTTTGGAATGAAATGTAAGGTCTCTGATTGGAGAAAAATGTCCATAAATTTCCAGCTCAGTTCAGTTGTAGCCACTTAAGTCCTTATTATATCACAACTTTTTTAAATCCCAATTTGTATCCATGGACAACATAATAGAATATTCATGTGTTTACATTTTGTCAACTTAGTGTAAATTTCAGAAATCTATAATGTGAAGGGGCCTCTGTTAATTGAAGTGACTTCAACACAACTGATCCATAAAACTGGTGTTACCCATGGCCACTGAGGTAAACATTTAAATAAAATCCATTTAAAGTGCAGCCAAACACATATAACTGAAGTTGCTAATTACCTCCTGCTGGACAAAGTCTTGTAAAAATCACCCAATTTTACAAGGATCACCTCTGCTTGCTGCTGCTACAATAAGACTTGTGTCTGGTTTTACTAGAGTTATTTTTTCACACTAACAAATAGGCTGACAGATTTATGGAGAGCTGTATTAAAGTCTCTTTGCTTAGACTGAAGGCAAGGTCTTCTCGTGGGCAACAGTACTTGGCACACACAGTGTTTTCACATCCTGCATTCGGCAGCACTGTAGCTCACCAAATCACTGTTTTCAAATCGGTTTAAAAACTGCAGTCCTTTGGTTTTTGCTGTGCATTGTTAAAGTAATTTGGAGTAATATCCAGCACCCTAGAAAATTCCATTTTCGCCATAGTCATTTTTGAGTATTGTATTTTACAGTCAAGCTATGAATTTTAAAAATCTTATCCCTATAATCAACTAATCCACTACAGTGAAGATCTACAGTATGCATGTAGGCATAGCTTCCACAGACTGAGCTGTTGGAAAGAAGTTTTTTAGCTGGTTATTGTCATTCATATTTCTTGAAATATGTGCTGTCAGTGTTCTTGCTCCTCAGAGGCCACCTTTGTCTAGACATCTGACTTTTTTGTGACTCATTCTTTTTAATTTTGTATTGTACCTCACTTGTAAGTCGCTTTGGATAAAAGTGTCTGCCAAATGAATAAATGTAATGTAAATGTAATGAAAGTGACATCTAGGAGTGATTGTCTTGCAGGGCGCACAGGACGATTAATCAAGGCCCTCTTCAGCACCAGCTTGCTCTTCTTGTTGGCTCATGTGACATTCCAGATCTGCCTGTACACCATACCGGGACTAAACAATGAGCTGGAACACAACAGTGAGTGAAATACCCCTGCTGAGAAGAAGAGCCAAAATTCTGATGTAGCCACACCTACTTTCTGTAATTTTAAGGGAGTGGTCTGCAACTTGTGTGAATAGCAGGTTTACATATTTAGGTTTTGAAAAATATCCATGAAATGAGAACCTTTTTCATGTGATTTAATGTGCCATTTGCCATGCATGGTGCAGTGCTTTTTCTGTAACAATGGAATGCTAATGGAGTGCTGAAGTAGATTCCCATGTACAATGTATACATTTTTGTTTATTATTGGAAAACTGCCATTTTTCTTCCTAATATGCCCTCAGGGAGCTTTAACAGCAGAAATACATAGCTGTTATATTGATATGTTCCCTTGGTCTTGTGCATCACTAGTTTAACTCTAGCCCCTTTCCATAGTTCCCTGTGGTGGCATGAGGACCTTGTATCTGAGGTAAAGGCATGGGATTATGGTGTGTTCAGGTTGTTCACTGAACACTGGTGACCTGCAGTGCTCCTTTATCCTGATTTCTGTCTCAGGACATTTGCAACATGCTTATTATTTTTGTTTTGCAGGCAGCTCATGGGAGACCTTGTCGAGACACATTGGGGTGTCCAGGTATGTTGCATAGAAGTGCATAGAAGCAGGCTGTGTTTGTTTATCGAGCCACTGTTGTTTGACAGTCTACACAGGAAATGTTTCGATAATCTTATCTTCACAGAAGCAATTCAAAGAATTCAGGAGAATTCAGAGAAAGGTCTCAGATTAAGATGAAGCAGTACACTTTGTGTCTGTGTGTGTGTGTGTGTGTGTGCGCGCGCCGCGCATGCGTGAGTGTATGTCCATATGTGCATGCATGTGTGTGTGAGAGAGAGAAAGCAGCGTAAGATATATGCAACCATTTCTATATGTATTCCATGTAGACTGCCACTGGAGGACCCCTGGACCATGCTCCGTCTCCTGGCCCCTGACGTTGGCATCTTCATTATCTCACTGGTGACCCTGGTGCTCTGTAATCAGCTGCTGAAGAAGAGAGACAATGAACCAGACAAGTCTCAGACTGAGGACTCTGAGCCCGCAGAGGAGGTGAGAGGAATCTGTTTCTCACAACAAAAAAAAAAACTGTGGTTGATATTTGGGCCGTTCTGCTTGACCTGTGGGAGCAGTGGGACACACTGGGCATATGATTAAATCTGTGTCCTTATCACACAATTATACAGTTACGTAGTGACAATGACAAAACTGAACCTGGAATAAAATTAAATCAGGAGTGAAAGTTAATCAAGCTAATCAGTGTTTAATGGTCAGTAAGCAGACAACACATGCACACACACTCAAAATTCTGTTGATGTATATTGGCTCAATATCAACAGTTTCTTATGTCTGATAAGTCTAAAATATCTGATCCTTGCATTCCAGATGCAGAAGTACAGTGTGAGATTTGTCTTACACATTTCAGATAAATTCTATCCAAGGGACAAATGTCCTCCCTTATTGTAGTCTTGAGACTTTTTGCACTCACATCTTAGGAGCAAACCTTTGCTCTGGCAAAGTCTGCAGGTCATTTGGTACTGTAATACCAGTGTTGTATTCAAACTACAAGCACATTTTTTCTGTGAAAGAAACTTTGCAACTGTACAATATGTGTTGTCCAACTTAAGGTATGTGTAGATAGGTAAGGTTAGTGCGCCAAGCATATGGAACTAAGCGACAGAAAACATCATACCACGGACTCCAGTGTTGGCTCCATGAAGTTCTCATGTGGAGGGAGGAGAACAAGGAAGTTTAATACAAATCAGATTAACTGTCTGAAGGTATTTTCTCACCCCACCAAGCATCTTAATTTCTTAAATATTATTAAGATGAAAATTATGTGAAATCAGAATGTGATGTCCAAGATTTGCTTAAGGTGTCTGGAGCTCTGCATTTCTTCTGTGCTCAGGTTTAACTGCACAGGTGACAGAGATAGATTTCAAACTCCACAAGGCAGTTTCTCGTCCCCAAATGCTGAGCAGCTCATGTGCAGCTGAGGTCATTTTAGTCAGTGTTAGAATCACTTTAACACATATAAGGGACTTTTACTGAATGCAAATACTAAATTAAGAGAATGTTGAAAAATGAATAAGTGGGATCATATGGTGTGAGTAAGATCTATACATTGTTAAGATGGTTGAATTATTCATTTTTCTTATATTTGGTTAGTGAAAGTTTGTTTTATTATGTTTATGCTTGCTCTGCCAGCTGGTTCACTCTATTGCACTGGTTGCAAAATAACTACTTACTTGAAAGTACTGATTCTACATATGTTCATGTGAAGCTTAACCAGATATTTTATACTACATAATTTGTATAGTATGCAATATAAAATACTGCATTTGTCAGGTTCACTGTGCTCTCTTAGGGTACTGTTGAGCATGGAAGAGCATGTGGTATAGCTGTCAGGGAATATTCATTAAAAAAACAAACTTTCTTAGATGCCCTGTATAGCATATAGATATTCAAGTATATAACAGTTGAAAGATATGATTATGCGAATATTGGAAAAAAATTATAAGCTAAAAACTGTCTTATGCCATTAGAATTCTGTAACTATATTTCAATTTTTCATAAGATTTCGCAAGACATGATGCCCAAACACTGACTGCTTTTCTGTTTTAGTGCAGAATTAGGGTTGCAGCTGCAAATCTTGTGCAATCAGTTTCAGTTACAACATGTCTAGAGAGAAACAGATGAGAAGGCCTGTTACCACTAGTTGGTTATCACTATTGATTTGAAATAGAACTGTTTTTTAAGAGTATTCAAAGGAAACAACACTTACATCTGCTTTGTGATAAAGACACAGCAGCAAGAGAAGTATAAAAGCAATGCTTTTAAAATGTTAACAGGAAGTGATGTGTGCTAAATAGTACTAATCTACATGTGGGTCTGTATTCTTCCAGTTTTGAAGCCTTTTACAGACTCAGTCAGACTCAATTAGTGTATAGCGTGCTTGTGCTGAGAAACAAGCCTAATGTTGTGGTATCAGGAGCCTTCAAAAGAAATTGTAGAACTCAGGGCCTTTCCTCTGAGTAAGTCTGTGGTGAAATTGTTCAAAGGCAGATGGTTAACAGGCTTAATTTGAACAGTCAAATCAACAGACCTTACAAAGCCTCAGCTTCTTCCTGTGGTTTCATCTCTGAAATGAAGAGAATTTATCCCTCACTACTGTTAACTGAAGAGACACACTTGGCTGATTGGGTTGTGTTGTTTGTTTTACTCTTGTGTAGTGACATTTGTAGTGTCTTCTTACCGAGACAGAGGGCTGGTTGAAGGATGTATTTTCTGTTGTGTACACAACATGTTTTATTATGGGCTGGGGGGATTTGCATTTTGTTACAGTGATGTATTTATTGTGGTGTGTTGCTGGTGTGGTGTGTTTGTTGTGTTGTGTTACAGTAACAATGTTTTTGTTGTGTTACTGCCGTTATATGTTTGTGGGAGTTTGTTACTGGGCCACAGGAAGGGTGATGTAATGGGGTGGATCCATGTTGCTCAGTAACAGAGGGCTATTGTTAAGACTGCTGAGTGAGCTTCCAGCACTTTAGCACAGCGACTATCATGCTTGTAGATAGACAGTCCTACCCAGATACACACACCGTCCTAACTCCCAGACCTAAATCCACTCCTAAATTCCTTACTGCTGGGCCTCACACTCAGAGAGGCACCTCCCCGTGCATGGGCGGAGGTGTAAGTGAAAGTGATTCAACACTTTTTTTTTTTTTTTGGTGTGTGTTCATCGCTGTTGAAAGATTTGACTGCCTTTCAATCTTCACTCTCTTACCCCCTTTCATTTCTCCTCTGCATTTCTTCCTCCTGTTCTCTTTCTCGATTTCCTTCTGCGCCAGCCTAGTGCTTCATATATGCTCTGCGCAGCTGAGCACCACAGCCTCCTACTCCATCACCACAGCAACCACACCAACAAACACAGGCTGTTCCAAGCATTGTTAGGGCAGAGACATAGAAACTTTTATACATGAATTAACATATGGGGCCTAGCTCTTCTTGAGCCTCGTTCACTGTAAACTGAAATGGGCCTGCAATGGAAGCAGTTATAATCATTTTTGTTTGTTTTGGTCTAAATTGCAGTCTGCTTATTTCCTGTCGTAAAATCCTTCCAGATCAGGCTCGGGCTGGGTGTATTTGAAAGTGCTGGCTGAATCCATGTTCTGAGGATGTGTTTCACCATGTGCTGAAAAGGTGCTTGGAAAACTGCAGAAAATGCATCACTGAACCACCCACCATAGCATGACATGCCAGAATTTGTGCATGCAACCCTAATCCCCCACCCTACCACCCTTCCAAAACACACACACACACACACACACACACACACACACACACATACAGACACACATACACACACGCACACACACACACACACACACACACACACACACACGCACATATATATGAAGCGTAGCACTTTATCATGCCTGCAGGGGCCAGCAACACTCCCGGGTGAGAGACAGAGGCAAAGGCAAAGGAAGCACAGAGGCAGGTTCAGGAGAGTCATACCCAAACTAAGACATATCACTCAAATGTCGTGCAATTGGGGCACTATCACAGTATTAGGAGACAGCTTCATTCTGGCTGAGATCCAGCAAAGTGTGATGAGAGATTCAAGTGAGTTTTAGGTGAGAGGTTCTGTATGATATCTGAATATGTTCCGGTGAACATGCTGCAAGGCTGCGTCTGCTTCACTCCTATCTGCCTGAGGTTAAGCTCTTTTGTACCCTCCCTGGACAGGGGATGACCAAACTGAGTAAAGTGAAGCTCCTCCAAAAAAATTTAATTTCTCAAATAATTTGACATGGTATTCTGTATCTTTTTTAAGGTGGTACTCATTCTTTCATGTCTGGAATTGATTTGTCTAACCCCAAACTGGATATCCACTTAAATTGTGTCATATCAGTTGGAGCCATTTTATATCACTGTCTTGTTTTCAATATAACTGGAATAATTTTTGACACAAAAATGTGCAATAACTCTTTTAAACTGTTGGAAGGGCATACTAGAATGATAAATAATGATTTGCACTAGAATTCTCTATTAGGTGATTAATATTCCCTCCAATATTGTATAACTAGACATGTATAACTAGACAATATTGTATAATCTAACATGCTGGGAAATCAAAAAAAAGAATTAAAATAAAACTAGAAAGGAATTTATCAACAATAATGCTACAGTTAAACAATGAACCACTTGCCTCTCATTTGAATAAAGTGTCTGTGATGAGGTTTCACTGAATAGTCAGAAAACTTTATGCCTGTTTCTGAAGGCGAGAGGTAGACTTAGTGTATTTTTAATCTAGTTACAAATTCCTACATTCATATGAAGATCCTGTGTGGTTGTCGATGAGGTGAGGAAAATCTCTGGTGCGCCCAAGCAGTTAAGCAGCCACCAGACAGAACTATCCTTGTGTGTGTTGTCTAACTGGAGATGATCCATGAAAAGAAAATGTCCTTTTCAAAGCCACTGCACCCTGGGAGACTTTAGACTGAGTGTGGATAGAAAGTTAACATTTTTCAATCCCCCTGCATTCCTCTTGTTGGAAGGTTTGCCAAGTTCTGATGTAGAATGCTTTGTACAATGAGTAGCCCTTCAACTTCAGCCACAAATTGTCAGAGACACCCCATAACTTCCCCTGTGTGTACATTAGTGTACTGAGAACAGGCTCATATTTCAGGGAAACAGTTTTTCAGCCTCGCTTTTTATCAATGTAATTGACTATATTGTGTCATCTAGGCATTTTAGAAAATTTAATCTGTTGCCTTCAACTTGAGTGTGTGTTGTTAAGTGTCTGCCTTTAATTGAATCCCCTGTAACATGGTTTAGGAATGAAGATAGTGGTAATTGGGAAATGTAACTCTGCAGTGAGTGTGCCACATTTGTGAGACCCCCCTTCCTTTGACTCAGGAAGTCTTAAAAATGACCATTCCTTAGTCACAGTTAACTCTGCAAACAAGGATGACACCTCTGCCCCAGCCACTGTAGGAGGGAAAGCCCCCACATAAAGCCCGCCAGAACCCACCAGTAGTCTCCGTCTGCCTTCCTAACAACCTCTGTATGTTGCAGTGAACTGATGGATGTGTTCATTTACTAGGCTTTTTTCCACTGGTTGTTCCTTTGTCACTGTTTTCCAGGAGTCTCAACCATGTTTATTGGGGTCACATAATAATTTTCTAGCTTCTACCTGATTGGGCCTGGAGTCTCTGGTTTATCTGGTTTGCTCTGGGAAACTCACTCTGTCCACTTTGTGGCATTGTAGTTGTACGAATTAGGTGTAACAAATGCATTTTGATTGATTGTTGAGAGCAGACATGGTATAGTGAGAGGCAAGCTGTCTGCAGAGGCATGTGTGGAGAAGAGGGGAGGTGGATGCTGGAGGATGCCTAGGATGATGGGTACTCCCCACCTTGACCCACCCTACCCTGCCCCAACCCACTCCACAGTGCTCTACTGCTGGTATGACATAACAAGGTGAATTGAGAAGTGATACACTAATGAGACTGCTCTGGGACCATCCCTTAAGATGGAGAGGCACTATTGGTCAAAAGAGGACAAGAGGAAACTGGACTGCTGGTAAGAACAGGAGAGATACCCTCTTATGTACTCTGCTACTGAGGATAATTGACCACTACAGTCAGTGTATTGCCATGCAGTGCAACATTTTGCTCCCAAAAGCTAGTGGTTAAGCATTCAACTCCACAATCCTTCCAGTCCAGTAAGGGTCATGGGTATGAGTGCCTGGTGATTTTTATGGCTGTGCCTAATAAAAACCAATGGTTGCAGTAATGTTAATCCCATCATAATAAGAGTGATAATGGTTTTGTCCCTTTATTAAGACTATTATGTTAGATTTATGAAATTCCCACTGGTGATAATAAAAACAAATGCTACTCATTGGAATGAAACACAGCATTAATGGGCTCTCTGGGGCTGGTGGAATGCTAGCTGCTGAAAACATACAGTTTGAACTCCAAGTTGATCACAAGGTCAGCTGGTCATGCACACATTCTCACTAAGGGGGTTCGATGATCAGTTGTATCTGGTTTCCATTGTTTTTGCTCAGATAGACTGAAGCTTGTATTTTGCCATGGCTTGTGTTGTTTGGGTATTTTCAGACAGTCATCTGCCAAGGCTAGATAATACCCTTGTAACAATCCTGTGTAACACAGACATATAAAACAGATCATATACTTAAATTCCAAAACCTGTTATTCTTCTTTGAGTGTAATGGGGATATCAGTGCCTTAAATGTTCACATCAGCAAAATCAGTGAGCAAAAGATTTAGGTAGGCCTCCTATTTTTTTTTCTTCTTTCTTTTTTTTCTTTTGAAAACAGTACACAAGAGTCTTCGTCATAACAGTGGCTGGTGAAAATGCTTTTGGCTGACTTTTGTGTACTTAAAAGGAATTTGTCTCTCAAGTATTACCACAATAATTTAGTATGGTTTGAAAAAAATCTTGGTTAAGTTTACAAAGTGGTTTCCTTGAAGGAAAAAAGCATTGATCTTTTCAAGATGTTTATTTCTTATACCCCCTCTTACTTTTTGACCTTTGCTCATGCTATTAAAATGTCCTGGAAAAATTTCCAACAGAACTTTCAGAATTTTTTAGTTGTTGTTTCTATGCTGTTTTGCCATGTTTCACATGCTACTGTATTTCTGGTCATGTCCTGTACTCTTCTGTCCTTTGTGTGTATGTGTGTGTGTGTGTGTGTGTGTGTGTGTGTGTGTGTGTGTGTGTGTGCACGTGCACATTTGTGTGTGTGTGCACGTGCACATGTGTGTGGGTGTCTGTGGATACACACACTGTGGGCCACAAGTTTCCCCGCAGCTCCTAAAGCAGACCATTGTGCTTCTGTATAATTCTTACTGTATGACTGACACAGACTATGGAAAATCTATCAGTCAATATGGACAGCTAGAGACAAGTAGCTCTGTGCCTGTATTTGCACGCATCCCTGTGTTTATTGTGTGTGTGCCTCTGTCTCTCCATATTGTTGTGAAAGCAAGCTGACTTTTACATATCAACTGTGATAACAATAATCATAATCATAATCATAATAAACAATAATGAATGTTGTAGTTGGGCGAAAGTCCTATTATCAATACTTAGAAGTTCATTTTCAATGAGCTACAAACCCCAGCCCAGTGTTAAGGCTCTCCAATATGGAAATCAGCCCTTCCCTGACTACTTTCTGAAGTGTAGCGTGTTGTAGTAGTGCACATCCTGGAAGATCCAATCTCATCATCGCTGTGGTCTCATATGATGCTTTTCTCACTGCCTCACACATCTAATGCAGCTAAAATGCCATACTACAGGGTCACTGCCAGTTCAGGAATGAGGGAATGATGTTGACCATTGGTGATGCATGAGCTAAGTCAAATAACTTTATGTGGCGTGGATGTGTTTGTAAGTTAATGACAATATCTTTTGTGGAGTACTTGTGGGCTACTCTGTGGGTGGCTGGAGGTTCCTTCCAAATCCTGCTCTCCAAGAATCTCAGAAGTTGCACTGAAATCATACTCTATTGTGCAGACTGTTCAGTTGATTGTGTATTCTGTTGTTTATTGTTAACTTGTCCCTAATCAAGTTGGTTGATCCAGAATATTTCTCATTTACAGCAGAGATCTGGTCTTGATACTTATATATAAAATTAGCAGAAGAGGGTATTAAAGAATAACAAAGCAAGGGGAACACAGACGGAGGGAGAAGAGAGGATGCTGTAAAAATAAGAGGTGTAGAGTTTTATTCCTTTAGAGCAATTTATATCAATTTGTAGCTTTTCCCTGCAATTTCATACTGCTCACCTATAGCACCAAAGTTCATATTGAATGTATGCGACAAGTTGGTTTTTGTTTAATCAGTTTTGGCAAGTATGTTTTGGAAAATCTGTTAGTCATGCTGTCAAGATGTGTCAATGCAAGTAACCTGAACTAACATATAATTTTGTGAAATTTATCCCTGTAGACAAGGCAAATATTTATTCTCCTGTTGTTATCAGCTGTTTAACTGGTGTTCATCATGGTAAAGGTGCCATACAGTCTCTCCTCAGTTTATTGTGCCTGAACTTTCTCCCCCTGCTGACAAACCAGGGTACTGTTCAGACGTTCTTATGACAAGCTGGAAAATAAATGTACAAGTAAACCTGTAAAAAAATGTATCACTTTACTGCAGTATGCATAGCTTACAGAAATACTGTTTTGTTTGCCATTTTGTCTGTATAATAGGTATGATGTAAAATTCATTTTACTGAAGTAGTGTACCTATGATATCATTGTACAAATTTACCCATGATGTCATGGTATAACACTGCTTTAATGGCTCCATTACTCTGAAATATACTACCTTAGGGAGGTCCAAAGTGTTAGTCTTGATTACTTCCATGAGGTGTGTAAGCTTAGGGGTGTACTCCTGACCAGCAATGCAGTTATTGATATTTTGTATTTCAGGCAGAGGAGGGTGCAGAGGAAGAGGAGGAGGGAGAGGAGGGCCAGTCATCCTGCAGTGATCCAGAGGAAGATAATTCCACGGCTAACCGTGCAGCCCTGTTGGCAGCCCGGCTCAGAGCCACAGCACAGAGGTTCCTGAGAGACCTGGGGAGGGTTCTTACCATCATCCTGCTGGCACTAGCTGGTAAGAGCCTGGACACATGGGACATCATGCACACATCAAGATCACTGAACATACTGAACATACATCACCTGCAGTGCTGTGTGCGTATTTTTTCACCTTTACCAAAAGTGTTATGTTTATAAGTTGCAGAACTGGTTACTGTAGAAATGAGGACTGTCACCCGAAGATTTTTAGAATACAAAAGAGATGATACTGACTTGACTATATGACTCTTTGTTTGGCCTTTGTTTTCCAGCAATTACTTTACCCTCAGTCTTCTCTGGAGTTTACTACCTACTGTTCATTGGAGTGTGTACCTGGTGGGCCTGCCACTTTCCCATCAGCCTGCTTGGCTTCAATGCATTCTGTGTGATGGTGGGAGTCTTCACAGGAGGACACCTAGTCTGTCTATACCTGTATCAGAGCCCTTACGCCCAGGAAATCTTTCCCCCAGCTGGTCTGTGGGCCAGGTCAGTTTGTGGGTCATTTACTTTTGCAGAATTTCTCAAATTTAGTCCTGTTGACATAACATCAGTCCTGAGAGTAATTCTTACACATTGGTGAGACATTTAATGTGCATTCAACATGTCAGGTTGAAAAGGTTGTGTTTAAAGTGCCAGTGATGTTTAGCAACTGTGCCACTCTACTTTTACTGGGATTTGATAGTGGTGTCTGGGAATGCATTCACTTTATACATTATGTCTTTATTTGCAGTGTCAGTAATGCTTAAATTTTAAGTGTGTAAGGTGTTTAGGGAATTCTAAAGTGAGTATTTGTGCCTCCTGAAATGGGAACAGAAGTCAGGACAGTGCAGAGTTATCACAGATCGGAGATGGGAGGATGGGAGTTAGAGGGAGAGCTATGTGTGGAATGTTATTGGCTGAAAGCACTCTGGAATGCATGTTTTCTGGAGTACTGGCAAAGGCCAGCGTCCTCTTGCACCTGTCACATGGTAGAGGGGGTGGAACTGCCCTCAGGACAATCACCTGGCAGAGGGCAATGCCAGACCAGCAGAGATGGGGTCAGAAGAATGTTTCCCCTGGTGTTTAGGACCCTGCACTCAGGCCTCTTACCGAACAGAATGACAAAATGGTCCCCTTCTCTGTGAAGGGTCCAATATTGTCTGTCACTGGCTCAGCAAAATTACCCTGTTAACCTCTCTCCCTGTAGTCTGTCACTGACTCAGCAAAATTACCCTGTTAACCTCTCTCCCTGTAGTCTGTCACTGACTCAGCATGACATCCCCATCTGTACCCTCTCACCTCTGTCCCAGATATTTGTCATTGATTCATTACGGTGCCACGTTCATACCTGTCCCAAGGGTTTCTTTTGTGGTTCCCTGCCAAGCTCTCCAGCACCAGGCATACTGTTGACCCCATGATGTATAGACAGTACTGTAAGGTTAAACAGAGAGTAGGGTGTTCTAAACTATACATAGCCTTCCTCATAGTTAAAGCACATCCTCATTAACACAGCTCCATATGCATAATTTTCCAAATCTGCATTTTTTACTTTAATCTACCACTATCATTCCTCAGACTCTTTGGTCTCAAGGATATCATCAAGACTGGCAACTGCTCCTCTTCCTATGACCTCCTCCTCAACACAGAACAGGATTGGCCAGTGTATGTCAACCCTGGGATCCTGTTACTTCTCTACATCTCAGTGGCAGCTGTCCTTAAAATGGGCAGCCATTTTTCCTTTGAAAAGGTACTCATAATTTGAAAACACTTCTTTTACTTTGAGTCTTGCACATAGCATCCATACCCAATTTTGTGGGACTTCACTGTCTGGTACCTTTTTTGGTTAAGGAATCATAGATATCATTATTGTTCTTTGTCTTTGAAAAGCATAAGGAGGAAGCACAGCTCAGTGATGGGAATGGACTGGAGTTAACATCATGGGAATCAAAGAGGGAGGGCAGTGGTGATGACGTCAAGGTCGGTCTAGACACTACTATGTCCCTGTCCATTCTTCTTTCTGTCACAGAAAATGCTTGCAGAACTCTCAATTGAATGCCTTTTTATAAATCCAATTGTATTATTATTATTATTATTATTATTAAAATACTAGAGGTTACATTCATTTGTTTATTTTAGCAAATGCTGATCTCAACCACGGAATCACCAGAATGTGAATGTGAGAAGTCCGCAGGTAATGAGATCAACTGTTCCAGACACCAGGATCAAGGTGAGAGGGTCTGTTAATAAACAGAATCCATCATCTCCCATCATCCCCAATTAACAGTTGAATAACAATACCCCTCCTCTGTCATTCCTTTCCATTCTCCTGATGATTCTATACAGTAGGACTCAGTAGTCCCCCTGATGGACAGGATGGGGATAACCCTCTTCATATTGTGGGTCGAATGGTCATGCAGCAGAGCTATGTGTGTGCTCTCATTGCAATGATGGTAAGGCCTCATCTCTAATTTTCATTCAATTATCACATAAGTGTACTGGGATCAGTTGTCATTGTTCTTATACAGTATGGCCTTAGATCATGCAAACTGTTTTTTTGATGAATGAATACAGATACATTTGCCTAATGTGATGGCAGCTGCATTAACTATAAATAATATAACGTCCAGCAATAATTATTTAGTGAGTGTTTCATCCGGGGATTCTAATGCCAAATGTCTCCCTCACACTGTCACTTACAGGTGTGGAGTATCACCTACCACAGTTGGCTTACGTTCGTGTTGCTTCTGTGGGCATGTTTGATCTGGATGGTGCGGGCACGACGGCACTTTGCCACTCTGTGCTCACCCTTCATTCTGCTGTATGGCCTATCACTCTGCAGCCTGCAATATATCTGGGCCATGGACCTGGAGCCTGAGCTTCCCCAGTACTGGGGGACCATGAGCCTCAGGCAACTGGGTCTCGACCGGGCCCCCTACCCATGTCTGCGCCTGGGAGCTATGGTGAGGAGCTCACCCTACTGGTAGAGAGGCGTTACATATGGCTGATAAAAAATGAATGTTCATAACATTGGTCTGCAGATGTGTCACTGGAATGAGTTTGTCATTGAACAAAATATCAACACATCTTTGAAGATTTGTAGGCAATTTGTCAAACATCATTGCCTTAGACTATATCTTAGCCTACCAATGAAATATGG
This sequence comes from Megalops atlanticus, assembly GCA_019176425.1. Lineage (NCBI taxonomy): Eukaryota > Metazoa > Chordata > Actinopteri > Elopiformes > Megalopidae > Megalops > Megalops atlanticus. Next base: position 17,771,021 of record CM032881.1, read on the forward strand.
AGGTTTGCAAAGAACATTTAACCAAACCCAGTAAAAAAAGAAAACAAGCACTGGTTGAGCATGAATAGTCATGTTGCATGAGTACTTCCGAAAAGGTGCCGTGAATGAGTAGCAGTATATTTCACATCATTCCTCAATCTCTCTCTCTTTCTCTCTCAGTTTCTCTTTACTCTGACCTTCTGGCTGCTGCTGCGACAGTCAGTGAAAGACAATTTCAGCAAGAAGAAGAGTGTTACTGTCCCACTATTGGAGGTCACCACTGGAGGTAGGATATGTTACTCCTGCACCCGTACCCTTTCACAGACAGCCCAGGATCAACTTATCAACATGAAATTTCCCAGCTAACCTATACCTATCCTTTAATGGTTGTTAGAACTATTTAGTGATTTGGCTAGATCATAGCCACACTGTAAGAGTGTTGTAGATTAACTTGTTTGTTTTTAACATTATCATCTTCCTGTTGGGTCACAGAGACCAGCAAGCAGAAGGAATCAGTTCTGAGGGTTCTGGGTGGGATGGTGATGAGCCTCTACGCTAAGTACTGGATCTACGTGTGTGCTGGGATGTTCATCATGGTCAGCTTTGCTGGCAAGCTGGTGGGGTACAAGATCGTCTACATGCTCCTGTTCCTGCTCTGCCTCTGTCTCTACCAGGTATGACCCTGTACCCTGTACTCAAAAACCCCTTTAAAGTAGTCACCCAGCCTACATCATAACTGCATAACTGACCTCCGTTATTCTCCCCTTCCTACGTAAAGATATAACAGTTAATTATTATTTGGTCAAGCTGGAGAAATTGGTCGGCAGCCATGTGCCCTGCCTCTAATCTCTGATGTTCCCTTAGGTGTACTACAACCTGTGGAGGAGGCTGCTGAAGGCCTTCTGGTGGTTAGTGGTGGCCTACACCATGCTGGTGCTCATCACCATCTATACTTTCCAGTTTGAGGATTTCCCTGGTTACTGGAAGAACTTCACTGGTTTCACAGAACAGCAGTACGTAGCAAACTGATTTACACTCCTGAATAACAGTAGGGGTACTGCTGACGAATACATTCACTGTGGATTTACTCCCTTGTTGTGGGGCAGAGAGAGTTTGTCTAAGATGGGTTGACCCTGGTTATGATGAAGTCAATGTGCTCCCTGCAGGTTAGCTGACATCGGTCTGGAGACGTTCAAGCTGTCAGAGCTCTTCAGCAGCATCCTCATCCCTGGCTTCTTCCTGTTGGCTTGCATACTGCAACTGCACTACTTCCACCGGCCCTTCATGAAGATCACTGACCTGGAGCATGTCACACCCATCCACAAGTAAGAAATAAAAAAATACACTGAAAGTTAAGTTTGATGAATCAGTAGTATACACAACGCCTCCTTATAACAGACTGTACCGACCCCAACACCTCCCTGTAACAACCTATCACATACCCCACTGACCCCCAAACCTCCTCTTACCTCATATCCTGCTGATCCTCACACCTCCTTATGTGTCTTTCTACAATGCTCTACATGCTCTGAAAGAAGATTAAAATTTGTCCCTTACGCGATCTGCTCTCCCTAAACTTGCTTGTTCAGCAGCTTCTCTTTGGGTGGTGCTAATAATATTCACAATTCTCACTGTGCTTCAAACATAGAATAAATACATTTTGATTGGTTGGGATCTCTTACAGGAAGAAAAGTGTAAACAATACAGAGGTTTTGGTGTTGATGGATGCAGATGGTGTGGGGCTTGAGGATGAGAATGTGGAGACGGATCTGGGAGATGATGAATCAGAGCATGAAGGTGAGCATGTTGAAACTGTTGATGTATCAGGGGTGTGCTCTTCCCTGTGTCTCCTGCTTGCAGGAACACTGCAAGGGATTGTGCAATGAGGTTATGGGTGGACAGTGCCTATGACTTAGAGAGGTATTAGGGGCAGGCACTGTAGTATGTGACACATGCTGGGAACCTGTTTTGTGTCCTGTGTCTCTATTTTTCTGCAGTGCATTATTAAACACGTGCTCTGTGTTTCTATCTGTCTTTCTAGTGTGGTAAATCTTTTGTCCATCTCTCTCTTGTGTGCTTCATCCAGTAATGATGCCCACTAAGTGGGGTTTGGTGATGGACCGCCTGGTGGTGCTCTTCCGGAAGTTCCTGGAGATCTTGACCCAGGTGCAGGTCTTCCTCTGGAGGGTCCTGGAGTTGCACATCCTCAAGATTGTGGCCTTTTTCATTGTCTGGGTGGCACTGGGAGAGGTCAGTGCCTTGGTACTCTGAATGTAGGTTTTAAGGTCAATGTGTTCGGCCTCAGGTATGTTTTCAGAAAGATCATACTGACTGTAGAACATAGGCTGTATTTTTGGGTTGACTGGGTAACCGTGACCAGTGATGACTAACATGAAAATGACCACAATGGCAAAACAAATTTGTATCATACAAATACATAATAAATAATATCAATAGAATACATTTTTACTACCGTCAGATAGTCTACCACATTACTATCATTTCTAGGGACAGATAGCATACCATTTCCCTTTTTTGTGCTTCCCAATGAGTGATGCAGTTTTATGTTTTGCTATAATTTGGTTAACTTTAATTGTATTAACTGCTGTGAGGCTGTCCACATTAGTATGCGTTAGTGCTGTAAGCTTCGCTTCAGCACCACAGTATTGTTCTGCAAACTCAGCTCATGGCATTTCAAGACCTCATTGTGATATGAATGTGGTTTGCTAGATTGTAAATGTAGGTGTTGCCAGAATTGAACTTCTCTTTTATGAATGTTGATTAGTAATGGATATTGACCTAATTCTCTCTTTGTGTCTCTTTCTTGTCTCGCTCACTGCCCTCTCTGTGCTCTCAGCCCTCGGTGATGAATCTGGTGTTGGTGGTGATGTGGGCATTCTCCATGCCATACTCTCGTTTCCGCCACATGGCCTCATGTCTGTCCACCATCTGGGTCTGCATCATCATCGTCTGCAAGATGCTCTATCAGCTCAGCATTGTCAACCCCATTGAGTACTTCAGGAACTGCACTGTGGTGAGGCAGAGACACAAATACCATCTACACACATACAGTACACACACACATGCAATACACACAGAAACACAGACATATGCATGCATTTACACATTACATTACAATCCTTCTGACACACACACACACACATACAATACACACAGAAACACAGATATATTCATGCATTCACACATTACATTACACATCTTTTATCACACACACACACACACACACACACACACACACACACTCACACACACACACACAAAATACACACAGAAACAGACATATGCATGCATTCACACATTACATTACACATCTTTTATCACACACACACACACACACTCACACACACACACACAAAATACACACAGAAACAGACATATGCATGCATTCACACATTACATTACACATCTTCTGTCTCACACACACACACACACACACACACACACACACACACACACACACACACAATACACACAGAAACACAGACATATGCATGCATTCACACATTACATTACACATCTTTTATCACACACACACACACACACACACACACACACACACACACACACACACTGCACAAATGTCACTCACAATAGCTCATACATTCTCATATCAACTGTACACAGCGACACACCCACACACAGTTGAAGCCAAACACGCTCTGAGGCACACACTCCAGTTGCTAGTGTTACTGTAGCTGGCACACATTGATCAGATGACCACAGATGCAGTCAACAGCTATTTAAAGAAAATAACCATTAACTTGATTTTCTGTCATTTTCCTTTAGTTTGGCTGGGACTCTGTATTTATGGGATTTAAAGCTAGTGAATGAACAAACTCTGTATTAGTTTAATAGGGAGGAATTAATGAAGTTAATGAAAAATTGTGACCTCAAGAAAAATGTTGGTGTTTTTTTTACTCTGTAGGACTTACAAGCCCATAATTATCAACTAATAATCACCACCCACTGTTTCTGTACCTCCTTGTTTAGCCTCTCACCAATGAAACTAACCTGAAGGAGAGTGAAATCCTTAATTCCACACTGTACAAAGAACCAGTGGACCCAGCCAACTGGTTTGGGTTCAGGAAGGATGCCACAGCTCTGGGATACAGTAAGGTAAGATTAAGCATCAGGGCTTGGGCTCCTGTGTTTGTATAGAGTTATATACTGCCACCATGTACCCTATCTGCAGCCACTTAATGTTGTTGTGCTTTTTTTTGTTTAAATTTGACTTTGGGATTAAACTATCACAGTGTTCCTGTGGTTCTGTGATTTAAGTGGCAGAATCCCCATTGTGATTCTGTCTTACTAAACGGACAAATTACCTTTTGGCTAAAGTGACTGCACTGTAGTGACAAGAGTGTCATCTTAACTCTGCCCCATTCAGAACCACCTCCTGGTGCTCCTCCTGCTGGTGTTTGAGGCCACAGTGTACCGCCACCAGGTTCACCACTACAAGCAGCACCAGTGTTCCCCTCCCCCTATCCCAGCCATCTTCCCTGATGCCTGCAGAGACAACCTGGACCAGGGATTACTGGGTTGCATCAAGTACCTACTCAACTACTTCTTCTACAAGTTTGGCCTGGAGGTACTGCTTGCACAGTAGCCCCATTCTGTTCAATATATGTTTTGCATAAAGCTCTAAAATAATTTTGATAAGAATGCACTTTGTGTTATTTGGTCCCCTAGGATGATGTCATTTACTACTCTCTTTTTGCCCCTAGGTCTGCTTCCTGATGACAGTGAATGTGATTGGTCAGCGGATGAACTTCCTAGTCATTATCCATGGCTGTTGGCTAGTGGTTATCCTGACACGCCGTCGCCGGGCTGCTATCGCCAAGATCTGGCCCAAATACTGCCTATTCCTGGTCATCTTCATGATCTACCAGTATATGCTGTGTGTGGGGATCCCTCCAGCCCTCTGTAAAGGTGACTGATAGCTTTAACAGCATGTTTCTGGGTTTCATCTCAGCACCAGCATTGTGTAATTAGAATAGAATAAAACAGAGCTAAATCCCTCAAAGGAAATTAGTTTGTTAACAGTGAGAAGTTGTTACTACCCATACAAGGATCAGCATTTTACAATAACCTTGATGTATTTTGAAGCGTATTACTGAACCCTCCTGATTGCTGATGTGTGTGTTGATGTGTGTGTTTCACCATAATCCTGTAGATTACCCTTGGCGGGGGAACACAACTATTACCATCAACTCTGCCCTCATCAAGTGGATCTACCTGCCAGACTTTTACACCATCCCAAACTCCAAAAACCTCATTGGTGAGTCTGTGGTCTCATTTTGATCAAGGGGAAGTATGGCCATTGTTAGTGCTACAGGTGTCATAGATAGGACACTAATGGAATGTTCTGTGTGTTCCTTCTGTGTAGCGGACTTCCTGCTTCTCATGTGCGCTTCGCAGCAGTGGATGGTCTTTGAACATGAGAAGAAGGAGGAGTGGATGGTGTTGGCTGGAGAAAACACAGATCACCCCAACCCCATGGAGGGCAGACCCATCAACCCTGCACCAAACTTCATCAACTGCAGGTATGCCTGTGTCTTCACCCAGCTTCACCAACTATATGTATGCCTGTATACTTTCACCAAAATAGGTGGAGCTAGGTGTATCTATAATACAGCATCTTCACATGAGAGACCAACTCTTGATTTCAGTGGACTTATGCTCACCAGGTAACGGTGGTTATGGGCCTGTTATGTTATGCTTAAGTATGTTAGCTTACCTCTGATGGTGGACAGGATGATACCACAGAAAGACCTGAATTGGATTTAAATGACTTTGGAGTTGTGTCTTAGAGTGCATTGATGAAGGACTGTTGTCTGTTGTCAACCATGACCTCACTCTCAGCCCACCCCTGTCTCATGCTATCTTAGGTGTTACCTGGACATGGCCAAGGTGTTGGTCTTCCGCTACATGTTCTGGTTTGTGCTGTCCGTGGTGTTTGTGACGGGGGCTACGCGCATCAGCATCTTCGGCCTGGGTTACCTGTTGGCTTGCTTCTACTTCCTGCTCTTCGGGACTCAAATGCTGACCAGACCCTCCAAGAGCAGGCTGCTGCTCTGGGACTGCCTCATCATGTACAACGTGGGCGTCATTATCTCCAAGAATATGCTGTCTGTGAGTGCCGTGTTTAGCACTGAATTAATCTATGTGCTCACTTGGCCTTGCATTCACTGTTCTGTGCTTGATAACGTCATGCGGCCTACAAAACATTTAGAAAATCCAAAAGCGAAGTAGGCCACATCATGCCATGCCTTGGCTCTTTAAAATCACACACAGTATGTCCACTCTATCCTCATTGTGATGATAAGCTTGTGTGCACTCTTTTCATTCAGATCCTGGCCTGCGTGTTTGTTAAGCAGATGCAAGCTAACTTCTGTTGGGTGATCCAGCTTTTCAGTCTGGTGTGCACTGTCAAGGGCTACTATGACCGTGAGTATAACACTTACCCCATTTACTCCTGAGCAAGTAGATAGCAGTTCACACATGCTAACACCCACACATGTGCACAAACAAATATACAAACCTACAAACACAGACACAAACACACATCCAAGCACAAACTTCTCTACAATGCTTAGAGCTACTAAGGAAAACATGAGTACGTTGTCGTGTGGCAGATTTCGATTCAAACAGTGAGGGGTTGACTGTGTGTATTTGTGTGTATTATGGCTTTTCTTCACTCACCACGCTGGAATTATTCATGCATTCAGGTTAGGCAGCCATCCTCATTTAAAACCTGAAGTGGACAGGGTTTTCATTGTGCTGCACCAAGGAAGTGGCTCTTCACTTGTATTTTCTGCCACCATTTATACTATAAAATTAAAAGTTTAGATACAGGGCCATGTTTGTGTAGCTGTGTACAGGTGTTTACACAAACACCAACATTAGTGTTTTTGGTAATGAATAGAATGATCAATTGAAATTGAATGTTAAATGGGCTGATATGTTAATATGGAAGGTGATGCAGCCACTTAAAGTGGAACTGAATATTTAAGTAAGCATGGTATAATCATAATATCACAATACTGTATTTTCATTTCTTAAAGTATTAACTTTAACTTGTCAGACATTCAGTGAACCATACTCACTTTTAGTATATTGTCACTGACATGACACCTGAACAGGTTTGTTTGACTAAGTAAAAGCAAGTTGTAAAAGTAATAAAAAAAAACTATGTGTCAGCTCATCAAGAGTCAGTCTGTAAATGGAACAGTGGAGACAAGGCATTGTAGTCATCCATAAAGCTGCATGACAGAAAGTACTGTATGTTTATTCAGAATGAACGGGGACTGACTGTGTACATGTTTGTGTTTGTGTGTCACAGCCAAGGATGTGAGTGATAAGGATTGTGTGCTGCCAGTGGAGGAGGCCGGGATCATCTGGGACAGCATCTGTTTCTTTTTCCTCCTGCTGCAGAGGAGAGTCTTCCTCAGCTTTTACTTCCTGCATGTGATGGCAGATCTACAGGCCTCAGCTCGCCAGGCCTCCAGGTAAGTTTAGATCTCACTGTGATTCTGTTTATTGGTCTCTGTTCAAGTTGTGTGTAGTCTGTTTCTATTCTTTGGTTATTCCAGATTGTAGATGATCCCAGTGTTTTTTGCCCTGTGGCTAAATGTCTTTCTTGCTGTGATGTTGTGAACTTCCTGTGTGTGTGTGTGTGTGTGTGTGTGTGTCTCTGCAGGGCTGTAGTAATTATGGTTCTTTGTCTCTCACCAGGGGTTTTGAACTATTCAGAGCCAGTATTGTGAAGAGCATGAGATTCCACCAACAGGCTGAGCAGAAGTCTCTCACACAGCTCAAGAGATCGTGAGTACCTTGGGATGCAACTGTTTAAAAGTTCCTTAATCTTTCTTGTGACAAAAAAGAGATTATACCCATCAACCACATAGCAACTGAACCTAACGTCCTATTAAAGTGAATCATGCTGTTTAATTTCATTCCAGGATCAACATTAAGCTGTAGTCCAGTCATTTCTTTCTATATGTGCTTATCACAGCATACTAATTGTATAAACAATTTCTGGGAAACAGAAGGCTGAGCCCTGGCTCAGAGAAATATCAGTCAGATTAAGTATTAGTAACTGTTGGGAAGCTGAGTGTGAAGTAATACCACTGCATAAGTAAAGCAGAATCTAATGCAATGCGTGTCTCTGTAGAATGGAACGCATTCGAGCCAAACAGCAGAAATACAAAGAAAGCCGTCGTGCCTCCAGCAGTAAGGATGAGGAGTTCTCAGGTACACCCATACCCCTATGGACATTGATTTCTACCAGAATTAGTATTATATGAGCATTTGACATATACATCGTTATCATCATTTTGCACTGTCCAGTAAACTGAAATAGCTTTTTGCAAGATCTTAGTACATGCAAGCATCTACTGGAAGCCATAATAGTTTACATTACAGCGTTCTCACTATGTAGCCTCTTATTCACAAAAACCTCTGACTTTGTCCATGAACTTTTATGGATTTATTTGTAGTATAAAACATTTCAGGAAAAAAACAAATACACATTTAAAAAACAAAGATGCAATAATCATGGCACAAAACACTAAATAGCACAGTGATGAAAAGACATCCAGACTCCCCTAGATGGACACACGCACACACAAATGTATTCTGTATACATTTAGAAATAGCAGGTGTTTAGTCAAATTTGAGATGTCATTGTGAACATTATACAGGCCCTTTACACTTTGAGAGCCTTTAGAGTGTATGAACATCCCACTGCAGGGCATCCCTGCTGAGCTGTGTTGCAGGTGGAAGTCAATGCCACTGTGCTACATTGTGAGAACAGCAGGGTCTGTGTGGGGCTTACTGCTCTTTTCTTCTTTGACAGAATCACGTGAAGACAAAAAGAGCTCCAAGCAAGAAAAGTGGTGGCGTCCTTGGGTTGACCATGCTACAGGTATATATGTCCACACACGGTCTTGTGTCAGCCTCTGTTACTTATGTGCGTCCGCACTAAGAGGGACAGTTTTGGAGGTCATTTTTCCAAACAAAACATCCAAAAAAGATTTGTCTCCCTTTGTCTGCCCTCTGAAATGCAAACAGGTTCCCCAGCTGCCATTCAGAGACTGTTCCCCTGAAATAGAATTTACCCAGGTTGACAGTGCAGTTGTCAAGGCAGACTTCAAGGTTACAACTACAATGGTGTGTGTGTGTGTGTGTGTGTGTGTGTGTGTGTGTGTGTGTGTGTGTGTGTGTGTGTGTGTCTGTCTGTGTGTACTCGATAGGTTCCATATTTATACATATCCAGGCAGTATGATGACAGTGTTTCATGTAAAACACCATGTCAAATTATGGGGGCTGGAACCATGAAGTGCACTTTATACAGAGAAGTGGGATATACTCTCTTTGATATTGAGAGGTACTATTTTCCCTGGTGGAGGAAGAGAGTGCCAGTGCTTGGTTTATCCCTGTGTCTATAGAATGTGTGCTGGCCATGAAATCTTTACATACCACATATTTACAGAGATGTTGACATTAGCACAGGACTAAATATATTACAAACATTAAGTCAAACATTATGTCAGTCACTCTGCCCTTCAGTCTCTGTATGTCAATGTATTGGTCCTGATACTATTATATCTCATACAGTGGAAAGAGATGGATGTTCCCAATATTTATTGTCTTTTAGCCCAAACTGTATTGCCTTTGTGCCCTAGATATGTTAGGCTGTTGCCATTTCCCCAGCTGTTATAATTGCAAAGTCACTCTGTGATTGTACATGCTAATAAAGCCTTCTATACTGAATGGCATTATATGTGATTCTGTGAGATTTGCTAAAGCCCTCACAGGCAGACAATGGGTGTGTGCTGGAGAAAGTGATTTCAAATCAAGAAAAAAGGAGGAGTGGATGAAAACCTGCTATCATGTGCATAAGTGTCCTTAAGGTCTATGATATTCTAATTTTCCTGTTAATTTCTTCCTCTTGGTTATACAGATTCCTCCCTGGCCTTTAATTTCTTTCTGATGTACTGATGAGCCCTGACAGCCAGTGAAACCAGTATGTGTTTCTGTCTGTACACCTGCTTTTCCTTGCAGTGCTGCACTCTGGGGAGTATTACTTGTTTGAGTCAGACAGTGAGGAGGAAGATGAGCCACTGGCAGAGGACCATAAACCCCCAAGACAAAGTGCCTCTCAGGTAAGCAACAGCCCCACCACCCCTATTCTTCACTCCCTCAAAGGAGAAAGCCAAGATCAACAGGTGTTGATCAACAGGTCACAATGGGAGGCCACTGTGGTGGTCAAGGTCATGATTAGGAAATACACTTACAATGCCAGTTAAGTAAAAGTACATTTCTAAAATAGGTAGCATTAAGTCACCTTGGAAATGCAATTAATTTTGCTATTAGAAGGTTGCAACACAAATTTTTCCTGTGAGGGCTATAGCCCAGGACTGTTTTCACTATCCATATCCAAGTCTCAGCTGGTGAATGAACACAAGTTTGCGGCTGGCTGCATACCTGTTCTAAATCCTCCCTGATCCTGTGCCCACAGCTGGCATACCAGGCCTGGGTGACTAATGCCAAGGCGGCCCTGCGGGAGCGTCAGCAGCGCCAGAAGGAGCTGCAGCGGCTTGAGAGGGAGAGAAGCTTCCAGACATCAGGTCAAACATGCAACACGGACAGTTCCATCTGTCTTCCCACACTCACCGTAGCTGGGCTTGATTTTCAACAGGAAACCAGTGAAGCACAACACTCTCTGATATGGCTTACTCTTCTTTTATTTTTTTTTTGGCTCTGGGCAACAGGTGAGGGAGAGGAAGTGGAAGACATGGAGGAAGAGGAGGAGCCAAAAGAGGAAGAGAATTCAGGTAACAACCAATATGTAGGTCCTTTATATCGTATATGATGAAATTGGTTTAGTACTAGAATGTGTATTGTTTCTGTAGTGTAATTTGTTATGAGAGCTTATTCCTTTTGATACATAATAACATGGCCCGGCCTTTTCACAGGGAGGAGTGACATTGTACAGAGAATCCTGGATATCCTGAAGTTCCTCTGGGTGCTCTTCCTGGCCATGGTGGATGGTGTGACTCAGTGGCTTAATCTGTTGACCAAGCAATATGTGGACACCTCCACTGTGCTCTGCAATCAGCGCTACTTCATCACCCATAACATCATCCAGGTGGCTGCCCTCTTGGTGTTTAATGCCTTCCATAGCCACTAGTGGAAACATGCAGGAGTGATTGAAGCAAAATGTGAGAGAGACCTGTTTCTGAACTGTGCTCTGTTCTAGGAGGACCTGGCGTCCCAGGGCAGTGAAAGCCCCACTGTGGAGACTTGTCTGGATGAGCTGGATGCTGATAACATCAACACCAGCAGTGCAACCAGGTGAACTCGGACAGCAAGAGCCTTAACATGCATCCAAATGTCAATATGCCTGGCAACACACTCCATGGCAGTTTAATTTACACTAAATCGGTTTTGACTCCTATTATACAGAGAGTTATTTTCTTCAAAAACTTAGATTAATATGAGTAGTAGAATAATATGAGTTTCTCTTATGTTTCCCCCACAGTGGATTGGAGCTAGAGGAGCTGATGGACACAGAGCGGACCACTCCTCAGACCAATGACAACAGTAGCACTACTCTCTGTTCAGAACCTACCCTGGAACTGGAACCAGAACCACAACCTCCAACCAGTCAGCAATCACGACACACCAGGACTGCCAGTGAGATACTAGCGGACAGGTATACATCATGTTAGAATTCACAAATTTGAGATATCAGATCACAATTGGAGCTCTACTTCTACTACTCGGGACTTTACTACCCAGCTTCAATTCTCTGCTTTGCAAATTTAGGTGCTCATATGTTGTCTTCTCCTGTCTCCTTGTCTCATTTTAGGCAGTTCTTTGTGGAGGAGCTGGTCCAGAGCCAACAGTTCTACGCCTCTCAGAACCGGGCTCTTAAGCTACTGTTTGCTCTCTATAACCTGCTGGCAGCCCACTCAGAGCTGGTGTGCTATTTCATCATCGTGCTCAATAATGTGGTGACTGCCTCCGTCATCTCCTTGGTCCTGCCCATTCTCGTCTTCCTGTGGGCTATGCTGGCGGTGCCTCGCCCCACCAAAATGTTTTGGATGACCGCTATCGTCTACACTGAGGTGAGTCACTTTTACAGACTCCTGTTTGATTACTAGTTGCATCCCTCCCCCTACAGGCAATGATCTGAAGCATTAACTAAAACTCTTCACCAGTACAGTTAAGTGCATACATAACATAGACAAGACTAGCCTGAAAATTCCACTCTTAAAGCTACACCCACACTGATAGTAACACAAAAAATATCAATGTATGTCTAGATAGCTTTTAGAGTTTGGAACATTGATAGAATGGGCTATCTTGACATGTTCAAATACATAGTTAGTGACCAAGAGAGTGAGGTAGACACCAATTAAATTATTCAAAGTATGTGATGGAGCAGTTTTGCTAATATTAAAACATACATTCAGTTTGTAGATTAGATTAGCTCAGTACCTAGACTGATTAAATTGCATTCTTTGCCCCTGTGTAATCTCCTATTGGAACATGGAAGTCAAGCAAAAGAGGAAATGAAGAGTTTTAAATGTCTCCTTTGTCTCATTCTCTTCAGGAGGGTATGGCTGTTAAAGGAGGATCCAGTATAGAGCATTAATGTGTTCTTCTGTTAGATCTCAGTTCTCACATGATGAGCCTAATGTACAAGTGGCAATTACAAGGAGAAAGTTTGGTGAAAAGGGGGAAAAATGCAAGATATTATGAATGTGACACTTTACCTTTGAACAAGGTGCCCCCCATAACTAGCAAAAATACAACTTTAAAAAGTGGGTCACAAACTGCATAAGCTGTACTATACTCATTTACAGTTAAATAAGTGTATGTTAAGTGTTTGTTTTGCTTTATTTCCTTACTGAGTTCAGTTGTTTTTTTCCCTGGTCTGTTCATAGGTAATGGTTGTGGTGAAGTACATGTTCCAGTTTGGGTTCTTCCCCTGGAACAGTGCATTTGAAACCAAACTGAATGAAGACAAGCCTTATTTCCCCCCTCGCATCCTGGGCTTGGAGAAGACTGACAACTACATCCGGTATGACCTGCTGCAGCTGCTAGCCCTCTTCTTCCATCGCTCCCTGCTGCAGGTATGGGGCTACAGTCTACCAAACACATTTTGATCAACCCTTCATGTTTATATGGAATTATCTGCCATTGAGTAATGTTTTTGGTGTGGTTTTGAGGATTTAATCTGTCTGTTTGACTGTGATTGACAGTCTGTTTGACTGTCAATCACATTGGTGTTCAGTGTGTTCAATTAACTTTGATGGTGTTTCTGTCTGTGATATTCAATGTGTGTAACTCTGTTGTAACTCTGTGTCTGTCCTGCTTAGCGTTACGGCCTATGGGATGAGGAGGGTCCCTTAGAGGAGAAGAGCCAGCCATCAGGGGGTAGCATTGAGAAGGAGAAGCCTCACCTCAGCCCTAATTCCAGCCTTGCTGAACTGGAGGACATGAGGCCAGACCTGGACGAGAAGACAGAGTCTGAGCAGGACCAAAAGAATATCCCTACACCAGAGGCCCCTGCCCCTGCAGAGAAGCCTGAGAAGAAGAAGAGCGGCTTGCTCCGCTTCCGCAGAAAGAAGCAGAAGAGTGAAGGTGAGGAATACCTTCTATTAAACAGTGAGTGAAATGACGGTCAAGTGTGAATACCTAAGGGCTCATTGATCTTTTTCATCCAATCCATAACAGATGCCAAAGAAACCAAAGAGTCCAAGAAGAAGTTGAAGGCAAAACGCAGAGAGGCAGTGAGCAGGAAGCTGAAGGCAGCGGGGGAGAAACTGAAACTCCTCTTTGTCTCTGTGTGGGTATAGAGATATGCCATGTATACTGCTGTCTAAATCTTTATTTGCCATCACCTGATAAAGAAATTAATAAAAATAGATGGAGAGGAGTCCAAAATGAGGGGAACAAAATGGATCTATTTAATGCAATAAAATTATCTTTGTAATTAACCAGTGAAATGCGGTATGTAAAGGATAGTTTTAACACAAGTAACACTCCTCAGCCACATTGCTTGCATGTGCTCTCCCTGGAGCAAAGAGTGGAATGAACAAATTCTGGCATGGGAATCTTTGTGGGCACAATGCTACAGCAGCAATGTTACTTATTAATAAATATCATTCAGTAGATATGAATTTCCTTACAATCAGCGTGTGAAGATTGCATTTAATGTGGTCATAGTAGTACTTATATTTGGCATGAAGTCTGACAAAGGGATCAAGCCTGGCTGTGGGCTGAGACTGTTGACTCCCTATTCGGACATCATAAACAGGGAAAAGAAAGGGGGGAGACAGCAGTAGTGGGGATGGGTCTTGCAACATGTTTTAAATGTTACCAAGATTTTGAGTCTCTGATGGCATGTGCAAGCCATTATCTGTATAATACTGAGCAATATCATGTTTTTAGTAGTGCCATTTTAAATGATCAGTCATCTTTAAAATCTGAAATCAGCAATATGTAAATTATTTTGATGAGCGAAATAAAGACCAGGTGTGGCCAGATCTTACAATTTAATTGTAATACCATGGTGATGGCATTTTATTCATTATTTTGATCATTGAAGAATTTTGGTCTTGACATCCTTGATGGCAAATGCATGGCAGTTTGGATCATTCAGCATTTCTGCATATGTATTATAAACTACAGTATATGTAAGTTAACTGTAGAATCTATTGTAAGTAATTTGTAATGCTGTTGCTATCAAAGAATGTTATATGTAAAGGTATGCACAGCTGTATTTAATATACTTGCATGCTATGTACATGAAGCTGCTGTTACTGATACATATACTGGCACAACTAACAGAAAGAAGCTATTACCTCTGACAGTGGATGATGTCGATGATTCTGGGTAATATTTTCCAGTGTACGTAAGGTCTACAAACCGATCTATGGATTCTTCTATGACATCCTGCATGCAGAGTATCGTGCAACAACCGACGTGTATGCCCTGATGTTCCTCACTGATGTGGTGGATTTCATCATTATCGTTTTTGGATTCTGGGCTTTTGGGGTGAGCACGTCTGCAGCTTTTCACACCACACTCGTTATGATGTCCATAGCTGCTCTTTGTCTCAGTCATATCTATGGCCATACCCAGATCGCCTTGATGGTATTGTCAGACAAGTCAACTTTATGTTCCCTTTGAGCTTTTCATTAATTTGTTAAAGCATGTGAGGTGAACATCAGCCTATATATGAATGTCACATTTCTAATATATCTGATGAATGGCCTCTCACCCTCAGAAACACTCTGCAGCTGCAGACATTGCCTCCACATTGTCAGAGGACCAAGTGCCTGAGGCCTTCCTTGTGATGCTGCTCATTCAGTTCAGCACCATGATCATTGACCGTGCCCTGTACCTGCGCAAGACTGTTCTGGGAAAGCTGATCTTCCAGATCATCCTGGTCTTTGGCATTCATATCTGGATGTTTTTCATCTTGCCAGCAGTCACAGAGAGGTGAAAAAAGCTTTTTACACTCTTTAAACTGTCAGGTCCAATACAGCATCAGGTAGCTGTATTCACAAGGGCTCTGTGTTGGAACACACTCAGATGTGCTAATAGTGCCTACCCATCTTGAAAAATGCTGCATTCTCCTCTACAAAATGCTCTTAATGAGAGTGGTAAGAATGTGAAATCCACAAAAATGCTCTTAAGGTTAATCACTTCTGTTCAAAATGCAGATGTCCTCTGTGTAACCATTATTGTCATTTACATTTTACAATAAAACTCATGCTGTTGGCACTTCTTACAATTACCACTTCCAGGAATAACCACACATGACTTGCTGTCCCCACAGGATGTTCAGTCAGAATTCGGTGGCCCAACTCTGGTATTTTGTCAAGTGTATCTACTTCGCCCTCTCCGCCTATCAGATCCGTTGTGGCTACCCCACTCGCATCCTTGGCAACTTCCTCACCAAGAAGTACAACCATCTTAATCTCTTCCTTTTTCAAGGGTGATTATTGCTTTCTGTTTATCCTCCTTACTCTACCACCCACAGTCACAGGGAGGACAGTATCCGGTTACATCAGAGATGCTATCCACATTGATGTGTTTTAAACTTTTTTCTAGGTTCCGATTGGTCCCGTTCTTAGTAGAGCTTCGAGCAGTGATGGACTGGGTCTGGACTGACACCACCCTATCTCTCTCAAACTGGATGTGTGTGGAGGACATCTATGCCAACATCTTCATCATAAAGTGCAGCCGTGAGACAGAGAAGGTTCACAAGCTTTTGGATATACCTTTTGACCTCTGACTTTGCTCCCTGACCTTTGACTCATCTGTTCAAGCTGTAGTTCTTCACTCTGAAATGTGTCCCTGGTTTCTGAGCTGTGACTCAACTCTCTGACTGGTGATTTTCAAAATCTGACCTGTGATCATGCTGTCTGACCCATGATCCTACTCTTTGCCCTGTGATTCTGTTTTCTTAAAATAAAGTGTCTTTGTGAGTTGTGATCCTCATCTTTGACCTGTAAAACTTCTTGTGATAGTGACACTTGTTTCCAGCAGAGGTGGAAAACCCAGGCTTCAGAAAGTAAAGGTCCTACCATGTATTTGTTAGCCATTCACTAAACAAGGTGATTTCACTAATTAGCTCCTCTACCTGGCTGAAGAGTTGTGCTAATTAAATTCAGCTGGTGTAGTGAATGGGTGGAACAAATACGTGGCAGGACTTTTACTTTCTGAAGCCGGGGTTTTCCACCTCTGGTTTCCAGTTTGTCAACCTGCTCTCTAATCTGTGGTCCTGCTCTTTCATCTGTAAGGTTTTGCTCTCATCTTCAATTATCTGAGTTATCCAGCCCTTTAACATTGGATCCTCTTCTCTGACTGTAACCTTGCAATCTGGTTCTGCTCTCCAATGGTGTGTCTCACGTTTGTCATGTGTTTCTTTAAGAAATACCCCCAGCCAAAGGGACAGAAGAAGAAGAAGATTGTGAAATATGGGATGGGAGGGCTTATCATCTTCTTCCTGATCTGCATCATCTGGTTTCCACTACTCTTCATCTCATTGGTCAGATCTGTTGTGGGAGTTGTCAACCATCCTGTGGATGTTACTGTCACTGTCAAGCTAGGAGGTTATGAGGTAAGATATGAGATATGAGTAGTGTTTGTTGTTGTTTTTTCAACTATTTTGATTTTCTACCCCATATAGTTAGGATCCAGTGAACTGAAATCCAGAGTAACATGATTTCAGATTTTTTACAACAGATTTTTTTTTGACTTCATCAAGATAACCATAAATATAAATAGCATGTTTCTTTTGAGAGTATCCCTTCCCTAAAAAGGTGATGATAATAGTAGCACACTGACTTGATTTCAAACATTTGTTAATCACATAGCTGTGGATGTTCATTTCCATTGCACTAGATTCTGAAAATATCAATGCTCCCCCCACACTAGCATTTGTCACTCACAGCTCAGATTGTAGGTGGTAATGTAGTTAAGATGAGTACAGGAGAATTCAAAACCGTTGGAATAACAGTGGTGGTGTGACTGTCGTTTCTTTGGAATCATTAATGTATATGAAAAGGGTCCACACTGACTACCTAATATATGTCTACTCTATATAAAGTCTGAAATTTGAGATGTGCTCTATCAGTGATCTGTACAGCTCTCTTAGAGATGAATCACACATGCTCCTCTCCACAGCCCCTGTTCACCATGAGTGTACAGCAGCAGTCCATCCAGCCCTTCACTGAGCAGGACTACGCAGATTTGACAAGCCAGTTTGGAAAAAATGCTGTGAGTGCAGGCCTTTTTCTGAGTTCAGTCAGTTGTTTACTTTCACCTGGATATCCTGTTTGTTTGTGTAATGGAGGCTATCCAGTAGAAAAGGGGTCAGAAGATCCAAAAACATGAATAATGTAATTTTATTAAGTAATTTCAAATGTGGTAGCACACCCTGCTGAAGACATGGAGAGATGTCATTCTAATGCTGTTATGTTCACAATCCAAAACCTTTTCCTTAAGCTGTGAATTCCTGGAGTTGGAGTCTTGTGTCTGTCTACTCAGGTGGCCATGCAGTTCATCACCCTGTACAGCTACGAGGACATTGTGACAGCCAAAATTGAGGGTAGCTCGGGATCTGTGTGGCGCATCAGTCCTCCTAGCCGACAGGAAGTCATTAAGGAGCTTCTGGGTAGCCCTGTGGACATGACACTGCGCTTATCCTGGAATTTCCAGAGGTCTGTGTGTAACAGATGGTTATAGTCATTTAGGGTACCTCTGCCCTTTTAGGTCACCTCTGGCTTGGCACACTTCTTTTTCCAGGGCAGGGTATTCAGCTTCTTTCACATTCTGTAACCCACTTGCACAGCTGTTACAAGGGCAACATGGTAAAAGGGGTTACAAAAGGTGTAAGAATTTTCAGAAGGATACAAAGCAAGGCCCCACAACCTTCAGGACTTGAGTGCGGTACCCTTGACTACTGGTCAGTACTGACAGTACAAGTTAATTGCATAAGGTGGAAGCTATCTTGAATATGCCTTGCTCTTTAAACTGTAGGAAATTGTACTGTGATGTAAAACTGAGTTTTCACACAACAGCCAATTTTTGATGATTCAGTTCTGAGTACATTTGGGCTCATCTTCTTTCTTCTGGTCTGGCTGTTTTGGTTACTATTGTTCATTTTAATATTTATATACACATGTCATGTTAGATTGTGTCTATATGTATCCCAAAGTCACCACTGCTGTTATTTAATTATGAGGTTGCTGTATAGATTATTATGTTGCACATATTATGTGCACTTATGAAGTGAGCTGTCCCAAGACACTAAACACTTTTGTCTCTGGCTGTGTTTGTCCTGTCTCTAACACCATTTTTGTCCTCAGGGACCTGGGGAAGGGTGGCACAGTGGAGCACACTTTTGACAAACACTCTGTCAATCTGGAGCCTGGCAACCCAGTACGGGCAGACCTGGCCTCGCTGCTTGTGGGAAACCGCACAGAACCAGTGTACGTCAGATCACTTTGATCACTTGCCCAGTAGAACCATGGCCACACATGGTTTCCACTGTATATAATGTAATACGTGCTTTGTTCTGCAGACGTGTGCCTCATATGTTCCCCAACTTCATCCGGGCCCCAAATGGAGCAGAGGCCAAACCAGTCAGTCAGCTGTATGAAGGTGAGAGAAGACCATCCCCCTCATTTATTGTTTTTTAACCCATATGATACATTTTGTTAGGAACCCTGGAACATGATACATGAGAACCCTGTTATCCCAGTAAAGAGGAAGGTGAATGCTACAGTAAATTTTGAGCTATCATGCTTTACATAATAGCCATGAATTGTGTCTCGGTATGTTGCCATGTGGAACCATTACTGGAATCATTACATCTGGTTCTAGGTTTTTCGGAGTTCATCAGGTAGGGTGTCCCACACTCTACTGTCTAACCTGTGGAATAAGGGAGGATGTGGATGCTGTCTGCATATCTGCATATGCTTGTTCTGCATTAGGAGAGGAGTTTGGGAGAATCGAACAGCATATGCCTATTGGCTCTGCATTCAAGTAGAGAATGGAGGAGCATCTTACACCCACTCCCCCCCCATTCTGTTCAGGTGATGAGGATTACCAGGATGTGACTCTGACGCTGATGAAGGACCACTCGCAGAACGGCAGTGGGATGCTGGAGTGGTGGGACATCAGCATTGCAGACTGTGCAGAGAGCTGCGATGTCCTCCCCATGGTCATCTTCAATGATAAAGTCAGCCCGCCCAGCCTGGGCTTCCTGGCGGGATATGGGTAAGAAGCTCCCCTTAATCTACTTTCACACCATACAGCTACCATTCAGTCACCTACAGGGTTAGGGCATATTTGCCTGTATAAAATGAAATCAATCTTCGTATTTTATTCATTTGTAGCATAAACTACACTTTTTAGTTTTGTCTTCTTACCTTCTCTGCATCATTAACAGTCCTGAGCGTAACAGCCGTTATTCCTTGAGTGTGACTGTTCAAATTGGCATTTCTGTCGGCAGGATCATGGGGCTGTACGTGTCAGTGGTGCTGGTGATCGGAAAGTTTGTTCGCGGGTTCTTCAGCGAGATCTCCCACTCCATCATGTTTGAGGAGCTACCTTGTGTGGACCGAATCCTCAAGCTCTGCACCGACATCTTCCTGGTGCGGGAGACAGGCGAACTGGAGCTAGAGGAAGAGCTCTACTCTAAGCTCATCTTCCTCTACCGTTCCCCAGAGACCATGATCAAGTGGACTCGGGAAAAAGACTAAGCAGCTCAGTTCAAGGCCCCTCTGCCAGCTCAAGGTCCGTCTGCTGTGTGCAGTAATCTGAACGTCCTGCCACTGTCATCTTGCTCTACTGAGTCGAAGCCCTTTGGCAAGAAACACTGACAAGGAATGGGACTCGTCTGTATATGTACAAACGCAGTCCTGGCAGTTGCTCCTGTTGGTGCCACTGCACTGGACTGACCGGTGGTGAATCACAGCTGCGGGTCACATGTCTGACATTTTGCTTGGTTTCTCAAGGCAAGGCCTTGCTAGTTACCATAAGAACAGCCTGGTATTTCCTTCTGTAACATCAAGGCTGTGCAAACTTTTGGAGACTCCCCTCCCTTCTAACAATCATGTAGCACTAGGCCACATGACATCCTGGAATAAGGATTGTATCATTTCTCTTATCTGACAAATCTAGAGCAGCCAAATAAAAGGTTTTAATGAGGGTTGTGTGAAAAGAAAAGAGATTTTGAAGAGAGGTAATGCTGTTGACAGTCAGAACACTATTGTAAAAGATTGTCTGAATGCTCACTTGCAAAAAACTGTTTACACATTTACACACAGTACTTAAGATAGGATGAAAACAAACGCTTTGTATGTTGTAAGTGGCTATAGATTCATTGACAAACGTGAAAAATCAAAGACTTGAATTCTTTTGAACTGAAAAAGAAAAATCTATTTACTGTCTTACGTAATTGTTATAATGACAAAGTACAGAAACATCGACGTTTCGTGTAAAGAATAATGGGCCATTATGACCCAGAACAGTAAACTATCCAGAGGAATGCTGGGAAACTGTATATGTAATATGAAGTGATGATGAAAACAGATGTGATTTATGGAAAGTTGCTGGAATAGTTTTATAAATATTGACACTCTGGTCAACAATGTCTTATAGCAAAAGCACAATTCCACTGTTGTAGTGCCAATTTTTATGACTAATTTAATGTTTGTTTGTTTTTTTCCAAATTGTCACATTTTTTTTTTTTTTTTTGCTATTCCCTAAACAATTACCAGTATAAACACACACACATAATCACAATACATACATGCATAAATACATACATACATACATACATACATACATACATACATACATACATACTTACATACGCACATACATACATACATACATACATACATACATACACTAAATAAACATTTTTATACTTAATATAAATTTCTATTTTTTTAAATTGCTTGCTCTTCAGAGAAAAAATGTTGCTTTAATGGAAATCATGAGCTGCAGTCCTCTAGATTGTAGAATTACACATGCAAGGATATATTTTTCTCATTAACAATGCAATTCATTTCAGTGTCAATATTGTACATCAACACAATAATAAATGGCAATAAGTATTTGTGACCTATGTTCCTTTTGTACCATCCTGCTATGTCTATCATTGCTCATTTCAGTTAATTATATCCAAAAAGCAGTTTTTTAAATCCATTTAAAAGGGTGAATTGGGAATATTTTAGCTGTTGATAGCATAATCACCAGTTAAATTGCCCACTCTTACAACCAAAACATTTTGTTAAAGACAAACTTACCAATTTTGTCATTATAATTACTTTGGATGATTTTTCTTACTTGACTTGCCCTCAAACATTGATCAAGCTCTGCTGAAAAGTGCAGTTTGCTTCTGTTTCTCTATGTGAGATATAATTCCACAGATGTTCACATCAGTGTTCTCAGTGGTTATGTAAAATTTATTCCTAAAATACATTAGTTACCAGCATCTCCTTCATCCTCTTCCTCCATCAACATAAACTTGCTGACCTCCTCCTTCACCTGGCATGTTACTTTTTTTACTTTGATCGAGCCATCCTCTGGTCTCGATTAATGATGGTCCTCCGAACGGCACAGTTGCCCATATTACTTTGGATCTCTTTGATGCTGTTAAGCTCTGTGTCCTGCTTTAGTTGGTCAATGTAGTTGTATGCTGGTCTCTCTTGTCCTTTGCTTCCATGGGTAGGGATCCAGAACAAGAGGTCGCTCACTACTTCATCTTTGCTGCGAAAGCAGTGTCCTGCCAACCTCATCCTTCTCCATCTGATTGTGTCAGTGAGACGTGGTAGCTCATCATAGAGGTCCTCATCTGAGATGTGATGCAGGGTATCTACTCTAATGTTGAGCACTGTTCTTAGCAGCCTGGTATAGCAGCAATCTAGTCTGTTGGCTGCAGCAGCTATGATAGTCCAAGACTCACAGCCATAGAGCAAGACACTCTCAACCGTGGCCTTAAAGAGGTGGATCTTAAGGTTCGTTCTCATTTTAGACTTCTAGACTTAGTTCATTTTCCTTGATGCTTGCCAAGCTTGGACCTTCCTGATGGATATGTCCCTGTCAGTGTTTTCTACATTCTTCGAGATCTTTCCCTTCTAGTGATCCCTTCGAGATCCTTTTTGCGTCCTTCTGATTGTAAGACATAAACTTTGTCTTCTTGGTGTTCAAGGAGAGTCCTATATCACCAGTCGCTAGATCTGTTCTGCATAGGAGTTCTTGTGCTTGCTTGATCTCATTTGAGGTTAAGACAATATCATCTGCGAAATCCATGTCAGTCAACATTTTAGGGCCGTGACGCCTGCTTTCCTTCTTTCCATCATGAATCCTAACTCTTCCTCCATACTCTCTGTGGCCTTTCTTAGCGCATAGTCAAGAACTATGACAAAGAGGTATGGCCTAAGTGTATCTTCCATAGCTTTGCCACCAGTGAAGTAAGGCTTATCCCCCCTGTAGTTGCCTGGGTGACTGAGATCATCTGATTTGGGTACAGGGATAATGTTGTATATTTTTCAGAGAGCTGGATTGTCACCGTTTAAAGTGGAGGAGAATCTCATCCAAGTCACATCTTTTTATGGAAAAAGATGTTTGGCATGTTAGTACATTAATATGTTACAGAATATGTACTGACACTGTAAACACTGTGGAGTCACTGGAGATAAGCATATGTGCTTAAAAAATAATGTAGTTAAACACTGTTTGTATCTTCTCTCCCAAAAAAGCACCTTTTAGGACACATGGTCCTGCAGCAGCCACAGTCCAGGAACAGCTCCACATTTGTTTGACAGAGTAGCTGTGCACCAGTGCATGACAAGGTTCAAAAGAATGACTTCACTAAACAAACAGAACGGCTTCTCAAAGAAAGTGCTGTAGGCATGATCTCTGAACAGAATGACCTCAAAATATAAATGTCCTGTGCATGCTCTCTGTTTGAGGTCATAAAAAGTATAGAAGTGCTACATGTTCTGCAATTGCACAAAAATGCATAGTCTAAATAAATTAATTTGGGTATACAGACTAATGGGTGAAGACTAATTGCAGACAGGCAGAGATGATGAATTGTTTCTTTTCCCCAGGGCCTCACCCTCATGATCACAGCACTGTGCAGGCTGAGATGAAGAGCTTAAAGTAATGAATGCTGTCAGCTCTGTTCCTCCTCTACTCCAGACACAAGCAGCTGGAGTATTGTGCCCTATTGAAGAATGGAAAAAGAGGAGAATGCCCATAGTGTCCACATTTGGCAACAGCCTGACAGGACAGTCTACAGCAGTCAAGGATCAGGTCACTGGTGTTGGAGAGTTGGGCTGGAATAACTCTTCTCAACCCACCTGTGCCAAGCACCAAGAACAGCATTTCCTACCGTGTACAGCTACTGTATACCACAGCTTTGAAAAGACAGCAGCTTGGATTAAATGCACCTGTAATGAGTGCAAAGAAATTTATTTTATATGTAGGTTAAAAAAAAATTTGAATAAAATGTAACTGTAATAATACTGATGAGCATAATCAAACAAAAAAAGTTAAATCAGCTCAGATTTTCTGTCCCATTCACTGGTCCTGATTTACGAGCTAATTATGAGCCTTAGTCTAGAGACAAAGCCTCACCTTGGTGTCAAAGCCAGGAATGAAAACTGATGGAAAGCTTAATAGCTTATTACAGAACAAGAATTATTTTGAGGAGTCATTACTCATGGGATGGATGGAAAAACTATCTCTATAGGCCTACTAGGAGGTGAGGTAGCCTTAAACACTGCAGATTGAAAATACATTTCCATTAGACTGTAAGTAATGGTGAAAGTACCTTTCCCCTCTCCATAATTGTGTTCAGTGTTGTCCATCCACCCAGAGAGATGTGACTCTCACTATCACCTTGGAGAAGACTTCTGGTTTTGCCATGTGTTACTCGCTTTGTAAAATACATTGTTAATGACCACACCAAAACACACATATTGTCAGCCCCAGATCACATGCAGTTATAAGATCACTCATAAATGTGCACTAATGTTGTGCTGAGACAAAATACTATCCCAAAATACTATCACCCAGAATCGGGCACAACTGACTGCGCTACTATACATGTCCTTACCACCAAATACTTCACAACACCATAAGGGTTTGGGGTATTTTTCACTTATTGGTAATTATTGACTGAAACACAGAACTCAAGTAGTACTTCAAAGCCTTCCCTGAGGATTTGACCTACATTAACACATTAACGATCAAAGAGAAATTTCTGCCTCCATCATTGCTGTCTTAAGATGTTCTTTGGGGGAATCAGCATTCGCCTGAATGGAAATATCCCACCTGAACATTCTACTGCGTAATGACCACTACTACAATATTCATTTAAGAGAATGTTATGTAAGCCTCTCATCCATAGATAACACAGGTGTGGTCGGCATAGGAACAATTCATAAGCAAGTTGAAACACAATTTTCCAGGCAGTACTCACATCCACACAAATGCAGTCTGCTCATTTTTCAGCTTTATCACTTGAATATGTGTGCTTGAGCAGATACAAAGAATTGTTTCCTTTCAGTTACTGAATAATTTTGTTATTCATTCATTGTTATGTTATTAATTCAGATTACACCATCTTCAGTGAATGTTGCACTGGTGATCTTCCCACTTAATATACATTGAGTCCATGTAAGAACATTTATAAGTGCATTAATATATGATAATGATCCATTGCACTTTTGCAGAAGAAATTATGTCATTTTATAAATATTTGACTTAAGTAATTGGTACACCTTTTAACACAGTCAAATGAAAAGGATGGATCCATTTCCAGTTTCACTTGTTACATGTATGGTTCATGATGGAGGGTGACACTTAAAATCTTACCTCTAAAGACACTACTTGAAAGAAGACAGGAAATGTACTGCATGATGTCCTTGTCTGAAATGAGAGAGGAGGGCACTGTGCTCAGAATAGATAGGCTGAAAACCATAGCACATATAATGTTGCATTGACAAAGTACTTTTAATATCCTGCTGCTATTAAAATGCAGTGCATTGAAACTGTGTTGTAACTAAACTAAAAAAACTGAAGAACACAGAACCCTTTGCTATAGCTTGTTTAGGGACACCAACCACAGAAACCAGCACCAAGCATACTGACATCACTGACAGACCCTCCTATCAGAGGGTAGCTAATTTCGAAGCACTTATTGGGCTGAGATATATCTATGGTTGCACTAAAGGCATGCAATGGTTTAAGGGAAAACAGGGTAATAATTGTAAGACATACATTTTCTATGTCATGTGTCTAAATACCGCGTGTGACAAACTATTTTAATAAAAGTTGAGTAAAAAAATAAGAAAATATAGCGAAGAAAAACTGCAGCTGTTGAACTTTGAAGTTACTAAAAGAAATTTAGAGCAAATCAACTCGATCCTCACTGGCAGAGTGCCGCTATCGTTGATAACGTAGCCAGCCAAACAACGTAGAAGTCACATTGATGTAGAACAGCAACGATTCTGGTTACCACTGTGTTCATGTTCTCAGAAGACCATGTCCAAAATACCTACTCTCAATGTTCAATAAAGCAAGAAATGAAAGTTTAATTTATACATACAGCGCCAGCTAGCGAGGGCACAAAGTTAAGTACGATGTAGCAAGGACTCTTGGGTATTGTAGTTTAAATGTGTGCTTATTCTCCAGACGGAACATACCATTGAACTGCAATACCCACAAAAGATTTCAGCTGAAGCGGCTTTAAAGGATTTTTGTTTTGGTTAATGTTTACTTCTCTAGTGTCCGGCGTGTCTTCTTCAACGGAAACCATTTTCGTCGCAAGGTTGATGTCGTGTCTAGCGTTAACCCTGCTCTACACAATTTTGTACACGGCACTACAGTGCATCAGTCAGCTAGCAAAGAGCTTATTCGGATCAGTGGCACGCTGACAATTACACTGGTAATCGAGGGTAAAGTGGCATCTGAGATCCGTTCATGATGGCGATGTTCCGCAGTTTTGTGTCGGCTACCCAGCTCAAGCAGCATCACCATCAACATCAACTGCAGAGTGGGGCAGCCGCGGCCGCCCCCGGTGAGAGCATCGAGAGCCAGTTCTCTTGCCCCATTTGCTTGGAGGTCTACCACAAACCTGTCAGCATCGCAAGCTGCACACACACGTGAGTCTGTTCGGTTCTCTATCTTGAGGGGTTTCGTACACTTTTGTTGTACTTCAAACGTGCAAATATTGAGAAACTGAGACAATAATTTTGCTGAAACATCACTATTTAAGCATGACTGTAGAACTGAAACAATTTCCTGGCAAGATGAGTTTTGCGATCTGTATCGTTAACGTTAGCATTTAATTTACGGAAAATATGACAAGTCATAAAGATGAACAAACGCACAACCAACATTTTGTTAGTCTGTGGTGTCCACTTGTCATATGCGCGATGCAGACACTGAATCCTGTGCTGAAATATTTTTACATCAACTGCTGGTCCTTTGTACTAACAGGGATGTTGCTTTGTACGAGTGAAGAGGTCGTCACTTTTTGTGTTAACAAGCTTGCAAGTCAGCTGGTGATGATCGTGAAAGGAATAAACAAGTGTCTGGACAAAGTGTTGAGTTTTTCTGTTGCATTTTGGTCGTCATTACGGTTTATATGAAAAGTCTGTTAACTGTGTCTGTCCTCAGTTAAATAGAATAGCTTGTTACACACGTTAGATAAAATCGTAAAACCTGAAACTCACATTCCTACTGATATTATTATTATTATTATTATTATTATTAATATTATTATTATTATAGATGCCATTGAGCAAGAGGAGCAACGCTTGAACGCGTTTTCGAAAAAAATAGATGTAATGGAAAAGAACAAAGCCAGGACGCTTTAAATGCTCGTACATGGAAAGGTAGCATGCCCACTGGGGTCTGCAAAGAAAATTCCAAGTGGAACGTTAATAACAGCATTAGCTAGTTGGCTAGTTCAGAAAGAGTGGGGAGATGAAACAAAGAGGAAATATAAGCTGCAAAACTCGTTGTACGACAGCGATGCTTTGTGTAGAAGCACTTGTCTAGTTTTAATGTTTTAATGGTGTTGAGGCTTTTTTTTTCGCCGAGTTCTATATAAAACGTGAACGTATTGGATTCTTCTAAGATGTTGATCACAACGTCAAATTTGACGCCCCCTTCTGCCCACTGGCGATATTTCTCAGCCTACACTCTTGAGAGATAAAATCAAGCGAAATATTTAGGATACAGTTGTAGCTGAAACCTAGGCAAATTACACCCCACTGTCCAGATTCATACAACTTTTTATGTTAATGGGATTTAATGATGGCAAACAAAAAAATGAATCCTCACATGTGGAATGAACTTTTAAAACCCCTAGAAATGTGTTCTGCATGGTCGTGTGGAAAGCAACTTGCAGATCTGCCATGGTGCCTTTTAGGAAGATGATTTTAAGATGAAAGGAGTACACAAGGAGGGCAAGCAGTTCTGCCACCATGCTGTGATTTGGGCTTTTACACCTGCTTACAGTTCAGAAGTTAAACATTCTGAGCAGAATATGCTCAGTCCTGGTCCAGGTGGGCCACAGCAGATTTTCCAACTTGCTCAGAATGACTGACAGTTGTCCAGAACTCAGAGAAGTGGTTTAATTGTCTTAATGAAGTGAATTGCTTGTTTAAGTGCTTGGGTAGAATTTTCCTGGGAGCTCTAGTGCTAGGGCTGAGTTTCCCTGCATCTGAGTGTCCAAGGCTGTCCAAGGAGTGTACATGAGGTAATGCATCATTTGTCTGGGGTGAAAGTGAAGGGTTGTGTTGAACTGTTGTTTGCAAATCTCTTGTCTTGGACATGAATGACCCGAAAATGTTTGCTGGCCTCCTCCTCTGCTCTCTGTGAAATGTATCTGTATCTCTGTAGCCCTGAAAGGATTTTTCTTTTTTCTGTCATCTCCATGCTGCACTGAGTAACTAACAATTCTCACTGTTTTAGTGGCAGTTAACACAGGCAAAGTCAGGAAGTCAGTCTCACAGACCTCTCTGTGACTGTGATAAACATTAGTTACACCAGATATCCATCACCACTGAGACGCGCACAGACACACACACACATACACATACATGATTTTTCTTTGCAATATGATTGGCATGTACTGGAAAGTTCTTTGTTCCAGATATGTTGGTTGGAAATGAGTTGTTTTTAGTACAAATAAATCATTTCAGTACATGGAGAGAAGTCAGATTTTGAACTAGGTCACCAGCATTTATGATGCTCTGTCGCAATATGATTACAACTATTCACTGTGAATATTCACTGCCATCACTCAAGATTTATTGAAGCACAGTAACCAGTGTGAATAGTAATACAGTGTGTTCTGTTGGTGATATGTTTGGGTCTGTTCTGAAAAGACAGCATTCATTTCAAAATACAAATATTGTTGCATTTAACTTTGCTGTGGCAATGTGAAAAATTACTTCAAAGAAATGACACAGACAGCCTCCCAGACTTGGCTTAAGTTGGATGTTAACTTTGCCCTTCTCATTTGCTTACATAATTTATGCATGTTGAAGGAGCTTTTCTCTCAAGTAAAAATACTTTGAGAGCCTGAATTTCCTTCCCATGTCTTGTGCACAAGTTCAGTCCAGTTGTGGCACATTTCTGAGAGTCTGCTTTGATGTATGGCTCAGATAGCTACTCTGATCAGATCCTTTTTAACAGTTTCATTGATCGATCCCAATATCTAATTCAAGGTATTGAAATAACATTGGTTTAATTATGGCTTTGCAGAAGGGCTGTTTCTTTCAAGTGAGCAAATACTGTGCCAAACCTCATTAAGACAAACTTCACTATTTGTTGGAGTGCTGCCTGGTGCTTTGCCCACTACAGAGTTGCTTGACAGAAATCAATGAACCCAGGGCTTATCTGTGTCAACGAGCTTCCCTGTACTCAGCTGGTCTTTTTTACAACACTTATAATCTGTTTGATTTTTTCCTTGCCTTTTATTCTGTCTCATTCATCCCTCCCATCCCCCATTTCTTCTTCCTTACTGTCCTCTCTACCTTAAGAATTCTACAACACTGAGTGACTCCTTGGTTCCAGATGCTCAAACTCTTTTAATATGTGAAGAAGTACATAAACTCAGGAACTGTGAGGAATTGAATGAAGGTGATTTATTGTATTTTATCGTGGGTGTGTTGCCTGTACTGGTGTCAGTTGCAGGCTTAACATAGTCAGACAAATTAGTGTGAAGGTGAAAATTTCACTTTCACAGCCAGTGTCAACAAACACACCTGATTGAACCTCTCCCTATTGTTTTAAAATAGCTTTTTTGTGTAGTCTAGATTTTAGTGGAAAGAAACTCCATTACCAGGACTGAATTTCCCTGGATTTTACCCTATGCTGTTGAAGTGGATGTGAAGTTTTACATCATGTGACCAGGGTGAAGGTGAAGGGTTGTGTTGAGCTGTTTGTGAATCTGTCCTTGTATTCAACTCAATATGATGCATATTAGGGTGCAATGCATATACACATCACATTACTATTGAAACTCACAACAGGACACAATTATATAGTGTGCCACTTAAACATCTGTGCCTGTGCATGCATCACCTTACTAGTGTTGCTCACATATATTAATGGTTTATGGGCAGAGAAAATACAACCTCTTAAAACTTACTGGAAGTTTTGTGGTTCTGTTGAACTTTGCAAAAGTCCATATGGCTATCCGAACTTAAAGCACTCAAAGCATTAGTTGCAAATGAAGATAATCCTTTTAGGAGAGAGGCAGTGTTCGTGACAGTGCAGTGCCCTTGCAGCCCTCATGCAGATTAGAGCACAGAATTATGTCTCCAACCCTATGTTGGAAAATCATTATGTGTGCATCAGTCTTCAATTCAGTGTTATCACTCTCTAAAAATGGAAGAAAACATGTTTGCGGAATTTAACTTCTGGAATTTAAAGTGTAAAACTGAATTGTCTTACAAAATATAAGTTTTGTCCTTCTATGGATGTTACAATTATAATGTTGGCCCATGACATTCTGCTAATTTTTAAAATCTTTATTTAAAAGATTCATTATCTTGATTCTTTCATTAATTTGCTCTATTTCTCAGAGGAGCAGTCTATAAATAATTTAAAAACACCCAAAATTGATGTATGATGTATGATTTATGCCTGCTAGTTGCTCTATTCTGCTACAGTTCTAGCCAGTGTCATCATTATTATTGTTGACCATTCTGCATCTGTGTCCTGCCACCACTGTGACAAAACTCAAATCTATAATTTCAGAAATTCATTCCATGTTTTTGATGTTGCTTTTTAAGTGATCCTGGGAGGGCCATTTCAGCGTCACTGTGTTCCAGTGTGCAGGTTTCTACCTCTGCCTGTGCTGACAAGACCTCAGACAAGTCTGTCACTGTGGGGCACACATAGTAGAGAACTTACCTTGTTTGCTGTAGCACTGGCTTTGTGTGTTAGTATGGCCATGTGTTTGTGTGTTTTTTCATTTCCTCTAATCTGTGAAAAATCTAAATCCTAATCCTTTAGCAGCAAGTCCTCCATCTGTTTCTCCTGATGTTTAGGAGCTCTGTTCTCTGTCATTGAAGGGGCCTCTCATGTCCTGATGTCACAACTCTCTTCAGCCCTTCCTTGCATGTTCCTGGCTGGACTCTGAGTTAAGCAGCCACAGTAGAGGTGCTCACTGAGAGTTCCTTGTCCTTCCTGCTTCTGTCCATGTGTAGTGAAACAGTATGGAGATGTGATAGGTCTCCACTGAGAGGAATGACTACGTATGCTATAGGTGGCATGAACGACCGCCAATGATATTCTTTCTGTTTTTGGATTCCAAGGGGACAGAATACAACCAGACCCGCTGTACACCTGGTCTGGCTCCAGGGGTGCTGGCATGGAGCCCATTATCACACACCAGTGTCTCAGAGTGACAGGTGCTCAGCCAGGATTTGAAAGCTGTCTTTTATGTGTTAGGTTAGGCTCACTCAAAACACTGACACAGGTTGTTATATTTCATTTCTTTGATTTGGCACGCACTGCGTCATTACCAACGTGCAGCAGGGCAGTCCCTCCCTCACCAGTAAATTTAAAAGACCATCTGACAGGAAAGGGAGGGAAGAGCAGGTGGCGGCAAAAGAAGAAAAGGTGGCTGTTTTTAGGGCAATTGGGGGTTATTTCATTGGAAAAAGGCTTTCCTGCACACGGGTTGTGTTTTTGGTGTTGTTCGGCACTTTTTGAATGGGGTCTCTCCCCGCAGTCTGGCTGAGTATATAGCCGTGAGATTGTATACCGTCTTTTTGGGTGCATAAGGAGGCTTTTGAAGGAAGACCAGCCCTTCTTCTACCTGTGGATGCATGACGTTTATTTTGCCTCATCGTATGGCACATCATATGCGGGTTTTTGTTTTCCCTTTTTTGTGTTTTCCAACATTAAAAAAATAATAATAATTGAATGAAGAAGACAGAGCAACACCGCCGGCCAGGAGGCCTGGAAGCAGCACTGAACCACCTGTCATCGGTCATCTTCCTCCCAACTGGTAACAGGGAGGGCTGCCTTGACAGACGTGCTGTGTTTTGTTTTCTTTTCTTGCTCCATCTTGTTCGGGTTAGACCCACGCCTTACATGTACCCACAACACACACTAGGTTAGGGCCCAAACCTTCAAATAAATGGTCTAGCTCCACTTTTTCCCAGGTCTAGGTTTGGGGGTACAGTAGACAGGGGGTAGGCCCCTGGGGAGTTTTTGGGCTGGTAACATATGACAAAGTGATATTGGTGGCCTTGCGCAGAAGTCGCTGTGCTCATCATTCTGCAGCCCAGCAGCAACAGAGTCTGATAAAAAAAAGCTAGTTGCAGAGAGACAACAACTATAATGACTAAACCTAATTGTTGACTTAAGCATGTTGCTTATATGTGCCTTCTTATGTGGGGTTAAATCTTTATTTTTTGGCATGAACAAGTTTGGTTGGAATAGCCGAAAGCATTATTGTCCCCATAAATTATTTTCTGTTACTGTGTCAGTCCTGAAATGCAACCAAAGAATGCAGGACAGTCTTTGGTTCATTTTCTAGTCATGTTAAAAACTGCAGGCCAGTGGGTTGTTTGAAATTCTTTCTTATTCAAGGGCTTTTAGTTATTTTAAAAATAAATTTGGTATTGCTTTTAAAATTCTGCTTTGTTCTAAAAATATCATAATGTAAGTATGAAAACAAGGTAGCAAACAAGTCTCCCAAACATCTCCCAGGGAATTTTTAAGATTTTTCATAAGCATGAAACATTATGCCTCCAGTAAAACGGTACATTCAGTTCCTGCTGTCAGTAACCAAGTGGGACATTAGAGCTGAGCATCTCTGATTATTAATGGCTCTAAAAGGCACTATTTGCTATGCTGCAATGTGGGCCATAAAGGGAGAGCAGATTTGTGTGCAAGAGGGTGTGTTTTAGGAAGAGATATATTTCTTTGATGAATTTTATACCTTTTAATATATTTTGTTTAATATTTATTTATTTGGGTAGTTCCATTAGAAAATCTCTTTTTCAAGAGAGATCTGGCCAGGTGAGATGACAGCACATAGGCATCCAAGTTCCCACAATGACAATACAGTGGTTAAAATAGTATGGCTTAAATAAATACTTAAATATTTAAACTAAAAACATTCACAGTCTTCTTGTAAATAATGTACTTAAACTTATTCAAGTAGACGTAGAACTGATTTGAACTTTTAATGAATGTTACAAGACCAAGGTAAATAGTAAAAGATATTTCCACAAAGACCATAGTTTGGATTTGCAGCATTAAAAAAGTTCTGTGAGCAGACTTTTTGGTGGATAAAACTCAGAGTGTGAAGGTAGCAGAAGTAGGAATGGGTTTACCCAAATCCTCCTTATAAATAATACTTTGCCAATGAAGTAATCTATGGGTGTATAGTGATGTCCAGCCAACCCTCTGATGTAAAATGCGATGACAAGTAAGTGCCTTTGCACTTGTGTTAAAATGGAGAACTTTGTCATGAGCACTGCTGGACCTGTAGCATGGAGGCAGCATTTATATGGAGAATGTCATAAAACTAGACTAGACTAGTTTCTTACTTTCAGTTGAAAAGTGGGATGGAGAGAGAGGTTTGTTTGTGAGAGAGGGAAGAGCACAAGTGCACAAGAATAAGAGGGGCTGCATCATGCTTCTTTCAGAAGGCAGTCACTGCTATCAAAGACTAATATTGGATGTACATTATGATGTGGAACAAGTACTTACATTACTGAGCAACTGTAGCTTAAGCCTAGAACACATCCCTCCTCCTCCATCACAGTTCTTCATCTGAGTGAACAGAGAAAAGCAAAAGCACGGTCAAAGGGCTGCTTTTTCTCTGACCACCTACACACCAACCCTCACATATTAAAATTCTTGCAGTGCATAAATGTATGCTTGTGCATGGTGATGATGTCATTGTTTATAGCCTGGTCTGTAAGATCTAGTTTCAGAGCCCCTAAGAAAGCTGGCCCACGCTTCCAGAGAGGCAATCTGCAGGGGTGTACACTGCAATAGTGTTGTAATTCACATTTGCATAATTGGTTTGCTTGGTTGAAGCAAGCCCTATGTATGCCGTATCAAGCAAACCCAGCGATATCTTTCACTGCCTCCAGCAGTCCTGTATTATATAACCCATTTGCGACACAATGCTGTAGGCAAGGCTGAACATAGAGGATGGGCATTCTGGAGCCTGTCTTATTCTGGACCAGTGGATCTGTCTGCATTTTGGGTTTTTCCATAGGCGTATAAATAAATTTTCACCATCAAATTCCAAGAATCTCTGTTGCATTATCCTGAAGCTTTTTATATGATTCCTCATCATTATTTTTATTTATTCCTTATTTATTTATTGGTTTGTGTTGTTTTGCCAGCTGATTCTGCTCTGAGGTTTAGATACCTCTCTGATTACTCCCTGACTAATAAAAAAATGCCATGATGAAAAAGTGTCATAAAGACATTTTTTGAAGACCACAGAAAGTTACATGAGAGGAAATGTGTTGTCTGTGAACTAAGCTGAAGGTAGTAGTGTAGACAGTCAGCTTACTTAGAAGAGTCCGGCTTGTACTGTCTGCTTTTAAATGAGAGTGTAACGTAATGATAATGGGAAAATACTCACAGGAGAGACAGAAAGGTATTAGGAATGACGTACATCTAATCACTGCAGTGCGGTCAGAAGTTAAAGAACAAAAATATGCAAATGGTATGGACTGCTCCTTCAGGCTTTTCTCACAACAAACAGCTACCCTCATTAGCTCTCATTAGCCCCACGGTTCCTTTAATGAACTGCGATGGTTATAATTTTTCCTTTCTTCAGTGTTTGAGGGGGTCTCTTGCCATGCACAGGAATGTCAGTTTATTTTCAAGGAACATGGATTCTGCTCACAGACACCCCTCATATTTATATCTGCTTTCCTCTGGAGTTAGAAGTCAAGCACATAGCTGCTTCAGGTATTAGTTGTCTGTTTCTGTATGTGTTTTACTTCTTGTGACACTTTGTGTGTGTGTGTGTGTGTGTGTGTGTGTGTGTGTGTGTGTGTGTGTGTGTGTGTGTGTGTGTGTGTGTGTGTGTGTCTGTGTGTTTATTAGTCATGTAAGATTAGTAGTCAGCTTTCACCATTGTGAAGCCATGGGGGAGATGATATTGAAGTACAGCTGGATCTCTAGACAACACTAACTTTCCCCTTACTCCTGAACCAGGTCACTATATAACACTGTAACTCTGCTATAGAACTGGATCCTTACATAGCACTGTAACTCTCTCTCTACTCCTGAATATATTCATACATTGATTGCTTTCAGGGAATTTTAAGTGTTATCCTGTGGTCTCACAGTGACAAATAAAAAAAAACACATACCATTTTTAACCTAACTTAGTACTAAACTTGAGTAATCTAGCATGATTTACAGGATGATCATGGAGTTAAATTTCCTTCATTTCCTTTCTTAAGGTTAAGCAGTTTGATGCAGCTATATTTGGCCAAAATGAGTAATATTCTCTGCTTGTATTTATCTGAGGTGGTGTGAAAGGGAGGGAATGAATGGGATTATTTTTATGTGGGAAAGGTGGTTGTGGAAAGCACCAGAAAAGTTATAAGAAAAGTGGACTTGGATTTGTTTGCCTCCTGTTCTGCAGCCCACACAGGCCCTGGACACAGAGAGACAAAGTAAAACTAAGGCATTTGTGGAGAATTTCACAGAGTGCTATTGTGACTGTTGCCTTGTAAGATTTATAGATGCTACAAGGAGGTTAGAATTTATTAACTTTGTGGTTGGAGTGACGTGAGAAAAGATAAAACTGTGTGTCCTAGCTTTTGAGTTGGGTTCCAAGGCTTTGATTGGAAGGCTGTACGTGTGAACTTGGGCCAGATTTGTCTTGAATTCAACCAAATGGTCAAAAATATTCCTTTTTAGTTGAAGCTTCCATGTTCCCAGATCCATGTTCATTCCCCCTATATGCAGCCAGCTTTGGTAAGTGGAAATGTGCTGTACAATATGCTGTATATAGTCCCATAAGGCTCTTTCAGGCTGCAGGGAGGTTTGTATTCTTGAAAGAGGTACAGTGCATTTGTAATTCAGATACAGTGTGTTTTCTTGCACCTGACAGTCAGAGGTGTATGAAGACTGGTTACATGGAGACGATCGTGTGGTAGTCTCTCCCATACTGCTGCACCACTCCACAATCTCTCCCACATAGCTGCACTGTGCGCCAGTTTCTCCCACATAGCTACACTGTCCCACAGTCTCTTCCATGCAGCTGTCATTCCCCCTAGTCTCTCTCATATGGCTGTACTGCATCCCCTGAACCCCTCAGTGCCACCAAGCTCTATCACACAGACATCAATATTTTTCTCCTCAGTACCCATCTATCTCTTTCTTTCCTCACCCACACGTACAGGTTGCAGGAACTATGCAGCTGTGCAGTTTAGATGGAGCAGTTTGCTCTCATGACACCACCTGCACTCTGCACCAAGAGGATGTGAAGGGTTCCCTCTCAACTCCGTCTCTTTCAAAACTCTTTTTAACTCTTCAAAGACAGGGTGCTCGGGGTGTTTGTTCTGTAGTGAGCAGGGCTATAAACCACCCTGTTTTACTTTTGCCTGGCCTCCTGACAAGGAGCCTTCATTGATCAGGCAGTTTCCTCTATTCATCCTTTGCCTGTGGTGACATGCCTGTATTCCCTGTGCTCAGTGATGTCATCAGAAGTGCTAGACTGGCTAGCTTGCTGGGAATAAGTCAGTTCATAGCTTGCTATTGACGTTACAGCAGAACCAGTGCCAATGTGTCCTCCGTTTGCACCACAATCAAGCTTCAAATCACTGATGTGATGCAGGCGGAGGGAAATGCTTAATGCTGTGCATTTGTAGTTGTAATTTGTAATGCAATGTGGATATACTGGTACGCTGTCAAAACTGGAGATCCAACAAAAAAAAAAACTGTGTCATGAGGTAACTAATGATGCACTGGCAGTTGCAGAGGAAGACTGACATGCTCGGTCACAGTGGCCACAATGCCCTTGTACTGTTTGAAATCATCCATTTATAAACCATCCATTTATAAACCAATGAACTCAAGATATCAAAATTAAAATTACTGTTCTTATTCTGTGATACTACTAAACAGTGTGCAGTGGTTAAGGTGCTGAAATTCAGGTCATGAATGTCATCTTATATAGGATACATTTCCTGTACCCATGAGAAAAATACTTTACCTGAAAGTCACCAATGCAAAGTTCTCTGCATAGGTGGAAAATATGAACCCTATACGTACTGTCCTAGAGGTTCAGAGGACAGTGAGAGGGAAACACAAACACACTGATATTGTGTCAGCAGGTTCTGAGGATGCTGAAGGGGAAGCACTAACACCGGCCCCACATCTGCCCCTCCAGGTTTTGTGGGGAATGTCTGCAGCCATGCCTGCAGGTGACATCGCCTCTCTGCCCACTCTGCCGTATGCCTTTTGACCCAAAGAAGGTGGACAGGTCCTCCAATGTCGAGAAACAGCTGGCTTCTTATAAGGCCCCCTGCCGGGGCTGCAGTAAGAAGGTAAGGTTGGAAAAGAAATGTAGAAGGTGTGAGTTTGTTACTGCGACAGAGTGCACCACTGTTAGGCACCGCCTCATGTTCCCCACAACCATCTCCTAACCGTACTCACAAACACACCCTAACTGTTCCAGGAGCCTGCCCAAAGCAACACTTTGCAGATACTCACATACCCACGTTTTTAGCTTGAGTGAGCCCAGCCTTAGCAATCATGCCGTTGACCTCCCCATAGCCACACCCTGGGCCCCTCCTCACAACCAGACCTGTAGCCCACCTTTACCATGTCCTGGGCCCGTCCCCACAGCTACCCCCAGCATCTGCATTACCACTCCCTTGGCTCCCAATAGGTGAAGTCCTCATTTTTACAAATCTCATCTTATTCCTTCACTCTTAATCGATTTTTTACTCTTGTCCACTGAACGAGTGTCAGTTGTTCTGTGTAACATGAGTGAGAAAGACTGCTTGACCTAGACAACATAAGCACTGGAGTGCTGCTCTCTCACTCACCTGGTTGTCTCTCTTTTAATGGTGGGCTCTAGGTAACTCTGGTGAAAATGAGGTCACATATTTCATCATGCACCAAGGTTCAAGAACAGATGGATAACTGTCCCAAATTTGTTCCAGTTGTACCTACTACGCAGCCAATCCCCAGGTAAGCTGTTGGATCAGGTTTTGTGGAAAGTGCTTTGGCCACTTCTTTGTGAGGTGAAATCTCCTGAGAAGGTGTAAATGTTGTTACAGGAGAAGAAAAGCAGTGATACTGATTGTTAAGCATCTTAGGAATCCATTCAGCACACGCAGCAGCAGCAAGGTCACTTCTGCTAAGGCAAAATCTGTTTTTGTACTAAAGAAAACAAGGACCTTCATGGGACACACGGTACTATAACATTCTGCTCTTTCGGAAATGTTACAGAAAGAATACCCCTGGCATATAGGAGCAGAAGTATGTGAATTGATAAAAAAGGCTGTCCATGGATGCCCAAGCAAACAGCATTTAGTCTGCACAATGTGAGCAAAATGAAAATGAATTCAGTTACTTCTTAAAGATCCATGAACTTGTTGCAGATTTCAGTTTGTGTATCTGCCCCTTTTTACTCTCTACCCCTCCCTCCCCCTCTGGGCTCACTTTGTTTGGAAATACCATATGGACAAAGCCAAACATTAAACTGAATACCAGCGTGGTATTTGAAGATGTTGGTGATATGCTTAGCCAGGTACAGTGTGGCCATCTGAACATCCCTGCCTGGCTGTGCTGTGGGTTGGCATAGCTGTGAGAGACACATGGAGGGTTCACTTATTGGCAACGTGAACATGA
Organism: Megalops atlanticus; assembly: GCA_019176425.1. Lineage (NCBI taxonomy): Eukaryota > Metazoa > Chordata > Actinopteri > Elopiformes > Megalopidae > Megalops > Megalops atlanticus. Next base: position 17,809,955 of record CM032881.1, read on the forward strand.
CAGACCATGCCCAGCTGGCATGCCTGGCAAGTCAGTGATTGACAGTCTGTTGCTCTTCCTGCTATCCAAGAATTAAGCCCCAGGCCCTGCACACAGAATCTTCACTAACACATTCCTACATACACCATCCACAGAAATGAATATTTAGGCAGGGATGTCCTGTTTATAGCCTCAGCTATTCCTATCACAGGTGGGCTTGCTAGCTGTGGGCATAGTTGTTCCTGTGTGTGTGTGTATCTGTGTGCGTGTGTGTGTTTTGTTACTCTGTGTCTTTATTTGTATATGTTGGCTACTTGTTGTGTGTGTGTTTGTCACCCTAGTTTATACAAGTGATGCATTGTGTGTTTATGTCACAGAACACAAGACACAGTCTCTGACAAGCTTTTGTGTGTTTGCTGATAGTTTGTCTTGTTTCAGTAGTTTCCTGCCCATGTCCTGTCATACCCTGCCCATTATGATAGTGTTAGACACAGTTTGATTAGTTTGGAATTTGGAAAAATACAGGACCTACATTTCCGTTCATGCATATTTTTTTGTATTTTGGCATCTAGGTAGTCTAGACAGTGAACTGCAGGAATTAAACCATGTTCCCTGAATAACAATGTCAAATTATCACAAGCATGGCTAAGTGTTGATTGCCTCCCTACCTTTCCATCAGCCTCCATTGCAAGCCATTTCTGGCAGCCCTCTACAAATAAACTGCCTCTCCTTATCCCCTCACAGCAATATTCCAAACCGCTCCACCTTTGTGTGTCCATACTGTGGGGCCAGGAACCTGGACCAGCAGGAATTGGTCAAACATTGCATGGAGAATCACCGCAATGATCCCAACAAAGTGGTGAGTCTGGGCAGGAGGTGCAGGGAACAATGACTCCATGCAACCATTGGCAAGTATATTTGACCTATTAATTGTAAGTCAGCCTATGTATTAGAATTTGCTGAATACGGTAGCACTGTGCTGGACACACTGTGCTCATATGTGTGTGGTACAGCAATGAAATGGAGTGTCTTAACTGTAGTCAAATGTGGTAATGTGGCAGGAATAACTACAATAGTCAAATGTGACTGGGGCAGGTACAGTAATGAATCTATGTTGACATGTGACAGAGGAAGGTACAGTAGTGAATCTATGTGATCATGAGATGAGTGTCTCTCATCGCTGCATGTCTCATCGTAGGTGTGTCCAGTATGTTCAGCCATGCCCTGGGGTGACCCCAGCTACAAGAGCTCCAACTTCCTGCAGCATCTCCTACACCGGCACAAGTTCTCCTATGACACTTTTGTGGTGAGCAAGGTTATTTCATATGCCAAAATATTATCAGGTTTGAGTTGTAGTATAAGCTGTACAACATTGTTTGTCTAAAAGGATGTTTCAGAATTTAGAAAGCTGCAGTTTTGATGTTAAGGTGGAGAGGTGACCATTGGTTTTCTCCTTCAGACACACTACAGAATGTGGGCTCCTAAACTTGAATGTCTAAAATCACTTGCGAGCAGATAACCCCTTCACCCCAATCAGCTGACTCTGTGTGTTCATGTGTGTGTATGTGTATGTGTGTGTGTGTGTGTGTGCTTACAGGACTACAGCATTGATGAGGAGGCAGCGCTACAAGCAGCCTTGGCCCTCTCACTGTCTGAGAACTGAGGACCCCCTTCTCGGTTACACCATCACCCTGTCCCTCTCAGAACCTCAGTGTTACAGCCAATGAGGATCCCTTCTCCTCTTCTCCCTTTCTACCTTAGTCCTGTTTCAGTCAGAGATCCAAGGACCCAGTCTGTCCTGGACTCAGACTCATGTCTACCTGCCCAGCTGCTGAGCTCCTTCTCTTTCTGTTGCGTAGAAGGAAGGCTGTCAGTAGCTAATCACAGCTATGGAGTTGTATCCATAAATGCTGCAATGAAAAAATGCATAAGGACATCAGACATGTACATTTGTAAAGAAAGCAACATGATTTGATTTCATTTCAAATAATTACGTGATAATATTTTTTTCTTTTTTAATGGCTTAAATTTGGTAAATTTAGTGGGGGTTGAGTAATTTGGGTTGGGGGCATGGTGATGTCACTTCCTGCAGAAGGCAATACTAATTAAGCACAGAGAGGATTTTTTGACATTTACATTGTTGTTATACAGAGAAGGTCACCATCCCAACACAAAGTGTATAATGCCCCATTTTTCTGAGTAATTGCACTTACTACATTTTTCTACATAATGTGTTCTTCTGATTTTATAGTTCACTAACAAACAGTAATGCATTTAGCTATCGTTCATACTGCTGTTACCTGTTTAACTTGGTACAATAGTATTTTTATGAAGCATCAGATAGGAAGAAATATATTTTTGAAAATGTTTTTTAATGGTGCACTAATAATAAGATAGTAAAACTCAATTTTAATAACTAGGAATGTGCTTAACATTATTTGTATGTACCGTAGGTACTGCTCAATCAAATAGTTGTTATAGATCCGTAGTAGTGAATGGAGCACACCTGAGAAGTTTTTTTCCATGCCTATGTATGTAGTGATGCAGCTGAAACACCAGAGGGCACCCTGATCTAAAAAATAATGTCCTGAGAAACTATACATGAACTCTATGTTGATGTAGAAGAATCCACATTTTTCCCAAGCTTGCTGTGTTTAATGCCCATATGTACAGTATTGTAAGAAAGCCCTAAAGTTTTTGAATGTTTTTATATTTACTGAGGGAGAGGGATGTATTTATCTCTATATATACAGTATAGATGTAAATGCAGATAGTAAAGGTCATTACTGTGTTTTACAATGGAATAAATATATCAGTTTGAGTCTTTAGGCAGTCTTACAAGTGACCATGTTGTATGTGGTCTGGCTTAAATCAGTCCTTTAGTATCAGTTCTGTCTACAGTGTGTCTACAATGTCAGAATCAGAATCAGACTTTAATGGTCAAGCATGCTTTTACACATACAAAGAATTTGACTCCAGTTCCAGTGTCACTCGTAGTGCGTTCACACAATGATTTACAAGGTGACAACAACAAATACCAACAACAGCAGTGATACAACAAACACCAGTAGTGCAGGACACATACATGGAATAAGGATGGAATAAATGAGATATATAAAAATAAATATGAACAGCTACTGCACAATGAGTTAAAGTGTACATGAGTGCAGGCTATGTACAACTGTAGTTGTACAATATTACACTGTGACCACACAGTAACAGCTGCTCTTTGTCCAATAATCAGTTTACATGAGATGGCTGGATGGAACCATACTGGGTTGAGAGGCAATTTTGTTTCTTGCCATAAGCCATGGAAACTACATAGCTCTCTTGGCTTGAAACAATTTCACTGTTCTTTAGATTTGGAAACCACCTGAACTATATGTTGACAAAGTATTCAGCACTATTTGTCACAATGGTAAACATAATATTTTATACATGTCACTGGTTTGTGTCTACGGATCGTTTGTCCTTTGTGCAGTAATCTTATATCCTATGAATGAGAAAGTGATTGTGTGCGTGCGTGAGTGAATGCTTGCATTGGGTAGAGTGCTTTATGTGATTCTGCTGTTGGAAGGCTTGGGCATATCTGTGATAGTGACCATGTGTTGAGTGGACCCTGAAGTGCTGAATCAGGAGAACAGGATGCATGCTACCTGTGATCAGATCACAATGACAACCATCCAGTTCCCACAGTGCATGCTCCTGAACAATCCAGCATTTGCACAGCAATCTTGGAAAATCTCTCTGCACATCCTTAATGCACTGAGGTATAAATTATTGTCAGTCTTATGCATGGTCTAGAGACACATCAGAAGTTAGAGGTGGCCGATGTGAAAGATTCTAACTTTTTCTCCCTGCAGCAGAAGGAATATTCCATATGCTAAAAATTTCAGTGTCAAATATTTTGAATACCTGCATCACTGCATATCAAAACCTGTCTGTCTTGAGACTATTTGTTACTTGTTTTAAAAGTATGAAAATAAAATGCACATTAGCAATATTAGCAGTTAGTCTGAACATATCTTTCAGTTGATCAGTGACAATTGAACATAGCAGGTTTCTATTTCATTTTTGACAGGCACTGAATGTGAAACGTTTTGGTGCAGATACATATTTTTTTTCCTCTGATCAAGTTGAATGTCAGGCTTCACCTCATAATAGCAGCACCTTTGTGAGCTTCCCATGGTAATGTACTTGCTTGGAGAAATTGTCTTGTAACCACAGGGTTTCGGGTGGGAATTCCACATAAGGCATGTCTGTTATCCTCTTGATCAGGGTAGGGTGCTTTCACATACTAAAAAAGTGCTACAGAGCTAAGTGTGAGGCTCCTTGTACTGTAGGTGCATGCATTTATTGGAACTGGACTCAAGAACACACTCATTTGCATGTATCATGGTAGGTGTGACAGGTCTTTGGATTTATCTACTCCCTGCTGTGTTGTTTAGCTACCTTCGATTCCCAACTGGTAGACATTAACCTTTCAGGTAAAACATGTACTTAGCCCCCAACTTCAGTTCGGTGTCTTCAGCTACCCATGATACAATAAGTGCTTCTATTTCCTTTCACACTTTTTGCTCATTTTCTATGTTAATACATCAATAGAGAACCAAAAACACATGCTCCTTATTCACCTACTTACAGTTCTCACTGTTCTTATAGTATTGATACAGTCCAGAGTCACTCTGGGAGGTATCTCTAGAGTGCACTCCAGTACTACCTTTGAAACATGGGACGGCCCATGTTAATTCACAGCCAGTTTGGTGCAAGTCGCCAGTTTTTCAGATGGGCACATATGAAAGTACCTCTGCTTGTTTTCTAGACATCCAGCTGTGTCAGTGGATTGTACGTAAAAATTTAATTATGGAATACCCTTAATGAGGGCACCCACTAAGCAAATTAATCATAGTAATGAATATCAAAGCTGAGATTCAGATGACAGCCACTGCAATAATCTCACTTTTTTATAATACTAATGTACTAATTCATCATAGAAAATACCACATATATGCATTTTGCATTTTTCATAGGAAGATTCCTCTTAATGTAATAATAAAAACTTTCACTGGAAAAAGAACTGATCCTTTCCAGACTTTGTTGACTAGTATGACAGTGGTCATTTTTCCAGAGAGGATGACCCTGAAATATTGCACTTTAGTAAACTAATTTCCCAGGACAGTCTGCTGTTTACTGTCATCTTTTAAAGAAGTGACAAACAAGCTTCAGCATCATCACCCCTGAAGTCATTTCCCTGCCCCTTTTGGAGATAACTGAGGACTGCTTCCAAGCACTGGGGGGAAGGAATAACTCAAAACATAGTCCACTAAAATGAATGTTTTTAAATGTTAAAAGTTGAACAAGGATGGTCAAAATGTTCAGAAAACTTGGAAGTGGCAGAAGTTAGGAATAAAGTTATCCACACATTGTATGCTAAAAAAAAGATTAACGCAAAGTGTGGAATCATTTATTGAAAGCTTTCAGATAGGAATGGTGACCCTTAAAACTCTGTGTACCAAACATTTAGAAATGCCATTTGATGGTGCAACAGTACTTAAAAATTCAGGTACAAACTCTGAACTACAGTATGACAGACCTGAAGAATTGAACAGCAAGCAAGGACTGCTGCTAAAAAAACCTCTTTCTACCAAAAGAACTTGCAAAATGTCAAATAACTTCAGATTTAATTTACTCACTTTTCTGTCTCCTTAATGATATTGTTTTAAATTGTGACTTGTGTGTTGTATGCAGCTCTGTACCATATAATGTAGGTTTTCTAACTTTTGATATTCTATTATAGTTTTTTCAAGGTTCTTACAAACTTTGTGAAAGGCCCCAAGATTCATTTACCCAGGTCTGTTAAATCTGTTAAATCCAAATCAGCGTGATACTGCTATATTCCATCAAGCTGTGCTGCATTTACTGTATACTGTGTTAATCACAAGGCCAAGCTGTCTCTGCAGTTTTGTGTGCCATGTCACATATGTCCAAATTCAGACTATTAAGGCATCTCTGTGATTCAGACTGGAAGATTTCGTGTTCCCCATATGGAGCTGTAGAGCAATGGTGAAGTCCCTCTTTGATGCTGCTCTGACTCAAGTCTGGGAAGTTAGTGTGCTATTTTGAAAGAAAACCAATATGCCCTTGGTTGAAGGGAGCCTGTACACGTTTGCTGGCCATTGGTGTGGGCACTGCTGTTATGGGAAGCCTATCCTGTCACTTGTCCCCAGAACAATATTCTGCGCCATACTGGCACTACACATCACCTGTCACCACAGCCCTTACAGAAGCTGCATGCTAACGCAACACTGTGCTTTCACTGCAATGGACAGCTTGAAGCTGCAGAGCGGTAGGGTTGCCTGTGGACAGAGAGTGGCTCACCACATGGAGCTGCACTGAGCAGGACAGAGGCAACAGCTGTAGCTCTGTAGCCAGGGGCTGCATGTCACCTGCAATTTATGCATCTTTCAATAATATTGATGGTTAACAATGTGGATTTTGAAGTTGATACACTGTTGGAGATTTAAAAAGAAACCTTTTTATTGTCTTTGTAGCAATTTTTTCTTGAATAAACACTGACCCTCCTTTGCCGTATTTATCCTTTGCTAATGCACACACTGAAGTGTTAAAGCATGTTACATATAATAAAAAAGACTGCACCTGCAGATTGTCTGGACACAACCCCAGAAGAAAATGATCAAACCTTGCATTAGGAAGTTGCATTCCAGTAGAGGTACAAAGCACTACATGACCTTTAGTAAAGGCCTCCAGTGTTGTCAGAACAGCTTGCAGTCAGAAGGGATCACTGAGGTAGCAACAGAATGGCATGTGACATTACAACAAAAGTATTTTGCAAAATACTGGCCTGCTCATAAAGGCCACAAATTAAGAGCCTGTTCACCGGTTGTTGTGTTTCTCCCCCGTAGCAAGTGGACAGTCATCCCTCTTTGCAGGGATATGAATGCAGAGGCATGTATCACTGTCCTTTTATTTAAAAAAATATTCATATGTCAAACATAACTCATATTTTGGGATAGGTATAACCCAGATGACATTTTGCTACACAGGGTAATTTACTGACACAGGGTCATTAAAAAGGTTTGATTAATGCATGTTTAAGAAAAAATCTATTTAATTACTCCGAATCGAAATAGTGCCAGTAACGCCAACACCTGCTTTAAAACATACATTTAGGAAAATTCATTTATTAGCTGTGTACTGATGCCTAACCTCAGCTTCAATTTCAGCAATAGAACAGAAATCCTGAGTATGCTTTAGCTAGTAACAAAACTTAAATAGAAATATTTACAAGACCTCCTACTGAGACAAATACAAGCCGAAGAAAATAAATTCATTGAACACAAGTGACCACATTCTTTTTAGTGACAGCTCCAAAAGATTACATTTCCCTGTCCTAACAACTGAGTGCTGAACCTGAACCCAGAATGGTCCTACACCCAAATCACCATTTCAAACAACAGATGTGAAGGCACAAGAAAACCAAGCAGACCCTGTCAAAAGGCCAAGAGTAGTGGACCACACATTCAATATACCATGTTGGTTTTTTAGTCGTCATCTGCACCATACATGTCAGCTAATTTCTTGAAGCGTGGCCCCCACTCATTCAGATAGTCATAGTCCTGGTCCTCCCCTGAGCTAGAAGAGTTAAGGGAACTCAGAGAGCCAGCATCAGAGCCTCCACCTTCATAATCAAACACCAGGAGTGAGTCGTATGGGGGAGCTGTAGGGTCGCTGTCTGCAGCCTTCAGGTTCTGATACAGGAATGAGATGAGAATATGAATTTTTCAATCATGCAATAAAGTGTTCTGAAACAATGTACTTTTCAGTTATATTTCATACATTTTCACACAACATAATTCCTCTTTCCCAAGTGCCTAAATAGAAACTAGTAAGGTGATGCTTTCCCCCCCAGTTACAGCTGTTATTGGTTTGGTAGCAACAGACTAAAAGCTACACTCACATCATCAATAAAGTTGCCAATATCTTCAGGGTTGGCAGGCCGGGGTCTGTACTCTGGAGCAATCATATAAGTTGGTGCCACGTCGTTCCGGTAGACGTCAGGCCGGTTATCCAGGCCCCTGTGCAACTGGCTCAAGTCATAATCCTGAAGAGAAAACAGAGATGGAAATTTGCCCCTGCACACACAAACATTAAAGAATGCAAAAACAACCAAAAAAACCTCACAAAAATAAAAATAAAAAATGATTCAATCATTTTGTTTTTGCTTTTTTTTAATGAGTCTTCAAGGGATGGCCACACTTCAGCCAGACCTTGGGCCAATAATGAGCAAGTTCAATGTGGATCAGAGGACAACCACACAGGCCAAATAATCTCCCTCCCTTAAAGTCTTGTATTGATGGAAAACCAAGATCAATGTCAAGCAAAAAATATTGAAGCCATCGCAAATACACCAATGTCCCAGGTGACCAAATTTGGGGACACAAATGTAATCCTGTCGTCTGTGGTTGTATGCGTCTTCACTGCCCACCTGATCTTCCTCTCCTCCTCCTTCCTCATCATAGAAGTAGATGTTGTCACGAACATCATCTTCCTGAAGCAGAGGCTCCTCCTTCACACTCCTCCTCCTCCTCAGGAGCAAGAGTAGCAGCAGCAGCAGCACTGTGGAACACACAGCCATAAACACCACACATCTGCGCTATGAAGCCTAGCATGATGCTTTGGAAAGCATGGAAAGCATTTTCATCTCCCCATTTCAAATAACTTCTTTGTTTTTAATACAAGTCCTCTATAACCATGTAACTTGTAAAGGTATATTTGTTGCTGGACAAAGGTGAGGTACTTACAGAGTAGAAATAGGACAGCTCCTAAAATTCCCAGAATTCCAGGGAACCAGACATCTGCAATTTTTCCCCCACAGACAACAGGCTGTCCTTTGCAGTTACACACAGTAGCAAGAACTGTACTCTCCTGGGAAAGACCGTGACTGTCATAGACCTTTAGAACAACTCTATAGTCATCCTCTTCCAGTTTGGTCCTAAGTGTCAGTAAAATGCCTGTTCCTATGACCAGAGAAAAAGTAAAATCAAATTAGTTATTAGAATATCAAAAAACATTAGTACACACATTTTTATTTTATATATACGGCAATTGGGCCATCAGTCATGCCAAACCCACCCATCAAGTACAGTAAATGCTTACTTGTGTCATTCATTTTAGCAGTCCAGTTTTTCTTGGATGTTCCTTGGAGATCCACACGGAAAGGAGCTGTGAAACCTGGACCATCTCTGTCAGCAATGGACAGCAGGACTGGCTGAGGGTCTTCATTGCAGATTGAAAATGAATTTTCATTAATCGTTGGAGCGTTGTCATTTACATCTTGTAGCTCGATCAGCAGGGTCCCAGTTCCGGTAGCAGGGATGTCATCTATCAATTCAACACAAATGCATTTATTCACAATACTTTAAGACAGCTCAGGCAATTCAAACCAAAAGAAACCCACCAGGCAATCAGACAGTAGCCTTGTAAAGACGGATGATTTGGCATCATCTTAGTATATCACACTTTACCTGGGTGTACAGACTTCAAACAACTACATTTCTGAGAGCAGATCAACGAACCCTTTAAAAGCTAATTATATTTGATAGTATTAGAAGAAGTGTCAAGAAAAGGTTAAAAAGTACCGCTATCAATAGCTAGGATGATCGCTTCATATACGCCATCTTCATAGAAGGCAGATTCTCTGTCCATGGGGCTCTTAACTGTGATAAGTCCAGTGTCCTTACTAACATTCAGCCATCCAGCACGATCCCTTTCAATTTGATACCTGGGGAAAAAACTTAATTCTTATTTTCTGATCCTTTTCGTATTCTATTGCAGAGTCTGAGATTTTGACAAGTAATTGGTTATAGTATTAGCAGAGGTATAGATCATGATATCATATAACATGGGGTGTACACATGTTATACCTTATGACTGTCTCCGGTGCTAAACTTGAACAGCTGGTTGAGGAACTCACCGCACAGTCTGTTTCTTTGCCGTGTCTGGATCAGCTGCTGTGTACTGAGTCAGCTCACTGTCAACAGCCATGTCCTCTGATCTGACAATAATTTTCTTAACTGGATTAAAGATGGGAGCCTCATTCTCATCCTCCACATTTACAATAACTGTGGCAGTGGATGTCGGCAGACGAGTGGCAAAAGGGACATCATTCTCAACTGTCACCAGCAAGGTGTACTTCATGTTCTTCTCAAAATCAAGGCCCTTGTTGGGAATGAGACATGCCCATTAGACAACACAAATAGCATTTGAGTAATGGAACAGGTTGGTTTTGACAAAATGCATTTCACATAAAAACACTCTAGCCTGCAGTTTTTCAAACCTTTCCAAATATACTGCATATGAGATATGAAATACTACCTTCACTGTAGTAATAATGCCCTCCTGCTTGTTGGGTCCAGTGCTGACATTGAAGAAGCCACCATGGTTGCCTTGAATAATTTTATATCTGGTCCACCATGCAGGTGTGTGGGGCTCATCATTATCAGTTACAGGCATTTTCACCACCACAACACCCACTTTATTCTCAGGGACAGACACTGTGTACTGTCAAAAGAAATTTTTCCATCACAAAATGTAACACAAGTTCAAACAGTATTAAAGAGCAACTGTAAAGACCTACTATTCCACCCCCCACCCCAAAAAAAAAAAAAAAAAAAAAAAAACTTTCACTTCAATTTCATGAGTGATGCTTCATACTTACATTCATGCAACCAAAAGAAACATTGAACTTACCAATGCATTTTCAAACTGAGGAGCATTGTCGTTGCTATCTGTTACTGTGATGATTGCTTTGCAGGTATTCACGAGACCATCCCCATTCAGGTCAGCAGCTTGAATTACCAATGTATATTTTGCAAGTTTCTGAGGGGAATGTAAATGTCAAAGATCTGAATTTATTAATATAATTTTATGCATATTATATATATATTGTGCAAGTACAGACTATTGAAATGTACGCACATACCTCTCTGTCCAGTCCAGATGAGCTAAGTCGAATCATTCCACTCACAGGGTTGATAGAGAACATATTGGCATTTGGCAGCTGTGGCTCTTGGCTCAGAATGCTGTACTTAATATCAGCATTAAGTGACCCCGATTCATCTGCATCCGTTGCAGAAATCTTCACAATTTCAAAATCTTCAGATGAAAATCAAATTTGTTTGGAGTGAACACATACAAGATATACTGAAAACAAACTGTAGTAACAAGGCAGTTTGCCTTGTCAATTACATTCCACACATTGCTTAGAACTATACGATTTCAGCAAAAGGGAAATTTCGTACCTGGTGGTGCAGTTTCAGCAACACTTCCCAGAAAGGGATCCTGGGTAAACTCAGGCTTATTGTCATTCTGATCAATTACTTTTATAATAACTTCCATGGGCACCTCTTTTATACCTTTACCCACTGCAACAGCATGAGCCTCAAGCTGGAAGTGGGAGGAGAGAGATGTCAATGTTTGCTGTGATTATTCTCAAATTCAGAGTCCTGCAATGACAACTTACCATGTATTGACTTTGTTTCTCCCTGTCCAAAGGCTGAGTTACGTACAGAACACCTGAGTGTCTGTCAATGGTGAAAAGACCCTTTGGCGGCTGGTCCGCTCCCACTCCAGAAATACTGTACTCCATTTTTAATGATTTGTCGTTACTAGATCTGATCTGAAAACACAATATATACACCATTGTTGGATGAAAAGGAAAATAGCTGAAATTTTTGCTGTGGATTCAAACAAACAGTACTCCAACTTACCTGCACCATTTCTTTTGGGAAGGGGCCACGGTCATTCTCTGGGAAGTTGATGGGGGGTATGACCCAGTCCCTCTTCCTCCTCTTCAGACTTCCTGATGACTGTGGAAAGACCAACACTGGGGCACCAAGAGTGGATCTGGGCTGTGGAAGCAAGGGACATAAACATGATGCAGGTCTTGGTACTTTTGTTCTTGCTCAGTCAGAAACTAGACATTACCAAGTACATACTAAAGAATATCACTTAATGTACAAATGGTGAACACCTCATCTGCCAAAGCAAGAAACCTGATAAATTACTGGCTACACAGGTGGGTGAAAGAATATATCTCATGTCCAGATTTTTAGAAAACAAATCAATATTATTTGGATTACTTAAATTTAGTCTAGTCTACCTTGTGGTGGACACATACAACCAATGGTCAGTCCAAACAGATTCTGATCGACTATCACCTGTAGTTACTGCACTGCGTTCCACACTTCCAGTCTGTAGACATCCATAGTTAATCACTGTTGGTTCCCAGCCCAAAATTAACACTCCCAGAAATGGCAAGGCTCCCAGCCCAGATGGTTTCCCATCTGCATTAAATTGTACCAAAATATTCTCAACAAAACATTTACCTATGAAGCTAATTATCTCCTCAAAACATTGCATGAGGCCATTTACTTTTCTCTAAAAAAACAAGGATCGAAGGGATGGGACTCCATACAGATTTCTCATTTTGAGCATAGATAGACTAATTTAAAAGCTCACACATTCCCATCAAACTGGTTAAATTCCCACAAAGCAATAATTATTGCCTCAAACCTCTAGAGAGTGTTTAACCAAGACAAATGGATTTCTCAAATTAGAGAATTTGAAGGAAAAAAGTTTTAAAATATGGACAAATCTGTATACGAAAGCCCCAAAGCCAAGCTCCTGACCAATCAAATCTCCAAAATTTATACTTAGCAAAGGGACTAACAGGGGTGTCTTCTGTCACCCTGCTATTTGGCCTGGCTACAAAGCCTCTGGTAGGTGCAATTTGTAATCACCTACCAATACACACTCATGAAACAAACAATTTAAGATAAACTAATGTGTGGTTATATACAACAGGATGAGTTCTATATAGAAGGATAACTGCCATATTAGATCTTAACACTTGCCCTTTGGTAGCTTTTCTTGATATAGGGCTAACTGGAAGAAAAGTAAGCTTATGCCAATCAGTAGGTACGACAGACATGGATGGGAAGCTTTTAACATAAGTTCATATTTGGGGATTCAAAGTGATCTTTCCTCCAGTGATTACCAAAATGCAATCCCACACAGAGCTCTTAAAAACATGATCAAACTCCTGATTTGTAGTACAAATGCTATTGAAATGACGTGCCTGGGCTCCCAGGTAGCTCAGTCAATTAAGGTGCATGTTGCAAGTGCAGGTTAAGCCCTACAGCACAGTGTGCTTAGCCCAGCTGTATTATCTGCCAGCAATGAGTGGGAGCCCACAACAATGCAACTGGCTTCGTTCCAGGAGGACTGTCGTGGGTTTGACGTCCATTTCCTCGTTACACTTTTCATGAACGCTGCGACACGTCAGGTGCCTACGAGCCATTCAGATGATGTCAATGGAGACACACCTATTATCCAATCTGCATTTGTTTCACAACAGTGCACTGAGGGGCCTGAGGTGTGTAGTCACTGTAAATATTTCAGAGGATTGCATCTGCTGCAAGTCAGCCTAGACAAGAACAACTGGCAAAGGTTTCAACAGCAGTTAGTATACTAGACACAGCTGACACAGTGGAGAGCCAGTCTTCTTACCTGACCATGAATGACACTAGCCACTTCATAAGGACGATGGTGCTGGTTATGATTATTAGGGTGCTGGTGGCTTGTGGGTTCATGTTTAACTCTCACTCTGGCAGAGAATTTGTTGCCCCTGGAGTCCAAAGCATGGATCAAGAAGCTGTCATGGTGGTCACGGGCCGTAACAGCTCTCATCAGCCTGATTGTTCCATCTTGGTCTACATTTAAATGGGCATCCTCCACATGAATTTGGGCTTTCCTTTGCCCGTTGCAGTCAGAAATATTCACTGTGAAGACATTTGACATTTCCAAGTTAACCATTAAACTAACATACATTAAGAGGACAATTATGGTCTTGCCTGACTATTAGATGAAACTGCAGCACACTATATAAAAATTACTGACAGACAAACTGCTTATCATGACAAAAAATTTTAGAACAGAATCAGTCCTACACTAAATAATTATCTTGTTACAATCAAGCAATGCACATATAATAATCACTGAGTTCACTCATAACTTGTAATGCAATATTCAATCATGTGCAATGGTACATAATAAGCAAAAATATGTTTAGAATTTGCAGTCAATCTTTCACCTCATGTTAATTTCCATAGCATGCAAAATATTTAGGGGAAAAAAGGGAGGTTTAGTTAAGTGCATCAATGCCAGTCAATTCTGCAAGAAAAGATGTCTTAAAATGAGATACACTGCCCACTTGAGTCAAGTCTTACAACAAAAAAGATGTAGCTGGGAAAATGGGCATTTAACAGTCTACATTGATTTAGACAACAGAAAAGAGGTGCATCTTAAGAATGAAAGGGAAATGATTGGGAACAAATAAGCGGAGTGCACTATTAACGGTTTCAGTAAGTGAACTCTATATACATCTAATCTATACATCAATCATCTATAGTCTAATACTGTAAACTTAACTGTATGCTCTAATGTGTTCATCAAGTGAAAAACACGTGTGCAAGGTCCCCAGGTTAAGACAAAACTAAAACTTCCATCATATGCTGCATCAATAACACAGGGAATTAATATTTGCAGAAGGTTTCTATACAAAAATGAATTTTCTCCCATTCCTCTCAAAACCCTCTAAGAGTGACTTGAACATACGAACATTAACATGCAAACAGGCAAATTTTGCCAATGCACAAAAGCACAACTGACAAGTATAGTTAATATGGAGAAAAATCATAAGTGGCAACAGTAAAGATCAATGTATTCATAGTGGTCTTTATGCCCAACATAATGCAGCTAATTCCCTTTAAAAGCACTAAGCACTATAATTAACCTGAAATGGGATCACACTTTTAAATAGTCATTTTCTGAGACAAAGTCATAATGCAAAATGTCTGGAGTTAATGCCTCAAGTATTTCTCCAGATGCCTGCAAAAAGAATTTTCTAAAAAAGCTAGTGTAAGCTCTGTGGACAGTGACACTGCTGCCTGCCCCTGAGGGCTGGTTTACCTTGAGGCAAAAGCATCAGTATTAGATAACAGCACAGCACTATAAATGGTAAAAAACTGAACCACTTCGGTAGACGTTGATGCGTAGACACATTTTCAGAAGGGGGCACAACCCAGGAACCTAGATTTCAGCTACATAAATGTAACCAATTTACATGCCAAAGCCTGCAGCAAAACTGCCACAATTTCTCTGGTAGACATCTTCACTAGGTATTGGCAGGAATTCTTGTGTTAAATAACTTTTTTTTTTTTTTTTTGTTTTTTTTTCATTTTATGTATAAAGAAATTTCAAAAAAAGGGTTCATGATCTAAACTGGCATACACAAATCCTCAGACTCCAGATGTATATTTTCCATCTATCCAAACTGACAAAAGGTTTAATTTTTTTATAGGAAGGCTGGCTACATGAAGGAAATTACTTCTACGCACTAGCTTTCTCCATGTTAACTATAAGAGGAAGAGATTGGAACACAATCAATCCCTATATTTCAAACATATTTTAATCTTTGAATCTCTTGCTCAGTAATTTGAGTGAACTGTTTGAAAAGTAGATTTTGTAATAGCTTAAGATATTAGGAAATGCCCACTGTCACAACACTGTAAAACTTACATTTTCAACTGTGAAATGTTTCAAGGTGCTATAGAACAATCAGTTGTACTAGTATGACATGATGAAATCTGAAAATATGGTCTAAGCTTTTGTTTTCATTTTTAACACAACAAGCCATATATTATAACAGCAAAGCCAGTCTGAAATTTCTGCATGGTTTATGTTGAGCTTTTCCTTGCTTACATGTTCACATTTCATGGGTAAAGCTATACAACTACTCACAGGTCACACTTCACCTTCTGACTAAACATTCAGGCTCTTTCTGTGCATGCATCTGGTGATGCATTTCTATACATATCCACCATGAAGTGGCAACAATCAAACTAGAATTTCTGCTTTCTTGATAAAGTACAAAAAAGTCACTTCTCACTGTTGGCAGATGACATGAAAGCTTGTGCTTACATGCCCAGTGACAATAACAGGAAGCTTCAGCACCTCTCACTGACTCAATTTACATGAACACAATAACATGGTTGTTGACAACACTGCAATTAAAACAATAGTTTGATTCATCTGTTTACACCTCTGCATTAGACAGTGGTATTAGGAAGGGGCAGAGGCTTTAACCCCAGAGTGACCTAAAAAAAAATTGGCATGGTACTGTTCCCTGTCCCACCAATTTCATTCGGGTCAGATAGCTGCAGCCACATACCGCCTTAAAGTCAGCATTACCATGCGTACACCAATATAAACATCTTATAATGTTTATGTCCTTCGAGACTTGTAAAGTGAAATCTCTTGATCACTCCAAAAATGTTGGCTTTTGCCATTCACTTTCTTCCTCTTAGACAAAGCTTACTGCCTTGTTAGCAACAGCAGTAAAGTTTTTCCGCAAAGAAAATGTCTTTTCTTCGCTAGGACATGCAAAGCTTTAATACAAATTAAGAGGTGTGATTAAGGCATTTACAAGTTCCAGTTATACGAAAATAATAAGATCAGAGTACTCCACCTATCTTACAATTGTTAACTGCAATAAAGAACTTAATTACATTAAAATGATCAAAGTAAGATGTTTACATGGTTTCCACATAATTCATAACTAAATTTGCATTCACATGCATGTAAACATAACCAGTGCTGAAATCAGCAGCCCAAATTTTAATTTGTTTTACTCACTCATATTATGCACCTATGTTATGCAAAATAAAGTTTGAATTGTGTGTGTGTGTGTGTGTGTGTGTACCCAAAACTCAGAGAAACAGTTTACATTGTCAGAACAACCACATTGGCTTCTTTGTTAATTGCTTAGGTGGAAACAAACTCCTGTACCAGGACTGAATTTCCCTGGATCAGGGTGTCCCATGCTCTTTAAGTGGATGTCAAGTTTTCTATCATGTGACCAGGGTTAAGAGGTGAAGGGTTGTGTTGAACTGTTTGCAAATCTCTTCCTGTATTCAACCCAAAATGAACACCGGATCCACACCACTAATACACGTGCGTGCGCACGCACACACACACACAGCCTTGTGCGGTACAGTTTATTCACAGCTGGGCATTGATGACCTTTACACTACAGAGAGCTGAGCTACCGGTGTGTTAGAATGTAATCTATTCCTTCTGACATTGAATGAAAACTGTGCATGCTGTCTGAAGGAAGCAGACAAAACAAGCTAATGAGGACTGCAAAAACCTTCAAACATTGAGAATAACTGAACCAAAGGCCAAGAAAATCAATGTTACATTTTGAACACTCCACAACATGTTTTGACTAAATTCTGTTGGCATGCGCATTTCAAACATTTTGATTTAGGTAAGATACAGGATGGATATTTGGTAGGGCATGCCAGGCACTGTTCAGTGCCCACACTGGACGCTTTCATGGAAAACAAAACCCCTGCACAGATGTCTACAATAGTGTAAATCAGATATATTACCTTCAAAAGCATTAATTTAAGTCACTGAACATAAAAAATGAGTACATTAACGCCAAACTAGTTCCTCAGGTGGAATCTCAACATTGACTGCTCAGTCAAAATGTCCCCTGCAGATGCGTTTGAATGATAGTGGTTACATTCGAAAATCCTTATGGTATGGAATTTTTATAGAACGTTACCCTACCTTGGCCCAGGATCTTGAATGTGTGACCATGCGTTCTGTTCACTCTAAATATTTCAAGTTCTGAAACTAAGCCAGGCTGGCACGGTCCATCCCCTTCACAAAATGCTGCTGTGAAGACCTTAAATATTGCAACAAGTAAGCATTATCAATTCGACAAATTCGACTAAGCAAACTTAAAGTTTACATTTAAACTCAAAGCATGGTACTCCGTAGCTCACACTTGTCTGAACTTGTGCGACTGAAGCAAAATTCAAACAGAAAACTATTGTAGGCGTTGGGAGAGGCAACTACATTTGTGGCGTTAAAATGCATTAAATCGTAAACATACATTTCCAACTGAAAGGTATTTTAAATATTTATCATAAATCAATCAGCTTTAAGTTAATCCATCGTACAGCCTAACATAAAATACGTAAATTGAAATCTTAGCAATTCCCTGACATCGTCGCCACTTACTTGTAGAAAGCATCAAAAATGACCAACAGACTAAACATATTTGACAATAAAGCACGTTAACAACGTCTTAGGTTTACAAACAGTTGACACTACTACGTATATTAAATACGCTGATCGATATATTCACTGCGGAGCTAAAGCCTAATTACAAAAGTAAGACGAAGAGAAAACTTACCTGGACCAAGAGAAGGGTTACTGTTAACTCCAAACTCCTGAGACCTCCCATAGATTTAAAGTCTTGTTAGATCCTATATTCGCTGAACAAACGCAGATCAAAACTGCGCTTCGTGACAAATGTAGTCCACGTTTGAAAGCACGCTTGCAAGTGAGCAGTTGTACAATCTACATTAATGATCTGCAGAAGGTAGGAGGGCGTGACACTTGCGGGTTGGCGGTCTCTTCCATTTGAAGATACCACATGGATCTGTTTTCCACGCACCTGTTAAAAAGGTAAGTGATTTTACCTTCGATACTCATCATTTCGCTATGACAAATCAGTAATCCCATTTATGACTAATTCTTTGGTCCGAAACTTACAAATACTAACACGTGAAAAATATGTTGTAATGTTGGCCGTAAAATGAGTCTTAATTTAAATTATATTTCTCAATAACAACGCACTCGCAAGGGGAAAATGTAAAAAGTGGGAAATGTATGGACAAACAAACATTTACACTAAAATGTTGCGTGATCTCAAAATGTTCCATAAAACTTGAGAAGATGGACTCTATTCAATTTTCCACAAGCATATTCTTGAAATGTGGCATTTCACTGCAGTTGATTAGGCTAAACTTGTTTTTTCTCATGGTCAGATTAGCAAGAACTAACAAAATCTCAAGATTCTGAAAAGACATCAAAATATTAAGTATCTTAAAAAAACAGATTCTTATTGTATATTCTGTACCTCCTCTGTCATGCATACTCAAAGCCTTTAAAAATATCTATTCTATTCTGGGCTGCAATGATGAAAAAAGAGAGTACAGAGGATTCCTACACAAAGCATATATCAATTTGTATCACAAGAAAGCAAGACACCTGTGAAAATCAAACAACCCTTTAAGATGGCAGCTGTTAAAGAAATAAAATGCAATCAGAGCTTATCAAAATGAACCATGTGCAAATTCATACATTTGTAGAACACAGAAACCCCAAACAGCATATCAAAGAGCAGCAAGAAATATTCTTTGATGCAAATTTATTTGTTAAAACCAGGTACTGTTCTTGTATTTGCCTTGGTGTTGTATTTGTATATGCCCCTTTCTTTGCTTGCACATGTCAACATTAAACCCCCATATATGGCATATCCATAAATAAACACCCATATATGACTTCCTTCTGTCAGAAACCTTACCCACTCCAAGTAGGAAGCTGTCACACCCTTGTAAGCTGCTTTAAATGCATTGCTTTTCACATCCTCAGGTTGTACTGGCTTACAGTCACATGCCCCAAGCACAGGCTAAGGTGAAATCAGTCTTGCCCTTTGTTTAAACTGAGAACTTGTACACATTTTACAAGTGAAATATTACAAATCACATATGCATTATAAAATAAGACAGTTTACCGCAAGTTTTGTAGGTATTCTTTGCCAGTTTCCTCCAGCTTGACATTCAGTCCATGAGCATGTGAAGAAACTCTATACTGCCTTTCCCTCATACTGCTGCACTCAAAGGAACCATTCAGCTCCTTTTTCTGACCACATACCCCAAGATCCTAAAGCCTGTCCCATTTAGGACTGAGCTTCATAAATACCAGCATATCTTCATTCTCCTGCCCAATGGACAAGATATTCAGAGTGGTATAATCCCCTAAAATACCCAAATGTATCCAAAATCTTCATATAAAGAATGCTTAACATGTACAACAAAGGATTGTAGCCATAGAACAGTGGGTGCTTTTACATCAGTTGCTGTCAGAAACTGTTACCCACTTAGATGAAGATTAATTGTTTGGCCTTTTGATGTCATATGGATTTTACATTACCCTAGAAGATGATGCAGATACCGTGTAGGATCTAAATAAAATCACAAAACAGGCAAAACAGGCTTCTGACATATCAGCAACATTGAATTCTACCCATGATATCTGCCTGTCCTGTCTACCCTGAATAGCACATTTGACAGTGCCTAAATCCATTCTCATCAAATTGTTTGAAATCCAAACCACAGGTCTCAGCATGTTTTGGGTTCATTATGCAGTGTAATTTTAACATTACAACCATAGCTTAACTATGAACCACATTTGCATTTAATCTGGTGAAATCTAACATCAAATATCTTATTCATAATCATCACAGTTTTTGCCAAGATTCCTTTTATGCATCAAGAACTCTCAACCTGGCCTGAGGCAGACAGACAATTGTGGAGGGACCCTCTGCTTAAACGAAGTATGTATTCAGTTAGCCTGTACAAGATAGCCCTGAGACGGGCTTACTTTTCTCTTATCAATTAGAAAAATGAAATGTGAATAAGTATCAATATGCATAACATCTTTCAACTGTAAGATGTGACATGCCAGCTGTAGCACCATTGAACCAGCTATCTTTCTGGGGTTAAATTAAAGTTAACTGTTACAGTAAATTAACCAGATAATTAGCTACTGAATATCTGTACTACAGCAACTAGACAATTCTCTGGTCGGAACTTCCTGTTTAAATACTTTTACTAGCCTTTGTTAAATCCAACAGTCTGTTTGCGTACAAGCTAACTTTAGCTATAGGCACCAGTTCTAATAGCTAGGTCGCTAATCATCCTTGTTTAACGAATTTTGCAAAAGCTCGCTACCTAGTGGTGGTGTTGCTGCGTTTAGCTAGTTATCTTAGCCAACATTGAATAAGACTGTTACATACACATGATGGTAATCGAGCTATTTCAGTCGACTGTCTCTTATCATATGTGTTTGCAAGCAATATTTATCATTTAATATTAATTAGTAAGCACTAGTTCTTAACAGGATTGATTCAATTGGTTCTGTTAATAAACAGATACTTTCACATTAAAAGAGAGCTGTAGCTAGCTACCTGGTATTGCATTGCTAGTTAAACTATAACTGCATATAAACGTTTAGTCGGAATCTAATAGACAAATAGGTTATTGACTAGGTCTGAAGCTTGTTAGGCACCTAACAACTGGTTCACCTGTATTGATTAAAGTTATTAATATTAATTTAGCTCGCTACCATATTAGAAAGGTACTCACTTCAACTTCTGCCAGTTGAGCGCGCCAGATTGATCTATTTTACTGATTTGCATAATACCGGTCACAGCACACAATCGGTAATCAATATTGCGCTGACTCAACCTGGATTCAAAATTTTTTGTAGGTAACGAGGAAAGCGAAAGCCTGCTACAGAATAGGCTACGACAATGTAACGTCTACACGGACTTAATGACCAAAACAATAATTTAAATTTTTAGTTTATTTCCTTATCTATAATTCGTGTTGTTAGTCATTTTAGCTGTGTACATTGTTTTGTGCTAACACCAACAGTAAATGATAGCATTTAAAACAGCAATCTGATTAATAATTGGCACTAACCTACTTCTCAGTGTCTAGCATGAAAAGTTCTCAATGTTATGGGATGTACTTTTAGTGAAACCATTATACTGTTGTACTTAGCCTACTTATCGGAGCTGTATTTTTGTTGTTGTTGTTTTTTTTTTTTTTATTATTATTATTTTTTTTATCAGCAATGAAATATGGTGCCTGAAAACAACATTTCTATTGATACTATAGTAAACAGCAGACTTTTTACACATTTTTTAGGCCAATCTTTTTCTTCTTGTGCCCAGCTTATTAAAAGATATTTGCTAATCCTGTCTGTTTAATATAAAAACAGCGGCTGCGATTGTGTTGTTTATGTCTGTCTGAATTCTAATTATGAACTGTAGAAGCAAACCCTTAATGACATGGTGGGACCTCAACAAATCACAGGCTGAATCATGTGCCTGTTTTATGACTGTGTGGATAGTAGGTTGATTGTTCTCTGATAAAGCTTGGCTATCTTTACGGTCATCCATTACTTTTGAGTGAACTTTTCTGTGGTGGAATATTTGCCTTTAGTTTGTTGACTCGTGTTTGTCACCACCCATACTGCATTTTCTCTCAGCAGTTGCTTGTTAGGCAGATTCTTTGCTCCATATTGGAAAGGAAAGATACTGTCACCGTATGTTCTGTATGTGTTGAGTGCCTCCAGTTGTTACTGTTAATATTTCACTGTCAGAGCTATCCTGGTGTAGAGAAAAAATGTCTTTCCCTTATCAAAAGAGGAAAGAATGACAGACACCAGAGGACCCAAACTGCTCTTAAAGGGGACTTCCATCCCTCCAAAGTTTCATTTCTTACCTTAATAACAGTCTGTTTTTGTGTTCATTTGTTTGTCTTGTTTTTGTTTTTTCCTGTGAGTCAGACCCAAAACATCACTACGTTCACTACTGTTTCAGAGAGACATTCCTCCTTTGACTCATTACTATGGATAATGAAATTTTATGATTTCCTAATGGCAAAAAAATAAGTCAGCAACGATTTCTCACATAGCACAATGTTATGATAAAACACATCATGTCCGTATTTGACTTTTGTATGGAATTCCCCCTTTGATTCTTATGTCTAATTTGTGGGTGACATCTGGCCAGAAAAGAAGTTTGAAAAATTCTTGTTTATAATTCTTCTGATATGCGGCTATCATTTTTTGAGGATTACTCCCTTCACTCCCACAACCTTTAATGATAAAGACATCACAGTTGTAAAGCAAACATTGTAGTAACATGTAACTGTGAGAAGAGTCTGTGACCAGATCTGAAATTCCTTTCCCAGGCAGAGTCATAAGGCCAGGTGGTTAGCTTGCTGTAAGGGTGAGTGGTGGGAATATATCTCAGTGTTAGAATCTACATGTGGTCCATGCCAGATCACCATAGATATACAGTATAGGTCTGTGCCTTATGTTGTCATTTCTTTTTCAAACAAGTCAGCAATGCTCAAATTATTTTATGCAACATAAGTTCCATTTTATACAATGGTTGTAATAAAGATGCCAAAGTATGAATTCAAATCTCAGATGCAGTTAATTGTTCTATAATCAGTCTTCATGTAGTATTAGTGAATGAAGGTGAACATGGTAAGTTCTTTATCCTTTAGTACATCTTGTTATTTGCAAAGGAAAAAGATCTACTCATTTTAGCAGAAAAAAATCACACTTCACAGCTCATTTACTAAATTGGTGATGAATATTATATGTATTTCCTCCAATGGGGCTTATTTTCAACAAAAGACTTAATGTATACAAACTTCTTAATGTGATCACATTGGACTGTACTTAATTAACTGGAAACACCAGTGAAAATTTGACCTCAGTTGAGTTTCCTGAAACTGATATAAAACCAAAAATATGCCAGAGGATTAACTACAGCCTATTACGGGGTGTGACAGAAATCAATGGGGGAAAGGTGATCATTTGTTAACCTGCCTTTCACTGTTATTTTTTTGTTAATATTTTTAATTGCAGTTAGAAAAATACTTTATCACATACAATACAATAGTAATTCTGGGAGTTCATGATTGAAAGCACCAAACTGGACAGAAACAATGGAAGAAAAGGTTTTACATCTCATTATATTTGATGAAAAAATCATTCATAAAATTTTTTGCACTTGACCAGTTATTCAAACTCTGAGCCTAATGTAATTTAGCTGTGGTCCATTCTCAGATAAGTATTTCCAAAAAATAATGTAACCATACAGATTCTGAATGACCATCAGGTTGGAATAATAAAATTGCTGTCTTGGAGGCTGTCAGGACTGCCACGAGAAGCCTCTTCCTTTGTACATTTAAAAGAACATTAGAATCGTCTCCTAAGAGGAGAAGTCCTGGGGACAAAGTTAAATCAAGCTCCAGAAATTTAGAAAGAAATACATATTGCTAAAATGTTGCTATTTGTGGGCATTTCCAGACTGTATGAAGAAGTGTGCCTAAAGAGCACAGGTGGCAAACGTCATATCTTTAAAAAAGTAATAACTACTATGTAAACATTGGAATATAAGCAGATAACTGGGGGTGCAATGCACCCCTAAGCACCCCTGTAGCACTGGGCCTGCCACCAGTATACCTGAAGCATGGAATGTAGATGTCCTACACCAACTCAGCATAATCGCCTGCTACATTTACACCACAGGAAACTTATGTTAACGCTGAAATTATACCACCTGTAGTATATGAAAGTATTGTAAATGATGGTTTCGAGTCAGCTAGGTTTTTTGTGGTGCCCATTTGCACTGAAGTTAAGGCAATTCAAAAGATATGTGGGACTTGCTTGAAGGTGGCTTATTCTGAGGTGTTAAATTGGTTGGATACAGTATAACAAACAGGTTATTTTGCAAAACCTTCAGACTTTTACTATCCAGGTGGTAGAGTTATGTTTCAGAACACCAACTACTATTCCTTTCTGTATATTTGACAGGCTGGGCTTTCTTGGATTTGACTATATTTAAGCTAAATATAGTAAAACTAAATTAGTAAGAAGAAAAAACCTGTCTTGTATAGGGTTCAGCAAATATTTCTTGGAGTGTGTGGCTGACCTTCTCTGTTCTAAAACAGAGAAAGACTTCCTGGCTGTAGGCAACTTGGTGCCTGTGCTTCTTTTTTAAGCGTCCAAGAGTAAAGCTCCTGCCACTGCTCAAGTCTTGGTATGCAATATTGAATATTGGGTTAAGCAGAGAGCTGTGCCCTGGAGGGAGTTCTCGACCACAGGTCAAATGATGTCATAGAAACTTCCTTATGACAAACAGGATGGGAAAGACATGACAAACAGACAAAAAAGTTACTCATCACATGTCCAGTGGTTCCAGGGCTGAGAATATTCTACACTGGAGAAGTAGGAGCATATCTCCAGTATGTGTTTTCCCGAGCTGTCATTCAGCAGCCCACTTGTGCATCACTGAAGCCCATTCTGTCCGCAAACGCTGTTGTTTATTTACAGACTAACCTCCATTGACATGTCTTTTGCACAGACTAAAGAGTTACATTAGCAGGTCAGTGCAATCCACATCCACAAGAGAATAGTGATCATTATCCTAGGGGTAGGGCCAGCATTTAACCCAGTAAAGATAAACAACACTCACATACCTTAAGTGTTGTTATTGACACTGTGGGTGTCTCATACATATTGTGATCACCTGTGTAAACATCCCACCACCTAATCCCTCTGTCAATGCTGACTAATAAGCAACTTTATCTCGACACTTGGTTAGAAATAGGGTTGTGACTATATATTGTGGGGGTGTCTGTAACTTTGATAAATCCCAGAATAAGAATGTGTTAAAAAGGCTGCTTTGTAGGATATGAATACATCTGTAAATGAATGAGAGGAAATTTTTTTGCAAACAAATGAAGTAAACCTGATGTTTGTGGAATTGTCATTACCTGACACATTTCAGTTTGGGCTGATGTTATAACTCAACACTACAGGCATTTGCATCCATGCACAGTGAGGCTAAGCAAGTGCAAACAGAGACAGGAAGGTGAGTTATCGTCCTCCATATAAACAGGTATTTCATGTTGTAACCA
This sequence comes from Megalops atlanticus, assembly GCA_019176425.1. Classification (NCBI taxonomy): domain Eukaryota; kingdom Metazoa; phylum Chordata; class Actinopteri; order Elopiformes; family Megalopidae; genus Megalops; species Megalops atlanticus. Next base: position 17,835,664 of record CM032881.1, read on the forward strand.
GCTTAGGCTTTCAACAGTTGCTTATTGTGCAATGGATGAGGCAAACCAGGAAATTTCTCTATCAGTTGGTGACAGTCAGACTGAGAGGTCATGTTACACATTACTTGAAGTAAGATTCAGTATGAAATATTTCATTGTTATATTTGACGTTGCATACAGTTTATTTAACTCTGAAATTGATCAATGAAGATGTGTAATGTGTAAATGTGTATTTTTTCTTAAAAATTATATTCATCACCAAACAAATATTTGTATTCCTACTGGATTTCTGTGTTAATTAATCATTGAAGTCACACAATCACAACTTTTTGCATGTGATGGCTGTCATTTAGTCTTCTATTTAATATGAGAAAGGTTTTACAGTATAATATGCATTTTGGCTCAGTGTTTTACTGACACAGCATAATAGAACACTTGTTCTGCTAGTTATACTACTTATACATGGATCAGTGAACTTTATGATTAGACCATGTTATTTTCCCTGTCCTCCCTATGTTTTTAAGATCAGCTGTTCTTTCAGGAAGATCAGAGAAATTGAAAGTTTTATATCTTTGAATAGGACCAAATCTGTTTGTTAGATGTCAAGATCAAGTCTAAAGTTTTAATGCAGTAAGTGTCCATTTTTACCCACAAAATATTGAAAGTAATATGAGGACATTCAAGCCCTCTCATCAGGTTCAAACTTGCCTTTGATTATGTAATGTCAAGTCAATCCTTGCTTATTAGATCTAAGTCCAATGAAAATAATACAGATTTTATGCAATGATTAAGGCCCTGTCAAATGTTTTTACACTTTCAGTTAAATATCATATTCCTTTCTTTTTCACATATCTGTGAAGTCTCAGGAAATGGTAAATGTTTGCTTGTTAGTAGAGTTATAAGTATAAGAGAAGCAACAACACACTCATTGCATTGTACTGCATTTTGTGCAGGCAGATTTATGAGTGTAGGATTTCAACAGCACAATTTATTTCAATTATTAGTGACAACCTCTGTGTACATGTGTCATATACCCTCAGAGCATGCATACAAATAGTACTATAATCTTAATTGTACACACATATATTATACATCCTTTTTCTCAGCAAGAGTTTAAGCCACAGCTGCTAACCCATACAAACTGTTCTCTGTCTCCTCTATTTTCAACCCCCTCCTGCTCCCCTTTTTCCTTTCACACGCTGATAACTTTGTAGCACTTTTCAAGGACAAAGCTGCTGACATCTGTACATTCTTGATATCCTCAGCTGCATAGCCTCCAGACAGCATCGCCCTCACCTGGTCATCCCCCCTCTCTTCTCTCCTCTCAAACAATGATGTCTGCCAGATCCTGCTGTCCCACAAATGGACCACCTTCATTTTTGATACTTTCCCCTCTTCCCTCTTTTACACTACCTGATGTGCACTCCTTCATCCCCTACGGTTTTAATATCCCCTTGCCTTGGGTTGTGTTCCTGCTACCTTAGGGCATTATGTCACACCCTCTCTTTCTCATGCCTTTCTCTTTAAAACTCCTAAATGTACTGTATTTTTCTAAATGACAAACTTTGTTTTTCAGGGCAACCTCCTGCACACTTAGTCTTCCTTCTATAGTGGCCACTCCATGGAGACTGCTATTCTGTGTGTAAGGCACTTCACTTGGTGAGAGCAGCCCCCCTTCCAGACTCTATAGTGCTTGGTGCAATATACATCAGATCCCCCCTGCTCATCCTGAGTGGGATCTAGTTTCTCATTCTGGCAAGGTCACCACTCATACTTACTTACCTGAAGATTTTAATTTAGCAACCTGATGTAGCAAGGAATAGAACATAATTGTTCTTCTCTTTCTTAGCTTTATTATAACTTCTAAATAACAAATGAATGTTTAATATTCAATGTACTTAATTGGAGTCATGTCTAGGCAGAGGACACATTCTGGATGTCTCAACCAAGATGCAGTCTGAATAAATGGGGTTTGAGTCAATGACAGATCATTAATGAGTCTGCTGTTCTGATAGCTGCCGGTGGCTCATTCTACGACTGTGGGACCAGAGAGAATAAGCAGTAGGTTCAGGATTCGTGGTCTCATGAGAGAGAATTTCCACCAGACATTCCCAAACACAGAAGTATTGCTGGTGTGTAATGGTAATGTAGTGTGTTATGATTGACTGTAGGTAATGGGGAGTTGGTAGGCCAGCACCAAGGTTTTGAATTTGATGTATACTGTGGTTGGCAGTCACTGGAGAGAGATGGGGAGGGTTAATGTTAGTTAGTTAGTGCCTTTGATTAATTTCTTTAGTGGCTGTCTCTCTTGTTATTAACAATCACAATATTTTGATTGTTTTGCTTTACTGATAACCATTATGTTCATCTGTGATGTGAGCAGTTAGGGTTAGGGTTAGGTCTTCCTTCTCTAATGGTAGCAGGCCCTACACACTGATAATTATGAGAACTGAAACAGCTGGCATTTTCCCCTTTGAGTGCTGAACAAAAAAATGAGTTAAAAACTACTTTTGATGTATGTTTTCTTTATTGCAAGCTGTTGTCTATTTGACAGTATGTTTGTTGTATATTGTGTCCAACTATTTTCATTGAATAGTTTCATTGAATAGTTCTTTTTTTCATCTGAGTTCATAATTTCATTGTCATCTGAAAGGAAGCCTGACTAATTCCTAGGAATTTACTATCTGTCCACATCAGAAAATAATGGGTAGGGCATTTCCTGTGTGATGAGAAAACTAGTGGAGTATGTGAGTAGTCATCAATGCTCAATTGCCAAATATGACAGATTCCTTCACATTTCAGTTCTGGGTGTGACACTTATTGTGCGGCAAACAAAATTAAACAAAAAAAGGAAAAAGATTTGATGTGATTTGATATTGGAATTCATTTTGAATAAATTAACCTTCTAATGGAATGCTGAACAACTCTTCCAATGGGCAAAATCTAATTGTACCGCTGATTTACACACCAATTACATAAACAGAGGGACAGTAGTGGGTATAGTGTTCATAGAGTGGAACAGAATTGGAAGCATACCCTTGATGTAGAGAGGCAGTGAAGCAGATCAGTTGATTTTTTCAGAATGCTCGGATACTGCACTGGAACCCATTTGTTATGGATTCTCATAATGTTGCTGTGACATTAAACCTATGACATTTTGCTGTTTACAAAACTGAAAAAAGAAAAGTTAGGTCAAAGCCACAGGTAGTTGTTTGGCTGAAAAATCATGGCTTTGTTTGTCCTCAAGTTTGTAAAAAAAAATCCTTTTTGTTGGTTGTAACCTCAAATGTTCTTAAAAGAGAGAGTGACATAAAAACAGATCTTGAATTAGTATGGGATAGTGTGATTCACATTACAAATGTGATCAATTAAAGACATTCTGCTTCTTATAAGAGCTTTCAATTTCAAAATTAAACAGATCATTCATTTTATTATTATTTTAATTTGTGATATAAAAAATACACTGAGGTATTTCAGTCCCATTGAGTTCCACAGGGTGGCACTATTACAGTAGATCGTTGCCATAAAAGACAGCCAGTTTCTTGAAGCACTCATTCAGATAGGCATGGTCCTGGTACTCCCCTGAGCTAAAGCAATTGAGGGAATTCTCAGAGCCAGCATTAGAGTCTCCTCTAATCAACATCGGGGACAAGTCATTTTGGGCAGCTGTGGGGTCATTGGCTGCAGTTTTCAGTTCCCAGTACAGACAAGATAGTAAGAGTTATTTACTCTTGCTATGTATAGGCTTGCATATGTTGAGCGGGAGATCACAGTTTTAATTCTGATACTGTTAATCCTCAAGGATACTGTACCAAAAATCAGTTGTGCTGTGAATGCCACCTATGAACAGTTCCTGAACATCTTCTGTAGGAGACCTTAAAAGGGATGTGTATGATGGTGTGGGCTTTTCAGAGGTTATACAGTATACATTGTTAAAAATAAAACCGAGTAACACCCTTGAAAGTGGGGGCCTGACTGCACACTTCTGTAGAGGACAAAATTCTCATAAGGTCCTCTTGCTGGATGTAATGCATTAGCACTTCAAATTTGCGTTTATGAACTTTTCCACATATTTGTGGACATAAAACTTTGAGACAGGGTCTTCATCTCATCAATATGCTTTTCATTCACATCCACTTCCTATAATAATCAATAATAATAATAATAATCATTATTCCTATAATGATGGGCAAAAGTACACAAAAATATTTGCAGTAACAAAGTTTGGGCTTCCAAGTGGGTTAGACAGCAAGGTGCTCACTTTGAGATCAGGTTGAGCCCTCAGGATGAGTTTGATCCCAACCTTGTCATTAGTTAAACAAGGACCTGGGGCCCACAGAAACAGAACAAGTTGACTTTGTTCAGCCAGCGTAGAGGTGAGTTAGTTGGCAGGGTTTCCTAGTCTCTGCTCATGGGCAACCTGTGACTTATCAGGCATCCATGATCCGCTTAGTTAACATCAGTGGAGTTACACCTATTCTTCGGTCGGCAATTGCCTCACTGTAGTGTACTGTGAGACATGTATTGTGAAAAATAGACATTAGCTTTGTGATATGTATCTGCTTCAGACAGTCATTTTCATTCAAGATGCATGCACTTTAAAAATGCTCTGTCTTCAGTGTTAAACTGTCTTTCATTAGTCCAGATGAAATTGATAAGTGCAGCAACAGAAAACTGAGCAAGGAAAGCAAAATGAGCATACTATGAGAGAGCAAAGTTCCAGCTGGTCATGGTAGGTAACAGATTTCACGGCTTTAGCTTTCGTCTTTCCTTTTATCTCACTGGCAATACATGTGAATGTAAAACAAGTCATGTATCATTACAGAAATGCTGTTGCAAGGTCATTAAAATCTGCTATACAATGAAGACCAAACAACTAAACAACTAAGACCAGGCACACTGAGTCTTCCTGGTGGAAGCCAGGGCTCCCACAGAACGATGCTTGAAATTCTTCATATTGGTCAAGCTGGTAGGATAAGGTACGCTACGAAAAATGGCTCACAGGACAGTAGAAATTCCTGTTCAGAGCCGATATAATGCATAGGAACATACAATAAGAGTTAATTAAGAAACTATTACACATCTTCACTCCCCACATGGTCTTTCTCTCCTCCAGCCTCCTCAGCATAGAGGGTTTTGTTGCATGCAGCAGATAATTTCAAAATAGATATCAATTATAAACAATTAATTTTGTCTCCAAAGCATTAGATAAGACCTGGAAAGTATCTCTATGTGTCTTCCCTTTGGAATGCAAACAGTTTTTTACTTGACCTTGCCAACAACAGTTGCTCAGACTGGGAGCAAGGGGATACAGTAACTGTTGTAGCTAAGGGGAAAAATAGAGAAACTATTGTTCTAGGCTGCATTAAATAACTATAAACCATCTATTAAAAAAGGGTAGGGCTGTTTTGACAGATACTCTGTAAATTCATAGAGAAACATAGTATAGGCTTAGTTTTTCATATTGGGTGTGGCATTCATGTGATACTCTTGAGCAATGTACTTTTTGTAAATTGCTGCAAAAATTCAGTTGTATAAATGCGCTACAAAATGTGTAAGATGTACAATTGCGAGTACTTACATGGGTACAAGATCATGAATATTAATACAAATGAACAAAACTTTGCAATCTATGTTTGTTTTCACAGATTCATTCATACTTTATTTAACTCATATATTTTTATTCAACTTAGTACTTAGTTGAAGCACCTTTGGCAGCGATTACAGCCTTGAGTCCTCTTGGAAATGATGTGACAAGCTTTATATACCTGGATTTGGGGATTTTCTGCCATTCTTCTCTGAAGATCCTCTCAAACTCTGTCAGGTTGGATGGGGACCCGATTGGAATCCAATCATATGTAGCAAGTCTGAACAGACTCACATGAGATCCGATTTTTACAAATTTGTTTCAAACCACATTCGTATGTGGTTTGAAATCCTATTGAAATCGCATTTTTGCAAATCCGTTTATGTCTGACTGCTGTGATCGGATTTCAGGTTTTTTTTTTTTTACGTCTGTGACTTTTGACGCCATGTAAAGTTCACGTGTATATCACACATACAGGAAACATGCTAGTTTGGTGGCGGAGGGAGCCATTGATGAGCGGTTGTAGGTCGTAGTTAGAGCTGGAGCTAACACATGTTTGACGGAATTGTCATCTTCCCCATGGGCCGGTAACAAGGTGGCTTGCCTACTGGCACTGTGGGGGGATGCATCAGTGCAGGCTAACCTGGAAGGCACCTACAGAAATGTATAAGTGAGAAAAATGAGAGAGAAAGGCTTCCACAGGTTGTGGCTACAGTGTCACAGAAAAATAAAAAACCTCAAAAGAAAATATAAAGACGTTAAAGATGGGAACAACAGAAGTGGGGCCGGTAGAACTACATGCCCCTTTTATGATCAGCTTAACGACATTCTCGGCAATAAGCCAAGCGTTCGTCCTTTGGTGGTGATGGACAGCTCGGTGGCTGAAGAGGAAACACCGCTGGCCGAGGATGATGTTAGCATTGCTAGCAATACTTCCACCAACACCAACGCAGAGGATACAGGTGAGAAAAGTACTTGTGCTAACTATAACTAGATACATAGGCTACAAATTAATAGTTGTGAACATGGGGTTGAAACACTACGCCAAAAGTCATTACTGCGCAATTGACGAATACAGCCTCTGATATTAGGGCATCATCGCTATTTCATCACTAGTATTCTGGCTTAAATCCCTATGCTACCTAGCTAACTTCAAGGACTGATGTACACAGGACCTATGTGTCTGTGTATACCTACCGTAAGCTAATGTTTAATTTTAGCTAATTGGGAGCACTATTAAATTAAAGTAGATAATATTGAGTTTATTTGCAATTATGTGGACACATTACATTTGTAGACTACAACAAATAGCTGACATATATGTACTAGAACCTAATAACCATTTCATTGGTATAACATTGACAACCGTCAATTGACATTGACATTAATGATAAAGCAGTGAAGCATTTTCAGTGTTACTGGGAACATATTTTTTAATCCTTTAAGCACTAAGCATAAATCTTACAAGACCCGGCCCTTTGAATATTATTAAATGGCTCCTCATGTTTCAGAACTATTTATAATGTTTTATTCTTCCGTTGTTAACTGAAAGCATTCTTGTTCCACTAGGTGAACCTTTGCACACTGTTGTGGTCCCACCAGCAAGGACTCTGAGCCCTGTTCCCAGGTCTGCACCCTCAAGCACATCAGGATCCACACCCTCCTCTGGAACAGCAGCAGGATGTAATGGGCTGTTTGAAAGCATTAATAGTAAACATGTGCTGCACTTATTGCAATAGCATTTCCACTATCAATGTCAAGCTCCTTATGACAAGTTGAACATTTCTTTGGTGAATCATCTTATTGTATTGCATCCCATGAATATATTTTAACTCTCATATATATGCAAAATTTGTATATTTCTGTACCACACCTTTTTCTGATAATTGTGTTATTGATGTAAATTCCACAGAGAGGACAACAATGAGCAGAAAGCGTAAAAATAAGATGGAAGCCACACTTGACGTCTTTGCAAAGAAGATGGCGGAGGTACTCAAACACGACAATGAAGTCCTCCTTCAAATGCAGGCTGCACAGCACACGCATGAAATGAATATGATGTCATTCCTTGCACAAATGACAACACCAAAACCCCAGCCATTTCAGAATGTGCCACCTCCTTCATTCCCAAACAACCAACACTTTCCACCAGGGCCACAGCACTGTCAGCATTTCCTGCCAACACAGGGCCCTTCACAGCCTAATCTAGTCCATTTTAATTCTCAGCCATGGTCTCACCAAGGACGGCAAATGTGCCCGCAAGAACACCAATCTTTCTTGAGGGATCTTGAAGATGCCCCTCTCCCTCCAACTGATGGTGACTGATGACTGTTCTAACCAGAGAGAAAGTGCAATTTTATGTTAAGTGGCCATTGAATGTGAATGTTATGTTTGAGTTTTGAAACGAAGGTTTGAGTTATTTAAAGGTAATGGATCAGCAATGTTCAATAACTGATTTCATGCTGTCTTCAAGGTCTCAGTTTTTAAAGACTCAGATAGTTTTTTATTAAAGTTCCCTTTTTGAATATTGAAGAAGACATTGACAAAGCTCTTTATGTTGTAATAAAGAACATAATTCATTTAATAAACAGAGGGGTCGAAAGTATAAAATGTGATGTCTTCTGTCTGGTAGTACAGTAGCAATTGTAAATGGAACATAGGAATGTGGAGAAGGTACAAGTTAAAGGAGTGTTTGTTGAAAATAGCGTGTGAGGGCTTACCTCACTCTCTCTGGCCCGCCACAGTTGCCACTGTTGACTACCTCCTCTGGCTGTGGTGTGTTAATCTCCTGCATGTACTGTGGATCTTCATATGCCTCGCCCTGAACTTCACAAATATTGTGAAGCACACAGCATGCACTGATTACTGTCAGAACATTAACAATGTCCACGTCCAATCTCTTGTTCAGGCAATGCCAGCGACCCTTCAGCCTCCTAAACGCACACTTGATAGTCATTCTTGCTCTGCTCAGCCTGTAGTTGAAGAGCCGCTGGTCTTCTGTTAGGTTGCCTATGTCTGTGTACCCCTTCATGATCCAGCTCCGTAAAGGGTAGGCTGGATCCCCCAAGAGCATAATTGGCATCTGTGTTCCACAGATGACTTCTGTGTCCTGAGAAGATTGAGAACATAATATAGACCTATTGACATTAATATGAGTTAATATAAGTTACATTGACATAAGCAAGATGTTCATTAAAACAAACAAAAAATGACTTACAGGCAAAAAAAGGACTCCCCTCTCAGCCCTTGCATAGATATCAGAGTTCTGCAACACTCTGCAGTCATGAACACTGCCTGGCCATCTGACATTGATGTTCATAAACCTGATGCAGTAAACCATTATTATTAGCTTATGATAATACATCTGATTTGTGCTGACATTTTGACTAACCACTTAGTCTAGGCATTCATTAAAGACAATTAAGGAGAGCACATAAAATACTTAACACTTTCTTCAAAATGCAGGACTATTACACTCTTACACATTGGGAAATATTATAAGAAATAACATTTTTACCTGTACTGATGGTCAACGATGGCTTGCAGGATAACAGAGTGCCACCCTTTCCAATTAAAATAGTCGCTGTGGCTGTCTGATGGTGCAATTATTGGAATATGGTTTCCATCAATTGCCCCCCCTCACTGAGGAAAGCCCCACCACGCTTTGAATCCACGAACAACCTCCTCCAGGTGATGTCCCACTGGGAGTCTGATATATTCATGCAGTACACAAACTAGGCCCTACAAACCTCATGCATAATAATGCACACTCTAGTTTTTCCAACCCCAAAAAGATGCACCAGGGTTCGATACCTGGAGCCTGTAGCAAGCCACAATAATGCAATGGCAACTCTTTTCTCGACAGATAGCGACCGCCAAAGGTGCGTGTCTTGATGGGCAAGACGGGGTCACAGAAGGTCACAAAGCATCCTAAATGTTCCCGCACGCATTCAGAAGTTCAACAGCCACATTGTGTCATCAAAAGTGCATCATCACAGCTGGTCTGTTTGGACCGCACTCCTCGCTGGACAGTGATACCGGCAGTGACGGCTGCACAAAATAAAGCCGAGCAGGCAAGCCTCCTTTGTCTCTGACGCTGTCTCATGATTTTTATAAAACTTGCGCCGCAGCTCCACATTGCCATTTTGTAAATAAGCAAGCCCATTTCATTACCCTCCATTTTGGTTTGTTTATGTCAACTACTTCTACTTCTGGGCACAATGTCATTACTATAGCTACCAATGTGGACAAGACCGAAAATGAGGATTGCCACCCAGACACACAGATCGGATCTGATCACTTGCAATATATAATGTGGGCAGTCAATCAGGAAGATCGGATTCTGATCGGACATGCAAAAAATCGGATTTGGACTGACAGTGTGAACCTAGCCTGACAATCCTTTAGGTGCTTTTTTGCAAACTCTAAGTGGGCTTTCTTGTGTCTTTTACTGAGGAGAGGCTTCCGTCTGGCCACTGTGCCATAAAGCCCAGATCGGTAGAGAGTTGCAGTGATGGTTGTCCTTTCTCCCATCTCTACACAGGATCTTTGGAGCTCAGCCAGAGTGACCATCGGATTCTTGGTAAGCTTTCTCACCAAGGCCCTTCTCCCCGGATCACTCAGTTTGGCTGGACGGCCAGCTTTAGGAAGTTGTTCCAAACTTCTTCCATTTAAGAATTATGGAGGCCGCTGTGCTCTTGGGAACCTTCAATGCAGCAGAAATTTTTGTAGCCTTTCCCAGATCTGTGCCTCGACACAATACTTTCTCTGAGCTCTGCAGGCAGTTCCTTCAACCTCATGGCTTGGTTTTTGCTCTGATTTGCATTGTCAGCTGAGAGACCTTATGTAGACAGGTGTGTGACTTTCCAAATCATGTCCAGTCAGTGGAATTTACCACAGGTGGACTCCAATAAAGGTGTAGAAACATCTCAAAGATGATCAAAAGAAAAACAGATGCTGGATGATGATGGTGATGGTGATGGAACAGCCTATGAGCGTCACTTCTCACCAATAAGACCTTTCCTCCTTTTATCACCTGCCCTAGCTCTGAAATGCAATGGATTACAACAGGCAAATGCGTACACTGTTTTGTAGCTTTGAAAGAAATAAACATTATTTTTGGCAAATCCTATTTTAAGTGTTCAGTTGTTTACAGTTTATTCCATTTGAAATGAGAACGCTCTTGACAAGGCAAATTAACTATTGCTTAATTGTGTGTGTGTATGTGTGTACATGTGTGTGCTCGTGCACATGTGTATTAGATTAATATGTATTATTCCTGTGAATAAATAACTGAACGGTCTCTCTACTTTGAAAGACATTTTTTACATCCTTTACAAAACAAAAAATTATAAGCTAGGTTTTAATTGTATTAGAGTAGCCAAGAAGCTGTCCAGTGCATAACCTGCATCTAGTGGGGCATGCAGAATGTGTTTACATCATCACAACTAAACATCAAAGACAGAACAGTAAATATAACAGGATGACTAACCATGAATTTAGCACTTCAAGGAGGCTACACATCCCAAGAGGTCAAGGAGATTCAGTTGTGAGGAGCTTGTTTAAAGTGGTCCTATTAAAATGGAAGTAAACCTCTTGGTTTTAATATCATATATAATCAAACAAATTGAAGAAGAATGTGTTGCCCAGTATGTGTTAGTGAAGGCCAAAACCTGTGGAGTTTCCTTTACTGGATACACATAGGTCATTTGCTTGTTGCATTTCAGATATTTTCAGTGTCTTACTGAAAAGGTTATTGAGTAGGCCTACATTTATTATTATATGTAGTCAAGCAGCTATGGGGGTGGATGTTTTCAATTCATTTTTGATATTCTGTGAGTCATGACATGCATGACTACAAATAGTATACACATAAAAGAGCAGCAATATCAAAGGAAACCTTTGAATATCACACCCCCTTAAATAAATGTTTAATTTTTTTTATATATCTGTCTTCTCTTGACAAACACGTGGTTACAGGCTGAACAGTTGTGTCTTTATACTTTTCTTTGGAGCTTAAAGAGACAGTGGCAAAGCTGAAGAATTGTTTTTTGTTCCTTTGTTCCTTTCCTCATTAAGTACCTCACTTCTTCTTGTGGTTGTCAAATAGCAGAATGGTGTAGTGGAAGCGTGCTGGGCCCATAACCCAGAGGTGAATGGATTGAAACCATCCTCTGCTATGAAGTTTTCCATGATTTTGTGAGCGTGCTGCCCAAAAGAAATACTTCTAATATAGGTATACTTATATAGTAATGATGGAATAATTGTTTACAGAGTTGTAGGGAATTTCATTTTCAATCCAAGCAAGGTGAAAATCGCACTCTGGTGCAGTTTTTTTGTGGAATTATTTTTATATATTTGAATAAAATTATCTAAATAAGTATTACACCAGAAAATATTGCATTTATGTAGATACTGGTTTCTACTGCCCTCTCTTGGATTCTGTAGATAGCACAGCTCATAATAATACACTTGTAAGGCCTTTGTTTTCACATTTACACTAGAAGCTTTGAGTCTGTACTACTGTCCTGTTAGTGGATTGAAGGTTGACATGTAACACTAACACCACAACTTCAATTATTATTATTATTATTGTTGTTATTATTATTGTGGTTGTTGTTGCTCTTATTGTATTATAATTTTTAAATGAGGATATGATAAAGGCCACCATTTTTAAAACTCCACATTACACTAAATCTTCAGCAAGCTATGATGCACAGGTGTACAGTGACTTCAATGTTGCCCAGAAGCTAAATTGTGGAGCCTGCTGTACAGTATATCCATAACAGTAAATTGTGGTCAGCAGTTAGACTGGATGTTTCCAACAGACAGGAAGTGGAGAGAGAACCTATGTCTGTGTGTGGAAGGTAGCAAAGCTGTGGCCAGCTGGAGCATATGCTGCCACCCGTACACAGGTTTGCACAAGTCAAATAGAGGATATTGAAGGAACAGAAAAACTAAAGCCTGAGATTACTGCTTCTATCAAAAATCATTCTATCACCAGATTAACTGAAGTATATATGTACTAGAGTGTAATGATCAGACTAGAGGGAATTAAAACTCCAAATAGTATATATACTAAATATATAACAAATATCTTCAAACCTTGTATTAATGATGAAAGCAGACCCTTTGTGAGTTGTGTGAGGTGCTGCAGTACCTGCTCTTGCATGGGCCAACCCCTGGCTGTGGCTAGTGCCAGAACTGCTGTGAGTAAGGAGTGCTGCTGAAGCATGTCTGCCAGAGTGCCTAGAGATCACTAGAGCAAGGACCACACACTGGGAGGGTAGAATTACATTACTTTTCCATTATTTACCTGTATTTTTCGGACAGTTATTGTAATAAAACAATGTGCTCTATGATTTTTCTTCTTCTGAATGTAAAAGGTAAATGGCACTAAAGCAAGTAAAACCTGATTGATGAATAAAATATTTTGATGAATTGAATTGAAACTATTTTCCCTGAAATGAAGTATGTGATGACATTGTAATCCATTGTGTTTATATATACAGTAGGTACTCCATGATTCACTACAAACAGAATTTTTAAAACTTCAGTATTGTGGACCTAGTCAGTTTGTGTCACATTATGTATTATGATCTGAACAAAGGTCAACGGACTCTATCTTGTATGTCACCGAGTATGTAAGTGACTTGATCCATTCGGTCAGTAGAGTTAATAATAGAATAAATGTGCTAATATTTAATTATTCCCTCACCAAGGTTCCTCCAAATTACAATTTTCAAGCCACAGAACTGCTGCCATTGCTCCTCTGCATTAATAATTCACAACAGATCTAGTTTCTTCGACCTGTAACAAAACACTTTTCCAATGTGGATTCTTTTTGCCCATTTAAAGACCGTTTTGTGTTACCAGATAGTGTTTTCTTTTCCATGTATTTGACCAAAATAGAAAATGTATTTCTGGACTGCTATTTCCAGCAGACCATCATCAATAAATAAGAACAATCCCACAGTATGTGCCCTGGGGTTGAATATAAATAAATGATGCACAGTCTGCTGATACAAAATATGCTTGCTCTGTCTGCAGTATAATACAATAAAGGGAATTTATTTGTACAGCTGAAGAAGCCTGAAATGTTCAATGCTGGGTACAGACTTTTGTGTATTGAAGATGCTTCATGTCTGGCCTATTTCAGAATGCTCCTTCACTCTAACCATTCCTTATCCTGCCCTCAAGGCATTTCTGAACCCCTGAGCAATGGACAGATGACCATCCAAGTTATGGGTCAGTTCCTCTGTTTCTGTTGTGCAGGCTGTTTAGTTTATGTGGGAGACAATACAGGGGATAATTTTCTTTTTTATGCTTCCTTTTTTGAGTTATATGATTGGGTGGTCTTCAAAGTATTAACACTGTAGTAACCTGGTCCCTGCTGTGAAAAAGGCAGACTAACACTTCTCTTGGCAACTGGTGCCCCACCTTTCAGTTCAGACTTGCCCCTCTCCTGTAAGTGTAAGAGTTCATTCGGCCTCTTAAACTGGAATTACCATCTGGAATGTTTAATTGCACCCTGCTGATTTCCCATGCTGAAACCCTGGCCCCTTGGCATTGTTGGCTAAGAGCTCCTACTACACTGCAAATGTGGGTGGGTGAAGGTTGTGTAGGTTTTTGACTCTTATTCATTTGGACTAGACCTCAATGTTTCAAAAAGCAGGGAAGACTTCAGACAGAGTGAGCAACTGAAACCTAAACACAACAGGAACAATCCACTTACTTGGAAGGCAGCTTGGAGTTTGTGGCAGGGGTCACTGGAAGTAAGGAAAGGGGCAAAGAGGTCCCATTTGATGCTGACCCCCCCCCCTCCCCCCCACCCCAAGAGGTGGCAATCTCAGTTTGCTTGGTTGTGCTGTTGAAGGCAAAGGTGGCCATGACGTTGTCAACAAGCGGACACTCATCAAGATCTGAGATCGGAGGCGTAGAACCTGCCTGTAGCTGAAGTCTAGATGTGACACCAGTATTTATGCATGATATTGGATACACAGACATAGGAAAACCCTCTATGAGTTCTGTGTTACAGCAGGAAGGATCCAGGCTGCTTCCCACTTGAGCAGCCTACAGTGAGAAAGAGTGTGCACAGCCATCAGCAGTGCCACACCCCCTGACCCCACTACCCGATCCTGCACCAGAGGGTGGGGACAAAAACCTGCAGAGACCAAGAGAATCCTCACTGCTGCAGCCCCAAAATGAAGCCATCAACATCCCCTTACTGAAACAAGACAGTGTAACAAACAAACTGCTGCCCACTTCTTGATTCTTCTCACAATAACAGTACAAAAACTATCAATGGAAATACTGCCCAAAATCATAAAGATGTAAAAAGTAACAGAGTGATCTAGCCATAATGACTCATATCACACACAACACTGTCAAATGATCAATTTGTGGTCATTAGCATTTAATTAAATACCTCCCTCACAGCATTGTAAATGCAAGAGTGAGTGAATTTAATTTACACTGCCAGGGATCTTTAATTAAATGATCAGAAAGGACCATATTTAATGTAGATGTGAAAGGTGAGGCTGTTCCCACTGGAGAGAAGCCTTAACAGCATGTCCTCTCTCAAAAAACCAGAGGTAGTGATGGCTACTTCTCCTTCAGGTTGGACATGTTCAAGGGACCAGACCAGCTTTTCATTGTGTCAGATGTAATGTGAGCCTGACCCTGTGTTTCCATGATTGCTCTGACAAAAACTATCCCCAGATAACCCATCTATCAAGGGTGCAGCATCTCTATATTCAAAATAAAGCTAATTATCAAAATGCTTTTAACGCAGTAGGGAAATATTGTAAATATGTTTGACCCAGCTTCTTTTCTGCACTTACAGAGAGAGGTACATATTATTTGAGGAACATCTTGGCTCTCAGCCAGGCATGAGTGGTTTAGCATGTGATTGTGAAAGGGTGGTAAGAAATGTCACGGTGGTTCCTGTAAAAGAAAATACAGTGAATGTGCTCATGTGGTGGTTCAAGATTATGAAAAGTTTTGGAACTTCTGGCACACTGTATGCACAGTGGGTGCAAGGGAGTGTGAACATTTAAAAGACCTGTGATATCCAGGGAATAATTCAGTGTCATCACTCCACGTTAGGGTACGATCCTGAAACTGCTCCCATACACTAGAGTGATACCCTGTTGATGTGTTCAGCATGTCTAGACCAATGCCATGGTAATATCCCTCTGGTCATCCAAGTCCTCTCCTTACAGACACCACAATGTCTCCATGACAACCTCTTACATACTACTTGCACAACTCTTCCTAAAGGAGATGGAGGAGTGGTCTCAGTCCGAGGACTGCTAGAATGCTTTTCTGAGCACGCTCATTACCCTAAAACAGCCTGCAGGAGACACCAAGAACAAACAATTCACAGGAGACAAGGGTTAATAACGCAAAATGCCTTATCACAATGCATGCATGGACTATATGTGCATGGCTGTTGCTTGTTTCTTTGATTAATAGGACCATGACTTTAAATATATTTGTTTGTCTGTAAGAAAGCAAACTAATTGCCTATGTTTGGGAAAAAGTATATGAAAAACACAGTCTAAACAACTGATTCAGATTCAGATTCAGATTCAGATTTCCTTTATTGTCATTTTATCATGCATTTGCGTACAATCAAGAATGAAATGCTGTTTCTCCTATACCAACAGTGTACACAAATTTTAAAAAGAGAATTTAAAACAACATATATCTATATACAACACACTCAGTTTTGTAAACATTTGGAGGGGAATAGCAGCATGTCTTTATGGTATATTTGGGGGATAGCAGCATGAACTGTAAATAAATTATCTTTTTTTCTGTACAAAAAGTGCCAGGTGCAGCTTGAAAAGGATTGCACTAGTGGAGAGCAGTGTCTGTCTGGTCCTATGCGGGGGTTAATGGTTCAGTGAGGGGGGCAAGAGTGTTCACGATCCTCACAGCCTGGGGTATAAAGCTGTTTAGAAGCCTGGTGGTCCTGGTACAAATACTTCTGTACCTCTTCCCCAATGGCAGGAGGGAAAACAGGCTGTGGGAGGGGTGGTCGGGGTCCTTGGTGATGCTGGAGGCTCTGTGGGCGCAGCGCTGGTGGAAGATCTCCAGCAGGGATGGGAGAGGGGCACCAGTGATCTTCCCCGCTGTTCTCACTATCCTGTTCAGCTGTTTCTGTTTGGAAGTTGTGCAGTTTCCGAACCAGGCAGTGATACAGTAGGTCAGAACACTTTCAATGGTGCCCCTGTAGAAGGTGATGAGGGCCGGAATGGGTAGGCTGGCCTGCTTGAGCCTCCGGAGGGGATGGAACTGCTGTTGGGCCTTCTTGATGATGGCCATGGTGTTAGTGGTCGAGGACAGATCATCCGCCAGGTGCACTCCCAGGAACTTGATGTTACTGACCCTCTCTACAGCCGCGCCATCTATGGTCAGCTGGGGGTGGTGCACTTTGCGGGCCTTCCTGAAGTCGATGACCATTTCCTTGGTCTTGTCAACATTCAGAGAGAGATTGTGTCTGTTGCAGCATGCTGTCAGCTGCTCCACCTCCATCCTGTATGCTGACTCATCACCTTTGCTCTGTCTGGAAGGGAGGGGTCACTGTGGTGAAATTATACAACAAAGTTAATACAGCCTCTTGCTGTTTTGAGCAACATGTATTTTCAAATATCAGTTTTTTTTGGTGTATGAGGCATGAAAATGCAGTACAGCTTTAGTTTACATGTAATTGGTGACAAAACGTTTCAGAAAACTCAATTCTAAAATTTTCAATTAACTCCATACTTAATCTCTCCCCCCACAATCAAACAGCATATCTTTTATTGTGGTCCAAGAATATTGACATTATTACAGCGAGAACATAGCATCAGTCCATTTACCTGGTGTTCATTATTATCCCTGTTGAATGACAAATAAAAGTGAACTTGCCAGGGTTGCTATATGAACACGCTTATGAAAGATAAAAGGTTAAAAAACATTTTATAACAGGCGTAACGTTGTGCAAATATTTGCCTAAGGAGTTAAACACCCCAAATAAACTCAGAGTCATTAAACCATGGCAAATGAATAAAAATCAGGAGTTGTGATTTTCTGTTGTATGGTCTTCTAATTAGAACCAGCTTTGGCTTCACCATCAGAAGATATCTATCTTTCTTGTCTATCTTCCTTAGTACCTGTGCTGAGCAGAAATGGGATAATAGCAAGAGGAATGGGTCTGCAGCCAGTGTTGCCTGTAAATACCCTGGATGGCATCTAATTGCACCTTCCTGTCTTTGGTTTGCACCAATCACACCAGGGCCTCTGTGCCCACCTGTTGTACCAAGGTGTTTTTATTGCCAGGATGATGTAACATAACGTGGCTCACCATTTTGCACATAGCATACAGAAGGCTGTGAGTGTCACTATGCTCCTTGAGATCCAACAGCACCTGGACAGGCAACCTGTCCAGACCCATGGCATGGCAACAAGCCATGTACTTTATCTAAGAAGACAAGGTCCTGAACCACACGGATAAGGACAGCTTCTTCCATCCCTTTTCATCCCTCTGCTTGGATGCTCTGAATTGCGTCGGCAGAGTAGAAAGTTTGGGAGCACAGGGCCTGTCCATGGTTGTGGTCCTTTAAAGCTTGTTGAAGTTGGCCATGTCAGGATTCAGCTCCTTGTGCAGGAAGAGCCTGCTGACAAAGTTCCCGCCCAGGTGTTATCCACCAGTCCAGCCCGATGTCACCCTGCTGAGCCCCCAACAGTCAGTCCTGTCCAACAACACCCAGCCTAGACATCATCTGCCAGTCCAGACCAGGCATCACCCATCAGCCTAGCCCAATGTCACCCCACTCCAAGCTAGCTCAGCATCATCCACTAGCCTGGCTCAACAACCTGACCTTGTGTCACCTCATGTTGTCCACCAGCCCCGGCAAAAGTTGCCCCGCTGAGCAGCCCACCAGCAACTGGGACAGCCTCTGTGCCATGTTGGAGAAACTCTCAGAGATGATGTAGTGAGTCAGGCTTCATGCTCAGGGGTGGGTGATGGTGCTCCACTGTGACCATCTCGCGCCTTATCAGCCTCAGGATAGAGAAACAGCTATGCCAATAATTGATTCCCTCATTGATGCAGGCAGACTCACCTGCAGGATGAGGTGGAGTCTCCTAGACCCCTGGTCCCCTTGCAACGCAGTCAGCAGGCCATTGATTGCCCTTTTTCTCCATGTGTTCCCACATGCAGTTTTGTGTTTCACCCTGTGTAGTGAACGAGTTTTCTTTGTCATGGTGCCCCTTTGTTTTCTCTGTCTCAGTGTCCCTGTCATTTTGAGGGAAATGAAGTTCTCTTCAGAGTTTATGCCCAATATTTTTCACTCTTTACTGTTGTGCGTACTGAATTCTGTGTCAAATGAAGTTGTAACATTATTTTACCATTCTTATGAAGGCACATTGCTGCTTCAATAATGTTAAAAGATGTGGTGTTTGGTGTATGGTGTTTTAAGCACCAGAAATGCAGTATGTGTTGGCCAAAATCCCCACTCCCATCCCACAAGCAATTGTCATCATCATGTTTACTAGTTAATATATCAGTCAATGTATTCAAATACATTAAATAATAAAATCATTACAGTTGTACAGTTGTTTTCTCTGACCTTCAAACATTTATTCACTGTGGTCAGACTTAGTAAATGTATTTGTAAAATTACCACAACTTATTCTCAAGATCCAACATTTGTCCTTATGTCCTTACTACCATAGGCGTAGACATAGGTAGGGATGGTAGGGACAGAGGTGGAAAACCCCAGCTTCAGAAAGTAAAAGTCCTGCCATGTATTTGTTCCACCCATGCACTATACCAGCTGAATTTAATTAGCACAACTCTTCAGCCAGGTAGAGGAGCTAATTAGTGAAATCACCTTGTTTAGTGAATGGCTAGAACAAATACATGGTAGGACTTTTATTTTCTGAAGCTGGGGTTTTCCACCTCTGTCCCTACCATCCCTACCTAAATCTACGCCTATGCTTACTACTGTGCTTCCTGGAGAGAATTAACACTACTTTTTGGTTAATTGACCTAACCAGAAGACTGGCGCGCTTCCTGTTAGGGATGCACGATATTGGATTTTTGCCTATATCCGATGTGCCGATATTTTCAAACTCATTTTGGCCGATTGCCGATGCCGAGACCGATATTGCTCGGCAATTGCGGGCGGTCTTGTTTCATTTCAAATCGCATTCTCTCCTTACGGAGCCGCGTTATTTAACGGTCTCACGCCCCTCCAGAAGCAGAGAAAAGCTTAGCAGCACGCAGCTAGGATCCTCCCAGAGTGAGAAACTTAGCTAGGCCTATATATTTTACCCCTGCTCGCGTCACTGGTGCTTTACAAGCATTGCAAATAGCAATTTTGTTGTGGAAGTATTTTGAAATACTTCCATACAGCTGACATGTTGAAGCTTGTTGCTGGCGCTCATAATAAACGTAATAAACATTTAGCATCATCGCGTGCGCACCTTATCGGCCAGGCACATAGGCAGAAATTTTCATATCTGCCTATGCCGATAATTAACTTCTTAAGTTTTTATCGGCCGATACCGATTTCGTGCCGATATCATCGTGTATCCCTACTTCCTGTTCAACAGGTAGGCATATTATCATGACTTATATATTATATATCACATGCGCGTGTATTTTAATTAAATAGTGATACAAAACATTCTCTTGTTCCGTTGTTATGTGAGGTTCCCGTGTGTGTGTGTGTGTGCTTTGAAATGAGACGCATTGGTAATATGTCCTTAATTTAACAACCACCAGATGGCGGCACTTGGCTGGGTCTGTTACGACCGTCCCCTGTCTTCTTGCGGTGTCCAAGCTGAGGTCATCCTGTTACTGTCTGTTATGTATATTCCAAACGATTTATTTCTATGGGCTTTCCTCTCACGTGAGTAACATTCTCATGAGAATAGGTGCTCCGCATTGCTATTCGTCACATGGAAGGTATCTCAGTTTACAAGCTAATATCCATAACCATATTTTAGGTCAATCAACGCATAAAAAGCCTTTATGAATTCATCCACTATTTCTTGTGCATTCTACGACTATGTTACCCGGTTCCTGACCCATCGTGAGAACGGGGCACAGAAGTTAATGGCTCGCCAGTTTTTGAGCCGATTGATTTTCTGAATCAAAGGTGGCATAGCCACACATAAACTTGAATGATTTGTTGTTTCAGCAAATATATAAAATTTGTTTTCCTTATCTGAGGGGAAATCTCTAAACCTACCTGCTATGAAAATTGACGTGACATTTCGGCATTTGACAGATTACAGTTGAAGCGTCCGCGCACTATTTGAAGCATTCAGTTGTTATACACGTCTCTGAGCTGCAAAAGGAGCATTTTGGTAACCACTCTAATCTGACTATCATGTGCAATAATGGAACATTGTTTGTTTAACGGATGTTAAATTAATTGACTTTATTTAAGCTTTAACCGAGCGACATGTATCCAGATGCAAGGCGCACGTTATGCGTAATATAGTTTATAATGATGAGAGAACTGCTTGGCTCCTAGGTGAATGACCGAGTAAGAAAATTACATCAGTCTTGTAGGAGCTGCGAGGGAGGGGAGACCCCCTCGCTCGCCCGCGCTCTGTATTTGAATCACGTTATGAGGCAGACTGTGGGATTCCGATCGCCCCCATCATCCTGCTGATGCTACAACTCTGAAGAGAAGCATGACTCTGACAGGCAAACCCGGTCTCGAGCTTACGTCAGTGACTTGGCTGGCACATAAATGAGGGGACCCGCTTCTCTCGAAGCAAACCGCAGGAGTGCAACGGCAAGGACACTGGTACCGAAGACTTTCTAACAGGAGTTGTGACATCGTTATCCACCGCAAAGGAGCAGATCCAAAGGGATAAGACTATAAGAAGAAAAGCTCAGACACTACAGCAAATGTATGTTTGCGCATAGGCATGATATAATACTTAATATTTTTACGAATGTTTTCTTGAAATAAGAAATTGTTTTACTTAATGGGTAGTATAAAGATTTGTTTTTGTGGCATTCAACAAAGCACAGAAACAACCTTGGTATAGCCTATGTAAAAGCAGAATGTAGAATTCTTGGCACACCTGTGTTCCTGTCCACGTTAAGAATGTATGACATTCATGAGTATGATGTTGAAGAAAATTGCTACAAAAAAACCAAAAACTTTTACGCATAAATTAGGCAAGGTAAACCAATTCAGAAATCTGACAGCATGCACTTAAGTCGATTGCTTGTTAACGCACGACTGTTATTTGTAGATATCTGGAATCATGACACTGAACAAAAGTGACAAATTTCGGAACATGGACAAAAGGCGAGGGAGCATTCCGTTTCCAATCCACTTGCAGAACCTGCATAGAAGAAGCATGCCTGTGGACGACCGGGAGCTGCATTCCACAATGCCCTCGGCGCAAACGAGTGAGCTGGCCAACCTCCTACGATACACGTCCTACAGCCCAGGGGAGTCACACCACGAAAGCTGTGTATCCGACTCGTCCGACTCCGTCATCTCATCCGGCAGCGACTCCGAGGTACACGTTCATAAAGTAGTTCTACTGGGCGAGCACGGCGTTGGCAAGTCTAGTCTGGCACGAATATTCGGTGGAGTTGAAGACGGGCACGACTGCGATGAAGCAGGTGAGGGTATTATTGCTTGGTCTCGTTAGTTCAAAGGTTCATGTGTAAATTGTTTTCCCAGCGTTTATATAATCAAAGTGGTGTACAGCATCTTGAACTTGACAAACACACACGTTAAAGTCTGTTCTTTAGTAAAATGAAATTACATAATACAGAATAACGAAAGAGAACGATCGTTTCTAAATCAACATTTTAAACTCAGCATTCTTTTGCTCTTACCAGAATGTAGGTTTTCCAAACCGGAAAATCACCCCTCGAAACTGAGTAATGCATCAATTTACCTTTGTACTACTGCAGTGTAGAAATTAATGTCTTTTTCCCGCTGGCGAATAGGGTATCACACAGATTGATTTCGGATATATTCCGTTTAGTTATTTTCAGCACCATCCATCTCCCAGTTTATGTAGCACTATTTATGAACTTCAGAAGTGATACCTAGTTGTTGAAGAAAGAATGGCTGGAAGAAGACTTACATTACATTACATTACATTAAATGGCTGCTGCAGGGAGTTATTTACTGGTGCTGACAATGGTACCACTGATTCTAAAAGTGTGGTACTGATGTGTTTCCGATTCATATTGGGTTCATATCAGCATGGTCAGGTGTATGGATCTCTTGCTCTTACTTTCCCAGGAAATACATATGACAGATCTGTCATAGTTGATGATGAAGAGGCTTCAATCCTTTTGTATGACATATGGGAACAGGTGAGCAAGTTTCAACCAATTCATTTCCTTCAAATAGCTTCACAGGCATTCAGTGAAGTCATGTAACTATATTTTGAACCACTGTGTAGAGGGATTACGACTTTGGTTAAAATAGGACTTTGTTGTACCAAGTAATTTTGATTCATACAACAACTCAATGAGCTTGATTTGTTTAGGCAATAGATGTAACAGGTGTGTAACTCCTGTTATATGACAGGATAACAGCCAGTGGCTGAAGGAGCAGTGCATGAGGATGGGCGACGCCTACATCATTGTGTACTCAGTGACGGACAAGGCCAGCTTTGAGAAAGCATCAGAGCTGCGCATCCAATTGCGCAGGGCCAGGCAGTCTGAGAACATACCCATCATCCTAGTGGGGAACAAAAGTGACCTGGTGCGGTCCAGAGAGGTCTCTGTGGATGGTGAGCCTTCTGTTTCACTGATTCTTGTGGAAAATGTAAGATGATTCAGAGTTAAAGGTGTGAATAAGTTCAGAGGTCACTGTTCTACACAAAAGGAAAAAGACATAGAAATAACAGTGAGTTAAAAAAGGTTTCCTCTCTCTGAAATGGCACAGAGTAGCACAGAAACAGAATGGTGATGTCACTGTCCATTGAGAGAGAGAAACTGCTTCTCACCTGTGTCTCTTACTTTGTTTCTACCTCACAGAGGGCAGAGCATGTGCCGTGGTGTTTGACTGCAAATTCATCGAGACGTCGGCCTCCCTCCACCACAATGTGCGGGACCTTTTCGAGGGCATTGTGCGGCAGATCCGCCTGCGTAAGGACAGCAAAGAGGAGAACGCCCGACGCCAGGCCAATAACAAGAGGCGGGAGAGCATCAGCAAGAAGGCCAAACGCTTTCTGGGGCGAATGGTAGCTAAGAACAAAAAGATGGCATTCAGGCAGAAGTCCAAGTCTTGCCATGACCTCTCTGTTCTCTGAAATCCCAAAATTGATGCTTTCATTACTGAGACCAGATGCTGTGTGTCACAGGCTTGTTTTCAACACTAACCCAAGGACTGATACAGCTGTACATATAAAATATTTAAATCTTTTTATTGTAATGCAAAAGATTGTACAGGTAAAAAATGGCTATTTGATGGTGATGAATCTGCATGAGGCTTTAAATGATTTTAATTTTAATTTAGGTTCTTTTATTTTTCAAAATGCCTTAAATATATAGCTTTTGAATCCTGCTTGGGTATTTAGAGAATTACACCATAAAAACATGTGCTAATCATGACCTTGGCTGGAATTAAAAATACCTTGGCGAGGGAAACAGTACGTGAGGATTGTTATTGTTTTCCATTAGGAGGTACATTTGCTGCACACAATACTACCAACTGCCAGTAAAATGATGGGGTGCACTGTTATGGAGAGTTGTTCAAAGGCGATAAAAGAAATGTTAAAAGCACTGTATGTGATTACCATTGATCACCATTACCAGTAATATGGAAGCATATTTACTTGAAAATGAGTACGCAGGTTCGTACTATGGCTAAGGCACAGAGACAGGTGGGAGGAGGGGTAAAACTGATAAAAACATGCTTTTTTTTCTCTTGATTACAGGTGTAAATGAATGAAAAGAAGCAATAAGTTATATTTGTTATGTGTATTTGAGTTTTGTGTTTAATAAGGTTGACTTGCACTTTCATTTCATACAATTCAATTCATAATTTTGTTATATGTTTACATTGCTATTTTATAATAAAACATGAAATCGAAATCAGTGTGTTTTTATTATTAATACAAGTATATATTAAAAAGCAGAAATGACTAAGGGCAAATACTATTGGAAAACTGTTCTTTTACACAGATTCTCCATTCATGTTCAATAGTATTTTCAGTCATGAATGGGAGGGGAATTTGTTATCACACAGTCACATTGAAAGGTTCATTTGATCTTCAAAGCTACCTGACTGAGACTGGGAGGGGCAAGAGAAAGAATGATGGATTTGTTTCACAGTCGATCTGTATTTCCCCAAGTTATTTTATTAATGCTGACTGAATAAACATACATGAAACTTGCCATTGATTTTCCCAGTAATGGCAAGAGAACAATAACAGATCTGTTGTTATTTTAACTGTCAAATATGATGCATCTGAATTTTAAATAATAAATCATGGGTATCTCTTTTAAGTGTAGCACTTGCACTTACCTTTACAGGAGGATGTGGAAGTCAGTATGCACATTATGAAACAGTGGGCTTGTGAGGTAGTGTGACTTTTTCACTTATGTGGCCGAATGTCTATGCCTAGACTATTTAATATGATTATTGATTATGTTGTTGATCACTTGTTGCAAGTGACTGTTTAACAAACCTCTAAACATGTAAAGTGCAAAGTGAAGTAGTGAAAAGCAGGCTATCAATCCTTACAACAAATGATGCAAGTGTCTTTATAAAACATTATCCTAAATCATGAGTTGTCAGGTTAAGGAGAACTGTGACAGCATTTCAGAAAGGTTGTGAATGTATTTAATCATACTTTCAATGCTTGGCAAGTGCTGTATATCAGCAGCTGAATAATTCCTCTTATTACATTTTATGAAGCCTTGCATCCTGCTGTCAATATAGCATTGCAAGGCTAGTTCTGCCACCTGTTTCATCTTCCCAGCAAAACTGTGTATGTTTTGCTCACCAAACAATTAAAATACAAATACAAAGCAGCCCTGATGTTGTGCTTAAAGTTTGACTATATTACACGCTTCATGGAGCTTGAATTCATGAATGGATAACTGATATGAGATCTCAGGGTTTGATTGTTTGATTTGGAAAAGAAAAGCCAATGGGATAGTGCACCCTGTGTGCCCTCCTAAAACATTACATGAAAGGCACTATTTAAATGAGAGTGTGTGAAATTGAGCGGGAATGCATGAGAAAATGACAGGTTAAAGTGCTTGGCAAAGGAACAGATCATTGCCATTCATCTCTTTCTTTCTAAATACTTTTTCCCCTTTTTGACCCCAAGTTGGTAGATGGTAAATTAGCCTCATCCTGCCACAAAATTCTGTACACTTGGGCAGGAACGCTTAAGTACAATTAATGTAATCCTCCACTGGTTATTTTTCACACCACAAATCTCGCAGTGCATGACAGAAGAGCAAATGCTGAATGTAGGATAGCACATATCCAGAGCTCCACCCACGTTTTCATTTCTTTCAGTAAAACTCACATGACAACATTAAAGCAGTGTGCAGACATACCTTTTCTCCTATTCTAACATGGTTATTTTCATAATCTAATCTATTCTTGAAGATATGTACTTTTCCTCTTTCTCATTATAATGTTATGCAATACATTTCACATTAATTATCAAGTGAGACTGTAGACCCTCTCCTCATGGTACAAATACTAAATACTATTATAACTGAAAATGGCCTCACACCTTTGCTGTGTTGTGCTCTTAGAGTTCATGTGTCAGACAGTGCAGTCATGTAGGATAAGTGCTTAAAATTGCTGAAGATTGGTGTTCTTGGAAACTGTGACAGCATTTCCCCCTGGTATCTCACCAAGGTATCTCACCAGAAGCTTCTTATAAAATTGAAAGGATTAGTCTCCCTAAGCTACTGCAGACAGATAGTGTGGCATGTCATGTCCATCCATGTTAGCGTTGCTATGTGGTTTCTATAGGCTGATGTGAAGTGAAGTCATGTATAACAAGTATGATCAGAGACCACAGACCCTTTGACTCATCCTTGGCCTCTTTTGGTGAAATGACATAACTGTGCCCCTTCAATGTGGACAGACAGTCAGTAGAAATACAGACAGAAAAACATACAGACCAGCCCTGATACAATACCCCTGTGGCTAGGATAATTCAATTCAATTCAATTTTGTTTGTATGGTGCTTTTTACAACACAAGTTGTCACAAACCAGCTTTACATTGTTCCCAGACCTGAGACCCCCTGTGAGCAAGCCTGAGGCAACAGTGGCAAGGAAAAACTCCCTGCGTAACAGGAAGAAACCTTGAGCAGAACCTGGCTCAGAGGGGGAGCCCATCTGCTTCTGGCCGGCACTGGGCAGATAGAATTAGAGAAAGGCTTAAAGTTATACAATGTACTTTAAGACATTTGAGTTGATAGACAGAATTAATTAACAACAGAGTAATTATAAAATCTATCGTAGAATGTCCGGTTCTTGGCACGCAGTTGGCTTGATGGGCAGGGCAGGGCAGTGAGGTAACAGGACTGGAAGTCGGGATGTGACTTGCTTGGGCTACGGCTCCAGGCAGGAGCCCGGAGCAGGGATAGGAAACAAATAGCAAACAGTGATTAGTGGATGTTAAGTGCGGGAGTGGAAACATAAAGGCATAAAGGCAGATAAACACTATGGCAGCATACCTAGGGGACGAGAGGCAAGGGGTCAGCACAATCATGAGGGTGACCCTAAGGCAGTCAACACTAGACCATAGCCGGATCAGCTGAAACACAGAGTACCCAGGCCATGATGTAGTGACAGTAATGACCACTTAGTCCACCAGAGACTCTACGATCAATGTCAGCACAGTGCCGTGTCCCTTAGGCGGACAGAGAGTCTGCTCCCCGAACTTCGGTGGGTGGATTGTTCCACAAAAGAGGGGCTCGGTACGAAAAGGCTCTACCGCTTATAGTCCTTTTACCCACTCTTGGAACAATGAGAAGTCCCGCGCTTTGGGAACGTAGAGTTAGTTTTACAGTGTATGGGAATTGTAGCTTTCCACAGGGAGGAGAAAAGCTCCTTTGGGAAACTTGGAATGTTAGTATTATACTACTTTACCAAAGTAAGATTTATTTTTCACTCACTGGGCATTATTGAAAGACACCAGTGAAGCTTTTCAGTGTTTGTCAATGCACTGACACACCAGTGTAGCACAATTAACAATTTCAGAATTGTTAATGAGTTTAGTATAAAGTTTGTTTAATAAAATGCTACGAATTCACATTTTACATACACATGAGCTCAAATACATACACACACACACACACACACACACACACACACACACACTCATGCAGGCTTGGTGTCATGCATTTAATCACTCAGTGTGTGTTGTGTACCATTGCAGCTCACCCTCTTACTGTGAAAAACAAACCACTCACATGGTGTCTTGTCAGTTTTAATGGGCTTGAAGACTTGATATGTATATATTGGGCAGCTATCATATCTGCTTTAGGAGAATTCATAGATCCGCTCTCCTTGAAATACCACAACCTTGTCTTATTTTAAATTAATCTAAATAATCTAAATCTGTTCTGAACTTGATAGCAAATAAAGTATTTGGAACATAATTTTTGTATGCCTTTTTGAGGACAACTAACTTGCTTGGGTATGACATTCAAATGACTGCTCTCATCCACAGAAAAAGCTGTACAAATAGGTTGGCCTAGTACTCTCCTTCCATTCTTTTTGTCTGAGTGCTGCAAGGTGCAATTATGAACAAGCCTCTGACGCAAAGCTACCCCGTCTGTACATCGCTAAAATTGGAGCCCCAACACTGCAGTTACCAATGGGAACTTCATCCACAGAGACAAGCTTTTCACAAGATGGCACTTGTGCAATTGCCAGGCTTGTGCCCATGCTTTCCTTTGACATTGTAATTGAAGACATAGTGAAGCTGTTGCATAGTTATCTGTCAGGCTTTTTTTGCATTTAAATTCAGGCTATCAAAACACTCTTCAAATTAAGTGCATGTAGTGGGGGTGGGTAATTATATATACTTAATGCTTGAATTCAAAAGAACAAAATCATTGCAAAATTCTGTTTACCACCACAAAGCAGGTGTAAGTTTTTTTCTGTGCAAGCAAAAGGTTTTGTATGGTCAATGAATCATGCATACTTGTATCATACATGTGTCAGGATGTATGAAGATATTTACAAACTACAAAGTTTAGGAAAGCTAGGATCTATAAACAGTGATCCAAGAGACATAATGCTAGACTGTGAAATTAATTTTATTATGAACTTAAAAAAAAGACTGCACTGCAATGGTACAGGTTGTCACTGCCACTGTCTCTGCTTATGCAATCATGGGGGCATTTTTAAAAGACCAACAAGTACATTACCAACATTTTTGCAAATAAAATGAAACTTTTGCAAACTATATTAAAATATAGCTTTTTTGAACCAATTAAGGAAACTAAAGTTGTGAAACTTCATGACGGATAGACAAAGCCAAGGCAGCTGAAGGTTGTCTGCTATGCCTTATGTGCAGCGACAGCATCAGCTATATATATGTATTTATATGTATGTATGTATGTATATATATAAACATTTGGCCGCCTTGTAAAACCAAACTGTGTTTGTCAAAGAAAGTAAAGCTGGACTAATTTGTGGCATGATCTATTTAGTTCTCAGCAATCTTACTTTGCAGCTGTATACACTATCCTTAGTCTGCCTGGAGATATTGATGGGACAGTTGGAGTGGTCTCAGGGTTCTTTTTGCCTTGAATCCACTAGGACACAGCCATTCTCAAGGACACATCCATTATATTCACTGTAGAAAAGCAGCAATTCACTGCTTAATTCATTGATAATAAGTATTATGCTGAATGTATTCCTTGCTAAAAGACAAAACAAGCTCCAAGAACACAGAGAATAACCTCTTGTGGATCATAACTAACAGACATATTTCAGCATAAAATAGAACTGAACTAAAATAATTCTAGTATTATTTTATCTTCAAGTTATAATTGACCTTTAGGAAATAAATAGCGTGTCAAATCCTGTAATATCACCAGCTTCAATGCAAAAAGACACCACATTCATAACAAATTTAATTCCATTCACTGTAAGACAAAGGAAAATTAGCTTCGCAAACTATGATCATTTATGATAATCTGATTTGTGTCTAGATTGATTATACAGTTGAATCCATAACATTTATATGGTAAAAGGAATTTCCTGATCAAACTGAGGCAAAAAATATAGCATATCATCTCACACAAGACTTGGTCACTTTCAGCATTGCGTTAGTTCTTTTGTATTTGTGATCTAAGAATAGCTGTAAGCAATTAACTAAGAATAGTCGTAAGGAAAACTTTACCATTCATTCAGAACAAGGCTTCTATTGAGACCCTCTTCATTATTCTGGAGAAATGGACAGGCTTAGTCATACTTTTGTGTGGATAGCCTTCAGTCTGATCGAGCTCAAGGTATCAGGGGCTAGGGGAGACTTTCTGCGTCAGAGATGACTCGCGCCCAGGGATTTATGTCACAGATATCCTTCATCATTGTGTGGTGTAATGGAGGAGGGCATGTGTGTGCACCCATCACAAAACATGAGAATAAGTCACCACTGCTGGCGCTGAAGCATAACCTTCAGGAGAGTGCTGCATAAAAGTGAGCTGCATGGAGGAAAAGTGACAGAGGCTACAGGACAGTCTGGATGGTTATGTTGTGAAGTGGCTTTCTCCTATAATATATCAGATCACCATCTCAATGAAAAATACATTTTTAAAAACAATTTGTTTGTTCATCCTGTATGAAACTATGTTTAAATATTTGTTTGCTGTAAAAAACAGTATAGATGATTTCATTTAATAAAGAATAATATATATTGTCTGAAGATATTTGCACATTTTTTGTGAATTGAACCTATCATTTGGGACAAGAAGAAATAAGATTTTAATTCTGTGTGCACATTTGAACATGGGCTCTTAAAATAGAAATGTGTTCTACTAAGAGTCAATTAGGGGGAGAAAGAGGTGGAATTTTTAAAGATGTCTGCAGGCAACTGTGCAGCACTTACAGTAGCAATTACTGTGATTACAGAGCATTTGTGAGACCAAGAGAGTATCATAAAGGTGTAATGCATGTTTGCTTTTTAATTACTGTTGCCCCATCATGGATTGGTTTCCATTGTTCCTCTTGAATCTTTAGTGCTATTTTCCAGCAGATCATTGTTGGCCATAGATTTAAATACACATCTATTGCATAAAAAATAGATAAATGCTCCTTTTTACTGGTTCTGTAATGTAGTTGCCAGAGAGCCACCATATTTGACATGATTCCATTCATCAGAAACATCAGGCAATTAGAGCAGAGAAAATATGTTGAAACTCTTCACTTCTTGAACCAGTATGATGTTCACTTACACAGTACTGTGCATTGAGAGAAGATATGTTGCACTTCTTAACACGTAGGTAAATTAATCCATAATTACATAATATATTATCCATTAATTTAGCCATAATAATGATAAGGCTACCTTTTTTGATACCTGCATCTTAAAGAGCACAGTACAGGCAAAGGCTTAAGTTATTACGATAAAGTCTGTCAGGCAAGTCAGGCAAATACAGCTTAACACTAAATACAACTCACAGAAGACAACATACCATGAAACATGTTGAAAATCATTGTTCAAAAATAAAATAGTTAAGGTTTTGAAAATAAAAATTCTTTGTTCATACACAAATGTCTGCATAGTACACAAGATGATTAAATGTAATTTTTTAAAATCAGGAATACATTTTTTCAGTTAATTTGAAGAAGGATGCTTGTTTATAAAGTCCCAGAAGCTACTTCTATTGGAACCATTTAGCTGAGTGAATTTCCAACCTGTTATGTAGACAGAGATGCATGCTATTATTGCTAATTCCTCTTTAGCTGGGGGATAAACAATGCAGTATCTCTTTTGATATGCATCTGATCTTTGGCCAAAGCTGGCTGAATTGGGAGAGTAAGTTGTTAGGCTGAGAGTCATTATGACCACAACATAAACCTCTACATGTGTCAGCTGTGGATTCTGGGCATGGTAACAAATGCAATCACTCATCTGGCAATCACATTCAGAGAGAAATACATATAATCTGCTTCTACAATCACTTACCACTCATGGAGCCCTCTTGTTTCCTTTAGCGTGTGTACAGAATGTGATGTACCTCATCACAGTGTATGGATGTTACTTACAGCATCCACTGGGGTGGGTCATGCACACTAGATCTTGCAATTATGTAATTCAATATCGAATGTACGTGATATAATAAAGGTTGCTTCTAGCTAATTGAGTCTGTTCATGTTCTACTGTCTCTTCAATGATTACACTGTAGACATTTGGTAGGTGTTGTAATACACAAACATTGAGGGGCAGGTTGTAGGTAGTGCAGGTACACCTTGAATCATATGGTATAGGTTTGTGAAGTGTGCCCCTTTAATATCTCCTTGCCCATTTTGCCCAGTTCTTAACAGAGGAGAGATTCTACAAAAAAGAAAAAAGATCAAAACAACAGATACAAAAGGTAAACCTTCCATATGTTTAAACCCTATAAACACTGGCTGGAACAGTTCCCTAAAAATCAGAGAAAAACCCCTTTAGCATCACCAGCCATATGTTGTTCAGTAACATTTACAAATTACTATCAATGACTTACAAAGTTAAGGATAATCAATCTGCAGTCCAGGGCATTATGATCACAGTAAAACAAGGTTTATATGAACAAAAGATAACATATCAAGTGAATATTGAAGATATGGACAGCTACAAAATGAAGTTTACATACCCAAAGGATGTGCTTGTCTGTTACAAACCATGGGTGAAACAGACAAAACCGGTTCTTAGGGAAGTCAGAGTGTGGCCACAGAGTGCCATCCCCACACTGCAGGACTGTTTTGAAACCACACAGCACACAGTGGGACGTGTTCAAAGAGGCTGCCACATACGACAACAGCATTGACTTGGAGGAATACACAGAGTCTGTCATTGGTTACATTAACAAGTGTATTGAGAATGTGACTGCTGTGAATACCATCAAGACGCGCACCAACCAGAAACCCTAGCTGACTGGGGAAGTCCACTCGCTGTTGAAAACCTGGAATGCTGCTTTCAGATGCAGAGACACTGCAGTGTACACTGGCCAAAAATAATCTGTCCCGGGGTATCAGAGAGGCAAAGAGGAAGTATGGGCAGAATCTCAATGGTCACTTTACAGACAATAAGGACACATGCCACTTGTGGCAAGGTTTCCGGACCATAACAGACTATAAACCCGCCCCTCAAACAGGCAACGGTGACCCCTCCCTTCCAGACAGACTCAATAGCTTTTACACGCATTTTGAGACCTGTAATACCACCACAGCGCAGAAATTGACACCAGCACCCAGTGAACAGGGATTACAACTGTCTCCAGCCAGGGTGAAGAGAGCCTTCTCTAATGTTAATCCCCAAAAGGCTGCTGGTCCAGATAACATACCTGGACGTGTTCTCAAGGACTGTGCAGAACAGCTGAAGGATGTCTTCACAGACACCTTTAACATCTCCCTCAGCCAAGCAGTAGTGCCCACCTGCCTCAAGAGCACAATCGTCATACCTGTGCCCAAGAAACCCAACCCAGTCTGCATGAATGACTTCCGTCCTGTGGCTCTCACTCCGATAGCAATGAAGTGTTTCGAGCAACTGGTCCTGCAACACATTAAGGCCCACCTCCCCACAAATCTGGACCCCCCACAGTTTGCTTATAGAACCAACCGGTCTACAGATGACGCAATATCCACCACCCTCCACCTCACCCTGTCCCATCTGGAAAACCGGGATGCCTACGCCAGACTCCTCTTCATCGACTTCAGCTCAGCCTTCAACACCATCATACCACAGCAACTGGTGGAAAAGCTGAGGTCGCTGGCGGTGGATACTGGCACCTGTAATTGGATCTTGGACTTCCTAACACAAAGGCAGCAGTCAGTCAGAGTCAGCAGCCACACATCAAACACCATCTCAGTGAGCACAGGCTCACCCCAGGGCTGCATCCTGAGCCCCCTGCTGTTCACCCTGCTGACCCACGACTGTACTGCCCGATTCAGCAACAACTGCATCATCAAGTTCGCTGATGATACTACAGTTGTGGGTCTCATCAGCAAAGGTGATGAGTCAGCATACAGGATGGAGGTGGAGCAGCTGACAGCATGCTGCAACAGACACAATCTCTCCCT
The DNA here is from genome assembly GCA_019176425.1 of Megalops atlanticus. Taxonomy (NCBI): domain Eukaryota; kingdom Metazoa; phylum Chordata; class Actinopteri; order Elopiformes; family Megalopidae; genus Megalops; species Megalops atlanticus. The sequence continues at coordinate 17,869,496 of CM032881.1, forward strand.
GAATGTTGGCACGACCAAGGAAATGGTCATCGACTTCAGGAAGGCCCGCACAGTGCACCACCCCCAGCTGACCATAGATGGCGCGGCTGTAGAGAGGGTCAGTAACATCAAGTTCCTGGGAGTGCACCTGGCGGATGATCTGTCCTCGACCACTAACACCATGGCCATCATCAAGAAGGCCCAACAGCAGTTCCATCCCTTCCGGAGGCTCAAGCAGGCCAGCCTACCCATTCCGGCCCTCATCACCTTCTACAGGGCCACCATTGAAAGTGTTCTGACCTACTGTATCACTGCCTGGTTCGGAAACTGCACAACTTCCAAACAGAAACAGCTGAACAGGATAGTGAGAACAGCGGGGAAGATCACTGGTGCCCCTCTCCCATCCCTGCTGGAGATCTTCAACCAGCGCTGCTCCCGCAGAACCTCCAGCATCACCGAGGACCCCGACCACCCCTCCCACAGCCTGTTTTCCCTCCTGCCATTGGGGAAGAGGTACAGAAGTATTTGTACCAGGACCACCAGGCTTCTAAATAGCTTTATACCCCAGGCTGTGAGGATCGTGAACACTCTTGCTCCCCCCCTCACTGAACCATTAACCCCCGCATAGGACCAGACAGACACTGCTCTCCACTAGTGCAATCCTCTTCACGCTGCACCTGGCACTTTTTGTACAGACAAAAAATTATAATTTATTGATAGTACATTAATAGTATATGCTGCTATTCCCCTCCAAATATACCATAAAGACATGTTGCTATATAGACATTCTGCTATTCCCCTCCAAATGTTTACAAAACTTGAGAGTATTGTATATAGGTATATGTTGTTTTAATTCTCTTTCTTAATTTATGTACACTGTTGGTATGGGAGAAACAGCATTTCATTCTTGATTGTACGCATGATTGTACACTTCTCCTTGTATTGCATGATAAAATGACAATAAAGGAAATCTGAATCTGCTTTATAATCATTTGAGTTGTAGCAACACCGAAATGTCCTGCTGTGTCTTTCACTAATAACATCACTGTATCTACCAGATGTGATTGCTATAATATCAGAGTATGGGTGATCAATACATAATACCATAGGTAAAACAGTCAAAATAAAATGTTTTAAACCACAGAGACACACAAAAATTGCATACATGGCCCGACAATAAAAGTTGAATAACCAGAAAGACAGTCTCTGCCTTCATTAATTGCTACTAATGAGCATTTAACTCTGACATCCTTAGTACTCCTGATTTGTGTATACAGGTTTCAGACAGTTATTATCGTATACTAAAACTAAAACTAACACGAAAACTAATGGTTTTGAGACATTTTCGTAAACTGAAATAAAATAATTTACCCGAAGAATGTAAACGAAACGAAACTAATAATGATTGCTAAAAAACTAATAAAGATAAAATAAGAAAAGACAAAAAATAATTGTCGTTATCGTTTCAAGACGGCGTACGTCGTATCCATTCAAGGCGGTGGGTGTCACACTCAGGGGCGGTTTGTTCGCACCACCAAAGGGGGAAAAGGAGGGAATTTTTCTATTACATTCTACCACAGTGCTACGCTAGCTGTGACTGTTCTAGACAGTTTGTCCTGCCTCTGAATATCACAGTCCAATCAGCGTCAAGTCGTGTTCCGTGGAGTACCGTCGCTTTCGGGCGATTTCAGTCTGGATGAAAATCGCCCAGATCGCTGGGGTTAATTGGATTTTCGCGGAGCTGGTATGAGCGGAAAACGTGGCTGGCAGGCTGCGAAGTAGCTATCGTTTTGTTCTGCTATCCCTACTCAATGCAATGTGACAATGTCAAGTTAGCTAGCTGACTAATTTGCACAATACAATGTGACAATGTCGAGTTAGCTAGCTGTTAATTTAACCATTGAACGGGTCACCTTAGCCATCATGGCAACAATTGCCCCCCCCCGAGAGATTTGGCAGGAGCTGCCACTGGTAACACTCCCAGAATTCTGTGTAGTCTGAAACAAATGTATCGCATATGTTAAGTTTAGTCTTGAAATGCTGGTATCTTCAATGATAAACAGATTATTTTTCACGCTGCACTAATCCTAGACAATTTTTGTCCTTAACTAAAATTACTAAAACTGAAACTATAATAAACTAAAACAAAATAGAAATGAGTCCATGAAATAAAAACTAAACTGAAACTAATGAAAGCACTGGTGAAACTAACTAAAACTAAACGGAAATTCAGACTGAATACAAACATCAAAATAAAAACGAATTTGAAAATGTAAAACTATTATAACCTTGGTTTCAGATCAAGATATCTTCTCTTGTGGTATCCCTGATCTAAATCATTGCCACCTCTGTCGAATCTAGTGGGCCACTATGAGAGTCAAGCGCTTTGTACTCCTGCGTACTCCTTGGTCTGTGCCGAACCAACTTGGTTCTGTGTCGTTAGCCCCTCACTATAATGACACCCTGACCTTTAGCTGTTTTTCAACTTTAATAATATTCTTCTGGGCCCAGCTCTTGCATCACAGTCAGTGAATAAATAACACTGAACACCTGAGTAGTTCATAAACGTGGGGATGAGAAGCCCTGTTTCGCTTTTGCTGTTCAGCCAACCTATCCTCATGAAAAAGTAGCCAGATTTTGATGATTGTCTTTGAGATATTTATCTTTATCTTGCCTGTAGGTACCTCATCAGAAGAAGCACTAAGTAGCTTGTTCAGTTTTTGACATGAATAGAATTATTATGAGTTCATTGCCAATGGCAGAACCATCTAGCTAGGTGGCCAGGCTACTTTACAGAAAGTAACAACCAGGTAGATGCCTGGACACAATCATTCCCCTCCTAAGATGTAAAACAATAGCAAATATTGTGTTATTATTTGTACAGAACTGTATGGATGAGCTGGTTTGGGTTAAAAAGAGCTAATAGCTTATATGGCTAGACTAACTAGCAGTCGTTAGTAGCTAGCTAGCTACAATGTACAGTGGCAATCCTAGACTCTGGGGGGCCCCAGGCAAAGAAGCCCATCGAGGCCACAAGCTGTGACTCATCAGAACAGTAATGCTTAATGAGATGAACTGACATGTTACCTACCTAGCTAATGTTAGCACATTTGCCTGCACAGACAGTATAAAGTAAAATCAATCTAATTATGGTGTATTTATTTATCATAATTATATCCACTTACCACTGTCCTTGTGTCGTTTTTCCTCCTCTTCTTGTTTTTTCTTTTGTTTCTGGTGACCAGAAAGGTATGCTTGTTTCATTGGGTTGACGGTTACATCTAATGTATGATAGTTACAGGTAGCTAGCTGACTCTCCTAACTAATGGTATCCAGCTGTCATACAGTAGCTAGAAGGGGCTCCACTTAGGGGGTTTTTGGAACAGCAGCGGTGCACTGTGTAGTGCCTTTATGGGAGGTTTAAGGGGGTTTATAGTTGTCATTGCAAAATGTGCCAATATGAGCGGCCACCGGGGGCCCCTTTTCCCAAATTGTTTTGGGGGGCCCCAAATATTTGCCTGGTTTGCCTCTCCTGACGGTGCGCCCCGACAATGTATCCTTTGAAGGTAGCTATGGATTTCAGGTAGCTAGCTTGCCTGCTAATAAAGGTGGCCTAATGAAAAAACTGATTAAGCTGTTCTGAGGGCTTCCATGTCTGCTGTTGAAGCTGGCCAGCTAGCTTTACTGGGCAGGTTGGTAGCCAGCTGTCTAGCCGCTACATAAGCTAATTATGGCAACCTTGAATAATGTGCCCAATTGTGGTTCAGTGTGTAAATGCCAGAATGGCTAGCTTACTAGGCAGTGTAATCTGTGAATAATATTAGGTGCTCCTCACTAGCTAACTGGGCCATAATTGATGCTAGCAAGCTAGCCAGCTCTACAGTTAGCTGAATCAGGATGATCTTGGTAGGATGAGTTTGTTTAGGTCTATTTCAATCCACTCACACTAGGTTTTTATGCTCAGAATGAGTATTTCCCCTTTCATGTGACAGTCATTCATAGAATCATTCTTTCCTATTGTCAGTGCTTGTCCGGTCTCAGTGTATAGCAATGGGATTCTTGCCATGTGCATGTTTTTATTTCTCTTAGGATGCCGATCACTCCAAAATATGAAGAGCATTTTTATTCTGACTGATTATTCTGAGGTGAGTCAAGTCCGTTTCATGACTATGGTATATTTAACTGAGCTCCATAAAAATTCTGTACAAATAATAACAGTGTTAGCGGCTGTCATATATGTTAGGTGGGGAATTATTGTACCCACACAGTTATGTGACTGTTAGGTTACTTCTTGTAAAGTAGCATAGCTACCTAGCTAGATAGTGAAGGTCTGTTTGCCAATAAACTCAAACTCTAACTCAGATGTTTTTCTAGTGTGGACAAACATCAGAATCTGACTGCTTGTTCATGAGATCAGGTTGGTTCAGCAGAATGGATCTTTTTTCATAATTCTTATGAAATATTAATTGTGTAAAAAAAACTGTATTATTAAGAAGCAAAGTTTGTTATTCTTACACATACAAGCAGCAACAACACCGTAGGTTATTCATAACATGCTTATAACTGATCTCCTTTGTGTGTGAGAGCTCGTGTGAAGGGCTGCTCACTTCCTCCTCCTACTCCACCTTATGCTCATTCCCCCCTACTTGAAATATATTGCATGGAGTTGAAGACAACTGACCCATTGACCTTAAATAACAATTCCAATGCTTCTTCTCACAGATTGTGAATGACACTGGTTTTGTATGTTGACAGCCTGTTTTGTAAGAGTTGGTAATGGCTGGAGTATATATGGAACAGACAGCTCACTTTCTCCAGCTCAAAGGTACTGTCAGGAGGTGAGCTGACAGTTGCCACCATTGTTGGGCTCCTTGATCAGGGAAATTAATTGGGTACCGTGGGTGTGGGCTTGAGCTGGGGTTATTGAATTATTGCCGCCGCCGAACTAGCGGGACTCGTGGCCGTTTTGAATTGTCATTATTACCGGGAGTACAGGTATAAAAATGCGACGATTCAGGCTGTCAGTGCCCCGGCCCCCTAGCTGTGTGTTTGTTTTCTTCCCCTGTCCATGTGCTTTTGTTTTCCTTGTGTTCTAGCCCCGCCCCTGTCCCCGCCTGCCTCGTTGCTTCATCGCCGCCACCTGCCTGCCTGCTCACCTGTTCCCCATCACCTCGTCTGCTCTGCCCTATTTATGCCCTGCCTGTTCCTGTCTTGTTGCTAGTTTGTAGCAGTGTTGTTCCTGACCTGTTTCGTCTCCGCTGTTTGTTACCTTGTTGCTTTACTGTGCTTTTTGATCTCGCCTGTTCCCCGACCTGGTTTTTCTGCCTGCCGTTTTTGCCCTGTCTGCTTGTGTGCCTGCCTGCCCCGTCCCTGACTCTTCTTCTGCCCGACTTCGCTCCCGGAATTGCCCTCGGACTGCTTTTCTGTTACCGACCCCGCCTGTTCCTGACTTCGCCCCAGATTTGCCCACGGACTGCTTTTCTGTTGCCAACCCTGCCTGTTCCTGGCTCACGATCTCTACCTGCTGTATTTAATATATACGCACTTAACCCTGATCGTGCGTGGTCTGCTCTTGGGTCCCTCGTCTGTGCCGTAACACAGGCAGTCGGGGAGACGGACGGCTTGGGAAGGGAAGGCTCTGCTCACGGTTTTACTGGGGAAATTATTTTTGGTTTTGTTTATTTTCCTTTTTGTTGCTTTTTTGGTTACTTTCAGTTTCGGTTTTGTTCGACGTTTTCAGCCAGGTTTCTTTTTCTTCACGACTATTTGGTTTATGAGTTCTTTTCTTTTTGTTTCTTTGTGATTTAATTTGGGGAAATCCGAGGAGGTGATTTCCTTTTAATTGCAGAGCGAGTGAGGAGCAAGTGACGGTGGAGCGTTGCAGACCCAGACCGCTTCCCGGAATGACACCCGGGGCAGGAAAGGCAACGGAAGCCAGCTGGAAAAGGAGAGGGGAAGTGAAGCTGGAGAGTGGCGGAGCGACAGCAGAGCCCCAGGCTAGGCAGGAGGCGGATTGGGGTGGTTTCCCCGTGCAGTAAGGGACATGACGGGTGCTGTGCCGTTGAGTGTGTGCGTGCCCTTTTTCAGTCTGCTCAGCCTAGTAGAGGGTGATTTGTGCTGCTGTGCCCCCCCAGCGCGGCCAGAGTTCCTGCTCCGGTGGCCTGCATATGGGCCATTTTGGAGGAGCTGTTCACCCATCCCGTTCCTCTGGCTGTGGTCTGCACTAGTTTTTTTTCGGTGCCCCCAGGGTAAAGATGAGACCCTGGAGGTGTACCTCCTGCGGCCTGTTATTTTTCTCGTTCCCAGCCCTCCAGGATGCCTGCGGTTCCGTTGCCGGATGGGGACATGGAGTGGTGGAAGGAGGAGGTGCGGACAGAGCTGTGGTGGGAGCTCCAGGAACAGATGGCCACACTGGGGAAAGCCCTACTGGGGGAGATCCAGCAGCAGTTCTCGCGGGTCCCGGGTGGGCGATGCGGCACCCAGGGAGCAGGTGCCCACTGGGACCGGACCAGGGCGGCCCTGCCAGAGGAGGGTAAGTGGTGGAGGGAGTGGGAGAGGCTCTGGGTAGAAGGGGGGGTCTTGTACCAGCGGGTGAATGACCTGTGGCAGGTGCTGGTGCCTCAGAGGGAGGCACGCAGCTTTTGGCAGCGGTACCATCAGGCCCTTGGTCACCAGTGCGCCAAGAAGGTGGAGGCTGCCCTGCAGTGGCGGTTCTACTGGCCAGGGTTGGGGAAGGATGTGTGGAGGTGGAGCGCCAAGTGGGGGCAGTGTGTGGCCAAGGCTGGGCCAGAGGTGCAGGCCCCCCCTTGTCCCCCTCTCCACCTCGTACCCCCTGGAGGTGGTGGCCATGGACCATCTGGCTTTGGGGCGCCCTGGTGATGTGTACCCCTACCTGCTGGTCCTCACTGATTTCACTGATTTGTTTTCTAGGTACGGCTGGGCAGTCCCCGTGAAGGACCAATTGGTGGAGACTGCGGTCAGGGCCTTATAGGGTTTGGTGGTGCAGCACTGGGGTTGCCAAGAGTGGCTCCTCTCAGACCGAGGGGCAGTGTTTGAGTCTTCCTTGTGTAACCCAGAGGACCTTAGGACCCAGTATGTGTGTGTGTGTATATATATATATATATATATAAAATAAATATTGGATGGGCATGGCATGTCTTTAAATGAATTTGCTCCAGGTTGGGAAAGACAGGTGATTCTCGCGAGACTCTTAAGTATCGTTTGGCTAGAAGTGCACGGTGTCTAGAGGAAGGTATGTTGATGTTGTTTTAACTTAATATTTTATTGTTAGTGGCTTAGGAGTGGGTTTTGTTTGGCTGCAATGCATAGCTGTGTAGCATTGATGGTTAATTGCTAAATTCTATCATAGAATTCAGTTTCTGTGCTTCATTCTGTCCTGGGAGAACTGAGTTGGGGTACTCTATAAAGGTAAATCATCAGACTACGTGTTGCTTATGGCTGTGATTTATTGTCATGCCAACTGTTTGTTGGTTTACATGCTCCTACAACAGTTTATTACATCGTTCCAGTTAACTTAGCTGATAGCTGTATAGTTACTTGGGAGAGGAAATACGCATGTGATGGGGCTTAGCGGGTAGCTAGTTACATCAGTCACACTCGTAATTAATTTTGTTCATGCTAGCCTCTTCCCAAATATGCTGTGGGGCAGTAGAAGAGAACATAATGCTGGTTAGTGTGGGCTTGGTGGCTACAGGAAAATGGTGGATGCATTTTGTGTTGCCTGTTGGATGTGGGTGTGTGATTAACCAGGTGCAATTAGCTGAAGTGAGTCCCATGTTGATCTGTACATTTAGAGCATGGTTGCTGTGCTGCCCGTAAAGCCAGGTCCCTAGTGTCAGCTTGTGTGCAGTCCTCCACTGTGTAAAGGTATGTAATTTTGAGGTTTGATTTGAAGGTCATTGTCAATCTGTATCAAGCTGACAACATTTTGTTTTGCAGGACCTACTGGATCATTGTTTTAAAAGGATAACCACTGTTTTTCCCACATCGCAGTTTTATCTTTCCATACCGTATCTTTGTGTTAGTGATCATTCGTCAATGCGGTGGTGCACCGCGTTCTTCGTGACACCACCCGTGGATGTATTCCCAATGTGTTTCAGGTTTTAAGTCCCAGCGAAATATTAACCAGTTATAATATTGTCACCTTTAGCACATGGGTGTTTAAGACCCTGTATTGTATAGTGAGACAGGTAAAGTGCAATATAACCCTTGTATCATACGGTGGGACGGGTTAGGTGTAATATAATATCTAATGTTAGAGGTTAGTCCCTCCTCCCTCATTATTACAGCTTAGTGTGAGTTGTGATACATCTGAGTAAGGTAGTGGGTGGCACCTGTAGCCCCTCTCACTGTGTGAAGTATTACACTGGTGTGCTGTGCAATATATTGTTTGTGTCTAGGAGCTGCTGTGTGGCAGTCACCATTTTCATTGCTTGCTGTGAACTTTTCTTTGTGTGCAGTGTATTGGTATTTTATCACTTTCTGGTATATCTTGCGGGTAAGTGCAATTTATCCCACTTTTTGAAAGGTGTCAGCTCTTGCACTTTACTATCTCTATTCCTGACCCATGTGCTGGGCTAGCTATATGTTATGATAATCCCTTGTTGGAGGAAGCCGGGAGGGTTCTGGAGCTGGAGCGCCCAAGGTGGGTGTGGGGCTGGAACCCGGAGTGGGTCCCGGCCCGGGGTCCTGCGGATGAGTCTGCTGTTCCCCTAGAGGAATGGCCCCAGGAGGAGGCGGCATAACCTCCTGAGCTGCTGGAAGAGGCGCCCCTCTGTCGCTCCCAACGTGTGATGAGAGGGCAGCCCCCGCGCTGGTACATTGAGGAAGTGGAGTCAGGACAACTACCAGTAAAGCGGGGTGGAAATCTGTCAGGAGGTGAGCTGACAGTTGCCACCGTTGTTGGGCTCCTCGATCAGGGAAATTAATTGGGTACCGCGGGTGCGTGCTTGAGCCGGGGTTATTGAATTATTGCCGCCGCCGAACTAGCGGGACTCGCAGCCATTTTGAATTGTCATTATTACCGGGAGTACAGGTATAAACACGCAATGATTCAGGCAGTCAGGGAGACGGACGGCTCGGGAAGGGAAGGCTCTGCTCGCGGTTTTACTGGGGAAATTATTTTTGGTTTTGTTTGTTGAGTGTGTGCGTGCCCTTTTTCAATCTGCCCAGCTTAGTAGAGGGTGATTTGTGCTACTGTGGTTTTTTCTCCCCCAGCGCGGCCAGAGTTCCTGCTCCGGAGCTGCGTGAGGAGGACGAGCAGTGAACATCAGCGTCTGAAGGCAGCGGTCTGGACCAAGATCATCAGCAGCACTCTGTCCCTTTTTTGGGTTTTGTTTTTTATTTTGGGGCTGTGACAGAGGGCTCTGTCCCAGGCTGCGAGCGGCACTTATACCCCCACACCAGCGGGGCTACACCACTGGCAAATAGGTTTCAATTGTAAATGTGGTGAATTGAGGAAACTACGGGGAAAATGCACAGTAAGGATTGGACTTTGGCACTGTAAATACAAACACCTTTCACTGAAGTGCTATCTGAGGCGGAGCCAGTTTGTGTTCTGGGGCAACCTGAACCCCTTTTACGGCCTATCTTTGCCACATTTTGGTGTCAGAGTGGGATGGCCAGCCGCAAGACAGTGCATTCTGTGAGGAGGAGGACAGGCCTTCGGTCCCAGAAGGTGAAGCTGCTCGATTTGAAGGATGATGAGGCATGGGATACAGTGGAGGAAGAGGAGGCCGAGCGGCAGGGGGCACGCCCAAAAACCAGCACCCCACAGCCAGGGCCTCCCAGCCAAGAAGCAGCCCCTGAGGCAGACATGATGATGCTGCTGAGGGACTTGCTTACCGCGCAGCAACGGCGGGAGGAAGGATTTCTGGAGGAGATCCAAGGCCTGGCAGCATCCATCCTCCAAGCGCCCCAACCACCCAGACCTGATGTGCCCCATCAACTTGACCACATCCCAGCGATGACGACGACGACACGATAAAACAACATCGGAAAGTCCCCGATTGGCCCTCCCTACACCAACGCCACACCAACGCCCTGCTGCAACAGGTACCCAGCAAGACATCAGCCCTGCCCCATCGCCAGCCGAGAGGGTTTTCCGTAAGGAGCCGAAGATGCCTACCTACCAGCAGGGTGAGGACATCGAGAATTACCTTCTGCGGTTTGAGCGCATGGCCAGAACTTGGGCATGGCCAGAGTGGGAGTGGGCATGCAGCCTGGTGCCACTGCTGACGGGGAAGGCCCTGGAGGTGTACACGGCTATGGATGAGGAGAGGTCCAACTCCTATGAAGACTTGAAGGAAGTGTTGCTGGAGAAGTTTGACATCTCACCGGAGACCTACCGCCAACACTTCCGAGAGACCACCACACCACCTGAAGAGACCCCCACCGAGACCTACAACCGCCTGAAGGGACTCTAGCACTGCTGGATTCGGCCGGACCAGCGCACAAAGAAGGAGATCGCCGAGATGATCATCCTGGAGCAGTTGCTGCACGTCCTGCCCTACAATGTCAGAACCTGGGTCAGGGAGCAAGAGCCGGACGACGGACTGACCGCTGCAAAACTGGCCCTGCAGTACTTGAACGCCCACTGAAGAGGCCAGCAGCGACCCCAAGTAACTCCCAGAGCAACCCGAGACCCCAGGGACAATTGGGACAATAGAGGTAACCCTGTTGGGGTTGGGGGTGTAAGAGGGGGCAGCACTCGTAATATGAGCACAGGGCTGGTCTGTTTTTATTGTCAGCAGCCGGGCCATAAGGCTTCTGTCTGCCCGGTGCGGAAACCTAAATTGACTGGGTTCTGTTATGTACCAAGGGAGGGGGATAGTCCTGTTGGGGAGGGAGGACGCACAGACATGAAATATGAAATTTTGGTAAATGGTCAATCAGTTCAGGCCCTTGTTGACACTGGTAGCTCCATGACCCTCATAAAATAGCACCTAGTCCCAGAGAGCAGTATAAATTATGGCAGTAAAGTAATTGTACAGTGTGTGCATGGAGACAAGAAAGCGTACCCTACAGTGGAGGTAACGGTAAACATGAACACACAAATGTACCTGTTAAATGCTGGAGTGGTCAAGGGACTGCCAACTGATATGGTCTTAGGGAGGGACTTGCCAGTGTTACCAGAATTATTGGCATTATCAAAGGGGGAAGGTGCATTGGATGTGCAGATTTCATGTCCTGTTATCACCAGGGCTCAAGCCAGAGCGGATCTGCAACCCTTGCCAGACTTGTGTGATAGTCTGTGCCAGGGCGGGACCAAAGGGCCCAGAAAGCCACGCCATCAGCGGCGTCTAGAAAAACAGTTGGGATCTCCGGTTGCTAAGACAGATGTGTCAGGGCTGGATGCTGGGGAGTGGGAGGTGCCAGAAAACATTGGGGCTTTACAACAGGCTGACCCGTCACTGAAACCATTATTGGAGAAGGCAGGCATGGGAGGGGGCAGCTCAGTGCATCAAGATGGGGAGTGGGTTGTTGTGGAGAATGGTATTCTGTATGTTGAGGGGGAGAATGTCAAACGTTTGGTTGTGCCCACTGCATGCAGACCCCTAGTGCTCCACCTCGCACACACCATCCCCTGGGCCAGACACCTAGCCCAGCAGAAAACGTACCTTAGGCTAAGTCCTCGGTTTTATTGGCCCTCCAATGTATACTGACGTCCAGACATACTGCACTACATGTCCTGTGTGTCAGAAAACAGGTGCCGTGCGTAGGTCTGACAGAGCCCCTCTGCACCCATTGCCAGTGATCTCCACAGCCTTTCAGCATATTGTAATGGACATCGTAGGACCCCTGGGGAAGAGCAGTGCTGGGTACAAGTACATCCTGGTCATCTGTGACTATGCCACTAGGTACCCAGAGGCCTTCCCGCTCCGCTCCATGACTACCCCGAAGATCATCTGTGCCCTGGTCCAGCTGCTCTCCCGTGTCGGGTTCCCAGAAGAGATCCTGACGGACTAGGGGACCAACTTCACTTCACGCCTGATGTAGCAACTGCACCGGCAGTTGGGCATCAGGGCGTTCCGGACCAGCCCCTACCATCCCCAGACCGACGGGCTCGTGGAGTGATTCAACCAGACTCTCAAGAACATGCTGAGGAAGTTTGTCACAGACACAGGAAAAGACTGGGACAAATGGCTACCCTTCCTGTTGTTCGCTTACAGGGAGGTGCCCCAGGCATCCACAGGTTTCTCCCCATTTGAGCTGGTCTACGGGTGGCAAGTCCAGGGCCCCTTGGACCTATTAAAGAAGACCTGGGAGGGGCCCCAGCCAACTTCTCCAGAGACGGGCATTGTGCAGTATGTCCTGCACATGAGGGACCGTCTCGAGAAGTACCGGGAGGAGGCTGCCGTGAACTTGCAGGGGGCACAGAGGGCCCAAAAGCAGTGGTATGACCAGTACACCCGGCACCGTGAATACCAGCCTGGACAGAAGGTCCTGCTGCTACTCCCATCATCCACCAAGGCCTATTTCAGTTCACGGTCATGCTGTTCAGACTGCATGGGGTGCCAGCCACCTTCCAGCAACTAATGGACCGTGTGCTGCAGGGCTGCGATGACTGCTGTGCAGCCTACCTGGATGATGTGGTCATCTACAGCAGGTCCTGGGAGGAGCATCTCCAGCACCTCAGCAGGGTCCTGCGACAAATCCAGGAGGTGGGCCTGACCCTGAATGTCCAGAAGTGTGAGTGGGCAAGGCCTGAAACCAGATACCTGGGTTACCTGGTTGGCAAAAGAGAAGTCCGGCCTCAAGTGGACAAGGTGGAGGCCATCCACAACAGCCCACATCCCTGCACTAGGAAGCAGGTCAGGTCCTTCCTGGGACTCGTTGGGTGGTACCGGCGGTTCATCCCTAACTTTGCCTCAATTGCCACACCCCTGACTGACCTCACCAGCAAGGCCGCCAAAAACCCAATCGTATGGACAGAGTGTGAGGCGGTATTTGTCTCCCTCAAGAGGCATTTGTGCGCCTCCCCAGTACTCCAAAGTCCAGACTTTGGGCAGCGGTTCCTGGTGCAGGTGGACGCCTCAGCTGTGGGCATCGGGCGGTACTGGCACAGGGAAGCCGGGAGAAGAACAGCCCGTCTTGTACCTCAGCCAGCAGCTGCTGCCCAGAGAACAGAGGTACTCGGCCGATTGAGAAAGAGTGCCTCGTGATAAAATGGGCCTTGGACAGCCTGAGGTACTACCTGCTGGGAGGGATTTCGACCTGAAACCGACCACCGTGCGCTGACATGGATCCAGACCATGAAGGATCACAATGCACGGATGACTCGGTGGTACCTGGCACTGCAGCCCTACAGATTTGTTGTGCGGCACAAGGCGGGACGGCACAACCTTATGGCTGATTACCTTTCCAGATTGCCGACCCTCAGCAATCCAGAAGAGGAGGGAGGTAATGTGACAGAGGGCTCTGTCCCAGGCTGCGAGCGGCACTTATACCCTCACACCAGCCATACCAAATAGGATTACAGTGCTCATTTGTCTGTGCCTCGTTCATATACATTTTGCATACACTCCACTACCGCAGCCGTTCGACTAAAATAGCGCGTTAGCTTCAGGGGTGCACACCCGGAGCAAGCGGCAGGCTACCCGGGCGCATACACGCAAACATTTCCAATCCGTATTCACTACCCAGCAGTCGTACACCCTAGCTAGCATCGCAAACACACCCCAAACACGTATACATGTGTGTTAACATGATACCTATTGTATGCTAGAGTGCTCTTTTCCATGTTGCAATGTTCCGTCTTGTTAGTCGTCACCGTCTCTCTCCGTCGTCAATGTTTGTTTGTTTGTTTGATGGTGTCGCAACGCAAGAACACTTCTGGAGCAGGGGAGGGAGCACCAAACAGAGGCACAGTAACGCGGGCTAGTTTATCTGTGCCGACCCAAGTTGCACATGCGTGGTGTGGCATGGGAACGGGCTACACCACTGGCAAATAGGTTTCAATTGTAAATGTTGTGAATTGTGGAAACTACGGGGAAAATGCACAGTAAGGATTGTATAAAGGGGCAGAAGGAATATGTATCTGTGATTGTGACGGTCATTCTAAGTTAATGTGCACCCTAGTGACGGTGCATATTTCAAGGGAGCAGCTGGTCTGTTCCAGGGGGAGGGGCTTATGGTTGAAAAGGGGGGGGGGGTCAGTTGTTGAGGGGGATGAGAGAGAAGGTACTGTACTGACAGAGTGTAGCTGTAAGATTTATGAGTAGTTGTGGTTAGTTCTTTTCTTTGTTCTTTTTTTGGTTTTGCTTTGCTCTTTTGGTTTGTACTTTTTGTGTAAGTGTAAAAACTGAAAATACTGAACACACTGTACACTGTAGTGGTTGGGATTGTGGACTGTAAATAAAAACACCTTGCACTGAAGTGCACTGAAGTGCTATCTGCGGCAGAGCCAGTTTGTGTTCTGGGGCAACCTGAACCCCTTTTACGGCCTATCTTTGCCACAGGGGAGCAAGCGAGGCCCGGCATCGAGGCGCAGGCCGAGTTGCGCCCCACCCTTTTTCTCGTATGCATGTGTGTGTGTGCGTGAGGACCCACTCCTCTTTGGCATGTGGTACCCCCCCTTGGGCGGCTGAGAGGGGTCTCGTCTCTGTCACGAGGGCCAGCGCAGGAGACGAGTCAATGTGGTCACGGTGTGGTGTGTGTGAGAGCACGGGGATATCCTACGGGGCCTAAACTTGCAGTGCTGTGTGGGGGAGGGCAATCTCACTCTGGGGGCCGGGCTCTTGTGGGGAGAGAGTGGGACGAGGAAAGGCCCGCCGTGGTGAAGGGGGTTAGGAGGGGAGGTGAGCTGAGCGTGAGCCGTCCCTTTATGAATTGTGCCTTTTTATTTAATAAAGTCGTTGTACCTGTACTCCTGGTGCCCTGGTTGTCTGTGGCGGGCGGATCTATTTGGGGGAATCTGTGCTGGGTAGCGGGGGCCAACGTTGGCATTCGTGCCTCCTGACAGTACAATTGTTGACAGATTGTTGAGGTCCTGAAATGAAAAGAGGGCTCTCATGTAGAAAAGGTGGGAAATTTGTATTTTTCAGTAAAAATATTTAAATAGGCAATTAAGTAAAATGGTATGGAGTTGTGGTGTGCATATTTAAAGTGTTATGCAAAGAAACATCAATTTTTCTTCCATTTCAAAGTTATCATTGAGATGTGAGTAACAGTCCTGGTATTGTATATCACAGTTCAGCGTGAGTTCGTGACTACATTAAAAAGCCATTTTTCACCCATGGTACATGGACAGTGTAACTTGTGTGGGAGGTGGCAGTCACAGTTATTATGAAATGCTGAAAAACAAATGTGTATGTCATGTTCAAGGGCACATGCCTCATATGTCATCCCACTGCTTGTAACTGCTTCACTGAATGGAATATGGTAGTGTGGCTACATGTCACTGGAAGTCATGCAGGCCTTTGTGCTGATGTTTGTCACAAATTTGAGGAACTGTTACTTGTATATGTTTACAAGGTTTTTTCATAAATTGATGAACTTATTATGTTGTGGAATTTTGAAAAGACTAAAAATTGCTTTAATTTGTCACACATAATTAAGGCTAAAACAAAACGTGGTTAGATTTAATGGAGGCCATTGAAACATTATCGTCACTGGCAAGGCAAGCAAGGGTTAATCTTCTATTAACTCTAAACTCTATACTATATTGTCTGTAATTACCAAGCAACTACCAGAATTAATCACTCCTAAAAGTGAGCTTGATCAACAATTTAATGAATCATAAACAACTTCTCTGATGTATAAACCTATTAAAATCCCAAATTGGCAACTTTGTATGTCACTGTACAGACATGCACAACAGCAACAAAACAGTTGTTTTGTACAGCAACAACTTCTGCCTTTCCTCAGAAATTTCATGCTTCTTTCTTTCACCTCAAATTCAGTTTAATTAGTTTAGTTTAGAACAATTAGTTTTTCATTAGTTTCAATCCATTACTTCTTTTAGCATCCCTCACTGTTGAAGGTGTTGGTTGTTCTCAACTGACATTCAGCTTGAATGTAGACCTGACCAGACAGCCTAACCTGCATATTAAACTGCTCAAAACTCTGCACAAATGCACTTTTCAGTGGCTGAAGTTCAACTCAACACAAAGAGACATTTGTATTGGTTTATAAATAGGATGGAGGAGAAGGCTTCCAGTGCACCAATGACATCACCCTCTGCATACTGTATACCTCTGTTTTTAGAGCAGGGAGTCAATTAAGCATATATATATCTTCAAAGCCCAGAGATCCCAGGAGGACACCATAACAGTGTCAATGAGGCAGCCCCATGGTGACAGCTAGTGTATACAGTGTAGGTTTAGAGAGACATCTCCAAAACAGAGCTCAGTGTGATGGAGACTTGAAAAGCTGCACATGCTTCTGAGTATTATATCCATGCTGGGGTCCTCTCCATCTTCGGTGCTGTTTCCCTAGTAGGCCTTTCTCTGAATGCAGTATAACCAAACACGTCTGTCTGCCTGTAAAGGTTCCCTTCTTTTCAGATCTGGGTATGAAACTTGAAATCCCTCATAGAAAAATCCCCTTCTTCAAGCTCACTTTGACCTTTTCTGAGAGCTACATGACGGTTGCTTGTCATTTTACAGAGAACTGCAAATGTTTTATTTATACATGAATAATGCTCTTACACGAACAAGCCCACCCCCTAAAAACGGCACCATATAAACATCCTTAAGGTTTTTGCTAAACATTACACTTAGAATTTTCCCAAAAGCAATTTATTTTCTCCCACTTTTATCTTCATGAGACTCACTTTTATTTTTGCTGACATAAAAAGCATAACAATGCATGCACATTTTAGCCCATCATTTGTTTGGTTTAAATGTACAAAAATGCTTCACATTTATCTCTTGTTCTGATTGTATTTTCTGTATTTTTCCATTTGCCGAGTGTTAAACCTGAGTTTTAAAAGTGTTCTCTTGCTACTCTATCCTATTCCTGGAATCCCATAGTGTCTGCACAATTTCATTTTAAACACAGACATAATTACATGATTCAACCAATGTATTCTCTTTGAATGTTTCTTTCCTCTCAGAGTTCTTAGAGTGACGATAATTTGATGGATAACTAGTCAAGGAGCTGATTAGCCTAGTAATATAAGATATTAGACTGAATATTTTGGCAAGACGATACACTACAATCAATATTTTTTATAAACGACCAATAATATTCAATTCACAGCAGCTTTACTGTATGGCTTATCACTGAGGTAACATTATTTTCATTGTTCACAGTTTACAGTTCTTTTATAAATAGGTAAGGGTAAGCACTACGCAGTACAGTAAATATAAATAAATGTAAAAATGTGGCATCAAGTACAAAACATAAAAAACTAGGTTCGAACATGACAGAAATCATGTTGTGCTGGAATTTTCTTTGCTTCTTTGTGGGGCTTATTTTTTGCAATTGATTTGCTGGTCCATATAAACAGTGGACGCACTCCTTGGCAGAAGAGACTCCTTGTGCCCCACTGCTGAGTGTAGGATTATGTTGTAATGGTGTGATTTGCCAAAACCCTGTCACTAAGCTGTCAATAAGCAGCATATGCCATTTGCTAATGTAATTCTTTAGCCCTAAATTACCCCACATCCTCAGAAACCCATTAGAATAAAATCCTTGCAGTCCGCAGTGACAAAGTTGTTTAGTTCCTCCTTGAATCAGTCTTAATTATGACCTCTTGTGTTTATTGATCTTGCACTCATAGTGGCACTGGCAGGCCACTGATTAAAATGTTCTTTGTGCCCTGAGATATTTTTATGTCATAGTGATTTTCCTGTGAGAAGACAGGGGTGCCTTGATGGGGTCCCCCTGTCAGTCTGAGCTGGGGGCCATGTAGTGGTGCTGAGAGAAGCCCAGACATCATTAATCACTTTGCACCAGGGGAAGAGGAGCTATACAAACCCCCCTTCATGTACTAGTGTGAGTCCAAGCCCATAAATCAATGTACTCCCTGCTTTTTGCTGAGAGTCACTGTCAACTTCATGACTTGACTTCCTGCAGGCGATACCCAATGAAAGGGAAAATAGGTCAGTAATTTACACTGTAATGGCAGGGGCACAGTTTGATATCCCCATAATAACTGATAATCATTGGAAATGTTTCTTTTGCCTAAAGAACAGAGCAGTTTCATATCCAGTGCATATTTGTAATCATGCAGTACATTAGTGCAACAATGTTTTTATGTGTTGAAGGAGGCTGACAGCTACACACTTGACAGTACATTGTTACTATGTATTTATTGTCTTTTCAAACACTTTAATCTAGACGAAATGACATACAGTAGATTTCCTTATGCATATTATCCATTTAATACAAATGAAAGGCTGACAGATGTGCTGAATCCACTTACCATTGGATTTAATCAACAGTTGTCCTCGACTCTGAAATAAAATGAGATATTTTACTTTTTTCAACAGAAACAAAATTTTGCTCATTAATTTTGGTTATCACTCAAGTGTGTTTGTGAAGAAAGATAAGTTAACACTTGCATTTGACTGTGAATCAAACTTAAGGCCAAATGTTGATTGAATTCAGGGATCAATAGTGGCGGTATTCAAACCTGCAACCTATTGCTTACAAACACAGTTCATTACTTATAACATTACACCGTTGCTCTGTAGGGTAACAGGGATTCTGGGAGTGGTGCCTTCTCTGTCAGTTTCAGATCATTGTTGTTGTAGTGTATCCAGACTGCACAATGTTTACTGAGCCCATCAAGCCACAGGTGATGGTGGGTGATGTCAATGACAACAGGACTGCCCTCCCCCAGACACATTACCATGCTGTAATCAATAAGCTCCATACCAAAGGCATGATGACACTTATGATTACATTGCCAAAAAAGCATCTATGCTAGAGACTGTCTGGGTCATTGTCAGTAAAGCAAGTTAAAGCAAGAGTAATATAGACCTGTATTCAAACAGGATATTTAAAAATAAAACAAAACAAAAAATACAACATTAATTTCTTATGTCCTCAACTCAGTTTTCCATTAACAAGAAAAATTAATGGTTTAATGCACTTGTGTCTCTACCAGCTAGCTTGTACCTTGTCTGGCCGATTCTAACTTGGTCATGCAGCACTTCTAATATTGTAACTCCATGAATGGCTTTTGCTTGTGTTGTACTCTGCCTCACTTGTAAGTCACTTTCGATAAAAGTGTCTGTCAAATGAATAAACGTAATGTAAATGTAAACATTAAAGCTAAACTCCATTGGCAAATTCCATATTTGTGAAACATTGTCTAATATATAATACAGATAATATTGATGGGTGTTAAGATGCTTGCTTGTTATTTGCAGCTGGTTTTTGCACCCACTTAGACTAAAATTCTAAAAGGCATATCTCTGCTGAAAGCAAAGCAAGCATCACAAAAAAACCTGTCTAATATTAACTATATTCAAGGTCAGAAAACATTTAATTCATTTCCACTTTTCAAGGCAATATTGTTTTGACTTTAATAGATTCCTCTAAAAATAAATTTGCTTCACAAAAAGCTATTCTCTGTCTTCATGCTAGTCAGTACTGATTACATTGCATATCAGGCACGGAAATCTTCACTGTCCAAGCTGCAGATAACAATGATTTGAAAAACAAGCAACACAAGGATCATCTGCTGGCTAGTCCATCAGAGCCTGAAGAGCCCTCCGGCCTTGTTCCATGTGGACAGAAATTCATAGGTCACCTCAGTGCAGGCTGACAGCTTCACCTCACAACGCAGACAAACAGCTACAACCAAGCACACAAAAATCAGGGAGAAGGATGGCCATATCCATATGTCTAATTAAAAAAATTACTAAGATGTAGGTTGAGTTGTGTGATAATAAAATGCATTGATAGACATCTGGTGGTGTGTTGAGTTTACTTTAACTTCAGGTTTAAACCACCACACCACTGTTATTACTAAAGTGGGGGCAGGCACAAAAAATAAAAAACATTGTTTGCCCAACGGGGGATAAAACACTCCATACCTAGAGGCATAACAAGAAAATGGAATCATCAAATATTCTAAAAAAATATGTAATCTACAATGTTGTTTACTTTTCTCACCAAATAATAGTGCTATTTTTAGTTCCAGTTTAGTTTTTAGTTTTTAGCCCTCTGAATTTCGATGCATATTGCTACACACCCCTCCTGTAGACAGTACAACATTATAGATGTCTAGTATTTTGATATCAAATTTAAATTTAACTTATCTTCTATGGTAACTAAACGGTGGAAAATTTTGGGAACATCTGCAGCTGCCAACATTAAAATTTAGATTCAGGACTAAATATTGATTCCACTGGGTTTATTTACCACAAATGATTTGAATCATTGCTCTTAATTTAGTAGGGCATGGTTCACTAAAAGGATGTCAAATGTAGGTCTGTGCTTATAACTGGGGTTTACCATTGACACCACAACAAACTGAAAAAAAAATGAAAAACAACTCTTGGCTGACTGACTAAATAAATGCTGAGTTCAAATAATGAGTTGTGAGTCTGATTGTATCAAATGCAAAATACAAAAGATTAAATTTTGTAATGACACATGCTGAGAATGATTTGTCATAAAATATTAAACAGATTTTAAACTGTGTGGAAGTCATAGCAAAGCTTATTTTATTGTGTAGCTGTAAAATGTAGCTGCAGTAACTAGCTAATTCAGTTTGCAAAGGTTCTGCAGTGTGTCATGAGTATGTTTATTTGCATTGTGATGTACAATATACAAACATATATACTTTGACAAGTTCTACAGAACGCTATAATGTAAATAATGTCCTATGGGCGAAGGTAACACACCTTTAGTCCAGTAGCCTCTGTGAATGCTGTTTATAGCTCATTCCCAACTGTGGGAGGTCCCAGCAGGGGTCTGTCTGCTGTGCATCCTGTGGGGCCGAACTGTCCTAGTGGAGTACCACGCTCCGCCTCTTGGTCCTGAGGTGGACTCAGTTCAACACCTGTGCTCCAAATCAACTACTATCATAGGGCCCTGTGAAGGAGGGCCCATATTTATCCTGAAAAAAAAAACTTTATTTGAAAAAACAGAATATACAGTATTGCATCACATGTATCAATACTGTATATATGAGTTAAACTAAGGTGTATCTATACTGAAATATTGGTGTCTTATGCATGATTTGGAAACTGGTAGCTTGATCACTTACTAAATGATTCACCAAAATTTACTTCTATCTATTGGAGGTTTACCAATCATATCAGGAAATTTGATTCCTTGTAATAAAAACATTTGTAAAAATTGTGAAAGGATACAAAACTCGCCCTGGATACTTCAAAAAGCACTTCAAGGGGATCCATCCAATGTCTGCCAAGCAAAGTATCCAGTTTACACTCCCCTCCACACCCTGTCATTTTCAGGATGCATGGTGTCTAAAATACACATTTTAGAAGAGGAAGAGAAGTAAACACTGCATACCTGAGGGTTTTCAGGGTAATGATTCATAGACTGAAGTTATGAATAATTGATGAAGGTTGAAGCACTGCAATGACATAATGAGACAATGAATGTTTCAGAGTAATGACAGGGCAGTCAGGATGTTCCTGCTCCTGAATACTTTATCAGTACTTAAATAATGTGAAATAATTGATGGTGGGAATAGTGGGTTCAGTTTTCATGTGGTAAATCTAGGGCTGTTCAGGAATATCTGGGTTTTCACTATTTAAAACTATCCATGACTTCCTAACCAGTCAAAAACTCTGATATCCAAAATGATGCTAGCCCAAAAAAATGAATACAAGAGAAACTGAAAAGAGACAAGAGAAAACTGCTACTCGCACTGTGCACCGCCTGCCTGACTAACTTCCTCATCTTCTCATATTCCTCCCCAGTAACCTACAAGGTGCTCAGGGTGAATAATTTCAGGACCTTCCCCTCCTAGTCTGTCTTGTTCACTTACAGCTTGTCAGCTTATGAAGAAAGTCAAATTAAGCTGCCTTTCATTAGTTCCCTTTTGTAGCTGCTGATATCCTGGGACTCTTTTTACAGGTTTTTTTATTTCCATTTTTTGGCCAGCACACACATATAAAATATTTTAATGTCATGCTGTTGACAAACAATCACTATATTCACAAAGACAATATGGGTCAATTTTGTTATAAATTAATTATATTTAGGTTCCTGAAACTTAACTTTATTGTGAAAGAATAAAAATGTGTTGTTTCTTTAATTTAACTGTATTTTGGAATTGCCAATTGCTCATTAAGATTATCTCACCGCAACAACCTCTGTGCTCATGCAGGAGTGCTGAAACAACATCCTCCAGTACAATTGCATGCAGGTCAATGGCATACTCTTTCTCATGCCTGGATGAATGAGACAGCTTAGTAAGTTGGATAGAATTGTTAGGTAGATTATTATATTTCATCATGTTCTGTCCAATCAAACACCTAGAAGGTGTTAGATTTCAGCCATGTGAGAGATATAAGCACCATTGTTGCTCTATGCTGTATATTGTAAAAGTTAAGGATTTGGCTTGTAAAGAAGCTCTTGTCCAGGTCAGACCAGCTTGCCCTGAGTAATTCTAGCTACATGTGAACTGGGGGGTGCTGACCTAGCAGGTGAGTGCTGACACCTCCTAAACTTGCAACTCTCTCAGCAAGGGTCAGGGAGATCAGAGGGGGAGCCTCTTCAGTGGATGAGGACTATGAGTGGTAGATTAAAGTACTCTGAAGCAAAGAGATAGGTGTGTGAATGTAGGTCAGCAATGGCTGGGATCAGGAGAAACAGAGAAAAGCCCATTAATACTGCTCCTGCCTGTGGGTGGAATCTGTTGATCTATACAAACAATTTACCTAATAGAATCCCTTTAAAATATTACCTGTTTCTGGAGACAGGCTGTTATCTCATTTAATCATCTGAACATTTAATTAAGTCATTCACTCATGGCAGCTGTTATGATGCATAAATCAAATTGTAAAACTAATGAATGTCTGCACCTCTCATTGAAGATTATAATCGGGACAACAACCAAATATTGAGAAGGGTCTACTTTGGACAGAGTTGCTGTTGCCTTCATTTAGATATTTTTCCATTTGTTATGGGTATCTTTAAAACGTCTTTTTCATCCTCTCTCTCTCTTCCATCAGCTCTTTCCCCCTTCCTCTTCACTGTTCTCTCTTCCCCTGTTTCCCTCTCCATCTCAGATGTGCACTCTCTCTGGCTCTCTTCCCTCCCTCTCACCCCCTCTTCCCTCTCTATTCAGTAATGTCCACTTCTCAGAATATGACAATGTGGCAACTACAGTAAACGCCTGTTCCAGTGATGAGGGGGTGGGGCAACAAGCTCAGAGGCATTAGTCCAGGAGTGAGAGAGAAAGATTTACTCTGGTAGCAAGACAGATAAACAAGTGGTGTCCCATTAATACAGACTATATTTAATGGGATTTTCTTCACAGCAATCACTTTTTTGATACAGAATAGTTTGACATCACAATTTAACATCACAAAATTAAAAACTGTTAATAAGAATGTACTGATGGAGAAATAATACAATTTTCATTACATGTGCAACACACCAACACTTCTCTAGTTGACTTTTTTTAAATATACTTCATAATCATGTTCATTATGCCTACTCTGATAGGACCTCACCTGACTCCCTGCCCGAGGCCCATTATCTGGAATGAATACGCTTTCACCCTGTACAGAATTAGGTATGTCTGTGCAGGATTCTAAATCCATTTATTTTTCTGGCTGATTGTATGAGTGCATCAGCATGTTAAAAGACCATGTATTCAAATTAGGGCACCCCAAGACTGCTTCTATTTTCTACCTCTTAGTGCCTGTTAAAAAATTTCTCGGAGGTGCGGGTAACCTATATTTCACAGAGACAATAAGGAGAAACTGGAACAGCATTGATGTCTAATTTGCTAATAGAATATAATCTGTGCCTTGTTTTCTGAATGAACTCACCCACCCAAAGTGGAGGATAAATGTATGCTTACATATTTCTCTGTTGGTATTATTCAGGGTACTTATCAAGTATTACAGAAAATAAATATTACAACAGGCAACAATCTTTAGCATACAAATCCTTGGAATACAAAAACCAGGATTATCCTCATTGACCATGGGGAAATGAAAGATACAGGACAACCTTCTGATATTCTGGGGAAAAGTGAAAGTGTAGTGGAGGGGGTCAAGGTGACATTTCCAGAGGATTGATACACACAGGGAGAGTAATGACAAGGAGACAGGAGGAGGTTCAGCCTCAGTTGACGGCTAGTCATTCAGACAGTCATCTGCATCACATAAATAAAACAAATTTTTGGGATTGAACTCAATGGACATGGAGACATGGGTAAATACCCTTCTCTTTTTAACCCTTTTTAAAAACATGGGCTGGCCCATGGGTCAGTTCATGCATGGCATAAAAGGGTATGAAAACGACTGCATATTGCAACAATAGGAGACACTGCTATATTTAGATGAGGGTTCATTATTGAGCTCACATTTGTCTGCACACATTCAGTTAGTCTAATTAATTTGCCAGAGGGATTATCTAAAAAGTGATAATGTGAGCATACCCAGTGTGAAGCACTGAGGTAAATCCATTCCATTGTTTTAAGAGGGCATCCCCTTCATTTGTATTAAATTAGCACATTGTTCTTATAATTCCCACAATCTGCCAATAAATAGAGTTTTCATGGAGGCAATAATCATAGTGTTCTCATATAGGGATAATCCAGTCAGGAATAGTAAAATTTTAATTTATTAATTTGTGCATGGAATGTAGTGACAGCTTCACATGGTGGGCACCATAACAAAGGCCATGTCTTTCTGGTTGTACTACAGATAAGGACAAAGTGAGAGTAAATATTGCTTGTAAATTGTACTTGTGAATTGTCATTTAAATCTGAATATATGCATAAAAACTAATATAATCTGGAAAAGTAAACACTATTTTGAATAAATGCCAGAATTAGAGACATTTTGAGAATAAAAAATGTGTGGTGCTTTGCCTTCCCAGAGAGGAAAGAAAGAAAAAGAAAGAAAGAAAGAAAGAAAGAAAAAGACAAAGCTAAGTGAAAAGGGTAGAGTGAAGGGCAAAGTCATATCAATGACCTGTAGAAAAGTTGGCCTTGTTTTGATTGTCAGGAATAGTTACAGCAAACCCTGCCATTTGTTTCCAGTTAAATATCATTAGTCACTACTTTATATTGCTGAGGGTGATGACAGGAAGAGAGCTCTGTCTGCATTTCATCTACTGGTTAGCAACGATGGTATGTACATCTTGCCTTTTCTTCTGGTGAAAATGTGTAATTTGCTGGGAAGACAGATTAGTCATCATAGACTAAAACATTCAACAATTGTCCGTGTTCAATAAAAGAATGGTTAGTTAAAATGAACAGGCTTTACGGTCATGTAAGTTATGTAAGCTATATTATAAATTTTGCCTAATGGTTGGTAATTTGCATTCATCTAGCTCCCTATCATACTTCTAAAAGAAATATGTCAAATCAATGCCTGTAAATGGGTTGAGCTGGGGAGCACTGAAAGGACAGGTATTACTGGGATTTTCTTTGGCAGAGCCACAGTGTACATTCCCCTGTCTCAGTAAGTGCAGCCAGTGAAAACTGGATCACTGGACTATCTGAAACTCTTAAATGCGGGCTTGGTTTGAATGAGTAACCATTTGCTACACCTTACTGAATTCTGTTCTCAGTTTTGAAGGAACATTTTTATGGATCTTCCCTTGTCTCGATTTGCCTTAAGCCTAAATTTATTTGCTGAGATGTAAAAACCTAGAGCAAAGACAAACATCTTGCTTGTTTAGTAATTATCCTCACTTCCATTATGTAGTACAACATGAAAATAATTATCTTTATTACAAGCAACTCAATATAAGAGTCTGCTTAAGAATGTGTAAGATGTTTTTTTTTACATTTTCTTAAACTTCCTTGCAGGTGTCAAGCTAAGAGCTAACTAATAGAAGAGGAGGAGCCAGGTTGGATCATTGCCACCATCCATAGCTTTGACAATGACTCATACCCTATCGAGTGAGTTTACACTGGGAAATGCAGACTACGGTCTGTTCTTGTCAGTCTCTGTATATGACTGTATGGCTATGGACTCTGGCACATTTAGAAGTTTAACTTTTTAAGACTGAAATCTCATTAAGAAAAAAATGTCTTAAAAACACAGGTAGCCCTCTGCAGTTGTTTCTTATTATGAATACTCAAAATTGATTTTGAAACCTTGTTTGAAAGTAAACTTACCTTAGCCTCACAGTATCTTTCTGAGATAAAATACAGTAGTCTTGAAAAAGTAAATACAAACAAATACAGAAATACAGAGAGTAATTATAAAAGGAAAAAATCAATAGATTAACTGTTTCTTAAAATGCAGTGTTTGTCAGACACTGTCTTTGTATAACAAATAGGGTGATCCAAAAACAGAATGCATTTCATGTTGTTTCGCAGGGAGCTGGTGGACTTTCATTGTCATGAGTGCTGATTAGCATGTTTCCAGCCCAGTGTGCAATGAGTGAAATGAACTGCAGTATTTTCTATCCTGTCACTTTAAAGGAAATGGCAAAGGAAATAACAGCTTTTTCTTTTCACTAAAGCCTTTTTACAAGTAATAACTGTTAAAATGTTAAAACTGTAATAACTGTAATCAAATGTTAAAATGTTTGACTTTCCCAATACACACTGGTAAGTAGCACATAGTGTTATGGTAGACATATGTTATATTAAACATAACATATACACCATGGAAATCACTACTAACAATGGCTGTCAGAAAAATACAGTACAACACTTTGGCACACATTGGACCACACATATAACATGCCAGTGGCTATATCAATGTTTCTTAAAGATTGTGAGACCATGGATTATATAAGCCTAATCAATACTTCCTTCAAGAGACAGTTGTGTTAAATTTTCTCATTGCTCTAAAGGAGGAGTGCCCTGAAAAAAAATCATGCAATCATACTGGGTACCTCACTCTGTGTTGATTGATTATTGATTGATTGATATTTTTCATGGAATGTATGCACTTACAATCTATTTACTGTTCTTTTTTCCTAGTCCGTCCCTATTCAGAATAATGTGCTTTAGTTTTTTTCATAAGGGCCGTGGGAGTCCATTGAGAATTCAAGACCACAGCAGTAAATGTGGAAACCTGTCAGGAGTTGTAAGCAGTGGTGAGTCAGAAAGCTGTAGTCCCTGTGCTAAACACCATGCATATTGATCAGAGGACAGATGTGCCAAGGCTGTGTGTGAGGCAGCTCACGCTCTGATTATCAGAGAACCACAGATTATCAATGATCTTTTATCACCACTAGGGCTCACATTCAGAAAAGCAGTAATCCAAGTCGGGGCTCATTGCATTACCTGGGTAATAGCTGCTGCCTTGTGAGTCAGAAAGCTTCTCTGCGAGCAAGACTAGCCTGAATCTCATGCCAGGTGAAGAAGAGAGGGGGGGATGGGGAACTCCTTGGCATATGCACAAAAAAATGTGTATCATATGTAACATGGTGAGAGGCCAAGCCTCAAAGTGCCAGAACGTGTGCAATAATACAAATGGCATACAACGGGGAATTCAAAAGGCAGGTCCAGTCCAAACACAGGTCAAAACACAATCGAAGCAAGGTCATACACTAATGAAGATTTTTTTTTTTTTTTTTTTAATATGCCACTTCCACAACAGCCAGTCCTCCTCACTAACACACCTGGCACAAGTAAGAGGGCTCCCTTTTATCTGGTGTTAATGAACCCAAACGCCTGTCAGGTGTGTCCACTAGTGTGTCCACACTTGCTGGGGAAGGGGTGGAGCCACCAGTGGAGGAAGTACCCACCCTCAATTACCTCTCCCCTTGTTGTGTCACACACTGCATGACTGGTGATTATTTACTGTTGCCACATACTTTATAAAGGCTATTTACAGTGTACTCATTTGTGATATTTTTGTGCAATTCTGAGATTAGTCTTAAAGGTACAATAGGACAGAATCCAGAAACATTTGATTTTGCTAGCATTTTGCCAATACCAAAGGCTTTCAATGCATTCTCAGGATGTGTTTCAGCCTGGGGCTAAGTTTATCCCTCATAAAGAGCATCCTACTGGGAAAAGAGAAGAAAAATGTGAACAGAACAGTCTTGTGACTTATGCTGCCCTCATTCTATACTGCTTTGATAAGAATCACATATCTATTTATTATATTTTGCTTTCATGCATTACTTACATCATGGTGGACAGTTCAGTTTCTTCTTTCTGTGTGAGACCCCAGAATCCCCAACTGATTGCTCACAGCACAATTACATCACTATCGTGGTGACAGTGTGTGACTAATAAAACATATTCTCTTGGGATATAAACAGAGCTCAATTTGATTTGTGTTTTATCAGGCACCTGTATGATTTTGTGGACTACTGAATCGGGTTGATGTGGTCACAGAAATTGACTGATTCCTCTCAAAAGGACAGATGACATTAATACCTGAGCAAGGTTATGGAAGCATTTGCTAACAGGCACATCACAGCCAAAAATGAAAATAATCCTCTTTTCTCTGTCCGTAGGACTGATTCAATACATAAGATGCCAATTCATCAATATTCAAATTCAAAATTAAAATTAACACAGATTTTGGCAAGGGAAAATTATTCCCATATTCTTGAATACCCTCCCCACATCTCCAGCCTCAGAGCTGTCTAATAAGGCAGTAATAAGTGTAATAAGCTGCCTCCTGTCACATTCACTGCTGATAATAGGTCAAGTTGATGCTTTCAAACTTGTTTACTTTGCTGTAGTGATGGAGACTTTCTGATGATTTGCTCTGTCCGATTTCTCCCGCTTCCTATGATTTTTTTGTTTTCCAAGAGATATTAGTTGAAAAGGAGGTCTCCTATCACAGCTCAAGGTAATTTTATTTCCTCTTTAAACCAGATGATGTCACAGCTTTGACCCTTTGGCTGAAAGCGCTGAATGGATTTTCAGCTGCTCTCCTTGGCAGTGCGTATTGGTTCTGTGATATGGCTGCTTTTATAATGCAAGAGAGGCAATGGCTCTGATGCAGTCTTGCATCTGTGCCTGCTCATTCTACCTCACACGGTGTACAGCAGTCTCCTAAAAACATGTCCTTGGGGGTTTAAGACACAAACATGATTTTTTGCTTGTAAATTACATGTACAGTGGCTCTTTGCTCATATTTTAAATTAATTATTCAGTAAAAGAACACTGGTGCATACTCAGCATCCTCTAAATCATCTAAAACTTAAGCAATGGCCTGGATCCCAAAATACTCTTTCAAATGTTTGTTAAATACCATGCCTTGTTTGTTGACTGCATGTGTTTTCAAAGCCTCATTCACAAATTTCAGTCAATGCTGACACATCAATGTGGTGAATTGTGAAGGTATTATTTTGTTGTCAAGAAAAACCTGTCAAAGCATTGAGAATGCAGCAGTTCAAGGCTATGGTTATACAGTCTATTTATGTGCTCTGGTTATGTAAAATTCTGTTTTAAGACACCATTTACATTGTACGTCACTGTCTTCTTTAGCCTTGCGCAAAAAAATACAGAATGAACAGACGTTTGAACCACGGGTCTCATTTTGAATCAAGAATATGTCACAAACACCCACAGTATCTCTAAGGTGTCCATCTGACACTGTTGGTCACAACAGAAGGAGATCATGATGAGTCTAGAACATAAGGGTGAGCATGTCATGCCAGGCTAGAGTGACGTCACAACTTCCTCACCTCCTTCAAGTATAGTGGAACATGAAGGGAAGCCGCCTGGGGAAGAGATAAAGTGGAGACGGGGCCTGATAAGACCTCCCCCATGGGGCGGCTGTCCCACAAATGCGTCACACAGTTGTGATTGTGTATTCCATGATCAGCACGAGAGAGAAATCAGTGCAGATTAGATATATGCTATCTGTGCAATGATTTGTTTGGTGAGTATGAGTTACAGCAGACCAAGCTGTCTCAAGTGCTGTGGTCATTCACACAAACCTCCACAGTCAACAAATTCTCCCCCAATGTTGTTGCAGTGCACACTTATTTTGTTCTGTCTTTTTATCAGCAATCATTATTATGAATTTTATTCAGCAGCTGCCTTTTGTAAAGACCCATATCACTGATTTTATTTGACAGGAAGATACATAAAGAAATGCGAGTTAATGGTTCTCACTGTACATAGTGCTGTCAAATAAGATATCGCTGTGTTTTATCTGCCTGAAGGCAAATTAATTCACAGAAAAATTGAATTAGTCAGGAGAAGGTCAATATTGCAGATGATGACCATACCTGAAAAAAACTGTGGTGAGCATGAGACTGTAACTTCTAAGATTGAATTAAAACACATGGGTTGATCGACTTACAATTTTATTTTTCTCCAAATATTCATGGTAAAGTTGCTGAAACAAAGTAATCAGGCTAATGCATTTTCAGCAAGTCAACCTGACTACAGACAACATATGACAAGATGTGTAGATGTAACACTTAAGTTCTGATGTTTTTAGCCATGTTGATCATAATCTAAATTAATGTTCAGAGCAAGCTGGTAAAATGAGTCAGTGATCACAACTATCTGCAGATGTGACAATTGAGAAACCAAGTTATCCTGAATATCTATATGTATTATGGGTGTAACATGCTCTCAGCACTACTTTAAAGGCGCCATGTCATAAATGTTATAATGATCCATACATTCACTCTAATGTTAAATCATTAAGTTCATTAGCATGTATGAATATTGGAATTCATTTTTATCTCCATGTGCCATAAACAAAAATCCTGTTTCCTTTAATAATATACTGTCAGGTTAGAGTATGGAAGCTCCTATGTAAAATGGAATAATTGGTATAATTATTATTTGTTGTCTCATGCTGATCTGTACTGCTAATGTATGCAGGGGTAAATGGAACAAAAATAATATATATTCTGTTCCTTTGTAAGCAATATATTTTTGGCTGTCCATGATGGTAATGAATTTGCTGTTTATCTGAAAGCAGTGCACTTATTTGCGCTCACGTGGGTGTCAACTCAGTATCACAGCAAGGAGGTGTTACTAACATGGCGCCCTGCTGCCTCACATTTAAGGTCAGCTGAAGCATCTGTGTGTGGGCTCATGCAGCTCCAGAGGTTTAGAAGCTGTTTGTTTGAAGTGGCTGTGGGAACGCACCTGGTGTTGGCCTATGTCCCATCGCAGCGTGTTCTCTCTCGACACGCAGCATCGGCGAGCGTGTTCCAGACCGAGAGCCCTACAGGAATGCACATAAGGGGTGGGCCTCATTACCAAAGCTCTCCCACTGAGCTCTGAACCTAGCTCTGCAGAGGTGGTCGTGCTTCTGTACCCCTCTCCCCATTCCACCTAGCTGGTGTTTAATTGCACATCTGCCAGTGAGTCAGCCTGGGTCAGGCCCCTCAGCTGTGCACAGGCCACTGCTTCAGATTCACTTAAGCACAGCATACAGTGCTGGATTGATATTTTATTTGTGATGACATACTTGCATAACAAATTCTGCTTTTGTCAAATGCATATCTGTTATGTTTGTATAGCATGTTTGTTGTGCTACAGTATACTGCTTGGACCTTTTCCATTGAAACTCTAGTCTACCTTCCAGATAAATAAGGATAAGATGTAACCCTTCCCCAGAACTGCTCGGCCTTCACAGTGAAAGCCCACTCTGACCCATAAGCTCATTAAAATACATTCCTAAAAGGCACTTTTTTCTTGTTCATGTGTTTATTTAGACCTGGTTCTCACTGAGCCAATGCCTTTTTCTGTATCTAACCAGTTCACAGTTCTTCATAGGAATTCACATGTAAGAGTCAGGGGCTATATTCATGTTACAGGCAATATTGAAGATTATAAGAGTTAGGGATTCATTATATGTTATAGGGAACCCTGAAGGTCATCGGTAAAAATTAGGGGCTGGCTCCATTTTACAGGGGACCCTGAGGGATTTCCTGTATTTTATGGGAAACTCTGGTGGTTATAGGTAAAAGACAGGCCATGTTGGAATGTTTCCAGCTACACAAAGGATATAAAAATTTAATGATAAAGAAGAGCCATACAATGAAAGTGTTCAATAATTATTCCAGCTGCTATATTTTTACTATTTTGGTTTTTCATACCTGGAATCAAGTTTAAATTGTAATTTTCCTTACTAATACCCCATATACAAATTTTGCTAAATCTATGAATTCATTCAATTTAGCGGTACATTCAAATTTGATCACTTTGCAGTAGCTGAGCAACTAGAGCAATTTAAGGCAAGAGTACATAACTCTGTCAAATAAAGTCACAGGAGCAATGGCACATACATGGGTAAGCTATGTGAAGTGAATATGTGAAGTGTAATTTATGATCCTCTACATACTGTCCTACATACAGCAGTCCTCTACATACTCCACTTACTTGTAATTTTTAACTGAATAATAAAGAGAAAGCTGCTATTTGTTCTTGCAAAAATATGATTCATGCTTAAATTTCCTGCAAATAAATAATATGAAACTGGAATATCATTTTAACATATCTTAAAATGTATTTTTACACATTAAAATATGCATGGATCATGAATTATTGCTTTTTCATATGTATGTACAATATATTAAATGTATTGCAAAATACATTACTACAATATGTGAATAAAATTTATTTCAAGAGGAAATGATTTATAATGTTTGCAGTATGTGTCATATGTTTTTATACATATTGACCACATATTCCTAACATTTAAAATTACAAACATGCTATTTATAAACCCAAGGCTTGCCTTAAACAGATATGCAGTCTGATGTTCTCTGAATGCAACCAGATCTGTACTTCCAGGTGTAACATGCACTATTTACCTGTTTAATTTACATCCCTCTGATTATCAGAGTCCATGCATACACAACGCAGCTCATAATTCATTTGTACATTATCCTACTAATTTGAAAGGTTTATCTGGGCACTCTGTTAATAGTCCGAGAAAACTTTGTGTTGCACCCATGTGCAGGTTAGCAGATGGACGATGTAATCCCTCTGGCTTCTGAAATGTACCATGTATCAAGGCAGTCAAATCGCATCAATGGCCACTCAGCCATTCAAATATTCCAGCAGCATTTAATGGAGACAA
This sequence comes from Megalops atlanticus, assembly GCA_019176425.1. Classification (NCBI taxonomy): domain Eukaryota; kingdom Metazoa; phylum Chordata; class Actinopteri; order Elopiformes; family Megalopidae; genus Megalops; species Megalops atlanticus. Next base: position 17,902,591 of record CM032881.1, read on the forward strand.
CAGCAGAATGCCTTGTGCAGAATTAACACATAGTTAGATACTCCATCCACATATAGACGCACGTCATGTACTGGCACTGGACTAGATTAACCTAGCTCCATGAAAATGCACACTAAATTTCAATAGGACAAGAGGGTCAATTTAAATATTTGTCTATGATGCAGCTGCAGCATCCAGAGAATGCTTCAATGTAATTTATTCAAACTCAACAGCACAGACCGAACAGACAGTTTTGAAGGGGCAACATTATGAAGGTCAGGCATCTGTGTAACTAGAAAGAACTGTGGCTTTATATTTAGCTGCTTTGGCCTTAATTTCATGTCTCTGTGGATCAAATGGTTGAGCTGGCCTTCAGCCACGCCTGGTCCAGGCATGGCTAAAGGAGCAATTTTGTCTCTGCTGCCTGCCATCAGGGAAATGAGAGGTAATCCACCACATGGATTGAGTGCTCATATCAGTTGACTTGCTTCCATGCCTGGGTCACTGGCACTATGCTACAAAGCTCTGCTTTTCTCTTTTATTTTTATTTTTAGTAAAAATGGTCTGATTTTCAACAGCTACAAAATGAGCCTTTTAAGGCCAATTATGTTTGTGCGTGCATCCATTGAGCTGCATGGGCAGAGCAAATCAATGAAAATGTCTCCTGAGAAGAAAACTAAATTAACTCACTCTAAAAATAAATTGAATTAATGGATAACTATTTTATGCTATCTGTTTCCCACACCATGGACCTCTTGGTGGGCTGTAAGATACATGTTAAAATTACATGTTTGACAGTATGTATAATACTTTTGGTTAACTCAAGGTTCACTCAATTTAAACCACATATTGCATTATTTACACACACTAATTACATGTTTTAAGTATAGCGAGGTACCTGTTGCTGAACACTGCAAATTAGGCCTTAGAAAATTTAGCTGTTCCACTGCCTCTGTAACCATTTAAAATATGTTAAATCATGCACAGATATGGCCATTGTCTCAAGATTAACAGTATATAAGCACTGCAGCACTATTTGAAAATAATACATGGTGGATCCTTAAAACTGTATCTGTTTATTGGTGTACATATTGATATTTGTCTGATTTGGTTCTCCTTTATGATTAGTGGATACTGACACTCAAAGGTTTTATATCTACCTTTTGATGTTGCTTCATTTGGATCTAGCAAAAAGAAAAGGACTGAAAGTGATGCCACAGTCGGAGTGCTGAATGGGATGAAAGGGAGCTGGTATGACCCCTGCCAATTTTAACAACACTCTGGGCAGATAAAAAATGTAGGCACTTGGAAGGAATTCAGCACCACCTATTTATAAACACATTTAATCTCTTCTACAAAAGGGTTTGGCATTTTGCTGCCTTTGATTAATTTAATAGGCTTTGGCTGCTTAGTCCCTTGCCATTTCCCTCCAAAGTTGCAACTTGCTTATAGTGAACGAGATTGCAGATGTCGAGTGAAGGTTAGAGAGGAAAATTTGCGGAAGACACCTCACTCCAAGAGGCCAGTCCCTCTCTTGATTTGATATGTATTTGAACTCCTCATACAAGGCCTTTCCTTTTTGTTTGTTTGCTTGCTTGTTTAATGATTGATAAGGATGAAATCCAGTGTGTGCTCTACTTTCAGTCCATTTGCCTTTGAGTGAAAGAAGCAGCTGAAAAGGATGCTCACATTACAAAGGCTTAGATAATTTTCTCACTGATTGACAGATGAATACACATCGGATTTTCTTCAAAGCCTGAAAAAAATAGCTGGTTTGCATGAGCATTAGAAAACCATCATTGATACATCTAACACTTACATCCATGCATTTGCTCAAAGACTTTTCTATCTTGATACATCCATTCCCCTAGTGATATTGCACCAAGCAGGTGAGAAAGGCAGGATCAGAGCAAAATATCTTGTCAAATGCAAAGACATGACTATGCTCAGGATCTTATCAAACCTGCCATGTGGAGTGCAATAAAACAAAAACAAATTGTCTCTGAGTAAAATCCATTAAAAACACATAATAACTGAAAAATACTATGTGAAAATACACAATTAGAATTGTATAGATCTCATTGTAATTTATACATGCCAATAGAATATGTTGGTTGTATTGGAAATTTTAAATGGTTAGCAAGAACTTGATTTTGTGAATCTGTTCTGTTACCTGCTGTTATGCTAACCCGTGTGTGATAAAAATAGTTTTGACGTTATTATTCGTCTACAATGCAACGAAATTTAAAGACTGTGAAGTTCCCCTCAAATGTCTATGCCATTTAACCAAAGTGGTGGTTTAACACTCCTTGATTTTACTGGGAAACTTCTGTAGTTTATTTATTCTATTTCATTTTTTTTCTTTCAAGCAATACAGTTTGTTAACAATGAAAGGCTTTTGGACAACAGCTAGAACACATTAATGTTAAATATGTTGTGGGAAGCTGGAGCTGGACAATGTAAGCAGTATAAATTAATCTATACACCCACCTGAATCCCAGCCTAGATTTGTAAAGGGTGCAGACCTTTTAGCAATGTAGTAATGCCATGGCCAGAGACACATAAATGGGCCTCAGCTGCCATCTAGATTGCTCTGAATTCATCTTTTTCTCCTTTGCAAAATATGAGCTTTTTCTGCACAAATACTGAGGCCCAGTCTAAACTGACCCCATCAGTGGCTCCAGGGGTAGAAACAATGTCCTTAACGTATAGTCTATAAAATACTGTCAGTATTTCAGCTTTTCCCAGGTCAGACAATACTACATTACATTACATTACATTCATTTAGTAGATGCTCCTAACCAGAGCAACTTCCAGCTCAAGAGAAGAGAAGTGTTTCCATTCAAGTTAAATGAGCAACAGTGTGAGACCAGGCTAACAACACTCCCTGATCAGTGAGTGTGAGAATAACACTATTCAAGCACTACCACAAGTTAACTTGTGCTAACTTGACTAGACAGCCTAGAAAATAAGGGAAGCCAAGTATACAAACTACCAGTGGTAGTATACCACTACCACACTATCACAGTCACCAAATCACAGTATCCATAACATATTGCGATAATACATGTTAAATAAGCATACAAGTAATACAAATAGCAGATGCTATGGGGCAGGGATTGAGGTAGAACCAAAATTCAGTCTGAAGAGGTGGGTCTTCAGTCTGTATTGGACAATGGGCAGTGATTCTGCTGTCCTGACATCTGTGAGAACTTCATTCCACCACTGAGGGAACACAACAGACAGGCATCATGTCTGAGAGGAGCGACACCATTGGGATGGGACAGCCAGTTGCTCCATAGCTGCAGTGCATAGTGATCTGGGCAGTACACATGGTTTGAGGAGTGATTGTAGGTATGAGTGGCTGTCTCATTCACTGTCCTGTACACCGGCACCGGGGTTTTGAACTTCATGGAACCAGTAACAGAAAGCCAGTGAAATGAGCTGAGGAAATGAGCTGAGGAGGGGTGTGACTTGACTGTATTTAGGGAGGTTGTAGACAAGTCGTGTAGCTGCAATCTGGATTAGCTGCAGGGGCTTGATGGCACAGGCACAAAGACAAGCAAGAAGGGAGTTACAGTAGTCCAGGCATTTGAGAACCAGGGCCTGAACCAGGACCTGCAATACATTTAGGATAAAAACTGCATGGACAAACTCAATAAGTATTTCTTCATAAAATGCACTAGATTTATATGTTTTTTTTTTTTTTCCCTTCTGAGGCCTTTCATCACAGGGCTACATTTAATGTAGCTGAGTTTGAAATGTTTGTTAGATCAGTAGTGTTTGTTAGAAGTATGCATTTCATTGAGGTGTTCAGTGCAGTGAGCCAGACAGGTGCAGCAGACATCAACAAACTGTTTTGAGCCTTTGTAAATGGTGAGTTTGATGAAATTATCTAAAAAGAGTTGGTCACATATAAACATGTGTGTGCAAATTTGTGGCTAGTGTGCTTCAGGAGAAAGGTGTTTTTTGCCATTGGATAACAAATTTAACTGAACCAAGCATTTCAAACAAACTTTCACATCTGAGGAGTGAAATGTTTGGTAATTTTCACAGCTAAAGGTGAGACAGGTACACTGATAGACTGGAGACAGACCAGTAGACAGAATCAATTAAGGGACAGGAAGACAGACAGCAGAGACAGGTATATTTGGGCCTCCATTTACATGGTGGATATATTTTTGAAAAGCAAACAGAAATTCTACAAAATATATCAAGGATCATTGGGAAATTTGTATTTAGGTTCTCGGTTCACAGGATGATGTCTTCTCAGGATCTACTGAGGTTGACAGGCGAACTATAGAGGCTGGAAGACAAATTCAGATGCTTCTGCATTAATGCAGAGGTTCTCACAGTGAGACTTGCCTAAACATGAATGCAAGTTCCAAAAATAGGGTTGCATAAAGGGAAAGAAGCAGTAAAAAAAGAAAGAAAATACTGGTTAGACGGGTACACAGATCTTTTAGGGAAAATATAGTAACAGGCGCTAACATGATACAGAGTGAGATACAGGTGAGAGATATAGGCCATAGCCCATATAAGTAAAGACACAGACCACATGAGTAAAGACTCCAGGTTTTAGGTGTTGCAGTCTGTTAAAAGTGCCAGGACAGGCTGAAAGGGGATGGTTTCAAATTAGATTCTGGGAAAGAGAATGTTTCTACAGATAAGGGAGATTTCCCAAAGCCCACTTCCCACATTTCCTCAGATACAATCACACAACGCACAACATCAAATTTATGGCTATTGTGTGGTCAAGCACATTTCTATAGCTGCCTCCCAGTCAAGACTCACATTCTCTTTACAGGTAGCTGTTTTCATACATGCTGCAAGCTGTGTACCTACCAGTGTGTTTATTCTAAATTTAACAGCTGAACAACTGGTGATAATTACTGGAAATGTCCACTGGAACTTTTAGATCGTAGCAGTCTTTCTATATGAATGGTGTAGACACATTTAAATGTGTCCTGGACACATTTAGTTATTTTCTGGTTACTGAACTTCAGTATGAACCATTATTTTAATTCTTAAGCAAATGCCCAGACTCAATTTAAATAGTTCTTTTTGGACATTATACATCTATATAGATGTTTTACTGATATCTAGGGACCTGAACCTTGCTTAATGGTTCTGTACCTTTCAGTTATATTCCCAGCTTCCTAGCCATTATGTAATATGTGTTCATATAAAGAATTGTATTGCCAGTAGAATGCAATACAAAACAAACAAAAAATCAATCACATTCTATTTCATATTGTGCTCTTAATAAATGAATTCACAGGACAAAGTCAAAAACAAAGTCAAAAAACAGTTAAAAGAGCACATTGCATACAAAGAATGTGAGCCATAGAGGATGTGACATTAAGAGTAATGATACTTTCTCAACAGAGGGAATTATCGAGTGTGATATTGTTAGAAGAAATGAGATGTGTTCAAACAATAATAGTGTGTGGTTAGTGAGATGCCATAATGGAATACTACACACTGTAGGAAGGTATGGTATAGGCAATTTGCTTGTGAAGATATGGGAAAACACACAAAAACATCTTACCTGAGGAAAGACGATTTAATTTGACAAGCTTAAAAATAAGAAAAGAGAGAATACCAGGCTTCCATCCTGATCAAGCTTGATTGAGCTTGAGCTGAATTGTCGTAATGGAATTAATATAAGGTTGAAACTTTTGACCTATTCAATCATATCACAGATCATTTCAGTGTGTTCTGTTTCTGTTTTATTTTGTTCTGTTTCGTTGTTTTCCTCCCCCAAATGGGTGAAGCACAAATTAGGTTTGAGTAAGCGGAACTGAACTGGTTGCTAGGGGAAAAAAGTATCTGGAGCATTGATTGGTGGTTGGCAGGAATGCTCTCAGGTGCAGCTGTTGTTGGGTAGTGATGGTGTCATAATCTTCCCAGAAGGACACATTTGGCTGTAGAGTACTTCCAGCAAGTGACAGTGATCCAGCACAGAAGCAACACGGGTGTTCCAGAAAGCCAGTCACTCTCCTGGCTGTAATGAGTAGTGTTCACTGTTTATTGTACCACGCTCCCATAATTACTGGAATGGAAACACTGAGCACTCTTTCTTCACACAACAACATGCTGTCACACAAAGTAACCAAGGCTACATGCCTGCTTGCCAATATATGTGCATTTGTTTTATTACATTGAGAAAATACATACTAGATGACATGCAAATCTCTTAAGAATACTGCTCTCACAGGTATCATTGTCAAGCATGTGCTAAGTATCTACTGTAGACTATATCTGAGTGCATTAGCGTTGCAAATATGAGACAATGATACAAAAATTCATATCTTTATTAGGTCAAACTATTCATATAAGTCATATGTGATGGATTGCCGTCACTACGGTTGAGTATGCGCTCGGACTGCCATACCAAAGAGCCTGGCTCTTTGGCGTCGCAGTCAAAGCTGCAGTTTGGTACCCCGTAGACCCGGGTTCGAGGCCGGGTGGGGCGACTGCTCTCGCCCTTTGCTACATATGGTCTCAGAAGTGGGATGGCTGGTTGCGAGGCCATCGGAGGTGTGCCCGATGTGTGAGCTGTACAAGGGACCCCCAGGTTAGGTTGACCCCGGTGTGAGGGACCCCAGAGATGGGGAAAGCACAAGTGAGTGGGGCACCCTGGGATGGGAGAAGTACGGTGGGGGAATGCATGAGGGATGCCTTGGTGCATGAAACGCATCCCGAAAGGGAGGGCAGTGTGATGGATTGCCATCACTATGGTTGAGTATGTGCTCTGACTGCCATACTAAAGAGCCTGGCTCTTTGGCATCGTGGTAAAAGTCACATGCTTGGTACCCTGTAGACCCAGGTTCGAGGCCGGGTGGGGGGACTGCTCTAGCCCTTCACTACACATAGTAAGACTATTTTCAGTTTTTACATGAGATTACGTTGTGCTAGACTTGAGGCTTTGAAAGAGCATCATGTCATTCTGAATGTATCCAGTAGCCTGTTAAAGATATACTTTACATCTAATTTAGGTATTATTTACCTAGCAACAGAAGCCAATTTCCATCAGTAGAAATGTGGATCGATGTCTATTCATTCTGAGTAACATTAGTGACTACCTGAGCTAGATTTGTGGTTTTTTTTCTTTTATGCACATACATTTTTATTTGGTGAGTGGAACATCACATGTCACTACACCTGTTAAATAAATGCATTTGAGCATGTTTGTGCATGTCATTTCTATTGGAGAAATTGTAGAGATGATCATAGTCACACCTTGACTGGCTCCTAGCAATTTCTAGAACATGTGCCCAAGTCAGGTACGTTCCTGTGCTCACTAATGGCCACTGTACTCTCCCTCCAAAGTAATAAGCCTTTGCTAACAGAATTAGACCTTCCTCTTATTACATCAGGATAGTCTGTACTAGATGCCCTTTGATAATGTTAACCAGTTCCACTAACACAATTAAGCCTGTTTACATATAAATAGGCTTTACTCTCTGCAAGGTAGAGAGTTATAATCATAACAGAGATCGACATTTTAGAGACTGGAGAAACATAGGTGACCAATGTGGTGCTGTCTGGAGTGGACAATATGTCCAGCCCCACCCAACCAGTTCGTTCCCTTCTAGTGATCCACCTAAACACGTCCAACAAAAAACCAAAAGATTCGCACAATAAAACCCCGGGCCCTCGGCCTCCAGCGTCTCTCCCGTGCTGCTCCCACTCACCTGCCTAAATTGTCCTGGTGTCCGCTTAACCAGGTAGGCAGCAGGTACGGAGCATGCACCAAGCAGCGAATCCCGTCACCCTCCTGATAATTCAATCAATGAATTGAACCTGCCGCACGCCCGAGCCCCCTCGCTCTCCCAGGGAATACAGTGCGAACAATTATGCTGTCAGCAGAAACTCCTGACAGTGCCAGTATAAAGATAATGGTGTGCATTTAAAGCTTAGGGTGTATTTTATGTTGGATGTGTCTCTTGCCTTGATGTATGATAGTTCGTCAGCCAACAGCACTCTTTTAAAGACTTCCACTTCCTGTGCAAGTGAGGCGAACAACAGATTTGCTGGTTGATTGTATAAATCAATGTTAAGATTTTGTATTATGCTGATGGTCTCACCATTCAAGTCTACATATTTTCAATGGACAGTGTCATGCAAATCAGGTTTTGAATCTGCACAATACCTGATTTATTTCCTTCATGGATAAGATGAACTCCCTTTCTCATACAGATTTTTTATGCAGAAATTATACAAATGGTCGTAACTGTTGTTCTATATAAAACAGTAAGATTGCATGGCAGGGAGAGCAGTATGAAAAAGGCATTGAGGCATCAAGGCATCAAGAGCGTAGATACAGTGTGATCCTAGTCACAATGGCTTGATTAAGTCTTGTTCAGGGTAGCTGGGGGAGGCAATTGGATACCAAGCCACTTGCTGGGTAAGGTAAATTTGATAGAATAAGAGCTGTGTGAAATTGGTGATTATGACATCTTTCTGCTATTGGTTTTCCTGAATCATTCTCTGTTGTATTGCTTTATTTTAGTCCTGTGCTCTAAGACAAATTTAATCATGTCCTCTTCCACAATTTTTCATTTTGGGTTCACTTTTACAAGTGAAACACTTCCACAAAAGACCTTTATTTAGATACATGTAGTGAATGTTACATACATTACATTACCATCATTTAGCATTTTGCTCTTACCCAGAGTGACTTACATAGGTTACAAATTTTACACGTTATCTCTTTATACAGCTGGATATTTACTCAGGCAACTGTGGGTTAATGACTTTGCCCAAGAGTACTGCATCAGTGATCCAGTGAGGAATCGAACCAACAACTTTTCAGTTATGAGCTCTGCTGCTTACCACTATGCTACATGTTGCAGGCATACCTTTTATTGACCATGATCAAACATAACCCTACATTACTTCAGTAACATAATATGTATCTATATTATTGACATTCCCTTCACCCTTAATGGCAAAACACCCCACATTGCAGTATCCCCAACACCCCACACTGTTGTCACTCACAGTTGATCATCCCTTATTGCAGTACTATTACAGAGGCAAGACCCCCCTCTACAGGGGAAACACCCCATTCAGAGTGGTTTGGCAGGGAATAGTTGTTTTGCTCTCACCATTCATCCTCCACAACACCATCCATCACAGCACCACATAATCTTAACACTCACCTCAGTTAAATGCTGCAGAAGTCCCAGTCCCTTACTCACGCTCTGATACTCATTCACCCACACTCCCCCGTACTGTTCACACACCTGACACACAGTCAGACAGTAGAGTAAAGCCTTTGGCTAGGTTGCATGCAGTTGTTCACAGTACCCAATAGCACCCACCCACGGTCTCATACCTTAGAGTGACTGTGGAGTCACACACAGCAACCTTGACATGCGTGGGATATATTCCACTATCTCTGTGGGGGCGATTCACTATGGAACAAACTGCTTTATCTGTGAAAATGATTTAAGATGCACAAAGTGCTGAGGGCGTATGACACTTCTTGAGTTTATATAAACTATGTCAGGTCTATTTGTTTTCTAGTGTGACAATAAAATACCAACTGGCAAACGTCATAACTACACCATACACATTTTCTCAACAGAAGACAGCCCAGTCACAAACAACATCACATTCTATTAAAAAATTATGTAATATGGGAATTAATATATTGCAAGAATCAATTTACAGTAAAATTAAGATTCAAATTATGTATTCACTTTCTAGTCAATGACATGAATTCAATCAACTTCTTTTGAGTTTTTTTTTAAAAGACCATCGCTGATATTCAAAGTGAATTCTTAGCTACAATTAGGTGATAACTCCACAGCTCTCAGACTTTCCATTTACACAAACCCATCTAAAAAACATCTCGCCTGACCCTTCTCCAATAAGCACAGGGCCAGAGAAAGCATTCCATTAATTTAGAGCATGGGTGCTCCCTTTTACCTCCCACTGTGAAAAGAGTATTGTGGCATTTATTTGACTTTCATTGCTCTGTTCCAGGAAGTGCCATGGAGACAGTGCTGCATTAAAAGTTTACTCTCACAGTTGTGACAGCTGCCACAGCTCAGATCCTCTGTAAATCCTCCTCCTCTCCACAGATTACACCATAGTGCTCTGCCTCTCCCCCACTCTCACTGAGGCCTGTAGACCTCCATACAGTGACATGGAACCCAAAGATGCTCATTGGAATAACCTCTGCACCCCCTCAGCTGAAAAGTGCTTCAGACTGCCCACTTTGCACAGAGGTGATCTCTGAATGCCATTTCCTAGGAATAGTGGAAAAAACAATACTGCACATCCTTGGGAAATGCCACTATTTGTACGTGGCTTTTAATGTATTTACTCTGCGCACTTTTTATATTTTTCTAAAGCACACATTGCTACATGGCCCTTGAATTCCTTCTTAATCCAGTGTTCGGAATTTGAATAACGCATGTGCAAGTTGCTTTCACACGTGAGACAAATGCATGCCACCCAACTTAACACATGCACGTATTAGTCCATGATTTAACAGCCTGTTGAAAGGGTCACTTAGATCCTCACTTAATCTACAGCATTCTTCTGCATTAACCAGCTCCTGTGTGCTGAGCTACTTCTAGGTCTGACTGGATCAGCCCTTTATCCTTCATGTATGAGATTCTTATCACAGATTCCAACACCTGCCTGCCCATAAAATTGTGCCGAATTCAAGCTTCATCCCCTTGCATGGAGCAATTTAACCCTCTTCCTGTTGCCATGACCACATCTCCAACAACCAGCTTTATTGATAATCTAAAGATGCTGCTCTTTTTATAGCCTGCCCGGCACTGACAGGTGTGTGGTTCTCATGTTAACAGAGCCACTGAATGAATACTTTAAACACCCCCCCCGGCCACCATGCCTAACCCCCTGCCCCTTATCAAACACGTTCCCTGGAAACTTGGAGGGGGATTATACTTCTAAAAGCCTTTCTAAAAAGAGCTGTAAAGACACTTGGGTGAGTGTTAGCCTGGGTGTACCTGGCAGCTTCCAAGCAGCAGTGTTTTTACAGGGATTCTCAGAACAGGGTCATTTTTTCAAACATTTGCTTGGACTTCAACTCACATTAATGCTTTTTTGTTTGATTGTTTTTTACTTTTATTCTATCAGACGTTCATTTCGTATGAAAGGCAACTTCAACAGAGACAGAATAAGGCATGAGTTTGTATGCCAGCAAATCACTCAGCCCGCTTTCCCTCCCACGGCTTGTCCCATTCCAGAAAACGAGTTCACCAGACAAAAAGCTTTAAAGTTAATTCAGCTGTCATTTCATTTTGCATGGCTGTTCATCAGTCTGAGAGCACGCTGACAGTCATTAAGTCCACCAGGCCTGGCCGCCTGTAGGAATCTTTGACTAATGTTTGTTCCATTTCAAGTCACTTTAAAAACATTTCACAGTCAGTTATTACGTGAAGCAAAACCTGCTCCTCAGTCAAGAACATTGGTACTAGCATACATCACTTAAGCCTGGAGGCTGTGCTTCTCCATCAATAAATTTACACTAATTAGATGGAAAGCATTTGGCAAAAATATTTAGCATTAAATTAATATATTGTTAGAGTTGTTACTGTAAGTGAGGCACAAACAGACCCTTGTCCTTAGGCAGTGCTTTCTGGCAATGGAGGTCAGCTAACATGTGACCTATTGAACAGTGACTGGAAAGCACATAAGTGGTCCTCTCAACACCAGGACATAAATAAAGCTAAAGGCAGGATGGCAGGGCCACAGCCACGTGTCACGCAGAGCTTTTTATAGATATACTCTGACTGATAAAAGGAGGGGGAGGCTATTTCCAACCATGGGTCTTGGAAACTTCTGATGATGGTCTTTGAGCCCATGATTCTCATCAAAACCCCGCACAAGCCCACGGTGTGTTCAGCAGAGCCAGAAGGGTGCACATGTAAGGAGCAGGCCAGACCTCTGGGACACTGGAGTTCACACAGTTTCGCATGCTTCCATTGACCTTGTCCTCCCTGAGGGCAGCATGACACCACTCTTTGATGTGTAGAAATACACAGTGCTTCAGTTCATGCACAAAGGTGAGAAAAAGAAAACTGTTCACTTGTTAAAACAGTCACTCTGGGTGCCAATATTGGAGCCTGTTTGATTTGTCAGGTTCATTGTTATTCAATCTGGATAGCAGTCCTGATTAGGTCATTCTTACTGACAGAGGTCAAAACTTGAGCGTTTAACATCAGCAGCATAGCAGCATGCCACAGTAACTCCACTGGCGTTTTCTTCTATAAGACAATGATACTCGACAGACAGAGTGGACAAGCCACGTACATAAATAAACCACAACTGAAACATTCCACTCCATTTAATTATCTGATTAAAATGTTTCAAATGTATAATATTACTGATATTGTTTTTTGCATTGTTTGTGTTTTTTGAGACCAGATATGCTTTTCACATGTAGAATTTTGTAAAATGAAGTTCATTAGAGAAATGCATTATGGGTGAGAGTTGTGATATGCAATATACTGAGCCTTGAAGCTATAACTAGGACACATGCAGGGTTGATTAAAAGGTCGAAAGCCACAGGTGCAGGCCAGCAGTGCAGTCCTCATTCTGAAGGGCAGCTGCACAGAGGGCGTCTTGTCCACCTGAGGATATAAGCTCAACTTTAACCTTTGATTGGATCAGTTTAACTACTCCTCCCAGTTTTGTGTTTGTAACAGGGGTGAAAAACCACTGGACTCTAAGCCCCCAGGACTACAATCAGATATGTCTGGCACAGGCATTGGCATTTCCTTTGTTACAGTGTGCCTATTCAATATATGAGACAGTATCCAGAGCATGAGGGTGCAGTTTGACTCTGGCACAACAGCATGACTCAATCCTTGTGTATACCAGTAGGAGGAGTGATGTGGTGGTCATATTTCCTGCCACATTTCAGCTTCCAGCATCTGCCAGGAGAATCTGTCAGCCTTACATTCATTCACCGTACTGCAGGGACCCAGGTGGCCACCTCACCAGCCTGCACTTCACCAGTGCAGTCCAGCCTCAAGCATAGCGCTTAAGTTTCAGTCTGACTCAGCACAGCTGTGAGGAGAATACTCAGTCCAGTGGCCGGGTCATCTGTGTTGTGGGGACACTAAGAAAGCAAAGGAGAATCAGCATGCTTGGGGGGTCACTAGATGCTTATATTATACACTCTGTGGACCCCCGCAGGACTGCATTAAACATTGCAAGTAAGTGTCACATGAGTGTGCCAGATGTGTGCCAGATCGGTTTAGGGGGTCCCAGTTTTGGAGCATTACTAGATTCTAACATCCCCTGATTACCACAAAAGGCTATATAAAGCATCAGCACATGCAATCTACTGTATCCCTGTGGCCTTCTCATTCCAGCAGACCCTGATCTGGTGTGCTGTGGCCATGAGGATACATCGGTGCTGGGGTATTAAGTTTCGCAAAGTTGCAGTGCCCTCTGAAACGGCACAGTGCTTCATTACTAGTGGTACTAGTACTACTAGTGACAGTAACTTTGGTACTGAGAAGGACTGAGAATTTTATGTTCTCTTGAAATGGGAATGTGTCTTCCAGAAACAGTTTTGCAATTTATTTCTTTAGAAAACGGTGAACAGATCATTTGTGCCTTCTGGCTTCAGTCCTGGGATGTGTGTTCTCACCCAGTGCCCTGGTGTGACAGACCTCTACTGCCAATCAAAATGAAGGTCACATAAAGAGGCCTGCTCTGCCAGCATGACATGTCTATTGGAAATACTTGGTGCAAGATGTGCATGCCCTTTTCATCCAAATAAAGTGAATACAGAGCATATATCAGTGGTATGTTTGGAGACAGGCATGAGACATCTTAGGACTTCATCCTCTGTTTTTGATGGGTGACAATGACAGTAACAGAGCTTGTTCAGAAGGATGGAGGAAGACAGGAGGTGGGAATATTGTTATTTGTTTGTAACCATAGTGATGGAGCACAGCGCCAATTGATTGCGCACGGATAGACTGCAATGTGATTCATGATGTTTGTCCAGAACATCAGAGCATGGACTGTTAAATGGCAAAACAGCATTTAAGAACCATGACATTTTTTTTCCATACATTCATGCTTAAAATTAATGAGTCATATAGGGATGGCCTGCTCCAGCCATTGAGGGTTGGAACTCTCCAGTTACCTCTCTATTAGCAACTAATTTACACAGGGAATATGAGGTTAGTTGCCTTATTATTGAAATAATGATTTCAGAGAAAACAAATAAGAGCTGAGGGCAAATGATCATCAACAGGTACTGCAGCCCTCTAGAACTACAGTCCTAAAACCACCATGCTGACCAAGTACACATCTCATCTTAATGTTAATTCACTGCCTTCAACATGCAACTTTGTGCTGCAGAGCTCAGAGTGTCTCTCCTGTGTCTCTCCAATGGACAGCTTTTTGCGTGGAATCTGTTGAATAAACATAAGGTATTGATTCTCTTGGTTGAAGTCTGAAGGGTAACTGACTTCCAAATGCCCTCCTTAAGAACCAAAAATACCAGCTTGCCTGGTCAAAACAGAATGTTGAGCAGTTGGAGGAGGATGAAAAGAATGTGATGATTAGGAGATCTGCAGTGCTTGGGTTTGAGCTCTCATTGATCTTGGGCTGCAGGTTAGAAATCTGTCTCTATGCATTTAGTCGTATCACAGGCTGGGATTAAATGTCGCTGTGTCTGAGAAACATCAGGGGAAACAAAAGATATCCCAAGTGCCTAAATTGTTTGACGGAGCTATTTTTACAACACCTAATGCAGTTTGTATTACATGATGCATTGATTGTGTTCATGAATTATATGCTTGCTCAGGTATCTTGTGTTAAAAAAGGTCCTTGGATGCTATTTTGGGAGGCTAGTTTCGGAAAGTATGTTAAATATACAATAGTCGACCGATCTCATTCATTATTTATGAGGCAGCAAATAGAATATTTCCATGTGCTCGGGGTGATTCTGCTGTCTGTTTAAGTTTTTGACAGATGAGCTGGAGGGATGGATAAATGCAGCACTAAATACAAATCTAGACTCTTCTGTTCAAATTTCACATCCTGTAGGTTGCTCAGACATATTCTTAGGATGGTTTGAGGTTAACAGATGGTGAGGACTGGATGGAAAATTATTCTTGCATTTTTGTGCAAAGAATGTTACATTGTACACTACAGAACTGTGCATGATAAAACCAAAATAAATTACTTAAGACTAAAAGTGGATAGATGTAAAATTAACCATACGAATACCTCCAGACTTAATGATTACGTTCTTAAGGTTGTTTAGGATGAAAGTAGGGGTCTGTATTGTGTTCTGGATCTAATCTGAAACTTTGCAATTAGACTGAATTTTAGACTATACAGTACCACTTCATCAGCATGTCTGGAAACTGACCATTTAGATTATGTTATGTGATAGCTGTATCATACTTCAGTTTTCATGTGTTCTTGGATTATATTAACACTTGCTGTGCTTTATTATAGACATTACAAATGGCTACCATGAATAAAGGTGTCTGTGAAACACATATTTGACCAAAATATGGTAAATTTGGGATATTGTTACCGATTCCTACCAACTATCAAATTGCCTAGAAATATGAGCACGTCTGACTTGAGCTGTGTAATACTGCAACAGCTCACCCTAATGTTGAATAGATTACATACTTTCAGTTTAGATCACTGGATTTGATTAGAAGTCTATTTATTTGAATTAGACTGTGTACATATGCTGTTGACTTTTTTGCAGCATTTTGTGCCCTTGTTACGTATTCATACGTAAATCTTATGGGTTTCAAATAATCACAGTATTGTTGTTGAAATTATTATAAGCAGTCATAGCAGTATTACACTCTGCATGTGTCTGCAACGGTGAGTCAGTGCAGTTTTGACTATTGTTAGTAAATTCTGGCCTCTTGTGGACATCCCTCATATAGCAGGCCAGAATTTTTCACAATTGTGAAGAGGCTTAGAAATAAGATCTTTCAAACAGCTTTTACATATAGCAAATATACAAATATACAAATACAGTTTGTCCCAATGCCACCAATGATTTAGTTAGTCTATCAGTATTTTACTTTTGCATACACAAATATGACAGAGAACCTGTGCATGTGCTAATCATATCCTAGCAACTATGAGCCCCAGGTAAGAAATTGTTATTGTCAATTTAAACGACAATACACAAATAAATAAATGAAGGCATTGCTTTTCTTACACGCCAGTCTGTTATTGGGTAAATCAGACATCAGAGGCATTTATTTTAACATGGAATTCCCCAACATTTTCCCACATAATTTCTATTTTCTGAAATTAAAGCTGAAGAATTCCATGTTAAAATAAATGCATCTGATGTCTGATTTACTCAGTAACAGATTGCCATGTAAGAGGAGCAATGCCTTCATTTATTTATTTGTGTATTGTTTTATTTTAAACAGAAAAACTCCTTGACCAAAGGGTTCCAAATATGCATTACACAATATAAAAAGTAGAAAACTGGAAAGACCAAAGTTAAATGCATTATTGATGTCTTTCCAAAACTGTCTGTACCTTTGTATTCCTTTGTATTTCAACCTTCTGAGTCCCCCATTCTACAAAACTCTCCTTCCTTCTAGCCCTAACTGTACCCTTCTGCTGAGCAGAAATCGTGACATGTTTATTACAGACTGTAGGAAAGTCCCAAACTTTTTAAATATTTGGTAAATGCAGACATATGTCCCAATCTGAGCCAGTTATACCAGCTATGTCAGTTCCTGTTCCTGTCAGCTTTGGTTTCACTTCAGGAACTGCAGCAGACTACAGCATGAGTCTCATACAACATATTGTAATAACCTACAGTATTTGGTCCCATGGTTCTAATGCAGTCTCAAGGATTGTGATTTTTGATTTTCTGGTGAGGAGTTGGCATCCCAGAGTGCTTTCTACCCAGCAATACTGACCCAAAACCAATAGTCAGCAACCACATTCTCTCTTTCTGAGTAACTCCAACTGCCATCAACTGGTGTTGATGAGACAAGTACGGAAGCACTCTGCTTTAATACCTTGCAAACAAACCCACATGTTCTTGTAACATAACCTTTTGTACTGTGACCACACATTTTGTAAATGTACCATGAATTTTTCATAAATTATGTTTTACTTGTGCCATCCTGTCAGAACTGGCTGAAGAAAGAAGATCCTTATTCAAGGAAAATAATCTCATCCAAATCATACAGATAAACACAGTACTTTCTCTCGCAAGGGAAATTCCTGCACTGAAAAGATATGAAACAGTGCAGGACTGCAAACACTCCTCAGAAAGATACATGGATACCATTTCTCACTTAGTCCTAACAATCTTTTTTAAAGTAGCCAGTGGTCACAGTGACCTGTTGTACCTCACTGTACCAGTGGTTTGTTGATAATTAATTTGAAACAAAATATTCACCAGCCATGCATCAATGAACAATACCTGCACCTGCCAAACTGGACCAATAACATTGTCCACTTTTCCCAGCAGCACATTTCCCAGTGATACGATACATAGCCCACACATTTACAAGTGAATTATAAGATGAACACTGCATTTCTGTAGCTTTGGCATCTTGTAAATGTTGTAAAGCTGCAATATAGCACTATTTACAGTAATCTAAGTTCCTTAAGTGTGCCAACACCTGGCACTGGTTGCTCTTAGCTGTCAAGGTCTCAAAAGATCTGACCAGAAATTTTCTGCAGTGTGCATAAGGGGTTGTAAGTCTATATGCATCAGTAATGGTGTCCATCATATAACACTCTGGGTTTGCAGATAGCTAGTGCAATTCATGTAACATGCTGTGCATCTGCACAAACAAGGCAGCTGAGAATGAAATTCTCTCACTCAAAAATTACAACAGATGCCACACTTGTGGTACATAGTATACTTTATTACATTGAGTTCAGAGTGTCTTCTCAATAACTAAATGTAAAGCTCATAAACAAGTTGTTTATGTTTTATAGCATACACAGCAGATATGTGGGTTATACTGTTGTATTGTAATCCTAGGAGTTTTGGCGTATGTCACTTATAAGCTATAGAAGTTGGTGTTTAATATTTCCATAGGAAACCGAAAATTACATATCCTGTCAGAGTTTAAGCGCTCTAAATGAACTGAAGAAAGATGCTCTAGGACACCAAACAAAAAGGGTTATATCAGCAGGTGCATTGCTAAATCACAGCTAGTTGGGACCACTAACTGTATCACCAGTGTATTTTCAAAACCTTCCCATTTTGCACTTTATTCTCCTGGCACCAGCATGGAGCACAGTCTACATTTCTCTAGTTAAGAGCCCCCTTTGTAGACTTTCTCCATGAGGCATCCATTTCGCATAGCAGTGTGTAGGTTTATTTTCATTGGCCTGATATTTTAAGCCATCTTTTAAATGTAGACAAATATATGGATACCAGATCATAGGACCACAAGCAAGTGACCACACAAAAATGTTTGGGAACCCTCCCCAATTTTAATGTTTAGTGATAAAAAAGCAATGGACTAACGAATCTGGAAACATTCTGAACCCTCTGAAAACTTGAAAAACAATAAAAAACAATATGATTATTGCACTGTGACACAAAACAAGACACATTATAGTTAAAAGAAACACACCAGGGTAAGACTGTAATGTTAGCAATCAGTAACCTTGATGTTCATGCTAGACCATCACAACAACTGGAAAAAAAACAGAAATGTAGCTGACACAAACCTAAATCACTGAGCACAGCAATAAATATGTGCAGAACAGTACATAACTACTAAAATGACCTTGATGTTGTTTGTTAGCAGCCTGCAGAGATGAAGGAATGTTTTCTGGGTCATGCCCTGTTTTTTTGCTGAACCACAACAGGATATTTGGAAGTACCCTCAGACTTAAGTGACCTCAAGTGTTTTTTACACAGCTGTGTAACAGACAGTAAAAAAACAACGGTGAAAGGTAATGTGCCAAATCTTCTATCCCAATGTTAATTATATATAAAAAACTTTCCTCATCTGCATATAAACCCATATTAGTATAAGAACTGTGGTCTGCAGTTGCTCTTCAAAATAAAACAGGAATCTAAAAGATACAAAGGATGTAACAGTTGACAGTAACAGCTACACAAAATTCACTTTACCAATATTGAAAGAGTTGGGGGTAATCTGGGATTGTGATGACCTGAGAGGTGGCATCACCATCGTGCCTGTTCCTCTTTTCCTAATTAGTCCCAAAGGCCATGTAACTCCTTCAGGTCGGACAGTCCTGCATGTAATCTGTCTTCAAGGGGGAATGTCAAGACAATACATAATCTGAAGGTCCACCTCAAGGTTTAAAATGCTAAAATGTAATTTGATTGGTTGACTGGAAGGGCACTGGGGCCTTGG
Source organism: Megalops atlanticus (assembly GCA_019176425.1). Taxonomy (NCBI): domain Eukaryota; kingdom Metazoa; phylum Chordata; class Actinopteri; order Elopiformes; family Megalopidae; genus Megalops; species Megalops atlanticus. The sequence continues at coordinate 17,921,940 of CM032881.1, forward strand.
TAGTCTATAACTGCTGATGTTTAACCTGTTTTTGGTGCCTTTTTTGTCAAGTGGGGACACTGTGCTTCTATCTGATTGTACTCTGAACAGATACCCTCAGGGTCTCAGTCTTTTATTTTACCATGGAAATATTTTGTCTAATTCATTTATACCCTGTTAATTGTTCATGTTATGCCGTTATGCTGTCGTCTACAATTGTTATTTATTTCACCACTTAAATCCCTGGTTATCCAGGCACAAAAGGATTTTTATTGAACTGAATTCTCTGAATGAAATTTGGCAAGATCATGTCATCCAGAAGTCCTTTGACCTTTTGACTGAACAAATTATACTTAAATGAGAACAACTCAGATGTTGTCTTGGATAATTAAATCAACAAACTGAATGGCGTGTGTGAGTGTGGTGTTTGCCTGAATGCTCAGCCCATCTCCTCTCAGGTTTCATGGGGCTTAACAAGGTTGGAGTTGAAGTAGGCAATAGTGACAGTGATATCGTCCCGATACATCCTGGCCAGGTCCTCAGGCAGCGCCAGCATGGTGGAGAGACGTTCTTGATTGATCTCGCCATACTCGTTTGTGCCGATGGCATGGCGGATCAGGTGTGTGGCAGAGTTAGGGTCGAGGGCAGGCACTGCCCTGGCCCGCCGCTGGAGCAGCAACCTGTGCATCTGGCCCAGGCTCATCTGCTGCTCGCTGGCAGACAGCGGTGCCTGGAGGTGCACACCTGTCAGGTGCTCTGCCACCAGCCGCACCGCCTCCTCATTCCCCAGCATGTCCCACAGCCCATCTGATGCCAGGATAAGGAAGCGGTCCTTGGGCCTCAGCTTGTGGTAGGTCAGTTCTGGGGTCACCTCCAGGTAGGGGGGTGTGAGGTAGTTGGGAGGCGTGTACTGGTACATGTTGAGAGACTCCAGGTCGCAGCCATTCTCCAGGACACTCTGCTGCAGCTCGCGACTCCACTTGAAGCGTACGTCCCCGAAGGCCCTGAGGGGCATGAGGATCCCCAGCAGTCGCTCGTCCATCACCACTGTGTCCTCCTCTGCCTTGGGATGCTGGGAACGCACCCGCGCCAGCTCTGCCTTGTTGAGGGCGTTGTGGTCGCAGGAGAGGGGCAGGGCACTCCAACTGCCATCCTCCTCCTGCACACCCAGCACGGCCCGGCAGTCCCCTGCATTGGCCACATGGATCCCCTCAGTGTCCACGTGAGCCACACAAGCTGTGGAGCCGGCGAATGCCACCTGGAGTGCAGTGTTCCTCATCAAGTCACTGTCCAGAGGGACCTGGGCCTCCAGTGAGATATCCGCATCCAGCCTCCTGAAGGCGTACTCCAGGGCGTCATGGGGGCACATGCCCTCACCGTGCTCCTCGTTGTTAAGCAGTTCCTGCCAGAAGACACGCAGGTGCTCCACGTAAAGAGAAGCAGACTCCCGGTAATTGTAGTCATTGTGGTGCTTGTACCATTGAAGGATGGGTGGCACGGGCCTGAGGTTTTCCATGGCATCCTCGATGTCCTCCAGGTTCCTCCTGGGCATAAGAGCCACTGCAATATAGTAGAGCAGCCGTTCGCTCACGGCCTGTGCACAGGCGTAGCCCCCATGCCCATCGAACACCCCAAACATCATGCCCTTGGTCTGTAGGCAGGTGGCCGCGCTGCGCCGGTCCTCATTGGGAGCATTAGCAGCCAGCTGATTGCTCTCAAACTTTAGCACAGCGCTGAGGCCCCTGCCATCAAACTCAGGGATGCGCACAGCCTGTTCGTTGGCCCGCAGGATGCTGTTTATCTGCACACGGGACAGCTGGAAGTCCAGGTCCTCGCGAGTGGATGAAAGCCGTTGGATGTGCGGCACAGAACCTGGGCCGAGGTTAGAACTGCTGCGGGAGGAGGAGCTGGAGAACCGGGTCCGTTTGTGCCAAGACAAGAAGAGCTGAGGAGAGCAGAAGTACCTCAGGTGCTGTCTGTGCTGACTGCGTGAGAGGGCACTATGCTTGGCACAGTGCAGGATCCGCACGCACACTGTGCCAGACATCTCGGTCCGTTAGTCTGAGAGATGGTTTTACTGTCAGCAGATGGGCCCCACTTTACCTCACAATACCTGGACCAAGAAAAATGAGCATTATCAACACAACATATTTTCACATGTGTAATACTTTACCTATTTTGTACTGATAACCTAATACTGTGTTTCTACTGTCCACATACCTTTAATGTACTGTAGGTGATATAATTCAATTTCAAGTACCTGCTACAACTGGCACCCTAATTGAGCTTACTTAATAAAGCTAAACCCTAATAAAGCTAAATTTATTTGTTGCTTGGAGCGAAGCACTGTTTAGTTACTGAATCGTGTGATCTAGTTTTAAATATTCACTGAAAAATTAAAAACTGTATTAGCGGAAAGCATCATTTCTTATTTCTGTAGCTACCCTTTGTTGTCACATGATGTGTTTATCATGGATGGCTTACGTGACTATGACATTTATGACGTGTGATGTGCAACGTTTCATGGCGATCTTACAAGTTAATTAACTGGTGGATTTTACGTTACAGCTATTCAGATAACAGTTTAGATTTTTTACTTTATTTTTTTTTTTCCGTTCTGTGGATGAAGAAGAATATTGAAATATTACACACTAGCTTGTTTTAGTTTACTAAAGTTAGTATTATAGCTATAAAGTAGTAGTACAGCTATACTTCATATATTGTAGCTCAATTGGCTAGATAGGTAGCTACAAACAAAAACTGCAAAACCATCAAAGTGCACCACAGTGGTTGACGCAATGCTAGCTAACGTTAGCTATTTTAGTTGTGTGTATACGATAGCAAACGGGGTTGAACTGAAGCATGAATCACCCGGAGTACCATCAGTTAATCACTACATGAACTACATCCATTTCCAAAACAGCACTTGCTACAGTGATTAGCATAAATGTATTGTACACATTATTCAATTCGATTATATGCAGATATTTACACAGCTATGTGAATATAGATAAATAAGTGGAACAAATACTAACAGAGCTGGCGTTAGCTGCCTAGCTAGCACAGCCTATGTCCCGCGCTTGCGTGCTAAATTAAAAAGCTTTGTTCGCGTGGTTGTTATTAGTGCCATTGGTAACTTACCGTAGTGCTACAGCCTACAGCTATTTATTTTGATTCAGAAATATTAAATTCATGAACCTGTCACCTGTTAACAGCTACGGTGACACATACGACGCTCATCATCCCCGGCATCTTCGGCTGCTCAGGTCACTTCCTTTCCACCTTATATTCTCTTACATATTGAAGGACCACCCCGTGTTCGATGATTGGATGGAATACTAATCTATCGTCACGATTGGTTCGCCCGCATAACGGTGTTACTCACCACCCCGTAATATCACCTCATCTGAGCAAAGAAGAGGCTGTAGAGCTACTTGCTGTCTAGCCAGAATGATTTTGAAACGACGTGATGCTGCAATCAAAAAACACCGCAGCATTTGTGAAATACAGCACTTCCTTTTCTGGATTTTTATCAACTAAGTGGAAGGATTCCATTTTTTATACAAACAGCATACATTCACATTCAACCGTTACTTATTTCGCTTCCTCAAAGTCACTTCCGCTAAATACTGATACTAGTTCTGATTATCAGTTCAGTGTCTAACCCTAAATCTGCTCCATTCTCGTTTTCTGTTTTAACATTTTTACATTTTCTCACAATGTGTATTCTTCTGCAGTACTGGTCCCCTCACTCCACATTAACGCTGTGCTGAGGTCATTCTACCAGAATCATTCTTGTACAAATAGAGGTGCTCCTGTTTGTGTGTGCTTTGCAGACCCTCTTTCTAACCAAAAGTCAACAAATCATATGTACCCTCACCCCAGTGTAAATTTGTTGAATGGTTCATGTCTGTAAAAAGGATCTACCACATTTTGGGTGGTAAATAAAACTCAAGTAAAACATGAGGGTGCTCACCATGCATTTGTCAACCACATAACAGCCTTTGTTCTTTATTTGTTCAATTATATGTTGTCCCTTTGTGCCAATTTCTAAATACATCTTCAAATTTCTGTAAATTTATTTTTACACCTTTAACAAGTAATACATGTTCGATGTTATGTAACTGACTGTAATTTGACTTGGCAAATAAATAAAAAACACCCATTTACTGACAAAATTGTACAGAAATAATAAAGACATGCAAATTATAGAATCCTCATTACTATAACTTAAAAGTTACTATAAAATTACTACAACTTTCTTCTGATTTGTGGCATTGCCTCAGATTAATTACCTGCGTGCAAATTAACAAGGGTTTAATGGATTAATGCCAAGCAATTGTTGAAATATTCCCACAGAAATATACAGATATGTTATTTAAAGTTAATGATATCATATTTTCCACCTTATGTGCAATTGTGCATTAACTGATTACAAAATGTATAAGTCCTTATTTTAAAGATTTTGACAAATATGAAGTCTTCCCTCAACTATGTGAAGTTTCCACTTCAAATTTGGTAAAAGCAAATGGTTTGAAAATGTGCTAGTCAAAATATGCAGAATTTTTTCAAAGATTTGACTTGCTACTTATCCACTTTTTAGATTATGAATCATCAGTGTGTTTCCAAATATAACCTGCCCTTTCTTTTGTTAGTCTGTAACATTATTTCAGGTGTAAGCAAATGGTCTTCTGGACAATGGCATTCATCTTGCTCAGCATAGGCGTCATTTATCCTGGGGACACTGGGGACATGTCCCCACCAATTTTTGTCGTGGCCCATTTCGTCCCCACCACTTTTTGAAAGGCTTTAGTTAGTTGAACCCATCGTTGTCCCCAGCACTTTTCAAAACAAACTGATGCCCATGCTCAGTATTATTCAGAGAATTCCATGCAACAAGTCTTTTCCCACCTGGAGACCAGGGGCTTCAAGTGGTGAACAAAAAAAGCATTAAGCTGAGGCAACAGCATAAGAATGGGAAATGAGCAGGGTATAAACAAAATAAGGTAAAATCACTCCATGGTAAATGGTAAGGCATGGTAAAAAATAGGCTGTCAGTAATGCAGCTGCCTCTTGGCCACTAGATGGCCACATAACTTTTTATGTTGCCTGTCTCAATTAGCTCATGTGTTTCACCTGTCCGTATTAGCTACAGTATTGTTTAAACATGTGTTTTCTGTTATTTAAGTCCTGTCTTTGCTCAGTTTTGAGTTGCCATACCTTGTGTGTATGTACTCTTGTCTAGGCCTGTTTGTATTTTGTGAGTCTCCATTAAAGGGAAATTTGTTTTTTGGAGCCAAACCTCCTGTGTCTTGAGTCCTCTCATAGTCCTTTTCACAGAGGCCTCTGCTCTGAGTCACTGGGGTCTTGCTGCTGCAGAGGGAGCAGGGACTGGTGTGAGGGCTGGTACAGCACTCATTGCAGTTTGGTATCGAGCAGCAGGGGCCAGGGGAGGAGGGGGAAGAGCATGAGTGGCAGAAGCCACTGTAGGCACTGTCAGCTAACGCAGCCCCTGGAGCTGATGTGCGATCTCTACACCGCTAAACTAATTACTTTTACAATCTTTACTCCTATGGCCAGATCGACCACACTTGTAGCAAAAGTTAGCAAATTTATGGCCACTGGCTTGTTCACCAGTAGGATCCTGCATGAATTCTGCCGTCTGAGGCACAGAAACCTTTTTTGGTATCATTCACAGACCTGCCACTTTAGACTTCTTGTTCTGAGTCATTTAAAAATTCCCTGCCTGGTGAGAAAAGCATGTGCTCATCTTGTTGAGCAGAGCATCCATTTTGCATTCTGCAAAAACCTTTGGTGACTCACTCTCTCTATTGAACCTGTGACACATGTTAGAGAGTTACTATTCTCCATACAACCATAAAATCAAAAACAGCGGCATGTCTCTAAGTGGCATCTTCTAACGCAGTGCTGAATCTGCTTGTAGGCTGAACTAGACTGGCCAGATTCGTAGTTAAAAAGCATGCTTTAACATCATATCCATCCATATAATCCATGGCAGAAATGCAGCATTCAGATCCTCCTTGTCCAGGTCCCAATCCCAAATTATGACACCTAACTCTTTCAAGATTTTATAATTATACTGGTTTGGGTGTATGGGCATCTTCTTACTTTACCAGTTAAACCAGGTCAACACTAATTCAGAAAATATTTTTATACAAGTACAGGTTTTAAATGTCTCTGAGGGAGACTAATGAAAAATGTCAACAGCAGCAGGTGTTTCCAGTTAGACATTCAGGCAACAATGACACTAACATTATAAATCCAAACACTAACAGCCAGACACAAGCCAAGGTCAGTATTAACTAATTGATGTACTGAGACTGAGACTGTGTGTTCTTGTTTGTCAAGTGTCTGTATTATGGCTTCTGTAGCAGATAGTCTTTGCATTAAAGGCTATGTTTTAGTGGATGTTTTTCCAACACCTGTTACCAGATAATGGGGGCTGTACTAAAAGAAGTGGTCTTGTCAGAGGGCAGGATGTGGGTAAACAATCTCTCCACTCTCCACATTAGCAGGTGTTTAGAAGCTGTGAAATGAGCCTTGGGTTTATTTTTAAATTGAACAATCAGGGTCAGATTGTGCAAAATATTGTCAAAACACTCTTAGGGAAGATCTCACACCTGCTGTTGCAAGGTCAGCCACAAAGAGCAATACAAATCAGAACTGTATCTTCCCCTTTGCATACATGAACCAGGCCACCTCATGAGAAATGTTAAATCTATTCGATCATCGGGCTGCGGTGTATCATCCTCAGACAGGGGTATTAATTGTTTACAATGATTTTCAGTCAGATAGTGTCATCCTCTATTAGTAATAATTTGAAGTTACTACAGAACCTGACCCTCTCCCTTTACATGTGAATTTTTGTCCAAGTCACTTTTATCCACCATGTTAATTTCACAAATGGGTTCAGTGTTTTCAAACACTTATCTGAATGAGTGAAAAGATGCTTTACTGAACGTGTTTATTACTGCTATGGTTTTTAAAACAGATACCAGAGTTTGCCAGCTTAATGCCTAGCCAGCTTATTTTAGATTTAACTTGAACATCTGCATAAAGCTACAGTTTGTCCCAGAAATGTTCAAATAGTTTGTTTCCAGTTGGACACAAAGATAGACAACATGCATGCATGTTTAACAGCCATTTTAGTGTTCATAAAAATCTAATCCCATTTCATATCAATTCCATAAATATGAACAACATGAATCAAAGTTACAATACATGCAAATCAACCTGAAAATAGTCATTCCAGAGCCATGCTGACTGACTAGATCTCACCATGAGTTTATGGCAGATAGGTAACAAGACCAGTGGTTCCAATCATACTCTGGTCTCAGTACACCATAACAGAGGTAGCATGGAACATTAGTGATATGCCTCCTCTTCTCCTTCCCTCTCCGCATCCCTCTTCCTGGGTCTAGAAAAAATTTAAAGGAATGTTGTGGTCTTCAATGATTTGACGAATTCCCCATTCCCTTCCAGGTATGGATGAGGAGACCTGTGGATCAAGTCTTTCAGCTTTGGAAGGAGGAATAGACTTTTCTGCCTTTGAGGGGCTGAGGTGGTCGGAAGTTGTTCTCCATGTATTTCTCATCATCCCCCTCTTCACTGAACAGTAGTGTCCGGAACTTTCCCATCTGACAAATTGAGAATAGACAGGCACCTCAGTGTATTGTGAACACTTGCATTTCCGTGCTTAAACTTTTCACAATTAGCTTCACGTTTGTCTTGGATAAATATGGCTATTAGGCTGAAACATTACAGAAGGCTGTGGATGCCAATCAAAAAATGGCTAAAATTAATGCAATAAGACCATTATCCTCTGGTGGACTTTATTAGCATTAACAAATATGCCAAGTTGGATCTACACTCTGTGTCAGATTTGTCAGGGCCATCTTGGCCTATGGCAGATCAACCCACCTGTTTCTCAGACACCTCAATGGGGTCTTTAAAGAGGATCCAGGTAACACTCTCATATAGTGGCGGTGTGGTCAGAGAGCCAGAGTATGTCCAGTAATTGCGGTTTTTAGGAAGAAGGCACTTGGGATTGAAGCCTTTGAAATCTGCAGTGTTTCCCTGAGATGAAGAGGCAGACATGCTCTAATACAGTGGCAAAAGAAGCGGGCCTGAGTTCTATAAACCCACACACATTCTTTACTGACAAGGCTATGTACATACTGTATGGACAGAAGACTGAATTTGCATTCAGATCATTACCAACTCCTTATTCACATTTACTCCTAACACTGGAGTTGTTAAGGGAGGTATGCATATTTTAAATTCATATAAACATGACTACAGCAAGTACAGTCCACAATTGTTTTTAATCCAAACATCATGTTAGCCCTGCAAAGCAATTCTTAGCCTACATTTCCTTGGCATCAATCTACATGTAGTGAAAGAGGTTCAAACTTGTGCTGAATGTCTGCAGTAAAAATTAACCTTAAAGTGGAACAGGAACAAGTTGGGGCTTAGTACTGTATACATACACATTCCTCTTGTGGAGGGTTAGCTTTGCCGCAGTAACAAGCAAGGGGTGGCATAGCAAGGTGAGCATTGAAGGGAAATATTGTACCTACTTTAAACTTGACCATATTCAAAGCATCCATTATCTTGTGTAAACCTTCATGTTCACCCCCTGTCTGCAAACAGAAGAACATGCTTTTAAGTTTGTCATTCATTAACCAGTAGACCCATCATCATTGTCCTAAACCCAGACAAAAACCTGAAGCACACCCAGCCAAGAGAAACTGGTCAAATAATTAACCTGACCAGTTCATAACAAAATACACTGGAATTTGCAACATACCAACTGTGGTTGTGACATCTGAAGATTTGATTAGACTCCATCACTTGGCAGTTACTGTGTCATGCATAATTTAAAATGGTATTATCAGATTAAATAACTCTTGCTTTCATTCATACAGAGTCAAATTGGAACAAAGAGGCTTACAACAAAACTAATGCATCCAAGAATGAGAAATCAGACCATCACCTCTAAAAAGACCCCAAGTACAGCAAGACCATTGGGAGCCATCACAGACTCGTCAAAGGTGTTGTACTTCATAGTGTTCCAGTGGACCAGATGAAGCTATAGAAGAAGCAAAGCAAGGATAGAGATTAGAGATTCTAGGAATCCAGGCACCAGGGAGAAACATTGCTGAAGCAATGACCTCACCTCAGCTGCATAGGCCTTCCCATCAACTGTGTGCTCAGAACCATGGTAATCATCCCCACCCCAGTGGAAATGAAACTGTTTTAGCCTGTAGACATCATCCAGAGGGCCTCCCTCAATCACTGCTGAGACAAGGCACAAGTCACTAGGTCTGTCCCCTGCGGTATACATCTGGCATGTTTTTTCATAACCGCTGGGGTATGCCAAAAGCAAATCAACTGAAAGATCAAGGACAATACAGCAGACTAGTCCACAAGGTTTTGTAAAACACTAGGATACCATGAATTTATGGAATGAATTCAATCATGTTAATTTTTCTAGCCTATTCTACATCTCTATCAGCATTGTAGCAGCAGAGCATAACTACACAGGAAAAACCTTACAATTTCACCATCACAAGCTGGCTACCTTTAAACAAAGACAGGGCAGTATACAAACCAAGCTTTGATTGCAATGGTCTGTTCCTAAAGAGCATTTTCTCCCTGCAAGCTCAGCCCAAGGCTGTACATACTAAGGGAAATGTCATTCATTTCGGTAAAACCACACCCATGTTAACAGCTCACCTGGTGCCTCATGCACATCATACTCAACAACTACAGAGCTTCCATTGTTAGAGATGTTAACAGAGTTGGAGTCCTCATATGAGACAATGAGGGGGCGCAGGCAGTCATCATACTCGGTGTCAGCAGGAACAATGTTGATCGGAGATTGGTGGTCACTCTGGGCAGTGGGATAGTCTTTGTACCAGGATGAGGGGCCTGAAGGAAAGAACAAAACCATCAGCTAACCCTCACAGCCTGTGTAACCCATCTTCTCCCCAAGACAGAACATCTAGATTCCCCTGCATTCAATAGTGCTAAGTTTGACTGTAATTATTACACAGAATGCAGAAAATGCATGAAAATTGTAAAAACACCCCAAGTTAAATTCTGAAGTGCATGCACAACGGTGATGGCACTGCAAATACTGAACTCACCATTGTCTTCTCCATATCCCCACTGTTGACTGGTCATTATGACAACACCCTAACAGCTTCTCTGAGGCTAACCCAGCAATACTTGTGTAAATAACAATTATTGTTATACGCTGTCTAAACAAGATGGCAGAAGGACAGAAACTGAACAAATGAATGAAAAGAGACTGAACAAATGAGTTAATATGTGTCCTGGCCATGATTTCAAAGAGAATCACAGCTGATCAAGATCAAGAAGCTGATGAAGTTCAAAACAGGTGGAAAGCTGTCAAAGCTGCAGCTAATGAGTTAATGATACATTACTTCACCCATGCTTTCAGAGTCTTTGGCTGAATCACAGCTGTGATATGATCTTTTTGCAATCATAATTCAATTGGACTGCATCTTTTTTAATATTTTTCTTATATTGTGTTATTTACAACAGAAGATCTATGGAAATAATACAGAACACGATGGCAAACGATAGATCTGCCCCTGCCCCTGCCCTTGTACATCCACAGCCTTTGGGTAGAATTTTTTCAGATGGCAGCTGATTTGCATTGGTATAGTAATGAACAGGGCAGGCCTAATCTATATGTCCTCAATTGGATTGATCAACCTGATTTGATGTATCTATATCAATATGTTGAAAAAACACTCTAAGGTTATCAATTTGCAGTATTCATGCATAACATGCAAACAGTTGCATGCAAATATGCAAATATTTCTGACTGTTGAGTCAAATGCAGTCTTATTACTGTGAAAAATTTGAATCTATTTAAGATTGTTTCTACTAGGAAATATGGAATTTATTACATTTTTATGAAATGCACAAGTGTTTTTTGCATTACTGTTTTGATATGCACATCATTTGTATTTTCTTCTAAACTATCTGCGTGATGTCTCTACTTCAAAGCTGTTATTTCCCTCGTTTGTTTCCCCCTCGTGGTCAAATTTGTAACGAAAGTGCATCAAATAATACAGTTGTGTCGAATCTGCTGCCTTCCAAGTTACTGCATTTACATTTGACGTGCTGCCGGCTAAATTCTGTTCCAGGCGCTGATTCGGGACCAGCGTCCGGCGTCCAAACGTCATTATTGAGCTGAGTGGATTTAGGCGGTTTTTTATTTATTCGTGTTTTAGCGGTTTCCACACCGGTTGCGGGTACGCAGCAGGAGCAGAGGATTAACGTTAGCAGAAATTAGGGAGTCTGGTAGCTGGCTAACTAGGATTTTGGCTGCAGAGAATGGCCATGGCAGACGGTTTTAAAGAAAAAGCGACAAAAGAGCAGAAATACGACCGACAACTCAGGTACTGAAGGCATGCCTGAGTGACCAGAAATGTATTGTCGTTAGCTAACTGTATGTTTCCTTCCCCGTTTTTGTGTTCTTGATGGATTCCTTGTAGTGAGCAAGATATGGTGGGGACGCCGGTAGGCCAGGTGGAATTACTGTCAAAACCATCCGAATGGCTAGCTATTTTAGCACCGGGGACCACTACCTTGCGAGCTACCCAACGTTTGCGAAGAGTTAGCTAAATTAAACCGAAGGCAATACGTTAGATTACTTATTTTTAGGATGGGCAGTTTGTGGATTTGAAATGGATACATTGAGGAAGCTAGCGAAGTCTTTTGCAAGGCAACCATACTCATAATAATCATTTTCAGTAGCGTGTTAGCTAACTGGAGGAGGAACTGCCTGTATATTAGCGACAGATAAGTAACGTCGCCGAGCGAGTAGTCCTTGCTAACTAGCAAAGCTTTTCTTGTAAAATCTAACTGGAAGCTGTATTCTCCAGTTTATTACAAGAACAGACCCATTATTTGAGTTATAGACGCACAAGAGTTGTGTAAAATAGGTAACGAACGTGCTAGAAATGGACGACTACCTAGCTGTCCGTTTCTAGCAGGGTTGTTTTTACTACAACATTGCTCATGCTCTTGTAGTTAGGCTTGAGTAAATTGATACAATCGAGTTACTAGCTACGTAAAAACTGGCTGGTTAGTTAGCAAACAGTTACATCACTGTCGATTTAATTTTCAGACTGTGGGGTGATCATGGACAGGAGACACTGGAAAATGCTCATGTTTGTTTGATCAATGCCACAGCATCAGGAACAGAAATACTCAAGAACCTGGTGCTTCCAGGTAAGAGCCATGCCAGATCACAGATCCAGAGGCATTTCACAAAGTCTGTTGATGTGCCGTAATTGTGTTTAGCCTTTAACTGTATTTTGTCAACTGGCACAGCTGGCCCTCAGACCCAACACCTTAAACAAAAAAATTGGATGCAGGTGTATTAACAGCAGTGTCTGGCTGATGTCAGTTATTATTCTCAATGAGTGTATGCTTTTTGCAGGCATTGGAGCATTCACCATCGTAGATGGACATAAAGTGTCTGGAGAAGATGTTGGAAACAAGTAAATTTGAATGCTTTCCCTAGACATGGTTTTTTTAAAATGATGTGGCAGAGTTGTAATATAGCACTTAGCATTTTTAAACTACTTTCCTTTAAGGCAGCTGGCAAAGCTCAGTTTATTATTAGATCCATTTGAAAGTATATCTATGATTTTTTTTGGTCTCAATGAAAATCCTACTTAATGTAGCTAACTTTTGTGCATATTTTTACTGTTGAACATTTTGAAATATTTTGTTAGTGAGTGGTGATGTACAATAATAAATCATTCAAATATTTACTTGCAGCTTCTTTCTAAGCAGCAGCAGCATTGGGAAGGTGAGCCCAGGGGATTTATGCATGATTTGTATATATTTTCTCCCTTTCAACATAACACAGAAAGTAAGCGTAAACCCTGTCATTTGTTTCAGAATCGGGCTCAAGCTACCACAGAGCTACTGCAGGAGCTGAACAGTGATGTGTCAGGGAATTTTGTTGAGGAGGTCAGTGATTGACATCAGGAAAGGTCTTTCTTTTCTAGCACTGTACTTTAAATTATTCAACTGCCTGTTGAAATGTGAGCACTGTGCACAAGTGGAAGTGGTCTTCATTTGTAACATAGAGGACAGTTTTGAAATGAAGAATTTTCATGAATTGTTAATAAAAAGTAAAGCACACATCATGTTAAATGTGTTAGGGATTTTGATGTGTCTAGTGAGTATTCATTCTATATTTATGCTGCCCTCTTATTTCCAGACTCCAGACAAACTCCTGGACAATGACCCTGAGTTCTTCCATAGGTTTAGCTTGGTGATTGGCGTTCAGCTGCCAGAGAGGTAGGATACAATGTGCTTTTGTCTGGAATTATGGCACATAATTCAGACATTCAGATGATTGAAAAACTTTGTTTATGGCATACAGCAGTAATAACTCTGATCAATATTAGTAAGCAATAGTACTGTCTTGTGTATTTGTGCATTTGTAAGATCTTTCCATATTTGCCTGCACAGCACATGTCTCAGACTCGGGGCAGTCTTGTGGAGTGCAGATGTGCCCTACCTGGTGTGCAGGACATACGGTCTTGTAGGATACATGAGGCTGGTCGTGAAAGAACACACAGGTATGCAAATTTTGTGATTTCTGATTGGGAGCTACACATACTGTGTTATATGGACAGTTTGAAACCTCCAAATTTAGATTAATTGGTAAATGCATGAGTGCATACTACTATATTCAGCTATAGAAATGCATGAGTGTTGTTGTTGACATGGTACACGATAAGGATTCTAGGCTATTAGTATTTGAGCTGAGATGGTAGATAACCTCAGTCTGTTAGCCTGACTGACCACCACTGGTAATCATGTTTCCATCCCAGCAGTTTTACATGACAGTGCTCTTGTTAAAGCAGACAGACACTATGGGAAGGACATGTAAAATAAAAAAGCTGATCCCTTTCTTCACAGTTATTGAATCTCATCCAGACAATGCCCTGGAAGACCTAAGGCTGGACCACCCATTTGCAGAACTGAAGAATCACATTCAGTCTTATGACCTGGATAATATGGATAAAAAGGTGACTTTGACATTAAATTCAGATGGAAGCATTATTTGATGCTTTGAATATTTATTTATTATCCATTGTACCCGTTTGGCTACTATTTATTACCCATCTCCTGAGCGGGTTTGTCTTTTACAGTGTTCCCATTCTATTTAGTGGCATGTTTCTCTTGAGGAGCTTGCCTTCAATTGTATCTGAATTCAAACCAGTTTCTTTTCAGATCTGTCATTTTGCTGTGAATTGTGTGTGAGACATATTCATACAAAATAGAATTAAATTGCTTTGAATTATGAATACTGAGTGTAACTGCCCTTTATTAAAAGATATACTCTAGGTGTGCATTTACTATTAAATTGTAGGGTGTTGTAAGTTGGGTTTAATTCTTTTTTTTGTTGGGGTGTAATACTGTTTAATTGTCCACAGGATCATAGCCATACACCATGGATCATCATCATTGCAAAGTTCCTTGAAAAGTGGTACAGTGAGGTAATTTTACTATCTTCAATGGTTGCAGAATGAGGAGGCTAATCAACATGCTGAAATGCAAGTGAAGTATTTTGAGCTATGTGGATTGGTAAAATACTTTATGAATAATTTTTGGGTCAAAATAAAGCAGAGAAGGAATTCACTCCTCCCAAGTAAAAATGTCACAAATATTTATCATTTTCAGAACAATTTTCAGTTACCAAAGAACTACAAGGAGAAGGAAGCATTCAGACAGCTTATTCGCCAAGGTATGTCTGTACAAACGTAAAAATCAGAGTACACACCTAATGTTTAGGTTCCAGACAATGTTGTGTCTGCAAGGTATTCCCATTTACATTCCATTTTAAACATGCCTTATTTTGTAGCCAGTGTTAGTTGTGACTGCTAAGTAGTGAGTCTGGTTAGTGATATTTTTGTGTTCATTGTTTTCTTCATATTTGTTCAGGAATCCTCAAGAATGAGAATGGAGTTCCAGAAGATGAAGAAAACTTTGATGAGGCAATCAAGAACGTCAACACTTCCCTGAATCCAACCAAGGTGTGCATTTCCCCTGTGTTAGGGCTTGCATCTGTAACAGGACCAGTTTCCAAGGTAACATGGTTCATTAAAATTATGTCGTCTGTGCCGCAGATTTCCAGTGCAGTGGAAGACATCCTTAATGCAGAGCGCTGCAAGAATATTACCTCTCAGGTGAGAGGACACAGATCTTTCTCAGCTTTATTTTTCAAACTGAAAAATTTTTTGATTTTTTTCACTTTCTTTATTGTGGGAACTATTGCAGTTCATTTGAATAATGTTGGAACTGTAGATTTTCATTTACAGTCAGTTTCATTAATATCAGTGTAATGCCTTTTCTGTCCACAGACCCCAGCTTTCTGGGTGATGGCACGGGGGTTGAAGGAGTTTGTGGAGAATGAGGGTGGGGGAAAACTGCCTGTGAGGGGCACCATCCCAGACATGTTTGCTGACTCTGAGAAATTCATCAAACTCCAGAATGTGTAGGGGTCTGGTTCATCATTCTCAGGCGCACGGAACACTCATGGTGTTGTACTACAAGAATTCAACAAGCATGACATTAGGTGGCTGTAATGCGCATGATTACACATACACACACAGTTGTAGCCTTTGATTATGGGATATGTAGGATATCTCTTCAGGCCTGTATACCATAACCAATCTCTCTTTTCAGTTACAGAGAGAAGGCAATGCAAGATGCCTTGATTGTGTCCAAGCATGTAGAATCTCTTTTACAGTCAGTTGGAAAAGTATGTATTTTTTTGTAAACTAGGGGTTTTATAATATTTTGCCACATTGGAAAATAGTACATTTTGACATTTTATTTAAATTATCATTTGCTGTTTTGAATAAAGGTTCATATCAATTCTCTTCTTAGGCCCCAGAAGGAATTTCAGAACAAGACATTAAGCTCTTCTGTAAGTATCTTTACCAGTGCAAATTCCAGTACCGAGATGATTATGTACTGTGTTAAGAGTGTAAGATCGAAAATTTAAAGTCGGGAATCACTGGATTGTGGACTCTGGGCTAGTGTAAAAATTTTGACCTGGGGTTTATTGCTCACAGCTGGATTGTAAGTACAATGAAATGAGATTATTTTCTTTTCACACTGAAAAGGACCACTCAGTGGCCATCATGTCATGGTCATTGGGACTTAATTCAACTGCTATATGACCCTATGCTAGAAAATCTGTGCTGTAATCTTATTGCTGCCATGTAGATTAAATACCCACTGCAGAAATGTTTTTTTCCTGTACTATACACATTTTTAGAGAGTCATGTATGTGGAATATTAAAGACAATACATTATTTAACTGACAGGTAAGAGTGCAGCTTTTCTGAGAGTGGTGTGCTGCAGATCCCTTGCTGAGGAGTACAGCGTGGACTCCTTCAATAAGGATGAGATCAGTAAGTGAAATGCCTGCCTTGCATTCTGAACGAGATGGCTTTGGCTCTGAGTAGATGAGGGTGGTTCTCCACACTGACGAGTCATTCTGCACTGATGCTTTGAATATGAGTGGTTGGGGGGATGAGTGATCGTGCACACTCACTCCTACAATATGAGGGGATGGGGGGGTTGAGTGGTTCTACATGCTTATGCCTTGAATATTCCCACAGCCTCGTGCATGGACAACCCTGACAGCGAGATGGTACTGTACCTCATGCTGCGGTCCGTGGATCGCTTCTACCAACAGCACTCCCGCTATCCAGGTAACCCCATATATAAACCACAGCCAAACTGAGCTGTCTGCCAGCCAAGGGGCTGAGTTATATTTGAATAGTAGGAACCTTTGTCTGTAGTCTGCAGAATTGTGTCCTGTATAGGGTAAGCTTTAATTTTGTTTGGATAAGATAGCATTAATTGGTTTAATTTTCTGGTGTAAGATGAATTACATGTTCTCCTGTCTGAATTTGTGGCTTAATTCAGTTATTTTATGCTATTACCATCTCTTTGTGAGATGACATCACTCATGCTTTGTAAGCTCATCACTATGACACATGGTGATACACTCCTTTTATATTTAAGTGCAACTCAGGGGTACATTGTTTCCCTCCAGGTGTCTACAATTATCAGGTCGAAGAAGACATTGCTCAGCTGAAGATGTGTGTCAACAGCCTGCTGCAGGAATATGGCCTGAATGTCAATGTGAAAGATGACTACATCCATGAATTGTAAGTATCCAAAAGAGTTTTTTTTTCTAGGACCTGGTAATCTTTTCATGGGATGTATTCTGTGAATAATCTCTTAAAGTTTTAGTACTACCATAAGCAGCAAATGTAGATGAATGTTCTTTACCCCTCAACAATCTTAATTGATGACAAAGTGCTATAGCCTGAACATGTGAACATGGTTCAGTGTTTGTTTTCAAGTGTACGTTTAACTTTGCGTTTTTCATTTATTACAGCTGCCGCTATGGTGCTGCTGAACCCCACACAGTTGCATCCTTTTTGGGGGGTAAGTCTTACAAGGCCTTAGTGTTTGAACACTCAACTGACAGTTGGGTGTTCAACTGTCAGTTGGATTGGGCAGGAGTTATTGTTGGTAACTTGTAACTTGTATGACAGTCTTGTGTCTCTCAAATAGAGGCCTTCCAGGGGAGTTATAATTTGTTTCTTTAAGGGATGAATACAACCCATTAAATCTTAGTACTCTCTGTGTAATTGATATATCTTACTTGTTTTGTATACTGTAGATGTAACCTTTCATACATCTTTTTTATGTTAATTTTTTTCCTTTTTTTTTCTTTTTTAGGATGTGCTGCCCAAGAGGCTATCAAAATAATTACGCATCAGTTTGTACCTTTCAACAACACTTTCATTTACAACGCCATGGCTCAGACATCTGCCACTTTCCAGCTGTGAAATAAACTGTATAGCAGGGAAACATTTTACTTACCCTATTGTGAAATATTTCTCCTCATATAACTTTGGAAGGCAGAGAAACATTAGTTTGCTTGCGCTTTTTTCACTGATGAAGTGGACAGCTGTTTTTTGATATGTAGTTTCAAACAATGTTTCAATAAAAGCAGATGAGGTTGGTTTTGTAAATGCACTGGAAATGGGTCCATTGGAAGAATCTCCTCCAGTTAAGATATTTTCATGTGGATGGTGTTTTCAGTATGCAAAACGGCTGCACATGGGTCCTTGAACATTGATAGAAGGTTAATCCGCAATGGATATTTTTTCCTTAAACTGTTATTTCAAAGCCAGACACTTGACTTTCTGTGTACTAAAATTATGTGCAAATATGTGTAAAGCTTCATTGCATTGTGCCAAGGGAGATAAATTGTTCTTAGTAGTTCTTAACAGCTAGTTAGCATCTGATTGTAATGTTGGCCAGGTGTCCTTTATGAAATTGCATTATTTGATTATGGTGTCACATATAATTGGCCACTTGGGGTTCTCCATTTTAGATCATTGCAAAAAATCTAAAACAGAATAGACTGATTTAGTTATTTCATATCTGGAGAGGAAAACTGAATCTTTTAAGAATGCAGAATTATGGTAAACCTCAGTAACAAGTGTCCATAGAAAAAGTAATTTTCAGTTTTATGTTTGACACCTTATCTTGCCACTTAAATGAAGTCAAATGAAGGTACACACAAGTAAATTACCATATTTTTCCAGTACACCCCTTAATGTGTCCTGTTAAGGGGAAACATTGTGCTGTGAAAGCAACATGCCTTGATGCAGGTTTTAGTTTTTCAGTCATATTTTGGGCTTTGGTCAGATCTCGGGCATGGTTCTGTAAACATCCTTTTATGCATAGGCCACAAATAATCTGTAAGAACGTATGTAGATGGCTTCAGAAATGTCATGAGTGAAATCTGTATGAGTATAGTTATTGCCAAAACTGTGAACGTATGTCCCTCATGTCCATGTTTCTCTACCATGCTGCTGAGGGCACACTGTTTGCTGCTTTACGTTCCAGCTGAGCTCATGGTTTTGACTGGCCGGTTCATAACTGGAGTTTTTAATGTCATGTGGTATCTGCTAATGGAAAGCTTCAAGTAAAGGTATTTCTTCAGATCCTGTTCCTTTGTACATCATAAAGTAGTTTTCAACTGAATATCAAAGTTTTTTTAAGTCTTTGCAGCAAAAACAGTTCATTTAACCTAATTAGACTTCACCAAGACAGCTGCCCCAAATGTGTTCCAGGCATCGGTTCACAAAAATATGCACAAAACTGTGGTCTCGTTATTTTTATACATATTTCAAGAGATGTTAAGTATTGGTCAGTTATGAATTAAGTAGAAGGTGCAGCGGCCCCTTGGGACTGGGGTTTGGTAAACACTAACTTCAGTCACATAATCCATGCTATCTGTGAAATAAGTGATCACCTTAGTACACAAAATACAGGAAAGTCAGATATGGTTTACATGTGTTTGTAATTGATCCATTTCTGTCTGACTGGATGCTAGCTGACACCATTGTTAGTTCTTTTCAGCTAGCTTGCTATTGTCACCATTTAGAGAATGTATGAAGTGGAAGTTAATCTCTAGCTGTATTTTGGAGCATGTTGTTACATGACATTCTTTCTAAAGTGTGGGGACCACAGCACTAACTTTCACATACATTTAAATGAGTTCAAATATCTCACTTGTTTGACCACCTTAGCCACTTCTCTGTGTTACCGTATGATCATTTGTGTGTAGCCAATTCAAAATGGTGAAAAAATTATGTGTGAATAAGGTCCATATGAGATTAGTGAAATTTGGCAACATTGTGTTAGAAATCAAGATGTCAGAGGCTGGCAGTGTGCAACTTTTCATATTGGCTGTAGGCCAAGTGATGAGCCCCCCACCTGTATGTTAATTAAATAAAATGCGATCTGGAAACAGTGAAAAGAAAATGTTTAAACCGTGTTTGTGTCTCAGTATTCTAGCCCCTTAATGCCTACTGCAAGTTGGTTAGTGGTTAATCTCTTAAAGATGAAATATGAAATGGATAGATTATTAGACTCTCAGGTTACTCAGGTTCAGATCTTATTCACTGTGTCTCACTATTGATTCCCTGTAAGAACCTTGAGCATCTCAAGCATCAGATAAGCTGTCCAGATTCCCAGGACCATGCCCCTCTCACCATCTGCTCCATCTGACAACAGAAAGGTCAGCATCTTTACATTTTTTCAAGCCTCAGGACTTAATTGCAAAGAGGAATCAACAGCATTGTAGACTTCTCATGCTTATTTCGGAGAAATTCCCTGTTTCTTGAATTAACAAAAAATAGTTACCACATTCAGGTTGATGTTTATTCTGTAAACATTAGGTTTTTATTTTTTGTGTTTTGTGTGATAGTTGAGAACAAAGATACTATGAATGATTTTGGAAGACCTTTGGCAATTTCTGTCACAATTGAAATGCACCTGTCAGATAAGTTGTATATCAATATAAATATGAATGCTTCTGGTGTTTCTTCAGGCAAGTCAATAAACTATTTCCCAGAGAGAAGCTCGGTGCTGTTTGTTTATAGTTTTTCCACAAAACCAGAGCAATCCCAGAGGAAGAAGGTAGGCCTCCTCACACTTGTCCAGCCTGAAAATCATGGTGTTTTTGACACTCTTGCTACCTTAAGGAGAAGGATATTCAGTTTATTCCCCAAGTAGTGTCTGTTTTCATAATATGTAAAAAATGATTGTTCCTGATGAGAAACTGAAAAAGAGATTGTCAGGTACAATGTGCAAATGTAACTGGGGATAAATCCCAAACATTGTGATTCAGTGTAAATGCAGTAGGCGGTGCTGTTCGTCATGTTTTAAATGAAGGGGGAAAAGTCATTACGTCAACATAGAACAAGTGGGTAATTTATAATTGATGGGACTCTGGAGAATTCATTCTTGAACAGAAGGATGTTAATGAGAGACCTGAAGGATTATTCATTAACTGATCTGTTACTAATGTGTTTGTCCTATTGTAAACAGGTAAACATTTTTACCTGTCCTATCCCAAACAGATACGTAGAAATCACTTCTTTGATACGCATTACATTTGTAGGTTTCTTTGGTTACAAGGCTATAAAGAAGTGGAGATGCATGGGCTAAAGTGGCATTAACATGTTTTTCTTTGTGGGATTTGGCCAATAGGCGGCGCTGAAATTTTCACAGACTGTATTTATGTGTGTAAGTCTTCCTGCTGAGTCTGTGAAATGTGCGTCCATGCATGTGCTAATTCAGCAAAAACATTTCTTTTTGATTATACACAAAATGTAAAAATGGTAGCTTCTGCAAAACCTCATATCCAGCACAGATCCTTCTGTGTGGGGAAGTTGATGTGTTTCCTCCTTTATTACCATCTGTAGCCCATCTGTAGATGAGATTGTGTCCTGTACCAGGACATCACTATGTTTACTGTGGTGAATTCCATAATTCCACACATGCACCACAATCTCAGGCTGTATTGCTATCCACTTGGATTTATTTTAGTTTTTGTAGCAGGTGGTGTGTCACCCTTCTTCCCACCAGCCCCACCATTATTATGATGCCTGTTTATTTCCAAGAGCAGTTTTTTTTCCCCATCTCAAGTAATAGCATGAAATAAAGAGGGCCACTCATCTCGCCACCTCTGCAGTTCTTCGTGTGGCACAGTCAGATGTCCATAAACTCTAACAAACAGAAACAAAGATTGTTTAAGGAAAACATTGTTTGCAGCCCTTTCCAAATTTGCCTGAAAGGGTGAAGATGTGTGTAAGGGCAAAATTTCAAAAAATTAAAGATGCTTAACAAATTGGAAATTAGGAACTGTGCTTGATCTATTTTACACTTTCATACTTATTGTTTTAAACACTTTCATTGACATTAGCTATAGCTGCATACTCAGGAAACCAGGTCAGAGGTAATATGATGGTGCATCACAATTTCCCTTTATTAGAGACTTCATCCAGTGCACAAAAGGCTTGCTGTGGCTGCCATCGTGCCAAGTGCAATTGACAAGGAACAGGCTTTTTTTTTGTTTTATAGTCAAAAGCTATTTTGCTCCATTGTGCGAAACATCCTTGTTTTTTTACAAATTTCTACTGCACATGCATAACAACTCATGTATGACATTTGCTTCCAATTACATAGAAATAAGACAAATGTATAGCTCATGTGAGAATTATTCCCTGATAGAGAACAAATTAAGTATAATAATTTGAACACAGTTATGCATGAAATTAACTGAAATATACTCTATCAATTTGGCTCTTACCCAGGGACTACTCTGTTATAAATCGGCATGGGAGGCAGGGGCAGTTGTGGTAGAGTCTGGGTTCTTGTGCTGTTCCCCAATCACAGTGGCAGCTCAACAGTATGTGTTTGTGTGTGCAATCATATCATAATGTGTGACTTGCTGGGTGTCTCTTCCTGGAGTTTGGTAGCTGCAGGTCATGTGTATGAGATGCATTTTTTGGGCTACATGGTTTTAAATTGATTCTGGTGGCTCTAGCAGAGCTGATCCACATTGATGACAATATGATGTTAGATCATGAAAATGGAAAACGGGACATGTTTTTGGGTTGAACCAATGGCTTTCTGTGGCAAATTTATAATTCTGAATTTGTTTTCTGGGTAAAGGGAATGGTAGACACTGTTCTTGAATTGAGCAAGAAAAAGAGTTGTTCCACTGAATGAGTGAATGATAGATAGACAGATAGATGAGAGAGAGAGAGAGTGCACAAGGGGCAATTTTCATATTCTGTGAGAACATGAGCTAAAATGAGAGAGTAGCCAGTGTTTGTGTCTCTTCTTATCAGTCTCCTGTGCTCTGCCAGCTCCTCCGACCCTGAGGCTTCTTGGACACCAGCTGCCCCAGCTCCCAGCTCTGCTCTGTGGCCCCGCATGTTATTACCCTCATGGCTGGATGCTTGCCAACTGCTGGCGTCCTTTAGTGTCGTACCCCTTGGATGAATACATTACCCTATGGATTGTATGTATAGGAGTAACTGTACACCCAGTCTCATGGTGTTACATAATGAATCCCAGCTATCTGCTTAATTTAATAAGCCCCATTTAGCTGCTGTGGAAAAAAGAGCTGCTGTGATGAGCGGCAGTGATTGTGTCTCCTGTCTGTCACCCTTCAGTACATCATGTTCCTTGCAAATGTATCATATGTACATCACAGCAAATAATGTTCATAGATTTAAATGTTTTTCACATAACATATTTATATTTAAATAGGAAGAAATAGGAAGGTATACAAGTGAATAGATTAATATTCTGAAGTACTTTACTGTATCCATCAGAAAACATCACAATATAGAAATCACATCTATATATGTATATGTTTGTAACTACTGTTGAATATTTCAAGTTATGTAAGTTATATAACAGTTACTCTCTCAAATGTAATATATACATATAGACACGACTAGGTGGAAGAGTCCTTGATCTCTTCGTGTAATGTACACAGAACACTGATTGGAACTACAAATGATGTGTAGACAGGATTTACTGTACAACTCTGCATTGTTTGGTATCGGCATCAATTCACATAGTAGTCCCGGACTCTGGACCTGAGGGCTGTGAGCTACTTGTGTAAATGGTTTACAGAATGTGTAAATGTCATGTCACACTAGACAAAGGAGTCTGATTGGGAAGTAAATAATGTCTGTAGCACATGCAGTTATCACTAATGCTCTTACCTTCACATGGTACTTGCAAATCAATATGTGAAACTATATACTGTAAATGAATAGTTTTCTGGTACCCCAATCTTTCGTCTTGTGAAATAATGTATGCATTTTTTCTATGAATGTGGAGTGAGGGGTATATGACATTTCTTGGCCACTGAATTGTATTGTCAACAATGTGAATCAGAGTTTCGCAGGGCTTTATTGTGTGATATTCTGTAACAAGCATACAATTCCCTGCCTTTCCAGCCTGCTGCAGCACTGGTTCCAACTGTTGTCCCTAACCATTCACCTGTGGAAAGAATCAGAGAAAAGTCACCACCCTCTTCTGAACCTGCAAACACTGAGTGTATTGTGTGTGTGTGTGTGTGTGTGTGTGTGTGTGTGTGTGTGTGTGTGTGTGTGTGTGTGTGTGTGTGTGTGTGTGTGTGAGAGTGTGTCTGTATTCATGTGTAGATTTAAGAGAGAGTAAGTCTGAGGGACAACATAATGTGACATTATTTGAGTGTATGTCTATGTGTGTATTTACTAAACATGTATATCATCGAGGGACTGGATACTGTAAAGTCATTGTGTGTGTGTGCGTGTGTGTGTGCGTGCGCATGTGCTTGTGCGTTTGTGCATGTGAGTGTGTGTGTGTTTAAAAGAGTGTAGCTATAGTGTACATACCTTTTAATGTACATATACATGTAAAAGAGAGTGCACATGTGTGCATTAAAGGAAGTGTCTATTATTGACCTGTGTAGTGTGTTATAAACAATAGCATGTAAAATGTACACACATACTTCTAATGCAGACATTCTCCAAAAGTCTGTTTTATCAAACCCTTATGAATTCCGTTGTATTATCTCTATCTGCCATCATGAAGATCAGTTGATGAAGACTGGATTCCATCAAGAAGAAAAACACAGCCTAACATGACTGAGTAAAGCTCTTCATGTTAAATATGAGAATGTTTATATACATACATGTACAACCTCTGTCATGATGCACGTTCCATACCTTTGTCCATGCAGAAAAGCAGTGTCACCAATAAATGATTGATTTTTTTTTTTCCTGTGGAGCTAAGGCCTTTGGGATAGATAGAGTGAACAGTCCTCCCCAAGCTGACCCCACTGACCTCCAGCAGCAAGTTGAGCCTCTCTGTGATGTGGAAAGTTACAGAGGTCAGAGAAGGGAATTCTGGGGAGGACTGGCCAGCTGCAGAAACAGCAGGGCAAGGTAAAGGGCTTCGGCAGGGAAAGTTTAAACTTTAAACAGCCATTTCTTTCCCACCAGCTGGTACATGTCATGTACTAGCATCTGTAGTCCTTATTTATTTATCTAGCCCAAACGTAAAATATGACTATGTTTTTTTTACTCACTTGCAGTACCTGTAGGCCTATCTGCAACAAAAATTCCATTAATGCAAACTGTTTTTAAGACATTTTCTGAAAATATTCCAGGTACTGTATGTGCCAAGTGAACAACAAAAATGTTTCTTGTTACCTCTGCAACATCTCTTAGTTGATTTTCTTTCTTGTGTTTCAAACAATGAAGGTACCAGTTGAAAAGATGAGGGAAAATGGAAGGCAATCCGAAAGTCTTCTAAACTTAGCACAGTCAGATGGGACACAGGCGTGTTGTTGCTTGGGGCAGGGTTTGCATGGAGGTGTTGATGAGGAGGAATGGGACACTGCAAATTCCACAGATAAGTGGCACAGCCCAGCACAGCGCAGGGTGACAGAAGGCTTGAGATAGGAGCCGCCACCACCTGCGGATTTTGCTGTGCAGTCTGGGACGGTACACTGCATCAGAAAGTCAAAGGAAGAGGCGAGGAGAGGGGAACAGTCTACAAAAATACAAAGGCCTGATTGAGAACAGAATTGTGACCCCAGCCTGGCCCACCCCAAAAGACGACGGCTGAAGGGGCCTGAGATGGGGCGAGACAGAGAAGAACATAACACCAGGAATCAAGATGAGGTTCAGACTGAGCACAAACCAACCCATTCATCTTTTGTAGTGCCAGACACCATGCAGTGCACCAACCCCAGAAAGAGTAACTCCGTTTCTTTTAGTTTCAATTTGGTGTAATGCATATATCATTTTTGAAATTCCACATTGCACGGCATTCTTTGAATTCTTAGGCGTAATTCAGTTGCCTGTTTTATTCAGCTTTGTTGTGGTTTGTTTCAGTGGCACCAACAATGGTTAGCATCATCAGATCTTTATCAAAAATTAAGGAAAATATAAAACACAGGGAAGACTCATTCGAGTTCCCAATATGCAGCGTTAATTAGCTTACTCTGCCATATATCTGACTATTCAAGGACCATTTCCCATTAGAATACACATTAAATGCAATGTAACAGCTCTTTCACACAGATACAACTTTGGAAGCATTTCTCCAAAGTGATATTTCTGTATGTATATATTAGTGTGTTCTGTGTTGCAGAGTGTCCTGTAGCATGATGCTCAGTGAGATATTCATCCACACTCATCAGCGCTGCAGCTGTCTGTCAGTGCCAACAGAGCAATAAGCAGTGGTCACTTTCATTCAGGTGCAGTGCCACCTATTGGCCACCAGATGGAGCTGCACCTCCAGGGAGCCTGCAGAGCAGGGGCACATCAACAGAGCAAAACAAAACAAAAAAGCCCGTCAGCTCAATCCCAGATCGCAATCTTAACAGGCTGCAGGGGCAGCCAAGGGGTCATGCAGTGAGCCCACCCCCTCCAGCACCACAATCTCAGAGACTAAGACTAAGTTACTTCTAAGTCAAATGCATCAAAATATGGGGCTGCTTCATTCCTGTGGATGCAGTTGTCATAGCATGCATGCAGGTACACACTTTTTTTTTCTTTTGCCTACAATGGGGCTGAAAAAAACCATGGTGTCTCATCACTCAAGAATGTCTTGAATTCCATCAGTGTTCGCTGTACAGTGTGATGGAATGTAGTCCATTCTTCCTTCACCAAGGCTCCCTTGTCATTAATAGTTTTGAACGTTGGTCACAGCAAATCCATTGACCATGCTTCCACAATCAAGCTAATTGCTCTCAACAACAAAACAGAGGTCAATGCAGTATGACAGTTCACAGAGTTATGTCAGTCCTACTCAGTGGAACTTGTTATTATATACTGAAAAGATAAGTGCTTAGGGTAGACAATTTCCCAGACTTCTGCTATTTGTCCATGGCAGACGTTGCATCTTTTTCCCTTGCAAATGTTACAAAAGCGGAGACAGATTTCACAGCATGACCTCATCGTTTGGACAGTTTTTCACTTAAAATTTTGCATTTAGTTTTGGCCATGTCATGCCTGTTCTACCTGTTAAGAAGTTGTTGGTATAGTTTCCTCAATTGGTGAGCTAGGTGCCTGGGGCTTGTAAACACTGTCTTTCCAGTCTCATGATGACATGGTCTTTCCCTGTGAATGCTGTGAGACTGAAGCTGAAGTTGTAGCTTCCACTTTTGGCCTCACTGAATGTTACTCACAAACATGTCTGCTCCCATCAGTTTAACTGCTGAAGGAGATAAAACAGGTACTCTGCCTATCCCATCAGCATTCCCTGGACAATCCTCTGAATACACAGCACACAGATGAAGCTGCTGCACTGCAACTCTTTGCTCTCTTATATTTATGATTATATTTCTTTTTGAGCTGATATATGCCTCATCTCATTACATCCAGTTTTCACACAGGCCGTCTTAGTACAGACAGACATCCCCTAGAATTTCACTTCACTCTTGAATTTTTTAATCATGGGGACCAAGTAAAATCAGTACTATACGTCATGGTACATTTTCTTAACTTTTTCATTCAAATTGTTTCCACATTTTCATCAACCAAGAAACCAAGAAAACCTCTAAAAGTACAAATCATATATTTCCACAATTCATAGTATGGATCATATATTTGCATGTACTTTTCTGACATGTAATAAAACTTCAGGGGTTCAGTAAGTAGCAGAGGAAAAGGAGTATGTTGTTTTTCAGAACATACTTTAAGTGTATTAAAGCATTAAAGTTCCCATTCAACAGTCTTATTCTTTTCTTAGCTCCAGAAACCTTCTGCCACTACTTTTCTCAACTGGGCAATAAAGTCGGGAAAGATATGTGTTAAAAGCCTTAGTAAAAATGTTGTTTCAAGTTAAGCAAATAGTGTTCACTTCCACAAAGCCATACAAAAATTTAGAACACTTCAGGCTGGCAGTCTTTGAAAATGATTTGGATGTGTTCATTTGTTTCTGAAAACCCTACCTGTTTCAAAACAACAAAACCACAAACAAATAACCTAGTATGCCACTTGTGACAATCTTTTTTATTCATTTAGATATACCCAATATGAATACTGAAGGTTATCTATGAAGTATCAGCCTATCCTTACTTTACCTGTAAAAGACCTCTCTTGATAGCAAAGACAGCATTTTCAAGCCCAGATGAACTGAAGTTATCTGTACCGAATACCAAAAAGAGTAAATAAACATTTAGAACAGCATGTGGCTTGGTTTTGCTCTTTCTGTAGCAGACTGACTGGAGCTAAATCCTAGAAGGCATAAGGCACGGTGGATTAAGCCTGTTGCCTGCTGGATGGTATACACATTAACAGCAGTTCGCTTCTGACTTGCAAAGCATTGCTGAGGAATGAAGCACACTTCACCTCCAGCCCCGATAATGGCTGAGTGGGCGTGGCATACATAGAGACGTAGGACTCAAACAGCTCAGGGACTTCTCATAAAGTTTTTATGTTTAGGCTGTATCAGTGAATAGATAAGTACGTATGTCAGTGATGTTGTGTTCCAGTATGTGTGGTAATACCACAATGGCTGTTCATTTAGCAGATGCTGATTAATAAGCAAAGAGCTCCCAGATGAATGATGTTTTTGGCTCTAACACACATTAATTTCAAGGATGCTCATGCATATTCTTTGAAAAAGAATCAGTGTTATTTATAATTACATTTTATATGTAACTCTCACTGAAGCATGAGAACCTCTGTAGGTTTTCTGGAAAATGTCAATTGGTATTTGAAAATCAACCCCCAGGGAAGGTGTTTAGTCATACCAGGCACATATGCTTTTCGTAAATGAACCCTGCAAGGTAAATGTATTAGTATTTGCTTCATCCAACAAATGATTTATTTTCCCATAGAACCATCCTCAGTAACTCACAAGCTGATACATATATATAATTCATATCTATGATGTTTTTATGAGGTGCATCTTTAACAGAAGCAATGTCTTGCATGTATAACAGACTATCAGTGGGAATGTGAACTGGGGGTAAGTGTGACAGGATCTTTCAGTTTCTCTCCCAGCAGGCTGTGGGATATGCCTCTCTGTGGTGAATAGCAGGAAAACAAGTGTGGCAGGCATATGGTCCTGCTGGAAGCCGAGGACACATTCAAAAAAACAGGTAGCTGGGGAGTTAATCAGAAACAAGAGAGGTGATCAGGAGGCTGTGGATATAAGAACTCTGTACTGAATTTGTCTCGCCGGGAGGCTTTGAAGTTGTTGTTCCCCCCTTCCCCCATGCCTCTCTGACTTGAGTGAGACCCGAGCTCCAGCTTTGAAAAATGCTACACGAGCTGCCTTCATCCCAGCATGATTCTTCAACTTCTGCTCAGAGACCTGAGTGTCGCTACATGCTCCCATTAAGACTGCATCACTAATCTTTATTAGCACAATATGCAGGGCCAACTTGAAACAGACCTTGAAGGTCATTTTAGAGCCAGTGACTTTCTTTTCACAGACCTGTCCTTTCAAAGAATACATTACATCTAATATTTACATCTAATATTTCAATAATTTTAGCAGATGTCAAGCAAATGTCACTCTAAAATTTTCAAAAAATTTAGTTAGAAAAAACGGTAATGAATACAGCAGAGTGGAAATCATATTGCCCGGGCATAACCAAGCTTTCCTGACAGGAATGCATCAATAGTAAAAATGGATCGGATACATCTGCTTTTATCAGACGTGGTGAGAACTGAATGATGAGTAATGAGTCCAGAAGGATTTAATTGGCTATTATTTAGTCACCAGTTTAACTGACTAAACTATACAAAGCTGCTTGATATCTCTAATATGCTAATATGCAAGCATGTAGAGGCCTATAGAAATGACCTATTGAAGTGTGTGTGTGTGTGTGTGTGTGTGTGTGCGCATGTGCATGTGTGTCTGAGTAACACCTACTATGATGAACACGAGGTGAAAGAGGAGAAGAACAGGCCTGTCACAATGGGTTGGAGCAGGGAAGATTTAAACGAATGCTGACAAGTTCAACTTCAAGAGAATTTTTGGAGTGCTTTCAAATCTGAAAACCACCTAAGGAAACTAAGCAATTCATTGGATCTAAATGTGGCATCATTTATTTATTTAGATTTATGGTCTGATTCAATCAGACTGAACCACTTTTTCCTTATCTTTGAAAAATAAATTTAAGCAAGTGCTTGTTATTTCTGCCACTGCCAAACTAATACTGTTATGTTAATAATGGAAAAAAACTGGATCTCTTGCTTATTCAATGCATTATTCAAAGTTTAAAAAATCCTTATTTGTGGTTAATTGAAATAGGCCCTTAGTTTTTCTTTAAGCAAGCACCCTACTTTTAAAAAGAATCAACAGTACCATACAATCTTGTCTTTTGTGTGTAAAAAATATTGTTTTCATACAAGTCACACAGGAAAACATATGCAAAATTTTAAATAAAAATGGCTCTGTATTCAAACCAGCTTCTTATTCTTCGTTTGAAAGTCATTTAAATGAGTCCTGCAAATGTGCTGCACAGCATGGATATGGCAGCGGAGCCATACATTATTGAATGTAACCCATTTACAGTCAGTTGAAACACTGTGCACATCCTGGCCTGCTGGTGAGAAATGTCTCCTTTCCTGCAGGCTATTTAGAGACTGCTTGTAGAGGGGCCCTATGGCAGCATGGCTATTATACTCCCTGATCTGCCAGGCGTCCAAAGCTGCATGCAGGGGAAACGGTATTGATTTAACCCAGTGTCTGGTGACATTAAACATTAAATACATCTTTTCAGTGCGGAGGTGTGTTTTCCTTGTCGGTTCTCTTCCCATAATATATTTCACTACAGTCCTTTCAAAAATCCTCCAGGTGCCAGAGAACATGGATGCCTTGCTGAGCAGCTTTTCCACAGATCTCAGCAAGAAAGTTGAGGGAGGTTATAATTTTCTCAGCAAGTCACAAGGGGTTTACGCTTATATATGTCTGACATTTCATTTACCCATTTTTCTCCCTTTCTCTCTCACCAGGAGTAAGCAATACACCTTGTTGTTCAATTGTTAGTATGTTGTGTTTCAGAGAACCAAACCTGCAGTGTTAGCCACAAGGCTCAACAACTCTGTTGAAAGGGATAGGCTGATCTCACAAGAAGTTCTCACTGTTTGCCTCACTTTCATGAAAATGTCCTGGAGAGATATCGTTAGTAAAATGCATGTTCTATACATGAAAAAGGTATAACCTTTTGTTATTGAATCTAAGCGACTGTTATGGAAATAACATTGCCAGAGTCTAATCTTACCCTGTGGAGTCTGTCTATCAGCACTGTAGGAATGTGCCCTTTCAAGATGTAAAGGTGTTTTTTTATGTAATTCTGTCAAAACTATAGCAGTGTTCTCAAAGTGGGCTGCTTCATGACACAACTGGCTTTTCTTTAGAATTAATGCAGGTGCTAGCGATGGGGAATAAGATTAAAAAAAAGATAAAGAGCAGGAATTTGTCTTCAGGAACCTGTCATCGACATTATTGCTCTTAAGTCTCTACTCACTGGATGTATGGCTGCATGTGTGTTGCGCAACGGCACGGGCTGAGCTGTTGCGCAATCTGAATGAGTGGTTTGTTCTTAGGGGCTTGCTCCGCTCGTGAGGCCTTTCTGTCTCATGTGTGGTGCAACACAAACACACACAGTACCTGTGGCAAGGGCTCCAGGCATCTGTAGCCAGGGCTGGTGCTGTGTCAGGCTGCCATGGATCATGATACACTGCCTCCAGCAACTGATGAAGGCCAACAAGCCACAGCACAGGAGGCAGTCTCTGTCTCTATTACTCTCTTTTTTCTCGGTTTCTCTGTGTCTTATTCTCTCTCATTTTCTCTCTCCCACTCTTTTTTTCTCTCCCAATATCTATCTCTCCCTTCTTTTCTCTGCTGAGGCTAATACCTCTAATACATGAATAATTCACAGGGGCATGTTTTACCATGGTTCTCTAAGTAACCTTTGTATGTGATTTACCAGTGTCACCACAGCAGCCCTAAAATCCCTAGGTCATTTATTATAGATATACTGTTATGCAGAGTGATATTTGACTAGTTTTGTCCTTTCACTTGAATTCATTTGAACCACTGAAGGCATAATTGATTTGAGAAGACAAAGAAGATGACTTTACATATGGAAGGAGATGCTGCATTCCTGTCCCACCACCTTTAAACTCTCCTTGAATGCCGGAAAAAGATCCCTGTTTTACTCAGAACTAGTTAAATGTAATGTTTTTACCTCAAAGTAATTACCTCAAAATTGTGTTTATTTTTGCTATTTCATGCTAATTTAACTGGTAGACAAGTGGCCTCATTATTTAGCTGTGCCAAGAACAATCTGATGTTTACACAGTTGTGTATGAATTTGATGCAATAATAAATACTGTTTTCTAATGTAACTGTAGACAACAACCTGTATTTTCAAGATGGGTCCAGGACAAATATGTCGTTGAAATGCATGAAATGTGGTTGAAATGTTGTTTAGTTCAACCTATATGTGCATTATGATGATAGTGCCTTTTCAGTTCAGTATAAATGGCTTTGTTTCAGTCATGCATTTACTGATTTACTGATCATTGTTGAAGGTCAGGTTACGGAAACCTTTCAGTCTGTCTTCCTTGACAAGTCTGCTCATGATGTTGATGATTCAGTGTTGATTGAATCAAGGTGACTGAGCCATACTGTTTTTTTTAATTTCTGGCAGTGGCTAACAAGTGGTATTTACATGCTTCCACCATTGCTCTCTTAGCAAGCAATGATAACAGGAAGAACAAATGATGTAATGTTCTCAGAGAGAGAGAGAGAGAGAGAGAGAGAGAGAGAGAGAGAGAGAGAGGATTTCAGCCTATCATTACTGTGACTCAGAGCAGAGGATGTGCTGTGAGTGTTAATTTCAGTCCTGGAGAGATCGAAAAGGGGAGCAGGTGGTCCAGTGGTGGGAGGGCCATAAAAGCTAGCTCTTCTAACGGGAGAAAGAAACATACACCATGGTACATTAAATAAATAAATAAATGACTTCTCTGTATAACCTGTCTATATGTGGTTTCAAAATGAAGGAAATAATAAAACACATTTGGAAAGAATGTGGCTTCACCAGAGCCGTGGCTTTTGGTTCCTCCTGACTACGGTATATGGCCTCCAATGATTGAGTGCCTGAGTAGAAATTCTTTTCTCTGCGTCAACGGCTGCGAGGAGGGGGTTGGGCACTGTGACAAAGGCCTGATTTCCCTGATACAGACTCCATGCTGGGGCTCAGATCAGTGCTCTCACAGGGGAGTTCTATCTGTACACCTCTGTCTACCATTCCTTTCACTAAGCCTTCAGGACTGCTAATTTCAATGCATGTGTATCCTAAACAGCAGGTCCTAAAAATGAATGTGTAATGAATAGAATAGCCATAGCCTTTGTTCAGCCATTATACTAAGCCAGAAATCAAAACCTAAATACAACTGTGGTCTTGCTAATAGGCGTCTGTAGCCTCCATATAATGTAGGCATAAAAAAGTCTGACAGATTGATTACACCTTCTAAGACAATGAATCATACACACTTGTCATGGAAATAATGTCTACATCTGTAAACATAAAGAAAAATACATATTTTTTCAATTAATCTGAGAGCAAATCAAATGGGGTTAGCTGGAACTAGTTTCTATGAAAATTATTATTGTGAGATGTTCCAAATTCTCACACCATATTTTTGCACAAAAATAAATCTCAGCTATGTTGGTATCCAATAGGCATCCTCCTTTCCAAAATTTCCTGAAAACAAATGACCCACTTGCCTTGTAGCAACCAATTTTCCATTATTCTACTTATTTTCTGAAGAGATACTTTTATGCAGAGCCACTTACATTGTTAGCAGTTATTTTACATGTTATTCAATTGTATTTTGCCAAGGCTTTGGGTTTGGGTTGCTATTGCAAGGGCAGTAGCAGCAGCCCATCTGGTAACTTTTGGGTTACAAACCTAATGCCTTAACACTTTGTCACACTACTGCAAACAAATACTTAAAGGCAAACTGGGCATTCCATCTGCGAATCAAACCTGCATCCTTTGAGTTATGATTTACATAACCTTATGTGGCACTGCTATCCTAGTGCTCAGCTGTGGTGGTAAAGGTAGGGAGTAGATGACACTTACTGTTCATACATGCATACATGCACACACACTTTTTTAAAAATAACATTACATTTTTCTGGATTGACTTCAGGATGTTGGTTTGAATTTCATTATGCATCTCATTGTCTCAAAGAGAAAGGAGGGCACACAACAAGGGAGAGTCCACCATAGAAAAAAAAAAAAAAACAGGAAATGATGAGAGAATAATAACTACAATTACAGTATACATTTTCACAATTCTTTTACATAATTAATCTCTGTGCATCTCATTAATGTAATACTGATGTTTTGGAAGTGTATTTTCTTATATGAAACAGAATGCAAAATCACATAGAACTCTCAGCCAAAATCTTATAGAGCACATAGTGTTATAGTTACCAGGCAGTGTGCCTGGGGATGCAGAGCTATGCAACTTGTAGGCAGACTTTAAATCAAGATGCAAGCAGGGCCTCAGCTCTGGCCCAGGACTCAGAGAGCAGCAAGTTGAAAGACATTTAAAAAGAACTTCACTCAGATGTGCAATATCTAATTGATGGATGGAAGAAACAAGGTCCTTGTTGGACTTTCATGCTATGGTCCTATCATATATATTTTTTAAAATATTTTTTTCAGAAAGAACTGATTTCATCAAAGCTTTACCAAATACAAACAAGGTGAAATACTACCCCTTCTTTCATAAGTCTAGGGATGTCATTATGAAAACAGAAAACAAAGCACGGTTTTGAGGCAGAATTCATCAAACTTCATCAAACAATCGAACTTGATCTTTACATATTAGCTCACTGTATATTGCAAGGCTTGTATAATGTTTAAACTCTTTTGAGAATTTTTTAACATAACTGTTAGTTGAAGTAATCGTGACCCAATAACTTTAAACATGTTGAAATAAGAGATAATATTCTACCATCATATCTCATACTTAAAAATTAAATGTAACCTGATGCAATTACCACAAGTCACCTTGCACACTGATAAGCAAAAAACACTATTCTCTGTATACATGTTGATGTTATGTTCAGTTACTGTGAAAGACTTCTCTACAGCAGAATTTTCAGATTCAGGTCAAGTTCTTCTGTTGTGGGAAACAGTCAGCATGTTTAGTTTTTTTGTCCGTTATATCTGATATTTGACACAGAACAAGCTCAGACAAAAAAAAGAATTCATTACTATCCACACCTTTTATGCCTTCATGCTAATATATGGTACTCCTTTCAGAAATAGTCTCTCTTAAAGGAGTGTGGAACTTCATAGCATTTCACAGGTGAATGAGTTGACATTAATATGAATAAATAATATTTCCAAGTATTTCCTTGTGGCCACTGAAATTCTGCACTGTTTGTTTGTTTCCTTGCTTGTCTGTTGGAGCTTAGCTCTTAAGAAATTGCACTGGAGAGAGAATTTTGCATTCCTCTAAGCAATCTAGTCTTCCCTTATGCTGAACAGGCGCTCGCTCCTTTCACCCCAGAACCCCCACCCACCACCCAGAAAACCCCTTCCTCCAGAAAGAATGTGCCCCTCCTCCATTCCCCCACCATTTACTGCCTGTAAAATGTTGTGTGTGCTACCGCGGGTTGGAGTCAGAGTGATATGTGCTCTGATGTAACAGGAAAAGGAAAAAAAGGCCAGTTTAGAAGGAAAGACCTTTGTGAGAATTAACAGGTTTGTATTCTGACAACATCCTGCCAATCTAGACATAACACAATATTTGGTCAAATAAAAAAAATACATTCAGAGAAACCCTTCAGAACTAACTTCCAGCATACAATAATATGCAGCTAAATCAACAGAATACTGTAGTTTGTTAAATAGTTTTGAGATTTTTAAATAGTATCAGTAAAATCAAATCATGAAAATGATTAGTCCAGTTGTTGTGTGAGTCAATATGTTGTCTAAATATTGTTTCAATTGCTGTAAAAAATAAATCTAGGCCCTGAAGAAGCTGTAGAAAACCTTTCACTCAAGGATGTGCTTTGGTTGGCTGTTCAAACTTGTCGCAGTTAGAGGCAGCCAAAGAAAACATAACTCCACGACACATTACATAACACTCGCATATCATTACATAACAGTTGTCAACATTCTTGTATGAAACATTAAATTAATGAATTTGCCACCAGTACGCATTGTTTCAAGAAGATCATTGTAAGGTTAAATGTTTACAAAAGGTCCAACATGAATATGTGATGTGGTTACACACTGACATCAATATACCATTACATTGTAATTAGCTAATGAAATTTTAGACTGATCCCAAACCTCACTGCTCTTCAAAAGAATGCAGAGAAATGCAAGACCCATATTTAAGGTAAAACAATCTTTTTATTTTCTAAGCCAAGCTGTCAAGTTAATATGAGCATTCCCCACTGTTTTTCTCCCATAGTTAAAATTTCACTTTTCTCCTTTAATTTTTTTACAGAGTTAAGGGAAGGATATGCAAAAGTCTATATTATATTATATACTATTAAATGCTAAACCAATAAACCATTTTTAATATTCAACAGGCTGACACACAAAGACAAGACTATTCATTCCATTTGTTAATTCCAATATGGGTGTCCAGTTTTTGTTGTGCTGTCCAGTTTAAAGTTTTCAGTAGGCATCTCTCAAAATGACTGGCTTTCCACTTCACGCACTGCAAACACTGCCTGCTTCTCTCACATAAAGCAAACACTCATTTCCCAGTTCCTTCTGTTTTGATTTCGGTGGTTGTATTTCTTTTTTGGTTAACCAGAAATTCCTTGGCCTGAGTTACCATAATAGGCATTTCAACATTTATTTTCAGAAGCCTGTGTTTTTTTTTAAATATAGGTATTGTTATCAAATTAATATTTATATTAGTTTTTCACACAAGGTCAACAGCCTGATTCACAGTGGCACTTACGGCTTCAGCCATCTCACCGATGGCTCCAGGGAGCTCTGTGTCAGCTGTCAGGTTCAAGTCCTTTAATTCACAGTCAGATTGCTCTTTGGCAGGCTCGTCAGGTATGCCGATTCCATTGATGCATTCTTCTGTGAATTTTTCCAAAGCTGGGTCTGGTGCTTGTTCCAGACACTCTCCAGTCTGCTCAAGTGTGGCGGGCCCGGCTGCCTCTTCTGAGGGGTCAGCGATTTCACAGTCTCCATTCTCCATCTTCACCTCCTCGCTCAGAGGTCCGGCATCATCTGCTGCCACGTCTGGATTGGCCGTGGCCTCAATCTCTGGGGGCAAGGGGGTAGGCACCTCTGCAGCATTGTCAGCTGCCTCCTCCGTCTCACTGACTATAGTAGTAATCAAGTCTGAAACAGCCACACCTGGGACTGGCTCTGTTGCTGCAGCAGGAGCTGCCTCTTCATGGTCTTGTAGGCCTTCACCTGGTGCTTCTGAGGTCAGAGCACTGCTTAGCGCTTCAACTTTGACTTCTTGTTGGGGTGGATGCTCAAGGTTATCTTCAGGTGCTACAGGTGTTTCAGATGTTACTTCCGTCTCACCCTCAGGCACAGGCTCTGGGATCGATTCTGGAGCACTTTCAGCTTCTGTAGTGGCAGATCCTTCTTCGGGTTTTGTCTCCGTCACTACCTCTTGTACCTCATCTGCAATGGGCTCAGGTGCTTGGCCTATCTCTGCTGTGATGCTTTCTTCAATGGTGCCTTCTTGTTCAGCAACAGTCTCTGGTTTGGGCTCAGGTGCTGCAGGGCTCGTTTCCATTTTCTCTGCTGGGGCATCAGCAGCTGGCTCAGCTGCAGGGCTCACAAGTTCCTCTGTCTCAGCTGGAGTGGAGGTGACGACAGGGACTTCTGCTGATGCTGCATTCGTCACCTCCTGGCTTTCTTTAGCAGGGGCCTGGGTGGCTTCTTGGGGTTCAGGTGCAGGTTCCTCTACTTCCTCCTTAGATGCCTCTGTTGTGGTGTCTGGTGATGTTGAAACCTCTTGTGACACTGCCGCAGCCTCCACTGTGGGCTCAGCAGAAATGTCCGCAGCAACTCCGGCCTTTGCCTCTTCCTGATTCTCCACCTGGCCTCCTACAGCAGCCTCCTCAGACCCCTTCTTTTTCTTGCTCACTTTGCCTCCCATGGTGTCTCCTGTAAGTATGAAGTGAACCAGGGTTAGCAATGATAGAGAGAATGAATCTAAACACTGCAGCCATGTTAAAGGGAAACACAACCGCTAAAACAAGCTTCTTCCACAACCCACCAGGATATTATTTACAGGACACACCTTAAATTCTAAACTTCTAATCTGTACAGATGAATCCAAAAAGCACCATACTGGTCTGCAAAAATGGATCACCCTGTCTTCAGAGACTACCAACCCAGGAATTTAAGAAGTATTTCAATTTAGAGTCAATTTAGATTCAATTTAGTCTACCAGTGAGGGAATTGTTTTGTGCCAAGTTCAGTGGTACGGATGATGGCTAAGCGACAAATGGTAACTAGGAGGAAATTGTGCAGAATCATGATTCTCTACTAATCTCTTGTGTGAACCACAGAACAGGAGGCTTGGAAAGAATGGAAACCATTTTCTGAAGCCCCCACTTCATGGACTCACTTACAAACACATTTATCCCCATTGGGAGAGATTCTGTACAACCTCATGGAAGTCACAGAGTAGAGGAGGAGCCTAAGTTACCAAGTGGAAAAAAACATAAATGCTGTCAGTTGTTACCTCAGGGTAATTGTTGTGCACCTTCTGCCAGGCCCCTTGAAAGACGTAGTGCACTTTCCTTATGTATCAATAAGGTATAGATAAAAGTGCAGTAAAGCAGATCTAAGATGTCTGGGAGAAAAAAAACCTTTGCACATTCAAATTGTTCCACGAGTGGGCAATAGGTGCACTGTGAGTAAGTACAGTGTTATCCATATTTAAGTACACACATTTGTGATTGAATAATGTATGTATGTTTTTTGCTAGATTTATGACTGGGGTTAAGATTTAGGAACTGGGAGGGGGATAATGTACTAACCTGTAATTACATACATGTCTTCTGCTTTTGCTTCAACAGGCAGTGCACGAAATTAGCCTGTGATTACAAAACTTTATTCCCCTATGAATGTTTTGTCCAAAATGTTTTAAATGATCACATACGTTTATAACAACTATTACTTGTGGAATAAATTATTTGCAATAAATTTCTTGAGACAGCAACTGTCACATAACATTCTCTAGGCCAACAAAAGACAGCAAGACACAAGCACTGCTGCAAAAAAGGTTATTTTGAAAATGTATGTTAGAAGCCACTGCAACCAAATTCTCTTGTAATTGAAGGTCTGAGGTATGGCAAGTGAATATAAGTGCAAGCTAGTGATCTAGTATAAATTCCTCAGCTTCCATTCAGAAAACATGCCAGCATGTTTAATGAAAAGACTGGAGTAGACGTTGTGGTCCTAGTTGTAAGCACAGAATTAAACGAAAGTTGAATCTATTGGAGGGAAAAACTGGACTTTGCCATCAAACCAAGGAAGACTGGACAAATATCCAAAATGAGAGCATGATTTAGATGTTTTCCATCAACCAACTGTTGTCCTTTTGTGGAAAAGTATATTACTCAGATAAGATAATTATTTCAAAGACAGGAAGGTGTAATTTTAAAATGAGCTGTCCATAGTGCCGTGCAGGGGCAATGGAATGGCAATTCTGAACAGTTCATGTTCAGTGTATTAATCAATCAAGATGGTGGTATCCATTACATCTCACTACAGCCAAGGTTCATCTTGAAGCTACCAGCAACGCCTTGTGTATATATCTGTCATACTGTTCCAGTCGTATGTAGCTAAAGAATTCCAATTAAGATAATTGCCTGGATTATTTCTTTGGATTTGACTCAATTAATTAAATCGGCTTAGTCTGTACTGAATGAATTTTACACCCCCAAACATCTGTGGTTTAACATAACGAGAAGTGGTGGTGGAACGTTTCATACTCTGTAACGCACGGACGTTTCAATCGTGCATTAATGCAATGACTTGGTTGTTTAACATATTGCTACATGTCAACATTAATCCTGACTTCTGAGAGAAAGTAAATTAAACCTAGTGCGTCAAGACGTTGAAAAGGTGTGCCTTGAATAAAGCAGGGTTTCGATTTGTTCATCAGGTTTGTTCTGAGACATACATGATGTACGAGCTCTCGGCAATATAAAGATAATTACAGGCGACTTACGTTACTGGCCTTATATCTCTCTGCTCATTCTTAAACCGCCAAGTTAATGTAAAATGCGGTCGCGGGTCGCACTGCGCAGAGTGCATGAGGACTATCGCTTCAACACTGACATCCGAACGGGTGCGTTGTTTCAATGGCAGCAAAGTGAAGTTCATCCTCTAGGATACATTAACGTGGATTTTAACGTCGAAATCAGGTAGCTGTCGTTGCAGTAATCAACAACAGGAAGTTGTATTAATTAGCTTGCGAATGTGTCGAAAAAATATTGGCAGCAAAAAACGCAAACACTAACATTATGTCACCCTCATGCCCGCCCCTCCCCTCTCCTCGTCTTCCTCAGGATCACACAACAACGACCAGCAGATGCTCTGCACGCGAGTGTGCTCAGTATGTAAATGTTCGATGTACATCGGCACAGAGAAATTAAAACAATACATCATCTCAGATGGGAACTGCACTATTAAGCGCAATCATGAAGAGCGTAAGTTATCAAGCCAGGCAGTTAGGCATGGCACTTAATTTCAGTCCTTAAAAATAGCTTGTTGCTTGATTTAAAAAAAAATCGAGATCCATCGATTAATTCAAATATTCATTCCCATATTCGTTATCATATAACGTGCACAAATTGCGTAAATCATTGTGTCCCCCTAGACGTACTTAAATCAAATAAAACGAACGCATAAACATTACTTATATTACATAAATACCGTATGTTATGAGAAACCACACCTTCGCTTATCTACATCTTACGGCAGTGGAACCAGAAACCGAAGCGCCTCGGGACGGAGATTTTTCACATGTTGTTTCGAATGAGAAAAGGGAAGCTTTCAATATCTAGGCAACATGCCTCTTAATAACTATAGTATACAACGTATGGGGTGCAATGCATTATAGGTAATAAATTACGTTGTGGGTGAATCTGGTCAACACGTAAGAAGTGCACATGCAAGGAAAGAACAAAGGATAGCTCTGATCAGAACCCTCTGTACTATCTGCTCCCCCATGTTACCATAACTCGCAATAAAAACATATTGGAAAAAAAAAACCTGGTTCAAAGTATGAGTTCTGAAACATACTTGTTTAAAACAAAAGTGTTGCTTGAAAATTCAACCAACCTGGTTTTCTTCAGAGATGAATCTTTGAATTCAAAGGGAGATTCGATGGTCCGCTCTACTCCTCTGCAAGGTTGAACTCGAACTGAGCGAGGAGTAAGCTCGCAACTGACAGCTGCACTCAGTCGTGCTCACTCCCCGAGGTACAGTCTGGGACTGTGCGTTTTTCCTTTTTCAGAGGTAGACTTTCTCAGATATTTACAATTTGCAAGACATCTGTCACTGTTATAACCTTTCCTACCGGCTTCAACCCCCCCTTTTGTTGTGCAGCTATGTAGAGTAAAATAGGCATTATTTTCGGAATTATGCTCCCTCTGTTGCTTATCAGACGTATTTTGCAACTTTGCTCAACCAGTATCAAAAAGTCATCAACATATTTTTCAGCAAACAGTAGTGACTATCAACAACAAGGTCACATTTTAAAAGACAAAAATAGACTGGATAATATGGTCTTTTAGGCTGAAAGTATCCTGTGCTGGCAAGTTTTAGGAGGAAATTAAAAGATCAATATAACACGGCCTCCCAATTTCACATTCTGCCCAATCAGGCATCCAGCAACACTTCTTGAATCCTTTATCATATAGTGTGAGTGTGTGAGGATATTTTTAGTTTCATTGTAATTTAACCTACTTGACCTTTGTGAGTGAAATGTGAATATCATTGGCCTTCAGAAAACCAATTTCTGTTTTTTAGAGGAACCAACAGCTTTCCTCATCTTAGCTGTATTTTTAAATGAAGGATGATCATTCAGACATTTATCTTCCTTCTAAATGTCCATGGTCCAGGTCAGCTTGGTGTTGTTTACCCTCTCTGTGTAATGAGATCATACAGTGAGGCATGTTGAAGGTGATAAATTCAAAGCTACACCTGACCTTTAGGCAGGTACAGGGAAAAGTCTGCTCTTTGTGTGTGTTTGAAAAGGTGTGATGACAAAGGGTCCAAGTTCATTTCCCAGGGACTGTGTTATTGCTTGGTTGGAAATTCCCAATATGTATATTTGTACATGTATGTATGTATGTATGTATGTATGTATGTATGTATGTATGTATGTATGTATGTATGCATGTATGTATTTGTTTATTTATTTATTGATTTAGGAGACCTCATTTTGAGAGGTATAACTGGAAATATGAAGAATTTCACAAGCTTTCACGCCTAGATCATCTCATATTTAATGTGTGTTGTCTGTGGTTGATTTATAAAACTATAAAACAGTGGAATGAATAGAGTAGTTCAATAAAACATCTGTAGTTGTCTGGATCCAGTGAAAACAAAAGGGAGATAAAGTTATCATTGGTTTAATTGTGTGTAGCGGATCCTTTTTTCCAATATGCAATCAAGAAGGGCTATCAATGAGAAAATCGGTAGAGATGCTGACATACAGGTAACTAAATCATACAAATTCATCAGTACCAGGGTTCAAAGTTACATTACCATACATGCATTTAGCAGACACTTTTGTCCAGAGCGACTTCCATCACAATAGAACATAGGTGTATCCACTCAATTTAAACAAAAAACAGTGTCAGACCAGGCTAACAACACTCCCAGACCAGTGAGTGTGAACATAACACTATTCAAGGCCTACCAAAAGTCAACTTGTGCACTCTGACAAAAGCCAAGTTTCAGTTCTTATCCTGGCATAGGTGTGGAATAAAATGTAATGGATGTAGCTAGTAGTTTTCTAGCCCCATGTGCCCAGCACCTGAAAGTACTTAAAGAACTGTTACATAATCTGGTTCTGTGAACATGTAGCCAGTTGTCAAATGGCAAATATACCTTATATTTAGTGTACTATTTTCATATGTTTTTCTCTGTGTAGAATAGAGTATTAGAATACTCTGGCAAGACCAACACCATATTCTTTCATCTTCAGATATGGACATTGTCTAGTTTTCTTATTGGAGACATCACCACTCAGTCTCTACAGATTTATCTATTCAGTACCACTAGTCACACATTGATTACATCTCTTATTGCCTTCTCTGCATAGCTATTTCTGAATTTATTTAAACACCAATGATGTGTTGGAATGTCTATTTCTGACTGTGTGTGTGTGTGTATGTGTATGTGTGTGTGTGTGTGTGTGTGTGTGTGTGTGGGGGGGTGTATGGAATCTAAAGACTCTTATATATGAAGTTTTTGCCTGCGTGTATTGTGCCTTCCACTGGAATCTACAAATATAGCAAAGGTAAACAATCAAAAGGTCGTGTGAAATAAGGGTACAACAGAAAACTAATACCAGGGGCAGCTTCTTTTACTTTGATGTGAGTGGCCCCTAGTGTCATGTTCATGTAGTTACATTGCCTTTTAAGAACAAAACTCAATGAGTCATAATAAGAGGGTTTCAATAGGTATTTTCATCTTGTAAAAAAAGATTAATTCCAAATTTCCATACACAAAAATTATATATTTTGTAGTATAAAATATAAATATAAGCTGATGTGAATGTGCAATCCTTTAAACATAATTTAATACCCTTCTGTGGAAACTCAGCTGACCTGAGGTATATATGGATTTTTTCTATAGAGTAGATGTACATTGATTATATTAGACCTCCCATCTGCACCTGAAATGGTAAGTCACCTGGTCCTCCCTTACCATACAGTGCAGGAAGTACCACATCCATGATACTGAAATGTAACCACACTGATAAGAAGCAGATCTCTGAACTGTTTAATCATATCCACTTGGAGGGTTGCAAAATGAATTTGTGCTAGAGTGCAGGACAGCATTTGATAACAGTGGTTTATGGGAGAAACAGAAATAAGAATCATGTGTATGCTCCA
Organism: Megalops atlanticus; assembly: GCA_019176425.1. Lineage (NCBI taxonomy): Eukaryota > Metazoa > Chordata > Actinopteri > Elopiformes > Megalopidae > Megalops > Megalops atlanticus. Next base: position 17,966,034 of record CM032881.1, read on the forward strand.
ATGTTCATATCCCTTTGACCTGAAGTATAGAGGAGGCAGGCAAGTGAAGATTTCTAGCATCAAACAGCAAACAGAATGGCTGGCATAAATTTGGCTTGATGTACCCAATAAACATGAGAATTATCCTCCACTTGTTACAAGATACCTTCCATTAGCATGACTTGCTATGAGGGATGAAGCTCTTTTCTGTTCCACCTCATGCTATGATATTTGTTCAGCTTTTTATTGCCAGCAGGGTTCCACGGTCAAAATGAACACTTGCCGGTCAAGTTTCAGGCTTGTTTGTATGACTCAGGGTTTTGGCATGCTAGTACTCCCCAAAGGATCCCTGCCATCCATCTCAAGTCTGTAGCCATAGCAACCCAAGGCCATATGGAGGATCTTTGGGGAACTGTTATAATAGGGGGTGCCTCAGCTGTCTGCCCTCCCCTGCCGAAATTTATGGGCAGGTGTAAGAAAGTGGCGGTTAGTAATCCCAGTGCTAATTATGAAGACAATAGAGACCTCAGTGGCCAGCTCGTCTACTTGTTCATTGTTTTAAAATGATTTTTCATTTTTTGCAATGAAGTTCTGTTACAATGTCTATACGGTTCTGACAACATGAGAGCGTTTTGATTAGAATGTTATTGCTCTAGAGTAAGTTGTTTTTTTTCTCATTGACTGGCATGAATTAGTAGTGTATCTTAGCTTTAATGTATTAGATAGATGAGAGCCTAATTTCAGTTAACTGACCTGTAAGAAAGTGGAGTGCTTGTACCCTTTCTAGTTTAGCTATGCAGTTGTGCCAGCGATGAAAGGCCCAACTTACACAATATTCAATCCATGGAAATGAGTTAACGGACAACTGTCAGAAATTTACAGTGATCTGACTACTTAACAATATAATAATGATATCCTATTATGACACAGCCAAGATCCATCGAGCTGTATAAATTGGACAAAATTGTAAGTTGCTGTGGATAAGAACGTATGATAAATGACAATAATGTAATGTAAAGATACAATGGTTATACATTAAAAGTCATTGTGTTGAATGACTTGAGAAATCTACAGACGTGTGATACCCTTTCAGTTTAAAATAAGAATATCTGAGGAATTAGTCATACAAAGCACGATAATTAGTTTTATAACCAAGGTTGCAGTGTAGCAAAAACAGTAAAATCAGCATGACCAGATTTCAAGATATATGTAATAACTGTTACAATAACAAGAAAGCACCTACATTTAATTCTTAGGCTGTTAGATTTGTCTCTGAGAAGGTTTTTTTAAAATGTCAAATCTGATAAGAGTACAATCAATAAAATAAGACAACATGATGGCAAAAATCAGTTACAAAATGGTGATATGTTAATAATCAAATGTCAATCTAATCATGTCAAACAAAATCATGCAAGCATGGTCATAATACAAATGCCTGCCATGGCCACTCTCAGTACAATATAAACATAAATAAAAATGGACTGTGCTAAATGTAAGTGTATGTTTGGCTAATGCATGATGATCGACATCTCTGCCTCACTGCCTCACAGATTTCATTACAAACAGAAGAAAGTCTTTATCAATATAAAGTTTTATGAAAGAGAACCTACATTTCACAAAATTATGAGTATGAAATAGAATACTGCAAATACATAAGACAAGGAATAGTGATCAAATTGACAAGTCAACAGCTTAAATCATAGTCAAATCAGAACACTAGTATTTATGAATTTAGACACATTGATCAATGATTGTTTGTAACACGTGGCGTGAATGCCACAAATCTGTGGCATATGAATGAAGACACCTTGGCTGGATAATTTGATAATAACGCCAAAATATTCGATTTTTTAAGTTTAGTTTAATTTTTGGTTCATCTTGGTTCACATTTGTTTGTAGCCTTGTATTCCTTTCCTCCCTTCCAGAACATCCTTGTTTGTTTTCTTATCAATTACTTTTTTGACAGGTGGAATGCTGTGGATTCTATATTGGTTACCAAGACTGATGGAAACACATTCCAGTTTCATGCCTTTGTCCTGATCATAATGTGAATATGTCAACACATTCTTGTGTTCATGCATTGTTGTGTCCAAAGTGTAATTTCAAGTATGTCCACCTCACACTGTTTTATTCAGCTGTTGAGGAAATTGACAAGGGGCAGTCAATGTTAAAAACTAACAAACAAACTTTAATGAAAATAAAATTGTTATTATAAAAAAAAATCAGCAGTAATTATGGTTAATGAGAAAGTCACAGAAAGCATGCCTTGTCTTTTACATGGCTTCTGGTGGTTGAACCAACAAACTTGTATAGGGGCATGCAGTAAGCACAAGTCAACTGAACTGGTTTACATGTGTAACAGTGGAAGGGGCAGCTTTTTCTACAAGCCTTAATCAGGTATGTTTTCAGAATGGTGTGCACCAGGAGAGAAGCAATGGTGATTCACAACTACAAAGCAGGTGTTGCAAAAAGATGTTAAACACAAACATTTCATTAAAAAGGAATATAAAAGATCTAGGTCCATTATGAACCCATAGTAGCTTAGAAGTTCATCACTGCCATCTGAACAAAAAATTACAACCTGGCTACAGAATAATGAGGAAAATTCACATTCAGACTGCTGTAGAGTTAGAAATATGAACTTCCCATAATTGCTTAATGCAGTACAAGTCATATTGTTCGGTTGTCTCATTTAAATTTGACTGCAACTGGATTCTGAAAAGATGTAATTACTACCAATGAACAGCAGAGGACACTGTTTTACAATTTAAATGGTTCCGTTTGGTTAAATTTATTGATATTGGGAACTGCTTTACCAACATTTTTAATAATGTACAGAAAATACAAAAGGTTTTAAATGGATAGGAAATGATTTCAGTGTACCTTTAAGTAATTCATAATAGTACAATATGACAAGACTTGTAAAAGGTTTATGAGCAGCCAAAGAAATAGTATTTAAATATTTTTAGAAGTTTGGTCCCTCTGATCAGGAAATTATTTTCTGCACTCTGTCAGTGGATGGTCAGGGCCCTATTTCCTTTCGATCAAGTTAAGCTTGGAAGCAGCACCCAGAAAAGCAAATTTGTTTTTATTATTCTATATTTTTGAAACCCCCAAGCATCTCAGAATAACATAGCCAATCATGTTATCTAATGTCTGTAATATTTCAGATATCATTCTAGACACTCGAGCTGATGAGTGTATGTGTGTAATCTAGGCAAAATTATATGCGTGCATCCACAAAGCCTTAAATATTTATCTTGGGCAGGGTGAAGGCATGTGGGCAGTAGGTTTTACATTTCCTGAGAATCATTATAACAATACCTACCATAAAATGTACACAGCATTTGCATGTGTGAAGCCATGCGTTATTATAATAACCGTGCTTCTGTAAAATAGGCAACACGGGACTCAAAAATGGAGAAAAAGGGATAACATTATTGAATTTCTTCGTCTGCAGAACTTCGTAGTAATCTCTACATCCTCAAAGTTCTAAACAACGTAGGATTGGCTACATACCAACAAGTGTCCTATTCAGGCCACGTAAAATGAAATGTTTTAATCACTTTCTGATTAGGATTTACGATCACTTATGATGACATTGCCATTTCATTACGTTCCACATTGCGTTATCACGTTTCACAGCGAAAAATAGCTCGTATTTATAATATCTATAGCTTCCTTAAGTAATCAAATGTGACTTTAAATAAACTTTAATGCGTTGTCACTATCATTACTTTTGCTGTGAATTTTCAAGATTTGAGATGTCAGCATGCGAAAAACGCGATGGGTTCGAATCCATTTTATTACGGTACTTTAGCGAATTCTTATTAAATTCGTATAGAACGCACATCTGTCTAATGTTATACATGTACATACAATCTACAAACATGAAACAGATCATGATGCAAAACAACTTCTGCGTTTTTAAAGCACCGGGCACGCATTTAATGTATACATTCCTTTTACAATCTCATATCGAAGACAATTTCCACTCCACAGGGACGTTTCCACTCAAGCCAAAGAATTAGTTTGAACATATTATTTTTCTTTCAATTCTTGTAACTGCAGGTGGCTCCGTGTGACTTTACTCAAAGCGGCTCTGTCAGTGTCCGTGGTAGCTTCTGTGCACCATGACATCATTCTCAGAGAAAGCGGCGTGTATTGAGTTGTCTATTTCATTGCCTGGTCATAATTTGAAAATACCTTAGTCTCACTCGATAAATTTGCATGGCAATACAAATAGACAGACCACGTTACAATAATCGCATTTGATACGTTGTAGGGACATTGGGGAGGGGTCTAGCGCAGGCGTAAATTCCACCAGGGTCCTAGCTCTCCCAAGTGATGCTTGGTTTTCTGGCTGTGGAAGCAAGATGGCTCACGTGCCGGCGAAGAAGACTGTGGGCGCAGCCGGGGCTGGTGACACCCAAGAAAATAGCAGTGGGGATGAAGATGAACAGAACCTATGGCAAGTCCATGCAATTATCGTATACACTGCCTGTTTTATTTTTTACGACGCATGTTGTTCTCGTTGGACATTCTGCTTTGTCACTCCAGTGTACACCATAATTCAAATAACTACCGGCCACAGTACCTTCAGAAGCTGTCAAGAGATTGTAGCCAAAGCTCTCGTCGCTTGGTACTTTGTTGTATTTCTAGAGTTAACACAAAGTAACTAGGTAAATTATGCATGGTTTCATTGAAGTCATGCAACCACTGTCTTGGTGGCTATTTACTGTATTTAAAACTGATCCGGCTGGCTTGCAGTTTGCAACATCTCACCAGTGGTTGACATCAGCTACCGTATAAACAGACCCCCGTCCTGTGGCAGTAAAGCAAGGTCTTTTAGGATTACACTTCACAATGCGAATTGTCACAAATCAGACAAATCATTTAAGATTTTGATACAATCAGGTCACTTGCATTGCTGGCCGGCAACTGGTAGTTGTTTTTGACATGCGCTATGAAGTCCGTTGCGTTGCATGTAACAAACATTAGCTAGCTGGCATCTTTCCCTTTACGCTTCAGAAAAAAAAACGATGTCTTGACAGCACGGCATGAAATGCAATAATCTTTTCCTTATTTTCTGCAAGTGCATGATTTGTGTGGACTCATGTAGTTTGGTAGAAGGAGAATCTATTTCAACTTCGGTAGTCTACAATTAATATGCAGTTGTCATGTTGTTAGGTCGTCAATTCTCAGTGAAGTTTCTACACGGTCCCATTCCAAATTGCCTTCTGGGAAAAATATTTTGGTGTTCGGTAAGTAAACCGTCCAGCTTTTTCCAATTAAGATCCAATTACCAGTTAAGAACAGAGTGCGTTATATATGAGTATGAGTAGCTAACATTAGCTGATTATTTTATGGAATCGCTCTTGCTGAACATTGGAAAAGTAGGTTGTAGGAGCATGTCAGCTAAATGTTTGCTTCCGTTCAACATCACATCGCAATACAAGCACATTTTACTCAGACATTTTAATTTTACTGTTAATGTTTGTTGTTAATGGTAAGTGCTAGCTGTAATGGTACTGAAAATCGCATCAAAATCTAGAATAAACTATTACAGTTAAACAAGCCAGATATAACTTGAAAACCAAATTGTTTGTGTACTTTGATTCTTCAGGAGAGGATGGCTCGGGCAAGACGACGATCATGGCTAAACTCCAAGGAGTAAAACACGATAAAAAAGGGAGAGGGCTCGAGTATCTGTACCTGAATGTCCGTGACGAAGTCTCAGATGGTAACCTTAGTTGGTCATTTTAAAATGTTAGTTTGTGCTTTTTATCAATGCAGCAAAACTGCTTTAAGGTGGAACAGTGTTGTTTTCAGAAGTACATAGAGTATGCATATTACTGATATGGCCAATATTCAGAGACCACTTCTCTCAGTTGGATATTTATTAGTGCTGTGAGGACCAAGGCTACAGCTTTACTGAGTTAGCAGGGTTTCAGGCCACCAGTCCACAGCTGTAACTTGCATATTGTGCTGACCTTAAGCCATGTGCATGTGTGTTTATGCCTGTGTCTGGCTGTTAATGTCTAACATTGATCTCCTCCTAGACATGACACGCTGTAACGTGTGGATCCTGGGTGGTGATCTGTACTACAAAGGCCTTCTGAAATTTGCTGTCTCAGTGGAGTCGCTGAGGGACACCCTTGCAGTTTTTGTTGTGGACATGTCCCGACCATGGACTATTATGGAGTCTCTCCAGAAGTGGACCAGTGTCCTACGTGACCATGTCAACAAACTTAAGATTCCTCCAGAGGAGATGAGGAAGATGGAACAGAAAAGTAAGTGTAGCCCTTCTGATCTTTCTCTTCTGATTGTCACTAAATTGAATTTGTTTGCCCCTGTCCACACCCTGCTGAAACGCCAAACCTTTGTCTGGCTGCATCAGTTTTGGAGAAGTTTTTCTGTGAATACATTAGATCCAGTGACTATAAATCTGAAAAAAGCAAAATGCATGTAAATGCATGCATGTAATGTATTGATTTAGCACTTTCTTTTGAGATTAGTTTGTTGCTGATTGTTCTTCCCACATTGTTCTAGTGTTGCTAATGAGTTATGACAGATTTCTGCAGCAGTAGCAGTATGGGAACTTGGTGATGTGTGGATGATTTTTGGACTGATTTTTAGTCTGTGCTTACTCTTGAGCTCTTGGGTTCAAAAAAATTCAGATATTGCCAACAGTGTTGCATCGTGGTGATTAGTCACCCATAGGAATTTTGCTATTTGAGGGAAGTTATAACATCAATAGCAATACAGAGAGAATATACACTATACTTAGGGATGAGCTCCATCAGGCACATTGCAGTAAATGTCTCATTGTTCCTTTTGATTAAGAAAATAACTGTATACTGTGAATTATGCTTTTGTGCTCTGAATTTGCATACTCTTGAAATTTCAGCCTGAGTTGCTCTGTGGCAAAGTTAGTCTAAAACTTGCCTACAGAAGCTCTTTTTGCTCTTTTTTTATTAGTGTTGGAAGAATGCATGTGGACTATGCACTGAAATCTAAGCCATACATTTTTCTTTAACAGTAAACATGACAACATGCACAGTAGAAAAGGAAAGGTCAGATTTTGAAATTAGTGCTGTGATTTTATTGAAAGGCTCCAGACAGTTGCTCAGTGATGGCATCTGGCAAGGATGGGTCAGGAGGTGATGTCACTCTTCACGTGGGAGTGGTGAGACAGAGGCTTGTATCCAGTGAGTCTTGCAGGCAGTTGCATCATGGTATTCCTGACAGCAGAATCATATGGAGGAGGGGTTCTGTAGAGGGCAGGGCATTCTAGTGCTGCTGGAATGTAATGAGGTTGAAATGTCAGTCTCAACTGAAGACACCTCTGTGTGTTGTTGCACAAATATGAATGTTTTCAATTGATAACTTGTTTTAGCATGGTGATGCCATGATTTAGTTCAGAGAGTTCTTAAGTGTTAGTATACACATGAATGCTTGTGGTGCTCTTTTTGCATCTTATCCCAAAGCAGAGAGAATACCACAAACCAGGCCAAAGTAATAAATAAACCAAATAATAAACAGCTGAATGCCACCTATATTTATACAACGCTAAAGGTTGGCAAGGCAAACATTGTTGATGAATACAGGATTTGTATTCTGGACTAAAGTATGTAAAATAATAGACAAAGGACATGGCAGAACTATCGAGCTGGGGGCTTGTATCTTAAGGTCTTACAAATGGAGATGTGTCAGTTTGACTCTCTGTGTGCCTTTGAGGAAGGTACCTCTTGTAATGCCTCAGTAATAAAAATACCCGGTGGGAGTTTGTAGGCTAATGGTTGTAATGTGTGAAAACTGAAGCTTTTTCAGTCACTCTTGTTAAGAGCATCTACTAAATCAGTAGGAAATGAAATAATCTGCTCATTTTATTGTGGTGTCTAATATGCAGATGAAGCAATGCATTATGTCAAGCAATTATATATTGCTAATCCGCAATGCCCTGGTAAGAATAGGTTCCTGTGAACAGAAGTAATGACTACACATATGGACAATCAGATGTTCCCCTGCTTTATTGTCTGGTTTAAAATTTGTGTAGAATTTTTGAAACTTTAAAACATGTATGAACAACCAGCAGAAAAAAGCAAAACAAAGCAACATTATTCTTTTAAGAGAGAGGGTACTCCAGTATGTGGTATTTTACCACAGAAGGATAGAAGGATTCATTTAGTGTTTTGCAGTTGCATATTATTCTTGCTGCAATTATGAAATTTCTGTTAAAAAAAAAAAAAAACTGCATAATAATTATTTTCACCAGTTACATTCAATTTAACAACAATCACGTGTAAGCCTTGACTTAAAATAGTCTTTCCAGGTTGTTTTCTTTTCTCTTTGGTCAGTCCAGTATAGAAAGTATGAATGATATCAGTCACCCAGGATGGTGCTATTTGTCAAAGAGGTTAATAACACTTACAATCCAAAATATGTTATTTAAGGAAATGAATGTGAATGCTGAGCTGCACAGTGGAAGGAATTAATCCCTTTTGAAGACGTCGGGTAGTCAGTCCCCATGTGGTTCTGTGCTGTATTGTTGTGTTTCTATTCAACATGTTAAACGGGTTTCCCTCATGCTGCTCTTTAACAAAGCTGTGTCAATGACTATGACATTGCTGTGTTCCAGCTTCTCTGTAAAGTCATGATCTGTGCTTAGAAGAGCAGAACCAGCATAACTTGAATAAAACTGTCTTCCATGAACGTGCTCAAGGCAACATCTGTGATTACAAAAGGAACCCAGGGGATTACAGGTTCCTGAAAGAGTCATCCACGGTTTTAGTATCGTATCTTTCAAATGGCCTTGATTGTTTGAGCCTGTTTAGAAAATATAATTTTTGGTTTTCTTAAATGTAATACTCTTGATGTCTGAAATCGGAACTGCTGTATGATGATAATAATGATGAGTAGAATTTTGGTCAGCAAGAAGGCAATTTGTGTCCCAATTTAGAAACTGGTATACAAAGACACAACGCATTTCATTGGACTGAAAATAATCCATTGTTTTCAGAATGTAACAATGCTGTGTTTTGCTGCTCTGTGAAATCTGTTATGTTTTCAGATTCAAACCAGTTTTTGCACTGAAGTGAAGGACCATCAGCATCCTATGGCTGTGGTCAGTGCAGAATAGAGTTGCATAGCATGTCCTATCCATGCATGTGCTCAGTCAGTATATGCAGTGGGACTCATTCAAAGTGTTTGTAGAAGTGATAGTATTTTGTTCTTGAGAAAAGTGTGTACGAAAAAGTCTTGTCTGATTCATGAAATATGCATAAATGCAGTTTTATTCTTATCCTCGTTCATATGATGAATCCCAGCTGTTCTTAGCTGTTAGATGCTCATGCATGTGATTTCTGATTAGCATAAGTAGACGCCCCAACAGTTTTATATAAGGACATTCTGACTTCTGAATCTCAAGTATAACTGATGCTGGTGAAAGGGGGAAAAAAGGAAGATATTTTCTCTGATTCAGAGATGTAAACAATTCTGACAGAAGCGGATGTGAGAAAAAAAAAAATTCTGTAGTGTGAGCAATGGAGTGTCCAAGACATCAGTAAATCACTTGTGGAAAACAAACATGACTTTTGAAGCCTTTTATTCAGAGATGCTCTGCTAATTTAATGCAAGTCTGAATCATAGCCCTGTTCTTTGGAGCAATTTGGGCATAGCATCCTCTCATTGCTGTTTGTCTAATGGTGAACGAATACCATCTTTCAGTACCATATTGTAGAGGAAACAGCAGGCCAGCATCATCTTGCACAACTTTGTTGTTTACAAAAGCATTCCATCTGCTGTGTCCAAACACATTTGCCAGTGTTTTGGCACACCAGTAGTGCACTCCATTACTGACTGTGTGTGTGTGTGTGTGTGTGTGTGTGTGTGTGTGTGTGTGTGTGTGTGTGTGTGTGTGTGTGTGTGTGTGTGTGGTTTCATGCAACCTCCCATGGTATCTGCCAGCGGTGTCATCAGTCAGGGTTTCAGCATGTATGTATGCTAGAGAACAGTTCTGTTGAAGGTTGCTTTATTGAAACGTTTGTTAATGTTCACATGGGCACTTCAACTGTTCAGTGTTTGCTTATAGGCATTTACTTATTACAGTAGAAGTCTACAGATTACATTAGTTCGTTGTATCTCATTTTTAAGAATTTCAACTGCAAATGGTGGTTTATGCATAAAATGATCCTGCACTTAAATTCAAATCTCGCCCAGTGATCCCAAAGAGTCTATAGCTCCAGTCACCTTCCTGGTCATCCTCACGGCATTCCTTAGCTTTCAGGGGAAATGCTTTCAAATGGATATTCAGCTGCCATGAAATGTTTTAGGGACCTTGGTACTGTGCCATTGGGAACCCTCAACTCAGTGTCCAAAGAAGCCTGTTGCAGCCTCATCTGGTGGCATTGTCAGGTGGGTGGAATTTCCCCACAGTGCTTTGGGCCATTAGGACTGTAGTGTGTGGTTGCTCCAGACCTCTGGTCTGACTGCGCTAGCAGCACTGAGCTGATGTCATGCTCTGCTTAGATCTCGGCTCTGTAGAAAAAAATTGGTGAATAATCGATGCTTGGATAAAGGAGCAATAAAGAATTAAAGCATGAACCTAGCACCCACATCCTCATTTTAATTCTTTATACCTGCTTTCCCCCGCTGTGACCAAGTTGGTGACTGAAATTTTGGCAGCAGACGGGTGGACAGGGCAACATAAAATTGCCTCTTCCCCTGGGTTTCACAGACAGCAACTCCACACGGTCTCTGCACTCACATTTACTATTGAATTATTGTTTTTGTTAACGGAGTGCGAGTGCAGAGCGAGTCCCGCTTTGCTGCTCGAGCCAGAGCAAGCTCAAGTTGCTGTCAGGGCTGCTCATATCACCCCGGGCCTCCTCCAGTGGGTGGGGAGAGATCAAAGGCTCTGCTCAAAGGCCTCCACAGACCTTCAGGAACATCTCTCTATCATGTTGAATAGGTCTCATATTCTGAGTTTGAGTAGTTGCATAACTTAAATGTTTGCCTTTTTTCAGTTTTATTTCTTCCACCCATTTTAATAGTTGCCACTTCTGTTTTTAAGCTCATTGCCACCACAACCTCTGAACCCACGTGGGAGCATGAGGTGAGGGGCCCACAATCTCCCTCCTATACACATGCATGTGTACCGTGACACTTTTTCCACCCTACAAGTAACACAGTGCACCATGAGGCAAATGCTGTCAGAGGGTAGGCACATCCTCCTAATGCTATCTGAGTAACTCACAGGTGCCCACACGGCTCACAGGGCAGTGAGAATGGAGCAATGAGGGGACCCTGACTGACATGCCTACCCCATTCCGCAAATGTGTGCACCTGTCATTGTCAGAAAATGGCAAGACCTGTTTTGACCCTATGCCATGGGGCTCAGCTTGTGCTTCAAACAAACACTTACTGCCTGAGCCAGTCCTGAATGTCTGCCTTTAACACAATTGGTGAATTAACCGTATATATATTCCAGGTACTGGCGTGGTTAGCTGGAAATGAAAATGTTATGGCTGAATTTTGTCAGTCAAATCAGATTTGGCTGTTCAATACAAAGATTCGACTATTCGTTCCTTTTTTTTTCCATATAGACTATCTGGCAATCAGAAAATCCATTGGCATGAGTTTCAGTGATGATTTTGACCACATTAACATAGTCAAATGCAACAGAGTCATGGGAACATATTTTTGAGCATTTAACCCTTTCGTGCGTACGGTCACACCGGTGTGATTAGCCATTTGACGCGTATGCTAAAACCGGTGCGATTGGAAAACTAGATTGGAAAAATTCTAGCTAATTTTAGCTTTGAGGAAACCACAATTTAACATTAAAGAATATAGCAAATGCTAACTGAAAACTATGAGAAGCTTAATAACACTAATGAAAACATAACAAACCATGTAACGTAACACGCGCACTACATGGCATAAAAAATAAGTTGCGTGCAAAAGAGTTAAATTAGCCTTGTAAATAGACTTATTGCCTGCAAAATAAATATATATATATTTAAAATGCAGAATGGCCGCCTAGCTATGCAACTTGCCCATTTCAAGTGGTTTGCCCTTTTCGATGTTGTTGAATGACAAACAAATTCTTGCATACAGAGTTTGCATTTAACTTTGTTAGGATTGTCCTTCAATTGGTCCATTTACCAAGCACTCCACCTCAGGTTTCAGCTTCTCTCATCAGTTAACCACCAGCGCATGTTGTCACGTGGATTTTTTTTTAGCAAGCACACCAGCTAGCCCTGCTAGAATATAAAAAATGTTTATAATTCCACATTGAAATGTTATCCCTGTGCATTTTTGTAAGCTTCTATCTGTTTTATCTAGGGATGCACGATGTTGGATTTTTGCCGATATCCGATGTGCCGATATTTTCATTTTGGCCAATTGCCGATGCCGATATTGTGTGTGTGTGTGTGTGTGTATGTATATATGTATGTGTGTATATATACGTATGTATATATATATATATATATGTATATATAGATGCCACGTAATTTAAAAATGGTCTCCCTCCCTTCCGGAAGCAGAGAGAAGCTTATCTGTCTTATTATGATCGCTGTCTTATTTCCCATCGCATTCTCTCCTTATGGAGCCGCAATATTTATTTTGAATGAGCACACAATAAATAAAGTTACAGACTTTATTTGCTGTTTAGTGTCGTTGTGTAAGTGTACAAACACAAAAATTACGCCCTCTGTTCGAGTCCCAAAGCAGGAACTAGGTGATTGCGGGTTGTCTTATTTTCCATTGCTGTCTCTGCTTCCGGAGCCGCGTTATTTAAACATTTTCTCACGCCCCCTCCAGAAGCAGAGAAAAGCTGAGCAGCACACAGCTAGGATCCTCCCAGAGTGAGAAACTTGGCTATATATTTTACCCCTCCTTGCATCACTGGTGCTTTACAAACATTTCAAATAGCAATTTTGTTATGTTTCAGATATTTTGAAATACTTCCATACAGATGACATGTTGAAGCTTGTTGTTGGCGCTCATAATAAACATTTAATGTCATCGCATGCGCATAGTTAATGCGCCACCTTATCGGCCAGGCACATCGGCAGAAATTTTCGTATCTGCCGATGCCGATAATTAACTTAAGTTTTTATCGGCCGATATCGATGTCGTACCGATATCATCGTGCATCCTTAGTTTTATCCTGTTATTGTAATGCACACTGACTGACAAAAAAAACACTGCTCGACTTGAAGAATCTCAGTCGACTGACGGGTCTCCGACAGATGATTCGACTCGTCGACTTTCAGGGGGCAGCCCTAGAAAATGTGGTAGGCATTTCAAGAAAGGCCAGCCCTGTTACTCACTGAACTTCAGTGTTATCTCAGTCTTTTACATTACATCACATTACATTAATTTAGTAGATGCTCTTATCCAGAGCAACTTCCAGCACTAGAGTATCCATCCAAGTTAAATGAGTAACAGTCTTGGATTAATACATGTATCAGTGTGGTACAAATTTGAGTACATGCAAACTGTTTGAATTTGAATCCTTGACTAGATTTCAGTGTGAATGCTCAGGGACATAACTGTCAGGTACTCTGCTCTGGCAAGAGAGGCATGCTGACATTTTCACTCTTCCCCTGTGGTTTCATTAAAGGGACTGACTGTGTCTGACACTTGTTTTTGAAACCACATAATGATTTAATATAAGGCAGGTGAAGCTGTCTGATGTGAACTGAAGAGTCTCAATGATTACAGGTTTGGCAAAACCTGGGTGTTTCTTATTGAAGTCTGGAAAATTGAGTGTAAGCAGATTCAACTGTAACACATAACATTCAGAAGGATCAATTTAAGTTAATTATTGTCATCTTGTCTGTGCATGTCATGCACTTCTTTCAATTCCCCAAATTCTGAGGGCATTTTTTTGACCTTGAACTACAAACCACCTCTGTTAATCTGTCAGTTGACTGTGGTATTTGTATTGTTAACAGCAAAATGCAGGTAATTCACACAGTCTACCCATTTAAAATTAAAATTCTCATTCATGTACCTCAGAGATACATAGGCTTGGGAATTGAGGTCATTCAGAACTCTGAAAAGTGTGTAACTCAGAAAATGACATTGTATGAGCAGGCATACCAACTGCCAAGTATCCCATACCTGTATAGCACCAAGATAGCTATGCCACGTGCCATTTGTCCTTGTCCAAATTACCACATTGACAATGTGGTCTGACTCCTTACTGTTTAGTGTTAGTTCATTTGCATGTACAGAATTCAGAAGGAAATTCATATGACCTCATAATAAATTATTAGACTTGGGCCTTGTTGCACTTTCCTTCGCTCTTCTCCATTATTATTTTGTATTTTCTTTTCATAATGCAACAATGTTCATCCCCTATGCATTATATATAATATAAAGACCATTGCTTCATCAACCTGTAGCTACTTCTGGTCATTGTAAGATTGTAATACATTGTAGCTAATACTGTTAACAGGGGCAACCACTATGGGTGAGAACTTAGGACTGGATATTCTTGGATCAATTAAACTTGTTTGGAGCAGTGTCAGTTATGATGCATTAAAAAAACAACCGAAATATTTATGGTTTCTTACTGTTAGAAAATGTCGTCTTCAACAGCAACTAATACTGCTTAACATTGGTCCATCCTGTTTTGATTGCCTAAATGTTATCATTTCATGATAGTGATATTTGTAGCTTTTTAAAGCTTGCAGCCACTGTCAGCTTACAAAACATCATGGGTACACATGCAGCCACTGTGGATGTGATGTTAAGGCCAATATCTCATTGGAGGGTTTTTCCATCATCCAGGCCAGTAAGATTGTTGCTCATCTAAATACAATGAAAATGAACGAAAAGAATTGGTAAAACCTGAATTTTACTGTATAAAATTGTTTACTCTGTTTTAAAGACTTGTCATTACCAGAAGATTATATTATGGTATGGTTCCTTCATTTGCAAGTACAGATGTATTTACCTTTTTCTGCCTCTGAGAAAATTGAACAGGGACTCTCCTTACTACACTGTTGCAACACTGTCCCCTACAGAATTGTGCAGAATTCAGTTTATTTGTTGTGCATGCATTTTTATGAACTGTTACTTGGCTTGTGTTGCGCTGCTTTTCCACTGTTTCACTGGGATGAGTGAGCGTTAGCAAACGGCATGGCTGTGATGTCCTCAGACACATTGTATGGTGTTTGTGCTGCTGGAGATGGCAGTGTTGTTGATTGTCTCTCTTGGCTGCCTTGTCAGTGGTAAAGGACTTCCAGGAGTACACAGAACCAGAGGAGGCAACCCCAGCCTCTCCACAGAGATCGGGGGGCAGGAGTGGTGTGGAGGAGGAAAGGGTGTTAATCCCGCTTGGAGACAACGTACTCTCACACAACCTAGGCATTCCAGTGCTAATAGTTTGCACAAAGGTGAGCAGTGTGCCTATCTTTTGAAGTCTTTCTTCTATTCACATGTATTTAACAACTGTCATTCCACCAGTGGCTGGCACAGCTGTAAGCAGTCTTGGTAACAGGGTGTATAGTGACACACAATACTCGGAGATCTTGTGTGCCTCCCAGCTCTTGGTCTGGCTTTATTGACTCACGTGATGGCAAAGGTCAGGGCCGATACAGTGGGTGCAGTCTTCTGTGCCCTCTTCTTGCTTGCTGCTTGATTATCCCAGGCCTTGTGCTGTGTCAGTTTTAGCTGTGCCCAAGAGGCAGCCCTTAAATGCAATGAATGCCGCTCATTATAGTGTGTCCCCAGCCTTCCCGAAAAGAGCTGCTCTACCTCCACAAAAAAAAACACAACCTCCATCAGCGTCTCACATGCTTTAATTGACTCAGATTTTCAGTACACCCCTTTTTCACGGCAGCTTGTTATTTCTCAATTGCAGCTTTGAACCAGTGAAATACTGCAGGTAAATCCATCCCAATATCTGTTTCTGTGCCAAATTAAAAAATGTTGTAGTATCTCAGAAGATAAACCACATACTTAGGTTAATTCATCTTGGTAGTTTGTTCATTTGGTGTTAATTTTGCTTGTATTTTTATTTTGTTAGTGTGTGTCATCTATAAATATTCATGATTTCAAAGAAATAACTTAAATCCTTTGTATATTTCAATTGATTTTGCTGTCTTTGAATTGCATGTTGACAGATCAGATGAAAAGGGGTGGCATATACATTTGCACAATAATCCATCAGACCCTTGTGTAGTGGGTAGATGATTAAGGAGGGCACTCATGAGAAAATCAAGGGATAAAATATGTGGAAGGATCTGTGAAAATGATGAATGTGCAGATGGAGTAATTTGTCATATTCAGGTTGATCTGAATTTGTAAGACCTCACAGATAAGAAATGAGTTTTTATCCAGCCCTACTGGTCACAGTCATGTGTCTTTATCATTTCATGGTGTGCTCCTGAATATCTGATAGCCAGGGAGTGTCTGGCCTTCCCTGAATCATGCAGCACCTCATCAATGACATGCTCCATGTTGTGAAGGTTCCCATCTTGTGGTCATTATGTGGGAGTAGACTTGTCTGTGGCAGGGTGGTGCCTTCTAGATTTCACTGCTCCTTCTTGCCAGTGGGAGAAAGCGAGAGAAACAACCTTTTTAACCTGCTTGTAATGATTTTTCATTCCTTTCTTGTCAGTGTGATGCGATCAGTGCTCTGGAGAGGGATCATGACTACAGAGAAGAGCACTTTGACTTCATTCAATTCCATATTCGACAGTTTTGTTTACAGTGTATCCTTTTTAGCCGGTTAATGTCTAAATCACTACCATTTCTGTCTGTGTATGTCCTTTTAAGCGACCCCATTGGAGGTTTACACACAGAGACACCTATCTCCCTTAATCCATCCAACAGATGGAGCTGCCTTGATTTACACTTCAGTGAAAGAGGGGAAAAATCTGGACCTCCTTTATAAATATATAGTGCAAAAATTGTGTGGCCTCCAGCTCACCACACCAGCCTTGGTGGTAGAGAAAGATGCCATTTTCATGTAAGTCACTTGTCTTGCTATCAAAGACATTTTTTGCTTGTGTGTAGTAATTCTGTCATTCAAAAATAAGATTTTGAACTTATTCATGCTCATATTAAAAAAAAAATTTGCATCAATATGAGTTTTCTTTTGATGCGGACTCGGCAGATGTTTAATTAGGTATGACACTTATAAGCCTGTAAAGCCCATATAAAGTTTCCTAATATTAACGGTTTTACTGTGCAGAGCACTTATATGTATGTTTATTGTATATCTATGAAAATACTCTCCTGCAGTCCATCAGGTTGGGACAACGAAAAAAAAATTGCAATCTTGCATGAAAATTTCACAACGGTTAAACCTGAAGATCCCTTTGAAGACTTTATCATGAAGCCTTCTGTACGAAAGGTAGAGGAAGATAATGTGTAGAAGGGGCTCTTTTGTTTTACTACACTTGTATGTTATATGCACTGTAATTCATCTCTCTCTCTCTCTCTATTTCTCTCTCTCTCTCTCTCTCTCTCTCTCTCTCTCTCTCTCTCTCTCTCTCTCATTTCAATACAGCTGGTTGATGATAAAGAAGTGGTTGCAGAGGATGACCAGGTTTTTCTCATGAAGCTGCAGGTAAGAAAAAGGCCAACTGATGTCCAGGCCATGCTTGGAAAAAAAGTCCTTTCAAAAATGTTTCAACAGGGTACTGTCCTTGCTTAAGGACTCTCAGCAACCAGACATTTTGAATTCTTAGAGGAACATTCTTAGAGTTCTCATTCTCTGGAGCCATGAATTAGACAAATTAGGACTTAGAAACTGCTCATTAAAGTTGTTCTGTACAATGAGGACTGAGTAGTTCTTTATTTTTAATTGATTTAATTTGTATTTCAGAACAGGGACATAGGGATGTCTTAGGATGTTAAGCACAAATGCTTATACATTTTTAAGCTTTCTGGCCGTTTCTTAGAGAGAATGTTGTCTATAATGCTGTCTCAGCTAGTTCTGTTTCAAACAGTTGATTGGTCTTCTAGCTTATTTAAAATATTTAATTTTTAAGGAAACAATTTCTCGTTTCCTTTGTCATGTATTGACTGTAGCAGATATGCTGTAAATTAATTTAGCTGTACTCCAATAAGGCAGTCATAAGTATTTTATCATTTTTTACTTTTGTTGGCAACACATTTTAGTCTTATTGAGATTTGATTGTGAAATACTACAGCCTCTGAATGTTTTTCCGTTTAACACTTTTCCCTTCAATTAGTCATCATTAGCCAAGCTGTCAGCAGTCACCAGGGCAACGGTAAGTGTTGTCACTCTGACCACACTCTCAAACACCTGACATCATTTCAGCTTGAGCTTTCATAGTCTACATCACTCACTTCTGAACAAACTCCTGCTATTTCCTGATGCTCAACATGCTATTTTTCATTGTATTGTGTTGCGGCACATAAAATGTCAGAGCAAGTCTTTATTTCAGTGTGTGAGATTTTACATGTAGCCATCAGTTCAGACGATAGCCTTTAAGATTCTGCCTTATCTCCTGAACATATATCTCAAACAACATTTGAATAATTAGTTGTAATGCTTACTGCAGAGTGTGCTGTTTTTTTTCCTTTTACTGTTCAATAAAACCAATGAACCTCAGTGAAATTTTACTTGTGTGTCATTAGTTTCAGTAATGTGTATTTGACCAATGATATGGGCAGAGCTTGTCACCACTAGAAAAAGTATAGATAATGTTGATGACAGCGGAGGGGATGACAGGGAGTTGTGCTAACTAATTGCATACATACCTGGTTTGCCTGCATATATGTTGTGAGATTAAGCATTCTGTCTGTATTCTGTCAGGAGTCTCCTGCTCGGGCTGTGTCTGGATCGCCTCTACCGGCTGCTCGAACTGGACCTGCCAATGTTGCTAGCGTCTTGCCTACGACAACTGTCAAGACACCTGACATGAAAGGTAGACTCTTCAACATATGGGACTTAAGCAGTGACACTGCTGTGAACTTTAAAAGTTGCACAGTGTGGCAATAAATTGTACAAAATGCA
Organism: Megalops atlanticus; assembly: GCA_019176425.1. NCBI lineage: Eukaryota > Metazoa > Chordata > Actinopteri > Elopiformes > Megalopidae > Megalops > Megalops atlanticus. Next base: position 17,985,025 of record CM032881.1, read on the forward strand.
TTTTCATCCATTTAGTTTCCTTATTTAAACATTAAATGCATGAAGACGCATAGTTAGCATACTGTTTTTTGCTCTGCTGTGAGGTGATGTGAATGGAAATGCAAGCACTGCCACCCAGTGGTGGCTATTGGAACTATTTCAAAAAATAATGGATTGCACCGTACCTTGTTTGTTTGAAAAATATTGGCATGTTCTTTGTCCTTAAACTTACTGTGTTTGTAAGTTTGTACTGTGCTGTTTCTCAGCAGGAATACATATGCCTTAATTAAACTACAGTGCAGCTCTATTTACCAAGTCTCTGTTCTGAACATGATTAGATTCCCTTAAACTATATGCAAGAGTGGGCAAAGCTACCTTCACTTTTTCTATCAGATGGTCTTCTAGCTGAAGTGGTTATATCCGTGTGTTTATTTTTCAGGGGCTGCAGCAAATGAGGGGGTCCTTGCCAACTTCTTCAACAGCTTGTTGACTAAAAAGACAGGCTCCCCAGGGACTCATGGTGCTGGAGGAGGAGGAGGTGGGGTGCAGGGCGCAGCCAAGAAAGCAGGTATGGGCTTCACTAGGCCAGCTCTCTTAGGCCCCCGAACAGTACTAACAGCATCCTGTTGCCTTTGGACCACCTTTTTGTCTGGAGGTTTACCCACATAACCTGGTGAGAGAGCACACTTGGCTCAGCTGTGAGGGGAGAGTTTCAGCCCTTGACCCCAGAGAATTGGTGAAAAACACTGCATAGACCAGCTGGTGAAATATTTAAATCCATTACTGGCAATGTCTTAAGCAGTCCCCTAGTGATACAGGCCATGCTTTGGCATGGTATTGCATGTCTGCAAATTGGATCAGTAAGAGGAAGAGTCAGCGGGTTCTCATGAGCCCCACTGAAGCTACAGGAAGTTACTCTTTTTGTTTGTGTTCTTTTTAAGGGCAGAAGCTGGATTTCCAGGCTGAGTTGGACAAAAAGACTCCCAAATTGGACACCACGGTAATGCCCAACAACACATCGCCAACTGAGAATGAGGTGTGAACACTCCCCACAGCAATGTCATTGAAAAACCTAAAAAAAAAAAAACCACAAAATAAAGAAATTCACCAAATTCCCAGTGTGTATGATTTTGTTGAAGGTTGTGACTTGCTAGCAGGTATATTTCTGTTTTGGTTGAGAGGAAAGAGTGAGGATGAAATTAGAAGAGGAAAATGAAGGACTTGTTTTTTGGCAGAGAATGCCAGATTATGTAATGTCTGCACACTTCCTGTGAGTAAGCCAAATTTTCTTGTGTCTAAGCTTCCATTTAGCTTAGGTAACATTTCTGCCCCCCTCCTCCATCTTATGGATCAGACCAAGAGATCTGGTGGAAGGAAAGAAATACTGTGAGATACTGTGATTGAAAAGTAAAATCTGAAATGTATTCATTCAGTCCAAATGAAAATACTTGTAGAAGTATGTAGTATGTAAAAAGGTAGCTATATCTTGAGACTGTTGTATTTATATATAAATTCAGCCTTGTTTTTTATGCTTTCTCACTAAAATTTGTCTTGTAGTTTGACTAATGCTGAACGCCATAGACGCCATGACACTAATGTGACATAAATGAATTGACTTGTGCATAAGGATATGAGCACAAAACAAAGCAAAACTGCAAACTGGAGTAGTGAAGGCATATTGGTAAGTATTCTGTAAATATGAGCAAAATTTTATGTTATGGGCCTTGTTTTTTCTGTATAGGCAGTACTTGCAAATGATTATGAAGAAATATTTCTGAAAAAGAAAGCATTGTCTGTTTTTAATAAAGTTTAAACTGGACTGAAGGCTACTCTTGGCTACAGGTATGTGAAGAGGGGTCTGATGTGTTGTCTGTATCTCCAAGTGACTGGCACGGTGTACTGTTTGTGTCATAGTACAGGTGCTTGTCTAAAGGACAATCAGCATGCTGTAGTACAAATAGTAAAATGTTTTTCCAGTTCTGTAAACTAATTTATATTGTTTTAATAATTTTGTACTACAGTTATGTGGACTTTGCTCATTGTTTCTGAAGAAATCTTGCATATTGCTGTGGCCTAGATGAAATCAACCAGCTGAGCAATAGGCAGTATGTGTTTGTTGTACTTTGTGTAGTGGAGAGTCACATGCAAAGCCATATACAAGTCTTTACATGCTTCCATAATGTTCTAACAGGTATGTCCCTATTATGACCACATGGACTACACTCAAATAAATCTCAGCAATGCTTGGCCAAATTCTGAAGGTTTAATGGCAAATTTTGTTATTTATGGAAATGAAAGAATGACATCCACATTTTTGGATGGTGGTAGACTGATGTTATTGGTTAGGATGTGATCTGCTTCATTTTCATCACTGTGACTCATGACACCATTCAGGACTGGTCCTTAAGATGTCAGCATTACCTGAGTGTAAATGTATGTCTTTAGGTTCATTATTTTCATTTTGGATCACTTTAATTGCTGCAACTAACACTGCGTACAATATCAGAAAATATAAAATGGTTAGAGTTTAAAAAATCTGCTGCGATTTTTAGTTTGGTCTTGGAAAAAATCTTATTTCTGTTCTGTTTATGAACTTAAATTACATAACAATCGATTGCACAAGTAAGAAACAAATTGACTTAACTGAACATGCCCTGTCATTGTAGGGTTTTCAGTTTCTGTACTCAGAAATTGTAACAGTGCCATTATCGAAGATAAGAAGAGACCAGCTAAGTGATACCAAGAAAATAACTAAATATATTTAGTTATATTACTTTTATGTAATATAAACTAAATATGAAAATAACTAAAAATAAAAATGTAAAATGCTGAGAATCAGACCTTGTAACCAAAGATGGAGAATGTCTGTATTCTCACTGTATAGAATAATTTCCCCATGTGTTTAGCAGGTGGAAATCTGCCCACCTACACCTAACACTTTGAAATATACTCTTTCTGAAATGGCACATGCAATTTGAATGGGGTACAGTGTTTTTTTTTTTTTTTAAGGGAAAACCACATGACCAGGTTGTGTGAGGTCAAGTTTATCTTGCATAAATTTGTTGTGCAGAGCAAAATCTGTCGATCTGTAATCCTGCCAACAAGAAAAATGTACATTTGCCAATGCTGCTAGATATATTGTAGTATCCAAAGGCTGCTGCTTAGGTCTGAAACACAACACTGGGGACCTAGGAGTTATGTCCGGCAAGAATTTAAAACACCCTAGTTGTCTTCATTTGACACATACTGTATTTACGAAGCTGTTGTGTGTATGCATGTAGATTTGTATTCAGACACACATACAATATGCACACATGATATGGTAATATGGCACATGCCTCTATATGTTGCTTAAAAATGCACCCCAAAATGGTCCATCTGCAGGTTAAGGTCACTGCAGCTGCAAGCCTTCTGTATATGCTGCTTATATTGATACCATTACTATTGACTATATGGCACATTCTGATTCGATGTCCTGTGTTCTGACAATTCTTTCATATTAGGCAAGGAGAGAGCTTATAAAGATGAGCTGGACAGTCATTTATGGAGAGAAGTAGCATAATGATGAAAGACAAGTTGCATTTATTTGTATCATTGTGTTGGTCTGTACTGTTACTGTTGGTCTGTTACTCAGTACTGAAACATGTACGTGCATGCAATTGCCAGATTTCGGTGCCTCAGGAAACGCAGGTGATTGCAGCCTAGCCTGAATTATCAATGTTTCAGACTAGTCCTAAAGCCAAATCAGAATCACTTACATTTCTGAACAGAACACAAAACAGGGTTGTAAATTATGAAAAAAAACATTCCTTTTCATTTTATCGTTTATGTAACCGAATGCTCCCAATTGTCTCCAAGCATTTTGTACCAGCGTAGACTTAAAGATTGGACTTAAAATCATTCTGGATGATCATTCATTAAATCACAGCCTCAGGCTGCACTCATTTAATAACAGACACTTACATTTCGTGTGGTAACAGCATAGCAAACTGATGAGCTAACACTGGAATGCCTTTGGTGGGTTTCTGTTCCTTGCTAAAAAAAAAGTACCTATGCTTTCCCAATGAATGTGCAGGATAAGGTAAAAAGGAAATTAAGCTTGCAAGGAAATTGTTTGCCTGTAAAATTGAATCAAATTACTGGAATGCTGCTTGGATTCAGATTTGTGCCTAATTTTTTCCCAAGGACTGGATTTGTACAAATGAGTAGTGAACAACAGGCTTGTTGAATTTAGATTAAAGTGACTGCTGTGTATCATAATGCTAGTAGTACACATAAAGCCTTATAAAAACCCAGGATGAAGGAGGTTGTCATTTTATACATGGACTCAAAGCACTTGTTAACCAGATGAACCACTGTGTATATGCCATGAAAATACTCAAATGAGCCTGATTGTACAGTTTAACCCAAAGCAGTACTCATTCATGTGGAATCTTGAATTTAGTGCCAACAGACAGAAGAAAATGTGTCTACGTTCTGGCTTCAATAAAAAGGAATCCAAATCTCAGCCATCGTTGTCTGTCGTTATTGGAGAATCTCTGTTTACAAAATACTGATGCATCTCCTTAATCAGTGAGTATTTTCTGCCAGTTTGCACTAACATTTTAATTACATTTATCAGTAACCTATACTCATTTCATTGTAATCTGAGATTAAAATACACAGCACTATTGGTGCTTTGTGCACAACACGATTTCATAAGGTACACATATAAATATAAGTAATTTTTTTTTGCCATGCCCTCGTTATTTACGTGGAGAAATTTACTGATCTAAATGGCCGTGTTTGTGCCAGTTTACTATACCAATGGAGTGTGTTTTCTGTGGGCTTCTGGTAGTAGATTTGCACAATGGCATATCTCGCTGCTGCCAGTGACTTGGACTCGGAGAGCACGACCGTTGCTAATTCTTTCAGACTCAGTGGTTCATGGTGATGCCCAGAGATGAACTACAGACCTGCAGACAGATGTAAACAGCACATCTCTGGGAGAGTACCACAATCGTGAATCAAATGTAGGTGAGGGTTCATTAAAAAAAAAAAAAAAAAATCAGACATCACTCCTTTTTAGTATACGGAACGAAGCATAGAGGCAGGCTGAAGAGAACTTGTATTTCTGCATGTCTTAAAAGTTTCAGAACACGCCTTTGGGTAGATGCTCTGATCTACAGTATATGTCATCTGAGCCGACAGTGAACACCTATATAAACAATGCATATATGAAACATCAGTGAATTAGCGTCAATCTGTTCTCAATATTATGTGATATTGTGTGCTAAACAGTTAAGACAGACTATGTCATTTGGATAAGCTACGGGTCGATTGCGATAATTTCATTGGCGCATCCAGTAAACATTTTTCGAGTGCTGCGTAGATTCTGCATACAATGACCTTTAAATAATTTGAAAATCGTTTCCTTTTTCGTTGTTCTTGACATCTAAACATACCTAATATGGAATAATCCAGAATTTTACTCAGAAACGCACAGAACCTGCTTTGGGCTTTCGTGAAGCTTTATAGGGAGGATACCTGCCGACGCGTCATAAGTACACACCTGTGTAACACGTCACGAGGCTAGACTGATACTTCTCCAGCGAAGCCGCTGCTGAGGTCTCTGCTGTGGATGGGAGACTTTGGCGAGGCGTCTCTGGACATATATACATTCGGCTAAATTCTTTTCAGTAAGAAATAGCAGAAAATCTCTGAGATTACTACTACTGGGCCCCCTTCATTCATTGGAGGTGTGTGCTATACACTGAATCTGCAGTTTTACAGGATTTTTCGACTTGTAGTCTAGCATTTTGCAGAAGACTTCGTTTCACGCGATTTCGCTCTGAAAGAAACGTTCTGTTTACAGGGCGGAGACTAGCATTTACAACAACATTAGGATTTGCACTTTAGTCTTCTACTCCAGTGTACTATGCATGTCTGAAAAAAGAATACGACTTATCTTGGATGTTTTACAAAGAAGGTTTTTCATCTGCCGAAAAGTATCTCAAGGCGGAGCAATGGAGCTCGCTCTTCGCTGGTAATAAAATAATGGATAGGTGAAACGTCAGTGCGTGTGCAACAAGAAAGAATTATTCACAAACTACAACTGGTTGTGCCAGATTACTGTAAATTCCAGCACTCATATTCCATTTCTGAATGCCACGTGCAGTGTATGGGTTTTTACAGGAGTTACATTGTGTCAATGAAGGACATTCATTGAGGATATGAGATACCGCCATCGAATGTGCCGAAAAGGACACGATACAGAACTTGAAGCTGATGCCTAAGTAAGAAGCTGATACTGCTATTGGTGTCTTTGTTTTTACACTCGTGGATTGTACACACCAGTTGCCTACAAAAGGGTTTCTTTTCCGCCGTGTCAGTCTACAGAGTCCTCTTTCGTCGGAACTGACACTGAGTCGATGATGAGAAATACGGAGGAGGCAGATGGATTCGATGGCGAGGCCTCCAACACTTCAATGATATCGGGGGCTAGTAGTCCCTATCAACCGACCACTGAACCTGTACACTCAAGAAATGTCTTGGGGGGAATAAAATGCGACACGGAATACCTTAAATCAAACTTTGGAATTTTGAAACTAATTGAAGTGGTAAGTGCTGTAAGTGTAATATGTTTAAAGGGCTGGCAGGAATCTGTGCGAATTTAATGCATGTGTGAAGGTTAAGCTCTGTTTCGAATTACCTAATTACCTAATTGGTAACATAGTTCAGACATGGTTTTATGCATGCATTGTCATAACACACACCCTATTCTGTTCTTATTTTAAACACTACAGACCTCGCCAACAATTGCAACTGGGTGATCGAAGACAAGGGTTAAAGTTATGAATCTGAATTTCAACAGTGTACTAAAGTTACTCATAGGGCCGCTTCAGAAACGTCTTTGCAAAACGGGCGTCTTGTCAAAATATTTCTGTACAGCCATTATTGTTCACCCAATTAACGCAAAAGAACCCACTGTTAATTGATTATTAGTATTATTATTCAGTGACATGAATTATTATGTCCTTCAATGGCTATATACAATGGCATATAGCCTTGTGTTTCTTAGTTCCTAATTTGGGTTGTAATCTTCATATTGATACTGGAATGAAATGGTAGTTTAATTAAATTATGTTTTGTTGTAAAATATGTGAATAGGCCAAACTCAGCAGCTGCATATTTGCTTATGGAAAAGTGGAAAACACTGAATTATTTCAGTTTTATCTCTACAAGGAGTTTTTGCAGTTAAGAGAGTTGTAAAGATGAAGGAGGAAAATCTTACCTAAATGAATGTCTGTTGAACACATGTCAGCATGCCAGAGAGAGCCTTTTTCTCTCACACAGCATGACATCTCAGTGTCCCCAAAAGCACTCCCAGTTCCTGTATCCCGTGTCCACCAGCAGTTTCTAATGATAATTGTTCCCACTTTTTGTGTGCCATAAAAGCTATAGGCCTTCCTATATACAGCTGACATATAATGGCATATTGCATGTAACGTGTGAAATGGAAAGGTTTTCTCTGTAGTAACAGAAGATTGTTTCTGTAGGTGAAGGAAGTTTTAGTTTTCAGGTTACTTGTCTTAACAACATATACTATAGGTATTGATTATTACACAAGGGAGATGGTTGGTTTGACCTTATCAGCATATTACATGTGTTCATCTATATAGATTTAATGCACAGTGAAATATTTTTTGTTTCAAATTCTTAATAACAAATACCAAACGGAGCTGTTGCTGACAAATCTACTCACGACAAGGCTATCTGCCCTTGACAGATGGCTGATCTGTGTCATGTGTATGTGCAATATTTATCCACCTGACCTAATTCTCTGCCAATAGGATTGATGCTGAGTTTAAGAATGGGATTGTTTTCATCTGCTCATCTGATTGAGTCTGGAATAGGAATGCTATTTCCTATTGGCAACAGCTGGAAGCACAGCAGGCTGAGGAATGCAATAGTTGCAACTGGATAATGTGGTGTGTCTGCGGGGTATATGTTACTGCAGAATATCAGAGTCTTCTTCTCAATGGCTGAGGGTGTTCGGCTTTCTGTACCACATGAAACATAGTCAGGAACATGTAAACTATGAACTCTGACAAGGAGTGTTTATTGACCTTTGGCTTGGCTTTGCCTCACTTCTTTTGTTCACAGTTTCTCATTTAGCGTGGGATTTATTTTGTTCCTGTTGTCAGGTAAAAATAAATGGCATGGAGAACTCAGGGATGAGGTTGAGCAATTTTCCATGGGTATGTCCTGTTTTGTGGAGAATTGCTTGGGGCTTGGTATCGGATTTGTAAGATGTTTAATTTTGTTATGAAGATTTTCAAAATATTTAACAGGTGGCTGTCGTTTATCAACGGCATGACATTGAGTGTTTACTTAACTAAAGTGCAAGTCAGTCAGTCGAGTGAAGTATTATTGAGTTGAATGGACAGTTGTATATTGATGTTATGATATTGATGTTAAATTATACTGGCAGCATTTTATTCTGTCTTATATACACTAAGAAATTATGGAGAAAACAGTTTGGGGAAGTACTGATGTTTTGGAGGAAAAAAGAAAATAAAAACTCCTAAAGCAATGGTCACACCAGGCTTATTGAAAGTGGATCCAATTTATCCACTGTCTAGTCTTTGTGCTGTTCAGTAATGGTGATTTTTTTCTTTTAGCAATAAATAACACAGCTCCATGGAAAAACACGGAAACAGAGGGAGTAATAAAGTCACAAGTAGCTGAGCCTGCTGTCAAGAGAAATAAACTTATGTCAGGCATTGTACTGCATGAAAAGTTGTTCAGATTCCCTCACAGTGAAACACACACACAAACAGCTCATTTCAGTGCATTTTCCCATTCCCCGTAGAGCAATATTGCTTTTCGATGTTTACCCCAAATCAGTGCTAATGGTATACATTGGCACAAATTGAAAAACAAGTGCGCTTTTACAAAGAATATCTAGTGCACTCTTTTCACTGATCAGAGGTCTTTTCAAGGAGATGTTCCCTGCCAGTCTGAAAGTCATGTGTCACATGATTCCAGTTTATGCCCAGGGGCTCTACGTGTGCACTGCAGCCCTGAGTGCAGTCACCCCTCTCAAATCATAGTCACTTTTCAAGCAGAAAGAAAGTGTGGATTGAGCTGTGGTGGATCATACACAGACAGTGCTCATTTGGTCATAGATCTCTGGGATATTTGTTTTGGGTAGAAGTTTAACTTGGGGTCAGACTGATCTGTAAGTGCCAAGTTGAACTGTGAGTGTTTCTTGAAGTTTGGATTAAACATAGTATTTCATGTCTAATGAAATTTATGACCATCAGTCTGCAAAATCAACCTTCTTCTTTAGATTTGACTGGCCCCCTAGTACTTTATGTCTTTAAAGATTAATAGGAAGTATGGTTAACTTTTGGTTTAATTTCTCCAGTGTGGCAATGTCATCTCACCCTGAATGATAGCTTGCTGACCTTATTGTGTTACTTGGAGGGTTAAGGCAGGTGTCCCTGTGACTCCAGGGAATATACAACCTGTAAAACCCAATTTTGACCACAGCAGATTGCATATGTGTAATGCTCAAGTGGTGGTAAATTTATCAGTCATTTCCTCATTGAAGTAATTTCCTTTGTCTACTGTACGGGATGACATCCACTAACTCTTCTCACCATGAAGTTCACATGTAATTCCCTTTTTTATCTTTTCCACATAGCATCTTGAGGAAGTGTAGCTATTGTAGATGAATAGTTACATATTGGTGTTGAAATGTAGGTCTGTTTTAGAAGCATTAACTTTAAGCTTGAGAGCATTTCCAGGTGCTGGGTCATATGGGAGAAATGGCATCTACCTCTCCTGAACCCATGCAGATAATTTACTGAAGGCCCCTGTAGGAGCCAGTGAGGTCTGACAGCTTGTGGTTAATCTCAGTTAAATGGCTACACCTGGTGCTATGTCTGCCATATTCAGTTGTTTCATGAACAAAAGCCCCTGTAAGTTAATGGATCATCTGTCTGAATTATAGTTAAGGTTGTAGTTTAATATTAGACCAAAAGCAACTGTGTCAGAAAGTCTTACAGTTTTCTCAACATGTAGTTTCTTACTACTATAGCATGATGTTGGATTATTATGGTTTATTGGCTGTTAGGGAATAAAAATAAACCTGATGTTTTTTTTAGGTTAGTAGACAATTAAAATAAACCTGATTTTTTGTTATGTCTAACATGTAATAAGGTGTAGGACACCTGTTTTGAATCAAGTAAACAAACTGTCTCAGAAATTAGCTCAGTAAAGAGTTTTTTTTATGTTATTGTGTGGCCTACACCCTTGTCTTTGTCTACTGTAAATTTAATCTTGTGCTTGCCATTCATTGATACCATATAGAATGCCCATGTCTAGTTTGTATTGCAACACTCACTTAGAAGTGCCTGCCCCAGTACTGATATTATATTTGTGTACATTAAAGACTGTGGATGACCTTCAGGTGTAGGAAGGAACTGTAACTCCACAGTCAGACCTGGCCAGCTAGAGGCTGCAGTCCCACCTGCCAGCTGACAGCCTGTCTCCTTGTGTAGGTACATGCTGACAAATTCCAGTGGAGTATCGTGTAGCCACAACTGGGCTTTGTAGCAGTATGTTGTGCAGTTCCTATAGAGCAGGTGCCCTCAGGTGGAATTGGCATCTTAGATTTGCTATGATATTGACAGCTCTTGTTTCAGTCTGTTTTACACTGTAATGTGAGTAAATATGCGGCACTCCAGGCTTATAACTGGCAAATATTCTTTACTTTTGTAAATGCGTTTACAGTTTGATTGTAAGTTATTATATCACCATGTCATTTGTCAGGTCACATTGTGACATTTGTTTTAGCTGTGTTTTCACAGGAGAATTAAAATGGTAACAGCAGCAGAACCTGTGTTTTGATGAACTTAACACATGCTGTTCTGTTTGAAAAAGACAACTATTTCTTATGAGGTGTGTTTCACACTGCAGGCTGGCCTGGAAAGCATATGTTTCACAGAGGCTGTATAACTGCCTTAGATTAGTGCTTAATTTCTGTGCGGATTGATATGAGACAGTTTGGATGAAATGATATCAATAATTGTGTAGCACTCCGCATCACAAATAATCATGTGAAAATGAAGGAGAGTGTGAACTGGGAGCACTGCATGGCCTGTCAAGCCAGATTGTCCTGCTTTAATTCTATAACATATGGTGGAGGAGAAGGAGGAGAAGGAGGGGGAGGGCTCTGTCTAAGTGGCTTTTACAGGCAGCTTATAGAGAACCTGATCTGGGAGGTAAAGAGTGGGGCAGGCAGCAGACTGGGGGAGATGTGAAACATAATCATTATTCACACATGTACCCAGCATGCTTGCTATTACTCGACTGTGCTGCATTGCCCTCACCTGATTGCACACTGGACAAAATTTATACATTCAGTTAGTCCGCCTCCTTCTCTTTACCACACCGCTGTCCCACTAAAGTCACTCATTTTCTCTGCATTGAGACACAGACTATTTCTCTTCAGAAGAACTTGAGTGCAATTGAAAAATGAAACACTGATCATGGGAAATGTGTGTGTGTGTGTGTGTGTGTGTGTGTGTGTGTGTGTTTACGGTCACGTGGAACTCCATATCCCAAATAATTGTGTGATTATTATTATTTATGACTATTTATGACTATACTGACATATGTAATTCAATCCTGGACCAAAGTGCAGGAATCTGTCACATTAAAAAAAAAAACCACCTATACAACATAGGCAAATTGTATATTTTGCCACTTTAAATAGTGAGGTTAGTCTGTCTCTGAAAGCCTAGCCACTATGGTGGGAGATGGAGACACAGGAGACAAGTTTGTTCCTGGCTGGACTGTTATCACAGTGGCACCACACCACATGAATGCAAATGGAAAGCCAAGAACTGGTATAATTACTATGTGATGACAGTTCTGACTTGACAAGTCAATTTGTCAGAAACAAGGGAGAATTTCTCTCTCTGCTCAGTAGAAATGAATGGTGAGAGTTTTTCAGGAAAAATGTCCTGTTGTGATGGTTGTGCATCCTGCAGCACTGATGGTGGAGTATGCAACCATTAGTTTTATGCAGGAATGCAGGAAAGGGCTAGCTGCTAAAACTTCCTCCACATGCCCAGTCCACCGCATCTCAGCTGAAGAATCCGCAGAATCTCATTTGATCATAGACTCGCACATAGTGGCAACACCATCCTACGACTGTGGCTCCCTCCCAGCCAGCTGGATTCCCCCAAATAAATGGGAACATTCTGAGTGTAGGCCTTGTTCTTTTTCTGGTTTCATATTTGATGCATCTTTGTTTTTATTCCAAGTCTAGTGTTGTTTTTACTTTTCATTTCTTTTTCGCTTTTCTAACGTGAAAATATTAAAAAAAAAAAAAAAAAAAAAAAAACTACCATCATGACCTGGTAATACCATTTGAGGCTGTACTGTTTTGAAAAATGTAATGTGTAGCACATCTTTGTCCAACAGTTAAACATTGTTAAATTTTTCTACCAGTACATGTTCAAGAGGTTTTCCTGGAAACTCTGCCTTTTCAGTCAATTGCTGCAGAGGGAGATCCATGGAATTTATTACAATGGATGGTATCAGCATTCCATCAGCATTTTTATGTGGAAATGAGTCTGTGGGAAATGTGTTTAAACCAAATTTAAACAATACATTTTTAGGTATTCGTTTTTGTAACAAAGGTTATGAGTGGATATACCACTATCAAGCTCCTATCCATAAATGTGACATTTAGATTTTAGATCACAGGGTTGATTCTCTGTGCCTGGAAGGCAGTTGATTAAAAACAATTAAAAACAGTTGTGCTTATCAACTGTGCTGTGAGGAGCAGCTGTACTGTTTCTTAAGATAACATTTCAGACAGAGGCATCATTTACTGTCCAGTCTATTTCTATCCACCTGTGTGTAACGAGAAGTAGCCGTATGTTAAATTTGCATTATAGAATACCAAAAATCTGTCTGACTGGCCTTCTGCAATTGCATGTACAGTAGTTAAGTCATGATAGGTGGCTTACATTTATGGTTCGGTTTATGGCTATAGTATTTTAAGGGAGCACCATTGTAAAAATTGCCTGCGAGTAAATTATTGCCATGCGTCAGACCAGATTTTTTTCCCAGCCGTTGGAGTGAGAACTGTATGAAAAGAACTGTGTCCACTGTTTGCCTGATATTCAGTTTACATGCCCAACTGGAAAGTCAAAGGCATTCAAGAAATCATGTCTACCTTCCTATCTCAGCTGTTAAAAGTAGTGCCTGGTGTGGTTATCTTTTACAGAGATGCATTCGAATGGTTATAAGGAGATGAGGGAAAGAGATTCCATGTGGCTTTTATTTCTAGCCAACACTGGGTGCCACCCCCCAACCCCAGTTTTCTGTGGCACACACCCATACCAGTGTCTGGATGTGAAGTTTTTCCCAACCCCTACCCCCCCATCAACAGGGGAAATAGCACAGACCTCATTATATAAAGGTGCTTTCAGACATGGCCCATGCTTCCTGCTGTACCAGCTTCCTTGATAGGTGCAAACAGAAGTTTTCCAGTTTGGGCTGGGACAGATGGGATGCATTTGAAATTTTTTTCTTCTGCATGAACCCAGCCAACATGTAATCTGCTTGAGGCTTCTGGCACAAGACAGCTGGCACGGCACACATTGTAATACCTATATAACGCTTTAACCACAAAATAGTTCACATCCTGCAGTCCAAGAGTGCATATAGGAGTAGGCCCCATCTGATCGTTATGGCCTGTCATGTAACCTCTGGGACAGTTGTTTTTTGTGACTTTTGTTTCTTTCTCTCTCACTCTGTCTCCCTGTGTAGATGATTTTTGTAATGAAAATTGTACATCCTGGTTATTTTGCTGTAATAACAGTTTTTTGAAGTAGATGCAGTAATAATACACGTAAGCTTACTATAGGCAATGATACGGGGGGGATATTTGCTTTATTCAGTAAGTAGTTTTTTTGTGAGAACAGCATACTCTATTTTTAGTCTGTTTCTACTCTGATATGTAGATATATGAACTCTCTTTATATGATCTGTAGTCTTTGATTAAGATTTGCTGTCTTTGGTGCTTGTAATGGGTAGTAGGTTCCTCCTGCTTGAGATATGCTTTTCTGGCATGTCCAATGGTATATTATGTTAAGAAAGGTTTGCTGCCTCTGATATATGATGTACCTCCACAAAAATGCTGTCAGTTATTCTCTAAATCAGTTATTGTACTGTGGCCCATTCACCATTAAAATATGAAATATATAAAATATAAAATTAAGCTAACTTACACTTCATAGTACCACCCAAATGAAGCAATAATGTAATGAAGCAAAAAAGTGAAAAAGTCACTGAAGAAACAGATTAGTAGAAACATAAGTTCAAATGGTGCATGTTTGTGCTTTTATTGTGTGGCTATATGAAGTTGTGTTTGAATTTTGTTAAAATTTTGTGAGGTCTTAGGCACCATTGTCATTATGGTTACTTAAGAAGGAGATCCTGAAAAGGGCCTAATTCACAGTGCTGTTGAGATTTGGTGTATTCCCCATCAACCTAGCTTGGCAGATGGTGTATCAGCTGCCTAAATGGGGGGTATAAAAATGCTGTGTCCAGTTTATGTGGTATGTCCTGTTGAGAAATGTGAGATGGCTCTGTTTAGAATGTGTAGTGAATGGTTGCTCATGTTGACCTGTGTCCCTTGCATTGCAGGCCCTCTCTCTCATTGCCTTCATCTGCATTGAGACCATCATGCTGTGCTTACCCTGTGGCGGCGTATACTTCTACGAGTTCGTCAGCTGCAGTGCCTTTATTGTCACTGGCTTCCTGCTCCTCATCTACAGCCTCAATCTGCACACAAAATTGCCCCATGTCAACTGGAGCCTCACGGTGTGTACTGCTGTACTGGTGGGCTTCACTCTCACTTGGGGTGTATTTAGCTAGGAAAAACATTTCCTAGCAGTGTCTTTTTTTGTGGGAACACCTGTTTACAACAGCAACAGCTGCTTAACTTTGTAAAAATGCTGTATGCAGCATTGACTGATACTAAGAATATGTTTCGATGTTCAAATGCAGTACAATGCATTTGGGCCATCTCCTCAGAGCTGTGGTATCTATGCTTCTGAAGGTATAGATGCTTTTCATCCAACAGGTGAATCACACATTGAAAAACACAAAAATATAAGATTCCATCCAGCAACCAGTTAAAATGTGAGTTTTAATTGCCTTCACTGACCTAGTGGAACATAACTTAAGAGCAATTGGTCCCACTCTCTCACAATATAGAATAGCAGATAGTATTTCCAAGAAAATCTTTTTAAAGTACCAGTTACAAACTCAGAAATTGAAAACATAATCTGGATTTGATTTAGTGAATGCTGTGCCATCAGAAATTGATTTCTTTAGAGGTATGAATCCAACCAAAACTATCCTATTGCATATGGTATGTACATGAATGCTTCTTTGAAGTGTTTTCTCTTCAAATAGACATGGGGTTCAGCTTTGGCATTGTATTTGGCAAAATATGAGCTCTCATCTTAGTGATACAGCTGGTGCTTTGCATATTTGTTCATACACCTGACTAAATGGCAAAAACAAAATGGCAAACTATGGTAATGAAAGAAAAATGCACATCTTTTTGCTTATTTTTATGTTATACTTTAATTTGCATAGCAGTGAACAGAGAAAAGTTGTATTGTTCACAAGTTTTTTTTTTTTTTTTTTTTGAGAAATCACGAAAGTCTCATTTATTCACATCCTTTTTGTTAGTATTTTGTGTAAATCCTCATCTGGCATGGATTACACTGATAAGATGCTTCCTGTAGTGATTTATAAGGTTCTGGCACCTCTGAGTGAGAAATTTGACCATTCTAATATTTTGGTGTTCAGTTGTGAACTGTTTTCATGAGTTCAAACCACAAATGTTCAGGTTGAATGAGGACTGGAGACAGAGATAATCAGTTCACATTGAGGCCATTTATTTCGTGTTCAGGTAACCATTTCTTTGTAGATGTTGATGAGTACTTTTGATTATCAAGTTGCAATGTCCATTTTTACCCAAGGTTAAGCAGTTTGGCAGATTCAACTAGGTATTTGGCCAAAATGTGCTGGTACCTGTTGGAATTTGTAACTGCCATTATTTTGACAAGGACTCTGGCAAGGACCCATAGATGCAAAACAACTCCAAAACATAATAAACCCTGCACCATATTTCACAATAGGCATGGGTTCTTTCTCAACGAAATCTTCACCTTTTATGGCAAAGATAAAGCTGATGAGCCTGTCCAAAGAGGTTCATTATCATTTCATCTGAGACATTCCCAATGTTATTCAGATCATGTCTGCCAAATTCAAGTTAGCTCTTTGTGGCTTGCCTTCTAAAGTAGGTTCTTCTCTGCAACAAAGCCAGGAATGCAACATTCTCGCATACAGCTTTTAATGATTTTCACACTTTATAACTTCAAGATGCCAGTTTTTAGGAAGTGTCCAACTTTTGTTTTTGGAGTTGTTGACTCCTGAACCAGTGACAGTCCTACAGTGCTACGAAAGACATGCATGATTTTCTTGACAGCATGGCCACTATACCAGTAGTCTTAAATAAGTAACCCAAATGACTGTAATGCTACTGACTCTTCTCTGTTAATCTATGGGGAAACAGGAAGCCTTTGCATGCCTCTTTATAGTTTCTGAAGCTTGCACTGAACATCTAATAAGCACAATGTTTAACTCTAGATTGCTTTTGTAGGATTTTTTCCCTTTATAGGATGTTTGTGGACCTGTTATCTGATTTCTCCACATCTCACTCACTGTGAAAATAGACATATTTCATATATTCAATGCTCAGTATTTTATTATGTGGTCACTTTATGTGTGTGGGGGGTGGGGTAGGGGGCAGTAAACATTCTGTTGCCATGGCTCATTAAAAAGAGTTGTAGGCTGTGGCTGGGTTGCGGTTCAGACAGACAGTCTCTCGCTTTCCTCTCAGTGACTGGGACCCTGCTGTCACCGGGTAGAGCTAAGGGCCATAGGCCAGCAATAAGTATAGCCTTTCACTTGTCCTGGAATATAGAATGGTTCGACTGGGTAGCTCATTGCGAGGCCTCTTTGATTGTGTATATGTATTTTGGTTTTGAAATTTTTTGGATGGCTGGCAACTAACTCCACAATGATTGTGGCTGGGGATTTTTGCATGACACAGCCGTCTGAGAGTAAACTTAGAGGGGTAGTTGCTCCTCACAGTAACTTGGCATCAGAGCTGATTTGTAATTGTGGTGAGTGGGCTAGTGGAGTTTTGCAAACCAGTGATGTTTGTAATATTTTTGGCATTACTGAATGGAGAGAACTATTCACTTTCTCCAGAGTAAAGACTACGGATGCAACGGTACACGGTATATTGTCGAACCGTTCGGTACGCCCCCTACAGTTCAATAGGCACACGTGAACCGCGGTAATACGATATGCCTGTCATTTTTAATAATTTCCAAAACTTGCTTATTGCGCTGCAGACTACAAGCACGTTGTACATTCAGATCCACAGAACATCTCTGGAGCCAGTCAGAATTTACCTGGAGCCTATCAGCGCTCTGTATGCAAATACGAGCTGGAGAAGAGAGGGGAAACTAAAAACAAACATTCTCGCGTACGGTCACACTGGTGTGATTTGCCCGTTTAACGTGTGCTAAAACTGGTGCGATTTAGGGACGAAACGGTTACCGGTTTCATGGTAAACCACGGTAAAAATTCCAGTCGGTTACTATTGCCATTTCAAATTTTAATTATCATTAAAACCGTGGTTGATTACCGCGTTTTGAAAAACTCACGTTAAATACTGCCCAGCATCAACTGAAGTTAGCAACAGTCTCCCAGACGCAGGTGCGCAGGCGCAGCATGCAACGTGGCTTGTTTTGTGTCAGAGAAAACTGTGACAAAGGCAGTGACAGCGCTCCGGAGATTTTTCAGCCTTCTAAGAGAACTAATTTGGCATTAAGAATGAATTCCGTGTACGTTTGTATTTGCATATTCTTGAAACAGAACACGGTTTAGACCAGTTTATTTCCTTCTTCTGTATGGATTTTTCAGTGTAACTACGATGTGACAGCATTATTTGTATTTGTCTGAAGTTCAGTAAATAGTTGAACTCTTACGAAGTCTTGAGTCAATTAGCCTACTTTGCTGTCAGGGGGAACTGAACATTGGAGAACACTGCTATTTAATTTGCCCTCTTCAGCATCATAATATTCTGAAATGACCTACAAATTAGCCTATATTATACTAAGACTTTTAGAAAATAACATGCACAAGCAGACTCGACTCTTCCCCTTGAGCTTGATTTGCGATGAATACCTAATATCGTGATATTAAATTTTCATACCGTTTCATCCCTAGTGCGATTAGAACACTAGATTGGAAAAATTCTAGCTAATTTCAGTTTTGAGGAAACAGTGATTTAACGTTAAAAAATATAGCAAATGCTTACTGAAAACTATGAGCAGCTTAATAACTAATGAAAACATAACAAACCCTGTAACGTAACACGGGTGCTACGCAAGCAAATTGGGTTAATAAATGCAGAAGTTTTCATTTTCATAGGCTCAGGTCTGTTAAATCATTGTAAAGGGCCAAGAACAGAAATATCCTGACCTGCATAATTAAAATCACAGACTTTGCCTTGAAAAGAAATTCAAAATAGGCAATAGACTAGAGTCATATTCCTGAAATGTGCCAGAACTGAGAGAAAAGTAGTGACCTTTTTGAGTGTGAGAACATCTGTTCTTATAGACTGGGGACAGGAAGGTTACTTTCTCATAGACAGAACAAGTACTGATGGTGATAGTTCCAGCGTGTGCAGCACAATCAGTCAGCTTTTTGGAAGGGGAGATACCATGCTGGGGATGAACAGGGTGCAGTTCTGTGATAATGGAGATAACATCACACAGAGATAACCTCAAATAAGTTGATTATCCTCAGCTTTCTGCATGTCAAGACTCTAGAAACTTGTGCATGAAGCTTGTGTGTTTTCCTGGTGGTGGCACGTGTTTTTGAGGAGAACAGAGTCTCCTGACCATTGATTTTAGCCATGCAGGGCACATAGCAGGCAATGCAGTTTGTGTGCTGTGAAACACAGCTGTTGACTCAGGTACTATTCATATAATCCAAGGGGGCAAATAAGCCTTGTTGTTATAATTAATCAGCTGTGAGCCCCAAATTCTCTGTTCTGTGCTTTATATAATGATATTCCTAAGAGCTGCGTCAAAGGGGAGTTGAGGAAAGCTTCTGATCCCTGTGTGTGCCGAACAGGCGGAAAAAAGCCTGAAATATTTATACTCTTTTTTCTAAGCTGAGCTTAGATGAGAATTGCCAGCAGGCAATGTTTATGTAGATATTCTTCCATTGAGTTCTCTTGCTGAAACTAGGGGCTTCCTGTTGCCAAGACTCTCATGAGACCATATGAACACACAGATCAACACATTTGGTACAGTCATTTAAAGGAATTGTGCTGGGTTTTCAAAAACCTCTGGCTAAACACTTCTCCGTGTGTCCATATATGTATGCTGTGCTGCAAACCCCTGACCAATACAGCTAGCTTTGCTCAGATTCCCAGCTTGCCAGATGCAACAGAAATTTCTAATACTTGGCAATTTCTCCAAGTGGAAAAGGAAGTGAAGCGGCCCATTGCACTGATGAAGGTAGAAGTGATATTGATATTGATATGGAAGTGATAGTGATGAGTGCAAGTGTACAGATAGATAGATAGTGATGAATGTAAGTGTACAGATAGATTTGACTGATTTTCAGAGCATTTAGGTATGAATTGTAAAATTACTCAGAAACACGCAGCAGTTATGATGAACACTATGCCGAAACATTCATTAGATGTGAAAGGGCCTCCTTATGGTGGTAAAGAATCAATCATGTAAAACCAGAAGGGCAGGAGTCATCCGATACTGGTAGAAAATGATGTTGCCCTGAAATAGCAGTAAAGACTGAGTGAAATGAGAGGTCCAGCCATAGGGCTGTGCGATGTGACCAAAATCTCATATCCTGATATAGGTCATTTCATATCCCGATAACGATACATATCACGATATAGCACATTTAATGTAAATTCAATTAATAAATAGTTTATATAAAATGACCACATGGAAATTGTTTCCTATTACATTTTGAATTATATACTCGACAAATAAAAGGTACTGACTCATACTTGATTATTTTTCTCCTTTTATTTAGAACCTTTGTGCTAATTTTCAATTAACCCTTTCGCGCGTACGCTCACACCGGGTGTGATTAGCCATTTAGCGTGAAAGCTAAAACCGGTGCGATTAGAAAACTAGATTGGAAAATTCTAGCTAATTTTAGCTTTGATGAAACAGCGATTTAACATTTAAAAATATAGCAAATGCTAACTGAAAACTATGAGAAGCTTAATAACGCTAATGAAAACATAACGAACCATGTAACGTAACATGTGCTACATAGCATAAAAATAAATTACGTGCGAAAAGATTAAGCATGTAAAAAAATATAAAATATTAATGTTACTAAAAGGTAAGTAAAAAGGTAAATAGAAAACACTTTTTAACTATAGTTCTGTGTCATGACGTTCACTCTCCTCCATGTTTATGTTGCCTTCATGTAAATTTCCTGCCTGCATCCGTGCCGTGTGTAAGAACGCAATGCGTCGTCCAAATGATGAAAAATATTGCCGTAAAGTGTGTGATTTGCGACACAACGAAATAAATGATAGAACATATGAAACGATAGATGTTTTTCTATCGTCACACGATATATATCTTCATATCGCACAGCCCTATCCAGCCCAATTAATTTTATGCTTCTAACATGTTATTAGAACTGTTACTAGTGCCAAATAAAGAAACACCTTTGAACACCTTTGTCTGGATTAATACATGCTAGTTCTGTCTGCTGCTCTCTCTGTTTAGGTTTAGAAAAGGAGATGTATGTGCATACACACACACACATTCACATATACACATACACATGCTCTTACACACATCACAGTAAAGTTACCTTGGCTTCTGTGTTGCAATTTTTCTACACCCTAATCCACTGGGTCTGCTGGGACAGTGCTCTTTACCGTGGCGTATGATTGGAGGCCCAGTTAGGCAACATCTTTGAGCACCAAGGCAGTGGGTGTCATGTGAGAGAGTACGGGCAATGATTTGCATCATGCATCCAATCACATGCTGACCATACTCAAGTCATGCACTAGTCTTTACTCATGACTTAGCATCAAACTGGCCAACCGGAAGGGCTGATCCTCCAGAGTGCTATCTGTGTCATTGCTTTAACAACACCTGAAATTGGCAGTTAGATCATTATTGTCATAATGGCTTTCTGTTTGGATCATTGATCCATATCTCAAAGGGAAAAGGAATTTACTTTTCTTAATAACAGTTTGTGTTGCCTGTATATCATGTGTTGCCAACATGATATATGTTCATACCAGTTCATACCATACAGCTTACAGTCCTATATTCTCTGTACATTCTTTACATTCTGTAAAATGCCTTTGCATACCAAAGCAACTGCAGAGTCATCTTGGAGAGCACAGAGCTGTGAGTCTCAGCAGGGATTAACCAGCTGTCTGTTTGTCTATTTCTGCAGGACCTGGTAAACACTGTTGCCAGCACCTTCTTCTTTTTCTTGGCCTCCATTGTGCTTGCAGCACTGAACCACACAACTGGAACAGAAATCGTGGCTGTGGTGAGTGTCTCCGTCCTGGTCATCTACAAGGCTGTCAACCCTGAAACGTCCCCCCAGCACACTCACACACGCGCAGAGTAACCACTCATTTGTTTCACTTAGAACCACACTGCTTCTGGACTGGCTGATAAAGCTCTTTGCTATCTGGGAGAAAGGGCCACACTGAAGAGCTCTTTCCTCATTCATCCCTCACTGTCTGGCTTTTTTGCTGTGAAAGAGCTCTTCGAAGCTTTCTATGACATACCTCCTTGAGGGAGAATTCCCCAGGAGGATCAGGTCGATGAATTGCCTTTGTGTAACAGTACTGCAGACTCTCACATTCTTGTCTAAGATGTGTGGTAATCATAAAGTCATTATTTGAATAACTGGAATTAAACATTAAACAAATATTGTACATGTATCACAAGACTGTGTTGCACAGCAGTTCTGTCAACTACAACATATTTTAAGTCTCTGCAATTAAAAAAAACTGTTTTATGATACATATTTTTTCAGGTAACAGTTTTTATAACAGATTGTCTGACATGAAATTATGAGTTTCCGCTTAAGAGCACTGCTGCCCCCTGTGGATGCAAAAGTGAATTTCAGTCAAAAATATAGCATCCTATACTCATCACTTTTCTCTGTAACAGTGGTTTCATTCCCACATACTGTGTGACAGCACTCTAAGAGGATAGCCAGACTATTTGGATACAAAGTAAACCAATAACCAACGGGAAAATGCAGAGGTGATGAAGCTACTTCAGAAACTGTTAGCAGACTCAGAGGATGAATGAAAACACACAAACTACTTTCCCTTAATACATCATTTTCTTTTATCAGTGTCTTTTGCCATTCTCACTGATAACATCTTTAGCCACAGTTTTCAACCATTGCACATGAAAATAGTTGCAAATATTGCATATGTCTATACCACTGGTCCGTTGTGCTACGTAAAACCAATAAAACTGATCAACCCCCAAAGGCTCCGAAGAGCTGTGATTGTCTGTTAGTTCTGTTGCACTATTTGTTTCTTTCCTATCATATTTTCAGCTTTCCCTTGGTAAAGTAGGTTTATAGAACTGGTAATATAGGTAGGTATATAGCAGACCATTTAAATTTACTGCCAAAACATATATAGTAAAGAATGAGATTATACCAGTTCTCACCTGTTAGTGGAGTAACTGATATGTGAAAATGCAGGAATCATTTGTATCATTTGTGTCATTTTCTTTTATTGCACCAAATCAAGGTATATTTGATGTTAAAGAAATAATGAAAAAGACCTTAAATGAACGTACTGTATGTCATTTCCCTGTGCAGATATTTGGCTTCCTGGTGACGGCTGTTTATGCCTTCAACACGTATCTGGTGGTGAGGCAATGGCGCAAGGGTGATGGGGGCTCCAGTGGGGCCCAAACCAGTGAATACACACGTGCTCGCACTGCTTCCCGGAGTGATACGGAGGCACGGCCTGAGCTCCATTAATAAGCCAATCTCCAGCAGAAAGTGGGAGAATCACATGATGCAGCTATTTCTCCAGGCAAGAAGTTGTTTTTTGGGGTCTGGCAATTAACATAGCCCTGAGGACTGTACAATGCAAGACTGAGATGGGGCCATTCTCCAGGATAGTCATTCAACTAAACTAAGTCTGATGACCTGGTTCTATCAACAGTTTGAGTAATACTATTTCATATAGACAAAGAGCTTTGTCTGTGGTTGGAAATCTCACTTTAGTGTAATACTATTTCATATAGACAAAGAGCTTTGTCTGTGGTTGGAAATCTCACTTTAGTGTCTCTAATAGAGGTTAAGCATGTGAACCACTTTAGTATGTTTTATTTTTTAATTTACCCTTCATAGGGGCTATAAGCCTGTAAAGGTTATAGGTTGTTGTCTTAAAACACTGTGTGTATGCCTGCATTCAAATCACACACTTTCTGCAGTGTTTGAAGCTGTTTCCAAGCTATTGTTTTAGAAAGCCTGCCATCGCCATAGTCAGCTCCTAATCACTGGCTACAGAATATCTTGTTCACAGATTATCTGTGGTGGTAATTGCAAACGTATGTAATGCCCACAAAGCATTGCAAATAGATACATTATTTAAGAATACAGCACATTAATGTACTATTGAAATGGTAAAATGGGCTCATGAGTGGTTCAGCCAGCTCGGGTTTGATCCTAGATGACAGTTAACTGCATCCCATAGTGGGGGAACAAATTAGCTTTATTCCACCAGGGATAGGAGTGGGTAGGTTGGCCAGGGTGTACTCATCTCACAGCTCTCAGGCACCCTGTGGGTCCTCAGGTGCCTGCAAGTTGCTTGGGTGACATCATTTCAGTAGAACTTGAGTCTTCCCACTGGCAGCCAATTCACAGTGGTGTACTGTGTGAGTTATAGTGGGAAAAAAGCTATTGGCTGCTAAAAAAAAAACTGTAGTATATCAGAGGTTTGCATTCATTTTACTTCAACACTCAAGTTGTTGCAGTGAGACTAGGCCAAAGCACAGTTGCTGATTTCAAACAGGGCTGCATAATGGGGAAAAGCTTTAAGAAAAGGTAAGATAAAATACAGCCAAATAATAGTTATTTTTTTCACACGTTTTCATCAAAGCTAGTTTCCTGCCTGTAGCAAGATTATGATATATGGCAACATTAGTTTGGTATTGCTAGTATCTTGCCTTGTATCATGATATCTTGTGACATGTATTTTTTTTCCAGAGACAAATGTAGTACTGGTTGCAGTTTTAAAGAGGATGTTAAATCTCTGGCTACCAGTATTTCTTTTTGATGTTTTATATTTAAAGTTATTTGTATGTATAAAAAGTAGATAAACTATTAAAATGACATTTTGATATAATTTTTAGACACTCATTTTCAATATTTTGTAGCAGGGCCCCCTTCATTATCCCAGAGACTGGGAGTTGGCTTCATCAGTAATGGATTTGTGAATGATATTCCCAATACAACCTATATGCCAATGTTGTTACGGTGCAATCATAGCATTCGGTTTGTTGAGCCTTTCAGTTACAACTTTATATGAGACTCACTGAGATCTGTCACAAAGGTACATATGCCCTGCATTGACATACTATACAGTAGGGCTGTGCGATATGACCAAAATCTCATATCCCGATATAGATCATTTCATATCCCGATAATGATGCATATCACGATATAGCACATTTTCTGTAAATTCAATGAATAAATAATTTATATAAAATGACCACATGGAAAGGCCTGTTTCTTACTACATTTTTTTACTACATTTGAATTATATACTCGACAAATAAAAGGTGCTTACTCATATTTGATTATTTTTCTAATTTTATTTAGAACCTTTGTGCAAATTTTCAATTAACCCTTTCGTGCGTACGGTCACACTGGTGTAATTAGTCGTTTAGCGTGTATGCTAAAACTGGTGCGATTAAAACACTAGATTGGAAAAATTCTAGCTAATTTTAGCTTTGAGGAAACAGTGATTTAACGTTAAAAAATATAGCAAATGCGGAGGTGAAACTATGAGAAGCTTAATAACGCTAAAGAAAACATAACGAACCATGAAAAGTAACACGTGCGCTACATAGGGTTAAGCATGTAACAAAATATAAAATATAAAACATTAATGTATAAAATATAAAAAGGTAAATAGAAAACACTTTTCAACTATAGTTCTGTGTAACGTTCACTCTCCTCAATGTTTGTTTGTGTTGCCTTCATGCAAATTTCCTGCCTGCATCCGTGCCGTTTGGAAGAACGCAAAGCGCCGTCCAAATGATGAAAAATATTGCTGTAAAGTGTGTGATTTGCAACACAACGAAATAAACGATAGAGCATAATATGAAACGATAGATGTTTTTCTATCATCACACGATATATGTCGTCATATTGCACAGCCCTACTATACAGCAGTTAATATGCCAAGAAAGGATACCAATTCTGATATCATAAATGATTAAGATATATCACATATGGTATAACATAATAGTGTGTGGTCTATTTAGCATGAAGGTGAATAAAGAATGTATTTGTAGCATTGTCATTTTGCATATGGTGACCTCTGCAACACAAAACACAGCTTGTCTAAATTGCAGCCTATTGTGTCTCTCAGGAAGTAACATTTCTTATCTTGATTTATTTTTTACTGACAAGTCTTACTTACTTTGATAAAATATACAGAGTCCGCCAAGCACAGAAATATTTGGGCTAAGAGGAAATGAAGGTCTGATATTAAAGTATTTTAATAGATAATATTACAAATAAGCCATTCTGAAAATAAAATAAGGTTACCTTGTGCCTTGCTTTGACTTTGGAGATCACATTTGTAAATGCAAATCTAGCTCTATCCATGATGAGATGTTTTTGAGATAAGCAAAAAGAAATATTTTCAGAGGTTTTTGCTCTCTAGTTTGTAGAATAATCTGAGTCTCAATGAACGTATAATAATCAAATCAGGTCTCTTCCACTGAACTGCCCTGGGCTCCAATCTTTAAGCAGTGCACTCATATACTTTCTTGGATTTAAAGGCTCTGTCTCATGTAACTATAATTTTGAAACGCTCACTGTGAAATTGCAAACTTTTAACTTTCTGTGGCTGTGGCTGTGAGTGAAGCTCATGCTTGAGTGTAAGCCTATTTATATGAAAGAGCAGCTGTGTGTATATGCTTGTGTGCATTTATGAAGATCACAAGAAGTCCTGCTTGTATGTGTAAATACCTATGAAACCTGTGATATTTCTGCTACTCTTTGATCTCTCCAGACTTTGTTTATTATATGTATATGTGGATTATGATAAAGCTGGAGGAAGGTGTAACATGGATGTGTGTGTGTGATTTGCAGATTATTTGGGTACTTCTTATTATATGTGTGTATGGACTTTGTGCATCAGATGGATTTAAATGGCTCACATTTCCTGAGGTGCCTTAAGTTAAAAACCAGAGAACTAAGGACACATCACTAGGCTCACCCAGGCTTGAGGGCATCATGGCTGAGGTAACACATGATACCTACGCTATTCAAAATGCATCAATATACTGTATGCTCAATATACTGATGTTTATTTTTATTAACATATTTGTATTGCTAAATGAAACCAATTCATTACAGAATCAAATACATATATATTTTATTTATTTAACCTTTATTTAGGGGTGACCTGGCCAAGAGGACAGCAGAAAACATTAAAACAGTTACATGACATTACATTACAATTAAAACATTACAGCATTAAAATATACAACAACATATCATCAATTGACCGATCCAGACTACAGGAAACATTTACACTCCTCCTGCACAGCATTTTGAAGCAAAAATGTCAACTCACTGAGGGGCACTAATACGTCTAAATGCAGCATACTTTGTAGACTAAATTTCAATGCCTCTGGTGCACAGTAAGAAAAAGCAGTCTTGCCTAATTCTGTAGCAGCCCTGAAGTTGAAGTAGTAACCACCTAGCAGACCTCCTTAAATAACTGTTAGTGGTGAAAGAGAGAAGACTACAGAGGTAAAGGGGTAGTTTCCCCAACAGGCCTTTATATATGAATACATACCAGTGTAGCTGTTGACGCAAGGACAGAGATGTCCAGCCCACTAATTCGTATAAGGTACAGTAATGGTTGAGTGACTTGGCATTTGTAACAAAGCGCAGGGATGCATGATAGACTTAATCCAGCCTCTGCAGCACAGCAGAGGCTGCATGCATATATATTATGTCTCCATAATCAATTATAGGAAGAAATGTGGATTGAACAAGCTTCTTCTGAGCCTCAAATGTAAAACAAGCTTTATTACAAAAATAAAAACCAAGTTTAAGTTTACGTTTCCTCACAAGATTGTCAATATGAGTTTTATAGGACAGTTTCTCATCTAACCATATACCCAGGTATTTATAAACTGACACCTTTTCAATGGACATACCCTGCGAAGTAACAATGCTAAAAGACTCTGCCTGAGAACGAGCTCTGGTGAAAGTCATGAATTTCGTTTTGTGCGCATTCAGGACTAGCCTGATATAGAACTGACAAATTCTAGTACCATAAAAGTAGGTAAGTGCTGTCTGTTACTGCAGCTTCACAGAACATGAAAAAGAGCACTTACTACAAGCACAGAACATGAACAATTAAAGTTTTAAGCCTTTACATTCTGTCATAAAATACTAAGTCTTAAAGAAATGGACACTTTCATGAAGTGAGTATTTCTTAGGAGCCAAAGAGTCACACTTTTCACTTTAGAGGTTGAGATAATTTCACACATTAAATTGTTTTGGAAACGTTATGCTGTTATATTTGCATGATTGTTAGACAATTAGATGTCACTGTGACCTGCTGTCACTGTGGTAATGGTAACAAAGACATTTACAGAAACACTGTGACTCTGTGTGAGTGTGTGTGTATGTGTGTGTACTAATGTTCAATTGTGTGTGTAAATACCTCTAATCAATGAAGGATTTTGTTGCAGCCTAAAAGTGCTTGTGAATGCACTTGGGTTTTTTCGTTATGTCAAATCGCACCTGTCATTTATCCAGCAAGACAATAGACTACACTCCAACTGTCTATGCACAAATACTGTTCTTTGTTATAAAATAGTAGTTTATGAGACAATGTCTTTCAAATGGACAATGCTGCATATTGAATTGAAGACATTAGTAATCCAATACAAAAAGTGTGTGTATACTGTTGTACTGCAGTTTTTAAAATACAAAGCAGATTGTTTTCTAGGATCCATACTGATGTTTGGCAGACAAACTCAATTTTAAAATTAAAGACCCTTTAAGACCCTATCAGCGTGGATTATACTCTGTCTTAATGTTCTATTTCCTTTTTCAAACTTGAAAATAGTAATATTATTAATGTTTAGCAATAGCAGAAGTTTCTCCCTATATGAAACAGTACTCAAATCTGTATTTTTATAAGTCTGTAGATTTATCATCAAACAATCAATGGTTTTAACTGGTTTTGTGGCAGTTTAAGTTTGTCTTAATAAATTGTTTCACCCACTCTTGACTTGCAGTGTTTTTGGTGTTTAAAGCAGCTAATCTGGTACTGTGGTTTGTTTTTTTTTATGTAACACTGTGTTCACTAAATGGACAGAAAACAAATTTGATTGCTTTTTCCAACATGGTATACAGAGTTGCAGTTGATGACAAGGAGAACGATGCCAGCCTTGTAATCAGGATTGAGAGTAATTTGCTGGGAGCACCTGCAAGTTTAATCACAATGTGTACTACAGGTCTACTGTCTACTTGAACCAAAGCAAAGTAGACATTTTTATTTTTATATTTTATACATTTATTTATTTTTCAGATACATACCATTTGTATAATTAGAATTAAATTATAATCAGTAATCATACAAAAATATAATCAAAACCGGTATAAGGATTTCATTCCTGTACATGTATGGTAAGAGTATGGCACACAGTTTCACTGTTAAACCTGCGATTAAGAATGAATGACAGCAGTGCAATGGGCAATATAGCAAGTCATAATGCTAAAAGAGGCTACTGTATACCATCAAGCTGCCAAAATATTACAACAATACCACTGTATTTTATGAACAAAATTAAGCCATCAAATTGACCATAGCATGTCTGTAATTGGATAGACGATGTAATCCGAAAACAAACCTGGATTATAAATGTTATGTATATAAGTGATACTTTGGAAAGTACTGCATTTTGGCCTTCCAATATTCTACTCTTTTTCTGATTTATATTATGAAAGAAGAAAAAGAGAAGAAAAATATATGAAAATATCTGCATCGTCATTAGAGTACTCTGTCCACATAACAACTGGATTAACTGGAATTGAAAACAAGGATTCTTAAGGACACTTAAGATACAGTCCAGGTAAGGTAATGTACCTTAAGTGTTCTTCTCAATCTTCAATTTTTTTCCAGGTTAAAATACAAAGTGAATTTTGTGAAGTTCACATTTGCAGGCTTCAGTTCTAAGATATCAATTAAAGTCAGACAAGTACATAGTGCTAAAATAGACCTTAATGCAGACCTGCGTGTAGACTGGCCCCTTTCCTTTCAGTAACAAATTGTAACTCATGAGTTTGGAGGTTACAAAAGATGTGTAGATAATGAAAAAAGAAACACTTGCCTCCATTTTTCAATCCATTACATTACATTACATTACATCATTTAGCAGACACTCTTACCTAGAGCGACTTCCAAATCACTGTGCTAAGAGTATTTATCCAAGGGACAAAGCACATTTGTTTGACTGAATCAGGCCATCATGAGCATGCCTAAGAATTTGCTTTTGACTACCCACCTATAAAACAACAAAAATGCTTAACAATATACACACAAATAATGTGCAAACCTCAAGACATCAAGAGCCTCAAAAGCACTATGAAATTAAAATGTGATGAAAACATTTTTCTGGTTACATTTTTTTTTCATGTTGTTAATCATCCTAGCATTTGAAAAAAAATTTGCAAGTTCCATTCATTCATAGTCACAGTGAGTCTTCAAGTAAGCCACTGGCAGAAATTTAAAACACTGTTTTCATTTTAAGAAGTTATGATGAAAAATAAAATACTTGGACCATTGTTTCCCAGGTGGCAATTGACACAGACAGGCCATAGGTCCATTTAATACAAGCTTCATTCCGATTCGAAGTCAGAGTCATTACCTACAACAAAAAAAGAGCTTCAACAAAAATACAAATCAGGAAATACAGAAAGCAGACACTTAGTCCTAAGTAGTGTCCATATCTTCTGTCTGCAACAATAAAAGCAGGAAGTGACACTTCATTGTACAATGAAAAATTACACACTAAAAAAACACACTAGTGAAGAAACCAGGACACAGAAGCTGGATATACAGTCTATTTGGACACTACAAATACTTGGAGTAGAGATCAAACTAGGCAGTAAAGTTACATATTTCATTTACAGTTTGGACCAGATTGTGGAGAATGTTTTGAGCTAAAACCTAAAATCAAACAGATGGAACAGCTGTGTAGAGTAGTTGTTTTGTATTTTGTAACAATAAGGATGTAGGTTGTGTCCTTGAGTGAGGTTCTTGAATTGCTTCAGTTAATATCTAGCTACACAGAGCAAGCTGTGAGCTATGTAAGCATAAGATATACTTCAAAGTCAATCTGTCTGTAAATAATAATTCAACACACATTGCTGAAGATTTTTTGTGTTTGCGTGGCATAGGTTAGAGCAAATACAATATGCTTTGCGCTGTATTCTTCACACAAACATGCCATGTAAACTCTCTTAGTGTACACTTATGTGATTGGGGACACACTAATGCTGATTGTACACTGCACAATTTGGAATTCCTCCAGTATGTTTGACATCAGTCATATCATATCCATACAAAGGAAGACTAAGACTAGAGAGAAATGCACCTTAAGTGTTCCTGAGAAGTTGTCTGTGGTTTATCTGACAGACCCTTGCCTTCCAATAAATTATCAGTTACCTTATATATCTAAATGAAGCCTGGAATTACTATAAACTTTCCTTTAAAAAGTCATTTGGAAATAAGTCCCGTGGAAAGTGTCTGGTTGGATGTACAGCAAGTATATTTCCCCTAAAAATCATATTTATAAGTGCTTTGAATGTCTAACCAAGCACTTTCCCTGCTTTCTGTTTTCTTCATGTAAGAGCCCTTTACGCATAGAAATGGCAAGAATTCCTGCGGTACCTGCTGGTTGTTCCTCTGTGGACCCACCCCCTTGCTTGCGGGAATTGGTCAGCTCGTTGAAAGTGATATAGCAATCAAATGCAAAACTAAGGGTGGCAATGAAACCAAACACCTGTGAAAATAGAGTGCTTTGATATCAATACAGCATGAAAGAGAGAGCAAAATGGGATACTGGTAGGGGGCAGAAATGTGAACCTCACCTGTAACATGATATTTACACTCAGGCATATGGGAGTAGTAACCTCACACAACTTTAAAGCATTTTTGTGTACTTGCTTCATTAGCTGTCTTGAGGAATTTCAGCATTGTTCATCTTGGCAAATGCGGTAATGCCAATAACAGTGGACGTATGTGGACACTGAAATCAAGCTTACCCCGCCTGCTTTTGAGGCTCCATCTCCATACCTGGTCATTGAGATTATGGAGATGACAAAAAAGATGATAGATGCAGTCAGACAGCGCAGGAAATCCTTGAAAAATAAAGTGAAATTAAAAAGCCACATCATGTCTGTGCAGCAGTTCTATGTGGGGGCTCCCTGGTGCCCCCTTTTGGTTAAAACTGAAACTCACCATTAGGGGCCAATGACAGCCATTTAATTGTTGACTGAACTTGTTGGAATAGACGATGAGCATGAAGACGGCAAGGAGGAACTCAATGAGGGGAGCTGTGACAAAGGCTGCTGCTACGGATGCCACAAAGCACACAAAGGTGATGAAGGACAGAGCCTGGATAAGGAGAGAAAGAGAGAATGAGACAAATGTGGAAAGAAAGAGAAAGGCTAAGAGGGTGATGAACTCTTCTACTAAATTTCCTACCTTAGGGAATTTTTTCACACAGGCATAATCACACACATATGAAATTTACTGACCTCTTGAAATGATCATCTATGAGCAGCAAATCTCTAATGTGCTGATAATGGAAACACATATTTGTAAATCTACTTGCCTTTGAATTTATTGACGGGGTTTAAATTATGTTCTATATTAGTCTTTGGTGAAATACAAAATATTTATGGCTGAGTATCAGAGCTGGGTACCAAAATGGATAAATTTATTATTTTAAAGCATTTTTTTCACAGGGGCCATATCTAACAAAATGGTACCAACAGCCAAACCATTTTTCTCTTTGTACAGATAGAAGAAGAATGTACACATAAGTAGTAAGCATATATTCATCCACAGCATAAACATTTTAACATATATGCAAACCTATTATTTATCACATTCAAAATACAGCATCACCATTACCTTATGTTTGTTTCTATTTCATGGTAAATCATCAATTCAGAACAAGCAAATGCAAATTAAACAAATGCAGTAAAATAATATGTTAGGTCCTATTAGGGACTATTAGGAATGACAGTGTATGCTGCTAACGCATAAAGAGGTGTCTATATGATTATATCTAACTACTCAAGCAACCACTGTCCCAGACATAGAGAATAGCTGTATACTGGAGTTACAATGAGTCATAATTATTAACAGTTGAAAAGGTCTCTTTTTATAGTATGATGGTGTGACATTAGATGTCTTCTTTTAAGAGCACACTCAAAACTGGTTTACCTGCCTCAAGCTCATTTGGTGCTCACTAAGGTGCATTTCAAGCTCCAGACAAAGAAAAATGACAAATGCATTTTAGTAATTTTGAGGACATCCCCTTACCCTGAATTTACAGGGTAGCTCATATGTGGTACGGGTCACCACTGTAATTATGTTAGAATGATTAAATGTATTGCACACATTATGCAAATTCTCTTCTGGTTTCCATTCTGCAGGACTGCAGGACTGTTTTGAGTGTACAGACTGGAGCCAGTTTGCACACTAAGCCAGGTGTGACTCAGGATTCAACTTGGAGGAATATGCCTTCACCGTGATGTCTTACATAAAATACTGCGTACACCAGGTGACCATCACTAAAAACATCCGAGTATTCCCAAACCAGAAGCCGTGGATGAACAATGAGGTCTGGAACCTGCTAAAAGCACAGGATGCCGCATTTAGATCTGGTGACGCTGTAGCATATAGTGAAGCCAGGTCAAACCTCAAGAGGGGCATCAAGACTGCCAAGCACAGACACAGACAACAGATTGAGGAGCACTTCAGTAACACCACCAACCCCCGACACATGTGGGAAGGAATCCGGTCCATCACAGCCTACAAAGGGAAGAATACCTGCCCTTCATCCAGCGACGCTGCACTGGCGGAGGAGCTCAACAGCTTCTTTGCTCGGTTCAACAGAGACAACAAAGCACCAGTGGTGAAGGCCCTGCCATCCGATGGAGAGACAGCACTGACGCTGAGCACACAAGAAGTGAGGCAGACCCTCCGCAGTGTCAATGCGCGCAGAGCAGCTGGACCAGACGGCGTCCCTGGGAGGGTCCTCAGAGACTGCGCCGATCAGCTGGCAGAGGTCCTCGCTGACATCTTTAACCTCTCTCTGTCCTTTGCTTTGGTCCCCAAATGCTTCAAAACATCCACCATAATCCCGATACCCAAGCAGTCAGCAGTGACAAACCTGAATGACTCTAGGCCTGTCGCTCTCATCCCCGTAATTGCAAAGTGCCTGGATGACTCGTGATGACCCATATCAGGAGTATCATCCCCGCTACCCTGGACCAGCACCAGTTTGCCTACAAGGCAAACAGGTCAACTGAGGACGCCATCTCTATTACCATCCACACCATGCTGGACCACCTGGAACACAAGGACACCTACGCCAGACTGCTTTTTATTGACTACAGCTCCACATTTAACACCATAATTCCCAATAAACTGCATTCCAAACTACACAGTCTGGGTCTCAGTACACCAGTTTGCAACTGGATCCTGGACTTCCTAACAAACTGCCCCCAGACAGTCAGACTAGGCAAGTACTCATCATCCACCCTGATTCTGAACACTGGAGTACCCCGAGGATGTGTACTGAGCCCACTCATCTATGCCCTCTTCACCCATGACTGCACACCTGCTCATGCATCTAACACCATCATCAAGTTTGCAGATGACACCACAGTGATTGGGTGAATCTCAAACAACAATGAATCGGCTTACAGAGAGGAGGTGCAGAACCTGGCGGGGTGGTGCAACGACAACAACCTCTCACTCAATATCAAGAAGACCAAAGAATTGATCATTGACTTCAGGAAAACCTGGAGGAATGAACACGCACCACTAACCATAAATGGAGAAGCTGTGGAAAGAGTCTCCAGTTTTAAGTTCCTGGGAGTAAGCATAACAGAGGACCTCTCTTGGACTACCAACACCTCTGCAATAGTAGGGAAAGCACAGCAGCGCCTGTACTACCTCAGGAAACTGAAGAGAGCAAATCTGCCCCAGAAACTACTGGTGAACTTTTACCGGTGTACCATAGAAAGCATAGTGACATACTGTGTAACTGTATGGTATGCCAGTTCCAACAGAAACGACCAGAAAACACTACAACGTGTAATTAGGACTGCACAGGACATCATAGGGACACAAGTCCCAGACATTGGTACCATCTACAGTACACGCTGTCTGTGACAGGCACACAACATTATCAGGGACTTGACTCACCCCAGCAACCACCTGTTCAATCTCCTCCCATCAGCAGCAGATTCAAATGTATCTCAGCTCGCTCAACCAGACTGAGGAACAGCTTTTTCCCCAGAGCTGTAATGCAGCTCAACACATCCCCCCACTCCACCTCCCATAGAAGGGACAGCAATGATGGACATGTGCAATAATGTCAGTATTATATGCGATGCAATGCAAATCTTCCTCTTGTGCAATAATATGGACTATGCACACCACACTTTAATACAGTACAATGTTATACAATAACACGGCCATGTGCAATAACAACCACTGTAAATCTCTTTTTTCACATGTAACAGTTAAGAGTACTTCCTGTCACTGCACAGACACTACTGCTATTACTATTTATTTATGTTCCATACTACTCTCAAATTCTACATCACACATCTTGTATTTTTTTTTGTATTTATTCTTGTTGCCTTTAATTCTTTCTATATGTTGTCACAGCACTGATACCGGGGAGTAACTGTAATTTCGTTGCCCTGTACAATGACAATTAAGCTCTCTTTCTTCTTCCTCTTTCTTTCTATTTCTGGCTTCCATTTCCTCATCTGAATCACCACCAACATTGGAGAAATAACAGAAGATAGCAGTTTAGGTGACCACCATTATTATATTTATTTGTCAAATTTACATCATATTGTCTTTCAATGTGAAACACAGAAAAAAGAGATGGTGTTAAAAATAGGACTATAGAAATTATTACAGCTCTCTGAAACTAATATCGCCTAATATCTACACCATTCTTGGTGTGATGTAACTGTAAAGGAGCTGCGCCTGCATTTGTAGTGGTTTGTAGGCTTTAATTTAATGGAGTACTGCTTTTGGACCCTTTAGGGCCCCCAATTTAGCGAGGGCATTTTAGTGAAAAATGGCAGAATGTACATTTTCTCAGGGGCTAAATGACTAGTTAAGGATCCTGAAACCAAAAGTGAATGATAGCCCTCTAAAGGAAACCCTCAAGTATTTACAGCAGTCCCTATATGACCTTTCAGGCCTCTGAAAAAGTTGCTGCATTTGACAGGAAGAGGTTACTGACTTATATCAGTACATATATCATACAGTATCTATGATACAAAAATGTACAGTTATGTTTTTGGAATAAATCAATTTGCATATCTAGTGCAGGACACAGAAATAATATACAAAAGATAACTTTTAAAGTTTACAAAGTATTGGAAATTAACAGCAATTGAATATGAATGAATAAATGTAATGAATAAATGGCTCCCATATACCGATATGCTGCACATAGCTCTTAATTTTTAAATTAAATTTAGTTTAACTTTAAAACTATTTAAACTAATTTGCAATTTATCAGTTTAAGGGAGCATTTTTTAGTTCTGAAAGATGATTAAAGGAAATGTCTTCCCTTTTGCAGATTTCAGTTTTCAAACTTATACAAAATCAGCTTCAGAAGATTCTGGAGTATTTAGTTCGATACCATAAGTAGCAGTTCCTGAGACAGTCGACACTATGGATATGAAAATCGACTAAATGAATCAGAGCAGAGTAAAGTGAATTACCACTTCAGAAATGAGAAGAATTCCCTTCCGCGAGGTGGCGAAATCTTTGCTGGGGAGAAAAGAAGAAATATCAACCTGGTGTGGTGGTGTCGATTCGGGAGACTCTATGTCCCCCATTTCGAAGATGGAATGTTGAATTAAAAAACAAAGAAAGAATTTTTAGATCCAGAATCTGACAGCAACAAGACAGAGTACTATAATTTCCTCTCAAAGCGTAAACGGAAATAATGACACAACGGAAACGTTTAAGATACAGCAGTTTGCGTTCTACAAGTATTGTAAACTTTTTAATACGTCCACGACCACTAGGCGGCGCGAGGTGAGGTATGTCTACTTGCACGTTGCAGAGCACGTTGCATTATTGTTGGATTTATAATAAAATAATATCAAGTGTGGCCTTTTTTCAATTTCTATTCATCAAACAAATCACAAGGTCTTAAGGAGACAAAATAAAGAATATATTAATATTATATTGCGGAACTTGAAGTTGGTGGTGCTTCTTTTGTAATAACTAATCAATGATGGATTGCGACATCCAGGTCAAATTAATTTAAACTTTTACGTTTAGTTTGTCACTATTTCTGGTAGAGCTGAGAAAAGCAGCATGAAGTGAAATGACGAATCATGACAGTCTTTGTCATCCAGCAGACTCAAAACCTTGCTACACTCACTGAAACCTTTATATAGGCTAATAATAATAATAATAATAATAATAATAAAATAATAATAATAATAATAATAATAATAATAATAATAATGATGATGATATGTCTTTGAAATTGCTGTCATGAATACATTTTTATTGTTTAACAACATTCTTTAAAAATGAGTTTGAATGTTCTGTCAGGGTACCCGACAGCGTCACTGGTAACTGATTCCTAGAAAAAGCTGATTGAATGCGCATTTTAAGTAACAATTGACCGATGTTTTTTTTTTTTTCGTTCGTATGACTTTAATGCATTTTTTATATAAAAAGCTGCTCCTTATTAGACTAAGGACAATATCTAGTGAGGTAGCAGAAGTGGGCAGGTATAGCTAGATATGGGTAGTAAATTAAATTATATGTTTTTGTGAGGCGGATGAGAGCACCGCTGTAACATATGAAACGTGCATGACACCACTCATATGCAGCATTTGTACCACATTTAAGCCCATTTCCGTTCCACTTACAAAAACTGCAACAGCCGTGAACTAGGAAGCAATTAGTTGACATCGGAAGTGAACTGCTGTGTTGAAGGGACCCGGATAATATCTTTCGCCATCAATTTTCATTGTATTGAACAGTTGGAAATTTCACGAGATGTCATTGTCTCCCGTCTACAACGCCATATTCAGGAATAATCTTACTCAAATACAATCCGCCGCAGCTGTGTGTTTAAAGCGAACCGGGGGTTGTCAGACAATTCTTCGCGGAGGGTGTGCTTGGTTGAATACGCAGACAAGGCTTCTCAGCAGTAGGACGCAGACAAATAGCAGAAGTACGTGCGCAAAGCGTGATTTTCACTCTCATGTCTGCCTTTTTGCCAGTGCAACACTACGCAATATATGTCCTGTCGCTAACTAGTTAACGCTTTTAACGACTCGAGACGAAAGTGTTCGACACAAAGAAAAGATTATATTCCATTTAGATAATTCAGTAGTTGTCACTGGCAACTAATCCAAGAGTTTGGTAGCTGGCTGGCTGCATATGTGGCTGTAGCTCAGGGCCATCTGTCTACGCTTTAATTGAGCTAGTCTTATAACGGTGCTTTGCCCACAGCTCCAGCTGACGCTCATTCACTGCTTGTCTTTTTGTGCGTGAATTTGCCACGATCTTATTGAAGCTGAGCACAGGGTCATCTCATAATGTTGTCTTCCTCTCAAGGGAAACTTTGTCGAAACGGGGAGGAGAAAAAACTAGTGGTAAGTACAGCAGTCACTTTATTCCGTTTTTTATCTTCATAAGGAAGTAAACAACGCGCATTGTTGAATGAAGGTGTTAATAGCTAATATAAGAACTGAGGCAGCGTGTAATACGTGTGTTGTATTTGTTTAAAAATACGTGTTCGAGACAAATGTGCTCTGCAGCTTTCCAGTTGCTGATAGCACGATTATATCATAGAGTAAGCAACGTATCATACCGATTGATTGAAATATTTATTCACACTGCACCAGAATATTACCATTTAATGTTTGGCCAAGCCTGACAGTAAGTTTAAACACAAGCACGTTGAAGTTCAACTGTGAAAGCCAGTAGTCCCAGAAATTCCATTGTACTGCGATGGCCTACAGTCATATTAATTCATACTACTGTAGTTCATAACAAGTAATTGCTTGAGAGGTTATGATTATTATTTATTGTAGACATAAAACCGTTTTTCAT
Source organism: Megalops atlanticus (assembly GCA_019176425.1). Lineage (NCBI taxonomy): Eukaryota > Metazoa > Chordata > Actinopteri > Elopiformes > Megalopidae > Megalops > Megalops atlanticus. Next base: position 18,023,843 of record CM032881.1, read on the forward strand.
CTTCTTTTCCAGGTTTGCATTGAAGGGAACATTGCCAGTGGGAAGACGACATGTTTGGAACACTTCAGTAAAACCAGTAATATTGAGGTTTGTATATTACATTTCACTTAATTTTCATTCCATGCATTTTAATTCAAGCATATTGCTTTGCTGAGGAAACTCAAGGTACACTGTACACAGTAATCCAGTACACTGGACTTCTGGAACTCATAGTATGTTGTTTCATTAGCCATTTTATTATGGCTGTTAAAGTAGAAGATCATGTTGTAGCCAATCACACAAGTCAGATGTAATTTAGATAACATTACAATCAACTTTAAAATGGTTATTTTCCCCTTTCAGGTATTGACAGAACCAGTCTCTAAGTGGAGGAATGTTCAAGGCCACAACCCTCTGGTAAGTTTATTATGGAGGTGATTTACTTTCAACCTGTGAACTAATGTTGTTTTTTGCTATTGCTGGAAGTACCTCCATTTGTGTACTTGAAGCATTCTTATTTATACCCTCATCAATTATGATTTTTAGATCCATATTTCTGCAAATATTTCCTAATTTGAATGTGATGGTTATTATGGGGGGTTATTACAGTTTTGAACTTTTATGGTGGGTTGAATTTTGGGGTGTTTTGAGTTGGTCTTAGGAGTTCTGAAGTTATCCCAATTTTAATTTAGACACTGAAGATTTTATATGAAATGCTGAATTATTGTGGGTAACTGTGATGTTATGCATAGGCTTTGATGTACCAGGACCCTTCTCGATGGGGCATCACCCTGCAGACGTACGTGCAGCTGACCATGCTGGACCGTCACCTCTCCACAATAGTGCGTACTCCACCTGCCCTGCTAAGGGTGTCTTCTGTCCTGAGTAAATACCACGTGTGTGTGTTTGAGTGAGAGAGAGAGAGAGAGAGAGTTTCTTTCATTATGTCTTTTGAGTAAACTGTGTCATAAACATTTGTGACATAATCTGTTGTTTCTTCCTTCTCTGTGTTCCTCAGTCGGCTCCTATAAGAATGATGGAGAGATCCATCTACAGTGCCAAGTACATCTTTGTAGAAAATCTTTACCGAAGGTATTCATTTTCACTGTGAGAAGTGAATCAAATAACATTTTCTACAATGTCCTACAACAACAGAGCATATGTCGCCTTGCTGTGAATACCTTTGAGCCATCATGGTGAAATCTTAAAACTGGTTTGTTCATCTTTACTTGTACACTGTTTCATTATGCTTTACAGTGGGAAAATGCCGGAAGTAGACTATGTCATTCTGAGTGAATGGTTTGAGTGGATCACACAGAACATTGCCATTCCGGTGGATCTCATTGGTATGCTGCACTGCAATCAAAAGTAAAGTTGCTTGGAAGAGCATTGAGGTTTGGCTTGTATAAGCAATTACTTATACAAAGCACCTCTCGGTTATAAATCAAAATTCTTACCAGTTCAGTATTTAAACATACATGAACCATGTTTCATGGAATATAACTCATTCATAATTTTGTAATTTGTACTGAAATACACATTGTTTTCACTGACAACTGTGTGGATCGATGGTCAAGATTAATGTCCAAATGAACCACACTGCACATCACGACAAGAAGTTACTTGGCAGCGAATAAGCAGTGCATTTGGATAGGTAACAGATCTGATCCCAATGTATTTGGTCAACATTGTTTTTGTATTTTTCTCCCTTTTGATGTCACATAGCAGTGAATGTAATTTTTCTTCTGGGTTAGTTTACTTGCAGACTACTCCACAGACCTGCTATGAGAGACTGAAACAGAGATGCAGAGAGGAGGAGAAGATGATTCCTATGGTAAGCATTAGATTGACCACCATCTCTGCTTCAATTGCTGGCTTTGTGATCCTTCTAGTGCATGTTATGATTTCATCACCTTACCTCCTTTTAGGAATATTTGGAAGCAATCCATCAGTTGTACGAAGACTGGTTAATCAACAAGACATCATTTTATCTCCCTGCTCCAGTTCTAGTAAGTAGCTATGACATCTTGACATTGCATTCAGTTGAAAATATATCATTGTGTCTATGAATAATAATCCATCTGGAGTTTTTGATAAGTGGTGGTAAATCAGTCCCCTGGTGCAAAGAATTAGGTCTTGTAAGGATTTAATTTATACCTATACTGTCATTAACAAAACTTCTTATACATATAATGAAGATTTAATTTTCAAGATTATTTTCAGAAATCACAGGAAACAAATCAATACAGTGCAAAAGCATGCACTTTTTGTAGAAAACAAATATTTTCCTACATCATCAAAAGCCCAGTGAGTGAAAAGTTTCATAGTCTCCCTTTTAGTTAAACCACTACTGTGTCAGTCCGCCATTTACCATTTCTCACAACAGTAATTACACAGAAGAATCTTCTGTCTATAGCTTTGCTGTTCAAATCACTTTCTGTCAACACTAAAGTTAAGATCATAAGAAGGGTAGAATTTGGAGAAACCAAAAATAAAATAGATTGAAATTGTTTGGGTTGGCATACCCAACATTGAAAACCATTTTAAATCAAGTAGAGAAGGTGAAGACTTTGGTGCAGCTTTGGCAGTGGCAATCACAAAACATCCATTTAATTAACTGATACATCTGCTGAAAATTTGTTTTACAGCTGTATAATGTACAAGATAGTTGTAGGATTGATCCTTGAGCACTGTATTAACACTGGCTATACAGGTCTGATATTTGTGGTGATGAAATTCATGTACTCATAGCTGTTTGTTGTAGTCTGTTATCACAGGTTGTGTTACTACCTTTTAGTGATATTTGGTAATATTTCTGAAATTTTCTGTTGTGTTGTAGGTAATACCTGCAGACCATGACCTTCAGAAGATGCTTCATCAATATGAGGAGAACAGAGAAAAAATTTTAATGAACAGGAATGCGTAATTGTCTGAAGTAAATGTGTTGATCCACAGACAAACCATATCTACTCTTTCAGCACAGGAGGTCTGCTTCTGATATACCACAACAGGGCATCTGCTGTCAAGAGAGCTGGTTTCTCCTTCTTTAATGTCTGTTATGTTTCATTTGCTGCTTTCTCTCATTTTTTTCTTTACATAAGTCTGAGGGACTCCTTTTTTACAGGAACTTTTCAGTTCTGAAGAGAGTCTTAAGGAGTCATGTTGAACATGATGTGTTTTCAGGATTCAGTCTGATTTAAAGTGTATGTTATATAGGCTGTTTAGATTTGGACAACATAAACCGGGTCTACTTCACAAGTTTAGGTTGATTTTGCTGTCATTCCACTACAAAATGTAATGTATAGCTACCTCTCAAACTTAACAACATATTTGCAGTAAGTGTTTATTTAATAAAAGCATTTGCTATCTGTTACAATAAAATCTGTCAACAATGGTATTATTAAAGCTATTTATGTAAGTCCAAAAAAAATTAAATTTTAGTTCAGTACATTACATCCCTTTTGTTCAGGGGACCAGAAAATTGTATAATGTTATGGTTTTAAGTTGTTGATGAACACATCTTTCTTTCATCGCTGTTATTTTGAAGAAATAAAATCTAATTTATATGTCATCACAGCTGTCATATGAATCTACATACATTGTCCTTTCATAGTCCATAAAGTACTCTTGTTGGGGGGGGGCAGGAAAATGACTTGATGAAAATCTGATTGCAGTGCCATTCAGGACACAGTTCCATACATAGACATAGTCAGTACTAGTATTAATATAACTACAACATGGCTCTTGTGGAAATATTCAGTTTTCCAGCAATGCGGTACAAAAAAAACTTCTGTTGTGGACTTTCTAGCAATTAGAATTGTGGGGAGTAGAGATGTTAAGGCAAATTTCAGACAGAAACTACTAAGTTTTTCATTTTGAGATGTTCATCACTGGAATAGTTTACTGGTATTCATAGTTAAATCAATGACCAGGCTGGCACTGATACATTGTAGGCTATAAAGTTAGGTTAAGTGCTCTGTTGGGCATAATTCCCTGTTATTGCTATTAAATATCTTATTTTTCACATGTAACAATTGTAATAATGATGGTTTAGCTGTCAGCATGCATCCTCTGGCCTTGTGCAAGTGCTTGCAGGACTTGCTTAAAGTTTATGGTGCCGAAGTGGTCTTTTGTGCCAAATTAAAGACATGTATACTGTACCTTCCAAAATTTACTTGTTTTCAATACGCTGAATATATCTTGCCACATTCTCCTTGGATGTTCATGTATAGGCTGCTAGTTAATCAATTTCCTTATATCTGACTTTGAAGTCTCTGTGATATGTTGAGCAGGGCCATTTTTCTCTAGCCACACAAGAAATTGATGTCATCAGTGTTAACAGAAGGTTTCTTTTCTCTACAGCAATTACAGAAAGAGATAAAGCCCTGAATTGTTAGAAATTCCCTTTGGCTGGAGGACAAACTCTTCTTGAAGAGTGTAATTGATGAAATGGCAGGACTGCATATCAAACCATTTGGTAGTGATATTGTTGGAGTGTTTACATTCTTCATTATGCATTGGTTTAGTGCTTCTGCTGCAGTCATAGGGTGCTGGCAATTTACTTCAGGACATGTACCTGCCATAATGTCAGAAAGTTTAAAATTAAAAACATGGGATGTGTGTGAGGAAGGTGTTTTTTCTCATACTGGTGTGTATTTACCTTCAGAAAGTAGAAGGTGCCTTCTGGGATAATAGTATGTGTAATGATTCTTTAACACTGATTTCTGGAGTTGACAGTATGTACAATGGCAGATAGGGAGGTAGCTGTCCTATAAAAGACTGTACCCCATGACAGGACATACCTGAAATGACCTGCCATAAAGAGGTGATACATCCCTCTGCAGGCCAGTGCAGTGGAAGAAGTACACCTGGAGGAAAATTGTGTATTGAATCATGAGCAAAGTATTAACACTGCATGCCCAATTTCTTGAAGGCAATGACACTGAATACCATTAACTTCCTTTTAGTGCCCTCTAGTGAAGGCCAGGCACTGGAATAATAGGATAAATAAGGGGACCCTGGCCTAGCTGACCACTTCAGTGTGCTTTACATTAGCCTGCAACACCACCAATAATACGAGGTGTAGCAGTCAATAATAAGATTTCATACAATATCATATATCCATATATTATTTATGGAAACACTGATGCAGCAAAAGATATCTGGGGTGAAAACATTTATCACTTTGCATCTGACTGGATTGTGATCACTGTACAATTGAGATTTTAGAGTCATTTATTTCACAGTGTATGTTGATGTCATGAAATCTTGCAGACTATCATTTCTTATCTGTAATTTATAAGGCCCTTTCTACTTTTTATCGTATACATTACAGAGGCTGAAGAAACATGTTTGAATTGTTTATTTTCTACAATATAAGAAGGGATGGTCATACAAAAGCACAAAAATACAGACAGTAGTAGGAAACAAGAACTGTTACATACCAAACAGTTTATTACAACAGTGATAAAGACACGCTTTGCTGGGGGTGCACAGGTATCTCTCTTAAACTCACAGGTCAACAGGATGTACTTAAATACTGTAACAGCAGGTAAGACCAATGAAAACTGCAATGCCATGCTGTGTCTATTCAGTGTTCTGCAGTATCTGGACAAAACTTTAATTCTGGTTACAACATAGTCCTAATGATATCTGAGGGAAGGTGCTCTTTACACCGCAATATAGGCTGCTATGCTTTAGCATAAATATTTCTATGTAGGTATAGAAAGATTTCTTTTGGCACACAAAGCCATAATGTGGCATGACATTATGTATCTCTACAGTAGTCTGGGTATGGTTATACAGGTATACTAATCACCTTGTTGTAATGTAAAAAGGCCCAGATATGGCTTAATGCTACATATAAATATAGCATCGACAGATACAGTTGCCCTTTATATTTCAACAATAATACCCCCAGAAAAAAAAAACATCTGTCAATGGCCCTTGTATATCATTGCACAGTTTAAATTGTGAGAAAACTCACAAAACACAGAGCAGAAACTGTGGCACAAAGCCATACATTTTAAATGACTAACAACACACAATTCCTCAGTTTATAGCTATTTCCAGTGCCAGCAATACAGTATAATCATGCTCCTATATAATCTCTAAAATATTCTTCAAGGCTAAACACTTTAATTATTTAAATTCAAGACAGGGAATGGATAATTACTGTAACCCAAAGTGACTAGAGGTTCAGAACTGCAGGCTACATAATTCTTTGACCACATTTGTAGATGGACCCTCCTTATGACTGCAAAGACAACACCAAATCCAGAACCTATTTAAAAGGTAACTTACAAACATACAACCTCCCCAAGTTACATGTAAAATTAAACTGACCATCCTATGGCTGGAGAAAGTGTTTCAGTGCTTTCAAAGCCTCATTCAATATATGCCTGTATGCAGTATATCGTTTAACAGTCTCAGACCTTTACAGGCACCAGGGAAATTAATTATAATATTTCCAGATAGAAGGCATTATTTTAGGTGCCAAACATGTATATGAATCAGCAACACCAAGAGGTGGTGGTAATAAATAAATAAATAAATAAAATAATAATAACATATTCATTTGAAAAACACATTTGTGGTATAGTAAATCTGCACAAGAAAGATTAAATGCTACATTTATTCTCGGAAGCCCACAGGAACAGTGACCACTGATTTTCATACTATCTCTAGTGAAGCATATAGCTTTTTGTACATGTCTCATTTTATTTGAAAAACACTCATATTTTTCCCATTTTTCTATATCATGTTGTGTAATGAAACCCAAAACCTGACATCAGAAATCTTCTAGTAAGTACAGTTCATTACATTTTTCTATTTAAATGTTTTGTTGTGAAGTATCATAAATGTTCTCAGTGGGTCACATGATGTTTAGAGTAATCAATTATACAGTTCACTCATATCTTTTAAAAAGGTAACATGTACAGAATGTTAAAATAGTAATTCCCTGATTGCAATCATTGCTTTTATATCAGGAAAACCATAAAATCTGTTTACAAAAAGATCAGTTAAACAAAACAGAACTGCAGTCTCAAAAAAGCATTGGAAATGTTAAAAAGAAATTTGACTTTCCTGTTTTCCTAACACACCTCATGTAATGTTGCAAGTTGCAAAGAAACAAAGGAGTATACTTTTTGACACAGTAAAATGGGACTATTTGTACTTACAGCTTTTGTGATTTTCCACTTTTCCATAACCATCTGGGTGTTGTTTATCTGTGATTTATTTTCACTGGACCAAAGTGCTAAAGCATTTACCACACCAATACATTTAAATATTAGAAAACTTGAAAGAGGTGTATGTTTCTATGGGAAACTGTTGGTGGTGTTGATGATTTTGCTTTTGTGAACATTACTGCATTCAAAGACAAAGGGATACATAACAGTATATTCCTTTGCACATTTCACACTAAGAACGCACAATGTAATGAAATTCTCTAGGACTGAGACATCAAATATCAAAGAGTTACAGTTATAGCTCCCCATCAGCCCTGTTTTTTCATGGCAGTGTTCCATGTGGTAAGGAAAGAGTGGGTGGGGCAGGGCAGTGTGGTGAATGCCACATGATAAAGAGGGGCACACGAAGATCACAGTTAATCCCAGAGATACAGGAGGTTTCAGCGCAAACTTAGGGTTCAACTTATGCAACTCCAGTGTAGGTACGCCTCCCTGTTTGTTTTGTCTTTTTAGACATAAAGGCAATTTCAACAGAAGAAGAAATGGGCCCAGGGAAAACAGCATTGCCCATTCAATAAAAGTAGGTTATTGTTGTACTCCAGCTGAAAAACCAGATCTGGCCTACAGAATTCTGTGGGAAACGGATCGCTGGGGCCTGCTTTCTGCAGATGTGTGCTTCAGCAGGTCTGAGGGGATCAGAGGAATAGGCTGGCTCTGTCTTCTCATCACCTCCTCGTAAGGGGGTGCATCCTCAAAAGCGAGGGCTGACAAGGAAATGGAGGCTATTGGCTGCTGTCTGTTTTGGTACCTGGATGTGCTGCTGTTCATCACCCAGGAAGCTCCGCTTGACAGCTCCTCCATCTCTGAACTCGTGTGCATTTCTGGCATGTCCTGTCCCAAGCTAGGGTCAGTCACTGAATATGGAGGAGGCTCATCTGTGGGGACATATATCTGTGTTGCACCAGGTCCCACACATTCTTCATATCTGAAATCAGAGGAAATGAGGATCTTGAAGATCATAAAATAAAACACAAAATAACGAGATGAATAAAAAAAATAAAAAATACAAAGATCATTATAATCTATTGTCCTGGGCCTTTAAATTTGCAGACTGAACATGATATGGTATAGAACAGAAACACCAAATATTTTATATTCAATTGGAGTAGTACTGCAGCTGCATTTGTACAAGGACAGTAACATAAAACATAATTTGTCATTAGCCAGAGAAGAGAATAGCAGTCTGTGCACTTAGATGTTGCTATACTATGTGTTTCATAAAATAATTTAATGAGGAAAAATAGATTAGATAATGCCTTACACCACCAAAAATAACCACATTTAAAATGGTTAACTTCACACAATGGCACATAATGAGTGAAAAAGTCTGGAGTACAGTGAATTCCCTATGTCCTGCTAATTGACAGCCTGCAGAACCAATTTTCACAATGACACTTGTCATTAACAAAAATAATTCATAATTAAAAAGTATTATTTTATGTGTGTATTTAGTTAGGGACATTGACTGCACTGTATTGTAGTGTACACAGTGCCAGAAATTGGCACAGTGACATCAGAATAATAAAGATGAATCACATTAGGTCTCACATAATTTCTCTTAAGCTTCACCCTTTCCTCCATCTTCAAAGACCTTATCATGAAAAAGTAAAAGCTTGGGTAAAGGATTGGGTATACCAACAATGTATAAATCCACCAGTAATGTTCCCAGTAGTTTTACATGTCATGTGTAAAGTTATAGGTTAGAGAATATCTCTGAAATCTCTTTGTAATTCCCCTGGAACAGGAATTCTTTTGTTTCTAGGTAAAAACAGGACACTAATATTGGAAGAATTATTAACTCTAAATACACCCTTTTTAACAGCCTGCTGCTGTACTGTATATTTTAAAAGGCACCACTAGAGACAGTATTAAACAGGCATCTCTAATATCCACACAGTTTTATTTGACCTTTAGCTGTAATATATCAATTCATCTCAGAGACATAGCACAATTGTAGCAATAATTTGCTTTCACAGATATTACATCCAGCACCACTGAATTGGCTGCTAAATAATTCAAGTTCCATGACTGTAGTAAAATGTCCGTACCTGATCCACTTATTTGTATGGAAGCCAATCAGTGTGTTTATTGTCAGCACAGCTATAAACATGTTTAATTGTTCCACGTACATGGCATATAATGAATGTCCTGGCCCTCTGTGGGAAATTCATCCACCACTTGGGGACCAGTACAGACAGGCACTGTGGCTGAGAGGAGTGACCCTGTCAAGAGGGGACAATCTGCAGATTGCAAGCTTGCAGAGTGGAGTGATTTGGCTGGTACATACGGTTTGAAGACTCACTGTAGGTATAAGGGGGCTGTCTCATTCACTGTCCTGTATGCCAGCTCCAAGGTTTTGAACTTGATGCAAGCAGTAACAGGAAACCAGTGATGTAAGGTGAAAAGGTGTGTGACCTATGTTTACATTTGATTTAATAGTTAATTATAGTACATACATGATTTTATGTAATACCTCTCTTCATTATGACAGGGTCCCACTCAGGATTAAAAGTGTCATCTCTCTGCTCAGAAGTACAGCATGATGATTTCACAATACTGGTGCCAACATGTTTATTATTAATTGAAATATCCCTTACTGTAACACTATGATTTCATGAGATAATAAACCAATGCCCTTGTTTCAAAGTAATATATATCCCATGTGGTGACTATGTCTGCTTTCATTTGAAGTCTTGTTCTCCAAGACATCCATTATGCCCTTTGCAAAGAGAACTTATTGTGATTTTTGTAATTACAGCTGCACAGTTCATATCTGATGCTTCAGCTAAAGCCACTTTGTGCAAATACATGTGCTTCTTTTACCTACCTTCAAAAGCACAGATAATTTCTGAGCTCCCATTTGAATAAATAACAAGATGCTGTTGCCCTGGTTACCTTAAGCAGTTTGTTTTCTAGACTATCATTCATAAATAAATAATGACCATGTTCTAGGAAACAGTGTGGGAGTCTCTACACAGCATTTGTGGGAGTTTATAGGAAACACTTTGTATTGCTGGCTAATAAACTGAGATGAAAACAAACTTGTCTTTCTTGAAATCAGTGGAAATAGTGTTTGACATGAATTATACCTGACAGCTTGTTTTGTGCCAGTGCTTTATGAGTGTTACAAAAAGCTGTGATTCTCACATTGCAGAGTGAGAATATTTTGTGCTTCAGTGCAATTCCCTATGGGATGAACACAATGGCTATGAGAATTTCCCACTAGGTGTTGTCTCAGCCAAAACAATTAATTAATACCTCATTGGTTTGCGGCTGCGGCATATGTCTTACTCACACACAGTATACTGCACCTGACAGGATTCTCACCCTGCTTTAAGATCCTGATGCCCACAGCACTGAGGTCCCCATGCTAGCACTGTAGTCCTGTGTGGTGCCCGTGTCTGTAGCATTCTGCACAATGCCAGAGCTAGTCAGTCAGATGGTGCCACTAAGATCTGCCAACTTTCTCTTTCTCTCTCCCTGCGGAAGCAAACCTTCCCTTGGGCTCCACAGGTGACCCCGGTTTATGTGTGCTGAGCTGCGAATTCCTTGGCGCCATCTATGGTACATGAACCACGGTGCCAGTCACATGCCTGCCCCCCTTCCCCCACAAACACTTCAGCCCTCCACATGCCCTGCTCCTCCACCTGCTCTCTTCTCACTAAACCCATACCTCTGCATTGAGTGCCATTGTGCTTTGTTCCACACAGGTAAACATCAACTACCTGTGAGCACCTCATGAATAAGCAATTTTGCATTCATCTGGAAATATCCCAGCATTAAACAATTAGAAACTGGTTGCTTTCACATCAAAAAGTGGAGAAATTGCAGGATCATCCTTTATATTTCCAAGCAGCAGACCACTGCTGTTTTCTACAGTTTTCTTCAGTATATACTGTTGCTTCCACGTGCTATGCCAAAATGATGAGATAACATGCAACTCCTTAGAAGCTGCATCCCCTCTCTCTCACTGACCATGACATTGGTCACAAAAGTAAGAATATAGAGTGAAAGTACTTGAAAGTAGCAGATATGCACCATTGCATAGAAATATCCTATTCAGTGTTACATATCTTATTTGGTAAGGTATATACTATTAAATATAGATTTAAATTATATGCATACATATTTAATACAGATAAATAATGCACTCTCTAGATAGACACACAAAGGGATGAAGGAATGTCAAGATGAAGTATTATGTTTGACACCCAGACAACATCACCACAACCTACAACCCCACATTTTCTTCCACAAAAATATCTCACCAAAGCATTTCCACTCCCACTGTCATTTTAGGAGATCCAAAATTTCCTCAAAATTCCAGAAACTAAATGCTGTCTTCTTCCTTTCTGTGGACAGGACAAACACTATATATGGAAATGCATTTTTCCATGGGTCATCTTTACATTAAAAACATTTTAGTTAAATACTTATTGTTCATGTGCAAAGGGCTAGCTCAAGATTTGCAAACAAACAGAATCCCATATATTGGTGATTTTCAGTTTCATGTCTGATTATGTTTACGAATGTGTAGCAGTAATGTCTCTCTGCAGACCCATATTTCACACGCTCTTTCTCTGGCCATGTCTTTCTATCTCTCTCGCTAGCAACACCACACCCCAAAACCCCTCGTAACTCATGCGGAAATCTGACGGATCAATCTGATGTAAAGCGGACTCACTTTCAATACAGAAGCAAGACAAATGAATGTATCTCTGCAATGGATTACCTAGTATTCAGTGAGAGTTGATAGTCCATGTGTTGACAGTAATGATCTCTAGCGTCCATAGTTGGCTGTTTGACAGGACAAGGCCTGCTTTTTCAGGTGGCTCCTGCTTGCTGGAGGATGTAATTTCACCCTCTTCAAATGCTCTTTCACAGGGTTGTGAAAGAGGAGTCTGACAATCTAATGAGGCTGTCATTTAAATTTAAATAATATTGTCACTGTGAATTGAGCCATTAAGGGCAACCAGACACAATAGTACCTTGCTCTGATTTCACACCTACCGAGATTCTCTGCACCCCCCATCTAAAAAGCTCTACACAATTTAGGAGGAGTTTGAGTTCATTAACCATCTATGCTGCAGGAGCGGTGGATGGGATGGCATGGCACCCACAGGGAGGGCTATGAACACGTGTGCATTATTATGTTTTTTATATATTGAGTTTAGATGTTTGGTTGACCACACACCATTGTTGATGGTCATCACAAGGCAGATTTATAAATGGAGTGGATTGGATTATTTAAACAAAGACATTCCCAAGATTTTATGCTGAGACTATTATCCACTATTTGCAGTGAACCTGATATAAAATCTAACCTTTACGTGTCTCTAAAAAATGATAACACTAAATATAGAAAGTCTACTGGCAGGTGGAATGACAGTGACATGAGGTAAATGTGACTGATGGGGGTATCTGAAGGAGGAGGAGAGAGTATGTGGATGTTGGGTAACAGGAGTAGGGGCCATGGAGGCTGCATTACTATGAGTAGGCAGGTAGGTGGCAGCTGTGTGACTGGGAATGGGTGGCGCAGTAGATTGTTGAGACTGTGGCATGTGGAAATGTTTAAGTTTTTGTTAAACTGAGGTAATATTTAACTGTTCTGCTATTTCTGAAGTTATATTTTTCTGCTACTTTCACTTGATCACCCTGGGGATTTAGCTAATCATATTTTATGAATGAAGTTTAATGAACCTTAGTTAACCAAAATAGACTTTAATCATCTGAATGTCTTTTTACGTCTCTTTAGAAGGATGGTATAAAAATACCAGGAAGGGTTTTGATGGAGTTAGTAAAGAGGGCAATTAGACTGGCTGCCATTTGGATCAAACATACATGGCCTTTTCACAGCAAAGTAATTCCTTTTATCTGAATAGGTGGTTTGTTAAAGGAATGAGCATAAAACTGTGTGAGTGCTTCCACACATGGCATTCAAATTCTAACCTCTGACCTTCTGATATATCACTTAAGTGAAAAAAGATATGAAAATTTTGGCTTCACATTAAACATCTATGTTTCTCCCTTTGGTGACATAATGTAGTTTCCTTTTTGAACTACAGTTTCCAGGATACAAATATACTGCCAAGAATCGCGTGGCTCTTACGAACTATGCACTCATTTGTCTTATTGAAAAACAGGAATACAAGAACCAAAAAAGATGCAGTAAGATCTTCCTTCATGCATTCTCTTTTTCATGTGTATAGGCTCATTTATGATGCTGTTAGGTCACATTACAACCACATCATAAGTGGGATTGAAAGGAGCGTGTTCCACAACTAAGTCTTGTTTTCTAATGGATTTATAAGAGGATCTCAAAACTTGTGTGGACTACAATACTTCTTGCCCAGAATCTGTTTGCTACAGAATTCAAATGCCTCTGATTTGCACCGGTTTTAACATTATCCCTACTATTCACATTCTGACCACAGAGGGCCATTTGAATGCTGACAACACATGGGAAAGCACTCTCTGACTATGAATGTAATCTTCTAAAGAGACTGGCTGACCAACAGTGCTCTTATGAATGGTCTATGTAGACTGGAGACTGGTGTATCAGCTCAACTAAATGTTACACACATGGTGAGGAAGTGAAAGCAGGGTGAATAAATACTACCACTAGTCTCTCTGCAGTATTAATGCAGAGAGCCCTGGGTCTCCTGTATGTGTATGTGTGTAGATATACTTCTAAATTTGTTGTTACACACATAATGCAGAGTGTTTGCACACCTTATAAATTAATTATGCATACAATTAAGCATACAATAGATGCAGGATTTTACTGTCAATTTTGGTAGCTCACAAGTTTGCTCATATAAAAGCACTTTGTGTTTTGTAAGTATTTATCATAATATTAATAATTATTAATTACATTAATTTATAGTATAATCAGTTAGTAGTAACTGGGAGGTAATGGACCATATGAGACAAAACCACTGACTTATACAATCACTAACTTCTGGAATGACCTATTATGAGCCTATTATTTATTGTGGCCTTTCTGAAAATTGTTGCTGGACTATGAAATAAAAAAATTATGTAAAGTGAAAATAATGACAAAAATGCATTTTGGCTAGCAGACTGTTTTCAATTCTCACAATATTTACTTTAAACTGGGTTGTTCAAGCTTGCTGTCCTTTCATCCTTCAGCTGTAAAGACAGGTTACAACATACAGTCTAAAATGTTCATGAGGGTGCGTACATTCTCATTTTATTGGATGAACTGCATACTATGTGTAAAAATTATGTTACACAAAGTTTAGAGCAGGATTTGCATGGAAGCACAATTAATAAATGAGGCACATGAACTGTTACTGAATGAGATCCCCTGGCTCATCAACTGTTCACAGCAGCTGGATCAAATGAAGCAACTGCCTTGAGGTGATGTTCAATTTCCCCAAAAGACAAAGTACATTTTGAGAAAAAAATATCTGAGCAGTGCAGCCTATGGCTACAATTGAGGAAAGTATAGCCATCCTCTGGCAACTCTGAGCAGAGCTATTAACACATTTAAAAACAAAAGTCCAGCCCTCACTACTATTTGGAACTGATATGACTATCAATAGCTTTTAATTGGTTAAAAGGTTCAAATTTAAGTGGGATAAAATTCAAACACTGAACCACTCAAAATTAAATACTGATGAAGCCAATACACATTTTTTGTTATCAGTCCTAACACATATTTTAAATAGTGAATCCTTAAATGTGGTGTTTGATGCCACTCTATGAGAGAAATGACTGAAATGTGCTCCTGCTCTTCTTAATATTTCTCAGCCACTCCAGACCCAATATGTCAGTCCGAAAGCCTTCCAAAACGATTATCTGTGTACTCTCTGCACATGTCTCATGGCCATATTAACCAAGGAAAACAGATTACAGTACCGCTCTGCTTCACTGTCATTGCCAGTAATGTGATCTCATTACCGATTACAGAGTTCACATTCGCTCTCTCCCTCCCAATTCCGCATCCATTTTACAGAGTAGAAGCTTCATTACTGCAGAGAGATGCTTTCATGCAGTCATTGAGAGGTCAGGTCATATCACAGCAGTAGTCACTTCATGCCATCTCATGCCCCACTGGCTCATGTGTGAGAAGTGTCAGAATACTGGCCTCACACAGGGCCCACAGCACTGCATCATGCTTGTAAAGACTGAAGGAACACACACAGAACAGGTAAAGAAAATGGACATGGATCCAAACCCAGGAGGCAAATAAAACCTATCATATGATATCATATCATATGAAAGTATCATAGTAGTTTTCAATGGCGTGGATGACAGTGTAGCATAGAGCTTATCCCAGAAGGTTGCCAGTTTGAATACCCTTCGGGGTAGTGTTGAACCCTTGAATAAAATGTCTAACCTGAATTTCTTCAGCAAACATCAAGCTCAATCAATGGATAATATATAAAAATGTTGGCTCCATCAGGAAGCCTCCATAAGGGTGTCTGCTACACAAATCTGTAATAATTATGACATGCAATAATGGTAGAATACAAACACAGCAAACTGGAATATAAGACCTTTATGACACACAATAACCACATTGAGACAGGTGTATGTCATGAGCTCACTGGATCACTTACTGGGGTGGTGCATCAGGGTACATCACATTGACTTGTGAAAGAGACTCCATATAGGAGTCAAAATCAAATGCAGGAGGGAAATCTTCAATACATGTGGACCTCAGCTCCCCAGTGGACCCACCATAGGAGAACCCATCAGGAGCTGTGAACAGATTGTGGTTAAAATAAGGCATAAGACCCTTTTAGACCATACACCTCAACTAAATATGCACACTGTACATCTATTTGTGTAATGACTGCTTGTAAGTGTTGTTTAATGTACCATTGAGTCTTACGGAAATATTTTTTCAGATTCTGCTTTGTAACAAAGCGTGTTAATATTTTCATACTTTTACATGCATAAAGACTGAGATTTGGCTGCATGATAGTTCAGACCATGCAACACTTTGCTTTCAATGGCTGTGTCTACCTTTAAGTACAAGGCTTCTGGGACCCACTGCTATGGTGGGCTTCTTTTTTTCTGTTCAAATGCTTTCCCTGGTCATTTGCCAACGAGTACATGACTTCCACACTGGATATACGTAGAAGATACATGGTGTGCATTGTACAGCACAGCTCCAGAGAGACTGAATGTCAAATTCTTGAACACCAGAGTTAGAATATAGTTGTGGCTGAGGCCTTGGCAGCATTTTTTCATGAGTACATGTAAGGATTGTAACTGGTTCTCCGCTGGATCTTTCCCATTGCCAAATAACACAGGGCTCTCACAAATTTGAATCTGGAATGGACAATATATTCCATTTGGTGGGGAATGCCCATAACTATATCTTAACACATACTTGTCTATCTATTGGTACTTCAACAACAGCTCTCTATCACTGTACAGCTCCAAAACAGCTTTCCTTTCAATAACAACCATGGCAACCATGGTAACCACATGTGCAATAAGATATTTAAAGGTAAGTTCTTTGCCTCCCTTTTCTGACTCATAGACTACCACAGCTTTCAGTCACTAAGCCTTTATGAGCATTCTTTATTATCAATTTTTGGTCAAAGTTATAATAAATACATTTAAGATGTACAGTGCATTTACTCACGATTTTAGCCAGCAGTCATATCACCTTGTAGTGGTATGTCATTAATAATGGAATTTATTTTAATGTAGAGCTTCACAGCAACCAAAAGAGTATGGCACTAACCAAAAAGTTCCTCAGCTAGCCATCTCAGATGACAGTAGCTGTGGAAAAGAAACTTCTTTTGAAGTCACTCTAAAATGATTATGCTGCCTTTTGCTGGAAACTGAACTGGTATGAGTCTAGAATCTAGACCTGTCAGGGGATGCTGGGCAACGCTCCCAGGTGCTTGATCAAATCTACCCTGAGGTACATGCTCGGTGTGTTTCATCAACTTTGAAAAAATGCAGATGAGGTATTAAGGTGTATGAAGCTTACAGTTATAAGCAGGACATGAATGCAACTACCAAACATGCAGATGGCTTACTTTGGAAAAAGAGAAAATGTTTGATAATTGCTCATTTGAAATGCACTTAAGTGTTAGTCTCAATCAATTAGCCATTATTGCACTGAAATATCCAGTAAGAAAAACTCAGATATCTTCTGTTCCTTGGTCATATGAGCCTAGAGTCCTGAATTCAAAGAACACCTTATTCAAAGGGTTTAGTCCCTCTAATTTTCCATTTCCTACAAGTAGGAAGTACTTTGGATTATGGCTCAGAGACAGTTGCGAGATAAGCAGAAATAGGTCATAAATGAGTTTACTGAATAAGAAAGGTATCATTATGTTTGCAGTAATCTATGGGCTCTCTTGCCAGCGATATGGGCTCACCGTAACTGGGCCGCAGGTGGGAGCTGTGCAGGCGGCTGTCTTTGCGAAGGCTGCCCACGATAATGGTGACACAGGAGAGAAAGAGCACAAGGCCAATGACGATGCCTGCCACCACCAATGGTGACACCAGCAGGCTGGCCTCACTGCCCCCGTCATGACAGTCTGGGTACTCATGGACCGGGCTGCTCTGGTTCGAGCTGACTGCTTACACATGCATGGACCACAAAAAGTGACAGGAAGAGAGAAAGCAGCAGGAAGGTAGAGTTTGGAGTAGGAGAATATGTGGAAAAGGGAGTTAGTGAGGGAGGGAAAGGGAGAAAACACAAAAAAGAAATGTCAGTCATCATTGTAAAAAGGCAAACAACTAAACACAAGGCTAATTGGGACAGAGATAAACGTAAGGTAGAACATAAAAACAAATATGCTACATAGTAGCACAAACCTTCCATTCCTTTCATTAATATTTACTTATTGTGTGTATCGTGTTTGCATCAGTCTTTACTGTAAATGATGTCTCTAATGTCAGCTTATTGGTGGCAGGTACCAAATGGGAAATTCTCTGCATACCGACAGACATCCAGAAATGATTACCATTTGCAAGGTGTGGCCCCACACCTAGACCCTACATCACTAGACAGAATGATGTGACAGAATTCCATATCAGTAGGCCTTTTACTTTACACCACAGGGACACAACTATGGAGTTCCATTCAGCATTTGACTACACTCTTGAGGAAAACCATTTTGCCTGTTTTTCTGTCATTTGATTGTATAGACATGGGTATTTAAATCAGATTAAGCATATCACAGCCTCATAGAGATTGAGGATGTTCATCTTTATTACTGTTGCTCAGGTGAAGTGTCCAATGCGTAACCAACTTTTGATGGACAGAGACGACAGTTTAACTGAAGAAGACACTGCTATGGATGATCCATCCCAACATTACCAAATAAACTTTGTGAAAACTAAGTAAAACCTCTCTAGCCACTGCCAACAACTACTTCTAAGGAGTAAACCTAAGAAACATGCCCACCAGCAAAAATAAGGTCTATGTTATCTAAATCATTCTACATCACAGATATGCTCCCATAATACATATACTAACTCCACAATGAGGTATTCAATGGTTTCTCATGACCATTTCACAATGACATTACTGTCCATTAGTTATATATGAAATAAGTTGATTCATTTCATGCTTACACTGGAAAAACCCATAGATCATTGCACTGTAGAGGAATTCCACATAGTCACATGATAACTGCTCTGGGGTACAGCCAGATGTCACCTCTAATTTTGCTCCTGAGCAAAACATGGCAAAAAAGAATGAGATGAGGAAAGCCCTTTATCTGTGTGAGTTGCAGTGATAATGTGTGAGGCAGCTGCTAAGGGCTTCAAGCATTTTTAAAACCATATGTGAAATTATAGAAACCCATTTTTAAAACCAGGGATGAAATGATACAGCAGCATATGAAACTATTGATACATTTTTTAAAAAATATTATTTTTGGCTACCCTTGTCAAGGGGAAAACCATTTATTATAATTGTAAGTACATTATTCCATTTAGGAATAGAGGGTATGCACTGACGTCACTTTCCCACTGGAATACGCCCCCTCAATTGGACTGAGTGGCAAAACATGCTGCAACATGGCAGCATTTAGTAGGGGAAACTGTGAAACCGGGAGTAAAACAAACGATCATCTGCTTAAATTAAAGGCAGTTGGACTCGACAGTGGTCCTTACAACTTACCAAAGAACCATGGTCCATGGACATTGACCTGCGGCCAGGAATCGGGTTTCTGACATTTATACGTACCTGATTTTGACGCCGGAGAAATACACAAAGTAAAGCCTGAAGGCATACAAAAGCCTTGACGCTTTGTTGTACTTCCACAAAGCAGGATTACAAAGCTAGCCAGGAGTGTGATTCAGCCACCCATAAGGATGCTAATAATAAACAAAATTTCAACATGTTTTGTAGAAACATCTAACCCTTTTGTGCATACGGCCACACCGTATGATTAGCCGTTTTGCACGTATGCTAAAACCGGTGCAATTAGAAAACTAGAGTGGAAAAATTCTAGCTAATTTTAGCTTTGAAGAAACAGCGATTTAACATTAAAAATATAGCAAATGCTAACTGAAAACTATGAGAAGCTTAATAACGCTAATGAAAACATAACAAACTATGTAACCCAACATGCGCGCTACATAGCATTAAAAATAAGTTAAGTGCGAAAGGGTTAAAGTTATCTGATCTTAGCTGGCCTTAGGCAATGCTCTCTGTTTAGTTTAGCTCAGAGTTATTTCACTCAAGGTAAGGTTCCTTATAAGTTTCTCTAACTTAGTTCATCCCTGAAGGTACAGGTAAAATTCTGAACAGAGGCATGCACAGTCACACTCTGCATCTTCACATGCGAGATACATAGATTTGGATTCTGACATCTTCATTCACCAGATGCCAGTTTCTTATTTAGGGTACAAAAGAACCCTCAACTTGCTTGTGGTGAGAGCTGGGTCCCTTAGCAGACCGAGTAAACAGAGAAGAGATTTTAACTAAATCCACAAATCTTCCAAAAAGCTCCCTTGGTAGAGGCAGTCAATGTCTTATATAACTTTCAGATAGAGCCAGGATTGATTGGGTGTCAACTGTTTACCAGTAGACACCAGGCCACACTAGGTCACATCTCAGAAAGTGAGCTGTGCAAGAGGGGGTCTTAGTTTTATGACCCTTTATGACCGCACACTTAGAAAATGTAGGAACATTTTCTCTCTCTCGGATTTGGCACAGGGGAAAAGACAGAAGAAAGACAAGAAACAGGATCAAAGATTCCAAGAGGAAGTCCCGTATGGCAAAAGAGATCCCAAAAACAGGGCACTTAACTTGAGAAAATTCCTTTAATTTTAGTGGGCATAGCACACAAATCAACTGCAAAGTAGCCACATGGATGGCAATTATTATTTAAAAGTCCCTAAGGTAGTAGTCACAGTCACTGTAACCTGTTACAGAAACCTGTAAAGTCTGTAAACCATCTTACTAGAGCATAGCACAGCAGCAGTGATACAGCCACTGATATGCATGAATGCATCAGCGTCACTCCTAATGCAGTCTATGCTTTGTAGTGGTGCACACTATTGATGCACAGTTTGTTGGCTTATTTCTTGAAAAAATTGCTTCAGGCATCTTTCATGTAGGAAGAAAATGACACCCATGTTTTTTATTATTACTAGCTGAAATGGTGATATAGCCCTAGAGAGCGACAATTATAAAACTGCAAAAGAAATATCACAAGGTAGGAGCCTGAACATGATACAGAAAGAGTATCAATCTTTTAAAATATTCTACAGTACTGTACAATTTCAGAACTGTTTAAGAAGGACCGTCTCCTGCTTTGAGCCACAGCTTTGCCTCGAGACAAACCAAGGCCTGAAGGGAAGAGTCCCTGGCTGGCTCAGAAGGAACCACAACATTCTCTGGCTGAAGCTCATTTCCCATATCCTCACTGTCAGGCACTATATCACATGCCTTTTGCCTCATAGATATTTTTGAGGACCAGTTTTAACCTTGCCAGGTTAAACTGAAGCCTACAACTGGTGCAAGCAATTGCAAAATGACGAAATGCTGAATTGACACAAAATATTGCTTGGAATGACATAAAAGAATATTAATTACACACACACACACTGTCCGATTGTGTTTTAATCAATTAGTCTGTCATGTTGTACAGTTTGACTTTGGGAAATACGTACAACTACAATATGTATATTTTAAAGGCATGAAAATGTCATTTGCAGGCATGTAGAAGCTCTTATGTGGTGTCAAGCATGCAGGACTGGTTTTGGTGTTACATACTTCAGTGTAATTTGGGCAGCCTTACAGGAAATATGCACATACAGAAGCTATGTTAAGCAATTATAATACACTGTTGGAAAATAAACAGGCTTTTTAGAGATTACATTATTGCAATTTGTTGCTGTTGAAATTCATTAATGCAACACAGACACATGGTTGAGAGCTGTGAAAAGAATCAGACAGAGTATGCTGATGTTTGCATTAGAGAAATATTTGTTCGGTTTGCTCAGTTTCAGGATTTTCTCTCCAATTACCCAACAGTGGTTATTGTGGGCATGATTTTATTAAGTGCTTGTCACAATTGGTTAGCCCTGATGTATGGGGGGAATACAAGGTCCTTCTTCACCATTTATATAAAGCTCACTATTTATATTTATTTATAGATGGCATTTCCAGCTTCACAAGACATGGCTACAACATAGCAATACTTTATTTCAGTAAACTCATGGTCATACTCAATGAGACCACTTGGGAAAATAGTGATGTTTTTGTAATGAGACAACACTTCAGAAAACGAATATTTCACCCTTCATTGTAAGATAAATAATCTTTAACTTATTATGTGGGAATGATTTTTTTGAAGTGCATTTGGAATCTCTTGGCTCTTCTATGTTCACATCACTAGCTGAACTGAAGCCTGTTGAGGCTCTGTCCAGCCCCTCAGGTCTGAGCCCGAGCTAGCACCAGACCACCCACACAGGGTGAATGGGGCTGTTTGATTCTGTCAGCGTTACCGCTTGTTGCAAACGTAACTGAAGCTGCCCTTCTCTCTACCTTCTCTCCAGCCCTGTTCTCCTAGCCGTAATAAAAGGACCAAGCGCAAACAAAATACAGACCTCTAGAAGAGGTCATGGGAGGACTATGCTGAACTCTTTACATAATCACTGCATTCTGTCACTTTCTTTCACTCACTCCACATCTCCCTTCCTCTCTACATCTCTCCATCACCACCCTTTTTGGGATCTTGTTTGTCCTTCCTTTGCTCCCTCACTGTCTACATCTTGCTCCCCCTTTCTCCCTGCCAACTAGTGTTACATCTACCTCTAGTTATATTCCATTCACAATATCTCAACTCGGTATCTTCTCCTTGCCACCATGGTCTCTTGGTGGTCTCTTTAAATCCCTGTTAAAAAGCAATGCATGTAGTAATTCCCTTCAACAGATTCCAAAGACATAGGTGACAAAAATACCTAATCTTTCTTCCCTCCCACTGCACATATTCCAGTTTTGTACCACAGATTTTATTATTATAACCCATCTTCTATATGCCCTCAATATTAAGCATTTCACAATTTTCGATACACACCTTTTCTCCCATGCCAATTTCTGCCTCACATCTAGACTGGCGGTCCTTTTCACAGCATGGCCACAGGACTGACCTCCCTCCTTCTACTGTGGATTCGAGGCTACAAAGGGAATTTCTCACTGGACACAACCCCTGCCCCATGGAGACCTGTCTTCATAAAACTGCCCGTGTCTGTTTTCTGACTGAGCAATAAGAAACAATAAGATGCCTAGAATACAAGATAAGAATGGTCATAATGGTCTTTATATTCAATTGCTTGAAAGGGTTTAACACATATTCAGTTACTGAACTCCTTTCATTCTAATATTATCCTCTGTGATCTCCAGTTTGTGTTCTCTTCTGCCCCTGTCTGTATGCATTATCACATCAAGGTAGGATTGCTATGGAGCCTATTAAAAATAGTTGCGAGCACTGCTAAACTGCAGCTATGTAATCTCGTTACACCCTGCAGAGCCAGGTCTGAGCCCTGCTGTTGAGAAAGAGTGCCCTGACATACTAAGCCGGTGCGACTGCGATTTGGAAGGAGGATTCTCATAACAAAGGAGAATAATAAGAGCTGTGCAGCATGAACAATCAATGTGAGTCTGAAATGCTGACAAATTAAATCAGCATGTGACTGTTCTCCCTGCTCTTAGGGACTCAATAGCAAAAATGGTTCCAGATTTAATAAAACTGCATTGCACTTTTCCTCTCATTTTGAAAAACTAATTCTTGCTTAAAAAACAAAGCAGTAACACCTCTTTGAATCTGTTGATCAGCTTTAGAACAAATAACACTGCAGACAGACTGAAATTGGGCCAGCATGTTTCTTGCAAATATATAAGAATAAGGTACAGCATCTGCTACCATGCATTACTTTTTGAGAGGAAAAACCCCTCAACTAAGCACTTTCAAGCTTAGTAAAATTCATGGATATGCAGAAAAATCAGTTACATTTTACACAAAAACACAAAAATGTACAGTGCAAAAAACTGAGGAGTATACACATATGTGATTTCATTGGTATTCTTACCAATCAAAAGTGTGATGAGATGAGGACACAAGAATGAAAAGAAGGACCATTTTCTGTATGCTGCTATTAGTACTGCTCTATCATTTTGGCCAGACCAGGCAAACTATAAACAAGCGTGATGGAGGACTCTGACAAGAATACTTTTTGTTCTTTTGCTTCTGTTTAGTCTTCACCTTATAATGTGTTTGTGAGAGCATATCGCAACTTTGTAGTGTTGCTGCATGCACTTTGACAAATAAGATCAGTGTGTCCAGCAGTCTCTTGCTGTCATACTTGAACAGCATGGCCCAGGAAATCAAAAAATAAGAACACAAAAATGAGAGCAGGTCTTAACATGTTGGCTGGCAATTTGATTATAATCTATGCTGAAGGAGCCCAGAAACCCTGCCTATTCTGCAAGCCCTGGACAATTATTCTATGTATTTATGCCCACATTTTTGTAAAGATTTTCAACTTTTGTGAAGATTTTCAGTGCCACTGTAAAATTTATTTGACATGAAATTATTAAATTATTGCTAATTTGTGTGTTTTTAATATATAAAGTTCTTATTTGAAACATTTTTCACAACATAGAATGAAGTGCATCTCTGTTTATACCTCTTCTGTCTCGCACTGACCACATATACAGCCTTTTATTAACCAAGACTCTTTTTGTCATCCTTTTTCTGTTGCTACAGTGTGGTCACTGAGCCTGTACTTTGTCAGGACCTGTATCTGCTTTGTATCTCTGACAGTGAAGAGATACTCTGCCAGTGTAATCCCTGTTCAATATCAATATATCAATATCAATTCAATATATGTTTTTGCGCTTGTGTTGTACTCTGCCTCACTTGTAAGTTGCAGAGTACAATAACAACAGCATCTGCCAATATCAGCTCAATATCATAGCAACTTGATTTAACTTCATAGTCCGTCAACAGGGTATTTAATTCCATATGCATAAAGAAGTCAATTAGTAATCAACTAAATGTCAAGGGAAAGACTGACCATTAGTAAACCGCAAATTAGGAATACTGTAAAAGATGAATTACAGTAATTAATGTAATGAATTGAATACAATGACTGCCAAAATAGCTATTGCAGATATCAAATACAGATACATGCAATACTCAAACTCTAGCTAACACATTGTGCAGTAATGATGGAGTGCAGCATGGTGAGAAAGACTCACAAGTCACCAGTTCAATTCATGTTGTCAAGCCCAATGAAAACTCTGATACACAAAAATGAAGAATGTCCCCAGAGGAAACGCTTCTACAGTGTTTTGTGACTCACATTAAAAAGTGACACTACCATCTCCCTGCTTCTCAATAAAAGTGAGAAAGAGGCAAGCTGGGAATTTTTCTGCTTTTTTTCTTTGTAATTTCCTCTGTTTAAAAAAAATATGTGAGGGAAGTAGTGTGGCAGACAAGCAAGATGGTGTTTTGGCTCCAAAGTCAGTGTGCTGGCAGTAGTCAGAGGTTCACAGCAAATTGACAGAACAGCTGTGTGCTGCGAAGGGAAAAATAAAGAAAACAAAATAAATGGTAGAAAAAAAAATGATAGAGAGGTGATTTTCCCTTGAAGCCAGCTGACAGCTTTTCCTCTTTCATCAACAACACGGCCATTCAGTGCCAATGGGAGCTGGATGGATCACAAAGAAGAAAGACCACAAGGAAATGGACCCTCTATGGCAAGGCCGGGTGACAGACAGCATGTCAGCTGAAAGCCTGAGCCTTTTATCAAAGCTGTTTCACAATCCGTTTTTAATGTAACACACAGATGCCTCAGAGAACTGAATCGATATCATCCTTACAAACATCCACTGTAACTTTTATGCCTCAATAAATCAAGTGTTGTCTATGCCTTTAAGAGTATCCAAACTTTATATGGCCAGCTTTCACCCTGCAGACATTTCCACACCCAGTGTAGAATGTGCACATGAAACCAATGAGTTTAATGACAGTAGAATGCACAACTGCACATACTTACACGAGTCAAATAATATAACATACTACATATAATAGCAATGACTTTTATTCCATTTAATCAACAAAAAGTATAAGTAAAATAATTACAGTGTTGTATGCTGTGCAAAATGTTGTATAAGATCAGACTACTTGCACATTACATTTACACATTTCAGTTCAGTAAAGAGGGTCTGTTGCTCATTTGATACACAATTATTGGATTCATACCTGCAACAAGTGCAAAACATGTAAATGGAAATTAAGCAATATGCCACACATACCTATACACATATCCTACCTCTCTTACTGATTTGGTACAGAGGGCTGTCTTAGTTAAGCTGTAACAAATTGGCTTTTTTAGAGTGCCAACATAGTTTTGGTATGCAATGAGAGAAATATGACAAAGTTTAAAGTTACTCAGTTTTTTACAGTTGTATCAGACTCAGCACATATTATTTTTGGTGTTAAACAATTTTAGGAGATCTTACATTGAAGCAAAGAGTTTTCTTGGAAGAGATGTTTTAATTATTTGTTATAAAGGCAGAATTGTGCTACTACTCTTCTAGCCAGAAACTGACAGCACATCATTTAAGAGGCACCGATAGAGCCAGGCAGCTTCCTGAGGTATTGAACAAATGTCAGGTTTCATCCAGCGAGCATCTCAGTGAAAGTTATTAAGCAGTCATGTCAAATTACAACCTGAATGAAGGAACACTTTTCTCCTTACAGGACATGAAAGCTCCACTTCTCAGTAAAAGACATTGGAGGCAGCCATAGCAACACTGTCAGTGCGGTGGCTGATAGGTAATTTATGAAGTGGTCCCTCTCAAAGAAAGCGATGCTCAATGAGTACTGACACCTGTGTGACAGGTGGAGGCACTAACACATAACTCCCACTCTATAAAATCAGGCCCTGGAGCCAACTGCTCACAATGAAGGCAATTTTCTGACAACTGTGCTGACGATGCAGTCAAATATACTTGTGCGCGCACACACACGCACGCACACACACACACACACACACACACACACACACACACACACACACACACACACACAGCTGACTCAAGGACAGCCAGACAGTGCACAGCGCCAGACGCTACAACACCTGCAATACACCTACTTCCACATAATCAAAACATATTATCTTATCACAGCATAAACTAATCTGGTGCAAATGGTGTTTCCTTCTTTTAAACCCATATGTGGTCTGGGTAATGGGGTACAGAGATGTTCCCTGTCACCAGTAGCAATACTAGAATACGAAGCAGCCAGCTCCACAGTTTCCCTGCAAAATTAATTTTGCATGTATCTGTTCCAGTGTTTCAAGGTCATCCCACATCTGATGCAGGCTGGATGACAGCTGCTAATCAGCTTGGCCACTGCACAGCAGTCAACAGCTCAAAAGCACCATAAACACAAACACATGCACTCCCAGAAGACTTTGGGAAATTTTAATACTGCATTAACAATTTCAGATTTGGCTACCTGATAATTCCTAATATTGTAAGTTTTGCATTTCCCCAGCATGATATTTAGAAAGCGATGTTGCAACCACCATTTAAGTTAGCATTGTGAGGAATAATGTGCTTGTAGCTTGTATCTTTTGGAACAAAAGGTCAATTCAAAACAATTAGGATTCATTGGCATGCATTGCTACACATGTTATTTGTAGTTCCTTTGCCATTTTAAACTGACCCCTAGCCTTTTAGTCTATAAAACACTATACTTCCTAGTGCAATGGTAGATGCACTTAACAAGAGATATAGTAGTAAAATATTACTCATTTACTCACACTCCCATTGAACATTTTACATGGTTGGAGGTCAAGGCTACCAACATATGCTGTTCCTCTTCTTTGCTATTAAACACTTTTCCACAATCATTTCATCTAAGCCTGGGGTCTCCAACACGTTGCTCGCGAGCTATCAGTAGCTTGCTGCCTGTTTTTGAGTAGCTCGCCAAAAGGTTCAAAGATTATGTACAAAAAAATCCGACAATAAGTAAATGCACCCTGGAAACCTCTTCCCATTTCACTCCAATCAAATACACACATGTCCCACCCCCCTCCAACACAAAATGATATCAGCTGTCAATCAAATAAGTTAGGGTACTGTCAAGTTTGCCATCACGTTGTCACATCAGTTACCCTGTAGGCTAGCTAGTGAGGTAGCTACTGAGCTAAAGCAAGGAGTTTGGTGGTGTTAGCAAGCCAGTTTAGCTCATAAAATAGGCAGATTTATGATGAACAAAGAAAGTGGCCAGGCCAAAAAAACATGTTATTTCCTTGAGGAATGGGAACGTGAATTTTTTTTTTTCTATGAATGTGAAGGACAAGTGTGTGTGCCTCATCTGCGGTACCAGTGTTTCAGTCGGTAAAAGATGTAACGTTCAGCGCCACTTCAGGGACATTCTAAAGCTCTTAACGTGAAAAGGCTTAACGTGGCTTAATGTTCCAAAACGGCGATCAATGATCACCAAATTTCTCTCGGATATGTCTTGTCATAAATACTTTCACCTGTCAAAAAATCAAAACCGAAATCCTATGAGTATGGACGTTATCTTACATTAAGCGTTTTCCTCTCCATTGACACCCATTATAAGGAAAAGGCTTAACGTGGTTTAATGTTCCAAAATAGCGGCCAATGATCACCATATTTGTCTGACATCTCACGTCATAAACACATAGTAATGTTATCTATGACTGATGTGAATTTAAGATGTTTTGATATATTGTGTGTGACAGAGTGCTGTCACTGCGGTTGAGTATACGCTCTGACTGCCATATGAACAAGCCTGGCTCTTTGGCGTCGCGGTCAAAGCTGCAGTTTGGTACCCCGTAGACCCACGTTCAAGGCCCGGTGGGGTGACTGCTCTCGCCCTTCGCTACAGTGAGCTTGACACATTGAAATTTGAAACATATGGACACGGAACATACATTTGACATAATATTGATGTGAATTTAACATACTTTAGATCCAAAATGTGAGCTTTTGATATTGACATGTGATACATGTATATACAAAAAGTAGCTTAATTCAGCTGGTTAATGTGAGTGTTTTAATACGTTATGTGAATAAGTGTGAGTAATATAAGACATGAGTAGCACTCCGCCACTTTCATTTTTTGAAAGTAGCTCTCAGATGAAAAAAGGTTGGAGACCCCTGATCTAAGCTGAATCTGCGCCCCAAACATTTTGAATAGAAATGTATTCTGATCCCAGGTCAGATTCTCAGGGCATCATTCATGCAAGGCATAGCAAAGGCTATTTTTGCAACAGTATGCAATTTTCTGGTCCTTTTTTGAGGATTTAAGGATTTTCAAGAAGCAGGGGAACACTGTGTATATGTGTGTGGTGTGCTGGTAGTGGAAATGCCATAGAAATGATCCCCTCTACTGATATAATTTACCCTACCAAAGGGGAAGGTCAAACCTTTAATGATTAATGGCTAATTTCCCCATGCAAGCACTCTTGGAAACCAATCAGAGACACCTGAAGAGAATTATGTCCTCAGATGACTCACCAATATAAATGCTGATGTAACAAAAATGGAGGGCTAAAAGGACCATGGGAAGCCAAGGGAAATACCTGTAATTTGTTTCACTAATCAAGGTTACAGCATGAGTAGCCACCCATTCCATTATGTCTTGGCCAATCAGTATTAAGAAAACCGGAAACCTTGCAGAATATTTCACAGTCAATCTGGTCCTACAGCAACAACTGTGAGCATGCCACTGAATGAATCAGATCAACTGCAGATTTCATTTGATGTTGTCAGAAGTCACGATTGTAAGGGATTTATAAGGCAAATGACCTATGTTCACAAAAATGTATACTTATAACTGTACCCAAGACCCGAACAGAGCTGGGCGAACAAGCTTTCCGGTTCCCTGCCCCTTCTATAAAGAGTCAGCTGCAAAAAGACACAAAATTACACAAGCTTGTCTCTCTGATTGAACTGGTTATGGTTATGGTTAAAAACTTGGCAGAGAATGAAATGGGAGTCTGTAACTGTTGTAACCCATAGTGGCACCACACCTCTACTGAGCAACATGACAGTACTCAACTGATGTTTTTTTGTAACGCATTTTGTTTTTGTTGTAAATGTCTCATTCTCTGAAACTACATGTGCTGCTATTTTTGGCCAGGTATCTCTTGAAATGAAATTTTTAATCTCAATGAGACTAACCTGTTAAAGCCTAAATAAATCAAAATTTAAAAACAAGATGCAACTCTTACATGGCAATCTATGTGTATGGCATAGGACTAGTTAATAAGAATGGTACAAGAATGGTTCTAAAGCTGTTTGTTTACTGGAGGTACTTCCTTGCCCATCCCTGCACTAAAAGGCTGGGGGTTAAAAGAAACAAAAAACACAGATTTCATAACCTAGCCTGCTGTACTGTTCTGGATTTACTTTTTGCATGGATTACTTGGTGTTTCCGAATCACTTGGTTGCTAGCCCTTTTTCTGTAAATTCCACATGTCAAGATGTCACTGATGCTGTAAGGAAGATTTGAAAAGGGAAATCACATGCTTGTCATAAGAAACATATTCTGCCCTAATTAGTGGTGACTGTGAGGCAGCAGATAGCGTAGGATTCCACTCTTACCCTTGCTACACCAGGTGACTGAGTGGGAAACTTCAGGAATACTGTAAGAGGCTCCATAAATTACAAATCTGACAACAGTGCCTAATGCCTGTCTGGAAATAGCTGAGCTTCCCTGATAGCAGATCAAACCTTTTTCAACCTTCTGGTGGTGTGCAAGACAACTTGAGCATGCTTACTGACTCTACTATTGACCCCTAAGAAACCTAAACCTTCTGATGTCTGTAATGAAAAATAAGATGAGCTGTGGAATAGGACACAATTCCTCTCATGTCAGTAAAACTCTATTAATAGTATTTAACCTGTGATGCAAGTTTCAAGGCTGTGAGTAACCTGCATGGAAAGAAGTGATGATTTCAGTTTCCTCCATTTTATGACAAATTATTTCATTCCATCCTTCCAGTCTTGGTGTGCCAAATGGACAAACATATAGGCTTCAATTTCAACTCTGTCTATGATGCTGGACATATTGGTCACAGGTGGGACATGGGAAAGGCCTTAATCCTTGAAATTCATTCTGACCTATAAGTTCCTCCAAGAAGTGTGTTCATAAAGGTTCTGTGAGTGAATTAGAGGAAAGAATTGGTCTCATATGAAAAACGGTATGTCTTAAACTGTGGCTGTGAAAGCCACGTTCAATGAACCCATATGAATATTGAATATCAGCAGGAGTTAATTCCACTGTCAATGTTCCATGCTCTATATATTTTTTCTGTCGCAAAAATAGTATTACAGTGGAGTACATGAAGACTTAAAACAGTGGACACAAGGACATTGTATCTGTACATGTAATGAGCATAATGAAATTCATGTCGATGATTCCAAAGCAATACCTCCTGCTGTTAATCTAATTGGAAATGATTACAAAGAAAACAACAGGGACAGCAACAGATGTCTATAGGAAATTATAATACTAATTCATCATAAACAACAACAATAACAAAAATTAACTGTGAGGAGCTGAACACCCACACTAATACACCTGTTTACACAAACACACACACACTTTTATGGCTGAATGGTCATTGATATAATGTGAGGTTCCCAGGGATGTATGGCCTTTGGAGTGAGTTTAGGCCAGTAGGGAGGGATATAGCCTGGGGAGAGCAGGAGTATGTGTATCACTAAGAAGGCTCCACTCTGACAGAAACACAGCAGGTCCACCTCAGGGAGCCCAGAACTGCAGTCATAAACCTGTGACTAATAGAAAGGTGTCACTGTCACAGCTCTCTGTGAGCTGTGACAGCAGCTGAGAGAAGGTCACCACCGGGAAGGGCTTGCTGGTAATGCAGCAGCCAATTAGTAGGCTGCTAGCTTCTGTTAAATACTTTATGCTTTATTTGCCTGGCAGATGCCCTTATCCAAGGTGAGCTCCACAGCATGTAATTGTCATTTCATACACTCATACGGTCAGATTTTCCAAAAGGCCATTCAGGTTAAACACGCTGAATGAGTCTGGGACAGCAATGTTTTAAGCCTGCAACCTTGCGTTTAGGGCTGCCTTAACAATATGTAATACTGCCACCCACTTTAACTACATTCCTAACCTGCTGTTAATACCATAATAACGAATGTGAGTATATCATTTATCATTGTCTGTTGTTCACATTGAAAAACAATTTAAAGTATTATAATCCCTTATTTTCTTCCAAGAGAAAACTAACATAGAATAGGTAGAATAGAATAGATAGAATAGATTCCTTTATTGTCATTGCACAGAGTACAACGAAATTGAGTAGCAATCCTGACGGTGCATTTACACATAACAAACAGCAATAAAAAAAAAAATAGAAAGGAGTTCAAGCTACACTGTACAGCTGTAGATTTCTCCATAGTGGTGAAGCTTCTTCCATTATTCCAATTCACATGGGAAATGCAAGACCATTACTGTTATCTGTGAGCAGAGCCAGAGATCAGCAGTGTGGCTAATGGGTGGTTAAAAAGCACAGAGACATTCAATGCCCTGACTGTGATTTATGTGAGCCTAAAAATGGGATCTGTATCACAGGAAACGGGTCAGCCACTGAGTGTAAATTATATTGTTGTATACTGTGTGTATATTATATGGTGCACTACAGTTTCAGCCATTTCATCATAATTTCTGCAGAGATTTTACACACCAACTCTGACCCTGACAAGCAATAAATTGTGACCACAATTGCAAAAGTTTACATAGCACAAATAAGTTTTGATCAGTAAGTAAGGAGATAACATACTAACCACCCATTTCGAGGGGTTTACCAAAATTACATAGTAAACATTGACAAAATTCAGGGACTCTTGAACAACCTGTATTAGATAACCACTCTGGGCCTGAAACAACAAGGACAAGCTAGGCGCAGCCCCCAGCAATTATAGATCAGCACCATGGCCAGATTTTATATTTCAACACAGAAGAGCCTCTGGTAGGCCACATTAGAGCAAACATCCTCTGCCTTTGGCTCTTTTAATAGAGATGCAGGTCTTGAACATATTAAATTCTTCTTGATATTTATGTTTCATTGAATTAATACTCATGTCTCATTTTTCCATATATATCATCAAGCTTATTAGACTGTCAAAAAATGAAAGAAATTTCAAAGAATATGGAAAGAACAATGATAATTGACTTTTCATTTCAGAATTGCATTTCTGCTGTGTTTCTGTTGTGAGTGGCTGCTGTAATTGGAAGTTACATTAAAAGTTATGTATTTTGACTGACTGTGATTAGATTAGGTAAACACAGGCTGAATCAGGTGTTGTGACCTGAGAACGGGTCAAAAAGATGACTTGATCTGCTTCAAAATTTTGTATGAGTAAATTCACATTGCATGTTCTGTGGTATGAAACACTGGATAGGAACCTGCTATTGGCACTTTGATATTTCTACTTAGTAGCACAGCAATTTGCAGGCAAAATTATCTCATGAAGTAAACAAATTACTGAAAGGTCAAGTTGCATTAGTGATGGCTATAAACATTAGGAGGATAAAAGGACAGGTTGTTCTTGAAAAGGTGCTTGAGAGCAACTACAGCCATTAACCCAGGAGGATCACATTTAAAAGATGAAAATGTTCTGGAACTGGGACAGAGCAAGGTAAGCCTTTCTTATCAGACATGCATTGCTGACTGGATATCTGGTTTTTACCCTGACAACAGTAAGATAGTTATATAAAATGACCTATGTAAAAACCTCCTAACAGATGTCTGAGTCCAATCAGTACATGGTGATTTCCAGAATTCCAGAATTCAAATTCTTTAACTGACAATTAAAATCACTTGGAAACCCTAACCCAAAGACTTTA
The DNA here is from genome assembly GCA_019176425.1 of Megalops atlanticus. Lineage (NCBI taxonomy): Eukaryota > Metazoa > Chordata > Actinopteri > Elopiformes > Megalopidae > Megalops > Megalops atlanticus. Next base: position 18,057,462 of record CM032881.1, read on the forward strand.
CTGTTCACTTCTTGTCCACCTTTATCAATTTCCCAATTTGCATTTGGGATACCAAACAGATATCTTGGAGAATGCATCTGGGAGTGTTCTAATTGGGTGTCTGGGTGTATGCATTTATATGCATTCCAATCATAAAACAAAGCCCTTACAAGTCTTTTCTCTTACATCACTAACTAAAAAAATATGTATTTGTCAAGTGATTGTCAAGAGTTTGTTACTGGACAAAAAACAGACTGAATATATGTCCTGCAATTCTAATCAGTTCCAGGATGTGCACTGTAGGCTATATCCACAAGAAATGGACAAAACAAACCAGCTCTTGCAGAAGAGAATTTTTCAGTTGTTCATGAAAGTCCATAATCTTTGTGGTAAAAGAAAACAACATCCAGGTAGCTAACTAGTTAAAGTAGCTGACTCATTAGCTACATTTACAGCTTGGTAACTGTAGCTGGCTTGTTATCAAAATGATCAATCACACAATTTGGATTCAATTCTACATTTGTTATTATTCAGCTTGTGAACTCACCACATACGCCTAGTAAGCGAGGTTAGAGCAAGGGTACATGCAAGAAAAAACCTTAGAATTTACCACATGCAAAGATAACAAGAAATGTATAGCTTTTTAACCTATCAAGCTTGTATTAATACTTGTCTAACATAACCACAACAATAAAAAATGTTGGTTATTCATGAGCATAACAGAGCTCTGATTGTACTTTCCAAAGGACATGTCTAAACACAAGTACTAAAGCACTAAAGTAGAATGTTAAAACACTGGCATAAGGTTACACTTTTTTGTCATTTCCCCATGGTGCTTACATCTGCATTTTTCTGCCAGATAAGATAAGGAGAAGATTCACACCATGGGTGTGAATGCCAAAGCCAAATGAGCTTGAGACAGAAATTCCTGTCCCACCTGCCACACCATGATCAGACCATGGGTGCAGATAGTCTTTTCTATACAGAAAAGTGGTAGATTCTTAAACACCAGCAGATCTGACACATTAAACAGATGTCTGTCTCACAATCATGTCTGACATAGCAGAGGCTGTCAAAACCAGCCAAATAAAGTTGTATGAGAAAAATTTATAAACAAAGAAGAATAAACCTCAAGAATCATGCCAGTACGGTTTAGTCAATTTGTGCTCAGATGTGAAATACAAAGCACCTTAACCTCATCTATATATAATATATGACTGAAAATGTCCACAAAGAAAGTCAGGGCAAATGATCCTACAATGCAGCACAACAGACAGGCACGAATCTGGATGGACATTGTTCCATGGTGGTATGGATGCTGTCCTTACCTGAACAGATCAATTTCATCAACATGTACTCCCTGCCGCAGTTCCTCTTATAGTGACATCTCAGCCAGTTGACCAGGCAGTTTCCAAACTTGAGCTCCTCCTTCTGACACAGAACAGTGATTTCCTCATCTGCAAGGCAGCCACAGGGAAGGGGTTGAAAGCAGTGTGAGTGACAGCTCCTGCTCTTGTTTATAAAGCCGAGGACCATTCGCTGCCCAAAAGCCACCCACACGGTACATTAATTGGTCTTTCCAGCATATGGCCACAGGCTCTGATTGCACTGATTGACACAGGATCCTCTCTCAACAACCTTCACTCTTCTTGCTTTCATTCACATTGACGGGTTTATCATGGTCAGAATCTGTGCCAATACCTCCAGGGAACCATCAGAACTAGAATTGCCTTGGTGATTTCAGACTGAGAAATTTGACCTGATCTTATGGAAACCTTGCATGTGTTTGTGTGTTTCATCATGTATGAATGCATTCTTAGTTATATTTTATATTGTATATGATTCTTTGCTGAATCACATAACAAGATAAACAAAAACATCAATAATAATATTCATAAAAATACTAACTACAATAATCATTACCATAGCAGTTTAACTGCAATCTACAGTATAAACTATAAACCGAGCAGCTTTACCTCCATCAACTGAACGTCATTAATTCTATGTGTTCAGATGAGAGGGGGTGCATGGACATTCTCATCACAATTGAGATGAGGATCTATGCATTTCCAATCTGTGGAGCAGTGGGGCACTAATGTGCGTTCACCATGTAAAAACCCACAGATTACTTACAGGCGCTGGAGTAGCTCTTGTCTTCTCCAATTGGGTGTGAGGTGCCACTGATGAAGGGAGTATGGAGAAGCAAAGCTTGAGAGGCAGGGAGACATTAGCAAGAAACATTAATCAGATTTTGCACTTGTGTCATCTTAGTTATGAAGAGTGCTTTCTCCCCCAACTGAATGGCAGGCTTCTGTGACACTGCTGCACAGAGACAATCAGGCTGAAACACTGATAGCATACAGCCTCCATTGGCATTCCATATTTGAGTGAATAGATGCTATTGTTCCTGTACAGGAGAGATGCAGAGTTTTTAGTGCACAGTCTGGAGTCCTCACACAGTCAACAGCTGGGCCTGTCCTTCCAATTGATGGGCTGCTTTCTACAGTCTGTTGTGCTGGGTGCAGGTGATGCTGTGTAAGCATCGATGATGGTAGTTATTAGTGAAAAGAGCTAAGAGAATGGGATGTGTGACACCATAAGCTTTGGTGGTTGCTATTGGAATGTCCTTAACTTGAGGTAAATATGTATGTAACACATAAGAAGATATATTGACAGAAACATGAGTCTGCATTTTGATAAGGATATGGTCTGTTAATGTGCCTTCATAGTAATTTAACAAGTGACAATATTACTGTTTAATGCAAATACATTATTTTCAGCTGCAGATGTTCTCCTGATTGTAACATAGTTGCAATTGCAAGTGTGACATTGACACAATTTTGGCACAGCCACTTGACTAAAGTTTTCAATGCCTGTTGCAATGAAACAGACTGACGCAGCACACCTAGATAACTACATTTGTACCGGTGGGATTTTACGGGATTTGGGAAAGTAGCATAGCCTTTTCAGATCACACCATGTAAAAGGCTAGTAGCTAAAATAATAACGCATTATTGCCAATAATAAACACATGCTTACTAATAAAGCCAGCAGGACATATTGAGTGTCTTCAATATATCTGTAAATGTGCACGAACACCTGCAATTAAAAAGTGTTCATAATGATCCAATAACAACACTGCACGAAAAAAAAAAAAAAAACGTTACAGTTGCATGGAAATGAAAAGAATTGGACAGGTTAGCATAAGAGCGATTTCTGGACACATCACCAGCTTCAAACAGCTCACTCTAACTTAGGTAACGCAAGACGGACGCAGTCATAATGCGAGCTACAGCACAACTTGTCTCTTGTACAGAAAGAATGCAAGGAATAGGAGAAACAACTGTTCACGAAATTAAGAGAAAGATGTTACATACCCCAGGGGGTGTGTAATTGTAACCCCATGCGATTCAGATGAGCATTTGTCTTTCAGCTTTCGTTGTCTAACTCCTTGAAGAAAATAGTTTTCTCCAATGAATTCCTCCACCCCAACTCGTTCCTCAGGCGAAAAAACACCAACAGATGCCGCGCGAAGCTGTAGCTGCTTGACGAATACTTTGAAATAAATACGTGAATTACATTCGCTCACTTGCTAAAGCCACCGGACAGAAAACCAGTGCTGTTCCTTACAGACATAACCTACAGAAATAATTTGTCTAGATCCGCTTAAGCTCCCTCACCAAGACATTTAACAATGGTAGCGGTCAGGTTTCGCAAAATATCAAAGGTTCATCTTTGGTCCTCGATACTACACATACTGTACGTGTATCAAATACTACGAACTGCATCGCGTCTCCACCACTACTCCATTTGCAACGCTACCCGACGCAGCACATTTTGAAACCAAGATCTTAACGTTCAGGCAGAAGCCATCATATGCTAGCGCAGTCGTTTGTTTACACCCCAACACAAAAACGAAACAGAAGCGGCGAGCAAGGGGGAAACAAGCAGCACACGTAATCTTTTCAATGCATCCTCTACAATTAAATGTCGAATTCAAGAATCAAACATGCTAATGAAATGTAATAGGTAATGCCAAAGATAACAGTTGACATACTATTCGATATTGTGGTTCCTCAGTCTAACTAAAAACTATCACGTTATTGATGGTATTCAGGGATGGTGTAACCTACTATTTCTTATTTCTAAGTGTTGTTGCTGCCCAAACCATTTTTAACTGAGGGAAAAAGAGAGAACAGACTACGTTATTTTCTAGCATTTATAATATATCTCTTGCGCTTGGAAGAACATGTGAGTATTCGATTGATGAGTTGGTCTGCTGAGTTTTATTATTGAGCCAATAACTATGTGATAAAATAGTTATCACTTGTTTTGATTTACCCAGGTAAAATAAAGACACCAAGAGAAGCAGAGTGCAAGCTCTATCATTTAGCTGATCGAATTTATGTTGAACAAAATTTGAATACCATTTATAAATGAGAAATACCACTGTAACTGATGAGATCAGTGTGTTTTTCTTTTCTTTTTTTGCTGTAAATAATTAATGATGAAGATGTTGGCGTGCTCTGCTGGTGAAATGATGTAACTGTTGAGGGACTCTGGCCATTGTTAACATTTTTCCTTTCTTAAATTTCTGATAATAAACAATTGACACAGAGTGAATAAGAATATTAATTTTTACGAGAATGAAACGTATTTGCATTATTTAAGTATTTGTTTGTTTTAGCCGTTTGCTTAACAGATACGTAAACCTACAACTGGAATTCAATTAAACCAAGGTCAATCTTTTTCCATCTTACTACACTACTGTAATTCTATATATTGCCACTGCTAAGAACAGAATTATGAAGAAATCGATCGATAATTTCCATTTTCCTCTCAGAAAGATGAATAATTTGCTCTATTGGGATCATCCAGCTAATCCTGAAGTTATTCATTCTCGTCGACTGGCAAAAACTCTTTTTGTATTATTTCAGAAAATACCTTGCAATGCAGTACGATAACTTGCGATGATTAGAAGTAGATACCATTAACCAATTCAAGAACAGTTGTAAAGTCTCCAATCAAATGGCAGCATATAGAAATGCATGTTATGGAAATATAGGTCAAGTAGGTTAAGGACATTTCACAAATGGATTTTCTGTAATATCGACATTAAATGAAAACAGATCATTTTAGTGACAGCAGGTGTCCTTTAAGGAGGAACTGTATGCTTTTCATAACCATATTGCTGGTTACATGGTTATGCGGGTCCCTGTTCTTGCTGATGATGCAGTCTGTTTATGGATTCATTCATTAGATATCCCATCTGTGCCTAACATGACAGAGCCATTGCTCTATTTGCCCAGAGGTAACTGAGCATCGTCACTTAGCAACCACAGTGTCTTTGGGGAATATGGATTCTGTATTTCTATTTCATATTCAAAATGTCAACATTCCAATGGGCATATGCACAAACAATTAGGCAAATACCCATAATGTACATATGCATAACAATTAATGTACACTTAAATCTGCAAACCTGGGTTCTATAGTTCACAGATATTAAATCAGCCTGCCTTTCTGGGTGAGCAAATGTAATTTATTGTTACTTAACATTTATGCCTTACTGCACAATAGTTTCCCACCTCAGGAGGAGAAGGTTCAAAGTATTACCTGTGTACCATAACAAACCTATCATTATGATAATTTGTATACTCTGCTGTCTCTGTGGTATTGCTGTGTATGTAAATAAGACCTAATGTTGAGAGGAATATACAAGAGAGACTCATGTATACATTACCTCAGTAACCATGTATTTTACTTGAAGGGAGCCATGCTTTTTGATGAACAGAGACACAAAGGCATCTGTGGAAAAAGATGAGCAACAAGTTTTTTTGCATTGGGATTAGGATGCCTTCACCACAAGTTTCAAATGAATACAAATAAAAGACCTAATAATGCAATAACTACCCATTAAAAATAATATATTGATATAATTATATTGGTATAATTATATTGAAATATATTGGTATAATAATATAATGTATTTTAGAGAATAAATATTTTTAGCTATAGCTTTTTATCTTGTGTGTGTGTGTGTGTGTGTGTGTGTGTTTGTGTGTGATGAGAAGAAGCATGTCTCGACAGTCAGATGACTTTCTTTCTACTTTCTGCAAGGGGCATCAGAGTGGAAGGTACAAATCAGTCTGGGAAGCACACTAAGAGATGGGCTTATTGAACAGGGCAGACGGAAATTCGTTCAAGATGAGAAAAAGCCATCTTATCATACACAAGATTAATGTTGCCATCCAAGGAACACATTTGTGGAGAGATGAAGCAAAGCAAGCAATTTACATCATGCTTGATTGTTTCTGTCTTTACTTTTGCTAGGCTGAACAATATTACATTGTTCTCACTGGCGGCAGGAACACTTCTGATAGTGTCCTGAAATTTGTAGCATATTTTTTGCTGTTGTCATTATTCCATTGATCATTAATACAACAAGAGAAGGAATAATAGATTGCATACTGTGCGGTAAGGAGAAGGAGTGAGGGGTAGAAAGACGATGAGACAGATAGAGAAAAAAAAGAGGATGTAGTGGGGAAGAAGACTTGTCAGCTTATATGACCTCCTCATGTCATTTGCTCCTGGCAAGGCCTCCTCTGAGAAATTAAAACTTGATCAAAAGACATTTACAAGGATATTTAATTGTATAATGAGGAAAGGAAATGTTTTAAGCAGAAAGTTCATGGACCTGGGACAAGGCCTGTGTGTATGCACATTTGCTTAAGATCACATATGCTTCAGAAAGTGTGCATCATGTCAGATTCATAATTAAAGCTGCAAATGTAGAACCGTAGAATAATTGTTTTCATTCTGATACCATTTTAATTTTAATCAGTGTGTAGTTACATTCTGATTTTTTATGGTTATATGGGTTTTATGAGTCTGTTATTTTTTACTTTAATTGTGTGTTTTATCCATTTAAATACCTCTTGTATCTCTAGTGCCTGGATAGAGTATTTTCTGTGAAAATATATTCCATATATTCTTAAGTATTCTTAAGCACTATTGTTAAGTATTTTGCTATTTATTCTGTATGTTTTCATCTACCTTCTTTTGTGACCTGTGATTAAAATAATGATCTTTACTCATACTTACTGTTAGGCATAAAACTCCTCTTTTAGGCATGTGAGATCACTAATTGTCACTAAAGTGTGCCATAGCATTCTTCACAAACACAAACGTACATTCACTATTTGGTTTCTGGATTGTCTTACCTTCCACTCCATTGCCCAATGCTGAAAGGCCATATGACAGCACAGCAGGATTTTGCCCCCTTCCCTCATTCTCACAGTGACACATACGCACATGTACACTCCCACGCTCTCTCTCTGTCTCTCCCGCTGTCTCTTTCTCTCTCTCTGTCTCTCTCTCTCTCTCTCTCTCTCTCTCTCTCTCTCTCTCTCTCTGTCTCTCTCTCACACACACACACACACACACACACACACACACACACACACACACACACTCCTGGGAGAAGGTATATTTATTAGGACTGTCCAATTACTTGATGAATGTGAGTGCAGGGCATACACATGGAGTGCAAATATCCTTTGTTAAACTCGTTTTTAATAGTGAGTGGTATGTTTTTGGTGAGATGCAGAGAATGCAGGGTAATTGGTGGGATGGGATCCTACAGAAATTGAGAATACCCTGATGTTATTTTTATGGTTATTTCATGCTGGAGTATATTTCTCAAAATAAGTATTGCCCAAAATTGTGTATAGGTACTCAACATGGTCAATGAATCTATATGGCTACATTAGCAGAATAGGACACGTGTCTTTCTAACGTGTCTGCACTGCCACAATGGCTGAACACACAGAACTTGATTTTGGGTTATCATTTCATTTACAGTATTTACAAATGAGTAATTCTAGATAGCTGACTAATAACAGATTCATAGCATCTAGTGAAATATAGCCACTCACTAATGGGATGTGTCAAACCCTACATGATTCTTTGAACTACAGCAAAAATAAAGAAAATGCAGAGGCAAATACAATCCAAAATTCATAGTTATTGAGGTGTGGCAAGAGCATAAAGGTTTGTTAAATTTGTTCAATAAACAACTACCACAGCAAACAACAGAATCACAACACATATAAAAGTAATATGTAAAAATGGATAATGTCTTTGTATGTCCTAGGGCTATGGTATGTGATACGTCAATTGCAAGGCAGCATCCATGACCAATTGGTATTGCTGAGACCTGAGGTGGTTACATACTGTTCCCTGATTTCCAACCTTCTGATGAGTCCTGATTCCCCTGGTTGTACTGAAGCCCTCCTTAATGTGTCATGCACACCTGCAACACACTTGTGTGTACTTTAAGAATTTCAAGCAATTAACGTAGTGACTTTAAGAATTTCAAGCAATTAACGTAGTGAATGTTTGGTATAAACAACAAAGTATTTCACCAGGGATTCATTTTCTCCTGTGAATTTTAATAGAAAGTCAAGCATAAATTATGAACTGCATTTATATATGCATCTTAAAGGTAACTGTAAAGTGTTTTGTCAGGTAATCTTCCACACATTTCTTTTCCAGTCTATGTTCTCAAAAACACAAGCCAATATTATATACTGTAAGATTTGGTAAACTAGAGTCCCATTGCAATTATCATACATAAATTTCCAAGATAGAAAGAGTAAGTAAAATTTTAAAGAAAACATATTGTGAGCAATACAACCAAAGTGTGTAGTTATTGTTGTTTCAGGGCTTTATCATAGATACCAGAATATCTACAATCTACTGTGTGTGTGTATGTGTGTGTGTGTGTGTGTGTGTGTGTGTGTTTGTGTGTGTGTGTGTGTGTGTGTGTATCAGCTCCAAAAACAGCCAATTCAATATTACAGGTAAACCTTAATAATAGCACACATTATCCTATTGTACACTTTGTCTTCATACAACACAAGAAAGGTTTTTTCGTGTATTTGTGAGTATATTTCCCCTTTTTATATCATTTTCAAATGATTGTCAATATTATATTAAATGTATTAAATTTTGAGTTTAGTCTTAGAGAAAGGCAGGGAGATGGCCTTCTATAACTGTATGTATGGTTAATGTGTTAAAATTGTAAGCTATGCAGAGCTATTGTAAGTTTATTTATAAGCTATGCTCTGGATAAAAAAACAGCTACAAAACAAATATTATTAATTATTTTAATTGTTTTACAAAATGGTATATTTGCATCTAGTGTAGTGCAACATCCTAACCAGTGGTAAGCAGTGTGCTACAAATAGAGGAGGCAGAGAACTAACCATCAGTGGGTAAGTATAATTCCAGTCAGTTTTCTTCTGTGAGTAACTTTAGGTGCTTAAGCACCTTTGAAGACTTCCATCACTGTAAACATTTCATTGTATTCAGCTTCCATTTCTATTGTTTAAATGCCTCTTGGAATAAAAAAACTAATCACCATTCACCAATCCTATCCTCTGATAAGGGATTATTTAACTTTTAGGCCTACTAATCACAAACATAGATATTAAGCAAAAAAGCAGATTCTGATGTGATATTTTCTGCTGTTAGTCTCATTCTGTTATATTTCAACATCTCCAAATGTTCATTAAGGTTAAAGTCAAGCTTCCTCGAAATACCACATATCACTCTTTCACTGCGAGTGTACCACTGCATCTCACTGATGTAAATTGCATTATCCTTAAAAAGTTTCCCTCCTTAAATAAGTTGTACATGTTAAAAAAGAGTAAATCTTGAAATCTGTTTAATTCAATATGTGTGTCTAATGATGATAAATCCATTAAGAGTTGACATGAGCTGACAAATCCAAATGAAAACAAACAGGTAATACTATTCACAACTTTTGTGCATGCTCCTCTCGTGCTATTGTCACACTGATCATTACTGGAACAGAATACCTGGAACCTACATGTGTATTTACAGTCATAATACCTCTGTTTTTTAAGTGCAAGTGCTACTTGCTGCCATTTTGTAATCAGAGGTGATGATCACAATATTTTGCACTGATTATATTCAATGTTCTCATCTAATTCTTTAAAATTCAGAAACAGTTGCAGTCACACCAAAACTAACCTACATCTGCATATGAAAAATAACAATTAAGTAACCATTATTCCTCGAACGCCATGCAAATGTATGCTGCTATACAGAATGTAACGCAGTGTATGTACCTCCTTTTATCTAGACATACATAAATCTGCTCTCTTATGTTGTAATTACAAGTTACATTGTTCAAATTAGATAAATCAGACAAGCCGGCAGTGTTGTGTATGAACGCGTTAAAAGAGCGCGTTCATTGAACGTGCTCATTTTTTCGGTGAACGGTGAACTTGAACGTATCCGTTTGCAACTAAAGAACGTGAATTTGAGCTCGTTCAGGTTTGCGCAAGATTCGGAATCCTTGGGTGTGTTAAAGTTACTGCTCGATGAATAAACACGGATGGCGTTATTCTATACTTGAGACGTTTTCATTAGTGCAACTCATCAGATAAGACAACTCGACAGTTCGCAACCAACTGCCCATGTCCCGCATAACAATCACTGCGCATGTATTCGTACACATAAAATAGTGCCTGGAGCAGCTCATTTAAAAAATGGAAGAAATGAACTGGGACTGTGAACTTGTTCAAAATTCAGAATTGTGAACTATGAACGTGAACTTGTTCATTTTAATCTGTGTGAACTGAACTTTGAGCTAGCTCTTCTGACGTGTGAACTTGCACAACACTGCAAGCCTAAAAGATCATAATCTGAAAGGTCTCCATTTACGGCCAACTAAAATCTGTTGGACAGGGCTGTGATGTGTGTTCTATGTTGGTGTATGCTTTTTTTGTATTTGTTGGTCTGTCTATATGCTGTTATCCAAAGATCTGAAACAAAAGTTCCAATTTTCCAACCCTGTCCAAGCTACACTGGCTACCTTTCAAATATAGAGTCTGAAAATTTGACTTCACACTTTCAACGCTGTGGATGGCCTTGCTCACTTCTGTTGTATCTTAGCGACACACACTCTTGTCAAGACTGGTCTTTTGACCCAGGTCATGTCAGGTGCCCGGAATCCATGCTGTGTCCATGGGTGTAATTTAGAAATCATTCCATTTAGGTTTTTCTCAGAACTATGTGAGAACAAATTGTAAAATCTGAATGTGTGCTCTGCTTTCTCAAAGGAAGATTTATTATGCAGTACATCTGAAATATAAATTGATACATACATTTAGTCATTTAGGTGACATTCTTGTCCAGAGCAACATACAAAGGTGTGTACAAAAATTTAGGTTAATATCTACCACATTTTTACTATATCACTCATTTTGCTGCTGTGATACCAAGTCTGAAATTTCAATGAAATGTAGTGGAAACATCAAAAAGGAATCTTTAAGCGCTTACACAAACTTTTCTGGCTGTTTTGGTCCATAGCTTCAGGAAGTCCCTGTTCAGTGTTTACACAGCCAGGACCATGAAGTGTGGCATCATTAAGTCATTTTACACATGTGTCTAGATAAGCACATAAGCCATAAACACTATAGCATCTTGTCAACAGCATTGTTCAAAGCTGGCAAGACAATTTCTTCCAGAGGTGTCTTCTTTAAACATCATTAAACTCTGTAATTTATGTCTAGATTCCATATGATAAAGAGGAAGAGAAATGTTCTGGAAAAGCTAGAGCGAGGTGCTACTTATGGTTTATTTAATGCATGAAGATAATCTATCATGGAACCCCATATTATAATGCACTACAGGCAGAATTTAACATTTTACATCTGTCACAGGTAGGAGGAAGACCAAGTGTAATAATTTCCTTTTGATACAACACAAACACAAAGTTGAAATTATTTCTTGATTTATTATGAGAACAAAAGCCCACAATACTTTATGCACATAAGAGAGTAAGTGGGAGCTGTTAACATGATTGCAATAAAATTTTAACCCACCTGTTTCATCTAAGCAGTTTGTGACCCCCACCCATATTTGCATTTTCATTTGAACTGCACAATAAATAACTCTTTTAGCTTTTCTGTGCCAAAACAAAACCTAAATGTATCTGATACAAGAGAAAGGGCAAGTTTTTGAACACAGAGGAAATAAACAGCAGCGAATAATAAACAGCAATGAATATAAAAAGTCAATCATATTGTAAAAACAAACAAACAAACAATGCAAGCTCTTTTAAACACAAAATGGAATGTTCTTAACTTTAACTCATAATCTCCTCAGAAAATTCTTCATACTGAATGTGAATCCTTTTCAGCAAGGCCTTCCACTTCATCATAACCTTTTGGTAATCTAGATTACAAGTAGCTTAATAATATTGCACTTTCATTTTATTGTTGTCGTACAAAATGTTCACTACTTGGCTGTAATATTTTAGACAATATAAACACAATAAAATGACATGGTTTGGGAAATTCCTCACAACTAAAGGCACATTTGCTTGCTCTCCTAAAACAATCTGTGGTTTTCCTGACATGTATATATACCTGGAGCTTGAAACTCATTTGAGGTTTTCAGTGTGTACACTGGATCTCAGGGAAAGTATTTCTTTAGAAATGCCAAGCACACACAGTCTTGCAAAGCAGATATATAAATGCTAATGGTAAGTCAAACTGCTTTTTGTCAGTTGCATTTTAGTTGGCATTGACATTGGCTGTGTTTCTTTGCACTTCAGCTGCATAATACTGACACCTACTGCCATGTTTATACAGTGAACATGAATATTTACCTACATATTCCTTTTAGATTTTAGCAGATATATTCTAGAGTTTAGTGCAGTATCACCACTTTCAAAAATTTTTAAAAGGGGACAGACACAGTCAGATGAAATGGGGGGTAGCAGGCATGTACAGTGATACTTTTGTTTTGCACAGTTCCCAGTAGCCATGACAATAATCTTTGTGTATATATACACTTATACATTATTAATTGAGACAATATCTGTCCATGTAGCAGAGTAAAGGTAATTTCAGACCACTGTGTTTGTTGTTCTTCAGTTTATGAAATTATGTGGGTCTTTATTTTGCTGGTTATATATTTTTAGTGTATTTCAGTGACAAACAATCATCATTTGTCTGAAATAATACTGTGCTGAAAATATATGAAAATAACACTAGTTTACGTGTACTAATTTTTGATTCCTTTGGTCTGACCACAGGAGGGAAAACATTAATTTTAAATGGATTTTAGATTGAAATTAGTTCAGAGTTACTGAGATTCATAAAACATTGAAAAGCGGTAGTAGTTAAACCAGTTCATACAAGTACAGATTGTATTGCAGTGTAATGGCAAAAATCTCTGGAGGGAACTAGTTGTTGAGAGTAAAATGATTTGTTATTAATTTTATTCAAGTATAAAATGGTGTACTTTGTTTTTCTATGTGCTAAAGGTTTTTCTCTAGCCATAGAAACAGGAAATGAGCCACAATGTGTATGTAGTTGATAATGACAGATGAACAGGAAGTAGGCTTCCTCACACATGCAGGAAGCACATTCCTGTGTTTCCAGGGGCTTCTGTGGATGGGCGTCAAGACTTCGATGTGATCTGAATAGGAAAATCGTAATGACTTCCTCATATTATATCACTTGTTGACAGGTCTAGTTTCCAAAGGGTTTGTTCGGGCAAAATTATAAAACTGAAATTAAATGGAATAAAACATTTGTTTTAGCATATTATTTGTTGAGTCTGCACTGAAGACCAAAATAAGAACAAAACATAAACTGCTTTTAGCAAGGTATGGAGCTGAAAGCTTTTGCAGTTCACCATTCTTTTTTTATTACAATCTTGTTTAGTGGTTTAACAGGATGATACAGTAGAATACCAGTGTCCCTAATAAAAGCTGAAGTTATTCACTAGTTTTGCCATCTATACAGTAGCCAATTTCTGCTTCTTCATGTTTCCTGAGTTAGTTGTAATATAAAAGGTTAAAGTTATTCAGACTGTATTTTATTTTTATTATGACTGGCCTTTGGCAGATATTTTATCTTTAGAGTTAATGTGTTGAAGAGTCCTGTCAAATAAACTGGGGTCTGAATGTAAATCTTTCAAAACTCTGTTGCCATTGTTTCCTGCAAAGATCCCTTGGCTATTGTATATTTTTGACCAATGGGATTTAGTTGGCACAAACGAACTAGTGGCACACGATGCTGGATATGAACTTAAAAATAACTTCTGTACATTTGCTGTTTTTATAATTATACACAGTTCTCTTTACCTTCTTTGAAAAATGTGTTAAATGAATGTTGGATTTTCTGCAAAATTAAAAACACATTCATGTAGTGATGTAGTGGTGCCATACAGTGAATACTCAGCTGAGAAATTTTTTGTAAAAAAAATCACTAAAAACTGCCATGATCGAAGTATTTGTACAAACTATAGGAAGAAATGAATAACATTGCTTCGTAATATAACTGTCGCAAATTATCAAAATGTCAGTTGGACTTGGAGCATTACTCAAGAAATGTTGTGAGTAGTTCCATGAGCAGAAATGTTAATGATAGTGGTTCTCTTTGCAGAATAAAAGTCCAGAATAAAACTGATGACTGATGTAAAAGATGTCTTGCTTGCTGGATTTGCATTTTCTCAGCAACAGTCATGGTGAGAGCTATCCACTCCATACAGCCCTGCCAGGGTCCTGAAGCGAGGGCCCCAGTCATTGAGGAAGTCATAGTCCAAATCAGAGTCTGAGAACGAGGAGTTCTCCAAGGAGCTGAGGTTGCTGGTAAATGATTCAGGTCCCTCGTACCCATAGATGTGCAGGGTGTCGTAAGGGATGCTATCTCTGTCATGGTCAGCCTCATCCTTCTTCACCTCGATCATCATGGCCATGTTTCCCCTGTCTGCTGGGGGCCTCTTCACCGCATTGTACAGACAGGGGACCTGTCTCAGGCTTCCCTCATTCCTAGCTGAGGTCAGGATGGACACGTCATAGCCATTTGTGTCCATCTCACCACCGCCTTCCTCATCATAGCTCACCAGCTGTTCATGGATCTCTCCAGAGCTCTTGCCCAGGGCAATGAAGGCATCTTTTTGGTACCTTTTTCTCATGATGATGAGTATCACGATGACTGCAGTCATAAGAATGAAAACTTGTCATCAGATTCCTTTTACTTTGATTCTTCATACATTAGAGGACGACAGCTCATAAGAAGGAATATGTATGGTATTAATGAATATGAAATACAGTGCATTCAGTAAGGCTTGGGACATCTTAATAATTTTACCATTTCATATGATGTGTTGATTATTTTGTGATTATATGATTATTTTAAGTATGTGCAGCCAGTGCAACAAATGATAACATTCTCATTATGATTTTTAAACTTTCTTTTTTCACAAATCCAGTTTTACATAAACCTGGTGAGGCACACTTCTCTTCCAGATCAGTTATTTGTTATCAATGTCAAACTTCATATTGAATATTATAAATAATTTTCTCCCAAGAAAAAAAAAGCCAACAGAACCATAAAAAAGCACATTATAAGCACAAGGCACTGAATCAAGATGTAAAGGAACTCATGTGTGCCTTTTATACAATGTCAAATTCCCTGTCACATGAAATAATATATATTCGTCATATTTATTATTAATATAACCTTTAGAGAGAGAATGGAGATTTGGAGAGACAGATGGTGGGACACACAGTGAAAAGGAAAGAAAAGCAAGAAAGGGAAAGAGGGAGCTGGGGGAAAGTAAACATGAGAGGGAGGTGCATCATGGCCCTTGTGAACTCACCCAGAATGGTGAGGATGCAGAGGAGGATTGCGATGAGGGCGCTGACACTGATGCCTGCCTGGGCATAGGCAGGCTTGCAGTAGTAGTCCTTCCTGTCTGTGCCACAGCTACACACACGGATGGTGACAGTGGTGGTGCTATGGAGAGGAGGAAGTCCACCATCCTGCAGCACAATCTCCAGCAGGTATTCCTTTCTGTCTTCCAGGCTGAAGCCTCCCCGCTTTACTATGATGTTGGCAGTGTTATCTGGAAAACACAAGACATATTTAGATTTGATTAGATTAGATTCAACTTTATTGTCATTGTGCAGAGCACAGGTACAAAGCCAATGAAATGCAGTTAGCATCTAACCAGAAGTGTAAAAACTAGTATTATTTACAGAAAGTGTGGTTAAGAGTAATTACTTCAGTATAGGGAATTCTGGAGTAGACATATGCGGTGAATAAAAAACAAAAAAGTAAAAATGAACAATGACCCCTCTTCAATATAATCTTTTCAGGCTTCACATGAACTCTGTGATACTCACAAATTACAAAAAAATATTAAGACATACATTTAGATGTATACCTATATCTACATATAGTTGAGCATAAAATACCAAGCACAACACCAAATTATTGGCCCCTTGAAGACTACCAAGCACTCCTGATTAAATACTTTCGTTAGGTTTTTAAAGTAACATGCTTATACCTAAAAATACCCTTTCAGAAATACTAGTGGAGAGCTATGTTTCTTGCTTCAGCTCTCCTGGGAGTTAGAACTTCCATATATCCCATTATCAGACTATTCAGTGTACGGTTTCATTGTTTTCAAAGGTGCAGACTAAAAAACTAAAAATGTCTGTGACCATGGCTATAAATGGAGATAATGTTTTTAGTTATTTCTCAATATTTATTTTGAAAGTAGCTGAACACACTAAGGGGTTGGCCTAAATTGACAAGAAGACAGTGCTTTTTAATTATGCAAGATTTCATGTTAAACCAAAAGATACCCACTGTTCAATATGTCAGATCTAGTCAAATTCTCTTCTAAACTGTGAAACTTTAAAAGAGACTTTTAAGTTTAAGGGTTACACCCCGTTCTTGTAAGGGGGAGATGTGATTCAATAAATGTTATGCTGATCTTGTAGCTGTCAGATCATGACATGGAATAGAGTTGCACTTCAAAGTTATATGGTAAGACCTTTGGGGCTCTTATTTCAGCCCCTTTCTGTGATTCACTGAGTGTTCCCATTTGGCTGATTACCCAGGAGATATCATGCCATTAACTTGTTCTGGTGGGCCATGCGTTGACCCCAGGCACCTGTGACAGCAGTACACACACTGCCTGGTAATGGGGCCCTTTTAAGGTGCCTGTAGTGCCCCTAGATTACTGTGTTACAGACATCCTCTTGAGTCCAATTTAGATCACACAGTATGAGGGACCTTTACAATATAATTTTGCTGTATTATCCTTATGCTCAAGAGTCAGTAGGTTATTGATGGGGTCTGGGATAGTAAGGTCTTATGACAAATAAGGTGTGGAGTATTTTTTAAAAGACCTTAATGTTTTAATAATGTATAAAAAGAGTATGTTTTAAAAGAACAATTCACTTACTGCCATTATCAATAAGTGAAAAGTCAGGGCTTTGCTTTGCTAGAGAGAAACTGAATCTTGTCTGGTGTTCATCTTTGTCGGTTGCCCCTATTGTTCGTATTACCTGTAATAGAAGGGTTTATGTCACATTTACTACTGTGAAAAACAACCAAAGGCAATTTTGCAAATTATGGCAAATAGTGTTAGAAGGTGTTCACTGAAAAATCCTCACCGTGCCCTCCCCATCATTCTCACATGCAAAAAGGTCTTGGCTGTTTGTCATCTCTGGAGCATTGTCATTGACATCCAGAACCACAAGGTTAACAGTCACATAGGACTTCAGTGCTAAAGAAAAAAATAATACAATAATCATTACTATTACTGTCACTTCTATGAGACACAAAGGCAATCACAAAGGCAATGCTAAGTTTGCGCACAAATGAATTGGAAGACACCTCATGTGCAGGCAGACCGCAGGCTCCCCAATGACCAGTAGGAGTCACTGGTAAGTGACGGGAGAGTCAAGCCCTTGGCTGACCTGCTCACCCATATGTCTTCAGTGGAAAGAAGCCAATTTGTTCCGCCACTGTGGGCTCTCCTGGTTATCTTTAGCTGATGACATGGCCAGGATTGAAGCCAGACCTTAGGATTCAGCCTTACACTTGAAACACAAAGCTCTTTTACCGACTGAGTCATTGCCTTCTCGACTTCAGATGGTCATAACAGGCTCTTACTTATTCTTTCAGACTTTTGGCTCTCAGTGCCACTCACTTACACTGTAGTATGTTTGACATAAACCTGAGATGCAGGCTTGGATATCTAATGCAAATCCTTCCTTTAGTCAGGTTAAATATCTATGTTTTCTGCAATACATTGTTTAATTTATCACTAAAATGTTCTTGTGCTGTTCAACTTTGACAACTTTCTGACAGATGTCCACTGGTTAAGAAATAAAGCCATCAAGCATCTCCTTGTAAATGTGTTTTGGGAAAGGATGAGGTCATAGTCATATACCTTTGGGTGAAGATTCCTCTGCTGTTACACGGAAAGTGTGTATGGGCGTGAGTTCTCGATCAAGTTTCTTATCCAAATACATGTCACCAGTCTTTGGGTGAATTCTGACGGGACATTTCTGGTCATCTATAGAGTACCTGCAGAGGAGATGGGGTAGAAAAAATGTATTTTGGGAATTAAATGGATCTGACTGTTTCTACTCTATGTAATATGTTAATATTGGATTAGAGAGAGAGATAGTTTGTGACCCTTCTTAATTCTGCCCGTAAAGAAGAAAAAAAGAATGAACATAGTCTGGGACATGCCTAGTTTGGATTGCACTTTGTTCAGCAACTGGTAAACTCTTAATGTTACATAATAAACCCTTCTTTACATTATTCTCATTTAGCAGATGCCCTTATCCAGAGTGACTTACATAGGTTACAGTTTTTACGTTACCCATTTATAAAGCTGGAAATTGAAATTAAAGCTGAATGCTGGATTAAGTACCTTGCCCAAGGGTACAGTAGCAGTGCCCCAGCAGGGAATAAAACCGGCAACCTTTCTGGTATGAGCCCTTTCCACTATGCTACACTGCTGCCCACATCTTTACACAAAATTAAGTTCAAGTGGACATTGTGGTTTGACTGACAAGAGATCCTGATGTAGACCCTGACACTAATACAGAACTGAAAAAGTACATTCTTCTGTTTATATAAAAATGTTTTCATGTAGAACTTTATACCGTATGCTTTGGGAGGCTGCATCAGGGTCTCTGGCTGAGACTCCTCCAACCTTTGAGTTGACTTTGGCATCTTCAGGAAGAGTAAAGCTGTAGGTTTCCTTGCTGAATATGGGTGGCTCATCAACGTCCAGCACGTTGATGATGACCTTAGCTTTGGTGATCATGTTAGTGCCCTGACTGTCAGGGGGACTTCTGAGAGTATCCTCATGCACACGAACATCAAAGGTGTAACTCTTCCTGCTTTCAAAATCAAGAGGCTGAAAAAAAGGGTGAACTGTTGTGAGTACTTACTTGAATACTTCTGCAAATAAAAAAAAATTGAACTTGAGCATTTTTCTTAATAGATCAATGAATTTACTGTGAAGAATAAACTTCATCTTTACGGTGTGCTTGCACACACCTCGTGTTAACCATTTCAGCAATTTTGTTCAAAAAGTGACAGCACCAGTGCAGAGATTACCTGTTTCAGAGTGAGAACTCCATTTTTCTCCAGGTTCCTTGCTATCTTAAATACATTGTTTAAATCAGGACCTGAACTGGAATGAGGAACTATGGTGAAAATTGGATCTTTATTCTGCTCCTCATCTTTGTCCTCAACTTCCATTGTACCAATTACAGAATCTTCCTTTTTGTCCTCTTCCACATCAAAGCTGAAAATATCTGTGAAAAGGAACACCTCAAAATAAAAACATACTTTGAACTGTCCTTCAGAGTTTGACAAAATGTACATGATAAAACTATGTACCTAGACAAAAGAATGTATTTGATTTTTGTATGTGTGCTATGTTTTTAAATTTAAATTTAAATTTAAATTTTTTAAACTGTGACCATATGCCTAAGCTCATTTTCTGACATATTAATGAATTCATTCTACAATGGACATTTACTCTGATGATTGTGGAGGACTTACTTTTCTTAAAGGTGGCCATATTGTCATTGATGTCACTCACAGTAACGGTGACCGTGGTGGTGGCACTACCTCCAGTTTGCATACCAGGCATATCATTAGCATGAACCACAAGCAAATACATACTCTTCTTCTCCCGGTCCAGAAAGCCAATTTTTGCTGTAATTCTCCCTAAAACAGAAGGCCCACATATATCATTTATTTAAAATAAATATTCAAAGACTTTAACATATTGCAATGTTACTCTGAATCTATGAAGCAAAGAATGTAACAGATACCCTTACAGTTGGTACATTTTCTAACTTTACTCGGCACATATTTGAATCTCAGCAACATTTTACCATTTCTGTCAATTTCAAAGTCATCAGTTCCATTCAGTAACTTATATTCAAGTTGTCCATTGGCAGTAGTAGGGTCATCTGCATCAGTAGCAGTAACTGTCAGCACATTTGTTCCTGCACAAAAGGGAGAGGGACACAGGTCTACACTGTCTGAACTTTCATAAATCCAACAAGGAGAACACAGGATGGTTGTTACTGTATGTTTTACAAATCCAACTGTACCTGGCTCAGATCTCTCAGGGATAGAGCCATTATAGCTCTGCGTGAACTGTGGTTTGTTGTCATTAAGGTCGGTTATTTGGATATTAAATTGGTCTGCAGGCTCCACTGACTTGTTGGTGGCAATATTAAGAAGATGAGCTGTAAGGTGGTATGTGCTTTTCACCTCCCGATCCAGCTTCTTTGTGGCATAAATGTCTCCTTGGCTAGTGACATGAAAAATTGTATTGGCACCTTCTCCTTCAATGACAAACTTTGTCTGATCATTGGCCTTTGTTGATGTTAGCTAAAAAAAAGTTTAAACAGGGTACAGGTTCTTTTTAGCAAAAGAACTGATTCATTTTGTCTAACATTTTGTTTAATGATTCCATTGTGCTATTTTCTTGAGTTATGCAGTGGGTGCATTACATGTACATTCATGAGAAACACAGTCACTAAATTAAAATATCAAATATTTAAATATCGACAATTATAAAAGAAAACAACAATGTTGTTTTAATTAACCATGAACCATTTCCTACTACAGTGAAAGTAATGGTTACACTTTAATATTCAATCCTCTTCTCAGGCACTGCAACCGTGGTCATACTATTATTCAGTGTCCTAATGAATTCAACTATCTGCACATGTAATACCATATCAATTTGGTGTCCTTTCACCACTTAATATCAGTAAATGGGGCCCCTTGTCCATTTCTCCATTTCACTATTTTAATTTTGACCCCACTGTACTAGTAGATCAATGAGTCTCTGCAATGTGTGGATAGAAAGAAAGTACATTTTTTTCATAAAGACACAGCTTTTCGTTGAGCATGAATCAGTGGTAGAAAGCATGGCAAGCAAGCAGCTATCCCAATCACCTATGAAGCTGCCAGAATAAGAGCATTACCTTTCCTACATGATGAGGTGGGTTTGATTTCTCCTCTTCCAAGAAGAAAGATTTCCACAGCCAGTCTCTTTTATG
Organism: Megalops atlanticus; assembly: GCA_019176425.1. Lineage (NCBI taxonomy): Eukaryota > Metazoa > Chordata > Actinopteri > Elopiformes > Megalopidae > Megalops > Megalops atlanticus. The sequence continues at coordinate 18,078,895 of CM032881.1, forward strand.
TCTGTGCAGTGCAGGTTTGTGTTTAAGTGCTGTTCCAGTGGCTGTGTGTTCTGCCTGTACTGTGCTGGTGGTGAAGGCAAAAGCACATAACCCCACCCACAGCACTGGCCCCATCACCTCAGACCTTCTCATGTTCTGGGAGAGAAGAGGGAAAATCATATCCATTTCAAATCCTTGACTACGCACATTGTGACACCTTGTGTATAAATACGATCCAGTGGTATAACTGGTATACTTCATAACAATGTGCACACACACATACACACACACACACACACACACACACACACACACACACACACACACACACACACACACCAATATGTTATTGTTTCCATTTTGGAAAATATATATACTAAATATACTAAATACTATCATCAACTAAAAGGTGTCATTGCTTTGTTTTTAGAGTGTTCAGGGATTATTAAACAGTATACAATGTTTGCAGTGACCTAGAAGCAAATAAAAATGTTCCCCCAAGAATCATGTCATTACCAACTGCGGCAAAGGCATATAAAATCACAAAATAAAACCAACAGGATCTGAGCAGGAATGCCTCAGCATAAAAGTATAATAAAATGATAAATATACCATTATTAAACAATGATTTCCTGTAGAACCATGATGGGAATACAAAACAGAAATAAAATACAGTTTACTACTATGGGGTCATTATAGTGTTAATGTAGCTGTAGGATCACACCATTCCTGTAACTGAACTGCCATACAAAGGGCAGACATCATCTGATGTTTGTACAATCACAAATGTTTGACCATAATAAAGGTACAAGTATAAGAGTTAAAATAATTCACTCAGCATATAGTAAGTATTAGCGCAAGTAATTTTAGTAAGAGAAAGTAATTTTCCTCAAGTTTTCAGATTCCTAGGCAATGGGTAAAAGAGAAATGAGACAAAAGTATTATCTTCTAAAATTCTAGATCAATTCACAGCACAGGAGCCCAGGCATTCTCTAATCTCCAATATATGAAACCCAGTAACTCTCCTATCTAATGTCTGAAACACTCCAAAAATGAAAAAGACACCTTTTTGGCCTCAGAACAACTTCATTGCCATTTCATTTTCATTTGATTACAGATGACTGAAATTGTCACAGTATATTAAAACATGTTTCCAGTGAAAGTACCATCCCTCAGAAAGGGCAACTATCACATCCTAATCCCTCTATCAGTGCTGCTGGCCAAAGCCACATTTGTGGGGATAGAAGTTCAGTCCAACAACTAATAATAAAAAGCTTGTAAATAAGCTAAGCATTTTATAAATATGCTTTGGATTATTTGGATAAAAAAATCAAACCAAAGCTATTTTAGTAGTAGAACAGCTGGTATGACTTTAAGGGTGTACATGCCAATTAAATCAAAAGAATGAACAATTATGATATTAAATTTGTAAAAATATCACTAAGTAAAGTATATTATAACAAATCCTAGTATAACAATAATTTCTTCCCCAATGAACCTAGAACCCTTGGGCCACTATTTCTAAGCCTGAAAAATGCAGTTAATGTTTCCCAAATTATGGATCATTTCATGTGATGCCTGTAAAAATAATGATTGTATGTATGTTGATGGATCTCAAACACAACTGTATGTTGCTTAAATATTCATAGACAAATTCATCCAACAGTTTTGTACTTATGGCTGAATACCTCTCATCATACTTCCTAAACAGCCTCAATATTCAATGCCATTACCCAACCTTAATTCTTTGTCACAGAACTGAAGACTGTGTATACATTATGTGTGGCCTGCAGATTAAACAGGATTAATCATGGAACTGCTTCCTGAAATCTATGCAGCAACTCCCACTGAGAATCCTGGGGAAATGTGCTCTGTTATCTGGATTAAGCGATGCATACAAATACAAAACCCAGGGTATGTAAAGTGCTCTGACTAAGTCTCTGTCCTAGTCTCTTCCTTCACATCAGTGTCAATTCACTTACTATTTAGTACCACTTCACACTATTCCTCTGGAGTGAAGGTAAGTGTAAATCTTCTTTAAGAGAGTAAACCACAGGAACCAATATGCCCATTTACCAAACATTCATGCATTCAGTGACCAAGAGACTAAGTCAGGGCACTGTAATGTTGACAGGCAGAAATTTTCAACATGGCATAGCCAAACACAATCTGTCAGTAGTAGATTACAATTCGTTAGAACACCTTGCAAAGACATTGTCAGATCTATCTTTGGGATTTCACAGACAGATCTGTATGGTTCACTCTGCAATGCATAATATACACTACACACAAAATACATAAAACACACCTCAGATTCAAAGCATACCTGATGCGTAATGTTCCCGAATGTCATATTGTATATCTGGGTTTACTCTTATATGTTTAAACATCCTTCACATTTACATATTAAATTGCTAATCTCATTTTGTGATTATCATATTGTGTCACACCAGATATGCGTATGATAAGAAGCCTTGGAATAGGCAAAACATCATAATGTGTGCCCTGAAGATTAATGAAATCTTTACAGTCAGCAGAGGACTTTGAAGCTCATGCATCAATTCCATACGTAAGATGAGCAAATCAATTATCTAATATCTGTACCAAAATGTTCCTTTAAAGACCAATAGTTGTAATCTGTAAACCTTCAAAGCATGCCTAAAGTCACAGACAATTCAGATCACTGCTGAGATATGGCCAACATAAATACTTGCAATATTCCCTTTAGGGGTCAAAATAGAACATCATAACAAAAATAAATAAATAAAAATAAGTAGTCATTATACTTTCATACCTTTCCAAATGGACAAATGCCTGCCCTGTATTAGTCCACAGTATCCCAAAAAATAGGAATATATCCTTGAGGAAGACCTCTGTGATCAATTGTGGAAGTAGTAGCTCCTTACTGTGAACCTATCTGAGCTCAGACCAGTTGGGTCAGGACTTTCAGAGCTGTCCAGGGAGAGAAATCAGCCCAGTTTCCTCCAGCAGGCTTCCTGTTATTGTTCTGCTCTTTTGTGGAGTCCGAAGTCACTGACACAATAGGAAGAAATCAGATAAATGCAGCCTAATTACAAGTTAAAGAGCCTCAGCCACATGGAAAAGAGGTTGAATAACTCCTGTTCTGCAACACAGTCCACTGAATCTGAAAGCACTTAGACGGCAGTAAAAGTGATAAACATGTTAAGAAGGTGACGGACAAAAACAAATTCACAGAGTTGGCATCATTCCATTTCTGCTCCTCCCTCCTTGATCGATGTGCACAAACACGGAAAGAAAGCAACGATTCATTATTCATACCTCTGGGATAAAGATTATGATAAACAGGTTATAGAAGTTAATCCCATGAGATTTTCCACACAGTGGTATTAAATTTTTAAGGAAACGTTGGCATATCTGATAGAGAAATCTTGTCTGTGCTGGTAAGGGAGATGAGTGGATTTTCTCGACCTCTCCCTGGAGTATCATATTAGTTAGAGAATTGGACTGGAGTTTCATGGGTATTCTGTCAAAGCCCCTTGGCAACCCACTGTGCTGATATGAAGGCAGGCATTCAGTTTACTCAGATTAGACTAAGAGTTTTCAAGCTTATTTGACAGGAAACAGTACTTCGGGGCATTGAGACAGAGCCTGCTTGTTTGGTGTTGGTGTATGTTTTCACTGACTGTTCATTTTATGAACATCTCAATAGCCTCTTTTTTTTTCCAGCAGACTTTCAATTGAATTCTCATCTGCCTCTGCTATTAACAGAGGCACTCACAACAATTAGTGTTCGATTGGTCTCAGAACAAGTATTTGAATAGAATTACAGGGCTGTTACAGATGCTAATAAGGACAGCAAGTCATTCTGAAGAATTTACATCTTATGATGGTTATGTAGCAAACATCCATTATTTACCCTACTCCTTTTGTCCTGTCAGTAACGCCTGGAACTAAAATGATGCTTACCTTACAATAACCTCAGCAATACCTGGCCCCAGCACACACTACACTTACAGCTATACCAAAATACACCTTGTCTTGAGCAAGGTCCAAAGTGGACTGATGTCAGTGCAGTTACCATTGAGTCAAAGATGGGTGGTGTTCCACAAAGCACAACGTGTCATGGAAGATACTACTATGACTACCTCAAGAAAAATATACGAAGACTGCATGATGAAAAACTGCAAGGTTCCAGAATGTGATAAAACTGGTTTGTACACAGATTTTGATCATTTTGAATACAGTTCAAACAACAGCTCAGCATAACACTAGAACCCAGTAATGTCTTTGAAAATATGATGGGGTTGGATATACTGACAAAATCTTAATGGGCTTGCAACCAAACTGTTTAAGCTAACTAATAACCTTTTCCTGAATCCCTGTTGAACTTAAAGAAATCACATGCAAAATGTTCTACATGAACCAGTATAACAATGCTAGGAAAAATCAAACAAGTTTTCTAACTAGTTAGCTAAGGTACATCATGATTGCTTGAACCAGTCAGTCAAACTACTGTAACATACATGCCTCACTAGCCAAAGTTATGTATCTTAAGTAGATTACTAGGCTGATTGTGTAGTTAAAAACCAGCAACCAGTATTCAACAATCTTAACTGCTTACCTTCATTAATTCAAGGTTTTGTTGTATTAATTTCCCTGTTGTTCATATAAGACAGTAGCTAGTTCAGGCAATATGTGCTGTATAATCTGGAAAAACAAAGCGACCCTGGATCAAAAAGGTCTGAAAATGCCTTCTCATTTCTCTGTGTTTGTCTGATGAGTACACCTGCAGGCAATGGTTAAATATCAGCATTTCTAAACAGTGTACCAAATAATTTGCATTTTATACGTTACACAAAATATATTTCTCTAAATCAATAATATCATGAGGCATACAGTGGGGTGAATAAAAAATGTATACTTTTCAATTAGTTCTATTGGCTTTCCCCAATCCACTCCATGCCATGCTTTTGCACCTCTTGACATTTAACCCTTATTCAAACACCTAAGTAGTTATTAGAAAGTTGTTAGCTGTTAGTGTAACACATCATCATTTGTTAGAAAGTTTGCCCAACCCCTGCTTGTCCATTAAACAGCCAGAAAAAGCAGCAGTGGAGAGAAAAATGGTTTTGATCAAACGTGGCTCTAAAATGTCATTAAAAACCAAAAGATACTTCTTTCACTGTTAAAGAAAACAAACCACAGTGATTTTCTTCATTGTGAAAAATCTGTCCAATCCTTCACCTCATCATGGCCACAGACAAAATATTTAAAGCAACCAATGGCTAATATTTTGGATCCTTTGTCCGGAAGAGCCAATCCCTTGTGAGGTGTTTGCTAAAAATATCTGTACTCTGTCATGGTTAATTCTCCCCAGTCAAATAAAACTGCATCTGAGAAAAGGGTGTGATAGGGCACAAGAGTTTATCTTCTGTGTTTCACCTTGCGGTGGAATATAGATAGAACTACTGGCCTGATCTGCATCCTGTCTCAGTAACAATGCATTTGAGTTCAAAAAGTACGGAAAAGCATCACAAGCAAGAACTCTGATGCACTCCCAGAACTCTGCCTGTCACATCAAAGCAAACCTAATGGGTGTCTGAAGAAACTGTTTAATATAACTGGTAAGCAAATGCACAGGGTTGTTTTTCTTGTTATTTTCAAGCCAAGTCCACTGATTTATGGTACCATTCACAGAATTTTGTGTGTATCCTTCTGTGCCTTATTTTAATTAGTTCAATCTACAGTATCTACAGAAAACAGGATGGGTGGCAAGAGCTTGGGACTCCCAAAGGTTATGGCTTCAAATAATACAAGCTGCTTTAATACAATTTCTGCTCTTATGGATTACGCAAGATGTAAAATTGTGAGCATCAGCAAATCAATAACTTTTCCTGTAAAATAGTAGATGTTGCAATCCTTTTGTATTCCTGTAAGAGTAAAATGTATCTACAATGTATCCTACAGCATTAACCCTATAACAAATAATGTAATGTACATTGTAACTATTTAAGATTATACATTTAAAATGTGAAAATATTCTTTTAACATGCAGGAATAAGACAAACTCTAAATGAAACACGAAAAACACATTTATATGTTGTAGACAGCTTAGATTAATAATTATATAATTAGAAAATGTTACCGATATGATATTATTGTTATATGAAATCTACTTGTTGTTTTCTGAATCTTTCCAAATAACTGAAATATAACTATTACCATTTACAAGAATCCTTACTGAGTACCATTCAGGATTGCTTTTGATTGTTATGTCTCAGGTTTGTGACGCCTGAAGCAAAAATGTAAAAAAGGATCATCTAAGTTGTTTGAGAAAACAGATGCAGGCGGCACTTTCAAGTTACTTTCTTCAGACTCACATGTAGAAACCATTAATTCCCAGAACATTCTCTTCAGGTCACATGACTTGAGAGAGTTAAAATTGCCACAGAGTTTCATCATGGTGATGTTCTTTACCCTTCCTACCTTCATCCAGGAATAATCAGGTCAGACACGAACTGTTAGGAGAAAAATGTGCTTCCCATTACCCTCCAAAAAATCCTGTCAACCCTTGCATTTTTTACCAACACGAAAAACACATAGCATAAAAAAAGGCCCTGATGGGAGAGAAGTGTTGCCTTTTCAGGCTTTTATTTACTTGGTTAATTTTCTCACTCTCTTCTTGCACCACAGTCATTCTCTTGTTGTACATCTGGATCTCGTATCATACAATTGTAAAAAAAAATCTAATTAAGAATTATTAGACTATTAAAGACAGCCTCTTTGTACCCATTTGCAGTGAGTCATATTCCTTGGTGTAGTGCCATAAATATACTTTACATTTACAACATAAGTCCTCACTATTTTCACTTGAAATAATGATACATAATAATGCTGCCATCCTCCTGCAAGCATTCATTTCATTCCTTTATTTACGTCCTGAATAACACTGAATAATGTAAAAGGCTTATGGGATGACTCTGTTGCACTATTCTTTTACAAGCCTTTTATTCTCACTGTTTTATTCTCACAAACTATATGATTAATGCATTCATATAACAGTGACTTAGCAATGTTTGCAGAGCACCCTCTAAATGTCCATGAATAGGCAAGGTGGCACTCAAGTACATTATTGAAGGGGCTATTGATACACTTCAGTAGGAGTAGTCCCTCCCCAAAGTATGCAGCAGCAGAATCTGATTAGACACTCATCCTTTGATCCAAACAGGCCTTCTGCATTTCTCTTCACACTGAGCCACGGTTTGGTACTCACCTTTGCCTCAGAACTCGAAGACGACTAATTGCCGTTTCATTCAAAGTCTAGCTACTCTGGCGAATGCACCCTCAATATGCCATTTTCACAGGTGTATACTACTGCAGCAACATCATACCACTTTAGCAGCTGGAGCTGAGGCATTGGCCACTGCCCCATTGTACTGACTACACTGTCCTGTGCTGGCACCTTTTTGCATTAAACTCAGCCTTAGGATAGAAAGAAGATGGCAGGACTGTGTAACCACTGTGTGATCTGTAGAATTGTGCTGAATATGCCAAAGATCCATCTGTGAGCTTGACAGATTTAGGTCTCTGATGAATGGACATATCTATTGTGTACAGTTAACTGCATTACATCAGCTTGTATATTCTGAAAAGATATCTTGAGGTTTTTGATTTGTCACCTGACCTGAAAATCCTGCATGGTTACTTTGAAAATAAACTGGTGATGCATTCATTTTTAGGGGAAAAACAACTTCATATTCTTGCTGCACACCATTGGTGTTTGCCCTCATGCTATAACACCAATCTGATTGTCCCCTCAGCTGTGTACAAAAGTGAGTATTAATCCCTCCCTAGCCATTCAATTGAGGTCTTTTTTCTGTTTAATAATGCAGCTGTTTATATAATTAAAAATCTGCAAAATTTGATTGTGTTCACTGGAGGTATAAGACAAACTGCACAATAATTACTGAGAGTATATGTCAGGAATGGACAAAATGCCCAACCCCGCCCCAACCGGTTTGTTCCCTCCGAGGGATCCACCCGCCACAGTGACACCAGGAGAAGGTGATCAGGAACACACACTCTTTATTTCACCAATAAAAAAAAGATTTAAAAAATTCATAAAAATTTAGAGACACTTATGTTTCCCACCCGCAGCTGTTCTCCTTCCCCTGCCCTGCTACCCACTCCCGTCCTCCCTTCCCTGGACCCAGGTGAGCAGGTCCTCAACCCCACACAAAAACCCACACACCACACAGTATCCTTCTGCACATGTGCCCCACTGCAAAACACGGCGCCCCCGCCGCCTGGGCACAGGGAGAGAGAGGACCACTCTTTTCTCTGCCCGGGGGAGTCCTACCATCGCAGGGGAGGCTCCACACATGCACACACACACACACACACACACACACGCACACCACACAGGACACACACAGAACAAAAACAGAAATATAAGGGGTATGTAATTCGGCCATCCCACCGTGCCGAGCCTCGCCTATGTCCCAAAAAAAAAAAAAAAAAAAAAAAAAAAAAACCTCAAGACAAAGCCCTCCACGTCGCTCCTGTGGACGTCTTCTCCTCGCTAGCAGCTTGTGCCAGCTCCGCGGGATCAATCTGAGACACAGTTCAGCAGCCAGTCAGCCCTCTTTCCTTTCCACCCCCTGCTGGGGACTCACACACACAGTTGCCAGTTCGCGGTGTCACCTCCCTCACAGCTGGGGGATCCACCTCCCCAGCTCACACTTCCACGGGGTGGGGGCTCTCCTCAGTCCTGGCTGCATCCTGGAACTTAGTTGATTCCCTGCTCCCTCAGGGCCTCACCGTGTAAGCTCTTCTGGTCACCGCTTTTCCTGGAGCTGCCTAAAATACACACCAACAACCTCTCGTCCACACACCCCCAAAAGGAAAAAAAGGAAAAAATAAATTAACCAACCAAACAAACTCCAAAATCCACCCCGGGTCACGACTCCTGGAGCTCAAACCAAACGCAAAAGAAAAACAAAACAAACTGAAAATAATCAACTCAAATCCAGCCGTGCCGGCACATTTAACAAAAAATAAATAAAACAATAATTCCCACTCTAACAACCCCGTGTACTCGCCGTCTGTCAGCATCTCTGCCGTGCTGCTCCCGCTCACCTGCCTAAATAGCCCTGGCATCCCCTTAATCAGATAGGCAACAGGTGTGGAGCACGCACCAGGCGACCAACCCTGTCAAAAGACCCATAATTCAATAATTGAATTAGCCCTGCCACACGCCCGAGCCCCCTCGCTCTCCCAGGAAGTACATTGCAACCAATTACCGCTTGTCAGGAGAACCTCCTGACATATACTGTATGTACAGCATATAAATATATATTTGCTGTATGTACAACAAATAAATTGGTAAGTGGTAACATACACTTTTTTTCTAGGTTAAATGTAAGATAGCTGTATTGTGAGAAGGCTTATGTTCTCATAGAATCAACTTGCTATCTTGTTTTATTTTTGAATAAAACAAGCTAGTCATCACTATTTTATATCCATCATACTTACGTCAACCTTCATAACCAGAAAAGAAATGCAATTACTGTGGAGGTAATGTCAGACTTGTTTTTCTCCCTCCTTGTGGTGGCTGCTGATATACACCACAAGTGTTAGAGTGCCACCCTAGGCCAATTTATCCAGTCACCATGAAGTTACAGACATGCAGTACACAAACACATGCATTATGAATGGCTAACAGAGGAATAAATTAAACTCACTGTGTGTGTCCCTGTTTCAGAGCTTTAAAGATAAAATACTTCTTTGCCAAGAAGTAAAAAAGGTGCCTAGGGCAGAATGGTGAAAATATGTCACTAAGAAAGAACATTAACAACTAATATGAGAACAAAAAGTAATTTCGAGTAATTTAAAGGATACTATTATTATTAGTAGTAGTACCAGTAGTGCGAATATTTCAGCCCTTTCAGCCCCATTATCTCTAATAGGGAATGCTTGAGTTGTGTTACAGAAGTTATTTTGGTTAAGGAATACCAAATACATTTTTCCTTTGAAAATGTCTGACTTGCATTCAAATCAAACACAACAGAAAATCAAAGGGAATGGAAAATATCAGGTTATCTTCAATCTTCAACCATTGTCTTTTCTCATCTCTTGGTTGTTCTAAAGAGTTCTAAAGAGCGGCACACTTCCTACTAAACACACATTCTATGATGGAATCTAAAACTGTCTTGCAAAGAGTATCTGTCACACTTTAGTTTTGTGTAGTACTTTGATTCACAATACAACCACTTTGACATTTGAAGAACAAGCTGTTTAGGGTACACCAATTAGGGGGAAAATGCTTGTGATTCATTTAATGTGGTGTGACGAAAGACTGTTCAATAACTTTTTTTGTTTTAAAACCACTGTACAGGTAAAGTACAGTACAATAAAACAATATGGAGCCAAAAAATCCACAAAATCCATTGTATGGAGCGATATTGATGCTGAAACAAAAAAACAGAATTTGTATTTCTCAGACTACTGGCTGCATTAACATTTTTATTTGAGTTCTTGATATCACATTTCTGAACTTGTATTCATAATGTATGAACAATCTTCATTGCTCTGTGTAAATTGTATTTGTTCAGTTCTTACATTCAGGTTTACTAATTCAATTTATGAAGTTTTTTATTTTAGTTTACAAATACAAATTCATTAATTAATCATTCACCTATAATTCAAGAATACAAGCCTTAAATTGCAGTTAAAAGATGTGCTTTACAATAAACATTTCAGATGCATTCAGATTTGTTTTTCAGATTAATTTCTGAAATTCAGTGTTTCAGATCGGGTGCTTATGTGCCTTTGAACCTACCAAGATAGTCCAGCCAAGTTACATTTACATTTACATTTATTCATTTGGCAGATGCTTTTATCCAAACTTATCTGACTTAAAAGTGTGGTACAATACAACACAAGCGAAAAACCATACAGAGTCAACAATATTAGAAGTACTGCATGACAGTACTTCTAATATTGTAAGTTCCAAAGTTTGGCCAGGCGACGTACTAACTAGCAGGTAAAGCTAGCGAATGCGTTAAACCATTACAACCAAACCATTGCAACCACCTTTACGTTTAAACCATTGCAACCAAACCATTATGGATGAGGTGTGGAAGTTCATTCCACCAACGGGGGTCAACGGCGGAGAAAGTCCTGGATAGTGATTTAACACCATGACGCGATGGGACCACCAGGTGCCGTTTGGTGGCAGAGCGTAGCAGTCGGGAGGGAACATAGGGTTGCAGCAGTGAGTTCAGGTACTTAGGTGCAGTTTTGTTGGTCACCCTGTTAGGGATGTGCAGAGAGCCCAGTATTTGTATTTGTATCTGTATTTGTTGAGGCAGCAAAAATTATTTGTATTTGTATTACAATAAAAGTGGAAATAGGCGTAACAATCCTGTTTTTGTTTTTTATTACACTTCTAATTTTAGGATATTAAAGTGTTAATAAGTGTTCGTCAATAAACAATTATAATAATTATGAACAATTAAATGTAATATTGGTTTATGGTTTTCATAAACCCAGCAATCAACATGTATAACCATAAACATCATTGAAAAGAAAATCATTTTAAAAATAACATTCAGTTCCTAATCCACACTCAAACCAATAAACTAAACTCTAAACTAATAAATGTCTATGTGAACATTGAGAACCCAGCCACCACCCGCCCTAATTGGAGGATGCTGAACAAACAAAATGTAAACAAACAAAAAAATCATTACAAATAAAAACTGTTCTCTCTGAAGTACCGTATGCCAAGAACTAAACCTTAATTAACACAAGTATTTTTCTATATACAGTTATCAATACTATTATAAACTAAAGGATACAGCCTTGTTATTACAGTGTTATATTATATAATTTCTCAACTGTCTGCCAAAATACAACCTAAACAAAAATTAAGTTAAAATTATTTTTTTCCCTTTTTTAAGTTTTTTTTTGTTTTATTTTTAAGCATTTATGTAATATTATCTTTTATATTTTACCTTTTTTCACCAAATAATGTCTAAATTTAAAGAAAAACCAAAGTTCACTGGGAACAATATATCTTCTGCTACCATACACTCATTTAAATTTCTCCAAGTTGTATTTTGTAAAGACAAGCTCCTCCATATGTGATGGGAGCAGTCTGGAGCGATGGGGAGACACAACATATCCTGCTGTGCTTAACACAAACGCTCAGAGGAGACACTTGTTGGGGAACAGGTGAGATATTTCACTGTCACATGAGCCAGAGCTGGCTGTGTCATCATCTTTGTTGACCAGGTCACTACAGGATCTGAGATCAGTGATTCTGCGCTGGCCTCAGCTAAGTAGCTCTCAGCTATGGAAGTCACAGCACCAGATGAGACAGACTTGGCCTTTGGCTTTGAAAGGTTATGCACAGACCCCCAAAAGAGGCTTTTTTGCTCACTGGTCTCATCTGAGGATGGATTGCCAGTGGCAGCTTCAGGTACCCCACAAACACCATCCATTTGATACAACTCTCTATCCACCTCTGAAACCACATCTGCTTTGAGCCTGTCAAACTGTGATGGACTGAGTAGTGACTTGGGCAAGCTCTTAAACCGGGGATCCAGGAGGGTGGCCTTATAGTAATGACCGAAAGGATGATCAAAGACAGACTGTAAACGTTCATCCAACTCAGACTGCAATGTAGTCACAAGTTTAAGAGCCTCTGGTAGACCCCGTACTGCCTCATCCCTCTTTAAGTTTGTCACTGCAGCCTTAAGAGCCTGCACACAAGGGATCACAGAGGACAGAGAAGCTACATCCTGGCACACAGTACATGTTGCCTCCTCAAATGGTTGTAGTATTTTCACCAAGGCCTGCACCAGCTCCCATTCATGGTATGACAGTACACCTCCCAGATCCATCTCTGCACTCATGGCAGTCAGTGCCCGTCTCTGCTCCAACAGCTGCTGAAGCATGTGGGAGTGAGGAATTTCACCTGGTGGACACATCATGCACCAAAGTATTCATGGGAAGGCTGAGCTCTTCCTGGATCTGGTGAAGTTTGTTCACAGCTTTGTTTGATCTTTGTACAAACCCAGTTATCTTGTGAGCAATCACTATCACATTGGTCACTCCCCGGCACTCTTTTAGAGCAGCTGTTAATACTAGGTGCAGGGTGTGAGCCATGCACCTGATATGCACATAGTTACCATCAGCCATTGCCCTGACCATGTTGGAGGCATTATCTGTTACAAAATACTCAACAGAAAATTTCCCTCCAACATCATCTTGCTATTGTTTCACAAGGCCCTGGAGGTGATGCAGAATGTTGGCTGCTGTGTGATCTACATTAATAACCTCCTTGTTGAGAAGTGCTGTCACACGTTTATGCCCTACTATCCCTTGTGCACTCTGTTTGCATTCTATCCAGTGGCCAGTGAGAGAAAGATATGCATTTCTTGAAAATTTGCTTGTCCAGATGTCTGATGTGCAGTGCACAACTTTCCCTTCCATTTTCAAGAGGGATTCCTTTATCTTAAAACCTTACGAGAGAAGAGCCAATGAGATGGTAGTTGGTAGTGTGGCCTCTATTATGTCAGAGTACTGTTAATGCTGTCTAGAGGTATACTTGACTACGCCACTCCCATCAATGGGTGGGAGAACCCCTGCACTGTTTAAATAGGTTTGGAACCTTCCCCACACAAGCTCCCCAGTACAGAACTGGACAGAGTACTCAGACTGATGTACACAATATTTTATCATGAAAAAACAGGATGTAGGCAAGTTCATAAAAAAGGACAATATGGAGTACAAATACTAATGTGGTCACAGATCGAGGAGGTATCACAATCACAATGCAGATATTAGTACAAAGGGCTGAACAAATGTTCAAAAGGTATGTCTAGAGAGATCCCCCCTTTCCCAGAGACACAATAGACTCACACACTGTGCCCCCCCTTCACACAGCACACACCAGTTTGTAGCACACTTCCAAAAAATAATGACTGTGATCAAACCCAAGATTGTACAAAGAAAAAAAACCAAAAAACATACACCGCCACTCTAAATATCACTACAACAGGAGAGGGGAGGCAGGGTGTGACTTGCCCAATAGGGATGGATCCAACTAGTACACCCCAGGAGATACTCAATTGCACTCCACCCGTTGTATTGCACTCCACCCGTGGGAAGGAAAATAGTAAAAATTATCAGTTTCCACAACACTATATTTTACCAACATGCACACTGAATGCACTGCAGTAGAATATTGCACTACCCCAAAGAAAATAGTTAACATACAATCATACACCAGTACAATTACACAGTAACACGCAAACAAGAATAATGCAGCACAATTCAGTATTACACTTGTCCCACTATTGCACCACCCCCTCAAGATTTCAGGATGCTACAGCCATACCCTTCACGAATTAGCGCGCAGCACCAATTACGCGCTAGATTTAAGTATTGCACTCGGCCCACTATTGCACACAAGAGTCGCTACTCTCGGCTAATTAATTTGAGATGTAGCACTAAATACATTAAACATTTGATATGCTCAGCAGAGTACACAGTTAAAAAAAAAACACCCAAAATGCATGCACGAAGGTCGTCTTGTGGAATAAAATCCTAAAACCAGTTCTAAAGAGGGAAGAACATTGGTTATCGTTCCTGCTGCAGCCAATTGCGGCTGTGCCCCGCTGTCTCCGCCGACTACCTAAAAGTGCAAAACAGTTGTAGCCCATTAGCATACAATTGCTAAACCTACATGCAACCCCCACAAACTTATGCCGCACAGGCCATAGTACATTTTTACAAAACACTAAACATTTACCTCCGTTCCCCGTGTCCGTTTCCCATCCAAGACCTCAACTTAGCAGCCAGCTCGTCACTCGTGCGACTACTGAGGAGGGAATTTCAACACCGGACCTGAGTATTGCGATTAGGTTGGGATAATGATGAGCAGCAATTAACTTGGGCGCTAAAATTCAGCACGCATGTACCCCGTGTACCACAAAAAAACAACAAAATACACTTTTAGACACAGACTGAATATCAAAAGTAAAAGACTTTACTATTTTCTATGCAATCTTCGATTTCCAAGTGGCTTCTAATAGCCGCTACCACGGAGCTGCAACGCTCGCTTCGCAACCAGCAATACTTTTGTGGGCTATTCAAACTCTCAAACTGAGGCGGGACGAACTACTTCTCCGTCTAAGGGAGGCGTGCTAAGACCGGAGGACGACGAGACACAGGAAGATTTTAAAACGTGATGTGCCACAAATCTCGCGATCACCACCAGCCACGTGCGATGTTCTTAAATTCCTTGCCCTGATCAGCCCTCACCCAATCAGAACACTCCAGGGCCCTGAGGTCCTACCTGTTACAGTAGCAAGGTGCATCCACATTGAGAAGCTTGCGAAAACTTTTATTCTCCACTACTGAGTAGGCCATCAGGTCAAGGCAAATCATTTCTCCCACTGTGTCTGTTATTTGCTTTGCTGTGGGTTGGTTGGGTGGGTAAACATGTTTTGCATTACAAGCAGCTAAGATGATGTAGATGTAGAAGAGTGACTGGTAGGGATAGGACATGGCTGTGCTGTTGATGTGGTACTTGTGGGGGGCTGAGTGGATAACAGGGTAGGATGCTTGAAATGCAAGTGATTGTGTATTGCAAATGTTGACAGATGATTAACATCTTTGCCTCTGGCTCAATTGCTGTTTTGGCTCGATTGCTCTGCTCGACTGCTCTTGCCTGATGAGTTTGTGCTGTGTTTGTGGAGTGGCCTGTCTGCTCCTGCATCCAAATGGATAAAAATAAAAATTGGGGCTATTCATCTAGCTATTAAATAAGGGTAGGTCTGATCTGCTCCTAAAGTTGAATATTTTGTTTCCATTAGGGGACAGAGAGGGAATTTTC
The DNA here is from genome assembly GCA_019176425.1 of Megalops atlanticus. Taxonomy (NCBI): domain Eukaryota; kingdom Metazoa; phylum Chordata; class Actinopteri; order Elopiformes; family Megalopidae; genus Megalops; species Megalops atlanticus. Next base: position 18,094,763 of record CM032881.1, read on the forward strand.
CACTGTTTTTCCCTCCGTCGAAGCGTTGGCCAACGGTTATCTCGTTAGCAAACGCAGCTAATTTGGCACATATTCTAGCCTATGAGAGGTTTTTTTGTGGTTTTTCGCCCTCTCAGAAGCAAATCTTTAAATCTCTAGGTAGCATATTTCAATTAGTTAGTTGGTAGTTTAGCTAGCCAGCCAGTTTGCTTGTTTACTTTGTTTTTACCATTCTTCTGTGTTTCCTTTTAGGATATCCTGATTCTGGTTGTGTTAGCGCATTTGCTTTTGCTGAACTGTAGGCGTAATTTATTGTATCTTGACTAAGTGGCATTTCTTGTGTTTAATTTCTGCCTTTGACTGTTCTGAACCACCTTGGTGCTTTTAGCACTTTTTTAGCTGGTAATTCTGTCTCGACAGTAAATCTTTATTTAGGGAAAGCCTGTTCAGTTAGGGGAAAAAAATGTGGCCAAAACTGTGCGAAAGTTGCCGGCTAATCAGATCTCTGGAGGGAGACCTCCAGGATGAGTTCATCTGTGATCATTGCCGACTTGTTGAGCACTTAGAGAACAAGATTCTTGATCTTGAGGCCCAACTAGCTGGACTCCACAGTAATCCTGAATTGTTAGAGTTCCAGGAACTGATTAGTACACCCTACAGGGAGATAGTGTGCTCACCAAAGCTGGGTAGGGGGGGAGATACAGACCAGATAGGGCGAGAGAGCTGGATTACAGTAGGGCGTAGGCGTAGAAAGGGGCACACAATTCCAAGAGGGGCGGCATCTCCAGAGATCGCGGTGACCAACCGTTTTGTGCCACTGCAGGACGAGTTGGCCCACAATCCTGAGAGTGGGAGGACTGAAGAGCCCCAGGGCCCCCAGGCGGCCTCATCCTCCAAGAAAAGGGAGTTAGTGATAGTGGGGGACTCAATCATTAGAGGGGTAGATAGCATAGTGTGTTCATGTGACAAGGAGTCTCGCATGGTCTGTTGCCTGCCTGGTGCCCAGGTTGGAGACCCCCTGGAGAGTGCAAACAAGCTCCTGGCCAGAGCAGGGAAGGATCCAGTGGTCATGGTCCATGTTGGAGCTAATGACATAGGAAGGGGTAGGTTTGGGGTTCTGCAGGACAAATTTATTGAGCTAGCGGGGAAGATTAGGAGCAGAACCTCCATGGTAGTCTTCTCTGGAATTCTACCGGAACCACATGCAAGCAGAGGGAAGCAAGCCTTTATATGGAGATTTAACACATGGCTACAAACCTGGTGTAGGAAAGAGGGGTACAGGTTTATGGGGCACTGGGACTCCCTTTGGAACAGGGGTGACCTGTACAAGCGGGACAGGTTACCCCTGAACCGGAGGGGTAGAGCTGCACTGGGCCAGCGTATGCTTAGGGTAGCAGAGGGTTATTTAAACTAGGGTCCAGGGGGGCAGGGAGGTTATACAGTGAGATGGGTAGGGATAGACAGACTGCCAGCATAGAACACACCATGGCTAAGTATTTTATTAGTAGTGAGGGAATCATGATTGCAAATCAGTCAGAGCAGCACTGTAATAGAGGTGGTTTTGAGCAGCTGGGGGCAGGGGGAAAGGAAAGACAGGAAATACACATGCAATACCCTGAAATTCCTCTGTTTAAATGCCAGAAGCATAAAAAATAAAATTCTGGAACTAGAAACTGTTATGAGTAATAGTAATTATGATGTTGTTGGGATCACAGAGACGTGGCTTGGTACAGGGGATGGGGATGAGTATAATGTAGTGGGATACAAGCTGCTAAGAAAAGATAGAACCAATAGAAGAGGAAGGGGTGTAGCTCTCCATGTAAAGGATAATCTTAATATTCAGGAAATTCAAGGAATGGAGCCCCTTGGTGTTACTGAAGACATATGGATTAAAATATTGGGGGGAAACGTAAAGGGTCTGAATGTCAGAGTATGTTATAGGCCACCAGCCTCAGACAGCAGTGTTAACAGTATGCTCTTTGATAATATTAAGCTAGCATGTCAGGAGGGGGAGACAATAGTGATGAGTGACTTCAATTACCCTTCAGTTAATTGGGTAGCTGTGTCAGGTCAAGGTAAAGGTGAGGAAGAGTTTTTAGATGTTGCAAATGACTGCTTTTTGATACAGTATATTACTCAACCTACAAGAGAGAACACAATTCTTGATGTGGTTTTGTATAATAATCCTGATGGAATTTGCAGTACTGAGGTAGGGGAGCCACTCGGAACAAGTGACCATAGTGCAATTACATTACAAGTTTTTTGGCAAGTTAAGTCTGCATTCTCCAATGCTAGAGTTTTTAACTTTAGACGAGTTGACTTTATTAAGATGCGTGACTATACAAGGAATATAAACTGGGTACCTCTTCTGAACTGTGAAAAAAATGTGGAGCGTATTTAAAACAATTATTCTGGATGTACAGCATAAATTCATTCCGCAAGTTAGAAAAGGGAAGCTGAAAAAGAATGTAGCCAGCGAGCAGCACACTAATGGGAAGTAGCATTCCTATTGGCTTGCAGACACAATAAATAGTTTTGAACAGGCAGCGAGGGAAGGTTCAATGTTTGGGGTCCTTACCCAAAACATTGAGCCTTGGCATTCGGTGCAGGTGGGACGTGGATGTGTAAGGATCGCCCTATCCCACATGGTGTGGCGGTCCCAGGGACTATATTTCGGTAACCGTTGTGTGCAGAACTTGGAGTGATGGACGGGAATGTGCGTGCCGGACCGAGGTCTCTAGTTTCTGGCCGGAATGGCATGTGCATGGTTGATCGCTGTTCCTCTGATGTACTGATTTGTAAGTTGTTTCTAGATAGCCAGCAGCCACGCTGAGTGTGTTTATTGTGTAGCGCTCTATCTTTTGTTATGTTTTGATCTAGAGTTTCGGCAGGCTGGCTCGCTGGATCAACTACGTTTGCATGTTTGCCTAACCATTTCCCACATTGCTATTGCTAGCTAACCTGCTCTGTGGCTTCATTCAGCTTCTGCATTCAGCTACAAGAAAAGGGGGTTTACTTTACCGTGGTTTGGTTTGCTGTGTATTTTATTATGCGTTTGCTTTGCTGGGCTATTGGCTTTATTTGCATGGCCTTTACATTCTGCTTCCATGCAGTGTATTTCACTTGCAGTGTGCTGTAAAAGTATACACGTGTGACGAGTGACTTCTCCCCTTTACTAGCAGGAGCACCACGCAGAGGTATGAGATCTTGAGGCTAGCCTAGCTCTGAGCAGAGTGGGAAGTGTAGTGTGTGTGGATGTTTTTTTATAGCTCTCATCCAATCTTTTCGGACTGTAATAATAAAGTGTCATTTCTTTTGTATATTAAAGACTTCAGCCTCTTCATTAAAAAAGGGCCCACAGAGCTCCCTTTATTCCTGGTGTTTGAAAGGGTGGCGTAGTGTGCATTACCCTGAAGGGTATTACAATTTGGTGCAGTCGGCAGGATCAACATTTAAAACTAATTTGGGTTGAGAGCAATAATATTAGGTGTGGGAAATGGTGAGTTGGTAAAAGGCTAGAGTTTATGTAAGGAGGAACAGCGGTTGACTAAGTGCCGCATCTACAAGGAGGAGAACTACATTTGTTGCTTTGGTTGCTCATGCTGTCCCGAGTTCACAACAGAAATGGAAGAAGAGCTTCAGGAACTGCAGGAGCAATTGCGTCTGTTACGGATGGAAAATGAGCAACTCCGGCAGCAGCCAGGCAGTTCCATAACAGACGGTAATGGCCAGAGGAGAGAGCAGGCCTTCTACCTCCCCAGAGAAAGGAAATCTCTGAAATTTTCTGGGAAAGTTTCTACAGGGTCTCTTTCTATTGAGGACTGGATCAAAGAGGTAGAGTTGTATTAGGGGGGGACACATGTCTGAATGGGAAAAAGCTGTGTTTGTTTATGACCATTTAGAGGGTGAGGCCCGTACTGAAATTAAGTTCAGGCCTTCAGAAGTACGGAAAAATCCTGAGCAGATTTTTGCTGTTTTGTGTGAGTTGTACTGTTCTTCTCAGTCTTATGTCACCCTGCAACAGCAGTTTTTTGATCGCAAGCAGAAAGAGGGGGAAACCTTACAGGAGTTGTCACATGCTTTAATGGATTTAATGGACAAAGTGTTGAAAGCTAACCCCAACGCTGTGCCCAATTCTCAGGTGGTATTGCGCAATCAATTTGTGAAAATGTACAGGATGTTGCGCTTCATCGAGAACTCAAAAGGTTAGTACAGCAAAATCCAGCTCTGTCCCTTTTGGATTTGCGTAAAGAGTCAATTCGTTGGGTAGAAGAAGGCCAGCCAGTTAAGAACAGGCATAGCAGGTTAATTCCCCAATCTTGTGAAACCCAAGCAATGGTGACTTGTGAGGAAACCATTACAACTCAGTCAGAGATCGCAGAAAGTATGGTAGAAAAGCAACAGGCCCAATTAGACAGAATTTTGAAAATGTTGGGAGTTTCTGATGGTGTTCCGGGTAATGCCCCTACCAGTACTTTTAAGGTCTCTCAGGGAAGCAGATTTCAAAGGGCGCCTAATGGGCAGCCCATCTGTATAAAATGTAATCAAATTGGCCATATAGGTAGATACTGTCGAGTAAATTCCCAGTCGAGAATTGAGCAATGGCATTCTATACAAACAGTTGAACCAGCCCAGGAACCAGCAGGGGGGTCGGAAAACTAGAACCCCCAGCATGCAGAGCCACATGTTGGAAATGGGGGTTTTTGGCTCGGGATCAAAAGAATCTACTTTGAACAAGCTAGTTGGGTCATGTCCTGTTTTGCATGTGAAAATGGGGAATGTTGATGTTCCCTGTTTGCTGGATTCAGGATCTAAGGTGACCACCCTTACTGAAAGTTACTTTAAAGAACATTTTTCAGATGTGGGTAAGGGAGGTCTCCAGGATTGTGGTTGGCTGGGCCTTAAATCTGCAAACGGTCTAGATATTCCGTGTATTGGGTATGTGGAACTGGATGTCAGTGTGTGGGGTCTGTGCATTCCTCAACATGGGGTTTTACTGGTTAAAGAATCTTTTGTCCCTAGTTTGCAGGATCGGAAGAAGAGTGTGCCGGGAGTACTGGGTATGAATATAATTAAAGACTGTTACATTGAATTATTTAATCAGCACGGTTCCGAGCTTTTTCAGGTTCCCCCAGTACGAATGGCTGCCTCAGCTTGGACGCGAGTGCTCCGTTGTTGTCAGAAGACTGAAGCAGTTTTAAACTCCGCTTTGACATATAAGGTGAGGGTACAGGGTAAGGTCCCTATCTGTGTTGCGGCAGGTACAGTGAGGATGGTTCCAGTTACATGCCCTCAGGTTTCTTCTGCCCCTGTAGAATTTCTATTTGAGCCCCCAGGTCCTGAGGAGAATCCCCTCCCTGATGGGTTACTGGTGTCCCCCTCCTTGGTGTGTGCCACGCAAGGCCTTGTCTATGTCCCCATTACTAATGTCGGTAGTGTAGATGTATGGGTGGCCCCACGTCAAGTGAAAGGGACGGTACAGTCAGTAAAGGCTTTGACTAGCCCTTGACCTCGGTTAGAGCTTTTTCCTGAATCCCCACATAGTCACACTGCCCATGTCTTTACCCAGGCTGCTGAAGTGGTAGCAGTTAGTGAGGAAATTGATGTTCCGAACTTTGAGGGTCTCACCAAGCAAGAGGAGCAGCAGGTTAGGGATCTTTTGAAGAAATACCAATCCCTGTTTGCAAAGGGTGAGGGTGATTTAGGATGTTCAAATTTAATAACACATGAGATTCCGTTATTGGATGAGGTACCAGTGCGCCAGCTGTATAGACGAATCCCACCATCCCAATATGCATCCGTTAGGGCTCACATTCAGCAGCTGCTCGATAGTAAAGTGATTAGGGAAAGAAGTAGCCCCTACTCTTCCCCCATTGTTGTGGTGCAGAAGAAGGATGGCACCATCGGGATGTGTGTTGACTATCGTCAACTGAATGCAAAGACCAGAAAGGATGCATATCCATTACCAAGGATTGAAGAGTCACTGGATGCTTTGACCAGGGCTTGTTGGTTCTCAACTCTTGACCTGGCTAGTGGATATAATCAGGTAGAAGTAGCTGAGAAGGATCGGGCAAGGACTGCTTTTTGCACGCCCTTTGGCTTATTCGAATTCAACCGTATGCCCTTTGGTCTTTGTAATGCTCCTGGGACTTTCCAACAGCTTATGGAGCGCATGTTTGGTGATCAGCGCTTCCAGTCAGTTTTACTGTTCTTGGATGATGTGATTGCTTTCTCATCCACAGTTCAGGAGCACTTGGTACAGCTGGAGGAGGTCTTGAAGAAAGGGTAAGACCCTTCACCTACCTCTCTCTTCTTTGTGGGAAGAGAAATGCGAGGAGAATTTCCAGCAGCTGAAGCAGAGACTTGTCACGGCACCGGTATTAGCATTTGCTGATTTCTGGAAGCCATTTGTCCTGGAGATTGACGCAAACCATCATGGACTGGGGGGCAGTTCTATCCCAAGACCATGGAGGTAAGCTCTGTTCAGTTGCTTATGCCAGCCGCAGCCTTAGAAAATCGGAAAGGAACATGGACAATTACAGCTCCATGAAACTGGAGTGCTTGGCATTAAAATGGGCTGTCTGTGAGAAGTTCCAGGAGTACCTGTTGGGTCATCATTTTACAGTGTACACTGATAATAGCCCTCTCTGTCATTTGCAAACTTCAAAACTGGGTGCTTTAGAGCAGCAATGGTTGTCGCAATTAGCCTCTTTTAATTTTACCATTAAGTATTGGGCAGGAAGAGTCAATAAAAATGCTGATGCTTTGTCTAAGCAAATGGTGACAGAGGTCTTCCCAGGCACAGCAGTACCCCAAGAGCTGAGACGGTGTGTCGTGGAGCCATCTGAAGGACAGTATGACGCCTATTGTGCAGAGGTTTTGGCTCTACCGGGTCGTTCCCAAGCAGATCTTTCTGCATTGCAGGAGTTGGATCCCCTGATTGGTCCAATTTTGAAGTGTTGGCGTGAGGGCCGGCCCCCAAGCCCCAGAGAGTTGGAGGGGCTTGACAGAGGGGTTAAGGAGCTCGCCAGGCAGTGGGACAGATTAGTGTAAAGAGATGGCAGTCTCTATCACCTGTCATATACATCAGATGGCCATAAGGAGATTAATCAATTGTTGCTTCCTCAATGTCTCCACAGGGAGGTGTTTACCAGTCTCCACGATGCCCACGGACATCAAGGGGTGGACCGAACTGCAGATTTAATTAAACGGCGTTGCTATTGGCCGGGAATGTCCAAGGATGTGGAGAAGTGGTGGCCTGAGTGTAAACGATGTATTCTTGTCAAAGCAGTACAGCCGAAGGTACGGTCCTTTATGGGCACGTTGCATGCCTCCCGTCCGCATGAGATCTTAGCTATAGATTTTACTGTCTTGGAGCCAGCATCGGATGGTCGGGAGAATGTCCTGGTGATGACGGATGTTTTCTTGAAGTTTACTCAGGCCATCCCCACGAAAGACCAGTGAGCAAGCACCGTTGCTGATGTTCTAGTTCATAACTGGATTCATCTCTTTGGGGCCCCTTGCCACTTACACTCCAATCAGGGGTGAAATTTTGAGAGCAACCTTATCCAGCAGCTGTGTAAGGTGTATGGGGTCAAGAAGAGCCGCACCACCCCTCACCACCCCTAAGGTAATGGGCAGTGCGAGCGCTTCAACAGGACCCTACACGATCTACTCCGAACCCTGCTGGCAGAGAAGAAGAGATGATGGCCACAGCATTTGTCACAATTGACTTATGCTTACAACACTACGGTCCACCAGTCTACAGGTATGAGTCCATATTTCCTGATGTTTGGATGTGAACCCAGGCTGCCTGTTGACTTTCTTCCCAGCAGTCCAAGTGACTTTGACCCCCTGACACCAGAAGAGTGGATCCAAGAATATCAGGGCTGCTTGCGTGAGGCTTTCAGCCTGGTGCAGGAAAATTCATGTCTGTACAAAGTTGTTCAGGCCCCTCAAGGGGAAGGTGCTGTTTATTCTGTTGTGCCAGTTTCCCAAGATGGCCCAGTGAAGCAGGTCCATTGAACAGAGATGCGGGAAGCTCTACTGCAGTCAGTACCAGCACAGGATGTGACTGTGGGCATTGCTGAAGGAACCTCAGTCTCTGAATCAGAGTCTGAATTAGACTCGGGAGAGCACGCTCGTATTTTATTGGTCCAGGAAGACAGTGATTCTTCTGCAGTTCCCTCTGGCTCTGAGAGAATTTTTCAGACAGTTCCAGTGCTGGAGGACCAGGCACAAGGAGGTGGCCTGAAACGCACTACAAGAACCACAGCTGATCAGCACTCAAATCCTCACCGATTGCCAAGACCTGCAGCACCAATGTTGGGGGAGGAGTTAGGGGGCAGTAAAGTCCAGTAGGTTTGGTTTTTTCCTTATTGAACTCATGTTTTAGGTCTTGGTATTAGTTTTTTATTTTATGCTTCATGGCTCCCTCATTGGGGCACTGATTCATTTATGAGGGGGGCTGGATGTAGCCAGCGAGCAGCACACTAACAGGAAGTAGCGTTCCTATTGGCTCGCAGACACAATAAAGTTTTGAACAGGCAGTGAGGGAAGGTTCAATGTTTGGGGTCCTTACCTTGCTGTAGCAGCGCTGCTGGCATTCGGTGCAGGTGGGACGCGGATGTGTAAGGATTGCCCTATCCCACATGGTGTGGCAGTCCCAGGGACTATATTTCGGTAACTGTTGTGTGCAGAAAACTGTGTTGGACGGGAATGTGCGTGCCGGACCGAGGTCTCTAGTTTCTGTCCGGAATGGCATGTGCATGGTCGATCGCTGTTCCTCTGATGTACTGATTTGTAAGTTGTTTCTAGATAGCCAGCTCACAGAGTAGTAAGATTGAATACAGTAATATGCGAGCTCAAGTTAAGAAAAAAATAAGGGAAGCTAAAAGGCGTTTTGAAAGACAGATTGCACTAGATGCAAAGAGCAACTCTAAACGCTTTTTTCAATACTACAGTCATAAAAGGATAGTTAAGGATGAGATAAGAGGTATAAAAAATAAGGATGGCGTTATGGTTTATGATAACAAAGCTATTGCTGATACCCAAATTAAATAGTTACTTTGTGGAGAGTTTCACTAGTGAAGTGTTTTCACATATGCCCTCAGGTGCGTTCAATTCTGAGAGTTTTATGGAGGAAATAAAGTTAATTGATGCAGAAGTACTAGATAAACTCCAAAAACTTAAAACAAATAAGGCAGCAGGCTCTGATGGAATATATCCAAGAGTTCTCAGGGAACTAGCGGAAGTGGTTTACAAGCCTCTGACAGTTATTTTTAAACAATCTCTCAAAACTAGAGAAATACCAGATGGCTGGAAACATGGCAGTGTACTACCTATCTACAAGAAAGGTGACCAGACTGATCCAGGAAATTATAGGCCCGTCAGCTTAACTTGTATCACATGTAAATTACTGGAATCCATCATTAGGTATAATTTAGAAATATACCTTGAACAAAACGGTATCTTAAATGATAGCCAGCATGGTTTTCGCAGAGGGAGGTCATGTTTAACAAACCTCCTGGACTTTTTTGAGGAAGCTACAGTATGTTTAGACTCAAAGAACAAGCTTTTGATATTATCTATTTGGACTTTCAAAAGGCATTTGACAAAGTACCACATGAGAGGCTCATAGTAAAAATGAAATCTGCAGGAATTACAGGAGCTATCACTGAGTGGGTTCGAGGTTGGTTGTCTAATAGAAAGCAGACTGTAACTGTGGGAGGTATTGTATCAGAGCAGGGTCCTGTACGAAGTGGAGTCCCGCAGGGATCGGTGTTGGGGCCTTTGCTATTCCTTATATACATAAATGATCTTGATGCAGAGGTTGGCAGTAAAATAGTATAATTTGCAGATGATACGAAACTAGGGGGTCTAACCAACACTATAGAATCAAAGTAATACAGGAAGACCTAAACAGCATCCAAAAGTGGGCAGATACCTGGCAGATGACATTCAATATAACTAAATGTAAAGTCTTGCATGTGGGAAATAGGAACCTTAGACAAGACTACTTCATGGGGGAACTAGAATGTGCTCAATTTGAAAAAGACTTGGGAGTAATAGTGGACCCAAGCTTAAAAGGATCTAGGCAGTGTGCTGTAGCATTAAAAAAGGCCAACAGGATGTTGGGATATATAGCCAAAAGTATTGATTATAAATTTAAAGAGGTTATATTGAAATTATACAATGCTTTAGTCAGACCTCACTTGGAATATTGTGTGCAGTTCTGGGCACCGTGCTATAAAAAAGATATTGAAGCTCTTGAAAAAGGTCAAAGAAGGGCAACTAAATTAGTTCCTGGCATGAAATATAAAAGCTATGAGGAAAGACTCAAGTTAGTTAACCTATTTAGACTTAGCAAGAGGAGACTTAGGGGTGAACTAATAGAGGTTTTTAAATTTATAAAAGGACTCAATAAGGTTAACTATAATAGATTTTTTAGGGTAAGTTCAGTCTGTAGAACAAGGGGACATAAATGGAAACTAGTGAAGAGTAAGTTCCGCACTGACATAAGGAAGTACTATTTTACACAAAGAGTTATGAATACATGGAATAGGTTGCCAGGGCATGTAGTTGACGCCAGTGTTGGGAAGGTTACTTTCGAAATGTAATAGGTTACAGATTACTAGTTACCCTGTTAAAAATGTAATAGGTAATGCAACTATTTAATTACTTCATCAAAGTAATGTGACTTATTACATCTGCCTACTTTTTGATTACTTTTCTAACAAATGTTTTAAACTGGGCAATAAAGCTGAAAAGTCCTAAAAACATAAATTTAAACCAGGCAGTGTAAACCTCACAACAGTGCTCAACACTGATTACTGTCAAATGTTTATTAAATGTTCTTCAATATCACAAACAACAAACTCTGACTGCAGTACAGGAAAAATGTAACCATAACCTCAAACCAAGTCTACATTCAGGTCAACTCCATGCTGAGTGGTGACAGAACTATCAATAGGGCTGGGTACTGTTCACAATTTTTTGACACTGGTTCCTAAATGACTCTTTTTCAATACCTCTTTTTTATTTACAGAAAGTTCTGAGGTCATATACAGATGTAAAACAAACTAAAAAAAAAAATCTTTGCATAGCTTCTAAAAAATTTGTTTTTAACAAAAAGAAAATTACATGAAACATTTACCCCTTACATTTTTCAGCAGTCAATACTATTGAAATAAATCAGTTGATACCACAAAAATAAAGAATTGATACCCAGCCCTAACTATCAAATAAAACAATTATTGAAGACGTGTGAAGTAGGGAGTGTGTGTCCCTGTGCACTGTGTATCTGCTTGTTGGATCGGTGTGTTCTGTGTGTGTGTCTGTTGTCTGTCTATAAAATTGGGTGTAGATGTTACAGTATCATTCTGTTCTGAGTTTGATTTTTGGTACAGTAGCTAAGTGTCCACACACCAGACATCAGTCGTGCTGTATGTTGGGACAGTACTGTTTGTTGTAGCGGAGCAGTAGGACCTGTTCCATGTGGTCATCACTCATTCTGTTTTGGGATGAGGTCAACAGATTGCCTCCATGACTAAAAAGATGCTCAACAGGAGCACTAGAAGGCAATGTCGTGTACTTGACAAAAAGCCTCTTATCTTTAGGAAATGCCTTAAGAGATTTCAGGCTGTTATCTGAATCTTCTAGGTACTTCCTCACTTTTTCATGAGCTGTGCTGTCAGATGATCTCATTTTGGCATTATCAAAGACAAAAAAATTCTCATCTGACTCATCAGACTTCACAGATGAGTTGTCATCTTTCATCTCAGTTGGACTGTGTTCTTCCAGTGCAACAGCTTCTTTCAGGAGGGTTCTCCTCATGTCCTCTCTCTTCTCAGGGCTAAGCTAGCATAAGCAGAACTTTGACAGGGTTGTGGTTGCCATTTTTGCTTCATGGCTGGCTAACACTGATCCAAAGCACTCTCCTATGGCCTCAATGGTAGCGGTGATGATGTGTGCAGTGTAAACCAAATGAGGTAGTTTCTCAGAGAGCTTTGTCTTGAGGCTCAGCAAGGTAGGGATTAGAAATCCTAGGTAACACCTATTCTCACCCTGGGGAAGGTCGATGGCAACAGCTAGAGGCTGCAGAATGTCAGCATACTCTTGCAGGAAAGCGAACTCTTGTGGGTGAAGCCTTGTAACTTCAAGTTTGTCACAGATCTCCCTCAGCTTGTCTTCTGGGAGACCTATATGTTTTCTGACAGCCCTGAATTCAGAGCTCCATCTTGTGACTGATGGGACAACCAACTGCATGTTGGCAATCTCCTGAATCATTTCTGTGGATAATGAAGATCTGTGTGCTTTATTCCAGATAGATGAGCATTTAGCCATGGCACTTCTGTACAGCTTACATGATGGCCCATTTGATGCCGCTTTGTGAATTTCATTGGTGGCAATCAGATTTAATGTATGAGCAGAACAGCATTGATGTGGTGGGGGAAAAAACTGCTCTCCATCTCCCTCTTCTTGAAGAAGGCCACTGACATCCAAAAATCTCATTCCATCATTGTGATCATCTGACTCATGCTCACTTGCACCAAACTCACAGAATGCCTTTACAAAATTACTTCTGTTGTCTGTCACTGTGGATCTCACTTTGTTTTGTATCCTGTATTCAGCATGGATTTCATTTAGTTTTGCTGCCACTGCATCATAGGAGTGTTGACCCTTGAGGCATGTACATGCCAACGCTGCAGACTTTCTCTCCATAGTGTCCTCTTCAATCCAGTGACATGTCATTCCAAAGAAACTCCGGTTTTGTGCAGACCAAATGTCAACTGTGGTGCAGACACTGTCCACTTTAACAAGCTTGGAGGTTATAGATACACATGACTTTCTTCCCTCCATTGATTCCCTCAATCAGTTTTCGGAATGACGGCTGCTCCACCAATGAAAAGCATTGTACGTCATCAACCACAAAGTTGAATACCAGTCTGTTCACACTTTGCTGTGATACGCCGAGCCCTGCCTCTATCCTTGCTTGCTTCAAAGGGGGTTGTGAAGCCACTTGTGCAGAAGAGCTCTCAGATTTTGTCTTGAGTCAACAGAGTCCTTGGATGCAAAACATACAAAACGTAGCTATAACGAAGGCTACCCCTAAACAGGACATTTCTGTTTTGACAGCGAAACAGCCTATTAACAGCCTACAGTACTTTTAAAATAAATTATAAATAAAATAAATGATAAGTAAAATAAATTCTTTCCGGACACCGGACCGGCAAGAAAAAATCCTAGCGGAAACCCTGGAGGAGAGGAATATGGCTGGGTAGGTTTTAGTGAGAATCTGCCTTGTCTTACTGTCCTTTGCGCACAGGGCAAACTGGCAACAACTACCATTGTGTGCCCAACAAAAAGCACAGTATGCATAGTTAGGACCATTAATTTAGTCTGTTGGTTCCCTGTAGAAATTTCACAACCTAATGACCTTGCCAAGTTAATATTTAATGAAAACACAATGCTGAAATAAGTTAGTGTTATTTGATCTCACATAGGCTACCTACATCACTATTCTAGGAGGACTAACATTAGCTAAGATTTTCTAAGGGTTCATAAACGGAGGTGCGGCTGTGCAAAAGGCGTCTGTTAGCTAGCTAGCAATTAATTTGTCATGAATGGAGATTAAACATAAATATGTAGCCTACTGGACGGACACCGGGCAAAATATAGAGCTAAATTACGTCTTGAACACACATAAATAACATGGTGGGGCGGGAAGTAGCCTACTTTATTTTATGTGACTGATTGCGGTTACATTAACTTACCTGTAGATGTTTTCTAAAGTTTGACATCGATGATTTGGATGTTGACAAGAATTTCACCTCAGGTAAACAAGGTTTGTTGGTGATGTTTGAGCCCTTTTCTGATTTTAGAATGAAAAGACGACATGGCCAGTGTTCAGCTGGTCACAGGAATGACAGACTCAGGTTGCTGGCAGACGATAGGCGGTGCAAATACAAACAAGAGAACCAATCAAAAACAACGCTCAAAATTTGAGCGGATACTGCCAATTGAATGGAGCCTGTCTAGATGTAAAGACAGCTCCTTGTAAGCCATTCTACCGTTGATGGTGTTGCACTCAAATTTGTCCCAACGGCTTTGCTGACCTGCATTGTCCGGAAATATGTCAAAAGAAGGCATTCCTGCAACCTGCGTGAAGTTGGCACCCCAAGTATTTAAAAAGTTCGAAATGGTATCACTGTTCGTTTGTGCTATGTTTGTGCCGGTTTGTGCCGTAAAAATTGTTTGTGCTGCTATGGTTTTTTAGATATAACAAATTATATTGTATGTGCTGTGATGTCACCCAGCACCCCAACCTCCTCCGAATTGCTCCAAAATTGTCTCATTCGTTTGTGCTACGTTTGTGCCGGTTTGTGCCGTAACAATTTTCGTTTGTGCTGATATGGATTTGTAGATATAAACATTATATTTTTAGGCGATATCGTCACCCAGCACCCCAACCTCCTCCAAATTGCTCCAAAATGGTCCCATTCGTTTGTGCTATGTTTGTGCTGGTTTGTGCCATGAAAAGTTTCGTTTGTGCTTCTATGGGTTTCTAGATATAAACATTGTATTTTTGGGCGATGACGTCACCCAGCACCCCAACCTTCTCCGAATTTCTCTAAAATGGTCCCATTCGTTTGTGCTACGTTTGTGCTGGTTTGTGCCGTGAAAAGTTTCGTTTGTGCTTCTATGGGTTTCTAGATATAAACATTGTATTTTTGGGTGATGACGTCACCCAGCACCCCAACCTTCTCCGAATTGCTCCAAAACTGTCTCATTCATTTGTGCCACGTTTGTGCAGGTTTGTGCCGTAAAAACTTTCATTTGTGCTGATATGGTTTTTTAGATATAGATATGAAATGTGTTGACGATGATGTCAGCCAACACCCCAACCATCTCTGAATTGCTCTAAAATGGCCTCATTCGTTTGTGCTGGAAAAAAATCCGTTTGTGCGGTCATGCTAAAGATGCCTACACACTGTATTCGTGGCTACAATTCTATGACTATGTCAAGAACGCGTTTTCGCCAGAGCGAAGAAAGTGGTCTGCTGTGCAACATTGTACTGGTTGGTGCCATGAAAAGAAATATTCGCGCTACATTGTTTGCTGGTAGGCCTATTGCATATAATTTCCTCCAGGTTAGCACATCAACACCTTTCAATGCCATAATTTCTCAAAAACGGTCTTTGTCCTTTGATCAATATTTGTGTTATTTTATGCTACGTATGTTTTAATGTTTTTGAGGTCAGTTTTGGTGGCCAAAATAATTTATGTTTTATTTGCTCGAAAAAGAAGTTTTCACTTGAGAAATGTTGTGGGTAGTTGTGCTCACTGGATATTAACTAATTGCCATTTCTGTAGTTATCTTTCCATACTGTCCTTTTAAACATTGCTGTAATTACCCTGTCATTCTGCACCTGTGCTTGAATCAGCGCATGCACTAGCGAGACGCATTTATAGCTGTTTGAATTAGCAACGGTTTTCATTTTCATCGGTTTTTCTCAACGGTAAGAACAAGAAGTGACGCGATTGTGTACTTGAAAAGTGTTACCGATTAAACATAGGTATCATTGTATATTTACAATTTTTATACTCTTGGAGAATAATGTCACACAAAATAATCATGTAACCAATTCACTTTAGTTTATATAGGCTACTTTATCTTCGTTATCTTCGGTATCTTCGTTGATCATGTTCCATAGTGGCATCTCATTAGTAGCAATACTGTTGTAGGCTTTTGTTGTTCAGTCATTGTGAAACGTTATTAAGTATAGTTCTATTTAAGAACCTAGGCTCTATATGTGTTTTTACCAACATTTCCTGGCAGTTATGTCATCTGATCTCTTCACTCCACATCATCACTTGTATTTGCGTTTTGCTCCAGAGTTCGCACTTTCATTTCTGTATCATTTGTGACAAACGTAATAGCCTAAGTTTTCGTTGGATATTACAGAGGCATCCATAAGTATTAGGATAGTGAAGTCAAAATAGTTATTTTTGTTGTGTACTCAAGCACCTTTCTACATACAGTATTCTTTTAACGTTATCAATTTGTTAATTGAAAATTATGTAGCATAATTAATAAATGAAGGGTGAGGGTATTTGTAATTTGTCTACATTTGTAGAACTATTTGCATGTCTGTATGTCTCTCCTTACTAATTTACTTATTTGTTCCAGTCAGAAAAGACGAAGGTGGGAATTTAGCAAAAATGAATATTTACTCTTGAATGCTCCAAGGATGAATGTCCTTGGAAAACGAACAGGAAGAATACAACCATATCTGTCTATTCATATCATGTGCTCATGTAAGTATGTAAAAGTAAACAAAAACTAAAGAGTCTGTTACCATGACTGGGTAGAAAAATGGTTTTTTGACAAAATATTGACACAGTTCAGAAATGTTTTCTAAAAAGAAATGTTATCCAAAATGTATCGGACTGTTATTGCCAAAAACCCCCTGAAAAGTAGTATGTTAAAAGTCTTTTTGTGAACAGCACAGCATGAGGACATACATTTGTTTTGTCTGACATTGCTGTTACTCCATTTGTTAGGTCATCAAACTTCTCCCAGACATAAGGAGCCCGTCTGCAGTATGCCACATAGTGACCCAAAGCATCCTTGGATGGGCCTTGCTGAAATGCAACAACTCCCCTCAGTGTGAAGGTTACTCCTTGAAGTGTTAAGTTTGATGGAAATTCAGATAACTGGAATTCATGCATGGTGGGAAAGAGACTCTTTTGGGTAGTCATAGCTACAGGAGAAACAAATGAGCAAAGATCAGTGTCAATGCACAGAAGCTGTCCCAGGCTGTAAGTATGAGTGACCTCACCTCTGCAGAGAACTTTCCCAGAGAAAGGGTCAACAGTTTTCAAACTTTCAGGACACTGGTCTGGACATTGAATTTGCCTTAGGCATGTTGATTTGTAGTTGTAGCCCTTGCTCCACAGCATCCTGAAGCTAGGCCATTCCACCAGCCTGTAGAACACCTACATTCACCGAAACAAATGGGACTTCCCTTGAGACTCCTGTTCTCCTGTGCAATACATTGAGGAGCACTGACTCTTTGATATTGCACTTGGGACTTTCCTCATTGTTTTTTCAATAATGGCAGAGATGTGGCACTGTGAATCGACTTGTTGTACACCAGACCTCAATTGGACAGCTTCAAACATGTCTCTCAGCATTTTTGCCCTTTGTTTGTAGGACTCTTGATCCACACCCCTTGTTGCAATGATTTTCACTAAATGAAAGATTTCATTGTTTTTTTCTTCATTTCTAACAAAATTGCCAAAAGACACACTGTCACAAAATGCACAACAAAGGCACTGACAAAATGCATCAAAGGCACATGTGTTTAGGACACTCACAAGTGCTTTGCAGACTTTAATTGGCTGTTGACAGTTTCCATTTCTCAGCAGACTAATCTTTGCTTTTTTCCCTTTCACAGATGAGTCCATGTGTAACCATTCAGGGCACGGAGAAAGATGTCTTCCTCCTTTTTTTGGGTGGAAGAGCTAAGCCTCTCCAGTTTTCCACTGTGTCCTCATTTGGTGGATACACATCCCCAGTGGTTTCAGTGTCGCTCTGTGAAGTTGAAATGACTAAGCATGTGTCAGTATTTGCTTTGACCTTTGATTTGCTTTGGGGTGCTGTGGAATTCTGTGCTTCAAAAGATTTTGCATCTTTCTCACCTGTAGAAATGCTTTGTGCAGTGGGACAAATCCTCATTTTGCCTTCGATGAATGCAAGGTGATGAACAAGGAACCAATCTGCTCTAAGAGGTAAATTCTCGTGCTTGAAAAGGCCATTTTTTTAGATTCTTAAACTCTGCCTCAACACTGGCTGAGCTTGCAGTGATGCTGTTACTTTTGAACTTTGGGGACCATTATGCCTGTCCAGAGTGGCAGGAAGCTTGCTATTCTTATTATATGTGGGACAATGTCTGGAAGGAAGTGCAGATTATCACGATCTCCACTATCCACTGCAAGTGACTTGCTTTCCTCACAGATTTCTGTCACCCATCTCCTCAACTCTGTGTGGACGACTTCATCTGACTCCACTTCTTCAAAATCATCATCCTGGGCAGCAGGTACAGGAACATATCCTTCTGCAATTCCTCTCTTCAAGTCCATTTTACATTTTTCAGAAATGACAGGGGTCCCTGTGTCATCATTACCCTCTGCCTCGCTGAATGCCACAATTGTGATTGAGCGAATCAGCTCTCTTGCATCCTCCAGTGATACTGACTGCAAAAGCTGTGCCATGCACCTGACGTAGAAATCTTTCACTCGATTTCCTTTTTTCTTTAAGCAAGCCCATTGGCTGATCAGCTTGATGCAGTATGCAACATCGACCCTAATGAAGCAATGCGGTACTTTTGAGGACTGGTTTCCCATTAGCACACCAAAACACTCATTGATGTAGGCTTTCAAATCAGGGTGTGGAGTGAAGGCCTTGACAAGAGCTCCAAGCAATGCTAGAGAGAAATCACAGATTGCCTCTTTTGGAATTGGTGCACCAGCACGATTCCATTCTGAGAGCCAGTATGCAATTGCATTGATATGTTTCTCTGACAGCATCTGAACCACTGGGATATTTGATGAATTATCACCTCCTTGTGCCGTAAAAACTCCCTGGTAGATAAAGGTATGGCCAGAAGTGCCATGAGGTCTTATTAATTTCTTTACTACTGATCCAGTCGCATCAAAACTGACCACAGAGTGGTGATGTTTGCATAGTGACTTGTACACCTGCATCTGAGATGGGGTCCAGTAGTGACAAAAGAATTTGTCCAGACCGATGTCCTTTATGCTACCATTGTGAGGTGCACTGTGTTTGAGCAACTGTAGAGAAATAATAGGGTCCTTGTGTCTTAGTTCCAAGTCCCTTCTTTCCTGCTTTGCTTTACGCAAAGTAGCCAAATTAGGGAGGTGGCTTGGCTGTGGATCACCAACATCCATCAATTTGTAAGCCTCAGCTGCCTGCCACACATGTGGTTCCTTCCTCCCTTCACACAGCTCTGTTGATACCTGAGTACGCAGATTCCCTGATAATGGACGTTTGGATTTCCCAGTGTGGGCTGTCATCGCAATTTTGCATCCTGCATTTTAGCACCACTGGATTGTTGATCATAGGCTTCTCATCACAACTAATGTAAATCTCTCCATTGCACTCTTTGTAGTAGCCTGTGATGTCGAGGTACTTTGATTCAACAAATGGATACACTTTTGCCCTTTTGAATACCAAAGTACAAGAGCTTTTTACTTTGTTCCATATTTCACTGTTAAGGACATGAGTCCAGGTTCCACGTTTCAAAATGGTGTACTCCCGTTTGTGTGTTCCTGAATACTTACTGTTGTATTCAACTGTCTCAAGTGAAAAAAATTCTGTCCATTTCTCAAAAGGAAGTGTGAGGTCAAAGGTCATGACATACTTCATCCTGCATTGCACAGATGGACCAACACAAGGCTGATAAACAGTGTCATCACTTTCTTCACTTGTGTTGTCCAGATCATCCCTTGTGCAAGCATTATATAAGCCCAATGTTTCCCATATATTGTGCCGGTTTAATTTTACAAATGTGTACAAAGCCTTGGGAGAGATTTTGCTCTTAAGTTGCTGGCTCAATTCTGCCCATACATTTTCAGAGGGGACTGCTATATACCCATTTTTGATAATATCCTCTCTTGCTGTACTGATGACTTTTATTATATCATCTTTGTCTGTAGCTGGCTTTTTGGCATCTGATTAAAGAAAGAAAATATATAATCAGGATTTCTTACTTGTATAAATTTGAACATAAATTCATTGTAAGAGGTAACAAGATAACACCCACAGGTCACATATGTGTCTGTGTAAAAGCCATTTTTTGTTGTTTTGTTGTTCTAAGTGTTATTTAGTTCTTGATTATGCTTTTTTTAACACATGAAATTGTCCTCATGTTGTACAGATGTGCTTTCTTTCAATTTATATGTAAATATAAAGTAAGTCATCAAACAGAAAAGATATAAATAAAAGGTAAACTAAACAAGTGGATGGTAGCCATGAATTATTAGTATGAGATGGTAGTAACTTGTAATTTATGCTTGTCCTTTCCTGACTGTGGAGGCGGTATATGTCCATCTTTGTATATGCCAATTTTACTATATTATTGCACTTGCATTGATTAGCATTTGCATTGATTTATCTGGCAGTAAATACAAATACACAAGTCAGATTTTTTTAAACTTTCATAATTATGCATTTATGTAGGTGTAGTGGAATACCATGTATGTATACATTAATACATACATTAACACTAATAGACTTTTAAGTTAGAAAAGAACTGTGATTGATTCAGCACGTTACCTTATCTTCCTGCTGCTAATCATCCAAAACTGTACAAGATTCAAATAACCTGTTTCCAGAGGACCCTGAAATACCCTCTACATTGTTATGCTCTTGTTCTGAGGAGAACTGATTTAAGAAAAAAAGAGAATTCGAAAGCGATGTTGAAAGTTTTCAGAATGTCAATTCTGTCACATTGATGTACAGTACACTTTATGTTCTAAACTTCCTTGTTCCCAAAATGCCTTGCAATACATGTGACAAATTTGATGCAATATTTTAGCATTACCTCTGAAGAAAGTTTGCCTGAAGAATTCATAGAGGTTGTATTGATTTACTGATGGTGGTTGTAAAGCACCACTGCAGAAACTTCAATATATGTATTGTCAAAGAACCACACTGCAAAGGCATACATTTAAATAATTCTAAATCATTTAATGGTGTAATTGAGGGAAATGCAACACAAAGGTCTGAATTTACAACCGTTTTGAAACCTGATCATGGTATTGATAAAGCTCATCACATTTACATCAGAGGTGCTTTGCAATTTCCAGTTTTATGTGAATGATGTAGCTTGCATCTGCACTTGGAACTTCTCTTTCGGGGAAGGAGGTTTGGATTGCGTGCGGTCCCTCTTGACCTGTAGTGCCGTGATCACCGTCTAAAAGGGAAAGGCTGGGGCAATGTCACATTTAATGATATCGACTTAGCCTACAGTTAATATCTGAATCCAACCCAACCCACAGAGGCTTTTGGAGTGTTTCCAATAAAGTTTGAATGGCGTCAGCAATGATCACGTTATATCCATCTAAAAAACATAGCAGCACAAACAAATATGTTTAGCCTACGGCACAAACGTCGGGGTGCTGGTGACATCACAGTCCATAAAATATAATGTTTGGCCTATGTCTTTAAAAATATGAAAACATAGCAGCGTAAACAAAACATACAAACGTATAGTTAGTTAGCTAGCTATCTATTTTGGACAATTTGTGAATCATTACACACCCACCCTTATTACCCATTTATTTATTACCTTATTACCCATTTATTTTTGTGTGTTTTATTGCCAGCGTTAATGTATTATTTTTACCTAACGTTAATGACACAACGTTAATTACCTTGACGGCTACTATGTAACTAACGTTAACCAGCTAATTAGCAAATGCAACTCAGGCCTTGTAAGTAATTAGCTGGCTTAAAAAATAGCTACAAGTGCTTGTCATTTTTAAGTGTTGGATATTTCCAAATCCAGCGCTGCAACGTAAGTTTACTGGGATCCCATTAAGTCATACGTGCGCATATGTAATGTTATTGCTCTTGGCATTGAAGCGCCAGGAAATAATGTAATGCCAAAGTTTTTTTCAGGGCACCAACCAGCAAAACGTTGCACAGTAGAACCCACTTTCTTCGTTATGGAGAAAGCAGTGTTCTGGAAGTTGTCACAGAAATTTTGCCATGAAGTACAGTGTTTATCTAAAGCATGACCGCACGAACGAAAATTATCATGGCACAAACCAGCACAAACGTAGCAGAAACTAACGTGACCATTTAGGAGCAATTCGGAGAAGGTTGGGGTGCTGGGTGACGTCATCGCCCAAAAATATAATGTTTATATCTACAAATCCATAGCAGCACAAATGAAATTTTTTACGGCACAAACCAGCACAAACGTGGCACAAACGAATGAGACCATTTTGGAGCAATTCGGAGAAGGTTGGGGTGCTGGGTGACGTCATCACCCAAAAATACAATGTTTATATCTACAAATCCATATCAGCACAAACGAAAATTTTTACGGCACAAACCAGCACAAACGTAGCACAAACGAACGAGACAGTTTTGGAGCAATTCGGAGGAGGTTGGGGTGCTGGGTGACGTCATCGCCTAAAAATACAATGTTTATCGGCACAAACTAAAATTTTTACAGCACAAACCGGCACAAACGTAACACAAATGAACGAGACAATTTTGGAGCAATTCGGAGGAGGTTGGGGTGCTGGGTGACGTCACAGCACATACAATATAATTTGTTATATCTAAAAAACCATAGCAGCACAAACGAAAATTTTTACGGCACAAACCGGCACAAACGTAGCACAAACGAAAAGTAATACCATTTCGAACTTTTTAAATACTTGGGGTGCCAACTTCACGCAGGTATTCCTGCATGGCGAAAAGATGCAAAGCAACAGAATGAATGTTATATTGTACATATAAGCTTTTTACCGAAAACATTATATTCAGATGTAACCCCTTTGTAATCACCAACATTTTGATTAGTAACTTAATTACTTAATTAAGTAATTTAATTACATATTTTTTCTCAGTAACTGCAATGGATTACAATTATGTTTATTTTGTAATTTAATGACATAACATCGTTACATGTAACGAGTTACTCCCCAACACTGGTTGACGCTGAGACCATTGCTGTGTTTAAGTCCAGACCTGATGCAGTTTTGGATTCTCTTTAATTGAAATGGCGAGCTTAGTTGGGCTGAATGGCCTGTTCTCATCATAATATGTTCTTATGTTCTTATGAATTTACTTTTGCACGCTTTACAGATCACCTTGGTTGGATCTGCACTGACTGTGAAATGCTGCCAGACAGCACTTGTGCGAGGTTTTTTGGCTGGGGGAGCACTACAAGTAGGCTTGGCATGCACCTTCTCCTCTATTTCGTTTTTCAAATCCATGTTGGAAAATGGGGTAGGGGTTGGGGGACAGCAAATGAGTGGCCAAAAATAGACTGCTAACTGGAGGTAACTTAACTTATAGACAACGGAGCTAACAATGGAGCTAACTATAGATCTTGCTGTCTGCAAAAAGGAGAGTAGCCTAACAGGCTATGCAAATATCTCAATCCTTTTCAAGTGTAGATGCAATTCGAAACAATCACACAAAAGGAAGACCTACACTGCCAACAATATAGGCTAAGTCACAGGGCTAAGAGGCGAACGCCTAATCTCCTCCCGGTCAAACAAGCTCCGCTGCGTCTTCTAAGTTGAAATAGTGGCACAGCAACTTTGCTAGAATAGCTATCAACAGTGCTCTATTTCTCCAGTGTGATATCTGCAACCACGTGACACACAGGCTGACTGAGCAGTGAGCACAGCATGTAGCTGAACTAGCTGGTAACTACACTGCCAGAGCTAACGTAGGCTAATCTCCTCCTCCCGGTCAAACAAACTCCACGTCACATATTGCAGGTCCAACAGGAAAACAAAAGACAAGTAACGTTATAATAAACTACCTCAGCAAACCAGTTAAGGTTAAAAAAAAAAAACCTAATCAAAACAAAATAGTGGCGTAGCAATGTATTATGATTTTTAATCAGGCTGCGCTGCTCCTTTTCAGTCTGTCCTCTCTCTCCCCTCCAGTTTCCTATTGTCTTCCTGTCGTGTCAGCACAAGCAGGCGGAGCACAAATACCCATCGCGCTCAGTTATGAGGAACACCAACTATTTGACATGTTTTTTTCTTCCCGAAAACAAATAATTTTTAAAATATTTGTACAAAATAAATATTTGTAAAAACACCCCAGATAATTACCTCCACTCCACTTGGCTCTGCCCACCAACACAATGTTTCTGGCAAGAAGTCATTAACAGAATTTCTGTTATCATGAGCTGTAGCATTCCACTATCTCCTTCCCTCTGTCTACTTGGAGATCTCTCAGTAATAAACCCACCAATCCAGAATACAAAACCTATACTCATCGCCTTAACTATCGCCAAGAAAACTATCCTATTAAACTGGAAAACTAGAAATACATTAAACATCATGCAATGGTTAAACCTCCTCAAAGAATACATATCCATGGAACAAATTACATTCCAGCACCAAACCCCACACTTGAAAAAGTTTGGGGCTACTTTATCATCTCTTTAGACTTGCCTGTTAACTAACCCCACCAACACCAACACACACATACACACGCACACACAGATCACAAACCCTCATCAAAATCTTATTTTCTTCTTTTCATCATCTAAGTGTCTGATCTCATCTACATCAGCACCTAAACTCCCCCATTAAGTTCCATACAACCCATTATATTGAATGCTTGGTCTTGTTCATGTCGGTCTGTATGTCTGTCTGTCTGTCTGATTGTCTGTGTTTTTTTTCGTTTTGTTTTTATTTTTTTTTATCTATTTTTTTTTCCCCTCGTATTATTGTCTGTGTCATTTCCCTGCTGTATGTTTTTTTGCATTGTACATGTTTGGAAAAAAAAAAAATCGTAACCCATTATTTGTGCTTTGCTGAATACTGTATTTGGATTCGGCTCCAACCCTACACCCTGTACACAAGCATCAAGGCCTTGAACATGATGCGGGCAGCTACAGGGAGCCAGTGGAGTCAGACTAAGAGGGGTGTGACATGAGCCCTTTTGGCTGGTTGAAAACCAGACGTGCTGCTGCATTCTGTATCAACTGCAGAGGTTTAACAGTGCATGCAGGTAGGCCGGCCAAAAAAGCACTGCAGTAGTCCAGTCTTGAGATGACCAGTGCCTGGACAAGGAGCTGCACAGCATGCTCAGATAGGTAGGGCCTGATTTTCCTGATATTGTACAGCGCAAATCTGCATGATCTGGTAGTCGTAGCGATGTGGTCAGTAAATTTCAGCTGGTCATCAATCACTACCCCCAGGTTCCTTGTAGACCTGGACGCAGTCAGTGTCGTTGAGCCCAGCTGAACAGTGATGTTGTGCTGGATCGTCGGTCTGGCTGGGACCACTAGGAGCTCAGTCTTGGATATGTTGAGTTGAAGGTGGTGCTCCCTCATCCAGGCTGAGATATCTGAAAGACACACAGAGATCCACACTGAGACAGTGAGGTCATCAGGGTGGAACGAGAGGTAGAGCTGGGTGTCATCAGCATAGCAGTGGTAGGAGAAGCCATGCACCTGAATGATCAGACCCAGAGCAGTTGTATATAGGGAGAAGAGGAGGGGGCCAAGCACCGATCCCTGGGGTACCCCAGTGGTTAGCCGGCAGGGCTTGGACTCCCCTCCTCTCCAGGATACCTGAAATGATCTGTCTGTGAGGTAGGACTCGAACCAGCAAAGTGCAGTGCTGGTGATGCCCAGTTCAGCGAGGGTGGAAGATCTGGTGGTTCATGGTGTCAAATGCGGTGGACAGGTCTAGGAGGATGAGGGCCGACGACATGGAGGCAGCTCTCACTGCCTGCAGGGTGTCGACAACAGACAGGAGGGCCGTTTCAGTGGAGTGAGCGGTTTTGAATCCCGACTGGTTGGAGTCCAACAAGTTGTTTTGGAAGAGAGAAGCAGAGACCTTGGTGAAAACAGCTCGTTCAAGGGTTTTAGATAGGAACGGGAGGAGAGAGATGGGTCTGTAGTTTTGTATTTGGGGGGGCTAAGTGTAGATTTTTTGAGAAATGGTGTTACCCTAGCCTGCTTAAACACGGAGGGGAAGGTGCCGGTTGTGAGTGATGTGTTAATAATGTGAGTGAGTGCAGCTAAGAGTGTGGGAGAGATAGCCTGCGAGAGATGGGAGGGGATAGGATCCAGGGGGCAGGTGGTGAGTCGGTTGGAGAGTAGCAGCTTGGAGACGTCAGCCTCAGAGATAGGAGAGAAAGTGAACAGTATTGTATTGCATGTGGGTGGAGGCTGACTGTGAATGTGTGGAGTGGAGAACTGACTGCTGATGGCATCCACCTTTCCAGTGAAAAAAGTGCAAAGTCATCAGCAGTCAGTGATTTTGTCCTGGTAAAAAGCGGCCCTAGCAGTAGAGATGTGTGAGAAGAAAGAGGAAAGGAGAGACTGATACTTAGACAGATCAGCAGGGCCCCTGGATTTGTGCCATTTCCTCTCGGCAGCCCTGAGCTCGGTCCAATGGTCACGGAGGAGAGAAGGCAGATGTTAGATTACCTACTTTATTTCCATTCCATACTTTATTTTATTTCTATAAGAACACAAATTTATGCAAGTTTGTGCCTCTGTGTGTAAAGATATTTGGCACTGCTGTGGGACATAAACTAGATTTCACTGTGTTTGAAGGGCATAAAATAACAGTACAGTCATTTTAACGAACCATCAGTTTTATCTGGTTATACAACTGTACAGTACTTTATCTGGTTATACAACTGTACAGTACTTTAGGAATTCTTGGATCACAGGACATTGAGAGGCTGCTGTAGATGAACTATCTTCCTCCTTGGTGCCATACTCCTCAAAGGGATAGAAATGGGCATGGTCAACAGGTGAATTTATATTTGTGATTATATGTATGCTTACACAAAATAAAAAAAAATGTGACTGGAATCTTTGTGAATGTAGACTCATTCCAGTTATTTATGTGCACTATGAAGACACAAAACAGCCTTTCTAATATACTATATCTCCCCCCAACTAGTGCTTGCCATTAGGAGCACCTACATAGTACGGATGTATACATTTGGTTTGTACTAATACCATTAATTCAGTGTGACAGAAGCAAAAATGTGTTTACTGTACAATGGAGAGTGACAGTTTAGCATGTCAGATGCATCTTTAAGTGTTGGCTACAGGCCATAAAGATGTTGCAGACATTTAAGTGCTTTGACTACTAATGCAGTGGGGTTTAAATTGAAATGATGGCAGTGGAATAAACACATACAAGTGGACATATTGGTAAACAAAGAACCCTTGTTTGCATCATCTATGACACAGACCCATGTGATACTATTTTAGCCTTCTATATCATTGTAGTTATTCAGCAAACAACCAATTTGTTGTGCAAAATTGGATAGAGAGCAACTTATTGGGAAATATGTTAAGGAATATCAAAATGGTCAAATTCTTTGATTTATAATTCTATTTGTGTCTCAGAAAAGCAGCGTAGATGAGTCTGAACATGAAGGTCCACTGGTGTAGGAACTAAAACAGTACAATGGTTTGGCCAGCTATTCTGAGAAAAATTTGCAGGTCGGTGCAATACATTTATTATGTTGGAATCTAATATGGTCCTGAGCCTATCCTGAGTGTGACAGATTTTAGTCGCTCCTCAGTTAACATTTTTGAAGCTGTGAAATTTCCAAGTTAACGCCATGGTGCTTTATTGATCAGATTATTCTAAAAGGTAAGTTTAACAGTGTACTGTATGTTCAACAACAGAATGAACTAGAGAATGTAATTCCAGGGAATTACGAGTGCATGAAAATGCAAACAGTCTAATTTTACATAGATAAAAGTATATAGGCCTACATCAAACAGATGTAGGTGGTCAGAACAGCTGCCACAAGATTCTAATTGCTTAATGGCTCTATTGTGATGTCATAAAGGCCAATGTTAAGTCTATGGGGAAAATTTTGATAGTTTTTAATTAATAGTTTAAAAAGTATAAATGTTACAAAAATAAAAAATACATAGCATAAGTGTCCTTTGTAAGACCTATGCAACACAGTTTGAATGAAGTTTCTACGTTAAACGGTTGAAGCTGTATTAAACGCACAAAATTGGTTAGAAGAAGAAAAAGAAGAATAACAATAGAGTGCATTTTCATGCACTCTAATAAGAAAAATTCGGATAACAATAGAGTGCATTTTCATGCACTCTAATGACAGTCTTTAAATGTAAGAGGTGGCACAATTACTTCTGCCCTTCAGTTTATTTAGGTCACCACAGTAAGTCTGTACCTCCATCTAGTGGCAAATCAATATAACATCAACCATTTGTGAAACCAGTTTTGATTGCACCAAACTTCCTGTGTACTTAAACCGTTTTTTTTTCAGTAGGTGTACAAAAGCACCACAACATTGCTACTGCTCTGTGTAGGTAATGGACACACTATCCCACACCTTGCACAGGCCTTTGTTCAGACTAGTTCAGGCTCTGCTGTTCCCGCTTCTCAGTTGAACCCTCACAGGTAATCAGCATTACAACCACACACTCTAAGACAAGTGCCAGCTCATCACTTGCCCTCTGACCTGTCCATTCTCAAATGTCCATCAACTGTAAGGCCAACAGAGGCAATCATTTGGACATATGGGCCAAAAAAGGAAGAAAATGGAGCCAACAATACAACGTTTGGCAACTGAGTGGGTCGCCACAATGGTGCCGGTACTGAAACTATCATGCAAAATCAGAGTGTCTATTGATCTGAAAAGACAAAGGAAAGAGTCACAACAATCAAAACTGAGAAATTCATAATTTCAACATTGGATGTCAAACTAAACAGGCTAGCAGGAAACCAAGTTATGTCGAGTTCAGACATAGCGGGCAGATTTTGGCAAATCCCATTAGACACAGAAAGTGCTAGGTTCATATCACAGATGAGAAAGTGTTTTAAACATTTTTGACATTAGCTCCCAAAATCTTTCAAAGGAAAATTCATGACCTGGTGCATGCCCATAATGGTTCCATCATGTATTTAGAACATATTTTTTTGGTTTTTGGAGAGACAATGGAGAAAGATGACAAGACTGAGAAAAATCATGCAAGTGATCAAAAGATCAGAACTGAAACTCAGTTGACAGAAAGCAACAGCTGAACTTCCTTGGCCAGGTAAGAACAGCCAACTATTATACGTACTGATATGAGCTGCTATGGGAAATCACTAACACAAAGGCATCCAGAAACAACAATGCATCCGAAAGACAGTGGCTTTCTTCTCATGAATACTCAGTGAGGCTGAAAGAGGTACAAATAATGAAAGAATGCATTATGAGCTTGGGGGTCTCATGAATGTTTTACCAATATCTGTGCACATACCTGGCATGTTAACATATCTAAGTTTTCAGAAATAAGGCTAGAACCATTAGCATGTCTAGCTGCAGCCTGCCTGTATAGCTAAATAAGATATTTGTCTCAAGTAAGTTAGTGACGTTTTTTTACCTAATTTTGGTTAATCAATGAACAGAGATAACATTATTATTCCTGATGGAGATGGTAATTCGCGTAACCTGTTTACCACTTAACTAGTACAGGAGAGGTTAGCTATAACTGCAGACACTGCTGCCCTCCGACTCTGTACAGTTTGTTTTTTATATGCAGACTCAAAACGTACTTCTAAATCAGTTGTCAACTGTAATGTTGTCTTCCTAATCCGTGTTGTTTAACAAACTATTTGTCCAACGTTAGCAAGCTAATTAGCTACGTTACAACACAGGGACAGCAATAACTTGTTTCTGATGGAAAAAGTTGCTAGCATGAGCTGTTCACTAGCTAGCTGGTAGCTGGAGGAGAGATAAGTTACAGCCACTGCGCTCCTGCTTTTCAGTTTTCTTCACATGCAGACTAGAAATGTCTGGATACTGATAATGATGTGATGGTAACTGTTGGCCAACATATATATTAGACGTAAACTATATATTAGGCCTACACTCCACATTGTCGGATGAAAAAGGGGGAAAGGGTAAAAATATGGCATTAGCACAATGCCCAAAAAGAATCTGTATCACCATCTTGTGGGGAGGTGTTGTTACTGCTCTTGGAAGCGAAAAGAGCAGATTTAGGAATTGAGAATATTGACAAATTTGATCATTATAATTAAACTTGACAAATAACAGGCCTCTTTCCATGAATTTAGTTATCACCATTTGATTGCTTGATGCTTCTTCATCAGCGCGTGGAATTTGGCAGTCTCTGTACCCTTTAAAGCTCCCTAGTGGAGGGTTTCCAAATGACAGTTGCAGCTTTATTTGAAGAGGCAGTGTGCTGTGCAGTGTAATTATCACTAATATGTTTGTCTGCAATGGAGTAGCACGATGAAACATGAACAGTTGTTAGCAGAACTCCTGTGAGAGACAGGATTGGACCAGGTCACGTGTGGCATCTGGCACACTGTCACATCTATGGATACCAGTGAAGAGACAGTGATACATACACATTATACAGCAGGGGTTATGCAAAAACAAAACATGTTTTATTCAGAGGTCATTGTCTAATTGAATATTCATACAAAGCAAAATAAAATTGTTTGAAATGACATGAAATGGATGAAATTATTCTTGTTGAATTTCTGCAGCAGTTTGATTCTATATCTTAATGGTGGATAATAAGTAATGTAATAAGTAATGGTGGATTCACACAAATTAAGATTTAACATTTTGTATCCTTTGTGTGTAGACTTGACAGTTGTCTGTGTTAATGCCAATTAACATTGTTTTAAAACAAGGCTTATTAAAGGCTTGTTTTATCAGATAGGCACATTTGTTCTAAATATCAGCAAATAGTCTTTTTTTCATAAATGAACAACAGGGGTTGTGGGACATGATTACTTGCCTGCTGTGTGATGACATTCCCTTTTAGGAATGAGTTGTTTAATCTGAAGTATGGTCGTGTCACAGTAAGAATCACTTACTGTTAGCTGGGTGGAAGATCTGAGTCATTATAATAATAAGTAAAATAACAACAACACCAAAACAACAGCGGGCAGTAATCATTTTAAAAAGAAGTAAAACCCGGCCTGAATTCCCTAAACATTGTCTAAGAACACTTCTGTAAAAGCTATCTGGGATTAATAGGCAAAGAGTGGGACTCCCGAGTGGCTCAGTCGGTAAAAGCACTCGTTCCGAGTGTAGACTGAACGCTATGGCCCGGGTACGATCCCAGCCGTGTCACTAGACAACAGTGACCAGGAGCTCACAGGCGGAACACATTGGCTTTGTTCTGCCGAGGATAGGGATGGGTACGTCAGAATTGATGGTGGTGGTGGGGGATCTGTGATGAACAGCTGTGTGGAATCAGTAGTAAAAATAAAGTGGGCTGTATGGGTTGCTGCTGTTTGAGTTAGAGTACAGGATTAAGATTTAATCTGATCACACACTGTGCAATTGACTGCAAAATATAATGGATGCCATCTATATAAATATATAAAAATATGTCTGTCTACTGTTTGACTGAGTTCTGCTCCTGAGGCTGAGGCTCAGGAACATATTTTGAAATTAATGTGTCCAAGAAAGTGTAATGTATGGTAAACTCACTAAGTAGTGTTTAGAAACATTTCTGTGGATGTTGTTTAAATGTTGATGACCTTGAATGTGTCTGTTGAACATTGAGCCATGACCCTTGCACTTAAGTAAAGCAAGGGTCATGGCACAATGTTCAACTTGTTCAACCAGGTCTCAGGGGATAAACAGATCCTTTTAAATGTCATTATGTTTTTTTATCCCAACTCAGAAAATGAACTTGGTTCCCAACATTCTGATAGTTTACTATAATTGTTCCATGAGAAGGATATTAGTAAAACAAATTTAAAACTCCTCTTCTTGGCTGCTTCAAGGTATGGTTATGGTTCTGGTTTCAGAAGTGCATTTTGAAGTTTAACATAAACTCATGCTCACAGGCAGGAACAAACACACTGTGTCAGTACTACGCACTGATTGACATCGTGAATGCTGGAAGGCATTTGCTCCATGTCTGTGAGCATAAATTTCTACTAAACTTTACAATATTTTGAAACTTTTTGTGGTTTTGTTGATGTGCAGCTTGATGTGAAATAGGGTTCTTTAACACTAGCAACCCATTTATGGTTAAAAAATAAAAACTTTTTTGGATTGAGTATGTCCTTTTTATCAGTTCACATGGTCTTCTAAGTGTAGGAATTTCCTGATGACAGCAGCATTGTAATGTAATGTAATTCTCCACTTTATGTTTAATCTGATCCTGTAAATCCCATTAAACAGTTGTTTCTAGCAGTATGCTGTATAGTTTATTTTACTGGTAGAATTGTTAAACTAAATGAAAAAATGTTTCATCAAGAGTAGCATATTCATGCATTTATATCACAATAGTGATATAAAGTTTCAAACCAGGACAGGAAACTGTTTTTGATGGCATGAAGACAAGCTGTTCCCAATTAGCCAATGCCCGTAACCAGCTATGAGGTCACTGAAGTCCGGACCACAGTAATTTCTTTAGAGCTAAAAATAAAACTTGAAGCTAAATACAACTGGATAAAAAATCTGTGGTTGAGAACTGCTCCTCTGAGATGAGTGCATGCTTAATTCAGTTTAGAATTGTTATTTAGTGTCCGCTGTGTGTGAGAGAGGGCGCAAGTGCAGCCCCTTGCATCATCAGCACTTCCACTGACAGCAGCAACTGGAATTTATGCACATTGGCAGCAGCAGGTGGCTTGTGTGTGAACTGACAGCATACCATTCAGTAAGACAAAGCAATGATCGTTATGCCATTATCTGTCAGAAACGTTCAAAACAGTAACCTGGTACAGCGTCTGGAGAAAAGGCAATTGTATGAAACATGTTAAATATGCATACTGTAGCCATGATGAAGGTTAGGCTATTTCTTTCATATTAGTAGGCTAGCTAACATTTCACACAATGCCATTAAATTAAAAATCAGCTTATGTAGGAGACGGTATCAATAATAGTAGGCCTACGAAACATTTCAAAGCCAAATTTGGAAATGAATATAAGTGTATAATGACGTTGTCTTGTAATGATGTTACTCTCAAGCATTTTTCTTTTATTTTTATAGCTAGCTATGGTTACAAATAACCTTAGCTTAATTATCATGCTTCACACCATAGACCTATGTATTTTGATGCTCTAGAGATAATGTTCTTATGATTTATTATTCAATAAAAATTGTTTCCTGTAAATAGCAACAGGTCTCTTTCTATGTATGTAATGTTTATATGTGTAATTTTGACAAAGCCTAACCCCCCTGGACCTCACTATTTTTCAAACCCTGGTTACGGCCATGAATTAGCCAACTGAGAATTTAATCCAATGAGCTTTCATAAAGGTTCCCTCAGGAGAACACCCATGTTCCATCATGCACAACCCATATAAGCTATAATGAAAATGAAAAGCTAGGCAATAATACTGCATAGAAGCAAGCTTAGGTCTCCTCTTTCTGCAGGACTATTAATTCATGGCAGCTGATTAAGATTTCTGCTGCTCTTCATCCTGAAAGCAAAATGTGCCTTACAAAACTAATGGGGCAATAAGTACAAATAAATAATTTTAAAAAGGAAGACAAATCACTGGTTAATGTCTTCCATATGTCTTAATTGGAAAAATGAATATATTTGCAGTGATAAAATGAGAAATATGAGTTTATAAGTAAGGCTTTCTCAGTGGGGTGCATATGAAGTGAATAATTAGTATAGTAGTGTACAGTGAATGTTGCTTCTGCTGTATGTTTAGAGATCCTCTCAGAATGTTTGGAGATCTGCATGAATTGATTTGCTGCCTTTTTGGTGCTTGGTTAAGAGTTGTTAATGGTCTCATATGGTGTAGTATATTTCAGTTTGAGAGCTTGAGTGCTGCAGCTGTCTTCTGTTTTTGTTCTATACAAACCCTTAAGTCCTACAGTAACTGGAAGTAAAGAGCCCTTTCCAAACCTGCTACTGAAAGAACAACCTACATAATTGACTCAGTTATTAAACTTGCTTAATCCAGTTGGCTATATGCTCAGGGTACTCAGTAATTGAAGATTTAGAAAGACCAATAAGCCTATTAAATCTGACACAAAGTATTTAGCCATATTTATACCTAAGAAATTACTTACCCAAGCTTTAATTCTCAAAATCGTGCAAGTTAGCAGAAAAAGGTAATACTGTTAGTTAGTTGATTATTGTAAGGTGTAAGGTACAGTTATGGCGGAACACTTTGTCCATCTGAAAGTAACATTATAGTAATATCAAATGTTATCGAAAAATGAAGAAACATAACACTTTCTTAAATACATTGCACAAAAGTTGAGCACAGTGAATTCTGTAGTTCTCAGATTGAATGGAGGCTTTTGTGAAGGATTGAATCTGACTGAAAAATTAGCAGGATTGCACATCTAAAGAAACTGAGTACATACACATGCTTTAGTTCATACAGGGCATTCAGCTACATTGTATGGTCTTTATTTTCTAAGCTAAATTGTCATTTGCTTGTATAGCTGTTCTTTGGCACCAGCTTTTCTTTTCTCTCAGAAAGGTATGAAGCACAAAACAAGTGCTTGAAGAAGTGAAAAGAGTTATTTAGGAAGAGTGTCATTCTACACCCTAGGACTGTCCTCAAGTTGAGGCAAAATATTAGACAAAAAAACAATAGCTTCAGCTTAGAGATGTCATTTGCTTTGAAAAGCTGCAGAGGCTTGCTCTCAACTGCCATCCTGCTTAAGAGCAAAGAAGGCCAAGCTCTCTGGAGTCAGAGTGTCCCTGTTCAGGGACTGCCTGGTGTCAGAATGAGAGATCAAAACCGCAGGGTTTGAGGCTGTCACATGGTGTTTGAGACATTGGGGACATCGATTTTATCCTTTAATCATAATTGGAATTTGTAAGTACAGCGCTGGGGTCGCACAAAAGGAACAAAAAGATTGAAACAGACCTGAGGCTCAATGGTTAGACTGTGTGATATTGTGCACTCATAAATAAACCCTTGTGGCCTACCA
Organism: Megalops atlanticus; assembly: GCA_019176425.1. Lineage (NCBI taxonomy): Eukaryota > Metazoa > Chordata > Actinopteri > Elopiformes > Megalopidae > Megalops > Megalops atlanticus. Next base: position 18,129,433 of record CM032881.1, read on the forward strand.
AACGTAGAACACATTATGGAGAAAATATAATCCTGGTGTAATGGGAAAATTGAAGAGCAGTTGAGAGAAGTGTCATAGTCTGACATCTATAGATATCCTTTCCCTGAGTGCAACTCCCACCCCCCCATTCTCAGTTCAAATCCAAGTGGTCATTTCTCATACAACAGTTTTTATTCAGTCATGATGTGCTTTTCTCTCAAAGGGTTAGCCATTTATAAATTTGTGTATGCTTTCTTCTCTTATCTTTATTAGGCTTGGCCAGTGCTTCTGGGAAAGGGGCACTAATGTACTTAGTTCCCATTATCACTATCAGGCCAGCTCTGGCAGATAACATATCACAGGCGCCGGGTGAATCTGTGAAATGAAATGGCATTGGGTTGTGGACAATGGATTCTTAATAGTGCTGGGCCACTTTCCAACACCCAGTTTAGGCAGGCATTATACCCTGAGATGAAATCTTTAGTGAACCATCCATGCAGGCATGCAGGTCCTTGATAACTGAGAAACTCTTTGGAAAGTAAAAAACAGGGTTGTCCAACTAATCCCATCTTTAGAGGACACAATGTGAGTCAATTAGTTTCGTGAGTCATTTGGTTCAGTGCCACATTGCCCCATTTACTGGCTCTGAAAGATGCTAGCAACAGGTCAAAATGGCTTTTTTGTTCTCTAGTTCTGCATTTGAAGGGCAGACCTCCACTACTCGATGATGCTTTAATTGCAGTGATTGATTAGTCTGGTCCGATTGCATTTACGATGCCTGACATTCACACAAACAAATAATACTTGAATTGTGCCAATTGATGGGTTGGATCTGATTTTATTATAGGGTTTTCACACACCATTTGTTCAGGGATCCCAATGCCCCTGTCCACTTAAAGAGAACACAGCAAAATTCTTATCCACCTATGCTGGAAACACCCATTGATCTTAATGAGGGTTAATAGTTTTGCTATGCTGGAGGATGCAGGGGATGGAAGACTTTGACCTGTTACAGGGAGCTCACATTAAAGTGCAACTGAGCTCAATGCTTGTGCAAATGGCCTCTCTGCTTGCTGTTGTGTGATTAATTCTTAGGAGTGAAAGCAAATGAACCTTACACATTGAAAGCTGAGACAGTCAGAAATGATACCTCCACTGCACAGTCTTATAGCAAACCAGCTTCACGCTGTGTGACCGTGACAAATGCAGAGACACTTGATCTGCAGTATCAATATTTAATATAATAAAAAGTAAACAAACAATTTCCTTTCTGACCGCTATAAAATTTGACTGTGAGTCATCACTTGTTTTAATATGCACATTTCTCAATTATTTATAGTAAATGTGGTCCTCAGATCAACTTCTGTTGATTCTAATGGCTGGTTATCAGATTTAGTTATTTCAGTTCAGCAAATGAAATTATTTAAATGTTGTGTCTTCTCCTCCAACAGTAGCTCTACATCTCTAAATGTTCCTACAACTACATTAGGGAAACCATGGCATGTCACATCTTTAACCCAAAATCAACATTTGCTGAAGTAATGTCTTTGCTTTATCCTTTAGCCTTAGCCATAATCAGCATGTTGAACTGAAGTGAGCAGGCCCTGTTAACAGATTCCATGGTAATGATATGCAGACCTCATTGTATAGAGGTGATGGTGAAATTGGCCTGAGACAGAGATAGTCTTACAGTGTGGTAGCATTGTCCTTCTTTGTGGAGGTGGGAGAGTTGCCGCACCATCCTGCCTGTGTCCCATTTTATAAAAACACCCTGCTGGGACCTAGTGATGCCCATGAGGGAGACCTGCTCAGCTATCATCTGACTATGAAGCCCATTCCCTGCTGGGACCTTCTAGCAAGCGGAGGGGGAGGGGGCTTCTTCAAAGTCTCCTCCTTGATGAATAGTTGACTTGTTCATGAAATTTTGTAGTATGGCCTCTCACTGTGCACTGTGATCATCAGAGGAGTGTGGGAGTGTAAATTTGCAAAGTAAAGGAAAATAAAATAAAGTTGTTACTTTCACCCGGCTTTGGTCCATCAGATATAAACAAAGAGGTAGCACAGTCAGTCCACAGATAAAATGGGTCGTGAATGGTGACCCAGGTTCCTTCCCGTTCATTCCTGCGTGACAGGACTGTCATCATCATGGTGGCCCCCGGTGATGTGACACAGTGGGGACAGATTCTGTTGAAGTTTGCACAGCCCCCCTGCCAAAGGATTAGCTGATGCTTTGATTACGCACTTCTCCCCAGGGATCCTATCCCAGAATTCTCAAGTCAGTTCTGTCCAGGCAGCTGGCAGATCTCTCTTATCAAGCTGTCCTGCCACTCATCCAGTCAGACCTGCTGCCTTAGCTGAGATATTTATGTAGACAAGCCATGATCGTTTATTTATTTATTCAAAATCATTTTGGAGAGATGTCCCCCTCAGGACCTTTCAAAACTTCTGATTTCCATGGGAACCACCGGGAGGCAGGCAGGGTTCCTGCAGAATCCTTGTACAGATGTCTGTCATGTGAAACTTGCTTCAGAAAACTATTATGCAAATGCTGGTACCCTGTTTTCCCTAACAGGCTCAGTGATTCATGTAAACTAAACAGCAGTTCATGACTGTGACCTATTTTTTCCCTTTCAGCTATTCTACAGGGATGTATCTTAATGTCTCTATATAAGCTTACATTCATTCATGTCGAGCACTGCTGTTAAAATAACACCCGGAAAGCCACATGGGAACTGCAATATCAAATTTATCAATGACATTTCTAAAGAACTTTCAGAACCTTGAAAGTATAACGGACCTAAAAGGTTATGTGAGTCTTATATATTATCTTTTGACTTCAATCCAAAAAGCTGTATGGGTCTGAGAGCAAAAACAAAGGATCACATTAAAGTGGTTTTAATTGAAGTAAAGTTTCCAATCCATTTCCCTCTGAAATAGTTCACGGGGTGTACATAATTGATCTTCATACAATAATTGAATCTGTCCAATGCTGCTGCTCCACAAAGTGCTAATGTGATAACAGAAACTCAGAACACATCTAAGAAGTGTTCTGCAGTGTGCTGTAACAAGTGGACTAGATATAGAGGCTTCACAATGCCTTTCTGGAGTGATTAACATGCATACAGGAATCAGTTTATCATATATTATATTTGCCGAAGAATGGAGATGGCAGTGGAAGAAAAAGTCTTGGATAAAGATATTCTGTTCGGGAAGAGTAGAATTTTGAGTTGAATTTTACGTTGACTTCATACTCATGCATCTCTCTAGCATGGAATTTTTGTAACATACAAATAATAACTAAATATTATAGTATGTGTTGTAGCTAGCATACTGATAGGGTGAATATTCAAGTTCAGGACATTTTGAAGTTAAGACTGGGGTGAGGGCTGGATAAACTAACTGCAGATCAGATGTTGACAACATGTGGCTACATACAGGCCCCACAGCCAGGGTTTTCGAGTATCCTGTGAACAAAAGGACAATGGAGTGTCCATGTATTATACACTTTCATTAGAAACATCCTCCTCCTCATTTTTTTTTATTACATTCTGACAGTTGTGGTCGCCAGTTTAAAACTGAAATGTAAGAGTTAGAGTTATATTAATGCAGTTTAGTCTTTCTGAGAGAAGTCTTTATAATGCTCGTGGTGTCCTGTTCTCCATTACCTGCAGAGTGCAGTTGCTAGACCTGGAGAGAGGGCTGTATCTGTGATACAAATCTGGATATTTACTCCTGGCAGATCCATGCTGGAAAGAACAGCAGGGTGTTTGTTTATGGAGTTTTGCTCCAAGTGCTAAGCACAATGTCCTGTACTAATCTTTATGTGACTCCAATATGTAGCTGTCTTTGCATTGCTAATTCTCAGATGTCAAAGATCTGTGGAGCCTTGACATTTTTTTGTGGTGAATATTGATTTTGTGGATCACACTGACTCTGTGTAATGTGACATTTCAAAATGAGGAGAGTTGTCAGAATCAGTCACAGAAACCCTGATGGTAGATCAGTTGGAAAACAGCATGGGCTTGTAAAATTCAATAACAGCATTTACTTGGAAATGTTTGTACAGTTCCAGATCTTCCCTGAGGGGGGCAGCACATCTCTACAGTTGAATTGAAGGACTGTCCTCCTTCATTTTTATTCTTTTAAAAATTTCTTTCCTTTTGTCCCCTTGCAATTTTTTGGAACGGGAAAGGGAGGTATAACAGGGAAACATTCAAAGATTAATCAAATTGATCAAATACCTATCATGAATCAGCCAAGCTTATGGGATGACCGCTATCAGAGCTTAACTGGCCTCTGGCTTTAATAGACCTTGAATTGCAATTAATCCTTCCTGCTCAATTTGCCAATAGTGATTCCAGTGCTCATTGTGAGGAGCTGGCTCCTGCTTGGCAGAAAAGTACACAGGGACTGCAGTGGAGGAATGCATGAGAGAGACTGAATGATTTAAGGCACTCTAACCTGTCACTCAAGCAAAAAATTACAGCACAGTTATGTTCTCAGTACAAGACCAGGCTGTTAATCGTGACATACTTATTTTTCCTCCCTCAGCATTAGCAACAAAGAAAGATTCCTCAGTAGCGATAAAGTATTTTTATTGCCACAATGTCAGGTTAAGAAAAGGAAATAATTTTTTTGCACTGAAATCAAGCAGTCCATTTTCTTGTCTTTCAGAACAATGCATTGAACAGCTGAATCCCCTGTGCTCTGTGCCTCTTATAATGCCCTCACATAATTAGGGAGTTCTTATTTGAAACGAGTGTCGGGACTGAGAGTGCTAATAGAGGACTCACTGCTCCAGGCTGGTGCTGCGCCAGACTCTGTTGAAGTGCAGAAGGTGCATGGCGGCATTTAAATTAGGCAGCGAGAGGGATTTCATTAGTTGTTTATCACAAGTCTCTGGAAGTGTTAGGCGCTTATTAAAAACCACACATGGACCCAGAGGCTCAAAGATCACAGGGATCAAGTTCTGCTGTGGGACAGTCCTCAGCACTCTCCTCTCTCTCCCTTCACCCTCACCCCCCTCCCCACCCCGATCAGCATTGGCAGCATAGTAGCAGGCAACAGGCATGTGTCATTCAACCTAAAGACAAATGCATGGGAACGGTCCTCAGCCGGTGCACCCTCAATGGCAAGAATGATGGGCAGCTGAATCTGTGTCCCAATTTCTCCACCCTCATTGACATCTTTGTTCTCTTCTTTGATTTGTCCATTACACTCTGAGAGCCACCCATTCACACTATGTGATCAACATTTAGGAGACATTCAAAATGCCGTGTGCTGTTGGGCTAGGGTCGCTAGACCCATGCTGTGTTTGTTTGTGGAGCTGGAGAATCATAGTAAAACTGCAGTCTGCCTTCTTGATGGAGAGTGAGAGGAATGGTGACAGAGCTCTGATGGAAGTGTATTAGTGTGGCCAGGCCCACTAGGCTAAGTAGCTCACCTACGCCACCCTGGGACTCCACCCAAGGAAACAGATATGTTGTACAAGCGACCCCCTCAGGTAAGTTTGTAAAAGGAAGGAACAGAGACGTGGTTTCAAGTTTAGAAAATGGTAAAAACCAATTTATTGAAAACAGAATCCTGGAAGGATTGACCAAAGGGAAAATACAAAAAAAGGATGTCAAGCTTTATTACAGTACCAATATAAAATTACAAAAAAAATACTGGGATAAGAACAGTGTTGGGGGGTTGCCTATGTACCACACATGCTCATGCCTCCACACTCACACCCACTGCAAAAGAAAAGTGTTATTAGGTGCAGTGCAATCTTAACCACATGCAGGTGCAAGGGAAATGGGGAAAGCTCGCACTAGCGATCTCCCTCTGCAGTGCGGCCACTCTGCTCCAGAGACAATCTAAAAAGGGAATCTAGTTAAAATACACAGACAGTGACCCAGTTGGTTTGTCAAAAAAGGCAGGCAATTTACACATACAAGTTTACACACATAAAATGAGTCCAATACAAAAACCACAGTCGGAAAAATAAGCGACTTGCAACACTGAATACAAGGTTGTAAATCCAGAGGACAGTGCTGCGCGTACAATGAGCTATATCCAGGGCTAACCAGATGTAGCTAGCCTGCTAACCCAACACGGAGCGCACCAAATATGCGTTCGACAATTTAAACAGGGCAAAAACAGCAGTGACTGTTCCTGAAATGAAATAATGATGTGAAGAAAACTTTATATAGCTGCTAGCTAAGCCACAGTCAAATAAAACATTCTGGATCAGCTAACCACCGTAGCCATACTCATGGTTTTCTCCCGCAACAGCACTCCACCACCCACTATGGAACTCAGTCCGAGGTCTACAGAAAAGCAGAGCAATACAGAGGGGTTCAATAAAGAAATAAAGGAGCAAAGCTAAAGTAGTGCTGCATAGGCACTTCCAGCGATTGGGAGACTTTTGGGAGAGTGTCATGTAGGCACGTTAAAGCTAAGGCTAATAAAAATGAATAATAAAAGTGCATGCAGGAAGATACCTCACATAGGAGTCTGTGGTATGTATCCAAAAGATCACCGCTTAGGGAACCCACACCTATCTAAAATGAAAAGTCCCATTAAAACCAACAATAACACCCGCTCACCTCCAAACAAAAAGCAAATCAGCTGGAATGTACCTACACTCCACAGTCAGGAAGGGGAAAGAAGATGCACAAATCTCACCCGGATATCATACGCTGGCTTGATCAGACTACAGAGCCTATATATACACACAATAACCAGATTGATTGGCGATGCCGCTGTTGTGGTGACTCGGAAATAATTAGGCTACTACGCTGGTTAAGCCAAATTTAAAGGTATGCCGACGTGACATTCGTGGTAGCCCTGTCACATTAGCATACTTTCATGGCTTTCTTTGTTATTGTGGTCATGAAAGGTGGTGATTTGTTTGGCTCCCTTGCTGAGCTCCTTAAGGCAAGTCAGATGTTGAAGTATTGACTCAATGAGTCTAAATATTATGTCTTGTATTACCACTCCTATGCTTAAATGTTCTTATAAGCTCACACATTGCTCAAAATAAGACCAAATAGGCAGTTTATATGGTCGCATGTCACACCAAACAGTGAAATGTATTTTAGGCCTTGGGGAAGGATTTCATGGTGCTGTAATGGCGCTGTATCTCTCACATGGAGAAATGCATGACACATCTATGCTTGGAGAACCTCCTGATTTTTGGAACAGAAGGGAGAGGGAAGGGGGATTGTTCCTAATGCTTACAGAATTCTGTCTTTGCTGGGCCAAATTCTTTGGTAGGGGAAAGTGGTGGAACAATCTAGCGGCCATATAAATATTCTGTCTGAAGTGTGAGAGAGAGAATGCCCTGCAGCTACAAAAATGTCTGAGGTCTTTTTTTTCCTAAATGTAACAGTGTGCACTGTTTCAGGTTATGGCCTTCAGTACATTTGCAAGAAAATGTGTGTTATGAGAGCAGTGAATGGAACACGTGATGTGCTGTGAATACAGATGCACTGTGAATACAGATGCACCGTGAATGTCTGTCAGCATAGTGAACTGTTGGATATCCATGGTCAAAGATCTAATCTTTGTATGAGGTAAGTTGAACTGATGCTGATAAAATTCAGCCAGGTGTCCACATGAAACAATGTGACAGATGTACATTGTTTCATGTGGACACCTGGCACCACCATATTGATTGCCTGCACCTTAGACTCCCCTTTATTGGCATTTATTCACTCCCTGTAAAATTCAGCATTGCTCTCAGCTTCAGGTTTCTCTGCTGTGTTTGTAATTTATGGGTGCCACTGTGCAGTGAATCTCTCTTCTGGTGCTATTCATTATAACTTCTCTCATAACTCATCAAGCTGTGAAGGACAACCTACCCCCTGAAAAAGACCAGAGCAGCCCTTTTGTACCCTTTTTGCAGACCACTTTTGTACCTTTTACAGGACTTTTAAACTCAATATTACAAAATGTTTTTCCACATTTTTAAATGTATTTCAACCTTTTCAGTAACAATTTCCTAACGTAAAGTAACTCGACTCAAACTATCCCTGCAAATATCTTTTCCTGTATTGAGAGGGTAATTGGAAAAGAAGATGCATCACTTCCTTTTTTCAAAGCATTTAAACTCATGTGAATTGTAGTATGAGGGAAAATAAGATCTCTCAGGTCAGTCATTTGAGACGGGGTCTCTAACCTCTTCCTGTGTCTGTATGAGGTGAGCATCTGTTCACCTCGCTGCACAGCTGTTATGCATGGAGGGCTTCAAGGAAAGATGTGTCCTTTCCTCAGGGTCACCTGATGACAGTGGAGGGCAAGATAGAGAGGATTTGAAAGCCAAATTCCCATCGTGGTATACCTAGGATCCCGTTTCTGTTTTGCATTGTCGTCAGCACTAACAGCACCCCTGACTGCCACCCAGAGTATCAACCTGTTCTAACAGCATGTGGCTGGGCCTGTTCCAAGCTGCCAGGACAAGCTGAATGACACATATTATAGAATGTGCAGAAAGAGATAGGAACTTTGTGCCTTGTGCTGGTCTGAGCCCCATGTTTGGAACTGACTAAAAAGAGCGCAAACACAACATCTACAGTATAGCGCATCTGATGGGATGTACCCTTGCTTTGTTGTGTCTGGAGTTGACTGTAAGGGATGGATGTTTACGGGATGAAAACATAAAAATAACAATGCAATAACTCCCCTAAATCGAGGATATCAGCAACATTGAAGCAAGCTTCAGCACATAGAAGATAAAGCAATTGTCCTGGGAACAATACAATATGGTAAGTGGTAACACAAAGTGGTAACTCACTATGCAAACACCACAATGTCCTGTGATGTAAGGGTTCAATAAGGGATAATTGCTGACAGCTGGCTTGGTGAGGCCTTGGTGTATGTATAGATGATCTAAGGCACTCCACAGTCTCCACAGTCTGTGACTCTAGTCAAGGGGAGAGCGCCACTGAGCCTTACTGAAGCCATACTGGGCTGCAGATATTACACGTCCACCCCCCCACCACACACACACACACACACACACACAAACAGCACGCGCACACAGTGTATGCAATAAAGTGATCCGATACAAAACCCAGGGTCAAACGGTAAAGGACAGAGGGAGCACTACCATCACCTGCACTGAGAGAGTTTGTGTGTAATTCCCTCTGACACAGAGAAGCCAGGGGGAATGTCAGTAGTGTGCCTGCTTACCTTGTTCAAAAATTGAGAGATGGGAAAAAATACAGTCAATAAGCCAGAACCAGACAGGACACAAGGAGAGGGATGACAGTAAAAACAGTACAGGGTGAATCAGAGGGATGAAAGCTGGGGGAAACTGAGCTACTGCATCGGAGAGAGGGTCACTGTGTAAGCTTATGAAAATATCTCTGGAAGAGAAACAGAGTGAATTGCTGAAGGCAGCCTTCCTCTATGAGGGAAGTGCTGTAAAGTGAGTTCTGTGAGAAGGACACTGTGGCAGCACAAAGTTCAGAGTTAACTCGTTCAAAGCTATTTTCTTCTGAAAACAAATAGATGGTTCAAGTCATGTTTCTTTGAAAGAAGGAGACATTGTTGATTTTAGGTAGTGTTCTTTTCAGAAGGGATCATAGTCCCATTATTCTGAAATTTAGAGGGAAGAGCAACATTTAATTCACATCCACACAACACCAGGGATATGAACCACAGTGTTTGTGTGGAAACAGCCTTTTCTTTCTCTTAGCCTATATATATATATCTCCCAATTCTGTGAGGCTTTCATCTGAGTTGTTTGGCTGTAGGTAAACAACCATTTATTGACCCAGTAACACTGTTGAGCTACACCCATTGGCTCTGGATAAAAAATGAGGAGAAAGTCTGTTAAGGCCAAATGTTTGTATAACATTGCATTTATTCCACTGATGATGAGCCACCACTACAGTGCTTGTAATATTACACATTGTGTAGCTCATCTACATAGCGGTTTGTGTTATGTGTTGTTATGTGCATACAGTGGTAGTGATTGCAATGCATGATAAAATATACTTTTTAACTTCATGCCAACATTTTAATCATAATAAAGAGAGAACTTTGTATTCCTTTCCCCCAACCCATAGCACCACCAGATATCTCAATAATCCTCATGCCAGATTAGCAGAGAAAAAAATATATAATTTAAAGAAATGTCTGATGATGAGCTCAAGCAGAGGACACATTTTGTATTGATACCAGCTGACATGATGTATGTAATGTTTTACCCGGTAACATCCTCCCTGAAAATGCCAAATGTTTCCCAGATTGGTGGAAATAGAGGGTTTATGCCTGAATATTTTAGTGACTTACTCATTTAGTAAGCTAAATTTACACAAGACTGCTTTTTGTATTAATGATTTTGAATGTTAAGATAACTGGGTACAGACATACAGTTTTACATTTTAATGTATACAATGTTTTGCATCTTATCCTGACATCCTTCTGCTTACAACAGTGATTTGAATATAGTGCAGTTGTCATGCCAACACCATCCATACATAAATAAAGAGCACTCTACTACAGTCTTATATCCCAATTATTCCCTTTAAGAATGACTTGGTTATAAAAATATGTAGAACTTCTGTGCAGATACCCCCAAAGGGTCCACAGCTTGTACTACAGGAAAAAATAATATTTCATCATGGAAAAGAACAGTCTCTAGGCATAGGGATTTGTAAAGAAAACAATCCAAGTCATTAAGTGTACATAAAAATAAACACATGAAATAATGGTAAAGAGGGATTTATTTGGAAAAAAAAGAAATGAAGAAGAATCATTAGAGAAGACCCCATCGTATCATTTAGTAAGATGGGGTCTTGTGGCAAGTCACCTTTGCTCCAATCAATGGCAGACAATGGTGCTGCACTGCTACAGCTTCACATGACAGCTCCACTGACGACCATGTCACTAACTACACTGAGAGTACCATATCTGGAGCCTGTTATCGGGAGCCTGTTTTGAAATCAAGCTGATTCAGTGTTGAATATAAAGAAAATTAAAACATTAGCCCTTGTTTTCATGACAAATTATTTGAAATACAGTTTGATTCATTCTTTGCGCTCACTAAAGTGTTTCCTATGATGTATCACAATAACATTAAACCAGTGCTGCTGGTAGAGTTTGGTTGCGGGTGTGCATGTGTGTGTCATGGGGATGTGTTGGGTGCTTACACTGTATGGTCTGCAGGATTGTCTATTTTAACACAACACAGGGGAACCTGTTTTAACGCAACAGGCCCTAGTGTATTTCTGGATTTTAATGTAATAACAAATGTAATAGGTCACAGTTGTAGGCAAAGACACGTGGAGATTATCAGAGGAAGACTGATTTGATTGGTTTGATTCTAACCAGCAGTGGATAAAAGCAACATTCCTGCCAGAGAAAGTCAGCCTTGTGGCTCAATGGTCAATTTAATTTTGGCCTAGTGTTAGGTTGGATGTTTATTTGGATGTTCATTTAGAAATATTATTTTGTTTTTAGATTAAATTAGAAATACATTCACATAATTGTGAGGTAAACTATATCAAATACATACATCTGTTTTAGCCATAAGAACAAAGACAATTTTAAAATGCTAACTGATTTCAGTCATTCTGACCGTGCATGGAGTGGACACTACTGCATATATTGTCTCCACTTCCAGCAAATAATAAGAGCAGCAAATTCAATAAAAGGACTTGAAACAGCACACTACATCCACAATGACTCCGAACGCATTCCAGAAAACGTTCTACGATTGCTTCTGAAAATCAATTTGTATTAATACATGAATATGCCAGATAATTTAGACAAATTCACACACACACACACACACACACACACACACACACTCTCACATGCACCAGCTAATATAAGTGTAAATAAGAGAAAATCAGGTGGCTTTGACAACTTTGTCAGCTAAAACCTCAGAAAGGAGGGGCTCAGCGTGTGTTTTTTCAGGTCACTGATTGATGTAATTGTCACAATACAGGGGAACAGAATGCAAAAAGCACCTTGGCGGGAGACCAACCCGCCAGCTCTCCCTCCTTCATTTCTAGTCCTCCTAGCCGGAGATCAGTGCTCGGAGTCCAGGTGGGACAATACCCTCTCAACAACCCTTCACAAAACATAACATGATTAGTGTGAGTGAGCAACTATTCCTGCAATCCCAATGTGACTGTTTGAGCAACTATTCCTTCCATCCCAATATAACTGAGAATGTGACAGTTGCCTAACTGAGTGTACTCTCACTTTGAGCATTGTAAAAAAAAAAAAAAAGACAATGATCGGTGGCATTTCTGTAGAGTCAAATATTCAACTCTGGAGAGTTGAATAATAAAACATGTATTATGTGTTAAAGTACAAATGTTATCTATTGACATTCAGTCATGATTGTAAGTCTATTTTCAAAAGTACAGATTATCTCCACAGTTAAGTCCATCTGGATGGTGTATCTGCTTTTGAAATCCATTTCTTGGTTATTATGCCCCAAAGAAGATGACATAATTTCTTCGGTTTTTCTAATATACTTACCAAGACATCACAGGTAAATACACTGAACAAGGGAGTCAAAACTGCTCGCAAGAATAATAAAGAGAACCTGACATTTTTTGTTTTCGGCTAATGAAAAAATGTGGTGAATAAAATAAATCAATGGCAAGGTAAAGAAGAATGCTTTTAAAGGAAAGACTTTGTTCATGTGGGAATAATTCATTAGTGTCAAACTTAACTCAAAAGGAAAAAGAACCCAGTGCTAATCTTTTAAGTGAAGAATCTAATTTTGAATCTAAAGGATATAAATTAATTATTCACAAAGTGCTTTATTTTAATGCATCCCATTGTACCCTGATTCCTTCATCATCATGGCCTTAGAGTGCAAAACATGGTTGTTGATATGAATTTCAGTTTGGAAGACTTCTGTATGGTGGTTTGGCTCACTTTCCTAATTCCCCCATGTATAGAGCAGTGGAAGCAGATGGGACTCATTAAATTGAATTATTTATTAACTAAATCTCTGAACATATGCTGGACACAAGCATCCTATCTTGTCCCAGAAGCCACACTTGTCCTAAAATCTCCAGTCATTTTGGCTGTTCAGCCCTGTCCCTGTATTTGAATGCCTGCAGTGACCACTTCAAGTTCCCAGTGCCTTTCTTCTAATACTCAACTGCACTTCCAGCTAACCCAGAAGAACTGCTGCCCATGAGCCATTCACAGGTAAACAAAGTGAGCAGGAATAGGGTATGGAAGGCCTAGATGCGAACAGAAATGAGAAATCCAGACACAGCAGGTAACTATTCCACTGCCTGCCAAACAAGGGCCAACATTTAAGGTGAGAATCACTGATAGTCACTATAAATGCCTTTAATGACATCAACACAGTACCCACATTTCCTACAGCATGTTTAAAATAAGTCTAAATCTGAGGGATGATTAAGATTTTGGAAAAGTAGGAATGTGTGTATACCCACAGGCAAGGGCGTAACTTAGGGTTGAACATTGGGGGGGGGGTTGAGGTCTCCATGAATATGATTATTTGGGGGAGGTTGTATTGGCCGGTTTTGATTATTGGGAGGGTTACAACCCCCATCCCCCCCGTAATTTACGCCCATGCCCACAGGGCTTCACTGGGAACTAGGACCCTATGTTTTTACAGATTTATACTGTAGGGACTGGAAGTTTCCAGATTCAGGGATGCTATTGTGTTATGCAGATTTTGCAGAGAACTTAATAGGATGCTTCTTGCAAAAAAATAATAAGGAAAATTATTAGAATTATAGGTCTAGATTAATCCCTACAGTAACATTAGAGATATCCTGTTCTATAATATATCACTTACAACTACAGAAATCCCCTCTTTCAACTCAAGTCAAATAAAAACAGAATGACTTTGATCTTCCAGAATCCAAGTGCTCTGTTTAATTTCCTGGCTGGTGAAGAACTGCTCTTTACCTGAGTGCATTTGTTAGCACTGTGTAATTTGTGTTTGGAAGAGACTGCACTGTGTGATTGCTTTATAAACTCTGCTACAGCTCACAGCTCTGCCTACAAATAACAACCCTGCATTTCACATCTGTGGGGGAGGGAAGAAGTCATTCAAAGAGGTAAAAACTCTTGTTGGTATCAATTACCAAGCCTGAATCTCCTGAACCTTTACTTTCTCTGCAGACAAATAAAAAACAGACTTTCAAACAGAAGTGTGATAGTCATCTGGTGCTTGGGATTACTTTCCACCAGTGCCTTTAATCTCTGGTAAACTGCATGAAAATAGCAACAGTGCAAAGATGTCTGAGAAACATATTTCTGCAAAAAACTGTGCAATGCAGGTGCTGCAGATGTAAAATCACTTCAAAGAAAAACAACCAACAAACCCCAAGTTGCAGGGCAGCTGAGTGAGAGAGCACAGTACTTAATGGGTTTCACTATATTCCAGAAAAGGTCCCTAACTGTTTTTTCACCTTCATATCAGTAACAGCAAATGAGGAGCCAGTTAAAAGTGATATCTTCTGTATTTAGTTATGTGTGCATGTCTGCTATGTATTTAAATAAATAAATAAATAAATAAATAGAGAGAACTTGGGGAATATTGACCTACAAAAATGAATAAGCATGCTACCTTACTGATTTATAAGCAGGGAATTAAATGCGTCAACAGAGATTACTAGAAATACATTTATGACTTATCCTAAACTAGTCTCTTAAAAGCAAAGACTTTAACAGATCCAGGCCTTCTGGCATCTGTTTGTAAATGTTGTCCCTCTTGTATATTGAGCTGACTCATATTTGCTGTCATTACTGTTTGTGATGCAGGAAATGTCATATACCTCCTTTTCCTTCAGAGATCATACTTAATTGTGGACAGCTGCTGGAACCCTATTTTTATGCTGTTGTGGTTCCTTACAAATGTATTGCCGATTCTACTGTATATACAAAGACTTCTTGAGGGAAAAGGGTGATATCTGCAATGGAATGAGCAGAATAAAAAAGTGAAATAATAAATCCCAAAAAATACCATGATGAGAACAATATATTGTTCTCCAGTGTATTTTTCCCTTTAATACTTCTTAAAGACAAACAATTACAGCATATGTACTGCTCAGGGCAAAGTACACTGCAAGTTTCTAAAAACAACTGGGAAATAAAATACGCAGTACAATCAGTGTATATCAGCAGAAAATGGTCATTTTGCAAGGTCAATGGTCACAATGGACACTGGTACTGGGACTCCCAGGGTGAAGGACACTGGGACTGGGATTCAGCTGAATTTGCCAAGCCATCTTCATTTTAGCCATATTGAATCAAATCAACCCTGTGCTAATAAGGATCAACTTTTGGCTCATAATATTTATATTCACAATGGCTCAAAATTCAGGAAACAGGAAAAGGTGTGGCCTGAAATAAAGGGAAGTCAGGTTGGAAGTGGATGCTTTTTTTAATAAAAAGTGGGTCTGTCTGTCTGAAGAATCTGTTTGCTTGTCTCCAAATTCGCTACTTGTGAAATTCTCTCTGTGTGTGTGTGTGTGTGTGTGTGTGTGTGTGTAAAAGCTTGTAAAATTTGTTTGCAAATTGTAATCCTGAAATATTACACCCAGAATTAAAGCATTCAATTGTGAATGCATTCTAGCTACTTTGTAGAGATAAGTACCAGACAAACTATTGTTCATTTAACACTTTACTACAATCTTTATTGACATTATATATGCAAGTTTTTCATGTCTATGTGTACACATATAAGTATTTCATATGAGTATGTGTAAAGTAAAGTTTGAATTATGCACTATACAGCACCTCATCGTAGACCATTCTAGACATGATTTGGAGAACACAAATTTTAAACTTCATAGTGCTACAGAAGGAAACCCAATACATATTATATTGACTAAAGATGCTACCTTTACCTTTTGTCACTTAAAAGGTGCTTTTATCCAGACTGATGCACAAGATCAGTAGCTACATTTAACAATACAATTAACTATAACAATACTGAAATGGGGAACAAGCTTTTTGTATCTAGTTAAAAGTATATTGATTGATATGATCTGTGTGGTATGATATAGTGAGGAACCTTGAGCAGATGGGTGTGGGACTGAATTACTGGCAGTAAGGCCTGCTCACATACTGTCAGCATCTGTGCCTGTCAAAGTATTGAGTCTGTATTCTGTGGCACACCTCTCACAACATGAAAGAACCACTATATCAAACTGTCTTTTCAAGGGCCTGGCACAATCCCTTGAGACACAATGCACCACAGAATGTCAAGCTTTATGTTTTAAATGATGCATATCCTCCCTAGGTTGCATGCAAAATACATGCTGGGTAATGAATAGGACTAACAGGTAAGTGTGCTAGGTTACTGTATAACACTTTTTGTGTGTGAGTGGGAATGAAAAATTTAATAACCTTATTACCTCACAGAGTGACGGACTCTCAGACCTAATAGTTGTAACACTGTATTTGTAGTATTTCATTTTTTTCAGATACCTCATACAATTGGTCATTATAGGAAACAATCCATGCACTAAAGCATTGACTAAGACAATATTTTACACGTACATGAAAAAATGGTAATTAGCTGAGTAAAAACTGTCTTCTCTGTGTTCTCCTTGGTTAGAACGCTCTTCTATAATTATAAAAAATGTGGCATCCTGAGGACAGATTCAGGTGGTGGGATTTACACTAGGTTACAATTAGCAAAAAAGTTATTGAGATAATGATTGTGTACCTACATAAAATTCATCTTGATATTTTGCTTTAGTTGTTTAAATATAAGGTGGGAATACAGAGCAGTCAGATATGTATTTGTTACACAACATTTATTGTACCGGTATATCTTAGTCTAGAAAATGGATAGTTAACACTAAGCAATCTGGTCACCTTCGAATTCCATCTGTGTCTTATTGAAATTTGGCTTGTAACAATCAATGACAAACTGTCATTCAGTGGAGATACATTCACTGAATTAACAGAACCTGAAAGAGACCACTGATTCAACACATTTAGAAATATTAAAGTTACTTCACAAATTGCAGTTAGCATTCACTCTACTGAATGTTGGTTTCTCTTAACAAGGTAGCTATTTGCTATCCTTTGCCTACCACAGCCTCCAACATTTCTGCATTTAAACAACCAGCGCTTGCACATAAACTTAAAAAGGTTAGTGTAGCTACTGTCCATTACTGTCAAGCTTGCTGTCACTGGACGGGGGTGTGTGTGTGTCCGGAGCTGTGAAATGCCCCACTGGTCACCCTGACTGCCCCACAGATGTCCAAAACTAGCCCCAACAAACAGATCACATACTCAGAGGTAGTTAGCAAATTATTATCCTTATTACAGTTAGAGTTCATAAATGTAACCATGCTAGCTAATTAACCAGTCTGAGCTTGTTTCCATTTAGTTCGTTAACTTGCTAGCAAGCTATGCTACAGTTTAGAATCATATGTGATTGCGATCAGGCTTGGAAAAAAAATCATTGACGCCTATGCTATTCCTTCATGAGTATATAGTATAAGTTGGGAGGCATCTTATAGTCTACATGCTAATAACAGTTAATAGTTTCTGAAGCTCACTCGAGACTAAATGATTTTCTTATTTGTCCTCAGACAAAATTAGGGGATAGAGGGCTATACTGTTTGGCTGATAGAAAAACTTTGCTGTATGAATGTAAGTAAAATCAGTGGTGCACAGATCACAACATTGATCAAAGGAAGAGATCGTTGAGTGCTCGGACTTGTATCCTTTACCCTATGCACATTATTGATATTCTTCATATCTGCCTGCATCTCTCCCTTTGTCTGTATCAGGTCTGGTTATATTAAAAGAAATCGCCTTACTCCCACCCAGGCTCAGCACCAGGAGACACTACAGAGTGGTGCACTACAGGGGGGACACAAAACGTCATATCTTAAAAAAGCGTCATCATTCTGTGCCATCGAATGTTCAAAAAAGCGAAAAGGCTTTCACAGGCATCAGTGTTTTGCTTTCGTGAACGGAATGCCTTCCGTGAGGTACAGAAGGCATTCTGTCCACGAAAGCAAAGGCTGCGGGAACTTTTATAGACATCAATGTTTTGCTTTCTCAGACAGAATGCATTCTGTTCTACAAATCGCATAAATTAATTACGAAACCATGTAGCAAAAATACGAAACACTGTAAGGCGTTTTGTCCACAAAAAACACAAACGTGTTAGCAGTGTGTCCACGAACTATTGATGTCTACGAAAGTTCAAGCAGCCTTTGCTTTCCTGGACGGAATGCCTTCTGCAACTGCGGAGTCACGGAATATATTGTGCTAAATCCCTTTTGTGCACATGATACTTTCAGTAATATAGCAAAACCGTTAAGTGGACAAAATGAACATTCAATGGCACAGAATGATGATAGTATAGCACATTCTGCATTTTGTGACACAACAGCATAAATGTTGGCCTAGGACATCTATTACGTGGACAGAATTACTTTTGTCTACAAAATGAGTTTCTTTCGTCCACATAGTGTGAACGTTATGTTTGTTTACAAAATCTTCAGAAATCACATGAATAGTAGACATGCTTTACAGATTTTTTTTTCATTTACATTATCTAAAGCAAACCAGTAATGAGGTCTGAGAGTGTCTTTTAAATAAATCTTTGAAGTACCCATCACCCATTATAATACCTCAATGTATATTTCATGTTTAAGTTGCATTTGCTGTTATTTAGTCATTAAGATTAGTTTGCCAATCACCCTTGTTTTCTGAATTTCTAGAAAAAATCTCTGTGTATGTTGTATTATTCATGTGTCTGGTAATGGCATTTCAGATAAAAAGTGACCTTATGGTACCTACTTAACTGAGATAACTGTCTGTAATGCATGTGATCACTGTAACATGTGTGAGCAGGCATTGTATTCTGCAAATATACACACATCCTATAGGCGGTAAGGAATGCTTTCCTCAGATAAAGCAGGATTCTTTGGTGAACGTTGTCATGCATACAGTCCCACAGTGGGACCAGTTTGATAACCATGAATGAAAACACATAGGGTCTATTTGGTGTGCTTCAGTCAGCCTTTTTGTTCTCACACTGGCTTCATGCTCCAAGATTTATCGACATAATCACAGGTGGGAACAAACAACAACAAACACAGCAACAAAACAGTACAGAATACAAGCAGAGATGTTCACTGGTGAATGCTAGTTGCATTTATACCATTTCATCTGTCTTGTCATTGTATGATATGATGTGTTAGAATTGGTGAAAAGAGAGTTATGATTTACGAAAATCAAACAAGTCTAACACCTTGCTGGAAGCATGGGTGGATGCAGCTTCAATCCTGAAACTCTGTGTTTTCTTGATGACCAAAACAGCATCTCTTCCTCTTCGAGATTGTTGGTTTTGACTAAATTACATGGAATTACTCAGCAGTCTTTGCCAATCAAAGCCTGGCCTTGAGAGATTATAGCCTGCCGGAAACAGCTGGGGTGGAGTGTGCTTAGAGACACATTTGGCACTCCTCTTGTTTCTGTGCTCTTTGTTCTATTTATATTAATTTAGATGACTGTATTATCCTTGAATGATCTTGTTATAGTACAGAAAGTAAGGCATTGATGGTAAGGCATGCACACATACACACACACACACACACACACACCAAAAACATGTTGAATTGATATCTTAATTGATGGAACATTTTTGGAACAGACATACATGCCTTTAATATAGATTTATTAATCAAACATCATTACAAACCTTTAAGAATCATTTTAAATGCTTGATTGTTGACTCAAATGCACAATTTTATTTCTTTTCTGAATATGTCTTTCTTATTACTAATTGATTGCTTGCCAGGTACATTGTGTGAGCTGGATACAATCGGATATGTATTTATTTGTGAGAAAGAGCAAGAGATCTCCAGTCAAACAAAACAGGTCAGCAAAATACTAGACTGCCTCTCTGAAGTGAAACCATGTGAGGGCATTAATTTATTCTGTCAATAATAACCTAATCCTTCTCCATAACAACTCTAAACCATTTTTTCCTGCAGCCAAGTCACTGATCTTCATTTAAAAAAGTTCATTTTGACAATTACCATAAAAAGGAAACCCCAAAACTTTTCAAGTATTTATTTCACAGATTCATTCACTAATTTATCACATCAACAAATACTTAACCCTATGATTATACATAGTTCCTTTATGTTTTTGTTTGCTAATTTGATTCTGTTGTCTGGATATTTTCAGTGGGCAAGCAGTCTTCTTCTACTGTTGCCCACATGGACTTATCCAACAATCTGCAGGAAGAGATTATCACCTGAACGTTAACATCAAGGGAGATCAGCACAAGCTTAATATGATTAAGAGCTTTCTCCTGCCCTGATCTCATTATCACTAGTTTGCACAGATGGTGGGCTATTTCCTTCTGTCTTCCTCTTCCATTTCCTTACTGGCTCTGTCCATTAATTTCTTCTAAAATGAATAAAAGCTGGCAGTGGCATCCCCTGGCTTATTTTGCTGTGTTCACTCCTGCTTAACACCGTGGCTATGACACTGAATTATAACTTCCTGCCATCCCCAAGACTCTCCTGGCCCACAGCCTGGTCCTCGATCTGGTGCTATACATGTATTTTTAGAAATGAATGCAAGGAGGGGCAGAGGTCCTGAGGCCACTGCTGGAGGGGTATTGATTTGGATGCATCCCCATATGCTGGTGGGACAATTTTGACTCTGTAATGAGCAAGGGGGATGTAGGAGCAGAGTCCAGCTGTGCTTGTGGACTGCATCCTCATGCCCTGCTGCACCGGAGGTAACCCCACAGAGCACAGACTGCACCACAAACAGGTCACACAAATACAGCAGGGCTACAGGGCCACACGCCATTCGTGTGTGCATGTGCATTGTTGTGGATTATGCACGAGCACTCTCCATGAATGTGTGAGCCGTGTATTTGCTTTTGATTGTGCGCTTTTGGATGTATGCATGTTTGATTCATCCATTCCCTCCTTACTTCTATTAGATCAGGGGTCGGCAACCTTTGCTATCTAAAAAGCAATTTTTGGCCAGAAAGAAAAAAAAAATCTGTCTGGAGCTGCAAAAAATATTTCAGCCCTTTAAATACAGGTACCGCAGCCTATTAGTCTAAATTAGCCTATTAGCATTACTAATAGGTCTAAATGAGCATTCATTCATATGTTTTACCACAAGGTGGCTGTGGTAGGCTATTTATGAGTATTTGGTATTTAATTTTGCATTTCCATTACAATAATGCAATGTTTTGGTGCATTTATGAAATTATAGAACTACTACAATAAAGAAAGCAGTTGACACTGACTGGTGATATTTGTTGCCATTTTTATGGCCCTGTCTTTGACGGTCTTTGAGGAGAGGCCATATCTGTAATTTTCTGAACTATCTCAGTTTTGTTTTTGAAGTCTGAGAATAGCTGCTCTGATATTTTAATAAACGATTCTTTCATGTATTCACCATCCGTGAATGGCTTTCCACGCCTTACTATCTCCTGAGCTGCCATGAAACTAGCAGCAGTAGTGGAGTTTGGAGATTTGATCCATTTCAAAAAACTACCTTTGCTCTGCTCTGCTCTCTGCAGCAGTTCCGAAACCGCACTCTTTCTTTCATCCCCAGCTGGATACTTTTCAGCAAATGCAGTGTGCTTGTTCTGGAAATGTCTTTCAACATTACATTTTTTGTTGTTTGCTAACTTCTCGCTGCAGATCAAACATTCCGTTAAGCCAGCAGTAGTGGAGGTGAAAGCAAACAAATCTGTCCACGCACTATTAAATTCTCTGTTTTCCTCTGAGACTTTTCTTTTTTTGGATTTTGAATCCAGGAAAACACCTACTCAAGCCACCGCTATTGAGTTCGGCAAAGAGGCGCCAGGCCGTGATGTAGCATATGATGCACATTTTAGCTGACGAAGTGTTAAAACATTTTTTTTTATTCACTGTGTAGGCTACATAATTTTACAATTTGATAATGTAAGGATGACTTTAGGCCTACAACAATGATAGCAAAATGTAAAAAAATTGTTATTCATTTCCATATTTTGTTTGACAAAGCTAGGGAGCCACTAGAGAGGGGCTAAAGAACCACTGGTTGCCGACCCCTGTATTACATGATGCAATCAACATTTGAGAGAGAGAGCGAGAGCACATGGCTTTGGGACCAGCAGTGAAAGTTGGATGTTAGGCCAAGGGACTACTTTTCACATTTAGTTTATCATGTGAAAAACTGTGAAAGTGCCTCCTTCATTAATTGGGGGAATTTATAGTCCAGTGACAAAGATTTTATTCCTCACAACCCCAAAGCATTAAACCTGAGATCAACAAATTGCAACATTGTTTGACCATGTTTGATCCATCTATGTATTTATTGATACAAAAGAGGGGCCATTACTGAGGGGGGACTATTGATGGATGGTCAGATATTTCAGATTTTATGCTA
The DNA here is from genome assembly GCA_019176425.1 of Megalops atlanticus. Taxonomy (NCBI): domain Eukaryota; kingdom Metazoa; phylum Chordata; class Actinopteri; order Elopiformes; family Megalopidae; genus Megalops; species Megalops atlanticus. The sequence continues at coordinate 18,151,798 of CM032881.1, forward strand.
GCTGTTCTTTTTTATCCCATATTCACTGCCTCAAAAGATTGGAATTCCTATTTTCATTGTCATGAAAAAAAAATACTTGGCATATGTTAAAAAAGCATATTTCCCTTGAAAAGAAATTATTCTTGTGTGTAGACATAAGGGGTGTAAAACAATCTTTTCTCAATCCAAGACAAAATGACAAAGCAGCTGTTGGAGGTGCATGGATGTAAAAATAGATTTTAAATTCATTCAGATTTTTTCTGTAGACAAGAAGGAATATGTAAAAAGTGTCTTTCTTGAATCTTATTGTCCTCTCCCCAGAGGATGAACTATTTCAAATCAAAAAGAAGACAATTGTATGATTTCATTTTTGGAAAATGAGGGTCTATTTTTCACTTCCAGCTTGACCATGTCTTTGGTCATCATCTGTTTTAAGTCTCGTTACCTGTTCACAGTCATGCTGTACGTGAACAGATTCTCTTTTATATACTCTGAACTGTTTTGTCTACAGTACATAGCTATAAGAATGTCAAAGAAAAAGGCCCTGAGAGCAAGAGTCCTCAAATACAATTCACTCTTGAGGTTAAAGTGAGGGTGACTACAAATCCATGGGGAGACATCTGGTTTTCCCTTGTAGCCAGTCAATCTGGCCCTGCCACAGAGGGGATAGCCACGGGCTTAGCTTAGTCTCTCAGAAACAGTGTTGATCAGATTGAGGAGGAGCTGATTTGCAATTACAACCATTATTATTTTAGTTCAGAGGGAAAGATAAGGCCCCTGTGTGTTGCCTGAAACTCTCAACCTTTTTTTGGTTTTTAAATATGTCATTATCATTCCCCGTGATTGTAGATACAGGAAGGAAAACCTATTTGACCCCGTTTAATTAGGTTTACAGCCATCATATGCCCAGGGCTAGAATCTCTGATTTTATCAAGGTGTGCAGAGACTAATGCAATTCAGCCCTCTAAAACTCTTAACAATGCACCAAGTAAAATGTTCATCTCGTACATTTCCCATGTTCAGCTGTGGTGGTGATTGTTTTCAGTGTGGCTGTATTTTCCAAGAGCAGTTGGTGCCCATGACAACTTCAGGTCATTGCTCACTCATTAAGTCTTTAGAGTATGTCCAGAGTCACTTTGTGAATGATGTGATGAGACCTGTCTAAGAGAAGAAGAAAAAGGAAAAACAAACAACATTAAGCACCACCTGTGTTCAGAGCTCATCAGTCTCTGAAACAAGAAAGTGAGTGAAATGTTTCTTGATCTCTACCCTGAAAGGAAATAGAAAATGTTTTACCTACAGGAGGAGTGGGGTTAATTCTGGGATGTATTAAGAGAGTCGTATCTGTGTTTTAGTTATCTGGTGAATCTAAGTCCAAGGTAGGGTAAATTAATTGACTTTATAAAACTATCCCACCTTATTTTAGTATGTTAAAAGCATTTATTCTAATGAAACATTTATGCATTTACTAGCAGGATTGGCCTTTATTAGAAAGGTGGTAGGAAGTATACAAAAATAGTATTTTCATTTATAGGTTTTATGTCAGATGCATTTCATATGGTCTCTATACTCAAAAACATATTTGCTTTTTCAAGTTAACTTGAAAACCATCATAAATGTAATTTGCTCTGACTCCGACATCACTGGTGCTCTAAGCCAGCTCTAGCTCCACGGTTGGCCAACCCTAGCCATTGGCAGTACCTTTATACATCCAACACCTCTCACATCATCTCATATCACCACTGGCTCTTGGCCACAGTGGTTTAAGGCTTTATTCAGATGAAGAAAAATATAGAGTGGGCTTCGGGCTGTCCTTTACAACAATGACACATTCAACCCTTACTGATCTGGCTCTTGACCTCTGTAAAAATCGTGGTTTCTGTAGCAGCACAACAATATCAAGGCATAAGTCTACATTCCAGTAACATGCTCTTGTCCTTGATCTTACTGACTATACACCAAATTGGCATACACCATTAAATTGGCAAAAATACATAACTTTTAATGTACCTTTTTATGGGGTTAAGGTCCTCTTATATATATATATATATATATATATATGTGTGTGTGTGTGGTGGTTTCATACCTAGACATAAACAAATGTCATAAAAATGTAAAAAAAAAAAAAACCTTCAAAACGTCAGAGTAGAAAACAGGCATCTGCCAATCCTGTCTGAAAGGTATTTCTTGCCTTTATATTGTGAAGTGTTCAGTTCTTGGTTACTACTACTATTAATAATAATATAACACATCTGCCTCACAGGTTCACATCAACATTGCTGATATTGCACAAAACAGGACAACTAGAGGTACAGTGAGAGACCTTTGGTATGGAGAAACAAAAAGTAGTTCAGGGATTGCAAACTGTCATCCATTTACAGTTGGGTAGTTTTATATTATGCAAGTAGAAGGCATCAGAAGACAACTTGTGGTGTAGGTTCTTGAGGAAAAATTCAAAGGCACTTGGATTTTCCATGCTTACCACTGATATTGCAGCTACGTGACGTCCTAGGTCTGATGTGTCAAGCTTTACTGAAATTGAGGTTTATAGGATTGGGTCAGTAATTCTAAAAGAGGAACAAAGGAGATTGTCATAGAGTCTGTCACCTAGAGTTGAGATGAAGACTAGAAATATTATTGTCTGTTTTCCCTTACAATCCCAACAAATACTGCACTCTATCATCCAGAGATCATCCAGTGCATACCCCATCCTACCAACATCATTATCTAAGGGTTCTGATTGGACACATCAGAAGTGAAATTTTGGGATAATGTAATGTAGTGGCAGCTTTTTATATATATGCACATGTGTGGATGTGTGTTTGTGTTTGCCTTTGTGTATGTGTATATGCGTGTTTGTGTGTGTGCACAAACAATTGAAATACAGCTGGTTACATTGACAAAGGTGTGTAGTAAAATTTAAAAAAATATATATAAATATATAAAAATCAAGCATTTTCCTGGAAGAGCCTGGTGCCTACAAATTGCTGTAGGGAGTAATTCAAAATGCATTCATTTGGTTCCATCATGCCAGACAATTTCAAACCAAATATACTGAACAAAGTATTCCCTGGTCTGCCCTGCACACAGTTCCTCACTTATTTATTTCTGGAAATAGCCCTGAGTGCAAAATCATTCTTAAGCTTGCTGTATTTTTGTTTGGCAGTTGATTGATTTAAATAATCTCTTGAGACACATTGTAGCCCTGGAGTAAAATCCCTTTGCAGATATACAGTAGTAGTACACATGCAGTATAATCACACATGTACCCATACCTACACATGTTCTCCTGAATACTCTCTCCTTCCTCCTCTCTGAATCTCTCAAGGCTTTTGTCTCAATATATAATGTCTTTTTTTCTCATGATCCTATAGAAGCAGAATATAAATCCTCATAGTCTGGAGCTCAGCAAACAATCCTAATTTAACATCCATTATAGCACTTAGTGAAATGGTATGACTGACAACCTCAGACAACATGCGATTAAGGTCAAGTTTCAATAAACAGGCATTTTAAGAATAGTTTTAAGTAAACAGAAAGTGACCCTTCAACCAAAAATGTTAAATTATCTTTCAGTGCACCTAGATCCTGTGCATTATCCAATAATTATTTTAAAATGTGTGTTTACCTATTAGTACTAGCTATCACACCTGTTTTGAATTGATCTCCCTTTTCTTGAAGCGAAGCTCAGAGCCAAATGGTTTTGGTATTCTTTTTTTCCTGCAGTGGGCAAATGCATCTAACTTTGCTGTTATGTGCTTTACATTTCCCTGCCAGAGTATTTAGGTCCTGCACTAAACTCTGATTCCTCTATTGGTTAGAGGTTGTTTTGTGTTGATTACTCTGAATAAGCACTGTTATGGTAGTTTGGTGTACTCAAAAGGAAGCAAAATAATGCACAGCACCTTACTAAGACAGCACAAAAATGTCTCTGCAGGTCCATAAGAACTCAAAATCTAAACTTCGTAATTGAAGATTACTCCTAGTTCTTTGTACCTCAGAGAGCAAGTCCTCTTTTTTGTTTGGTTTAGTCTGTTCAGACAGAACCATCTAAATGGGATAGAGTTTATTCATTCTTATTTTTTAAATAACTAGTCTTGAATCCAGACATTTCATGTTATTTATGAATTATTGTCCCTTGAAGCTTATCTTCCCTCTTTGAGAATTCTAGAAAGAATACCATAATATCGTATGAGACAGATCATAAGTGGGTGTTTGGGTCCAAACATGAATTAAAATCATCTGACTGCTCAAGAGACATTACAAGAGCAATGACTGGGTCTTCATTGCTTTGATTATAGAGTTCAATAACCAGTTTTATCATTGCAGAATTCTACACTTAATCCATTCATGTTGTGCTTTTTGATGACAGTCTTTGCTGTGTTTTATTGAGTGTGACTTTCTAGATATAGGACAGAGTTTTTCACCTTTTTTACCAGGGTTTTACCAAAGGTCAATTAACATGTTCTTTTTTGCAGTTATGACCTTTAATGACCCCAAGACCTTAATTTAATGTCTCTTCTTATAGATAACATCCCCTATACTACAGTGTCCCCATCACTGCACTGGAACATTGGTTTCCTGTAAGGTCCCCTATTGGCCCACAAACACCACTCATTTTCCCAGGAACTGTCCCATCCAAGTACTAACCAAGCCCAACCCAGGTAAGCTTCCGCCATCAGGCTGAAGAAAATTGCAGGGTGGTGGCTAGCCAGGCATTACTATAATTTTTATGAACTGCGTGAGTGTGGTTGCCATTTCTGATGGACTTATATTAATGCAGCACTGCTTGCTCGTGAGTCAGTTAGTAGGCAGCTGGTGAGTAACGTTTCGCACTCATTAAATGTTTAAGCCTGGTTCATTTATTTTGACACTTAAGAAAAAGTGTGCATCTATTTGAAGTAAGTAACTTAATATGGTAAAGGACTATATTTTGTTTCTTTTGAGTGTAGCAAATTGTTTTTGTTAGTTAATATTTTCGTATAGGATGCTTATGCTAGGTTACACTTATATCCGTTGATGAATGAGTCATTTCATCTTGTAACAATAATTAGACAGTTGGCAAATAATGATTGAATATAATGTTACCTGGCTTAACATGACGATGTTAGAAGTCTAGCTAGTTTATATGGATACAGTTGTAATGCAGTCTTTCATGTTAGCTCTGTTTAATTGTTAACTATTTGAATCTGTACTGTATTGCTAATGTGCTGTATCATTTCCGTTTGTTTGCAGAACCACACACACGCACACGCACACATATAAACATGTAATTCACACACTTACACATACACCCAGAACACATTCATTCTTTGAAGTTTGTGGAGAAGATTAATAAAGGAGACAGAAAAGCCTGCATTCTGATCGATGCCTCATGGTGATCATTTCTTGAGCAGCCAGCAATAGATGCTCTCTGCAACAATAATTGTGATGCATATTCCATCAATGGTGTAAAACCAAAGGTCACTTCTCACTGAACAATTTTAGCTGAAATGACTGTGCTACTTTTCAGCTGTGTACTGTGCTATGTACTACATTTATAGTAATAGGTAATTTTCCTGCAGTTCATTTGAGTTTGTTACCTCTACAGCTGAGTGCAACATTGGATTGTAATTAGACAATGATAATTTGGTCAGTTGATTAAATACTATCTAATATCATTACATCATGACATCAATGTAATTTCTGTTTCTTGAAATGCCCAAACTCATTTCTTTCGGTAACACTTTACTTGAAGTGTGCGCCATAAAGCCTGCGTCATGTCATGAACTTTTCATAACGCATGCCATGTCAGGTTATGACAGCGTCTTAACATTAATGACAAATAACATAACAGTGTCATGACATACCCATGACACATAACGTTATGACACACACTGACATAACTGCTTATGTCATATGCTAAATTATGCTAGCAATGCTAAAGGTGACAGAATCTTTTATGTCACCTCTTAAGACAGAATGCCTATGGCAAGTGTCATAACACTACATCTCATAGAGAATATTACTGTTTGTCATAAAGTCTACATAACTTTGATATAGCAACGTCATAACAGTTTAAGTCATCCTTCAGTATGTCACATAATGCTGTCATGACACACACATGACACAACGTTAATACTTATGAAACACAGACATAGCAGCTTATGACATTAAAGTTACAGTATAGGTGTCATAATAAAATAGTTTTTGCGGTGCTGTCATTGCATGTAATGTCATATGATGTAAGAACATAAAAATCTTTACAGAACAGGTCATTCATCCCATCTAGGTTTGATGTTTCCCTTCTTTGGAAAATATGCCTAGTCCTGTATCAAGCCTGGTCTTGAATATTCCAAGGGTCTGCCATCTTAACTTACAATGTCTTACATTTTAGTTTTTGAGTGATAGATTAATAGTATTTTTAGCAGTTATCAGCTACCAGCAAACACCAGTGTATTTAAGGTGTGTGCCTATGTTAGCTGACAGGAACTCCTGCTGAAGGTTGATTGTTGGTAGCTACAAGAGAATCACATTTAAAATTAAAGAAACAAAAATGTAAGTAATGGTTTCACTACCTTACTGCAGCACCTCCATGAAGACTTGAAGTAAATGCTAATGTAACCATAACGTTATACTTTCATAAACTCCTTATGACAGTGACTTTAGCTGCCAATACCAACATCATCCATTATAACACAAGCATGATAGCTTCGTGTAGCTTTTCAGTGTAGTTCAAGTAAAGCGACTTAGTTTTTCTTGTCATTATACTTTCATAAACTCCTTATGACAGTGACTTTAGCTGCCAATACCAACATCCATTATAACACAAGCATGATAGCTTCGTGTAGCTTTTCAGTGTAGTTCAAGTAAAGCGACTTAGTTGTCATTATACTTTCATAAACTCCTTATGACAGTGAGTTTAGCTGCCAATACCAACATCATCCATTATAACACAAGCATGATAGCTTCATGTAGCTTTTCAGTGTAGTTCCAGTAAAGCGACTTAGTTTTTCCTGTCATTATACTTTCATAAACTCCTTATGACAGTGACTTTAGCTACCAATACCAACATCATCAATTGTAACACCTGCACGATCGCTTATTGCTTTTTGCTATAATTCAAGTTATGTGACTCACCTCTTTGCATTCTCATGAAGTATTTGGTACTACTCTAGTAAAGCTCCATGTGACCCATAATCACATCTTCATTAGTGGTTCTTATACTTACATTAGTGGTTCTTATACTTACATTATGGACACTATTACTGTGTGTGTGTCTTTGTGGGGGCAAAATGGGAAAACAGCTTTTTAAAAATAGGTATTTATTAGATAAAAAGAAAAATGGACATAAAAAACACTATAAATGAAAGGACTTCTGAAGTGGGAATGCATAGGTGCGTAGGTGTGTGTGGATGTGTGTGAGAGTGTGTGTGTGGATGTGTGTGCACATGCTGTCCCCCCATAAAAAACCAAGAATGATTTTTTGGGTATGAGTATGTGTGTGAATGCATGTGTGTGTGTTTGGATGTGAGTGTGTGTTTGAGGTACAGTGCATGCTTGTGAATGACTGCTTTGAGAGGTAAACTCCACACCTTCTAAGACCATTTGAAGAGTAATTACAACATTACAGTTTAACTTGTATTTTAACTTCCAAGAAAAATAAAAGAGGAAATATCCTACAAAAACACGTAATGTCTCTTAATGAAACAAAAAAATGACACTCTATGTCCAACTAACACACCCAATTCAAGAGAGGCCTATTCGGCTCTAAAATTGAAAGAATGGATTACATAAAATACAACATGAATTACAACTTTTCATGGATATGTTCAATTTCAACCAGAAACACAAAATTTCAGAAGATTTCTTGTAAACAATTGGGAGGAACTCTGATCGGCATTTCTTGCCTTTTATGTCCTCCATGATTGCCTCAGTCATGGCGCCATGGCATTGGGCAGCAAATTCACTCAGTTTGCATCTCTTTTCATCCCATGGTGGGAGGCTATTAAAAACATGTGGTGCTGCTAAATACAACTCAGCAATTGGTGCTGTTCTGGAAATGGTATTTCGATCGACACCGACTTTCTCAAAGGCTCTTCTCATGGAGTTTCCTTTCCTGTAGTATTTCAATGCTGCCTTGTAATGATGAATGACCGCACTTACATGTTTCACTGCAATAAGAAAACATTCAGCATCAGTCAAAATATACGGAAAATTATAATTTACAGAAAAACCTATCAAAGCAAAGTTTTAAAATGTCATTAACATACTAGAGTTAGTTATCCATATGCCTTTGAGATATTCACTGCAGCTAAAGTAGATGGTAAAATATTTATATTTTCTGCATCTCAGTCTGCTTAATTCAAACATTATATAATAATGGAGCATGCAGTAATTGTGCAAGGAATCTAAAACATACTAAGATTAGCTTAACTGTAACCACCCTGTTGTTATTTAAGCTTAAGAACTTATTACAAAGCTGCTGAGTGGTGAGGAATGCACTGCTACTTCCTTCAGACGGGGTTCAATCTTACTATATCATAGATTGGTCTTACCTGTTGTTCTAAACTGTCAAAGAATTACAGTTCAAATAATCAGGCTCCACCCTGTCAATTCTGGGAAGTTGTAGCCCGGCAATCAAATAGATATCACTGAGCTTTAGTCCCATCTTACCTCTTGTGCGGTTATTGGCCGTGGTCACCTTACTTCCCTTCTTCTTCTTTGATGATTTCTTTTTTTTTTTTTTTTACCATCTTCTCCTCCTCAGAACTCAGATCTTGACGATGAGGACTGTGACAGTGATGTGGACATTGATTCCACTTCTGAATTTGCAGTTATTTCTGTCTCTCTCCCTGTAAATAAAGCAACTCATTCTGTATTAGAACATCCCTGTGCAGCTCTGCACTGCTCCAAAATGTTAATTAAGCAAAAAGGTACGAGAGGCTGTGCTATATTAGAGTAGGTGAACATACTCATGGCTCCAAGGGGTTGTTAAGCATGACATGCAGTGTAGTACCTGCGACCCCTTAGCCGTGACTATATTCACAATATAGCATGGCCTCGAGTGCCTTATTGCTTTTATAAAACAATTACTACATATTTAAAATATTATGAACACAAATTTTCATAACATTTTATGTTAAGCAAAGTCATTAAGTGCCATCCTTCTGCTCGAATATATTGTACCTGACATTTAGACAATAATAGTATGTTGCTCTACAACAAAGATAAGGATCAGCTGATGTTAACCGGTTAAGCTGACTACTAACTAACATATCAGCTGCTGGAGTTATAGCCAGCAAGTGAGATTGATTACTTAGCTAGGGAGATTAACTATCCATTTTATAATTTGCCTTTGTGACATCTACAGGGTAAACTGAGTGAGATTAGGCTCGTTGCCAGCTAACTAGTTGCCAGCTTTGCTAGATAATTTGATAGCTACTTGGAGGTGCCTAAAAGGCAAACCCAGCTACGTAGCCAGCTAATCAATTAGCTAGTAAGCAAATTTTATTTGTCAAATTGCTAACTAGGTACATTCAACATTTCATACAGCCATGTTTTTTTTTCGGCTTGCAAGTGCAAAAGCAGAAAAACATTGGCTAATTTAGCTGGCCTACTGTGTTGTGCATTTATAGCTAGTTAGTGAAAACATTTAAAATCCACCAAATCTGCATATAAATTAAGATGCTCTTAGGCCATACGTCCACAAACCTTCACCTAATAATCCAGATGAGGTAGTGAACAGTGAGTATAGGGGCCTAAGCCACTTACCTACAATATTATACATAGACTGCCAACAAATCATTCATTCATTCAATGAGTAACAATAGTACTATTAGCAGTACTGTGGGTTCAAGACAGACTGAAATTCCACTAACTGTTCAGCAAAGAATAGCACAGAACAGAATACTGTTTCCCAAAGGAAACTTAACCTGAAGAAGCCTACATACAAGAAATTAAATATAATTTATGTAAATTAATAAATTACATTTACAGATTTCCACATCCTTTACCTTCACAGGTTGTTTGAAAGTAATTCATTTTTTCCCCCGATGATACTACAAAACACTAAAATGCTAATACTATCCCAAACCATAACCCTTGCACAAAATACAAACCTTGACCCATGAAGATAACATGTCTTTTTTCCCACATTCATTTTAATACATGCATACCTTGACTGCCCAACTGCTGTTTTAAAAATTCCTTGTCCTCTTGCAAGTTGTAAGGATTCCGTTAGCCCACTGGCATTATATACACTTACATAAATAAAAGAGACTCAAAAGTTATGCGGGGCGGGTCATTCATTTACTGACATACGCAAAGTAGAATTTACAATGACAAACAGTGTGTACATAATAGTCACCAGTCCGTGGCTTAACTGTCCGTTGGGGAGGGTGAAGCTCCGGCGATATCCTCTGATGAAAAAAACACAAGTAAAAAAGACAAGGCAAAAAAAAAAAAAAAAGGAAAACGGCGTCCTCGGTTAAAATGAAAAAACCCTGCTCCTCCTCCCCGCCGAGAGTTTTCCGCATCCCACAATACCCTTCTTCACCCTTATTGATTAATCACTCTTGCCATGAGTTTCCTCTGCTTCCAAAATAAAAGTACAACATAAAGGACCTGATACCCATTAACATCAATTGTATATAATGCACATTAACATACACAAAATTATGAACCGTTACAAAGTTCTTCACCATAGTTTCCAGCATGAGATTCTTGTTCCTTACAATTTCAAGCTGAGCTCGGAGTTCTTCCAGCTTCATATGTGCAGTTGGTGACAGAGTAATGTCTATTTAAGTAAAATGCACAAAAATGTACATAAATGTGTGGATTTCAATTTTGTTGCAGCGTAGGATCAACCCAATACTAAATAATCTCACCATTACTTTGTCCAGACCACAAGTTCACTCTAACCTATTATTTTAAACATAACACTATAGAAATATTAAAAGGCATTTGAAATATATAAGAAATTACCTTTCTCCTTTGCAGTTTCATTCATCACTGTATGCTCAACTGCCTCTTCAACACTGACTATCTGAAACAATGTGATACTTTATTAGCTACATGAAGAATGACAGTTTTACTATGAAAAGATGAGAATTTATGCATAGGTTTCAGAAAATATACCATTATGTGATAACTTTTTTCTTGAACAATTTTATTTGGAAAAAAGAATATATTTTCCCTATTCAATGTTTGAGCATAGAATACAGCTCTGTGTAGTTAATTTTGTATAGCCGTTTGTGTTCATCAAATCTTCATCAAAGTGCCATTAATTCTGGAGTCCACTGTACTGCTGGCTAGGGTTGCCAACTTCAGCAAAACGAAATATGGGACATCTAAATTCAAATGAGCTGGGGCAGGGATCTAATATCAATGTTACAATTAAGACAGCGGAGAGGAGGTCCCGCTAAAGGGTTTTTGTTGTTGGACCGATGATTGCCTAACTTCACTTTATTGGCCAGCTCGCAGTCTGGCTAGCTTTCTCACGAGGGAAAGCTGGTAATGAATGCTAAAAATGACTGCTTAGCCTAACCAAAGCGGCCTTCTTGGGCTTGCCAATTAATGCTCAGCCTTGTACTAGCTAACTAACGTTAGCTGGTGCCAACTACAAAACGTTTTCTAAATACGTAAGTTAGCTAACTAGCTAGTTAGCTACCTTATTCCAGTTGCACAAGTAGTCACATTCAACGTTCACATTTTAAAAACGTTAAAATACTCTAGCTAGATAATGCCATTTACAAAAGATATTTTAATAACGTTACCAAACTGCCTAGCTCCATATAGGCTACTACTTTTGAGAAGCAACACATGTAAGTTAATTAGGTAGCTAGCTACCTAAAAGGTAACGGTATCCCGCAAATTGTCTGACCTACTGAAACGTTTAAACACAGAAACAAATGCTTCAGGGCACTGCCGATTTTAATAGAATATCTCGAAACCATACTTCTAATTAATTTCTCATTTCATCGATAAATTCTGCTTACTTTGCTCGAAGCACCTGCTTCGCCCTTCCTCCTGCCACGTGTGTACATGGTTTGCTGAGGAAACACAAAGACAATTTTGAAAAACAGCACAATATAAACAAAACGACTATTAAAGTATTTTTCTGACTTGCAAATATCGACCAATGTTACAACGTTGTGTAAATTTATAGCTTTAAGCTATAAATTTAAACTTACTTACCAAGCTTACAGTCCCTCTCGTTCTCTACTGAAAATGCAGCGTTGTAGCTCTGTTTTCCTTGGTCATTAGCCAGTTGAAGGCTGTGCGTAACCACTCTTTTGGTTGCTGCCACCTATAGTACGGAATTGGAACTTTCAAATGGAAATGAATGAAAATGAATGTAGCGAGAAATCATATAACTTTGATTCTTGGCGCCAAAGTCGTTATCCAGCCCTTTAGAGTTGTACAGTAGCCTGCCTTATCGATTTATAGCATACACTTGAAAATGAGCATTATGAAAGAGCTGATCCATCATGCAAATGCACAGAACAGCTTACACAACAAACGCAAAATGGTGTGCTGGATGCAAAAACAAGGAATCCTAAAAAGAGATGTGCGATGCAGAAAATGCAAGTTACCGATGAAGTTGCGGAAGGCACCTGCCTGTGATGGATTTAGATGGTGAGCATCAAATTAAAATATCTTAATATTTTATACTTTTACTACGCACTATTACTGCTACAGCTGATAATACTACAAGGCTACTACTGTTATTATTACTACTACTAATCATTTCCGAGGTATAATTGTATATATTTTGACAAGATGTTTTAAAGGATTGTATATTCTAGGCTCTGCCAAAGAAGAACCCACAGGGTGATGACCACTTCCATTCGCACGGCATAAATTTTCCAAAACTCGCACAGACCCCTTAGAACCTGGCTTCAGTATATTTACAGGTCAGAACAGTTCTCAGTTATTATTATTTTTTTTAATTAAATAATTGTTTATGCAAGTATACTGCATGTAGCTTTTTACTTAATGTAATGCTTTCTGCCAGCCCTACAATACTAAAATGTATCTAAACCCACAAAAGAAGGGAAGCCACTGGCAGGAGTGTTAGTGTGGACTATCATAAATAAATACAATATATTTCACGAGGAATGGTGGTAAAATACAGATGTGACTCCTTCCAATAGGAGCGTGTAGTACAGACTCCAACTGTATTATCAAAAAAGTGGGCTTCTGCTACAACACACAGTTATCAAAAAGGCTAAAACTATGTTGTCACACACCACACCATAAATCATTTAAGAGAGCTAATAGCTCTATTTAGGAGCTATTCAACAAGTCCTAAATTTGGCCATAGACCAAATTTTTTGTAAACACTTACTCATCCACAGGGGTTATGCTAATGGTGCAATGAGCTCTACCTGAAAAAGTGGCCGCCAAGCCCACTACAGTTTCATTAGCTTATCATGCATCACAATGCATCCTTCTCCTCCTCGGGTAACAAATTTGATATGGCTACATGTTGTAATTTTGCAAGGTTGCCATTTACAGTTTTGCCATTCGCTCATTTTCCCTCCCTCTGTCTCACTCTCCCCCCTCCCAAATTGTTTTTGTACTATCACCAGTCTATAAAGACTGAGATTATAGTTAGATATTTACATTCTATATGTCAGACAATAAGTAACACAACTATGCTCTTACTACATTTGGAATCGGCATTATATGTATATAAGTGTTTTAAATTACGTAATAGTATTAATTATTATACCCATTTTAAGGTTTTCACAGGGCCTGCGTTTGAGGAATGTGGACCTAATTGACAATGGGCTTGCAGCCAGCTCCCGCACCCTGGCCAAAATGGCCAAAAAATAACAGAGGTATTTTCTGATTTTTAGGGAAAAAAATGTGCTTTTCATAATATACTCAATTTGTTTGGTTATCAGTTTACTTTGTCATCATTTTAAAGGTCTGCTGTCAAGGTCTATCAAGACTAAGGAGAAGAGGTGCCATGCGGGTTGGCGGCAGACACCATTTTTTTGTTTTGGATGAGAGTCAGTTCTGTCACAGAAGAAAGGTAAGGAATGTGTTGTGATTGTATTTAAATTTGTTTATATGTTTTCATTTTCTTTATTTTAAATTTCTTTATTTTTGCTCTGGTAAAAATTTGCACAGCAACAAAACACACATTTCTCAACCTATAATGTCAGTTTTTAAGACCCTTCTTGTGCTTTGCGGTTGTGCTGACTAAGTCATCATTCTGAAGGAATCATTTGTAGGTCAAAAAAAAGTTACTACAAGTCAATCAATTTCAGACTTGAAAATTAATTTGCAAATAATCCAGTTCAGCAGTCTTTGGCCAATCATCAGTTTTGGAAAGTATTTTTGAGGAAAGGTGTAAGGTTGTTCCTGAAGTTGTAGCTTTGACATTGATCCAAGTATTAACTGATACTGATTCAATTATTTATATTCTATGTAGCAATATATACTGTAACTTTAATATCATTAGCAGTTATGTTTGTGTTTCATAAGTATTAACGTTGTGTCATGTGTGTGTCATGACAGCATTATGTGACATACTGAAGGATGACTTAAACTGTTATGACATGTTGCTATATCAAAGTTATGTAGACTTTATGACAAACAGTAATATCCTCTATGAGATGTAGTGTTATGACACTTGCCATAGGCATTCTGTCTTAAGAGGTGACATAAAAGATTCTGTCACCTTTAGCATTGCTAGCATAATTTAGCATATGACATAAGCAGTTATGTCAGTGTGTGTCATAACGTTTATCGCTGCATGTGTCATGACACTGTTATGTTATTTGTCATTAACGTTAAGACGCTGTCATAATCTGACATGGCATGCGTTATGAAAAGTTCATGACATTGTTATGCAGGCTTTATGGCGCACACTTCAAGTAAAGTGTTACCGTTCTTTCCTTATTGCATACTAGATACCAGTGGAGCCGATAACACCAGCACCAAAAGTGGTCCAATGACTGGTACAAAACAAGCATGAATGCTTACCATGCAGATAATATATTGCTGTTGATTAATATTCATTGCATTTGATTTTAAGGCCCTAAAAAGGAAAGGATCCATATTGCTGTGAACACCCAGGATGACAAAGGAAAGGAATTTCATATTTACAAGTGTTTCTGGATTAAACTCACAAAGCAAAGAATATATAATAAATATAATAATATAATATAATAAATTATAAACAATGAATCAGTGCACACATTAAAAATCTATCATTTAAAGTTGAAAGTTGAACTACACAAGTACTGTATAACAGACGAAGTACAACATGGTCTGAGTAAATATTTTACTGTGATGTAATAATTGATAAAATATTCCAATGATTATTATTTGTCCTCAGTAATACACATGAAATCACTTGAAATTATTATGCTAGTGACTGTGTCATTTTCTTGTATCAATGCAGTATAACAATGCAGCTTCTTAGTTTTACAGTGCCTCAACTGCAACTCCCTGTTCATGCATAACTTATCCTGATGGAAGGACCTACACTCATTGCAACTCATTGCAGCATGTAATGATGTCACTTTTTGCTCAGAAAATAATGTTTCCTCACAAGTCATGTCAGGGGTAACATAACTTGGGTCACCCTCTGAGCAAAAAGGGCAGCTGTTGGGGTGTGTTAAGTCTAGAAAAAACTTTGGTGTGCTTTGAGTGTGAATTGCTTCCATTTGAAATTAAACAATGGCATTTTGGAATTTTAAATAAAGGTTAAGTGGGACAATTGCAGTGATATGCATTCTGATGAGAGCTCCAACGACCCACTCAGACATGACCTTCATCTCTAAAGGACATACTATTTACTAGCATTCCAATGGGAACTTGGATGATGTCCAGGTATTTTCAGTAAAGTGACCATGATATGACTTGCAGTTCATGAGACTGGATGCTTTTTTATAATAAAGAAAATATCTAGGAAAATTCTGAAATTTAACAAAACAATTGATATATCAAAAATACCATTGATTGTTTTTTTCTTATGGGCAGTAATGAGGAGGGTGAAGAAACTCAGACTCAGGTCCATTGCTTGAGAAAATATAATGGGAAACTAATAACCTAGTTATCTGAACAAAATATATTTTAGTGCTGAGAGACCCATCTTTAAGACACATGTGAAGAGGAAAATATGTAAACACAGTACTAGATCCTCAGGACAGGACCATTGAGAGTAAGGCCTTTGTCCCATTGGTTAACTCTGCATT
Organism: Megalops atlanticus; assembly: GCA_019176425.1. Classification (NCBI taxonomy): domain Eukaryota; kingdom Metazoa; phylum Chordata; class Actinopteri; order Elopiformes; family Megalopidae; genus Megalops; species Megalops atlanticus. The sequence goes on from CM032881.1 coordinate 18,167,973, forward strand.
ACTTGCTAAAACCACTACCATTAGAAACAACCTAGAAGACCGTAATGCTGACAAAACACTGGAAGTCAAAGGTGATGTCACAATTCAACTATAGTTACATAGGGCCCTGGCAAAAACAAGAACAAGTGACATACAAAGTGTCAGTGTCCCACATTATGCAAAATACCGCCCCATGGAACAAGAGGACCACCACATTGCTCATGTTACCCTGTGGAGGAGATGTTAATTTGAGCTATCCATTTTAAGTGATGGCTTTCTGCTCCTGTCCCTGAGACAGGATTGCCACCAAGGTCTTGGTTACACTCCAGTAAAGAAGTAAGTGATGTGTTGTTGGGGATTCCTATGGCAGAAGTCTCATGGAATGACAAAATCCTAACTCAGAGCTCTCTGTGTGTGTATGTTACATTACATAGGCGCTCTTACCCAGAACGACTTCAAAATAAGTGCATCACTACACTAAGAGTAGTTACCAAGAAGTATTACAAGAGGTCAGTAAGATACTGAGTTAAGTGCTAAACTAGTGTAGAGTGCTTTTTATATAAAATAGGGATAGATAGGATAGATAGAGATAGACAGAGAGGAAGGTATACTAGAGGTACAGCTTGAAAAGATGAGTTTTCAGCTTTCTCTTGAAGGCGCCCAGAGAGTCTGCTGTATGTACTCTTGACCAAGCCTGTTTCGTATCTCACGAGTCTCCACTGATAGTAACTGATTCCTTTGAACCAAACCTCTTGTGTCTTGAGTCATCTCTGTATTTGGGGTCACCCTGCTCCTTCTCATGTATAGTTTAGTTCATAATGTACACATCCAATCCGCTCTTTGCATTACAGCAGTGTCTTTTCAAGCAGAAGTTTAAACTTTCATGTAAATTTAATTTCTACATTGTGATTTTTCCTATAGGGCCCTGTATTTCTCTTTGAAAACAATAAAGACAGGAACAACTATCCATAGCTGCAGTGTGTTTGCATTCAGTGATCCTGAACTAATAATTTAGCTTGAAGAAAGTGAATGATTTCCAGGTTAATTAAAGTTTGTCATGGTCCTACATTCAATAACGGAATAAAACAGCAGACAAATTTATTCTTATTGATGTTTTGATTATCAACTCAGTACCTTGTGAATACTAATTTAAGGATGTAGCCATGGCTAGGGATACATTGGGTCAATTCTATTTATAGTGCCTTACCTTTTTGCTCAGATTTCACTTTAAGATCAAAGGACAATAAAACAAGGTGACATTTGGTGGCTACATTAATATGTTTCTCCTTTTGATGGTTTTGCTATATTTTTTACCAATCGTTTTCCCTTCAAAATCTTCATGTTTCTTCCAGAGAAAAGAAAAAAAATATTTTGTAATGTTAATGTCAGGAGTGACACAATACCCGGTTGGTTCGCCCTCCCAGGGATCCGCCCGCCACAAGGAAGCCAGGACAAGGTGAGTAGGATCAGCACACTTTATTATTTATTTTTAAAAAAAACACGATTAACAAAATCCATAAAATTCAGACGCTGATCAACCCACTCCCAGCTAAGCCCCTCCCCCTGCCCTTCTATCCACTCCTGTCCTCCCTTCCCTAGTTACAAGCAGGCAGGAACGCTACCCAACCAAAAAAAAAAAAAAGGAAATTCCACTCACCACTCACACACCCTTCACCCTTAAGCCTCACTGCAAACACCCTGTGAACTGGCGTCCCCGCCCACCTGGGCATAGGGAGAGGAGGACCGCTCTGTTTCAATACCAGGGGGAGTGCTGGACTGGGAAGGAGGCTCCCCACACGCACACACGCGCACACGCACACGAGACGAACAAAACAAAAACGAAAGTATAAGGGGGGGACGTAGCTCGGCCCACGCCGCAATGCCGGGCCTCGCCTACGTCCCAAAAAAAAAATAAATAAATAAATAAACTCCAGACAAGACCCCCGCGCCACTCCTGCAGGGGCTGGCGGCTCCGGCGGGGACGCACGTCTTCTTCCCGGTAATAACTTCGCCGGCTCCGCGGGATCGCACTGAGGGAGACACAGTTCAGCAGCCGGTCAGCCCTCCCTTTCCACCCCGTGCCGGTGACTCACGCATTCAGTTAATACTTCGCGGTGTCACCTCCCTTCCAGCTAGGGGATCCACCTCCCCAGCACGCGCTTCCACGGGGTGGGGGCTCTCTTCGACCCCGGCTGCGTTCGGAACCAAGTGATGTTCTTCCCCCTCCCTCAGGGACCCGCTGCTTGAGCCCGTTTCGGTCGCCGCTCTTTCGGAAGCCGCCTAAAACACACACAGACACCCACTCGGCCCCGCACACCAAAGCAAGAGAAAAGGAAAGAAAAGAAAATTAACCAAATCAACAACTCAAATTCCGCTCTGGGTCGCGACTCCCAGAGCTCAAACCAACAAAAAGAAAAAACAGCTAACCAAAATAAACTCTAAACTCAACCGTGCGGCACATTCAAAAAAGAAAAATCAAAAACCCAACTCCACGCTAAAACTCCGTGTGTTGCCCTCCGTCAGCGTCTCTCCGTTGCTGCTCCCACTCACCTGCCTATAAAGCCCCGGTATCCCTTACCACAGATAGGCAACAGGTGCGGAGCATGCACCAGGCAGCAAACACCGTCATTACCCAATTATTCCATTTTAATTTAGCCCTGCTACACGCCCGAGCCCCCTCGCTCTCCCAGAGAGTACAGCGCGATCTAACACCGCTGTCAGGCGAAACTCCTGACATTAATTTCATGGAACAAAACATCTGAATGTCTCCATATATGTAAGGGAAATGACAAAGAATCATCTGGCCACCATCTGCCATGTTCAGCATGCTGTGTTTAATTCCTTTGAAAATGTTTAAACACAAAGGGACAAAACTCTCTTTACTGCAGCTAAACAACTGTCATGTCACTGAGGTAGTTAATACTATTTTCTACAAATAATTACCTTAGCAATAAACCTGTCTGAAAACATTGATGACACATTCAGTTCCAATGGCCAGTTTTATTTTATTTTATTTAAACATGATTTAAACTAATTTAACAATTGCCTTTTCAAACATATCTGAATATATCATTAAAATTGGGCTTTGATAACATAATGTTAGTTGAACTTATTATTTTTTGTTTTTGCAGTGTGATGCAAAAGGACAGACTGGCAGAATATTTTTCACATTGGCCAACACTGTCCAACTATTAGGTAGAAGAAAAGAGATGGTTGGAAAAAAAGAATGATGGTTTTACCTTGCATAAACAATTTTTAGAATGTGTCAGATTTTGTGAGTCACATTTAAAATGCAGCTTTAACCTGTTAATGTAAGCTTTTAAATGGCTACTTATTTGGCATGGAAACAGTGTCCGCAGCCACCTTTCTGACAAGCAGTTCTGAAGACTGCTCTTTAATGACTCCTGGGTGCTATGGCACCTTTGCTGAAACAATCTGGAAGCCAGGACGTGGGTCCCTCCTGTTACTGAGGCCTAGATCTGCCGGTCATTCACAGAACTGAAGTTAAAAAAAACAACAGGCCTGCGGCGGGCCCCTCAGCTCTCTCACTGGCCATCTCAAGCACTGCTCATGTAAACACGTGCCCATTTTAAAGCACATCAGGGGCATTGCAGGGACTAGAATGACAAGAAACTAAATTGTTTTTTGCTTTGCCTGGAGAATGCACTGGGCTCAAAGTGACCTTCAAGTTGCCAGCAAAAGTCTGGTTATCCTCACTGCCCTCTCCAATAGAGCAGTTTGAAAGGGAATATTTCAACAACAAGTGTTGTTTATGGAAGATGGGTAATAGCCATTAGAGTGATGGCCCCCTAAGTGGCTATTAGAGAACCATTCACTTGGCTCTGAAAATATCTTTTTTACCTAGTTAGTGAACCTCAAACAAGATCTGCTGAAGTCTGTGTAAACTGTGTCTAGAGTCATGTCCTGTGAACCTGCTATGGCTTCTAGTGTTTTGCTCACAACATAATTGTGCTCTTGCCAGAAAAGCACCTTTCATTACACCTTGTCAATGATTGAAATCATTATATAAAATAAATATAAAATTTTAACTGGGAGGACATAATTCCAGAAAGTTTGTATTTTGTAACCTTTTAAACTCTGAGTATTTTTGTTCAGAGGGGGAACCAATTCAGTCAAAATTACATAAATAAATACCTAAATAAATCCTACAGTAAAAAAAGAAAGATTTAGCCGATCCCTAGACAATTAGCTGTAACTGACAACACCTGCGTTCTGAGATAGATAAAACCCAGATGCATATGCTTCTTTGTTTATGGTTTCTGTGGCTTCCTATCCTCCATGTCTCAACCTTCGTTGTCTCTCCTGTTGCATGGTGTCTATAGTTTTAACAAGCTGGTCCAGATGTCTGGTTGCAGCTATGGTTGGGAGGAAAGCTTGCATTTCCTGTCAAAGGTTAAAGTTAACATTAGGGAAAATGTTGATTGAATCAAGGGGTGAATTACTAGTTCAGCACTTTTTAAATTAGTGAATTGAATAAAGATACCTTCTCTAGCTTGTCAAAGATGAATAATAAAACATTGATCCCAGATTCATTGTTATCATTACATCATTCATTGCATTAATGTGCCATAACAGTGCTGGAAATAATTAATTTAAGAAATGGTATATTTTTAGAAAAAAAAAAAAAAAGAACATGTTAGTAGATGCCATGTGTAACATTTAAATTGTATCAGTGAAGTATCTCACAAGATATGATAGCCCTAATAGTAGAAATGTCTTCCAGTTATTTGTGCTTGACATTCTTTGTCATTCTTAGTCAACATTAAGCTGTCTGATGTAATGATTGAGTGTAGCTGAGCCATATTTTTAGTGAAAGGAAAAAAAAATATTTCTACTGTTCCAAAATAATTAAAAACATGCCACATTCATTCCTAGTTATTGTTAGCAAAATTATTTGAAACAGAGCATCACACAAGTCTTCAGTGTTACTACAGGGTGGAAAGGAGCACAGGAACACAGTGAAAGTCTGATATATTTAGAACTTACATACACAACTGCACTGTGACAGTACAAATATCACACAGGACTTTTTCACCTCTTATTGATGTGAGTAAAAATAATCCTGTCCACCTTGCTGTTTGTGTACAAGTGATGGATTCACCCTAGAGAGAGGTGCACTTATTTCAATACCCTTGCACCATCCTCTTTTTTCCAGATGTCCAACATGCCCCTGGTTGTTACTGGTCAGCATTCAAATACGTGACCTTGTCATCATAGGCAGAACCCGTCTGGCAGCTGACCTCTTCCCATCTTGCAGAAACACACAGAGACCATCAGTGTTTGTCTTTCGCTCGGGTGCTTTCAGATCAGCTGGAGCTGTTGTTTCCAAAGTTTCTTCTTGACGCAGTGGGTGGGGGGTGGGGGGCTTCTGTATGTCCCTGAGCCACACTGGAGAGGGCAGCCAAATTGCAAACATACACTGAAAACAATGACAACACAAACTTTGCTGCCAGGTTAATTCACAGATCTATGATCAGGAAGGCAGATAAAAAGTTTCTTTCATTTGGATGAAAGTAAACATCAGTGAGCTGAGAGCCACATGCAGCAAAGCAGTTCCTTTTGCACATTATATAGTCTACAACTACCTTTGCTGTCTCTACCTACCTCCCCCTGCCACTGTCATATTCTTATAACCACATCAATATGGAGAGGCATCGTGTTCCAGTGTGTACTTGCTTGAGATTGGGTTGAACGGGATTCATTGGGTGGACATGCTGCCTACTGCACATGCAGTGCACAGATGTTTCCTCAAGGGCCTGCTTCCCTCACCCCCTGCTCAGCCCAGCAGCTCTGTTGGGCCAGAACCAATCGTATATTCTTGCCCCTCCTCATCACTTGAGCAGAGGATGTGGAGGTCTCAAAAGTATTCAGAGAAAGCCACTCTCAAGCTCGAAAAAGACTCTCTATGGAATATGTTTATGTGGGGACAAATTAACTTTCAGTGTTGCTTGACGTGTCCAATGGTTGTTAAAGCAAGAAGTGGTAAATATTAAATTCCCCAGGTTATGAGTAGGTAATTTAATAAGAATAATTACCTAACAAATTAGTGTTGCAATGCAATCAAGGTGACCAGTAACTTATGCAGATTTGTAGATATATATAGTAAGAACCAGAAAGAATACACAAACAGTGCACCAGATCAGTTCACTCCCTGAGGGAGTGACGAATCAAATATTTTACCTGCAGGATGAACCTGCAATCTCATATTTTAGCCCTCTGTTTAGCATACAACAAAATCACAGTAATTTAATACCATCAGAGTTCATTCATAACCTTTAGAATATTCTTCGATTTTTAAAATACTGTATACATTCACCTTTTTGAGACTCCTTATTTTTCAGCTAGCATCATTGCTTGCAAACTAGCTAAGTAGAATATTATGTTCTAAATGCCAAAGGTCTGGAGGCATACCAACGGCAACAAAGAGGCATTCTGAAGTAAATCTGAGTCAGATATGAAACATTTTTATGTCATATTAATAATGGGTATGTTAATGCTGAATATTTGTCCATAAGAGTATGTAGTAAAATTTTGGCAATCATATGGTGAGACCACTTCAACAGTCTGAACCCAGAATTACAAAATACTGCATAAAATGTCATGACACCAGTTGGACTCACATTCAACCAAACAATAAAATCAATGAGGTCTACCACAGGTTTGAACCACTGCCCTCGCTGTCTAAAAAGAACACTGGGAGATACAATTAACTAAGCCAAAGACCCATTGCCTGCTGAAACTATTCACACTACTAATTGCCTTCATGTTATCCAGCATAACAATTTTGTAAGTATCAAAGATCAAGTTTACTGTGACATTTCTTTGAGTTCTAAAAAGAAATAATGAATGTCTTCTGAGATTATGAAAGTGCACAAATATTGTTTCTAGGCAAATGATTAAAAACCTATTGACATCAATTGAGAATTTTGTTGTCATTGGTGGTGTTTTTGTTACTTAGTTTTATTTCTTTGACAAATAAGAATCCTTCACATTTTCTGGATGTTACGTTTGCAAAATGGAAAACAAGCAATAAAGAAAACTTGGTCCTTTTCAATAAATTACTTTTTCCAGGGCTTCATCCTTGAAGTGTATAATGTTTATTCCCAGTAGAGAAATGAAATTCTGATACAAAACGCTGAAAATGTAATGCTTTAGAGGATTTTTTTGGGTTGCCAAGTAAAAAGCCAGAGCAAAGCTGAGAGCTTACTTTCCATGTAAACCACTCCATAGTATTTACACACAGCGTACACTATTTGATTTTCCCTCAATTCTTATTTGCTTGTATGTATTTTTCTTTTTTGGTGTGAAAGTTGATTTGTGTAGGGTACATTATTTAAATGTTACTTGGACCAATTAGAAAAATCAATTCCAAGACAGCTTCAACAAAAGTACTTTCATGGCATGCTTTGACCTCATTAACATTTTCTGGCTGAGGATGGGCATGACCTTGTTAACATTTCTGGAGTAATTAATTAATCCACATGAGTGCTGAATCTCTGCTGATTCCTGCCAGCACATCTCCCATTGCCTCAAAGTGAGTGATAGATTGAGTGTCTAAGGAAAGTGTAAGGCTGTCAGACTCCTAGGTCACCAGCATGGGCCCAATCTGACAGCAGCTGGCTAAAGGCTTAATGAGGGAGATATTTTCTGAAAGTTTCCATATGGTTCTCTTAAGATTTTTTTGAGGAGTTAAATTAAAAATGCATAGTTGTATCAGTCATTTGGTAAGCCTACAGTCGTGTCACTAACTGTGTTAATATTTAACTGTTGTTGTAATGGAGTGTTTGTAATGAAACAGACTGGGATCCAAGAGCGGTTAACAGTTTAATGCCAGAATCCAAAAGGCGTGGTCAGGGACAAAACAGGTCGTCAACGGGAATCAGAGAAGCAAAAAACCAGAATCCAAAATCACAACAAGCAAGGTCCAAAAAACAGGCGAGAGGTCAAAAACACAGTGAACAACATGGTTGAGTAACAGAGAGCAGGCTCAGTAAAGAACAAAGAGTCAATACCTCACAACGAGGTAACAAAACCGAGTCCTTATAAAGGCAGGGCTTGATTAGAATGACCCACAGGTGTGGTGGAGCCAGGCTGAGCGGGACGTGGCTGAGCTTGCTGAGCGGGGCGTGGCTGAGCTTGCTGAGCGGGGCGTGGCTGAGCTGGCTGACTGGGAGCGGGTGTGACAGTGTTATCACCAGGTCCACCTGAAATCCATTTTATTACATGAAGTTTTTTGATGTTCACACTGACAAGAAGACAAATGATGCTTGGGCATTAAGAAATATCTCAAAGACTTGCTTCCAGGATTAGCTTCCATGTTTTAATGACACTTGGTTTGTTTTTGTTCACACACTACTAGAGTAATGTTTGCATTTCAGAGCCTGAGGCTTACTTTCTGCTAATAAAGCATACTATAGCACATAACAACACTTGTAGCATAAATTACTGAGGCTATTAAGGCAACATCACTTCCAGTTGACTGAACTCATGTAGTCTGGAAAACTCCAGTACACTTCATATTTACAGTTGTGTTCATGTTAAATTATTTTCTCAACCAACCTCCACATATACTGTAGACTGTACATTAGGCTTGTCACACCATGACATCCTCTGAAGCAACATGAATGCAATCTTCCAATAAATCTGCAAGCAGCTGAAGTCAGACAGTGCACCACAGTGAAGTGGTTGCCAATCTGAGCAACTTGCCAGGCACCTGGTGAATTGGAGAGTGACAGTAACACGGGGATATCCTAGCTGACCTGCTCATTCCTAACTCTGGCTAAAAAAAGCCAGGGCCAGGAATGAGCTGGGTTGTTAAGCCTTTCTGGGCTCCCTGTTAATGTCAAGAAATAACACAGCTGGTTTCAAGCCCAAGTGGTTCTGCTACTCAACCTACAGTCATGACAAGTACCTTGCTGACTGAACCATTGAGAAGTCCTCTCAGATTCAGAAATTTAATTCACTCATTGATTTGATTCATAAAAATACACAACACAAAAATAATATCATCATTTATTTTTTACCAGGGTTGCCAGGTTACATGTAGCACTGAATTCAACTCAGTTAGATTAACTATTCTTTTAATATACAAACATGCAAGCAGGCAAAATATCTAGCTGACCAGGCACACATTTTATTGGTCCAATGGTAATGTCTGTGGTATATCTTGTTATTTCAGCTTTGCATTTAGTGACACTTTAAGTAGACTCCTTGCATGTGCAGTGAGCACAGTCACCAGTTGTGTTTAATACAATACACTCAAGGAGAAAGTTCTCTTTTCTACCAAGGCAGTCAAGGCTCAGGGCAAAAATGTGTCTTCTGTACTGTCTTCAGTTTAAACCTACCTTTATCCCCTACAACCCAAAAGTTGAATATTATGGCTATATGAGCTTGTCTCAGTCTCTGCTGAAGCACAGGAGAGAATAAAATGACAGAGATAAATAATTCTATATATTTACATCAGTGTTGTCATAGATATGAGTCATTCTATTCTATGGACCAAAAAGTAGAATAAATACTAAAAGAAAAATGAAAACAGATTTGGAGGAAGGGTCCCTCTGTTGACTAATCAAAACACAATGGTATTAACAGACACCATTTTTGAGGTGTACATTTCAGCGTTGTTGCCTGGGATGTTACAGGCTCTAGCCTTAAAACTGTGATGTAAAGGTGCTGAAAAAATAATACATGTGGCAGGTCAGTATATAATTTAGACTTCATTTTCCTCCACACTTTTGTCATTATGTCATTGGCTGATCCTGAAGTCTCCCTTATCTCAGACCTCCCAAGGGACAGGTTTGGCTCACTGCCCTGAAGGCCAGACGAGCTCTGTGAAGCACAGCTTGGTCCCCCACTTCAGGAAGGTAGATGTCCTTATAAGACTTGCTCTAAACATAATTATTTCATGATAACTTATTTTATCATATGAGTGTATGAGTGGTGTAAGACATTTACATATTTCTCTTAAAGCCACTTGAAAGCCATTTTTGAAAGCTTTCGAAAAATGATCTTGGATATGAAATTATGTATCATGTATGGCAGATTTTGGCATCCTAAATAAGCTTTTTAAAAAAATTTAAGAGCCATGTTGGAAAGAATGAGTCCCCACTCTTTATTCTTAGAGCAAAACATCATTTTTTGATTTTTAATTTGCATGTTATGAAATGCACATGTATATTCAAACATCTTTGGGCCACATCTTTGGGCCATTGAATAAAGCAATTAAGTTGATCATTAAAACTTGCTTGAGATGCAACCTTTATTTACAGTTTATTTACCAAAAGCATCTTGAATAATGACACAATTAAGAAATTAATTGTTAAGCTCATACAATTGGTAAAAGTGTCAGAACACATACAAACTAAAGGATACCTGGATTATTTCACCTATACAGCACTGAGGTCTGTTTTCTGATGCTGACTTTTACATTGAGTTACATGTGTGCAACTAGTAAGTATATGTATATATATGTATGTATATGTATGTATAATAGTTGTGTGTGTGTGTGTGTGTGTGTGTGTGTGTGTGTGTGTGTGTGTGTGTGTGTGTGTGTGTTGCAATGTAATTTTCCTCGCTGTATCCCAGTAACTTAAGGTGGGAATGCGAATGCGAATGTTCATTGCTGTTGCAATTAAAGGTTCAATATCCATTGTGGTGAATAATTTAAAAGCCAATCTGGTGGGTCACTGGGTTCCCTCATCTTTCTGGAATTGGGCCTTCTTTGACACTTGTAAAGGACACTGTATGAAAGGTAACAGCTCTAACAGATTACTCTTATGTAATGTTCTTCACTCAGCCTGTTGAGAGGGATGATGACAGGGGGAAGCAAAAGACTTTAATCTTGTTAAATCTCAGTAAGTGATACCACCATTTGCATGAGGTGCAAAACTGGATGGTGGTCAGTAGGTAATTATTAAAGCCATGGGTTCATATATGATGCAAAATAGGAAGAATGTGTTATGTATGTTTGGAAACATCGATCAAATATCAAATATCAATACAAATATCTATCAGGTGTTATTAGCATATTTAATTCTTATTCATGCCAGTTAAACCATTTTGCCATTCTAACTTGTTGTATTTTTGTAATGCCTGCAGTAAAATATTAATATCTTAAAATGCCAAATTGTGAATACTGCACTTATATGTAATTTTTAAAATGAGCTCTTCATTAATGCTGTTTTTAATTTTATGGTATAACAGCTCAGTGTGATGGATATCATAATTGAAACTGGTATCATTGTAATGGTATTATCATAGCATTACAGATCTCATTTAACCTCCTGTTGATCTGGCTGGCTTGCACATAACCATCCAACACTTTTCCCCCTCTTACAAATTCAATTTTATTAACTGTGCAGTTTGTTGCTTAGATTCATGGTTTGTAGAGATGCAGTAGAAGGTTGCATTAATGAGACACTATAATACCCACCTGCTATGCCTCATGCCAGAGTCTTCCTTCAAACTGTGATTGACTTCAAACTGATTGTGATTGTTTTTTGTTTCTTGGAGAGATTCTGACTTTAGAATTCTCAGTGTAATATTCAATAATGAGCGTTTTGGAAAATAAGTAATTTATAATAGTTTTGCATATCCAAACAAGCCAATATCCGTTGTGTTCAGTTTTCTCACTGAAGATTTTATTTTATATTATATAGTTTAGTGTATATGTTTACATACTGCCCTTGGCTTAACCCCCTATGATACAACTTTATGAATAAGCCAATGTCATAACATCCTCATACATGCTCCTTGTACATGGTGTATGAATTCATCAATCCCTAAAATCACAATCTCTTTGCCTGGCAGAATTATTTATTTATTTGATTAGATTTGTAGTATATTAAGATATCATATTGTTCATATAAGGTAGTATCTGCTTGTGGGTGTGTATCCCATTTTTTCAATAAATCTTTATTTTTTTGATGCATTCAAATGAGCATTGTGTTTAGACAGTAAATTCGTTGCGTTGCATTTATAATAAAACCACACCACACATAATCATCTAGCTCTTGTCACTCCCACTCACAAGGACTGGGAGTTGTAGTGAAAACATTAAGGCCCCACTAAGATTTTTACACCACATTTTAGTGTGCACAATATTAGTGTACAATTTTAAATTAAATTAAAGGTAATCTGTTGCGTAGGTCATTGCATTCTGTGTTAAAACCATGAGAATACCAATATCTTCAAAATTGTGTACTAGTTTAAAATCAATGGGTAAAAATTTCAAGAGCGGCAAATATATTATCCACTTTTAAATCTCAATGCTGTTTCCTTTGGTAGCACAAAGACTTTACAGACCGGACCCCTCTGATCATAAAATAAAGTGTGAATATACTCCAAATTGCAGTTTCCTTAAAATGAACTATGCTCCTTGCAAGATGAACTAATCCACTTGCCAGGTGATGTGGGTTGCATTTTAAATTGAGCACCTGAAGGAAAATGCATGTTATTATTTAGGATTCACATTATATGTATCTCAGTTTTGTTCCTCTTAAATGTGTCTATGTGTTTGCTTTTCTAATGTCTTGTGATTTAGTGTGACAGTCCCTGCCCACTCCCCTTTTTTCTAATATCTAAAATATCCCTCTGTTAGCTTGGTTTTCCACAGCTTTAGGACCCACTGTGAACTTGTAATATAACAAATACATTGTTCTGATGATACTGCACCCACCACTGTAGATTATAAGGTAAATTTCACAAGGGTTGAGAAAATACAACCCCTGGAATATAAAGCATCTGCTGCATGTCAAATGTAATGATGTTAATGTAATGTTAAATTTATTCACATCTTGGACATACCTCTGGGTCAGAGCATCTGCTAAGTGACAAAATGTAATGTCATGGAATTAAAGATACCTATTAAAATGTAATTCCCCATGAAAGCCTTTGTCTATATATCACTAAAATATTTTACATTAATAAATAAGCTTCTGGTCTAATGAATCCTTGAGTATGATACTTAAACCATGATTCATTAATCAAATGGTTTTTACTGAGTCATTTACATATACATTATTGACGCTGTTAAATTGACCAATTTGATAAACTGGGTGACAGAACAGAACTTTTAGATACTGGATGAAAATATTACAGTACTAATCCAGTATAATACCTGTATTAAAGTTGCAATCAAGGGCTGCCAGCAGGATTTGAACCACCAGCCTTCTTTAGGGCTTTGAGTGTTTTGACCCAAGTCGAGTGTCTTCTTCTGGGGATTCACTCCACACTGCTTAAAGACATCCCTGCATGGCAGGGTATGAATGTTCTCTGTATCTGAACTCTGCAATGAAATGCCAGTGGTGAACATAACTGCGGGTGGGTGCTGTAGGATGTCTCTTAACAAACAAGAAGTGTGGGTTGCTTGTTTTATAAGAAATATTCCTTTTTTTTACAAAAAGCACACAATATAGTGAGGATCAAGCTTACAATTTTATATATCAATCAGAAAAAAAACAAAAATGTCACAGTCAGACAGAGGGTATTTTGCCTGATGTCCACACAATATTATTACATAAACTGTGTGCACAAAAAGTGTGTTACTTAAGTAAAAATAATTTCTTGTGTTTAAATGTAAAAGAACTGCAGTGGTTGCAGTCTCATTCCACTTAAGGAGGACCATTTGATCAAAATGTTATGGGTCACTGTGAGTCCTCAAGGAAACTAGCCAATTAATAGGCATGTGACTCATAGCTCCTGAAGTAATGAATCATGTCTAGAAAAGCTCAAAAATTCAACAGGTTTGTTAACAGTGTTGTGTTGCATTTTGGTTTAACAGCCCTCTGTGACTAAAAGAGCAAGCTGTGGCAATGAGCAAAGTTAAAGCCTGTGGAATGTGGTGACAATGCCGCACTCCTTCTAAACAGACATAGATTACTCAGTCAAGCTGTTAAGGCATCCATCTTGACCTGAGTGTACATCCACCGCTATTCCAGGAATTGCAGATGGAAAACACTCAAAATGCATTAGGTGATCCAGCTCACGAGGAGCAGCGGCGTTTCGTCTACCATAGCTTTATAAAAAGCTGGGCACACTCCTCTGTCCTCTGTGGAATGCAAGGCTGTAATGTGACTGAAATGCTAAAGCCCTTGTGATGGGTGTGGGTGAAGAGTTATAAATAATTCAGCAATATATAATATATGAAAAAATAAACATAGAAGAGTGAAGGTAGGGAAGGTGGTGACATTATAACGGACCTGAAATTTTGGTATCATAACACAATGTGTTGACTGTGGACGATCTTATCATACTGATACCAGATGTTGGCAGTGGTGACTGAATTGTGCAAATACATAATCTCCACATAAAGCCTTTGTGATGGGAATGAGAGTGAATTAATATGCATGGAGTCAACAGTAAATAGTTCATCACCTTTTTGGCATTTCAAACTTATTTTAAACTGGAGACGGCTGTTAAACAACTCAGAAAGTGCATATCAATGTATGTTTGTTTAGATGCTGTTATTACAAGTAAATTGGCACATACAGAGCTTCTCCCTGAGACTTTTATTGCTATAGTTGGATTAAATGTAATAAGTAGCTGTATGGAGGGGATGTATGTGGAGGTGTTTGCCCCAAACATGACGTGGCTCATTCAAAATGAAAATAGTTTCTTTATTTAGTTAGTGTTATTGCAGAAGGCAATTCAAACATGATATGTAAAATTCAAATTAAGAAAGCATTTTGATATGAGTTATAGGTCTATCACAGTGGCACGGTAGAGGAACACTTATCTACTTTATTGCTAAAGAAGAGCAAAATCCTTCTTCCTCTCTACGTTTGATCTTTTAATTCTCATTATCTGAAATGGTTGACCCAGAGCCTCTAACTGCAGCTTTACCCAAGATTTAGATTCTGTTCTCCTATACTACATTGCAGGAGCTGATTTGCACATACATAAAAATCAACGTGCAGAAAATTCTTATTAAGTGAATAATGAGGTAGGTGTAAGAACATCAGTTGTGACATATACATTAAATGCTACATATTACAATGTAATAGCAATACGCTATTAAATCAGATTTGATCAGATAATTGTTGCTCAGCACAATAATATGGAAACCTTGGATGAAGCAAAAAAAAAGCACTTTGACTCTTTCCACATGACACGAGAGGAAAATAGCAGTCAAAGTGGCAAAGAGCTCCATTCAGAGCTACTGGAAACTGTCATTCAAGAACAGAAAATGGGGGAGCAACATAGCCAGGAAACAGTCTCATATTTCAAAAAATTGTACCTTTAATGTTAGTGAGCAAATCAAGTTGTGTAAATTGAAAGGTATCCTAGCTAGCTAAGTTAGCTGACCTACTAGCTAGCTAATTCTGACAAAACTAGGCATGTCATATGTACCCAGCAACAGGACCTAACTGATTGACAGGTTAGCCAGCTGACTAGGCACCCATTCTTACAGTTGAATGTTGGCATATGCAGTGGTAATGAATTGTTCACAATAAAAGAGATATACCTGAAAATAGCAGTTAAATTTAGTAGCTTACTGTAATTTTTTGGTCTCATTTTAATTAGGTAGGTAGTGACGGTAATGTAAGTGCCTTGAACCTAGTGACTGCATCACCATTGTGCCAATAATCACAATAATGTACACCCTCTTGTTTATTATAATTTAGCCAGATCTCTAAGCTATCCTTCAAACATAGTTTATAAAGAAGTAATCAGATATTACTGGGTGATCCTTACTCAGGGCAAACAATGCGGCTGAGCATCTGGTTATCAACCAGCCGAAGAGGGCCTACACCTCTCTTTGTCTTGCTCCACTAGCTCCCTGTAGCTGCATCAGGTAAAAGGCCTTGCTGCTTGCATTCAGAACAACCAACAAAGATGTACCTTCCTACCTGAACAGTCTACAAGCGTATGTTCCTTCCCTACCACTATGATCTGTTGCCGAATGGTGTCGGGTGGTCCTGTCACATCACAACACAAAATCACTATCCAGAACTTTTACTGCCGTTCTCCCCCGATAATGTAATGACCTTCCACACTTCATCCATTCTGCCGAATCCCTCACTATTTTTTAGAAATATCTGAAGACGCAGCTCTTCCACACTCACCTGATCACCTGAATCACTACCACCTAAAGCAATTTCTTATGTCCTTAATGCTGTTTTCCTTAAAAAAAAAACAAAAAAACATAATTGTTTAATGCACTTATGTCTCTTCCACCAACTTTTACCTTGTCTGGCCAACTATTGAAACTTGGTGACGCAGCACTTCTGATATTGTGACTTGTGTTGTGTTGAACTCTGGCTCACTTGTAAGTCACTTTGGATAAAAGCATCTGCCAAATGAATAAATGTACAAACAGGTTCAGAACAATGACATGCTGAAAGATAAGACAATTGTAAGATGAAAGTTTTTAAAGTAAAAACAAGGGTGAGTTCTAATCGTTTTCCAAGAGTTGTTCATGGTAGCTGGGTTTCTTTAGATTTTGGAGAATTAGGTGATGCAGGGGTGAATAATAAAACAGGTTAGTATTTATCTCTGATATTTTGGCCAAGTTCCTCACTGCACCACAAAGCCCTTAATACAACAGTGACTGTATGAAGCCAAATCTGTGCAAGTCTTTTGAGAATTTTGTGTCTGTAAGCATTCAAGTGTGAAAAGTCCATCAAGCATAAAGTGAAAGGCATTTACTGGACAAAAAGCCTGGACAGACTTCAGAGGTGAAACAGCCCCAATTCACATGGATGGGCTATCATTAAACCACACTTAACTCAGACAAAAATGTGTTCCACTCATTTGTATGTGCATCTTTGTGTGGAGAGGGCAAAAGAAGTAACCTGATTCAATTTATCAGTCTATACAGACACCACTGAATCCATTTACTGTCCATTGTGCTACAGTAAGAAGACATTGAACCAACACTGTGTACTTTGCATGTCCAGGAAGCCTCCTTGGCTATGTCTATGAAGCTTCAGAGCTACAAATGTACTAAGGCATATTTGACTTCAAAAAGTGTGAATAAATGTCAGAATTACAATAAACCGGCAATGTTTCAAAATCACCATACAAAATAAAGCAACTTGCTCATTGCTTGTGGACATTATTTCTTTTCTACATCTTTTCTACATCTATGTCCTTGCATTATTAAGAAGCCACTATATCTGTCAAAAATTGTATTTCTTGTTTTCTTGTGATATTTGGCTGGAAAACACCCTAGTTAAAGGACAAATTGGGACGTGATTTTCTGTTTGTATTGACAAGCCCCCCCTGAAATATCAAACCAGACTGAATTCTTGTAAGAGGGTCTTCTCTTGAGACATTCCTAATGATTAGTGACACAGTTTCTTGTCTGTACAAAATGGAAGAATTACTAGCTTTTACAAAATAATCAAACCCATTGGGCAGATGTCTGATTTCACACACCTTCTTGATTCTTACACTCGTCTGCTTTTCTAAAGAAAATAAGTGTGAGAGCAATGGGGGGTTGAATGTGATGAGAATTTGGAAATCTGTTCTTGATATTAACTTGAACAGGAGTGTTTTTATTGAGTAATGAAAGAAAAAAAATGTTTTCATTATCGTCTAATTGAAGAAGAGATGAGCAGGAGAATGCGCTGCCATGGGTCAGTGAGGTCTATCTATCTACACTAAGCATTTCAAAATAAGTAAATCGATGTAAAACTGCAAAAAGTGGGGGTGGAGTGGTGTCTAGAGAGAACAGAAGTCCTGCGTTATTCAGACAATTTCAGAACGGCACTCCTTGAAAAGTTGTGTTAAAAATCCAGAGCCTGTTTTACTCATTAAAATCTGTGAAGGTTTTATTTATTCACAGAACAAAGGGTTGTCTCACAAAGGCCAGGTCAGATTGTTTAAATAAAACCCTGAAAGTCTTTAATTCAAAGACACATGTCTAGTTCGAGCAATTTTTCTTCATGGTCTTCAAAGGGCCAAGGCACATCAGAATGATGTGAAGTCGAGATGAAGTCGAGAGCCCAATGCGTCTGACCTATTTTCCTCAGTCTCCTTTTTTTATATTTCATCATCATCTAAGTGCAAATATCATGCAGCTGAAATAGCTTTCAGTTTGATGGCCATTTTTCTCTCACAGGTGGTCAGGCATATGCACTTTGCCCACCCCCATCCCACACATACATCCTAACCTCACCCCCACCCTGGACTTAATCACTGTCACCAGTTGACACATTCTCCTCTAAGAGGTAGAGCATGATAGATAATGTGTTCCATATGGCTGACCTTATTGGTGTCTTAGGTACTCACCTTATAAACAACGTGCTGTTTCTATTTCATTGTATTCCAGTTGAATTGCCTTAATAACAATCCATTTAATAGCGATACTCCATTTAAAACATGAAAGAAAGATTAGATTTACAGTGAATAATTCTATTTGCCAGGTGAAAAGTCCTTTTAAAAGGCGATTACATTGCAAATTATCAAGGAAAGGTAGATACATGTATAAGACTTGAGATACTTGCATATGTGCACAGAGGCAATGAAAGCTGGAAAATCAAGACCTACAGAAGACAACTTCATTTCTGAACAATTTGGCATTATAACAGTTTGCTCGCGTTGGATGCTTGATGAGGGTAAGAGGTCAAGTCAAGCAGTTCTAATCAGGAACTAAATAAGCAGGACAAAACTGGTAATAGCTAATTATACCGTAATGGCAACAATCACTGTTTTAAAAGTGACAATTGGATGCTGTGGAAACATTGACATTGAAGCAAGCAGATTAGTCTGATTAGTGTCAGACATTGAAATATATATTCATTACAAAATGTTTTAAAAATAGCTCTTTCCCTTCTCAGGAAGAAAATTAGTGCTTTCAGTATCTAATCTGTGTTTTCAATTTTTTCATGGAGAACACATAACACACCAAATAAATGTTAGTCAATATTCTGTAAGGGTGAAGGCAACAATCTGGGGACTGTAAAATCTGTATATTGAATAGTAACACACAACTGTCAATATATCTACCTTAGTATGTGCTGTACTGTCATAATAAGGATCATATCACAGAATGATATGCTGTTGTTAATTGTCATTTTAAAAAGTTTAACTTTAATGCTTACATAATTAACAATCCCAATACAGAAGAAGTGCTATCCTATGGCACTGGTTTCAGTGTACATGTGCTTTGTATTTTAATAAATTATTGTATTCAGTTTGAAATATGATTTCAGCCCAATTCCACTTGCCATGCCACTGTCTTAAACTCTGGTGCATGTCAGGGTCAAGACCAGCCTCACCTACATCTTTTTTCATAGATGTGCTATGACATTTTAGGTCCATAAAAGCACTACATAAATTGCCATGCATGCAGGGTTTAAAGGAGTTCGTGCCTGTGTCAAGCTCCCTTTGACCGAATGACTTTCACTCTAATTGTCTCCCTGAGGAATAAAATTCAAGTCCTATAAAATTACATTGTTTCATAGTCCTCAGATTGTGCCCAAATCCTCAGTACTTTGTATCCACGGGGCCTTTTACTAGCAAAATAATGATTAAAAGAAAATTTCAATGGATTTGAATGGGAGTACATTGTTTTCCCTGTTTTGTGAGCAGCTGTGAAGCCCATAGGACAGCTAAAGATTGGACAAGCTATAAGGGAACCGAAAGGAAAATAAATTATGTTGCTTTTAATATGCCAAATGAACATGTGTAATTGAGTTTATCCTTCTGAATGTAACTTCAGTATACCACAAGACATTGATTTCAATTAGCCAACCTGTTTAGTCAAAACTTAAAAGCGTAAATCAGATTGAGTCTGCATAATTTAAAGTGAAGTGAATTTTCAAAGAAACCAAAAGTGTTGGCACCATAGCTCTGTATGTGTCAGAGTAATCTATCACCATTGAATCTGTCACTTCAGGTTTTTATTTTTTCAGGAGAAACTGAAATACAATACTCCACCCACACTGAGCTTCTCACATCAAATGGTTGGGATGGGTTTTCATTATAATGCGAAGAATGTAGAATACAAACAGCAGACCCATGGTGGAATGGAGGAGGTCAGATGATATTATTTCATTATCTGTGTAGGCATGTATTCATTCAGTGTGTTTTCAGTCCAGGTTATGCTTATCCATTTGTAACTCTGCTAAAGTCTGTCTTAGTTAAGTTCTGTGCTACTGCTACTTACTTGTTGCCAGTATAAGAATCTCTGTTTTTCTCCTCACTACTAGTGTTAGATTATAATCTGACAAGGCATTGATGGAGTTAAATGATTTGGTTATTCTTTCTGGCTTGTTGCTGAGTATTAAATCTATCTCAGTTTGGGATCACTGGGTTATTCTGGTCAGATCTTGGATTAATTGGGACAGATCAGATTGGCTTGTTATTCCTTTATGTTTTTTCAGGCTATAATTCTCCACCCAATTAGTGTTCAGTTTGCCAACCAGAATTAATTCTTTGTTTGTGTCAAGTTCATTAAGCATGTTTATTATGTGCTCGTAAAACATGTTATTTGATGATGGTGGTCTGTATACACCCACAAGTGTGAGAGACATTTGAGGGAATAACATGATGAAGACCGAGATACACTCAATGTCTATTGAGATTATTGAGATAGATTTCTTTGCATGCTATAGAGTCTTTCACATACATAAGCAGCCCTCCTCCCTTACCCATTTTTCAATCATTCCAGAATGTATTATTTCCTGGTACTAAATCAGCAGTCTTAGGTGACATGTCCATCAGCCGGAATTCAGAAAGACAAAGAAAATCAAGGTATGCGTGGAACTGAATTCGGCAAGGTAACATTCACTGCAAAAGCTGATGGACTGTAGACACGTTGTTGGAGTATCTTTGGTGTAGGACTATTCTTTGGATGGCCATTACCTTATCTATCAAGAGCGTCTGATGGAAGGAGTCGGTCACCTTCACTGTAGGAACTTGGTCCTGGGTTCCACTAAACATCTCCTGCCAGTAGAAGAATGACCATCACATAGCTGATTCATCTCTGGTATGGTTGAGAGTATTTATTTCTCTCTGTGGGGTATAGGTGCCCTGTTGGAGCTGTTGCCCTGCCGTTACTTAGGATCATGAAGTACGAGGTCAGTTGACTCCAGGAACTGAAGGTACCATTATTATTTTGCCACTGTGCATCACCATGGGGGTTTGCCCAGCAGCATCCGAGTGATAACATTAGAAGGATAACAATATAGATAATTAAAATGGCTCTATGTGTAAGATCACCATGTAGTTGCCTTTGTTTGGCACTGGCTTTGTAGAGCTTGTTGAAACATAAACTTTGATTATGGCGTTCAGTTACAAGGTTTGGGTTTTGGCTGTGCCTGTGCCTGTGCCTGCAGCACCCACCCTGCCACAGGTCTGCACCGCCATTTTCCTTCTCTGTGCCATTTCTCCCTAAACAAACCAATTATATAAAAAGAATCATTAATAATCATTATCATGTAAAAAGATAAGATGAATCATGACCAACCATGCAGGTTCTTCTGTGTCAAGTTCTCTGCAGTTACAATTTGAACTCAACACCTCTCCTTTTGTATGTATGTCTGCTGACTATCTATAGGTGGTAAGCAGAAAGTTTTGCTGAATTCAGAAGTCCCTATTAGTCTGCGCTGTCATGTTACTCTGATGAAGATAAGATATTATATTATGTGGACAGAATAGCAAACAGCTGCTTCATGCAGATCTCTCATAAGGCTTCTGCACAGTAGATGCCAATACAAAATTTAAATTTTATGCCTTTGAAGAAAACCATTTGAAACTGCTAAATTAGGGCTATGAACGGTTACATATTGAGTTGGAGACCCCCCACAAAAATACTATCCAATTAATTTATCTTTAATGAACACCTGGACATACCACAGGATACATATATAAAAATAATACTCCATTAAATCTGCAAAGGCTAAAGGGCTGCCTGAGTTCTACTGGTTCATCTCTCAACAATCAAGCAGTTACCCAAAGTGGAAAAAAAGTGAAATATTTTCCCAAGGTCATGACATTCTGCTCCTCTTCTGTTTTGGAGACATGTTGATATATGATAGCACTTTGACCTGGTGGATATCACCCAATGTGGTCATGCTCACCAATTACAAGAAGACCAAAACTGAGGTGTGCCTCATGATGCCGAGCCTGCAAACAGGGTAAACTTTTAATTAAAAAGCTTGAAATCCATCAGGATAAGGAAGGGGTTAACCTAAATTTAAAAACCATTGGGTTTTGTGTCAGTGCAGACTAAATGAGTCAGACAACCTGCAAAAGTCAATTTGAAGTTCAATGAATACTGCCAATCTTTAATTTTTGAATTTGTACAATTAAATTTATGGGCTGGTCCTCCCTTCCGTTTCTGGACACTCCTCTAATCAGAGTCTCTGGCCTCCCCGCTGGGTCTGGTTGAAAGATGACCTATTGCCAGTCTCAGCATGCCACCCTCTCTGATTGGAAGGCAGTCACACCTCAGTTGCTGCTCTCTCCCAGAGTGCAACTAACACAAGAAGATGGATGCACCAACCCACACACACACACATACACACTCTCCTTCTGTGCTCCTACTTAAGTGCTCTTTTAGCACCTCTGATGTATTAACAATGCCATGTATTACATGCTATGAAGTGGTTGTGTCCTTTCATATTGCATACAATTAACGAAGTAAATGCATTTCATAGGTAATGCTTTAGTTAATGATACCAAACAAACCTAGAACAGTGGATATCCAAGAGACAGACCCAGCTTTGTTTTAGGCATGGGGATGTCAATTTTTCTATAGATGGTGCTATATTGTTAAGGCAAACTATGGTTATCTGCTCCCCTTTCATGTGCATTCATCTTAAAATCAAAATGCTGATTTTGATTTAAGAATTGGGAAGACTAAGTATGTACATGAGGGGAAAGGATGGGTTGATTGGTCTTTGGCATTGCCAAATGTCTGTCTGGAATGTAACACATTTCAAAAAAAACCCAAAAACATCAGCTTTCAAGTAAAACACTCCAGGGACAAATCTTAAACATCTTAAACACACACAGGCCCACAGTCTGAGCTCTTATGCTGGAAATGGAGTGTTATTCACTTCTGGCTTTGTTAATTGTAAATGCTATCTTCTGTACTTACTGTGCCAGAGCCTGAGATCTATGTGCTTGTTTAAACAATTGTCACTGCACACACATCATGTCATAGGGTGACACCCAGTTACAGAACTTCCTAGGGAGGTTTCTGCACTGAAAGACTTTGAACAGTTATTTCCATTTGAATAATGTCTTATAGATGAGTAGAAATCAATATGTATAAAATATTAATTAATATACATGCTGTATGCTCTCTGCTATCTTTCTCCAACAGTACATGCCCATGGTACCTACCTAAGAACTGCAGGGGGCTACTATTCTAAAGCAGGTTTCAGAGGGCAGTATTCATACACAGGAACAGATCGACCCTTAAAGTGAAAATAATGGCTACATTTTATCATTTCACCCAATGGAAATCTACTTAACCACAGTCAATATTCAAAATTTGATTTATGTTAAATGTCAAAAAAATCTGACAAATGGTGTATGTTACAGTATATACATTTTAAAACTATTATAATAATTCTTTGTACCTGTTCATACCTTAGGCATATGTCAAAATATGTTATTTAGTGTTAAGCAATATAAATTAAGTGATGATTAGAATGAGACATTGTGCTCCACCTCTCTCTCTCTCCATTTCATAAACATATCTATTGCACCTAGAACTTATGGTCCTCGATGATGGAGTCATTAAAGGCACATTCTTAACCAAACTGAAATGATTAAGCAGGAATGTAATGGATTATTCTCTCAGCAAAAGTGGTCACCATAGTTCTGATTCAATCATCTGCTAGCAGGACCATTTTCCCTAAAATATTTTTCCCCATAATAGTTCAAGGCTTTGTGGTAAACTGGTATTTCATATTTATAGTTGAATACCACTTGATGTATTACTTTATAAGTAGAAATTTTGCCTTCTGGCAATGGAGTGTGGCAGTTGCCATTTGCATTTTTAAAATGGGTTAATTAGCCTTGGTGGATTGATACAAGACAGTAGATTATGCAGAACACTGGTGTTTTTCATTCAGTCCAGCAATCTTCCCAGAGGATCTAGACAAAAACAAACAAAACAAATGATTTTGTGTGTGACAGATTTTACTTCAGATATAATTGTAATATTACTCTGTTCTTGCAGCTACATGGCTAGCCCAGTAGGGATTATTGCAATGGGAAGAAGAGGGCCACAAATAGAGAAAGATGAATGTTATATCATTTGACTTGCCAATGCTATATCATTTGACTTATTGTGTGAAATGTAAAAGCATATGTTGAGACCTGTGTGGAGCTGTAGCCCAGAAGTGGTGCACTGGGCTATTTCATAAGACAGTACATGCATGTGCTATGGAATATAGCACACCTACCTGGACGGTGGATGGGTGGAGGATGGAGGGCGGAGGGGGGGAGTTCGGGGTGTTTGGATTGTACTCTTGATGTGGGAAGGGTCCAGGCAAGTGTAATGCATAGCTTGGAATAGAAAATGGGGACCTCAAAAAGCATTAGCTCAGTCGACAAGCCTCTGTACAGCTGAATGAACAATAATTGTTATTTTTTATGCTTTTTTACCCTTCATGCATCCTTGCCTTGGAATCACCAGTTAAACACTAGGTTTGTCTCGACATGACAATGTGACTATTCTTCACACTTCGAGGGACACAGCGCCCTACAGCAGAATGGGTAGTCATTGGAGGATAGGCCCTTTTCCAGTGATGTGCTCTGAACAATTCTTTGGTGCTGGACAAATCACATGGTGCCTGAGAACAGTGAGATGAAGAAACCCTCTCACTAATCCACCCTTATCCACGGCAGAACGAAACCAATTTCCTCCACTGCTGTAGAATCCTTTATTGTTTACAAATGACACCACTGGTTTTCATCCTGAGCTGAAGTGTTCAGTCTGTACTCAAAGCAAATGCCTTTCTGAGTGACTTGGGACCCATATAATTATTTTTGAACCATACTTGTGTTTGAGTGACCTTCTTGATGGTACTTTGTGGGTTTCCTGAAAGGGCAGGAGGTTTGGTGGTGGTTGAAGTGGTTGTGTAGTGTCCCATAGTTTCTGATGACAGCATATTCTATGACACAATTTAAACCTATCGACATCAAAATGGTGACACATATTTTGCTTTGGTCACAATTACTTCAAATGTGATGTTCAAAACAGTTAAATAAGACCATTTGTTTTTATTTAACCCAGATCTTTGGGAGATATGCACTTTTAAGTTAAAATTATCACAATGTCAGTGGAATGGTTAATTGTTCAAATTATTTTTGTAAATTTTTTTTTGAAGCATGAGTATAAAGAGAAGTAAAAAGTAGAATCAGTGGATGAGGAAAGTTTTGAACCATATTTGTAATCATTTCTGCATATTTATTTTCAACTGACTGTGACCACAAATTTACTCAAAAGGCATGCTGCTTTGCCTTTTCTGAGTTCACTTATGTTCACCTTAAGTGGAAGCATGCTGACACACATGGTTGTTTGCATAAATGCTTCTTTGGTACAGTGTACTTACTAAGAAGAATATTAGCTCATAGTTAGACAAAAAAGTTATTAACTTAAAAGCCCTCTGCACAATAAAGCAGAGGAAAAAATAAAAAATAACACTCTGTATGGTATTTCAAAACTAAGCTTCTGTGAAGACATCTGAAGAAATGTCAAGATGCACTCAAGTACCCTGTCACCTGTACTGTAATTCTAGTGAGTTCCAAAGAAAATGGTGAGGCAGTGATCTGCTGGATGGTGGAATTAAGTAGCAAATTTCCACATTGCACCTTGGATTTGTTTCACAGCTTCACAAAAGAAATGTCTTAAATCTGAAACTGCAAATGAAAAACAAAATTTTGGACACTATTAAAAAGATACCTATAGAAATGCATTTCTGTGCAAGATGACTCATACTGCCTATATTCCCTGGAAATCCCTCTTGGTTGCGTATCCTAGCAGGTGCTTAAGTGTGACCTATGCTAATTTTACACAGTCATTCAATTACTTGTTGCTATAAGGAAATAGCATGTTAATTCTTATATATATCAAGTTGTTTATAATTTGAAATACTATATAACATTAAAAATACAAATTGACTGTATACATATTGATGAAGAAAAATAATGCTGAAATTGCGTGTTCCCTTAGGTCACCCCCTCAAGCCTTTAACTACAAGCAGAAAACAAAACAGAACCCATGTAATAAGGTTTTCTTTGTAATGATATAATGACCACTTTCTTGATGCTGCATTGGATGTGCAGGGGAGTAACCATTTTGGGGCATTTTGAGCAGTGCCTTGAAGAAGCAGAAGAGGTTATAATCTGGGCTGAGGTTCTAAACTAAAATGCAAAATCTGTTATTTCCTTGCGTTTGCTCAATGAGAAGTAGAATGTCATTAAATATCTGTTACTGCACAGCATTTAGGTGGACGTTTGACTCATGAACAAAGTTTCAGCACATACTTTAGATGACAGCTCTAATGGAGTTTGGAATGTGCTGATTCTAGCAAAAAGAAAAAAAAATTATATATACAGCCAGTATCTAAAATCCACTCTTTTTGAATGTCACCTTGTTGGATAGACAACATTATCTGCTTCTACAAAGGGAAAAAGACAAGATATAAAAGGGGGCAGTCTCACTTTATTCCATTAAAGTAAGTGACTGTAGTTAAATAATGTATATCACTTCATATCTACTTAATTTTACAGGAAAAAAGGAAAAAAGACAAAATATCCACGAAAGTCTCTTTATGTATATATAAAGAAATGGCCTCAATTCTCCATGGCCCTGGGACAAACATCTCAGCTGGGTGTTATCAAATATTTAATGTTTACTGTGTTGTCATAGAAAGCTGTGACAATTCACATGCTCTGAGCCCAGTGTCATCAGGCAATTGCTGCAGTGAAGCACTTGTTGCCCTTCAAAAACCATGGGCAAAAAGGATACTTGCTCTGAAGAAAAGACATTTTTTTGAAAGAATCTGATTCAATGGCCAGTGAAAAGCTTATGTTTAATTCATCAGACATTGAAAGCTACTGATGTTATACAAAAATACCCTACAATCCATCCCTTTACATACATCCTGTTGGCCTCAGACAGTGCTCATATAGACCTTTAACGCATCGTGTCTCCTCCAAGATCACAGACCATTAACCCTTCCATATGGGGACTGATCTGTGTTGTTACAGATTACAAAGCCTTGAGTCTTGGCATTTTAAGGTCACTGAGGAGAAAGCCTATAGAAACTGAAAAAAGGTCTGTCGGATAGCAAATGTTTACTCACCATGACAGGGTTGTTAGAAGATTAAGAGAAAGACTGCCTTGAAGCAACATACAGATAGCGGCCTTTAAAGTTATGATGGAAAGTCCCTTTGATTCTCATGGGCTTCCCTTTCCTCAAGATACTGGGTCTATCAAAGGGAATGCAAAAGCATCTAGAATCTGCTCAGTAAAACTCAAAATACATGTTCACATAAAATAAAATAAAAATAAAACTCTTGAACCTTTACATTGGCACACTAACATAAGGTTTGCATTATCTTAAGATTTACAGCTCAATGAATCAAATAGAAAGTGATTCAACACCTTAAACACCCTGATAAAGCATTTGTGCAAGACAGTAGTTTTCACCATTAAATTTAAAAAATATTAAATTCATAACTGAAACCTGAAATAAATTGCCCTTAAAACACAGACCTGGAGTATCCAATGAGTATGTTGCAAAGAATGAAGATAACAAATAGGTTTGCCACCTGTCCTCACAGTAGCTCCCTTCTGTTAGGATATTTGTTTAACAGTGAAGGGAAATTAAGCTTTTGGATGGCAAGGACATGAGTTTAAAAAGCAAGGGGTGTTGTTTGTAAGCCTCTATCCCAAACTTCAATGAGTCTCACCAGATTAGGAAGAGCCCTAAAAAGGCAATTAATGCATAAAAACAATTGTTTGGTTATTCTGGAAAGGGTACCATTCTCAGCTGTAAAATGTTTTGTGACAAAATAGTTGGGTATGCAGGCATTTCCATTTGCTTTCAACAAATGGTGTTCAACTACACCTTTCTTTCCTCAGTATTACAGAACAAATGGTCAATTCAGTATCTGTGTATACACTAACAGCTCTTCAGGACAAGAATATGTATTATTTCTATGTCCAGTGAATGATAGAACTAGCTTGACTTCATTCTAGGATCATGTAATAATAACAGTGGTAGTGATATTAGTAATAGTGTAAAAGAATGTCACATCCTAAATATATTTTGGTTATAAATTACAGGCTTACACCTTTAAAAGAACTGCCATTAGTCTATATTCCCTAGGCTCTTCCTCACGGGCTGTTATCTGAATCTCTAGGCGATGTTATGCTGAGACTGGGTCCTAGGAAAGCGCTTGTTTGACCAAAGGTGTTGACTCCTTGCCACTGGAGGATAAATAGCACTTTCAGAGAGGTGTAGGAGTCACTGAGTGCAATCACACACCCTGGCTCAGCTCCAGCAGCACCTCTCTGGGATACTGGGACCACTTCAGATGGGATTCTGTAAGTGATTAGAGTTTCCTACCAGCTGCTGTGGGCAAATAGCAACTGCCATTAGAGTCCCCTCACTCTTTGCCCCCTCCCTCCCAGATGGCAATACTCTTGCACCTTTATCTCCTGTGGCCTGCTATCCTGCCATTAACAAACTCTTGCTCTCTTTTTCTTCCTAGATGTCCAATGAAGGGATTTTCTTCCTAGGAAATCCCTTCATTGCCGCTCTCCCTGTCTCCCCAGGTTTTAATAAGGCAGTGTTTGAGGTTTGAAGTGAACTCATGGTTTGTGACTAATTCATTATTTTTTTCATAGCCAATGTCCTTGACCATCATTTTTAGTATTTCTTCTCTGATGAAGTTCATGCTTGTTATCAGGGGTGACCTTATTTTGCCTGTGCCTGTCCAATGCACTGTTTGCATTGTGGTAGCTCTATTAATTATGTGTAAAATGCATACATTACAAAGGAATTTAATACTTAGAATGCTCTGTTGCCAACTCACCTTTAGATGGGCCATGCAATATTGTTATGTCAATTTGCTTATTGTTTGCCAGACACTCTTTGGATCAGAGAATTGGTTTAATAATGTGATGGAGGTCGCTGGCTACTCTTACTTCCAAAAGCTACACAAAGTTCTCAGAATTCATTCCTCTTCCTGCCTTCCATAATTTTTTTTCTCATTTTTTCATTTTCTCCCCAATTTGGAATGCCCAATTAGTCATCGATGTTCGGTCCCATTGCACAACCCCCACTGTCAATCCGGGAGAGCGTAGACAAGCACGTGCCCTCCTCCGAGACACGTGATGTCAGCCGCTGCTTCTTTTCGCTCTGCGGTCCACAAGCCAAGCTAGCACAGAGATGAGTCGGAGGAAGATATTTCATATGCAGCTTTTGGCACGTGGACCACAGGCGCCTGATCGACCAGCAGGGGTCACTGTTGCTAATGGGACCAAAGCCCCCACCGACATACCCACCCCTATCCCCGGCAGAACGAAGCCAATGTGTTCCGCCTGTGAGCTCCCGGTCACAGTCATCTAGTGACACGGCTGGGATTGAACCCGGGCCATAGCGTTCAGAATACACTTGGAATGAGTGCTTTTACCGACTGAGCTACTCAGGAGCCCTCTGCCTTCCATAATTAACAAAATCCTATTAAGACCTCTGTTTTGCTTTGATCACATTTTGTCCTATTAATCTCCATGTCCTTGTTCTTAAGACCTTCCAGTATCTAAACAGAATATTTTAAAATTGGAACCTAATGTGTCAAATGAAGGCATTTCCTCAATCCTCATGACTCCCATGCGAAAAAAAAAAAAAAAAAAAAAAAAAAACATGTATGGTTCATATACAGCAACCATATATCTTCCTTACTTAAATTGGGCAGAATTACCTTCTGTGTTTCATATGAGTCCAATACATGTCCTATACAAAATCAGACCAATTATGGCCACTTTCTTACTAAAAATCACACATACAACTTATAGGGGATTTTTGGGTCATATGTGAATACTGTAAAAAGTCTTATATGAGTTTTACATTACAAGAGTATGCAATCGTATATGGTATTAGAAAATCATGAAACTATTGAAGTCCTATACAAATAATTTAAAGTTCTTATACTGAATCATATGGCAGCCAAAACAAAGTCATATAGGGTTTCTTGTCATTTCATGTCATTTGTTTATAGGTATCTTGTACAGTTTTCATATGCTTCTAATAAGGAAATTGTGTGTCTGCTCTTCAAGCTTTATATGTTTCCAATCTAATTCCTCATATTGCAGCAACAGTATTACTATATCTCTACATATACTTATCATATATGATTTCAGTCAATGACTTACACAAATTTGTGATGGAAACACTTTTATTTGAACACAATCAAAGTGATACTCAATCACATTCCAACTTTGTAGCAAACTGAACTTTTCTCAGGAAAATGCAAAACACACACAAAAAAAACAACAAAAATACCTTCAAGAAATCAGTCATGGCCATCAATCATCAAAGAGCATTAAGGTTTCTGGATTTTTCTGTGTTTTCTTCTTCCCTCTAATCTCAGTTAGTTTGGCATTGATGGCTACACCGATGCTGGAGGGCACCACATGAGGCCACTTTTGCAATGTTGCTCCTGTGAGACAATAAATGAATAAAGGGCAAACCATTGCTCTTGTTAGGAACCAAGGTGACCCACAATTAATGACTACATATCAAGTTAGACAAATCAACAGCAGCATGGAGGTGGTGGTGGTCTAGTGGTTAGGGATCTGGGCTTCAAAATGGAACCCCAGAAGGTTGTGAGTTTGATCCAAGGGATTGCCACTACTATGCCCCTGAATAAGACACTTAGCCCAAAATTACTCTAGGGTTACAGTTCTTGTTGACTGTAAAACTGCTGTGGATAGGGTCAACTAAATAACTTATAATAATAATAATAATACCCCATAGTACAGTAATATAATATGGGTCAGAGACACTACATAATTACAATACTTTGAACTGATTTGAATCTCACTATAGATAGCATCCACTTTCATTTTGTCAAGAGCCTGGCGGCGTGGTCCAGAATCCCTGGACCACTCCTCACAAGGAGCACATCCATTGGGAACACTGCCGTCAGGAGTGTTCTCACAAAACAGGAGGCTGAGTTCGCATTCTGGACCACAGCCCAAGCCAGTCTGTCAACATATACCTTAGATCCAGGAAAAATTTCCACCTGTTTTTAGAAGAGTACAAAAACAATTTATTATGCAGTGTTGCCAAGGGCTGGAATAGTTTTATATAAATATTGATTACCAAATGGTTCATTGAAAAGTGCAGTCTTTATTGTCTAGATAAACTAGTAGACTACCTGTTCTGTGGATGCTTTCGGTGAATAGGGCTGTGTCATACACTGTGGCGAAACCTGTCCACCTTCCAAGTCAGAGCTGACTGTCGACGCTGATGAACACTGACACTTCAGGGTAGCTCTAACGACAAAAATAAAACAAAATAAGATATGATAAAGCAACATCTTATACCCAACTATACTAAACTACCTCCCATGTGTACATATGGTCATACAAGCTAATGTATTCAATGTCAGTGATGAGTGTTACAAAGCCCTGTAATAACCAAATGTTAGAGAGGTTGGATAAGTTTCAAGTTTTATTGTCATATACTTGATAATAATGATTACTAGTGATTACATTCTTAGTGCCAGAGCCATCTTAACTTTACCTACCAAGTTAATAATAACATTGAAACAGAATGGTAGTTCAACAATAATTTAAAATTCTGAAATACAAAGACAGTAAAAACAATGTAAACCACTAAACAGCGTGATGGCTGGTTGCATGATTCACCACAACAGTAAAATATCTGTAATACTTGCCACTAATGAGCATTGTTGTTAATTTTTCATTGTCATTTCTCAAAAGTATATGGTGTGTGATTATATGCATGAAATTCATTCAATGACAGTGGATTACAGCTGGTCTTACCAGTTCATTCTCAGCATCAGGTTGATCTGAATCGGTATATCTTGATGGTGGGACTGAGGCCCTTTTCTTTGGTAGTGGCTCATCCCTCTCATCAGACTCTAACCGCAGGAATTCCTTAATCTTAGCATTAGTATGAAATCGATTATCTGAAAAATAGTTCAAAGCGGAAGAAGAGATCAGATTAAGGCACTTTATAGTAAAGAAAACAATATTTTAAATTTTGTGCACTTACCTTGTGCATATTATTGTGCAATAGTAGTTACACAACTGCCATAACAACTTCACACATCACAACAGCTTCACATTACTTATTGAACCTGACACTGTAAAAACAAAATGCACGAGATAGGTCTGCTTACTGCTCACAAACTTGATGGAGGCTCTGTACACTGGCCAGCCATGTTTTGGTTTTTTGCCTTTCTGCCATTCCACAGCAGCTGAATAGTCATTGTGCGGGTATCCATCTTCATCCATCTTGGTGTCATCATATGATCGTATGGCATCGGTTTTCACCTCACTATACATCCCAGCATCCTCCCCATTGGACCATTGGACCACTGCAAACTTTCTCATCATATCTTGGGAATTAAAAGAGTGTGGCTTTTAGTCAGTTTATATTATGGCATTTAAGATTTCACACGGGAAGTCCACATTTTGGTGTCTTGTGAGTCCGAGTGTGGGGAGTTGCTGTATATTGCCACTATAATAGATTAACATAGTACAAAGGCATGGTAATGCTTTGGGGTGGTAGGAGTATTACATGCAATGCAATGCAATCTAGAAGTGTAATACTGGTGTCATAATGCTAGTTCAGCTAAACTTGGAAAGCTGAGCTGCATGTCAGCTGAAGTTAGCTGCAAAACTCGTGGCAGATCAGTACAACAAATGATATTTTAAAAATGAAAGTAATAACTGTATAATACCAATACATCATAGAGCAAAAAAAATAATAATAATAATAAAATAAATAACCCAACTAACGTTAGTTAAGTTCACCAAGAAACGGATATATGTCGTTACAAAGTCGTTGCAGATAATTCCTGGATAAAATTACGGCTCCAGTTACTAGCTGCTAGCAAGCTAACTCTTGCAACTGTTGTCTGAAAGGTTAGTATTAACAAATTGGAACAAACCGACTACTTTGCTTATAAATCGCTAAACGCACAAACGTGAATCAACACCGCTGGCCGAGTAATCATCACAAGTGAAAATTCTTCCTACCTTAATGATGATGTTTCTGGAGAAGTCGCAATCGGTGAACTCGGAGCTGTTGAGATCAATATTCCGTTTTTTCTGCCGCTCCCAGCTTGTCCAAATGCGCCAGTGATCTGGCTTTTCATTGGATCCCTCTAAGCAGTTCAAACATCAAACAATCGTTTTATTCTCAATGTCTGTCTGTGTTTTTTTACGGACGTAACGTTACACTTGGTACGGAAGCCGAGAACGGCCGTGCTTGCAATTATTTTTTTACGGTCACAGTACCACATGTGCTGCCTCAGGTCATTCCACCACACACTCATTGAAACACATACTGACCCGCACTCGTCTTTTACTCATTTATTCATCCCTCCATCCTCCCATTGACTTCAATTCATTTTTCAAAGTCTTACCGCGTGGTCACCTTTGGCCCGACAGTCACCGTACCATGTATGCAGCCTCAGGTCAAATCACCCAACACTCACTAAAAGCCATGCTGACTGGCACTCATCTTTTTTCGTTCACTCATCCCTCCATCCTCTCCTTCACCTCAGTTCATTTTTAAGATCTTACTGCGCGGTCACCTTTGGCCTGAGTCACATGTCGGCTCAGGTCATGCTACCCAACACTCACTGAAACCCATACTGACCCAGCACTCGTCTTTTACTCATTTATTCATCCTTCCATCCTCCCATTGATTCCAATTCATTTTTCAAAGTCTTTCCACTTGGTCACCATTTGACCAATAGCCATGGGACCTGATATGATGCTTTCACCAATGGTGAATGTGTCCCTAGCAACCATATTGTTTACTCTAGCAACCGCCTAGCAACCACTTAGTAACACCCTAGCAACCACATAGCAACCACTTAGCAACACTTTGGCAACCACCCAGCATCGCCCTAGCAACGCCCAGCGACCATATTGTTTACCCTAGCAACCACTTAGCAACACCCTGGCAACTGCCCAGCAAGGCCCTAGCAATGCCCCAGCGACCATATTGTTTATCCTAACAACCCCTTAGCAACCACTTAGCAACACCCTAGCAACCACCCAACAACACACTAGCAACCAAATCATATACCTTAGTAACCATCTAACACCCTAGCAACCATCTTATATACCTTAGCAACCACCTGGCAACAGCCTAGTAACCACCTACTAATGCCCTAGCAACCAGCTAGCAACAGCCTGGTAACCAATTAGCCACATCCTAGCGAACGTCTCATATACGTTACCATGTTTTCGCTGCCGGGTTGCAAGCACACTCTGCATTTTCTTCAGGAAATGCACTTTTGTAGTTACTTATAATGTTTATCAGAAATCAGGAGTAAATGAACAAAGTGGAGTTAAATATGTTTCTTATATGGGGCATTCCATGGATGCCAATACAGTGGTTTAAAATGCTGAAAATTGTGGTGGTTGGAATATATTTTTCAGAAAGTCATTAGAAATTTTGTCAGAAAGTCAGCTGAATATGAACTCTGTTGGAGGTGAGACGGAGAAGAATCACTTTTAGCATTTTGGAAAGTTTTATGTTTGTTAAGAAATATAGAACTGTTAGTACTGTGTAAACTAAACTTAGTACTGTGATAGAGTTTACAGAAATTGTCATAAATGAAAATGAAATCTGGTGATCATATGTGGGATTTGAATGGAAAACTATAGTGATATGTGAAATGTGCAACTCTAACTTGTAGAATACACTCTAATAAATAATTTTGCAATTAAAATAGGTGCTTGTGTGTGTGGTTTTGAATGTCATGTTTCATCTGAGGTTGAAAGTCTATGAATATACAGTATATGATTATGATGACTATAGGCTTAGGGATCCACTTATGACAAGGGCAAATGAGTGAAGTACAGCCTTATATTGATTGGTAAGCTGCACCATGTTCATATTTTATACACATGTCTTAGGTGGACATTCATATCAAAGTAGTATTATTTCCCTATGCTTTTCCATCATGAAAATCTATAAGGCTTTAGTTGTATGTAGGACATATATGACATATATGATTGCAAAATACATTAATGTTATGCAATTTGTATATGTGGTTTTTGCACCATATATGGCCCATACAATATTCTGTTGGAACAGACAAGGATCACATGTGTTTTTAACAAAAAAATTCCATATGGGCTCCCAGCCTTTCTTACAATGTGGATGGGACAGGAAATTACAATTTCTAATATGCAGTGACAGCTTA
Organism: Megalops atlanticus; assembly: GCA_019176425.1. Lineage (NCBI taxonomy): Eukaryota > Metazoa > Chordata > Actinopteri > Elopiformes > Megalopidae > Megalops > Megalops atlanticus. Next base: position 18,203,370 of record CM032881.1, read on the forward strand.
TTTACAATTCCAAATCTACAGCTACAAGGAATGTTGTGTAATTTTTTACATGAATGCCTGAAACTCATTGTCCACATCACTGCTTTATTTCACCAGATCCAGTAATCCACTGCACTTTCTCCATGTACAGGTTAGGTTTTTAAAGATCAGCAAGAAGCATGTTAGAGTCGGTCAGCTCACTAAAATGTTACTTTAGTATGTCAAAGATTATTTTAGCATCTTTGTTTGGTTTCAAAAATGGGTTGCTGCATAAAGTGATCTTAACAATATCTCTTGCTTTCCCTTTGAGCCTAGGCTGGAACCCATGATACTGCACACTAACTGGAATACATCTCTTGCTTAAGTGCATATTCATTAGCTCTTCTCAGTCATGAACTGGAAATTTATCAGACCCATCCCCTCTGAAATGTGGCAGTTCCTTAGTGATGATCATTCATCCTGACCAGATGGCATGGGTCAATAAACCTTACAGACTTAAAGAGAGATAAGGGGAGATGTTTGCTTAATTATTAAAAATTGGAATAAAATTGCCAATATGCTATAAACCGAGGAAAACACAGGAGCATGCCACCAAATGATGCATATATGTTGACTTTAGATTGAAGGGGTTTACTTGTTCCTTATGACAATACTGTAGAAGGGGCTTAACTACATAAAAACTGCTTTGAACTGGCATGATTCATGAATCAAAGAAGAATGCACTGAGACACAATTATGGTCAAACTTTACAATCCATTAAGCATGGAACCTCTGCCTGTTTTGGCAGAATCTTTAAACAGAATAATTACACTGTCAGTATGTCTGAAGTTGCATTGTTGGGACAATGTAAAATGAATCTAAAAGTAGCAGGATGTTGTCAACAATCAGAGCTGCCTGTCACAAAAGGCACCTCTAGCCAGTCATGGCACAATTAAGCCTGCTTGGTATTTCATTTTTGGGGTTTTCCTGTCCTTATGTTTATTCTATTGTTTTGAATATGAGTCACGAAAGAGCCATTGACCTTGGGATGGTTGTTATCCAAAACAGAAATAGTGGTGGTCAATACTGAGTCCTTGTTTGTCTTATAGCTGGCATGAATCCAACTACTCTGAGGAAAGTGAATAAGGCAGAAAACTCCGGGTAGCTACAATTGTAGAGGCTCAACATGCCCCAAAAAAAAAGAAGTAAAGAATCACCCCTGTTGCCAGACCCTTATGTCAATCCCAGAGGGACGCTTAGCATTTAAGCAAAGACAACGACAGTGATCTGACTTTGTGTGCTTCAGCTTCCAGCAGCCAGCAGAAAGTCCACTGCATCAATAATCTACTCCATTGTAGTGTGCAACAATGAAGGACAGACAGCTGCCCTGTGAAAAAGAGAAGATTAATTGGATGTGACACTCTCTGTGATCCACCTGGTGATGTAAAATATTAGCAGAGCCCCACTCTAGCAGTATATTTACCAAATTGATGCAGCTGAGCAGAAAGGTGACTGCAGGAACTGTTGGAGAGAGCTGGGCCGAGTCCAACTGCTCCACTGTATGGAAGCTGGCTGCTGTCAGATTCAAATCAGGATTCTGGTGTGCAAATGCACTCATAGCCCTTGAGTATAGCCTCTGCATATCCCCAAATGAAATCATACACAATGTGTGTGAGGGGTAGTACTATGTTGGAGCGTAGACATCTCTTGAACACAGCTCAGTCAAGATATATGGAAAAATAAATAAATAAAAATAAGGATCCATAATTTTGCAAGAAAGAAATACCTTGATATATAAAAAACAGGATGAAATGAAAATGTATGCAGTAGAATGTTCTTGTGTGTGTGTGCATGTTTATCTTTTAAACTGTATGTGCTGGCAGTAATATTGCATAATCCCAGACTGTACTGTGTTAGTAGTGTTGCATAATACTGAGTACTGAAGGATAGACTATAGGGCAATTTACAAAACCGTGAAATTACCCATATTTTCAGTTTAGAAATGCGGTGAGGCTTAAGAACAATATTTATTGTATATAAATTGGTCTATTTGTTGTTGTTAAACCAGCATTACTGTTTCCCTGATGTCATAAACAGGCCCAATGTACTCAGATGCATAAATCTGCCATGAAATGAGACTGGGTAAAATGCAGTAGTGAAATTTAATATAACAGTGTCATTCATTCCAGATACAGTAATTGTAATTTTGCCAATGTCCCTGAGAACAAAGTGACTCAGTAATTTGAATGTGGACAGGCACATTTTAGTAGGGATCTTAAGTCTTTATCTGCACTGAGAACAGGTTACCTCTGGATTCACCAGCTGAGCCAGATCCTACAATAGGGCCTTATAGTCATGGCGGCTGCTGATCGAACAGGGGTAATTTTCCTGTGATGGCAATGACATCTGTATCTTTTGGCTGGGTGATGGAGAGGAAACAAGCTGTAATTTGCTGAGCCCCACAGTGAGTAAACAGGCTGATAATGATGACTCTATAGCGGATGTGCTGTATTTACTTTGACTACTATGAAGTGGTAATTAGTAATAGCCAAGGTGGCCTGATTTTACATTACAGTTTAAATGTCACAGAGAATGTTTGGGCTCAAGCACCACTGAGTAACAAAAGACTTTTAAACCAAATTAATTAGTCTTTCATTTGCCTGAGTCTGCATGTGACATGACTGACTGATGATAAACACTGGCCTTTGTTGGGGGAGAAATGTGCCCCAATTAAAAATGCATACCATTACAAATTTATACAGTATTTTTGACATGATCTCAATACGGTGATTCTAACTTCTCCTGGGAATCTTTTCTAGAAAGCCTACAGCTATCTTGCTCTTTGAAGTATCTTTGGCAGATCTGTTGGTTCAATAAACTTGTTGTTGTACCATAACAGCCAGATCTCTATTCACCTGCAGTCTGTTAGCACCTGAGCAGTAGCCAGAAAGGGAAATATCAAAGTTGGTTTGATATTTACTTCAAATCAAAGTTGGTTTGATATTTACTTCAACTCTCCTCTCGGTTTGGAGAGGAGAGTTGAAGTAAAGTGTGGCAGGGGCCAAAAAATCCAGACAATATGAAGGGAAGGAGAAACTTCTGCAGTTTCACAAGAATCATGCCTCCAGTCAGACATCTGTCTAAGAGACACCTGAATCAGTCAAGGAGTAATGTGTGTGGGGCACTTTGTCTCTTCTATGGGCCTTTCCTGTCCACCAGATTGTTTTAAAAAGGTGTTATGACACAGATCCATCTGCCAAATCATAGATGGCCAATCATAGAATTATATGCTTCATTACAAGGGCCCACAGTTTTCTCCACTTGTTGTCTTACATGCTCTCAATCCTCCAGCATGAAGTGGTTGATATTGCTTCATTTCAAACTTCTTGTTAAACAATTATCCTATTAGAGTACCTCAATGACCTCATTTGTTTACTGAAAATTAAGCATACAGGCATGAACAGATGACAGTGATGCTTATGTTTGTTTACTCTAGCATGTGTCAGATTAAGTCTTATTGAAGGAATCAAGGAATCAAGGAATCTTTATTGTCATTGTAGTTCTACAATGAAATTTGGTTTGGGACTCACTCAGTAGCAGCTAAAACATGAGAATTAAAAAAAAAAACACACGACAACACAAGACAAAACTGTATAAAAACAATAAATAAATGAGATATATGCACAGACAGCTAAAGTACAGAGATAATAAATAAAATAAAAAGGGGTAGTAATAGATAGCAGCAGTAGTTTCAAATATTGCACAGATGGAGGAGGTATTTATTCCAGTTATCATTGTATCTTGTCAGTGCTGGTTAGGTGTGTGTGTGCGTATGTGCGTGCGTGCGTGTGTGTGTGTGTGTGTGTGTGTGTGTGTGTGTGTGGGGGAAATAGAGGCTACAGCCCTGGGGAAAAAGCCTGGTAGTCCGGGTTTTAAAGTGCGGTGCCTCTTCCCTGACGGTAGGCAGACAAACAGAGAATGTCCCGGTGGGTTTCATCTGTACAGATTGATCTCGAGGCGGTCTGTGTATATTGTGTATATTGTATATTGTGTGTATATTGAGTCCAGGTCTGGGAGTGCAGCTCCCACAATCCCGCTGAGCCGACTTGACCACCCGGGACAAGTCCCTTCTGTTCTCCGCTGTGCAGCTTGCGTACCACACAGTGCAGCACTGGCAGAGGATGCTCTCTATTGTACATCTGTAAAAGTTTGTGAGCATTTGAGGGGCTAGACCAGCCTGTTTTAGCTTCCTAAGGAAGAAGAGCCTCTGCTGGGCTCTCTTCACCAGGCTGGTAGTGTTCAATGTCCAAGTTAAGTCCTCGGTAATGTGTGTTCCTAGGAATTCCATGGAGCCCACCCTTTCCACCTCCTCCCCATTGATGTGGAGTGGGGACTGCATGGTCCTCCTGGACCTCCTGAAATCCACGATGACCTCCTTAGTTTTGGTGGTGTTTAAGACCAGGTTGTTGTCCCGACACCACTCAGCCAGATGTTGGACCTCTTGTCTGTAGTAGGTCTCGTTGTTGTCGCTGATGAGACCTACCACAGTGGTGTCATCCGCGAACTTTACTATGGTGTTGGAGGAATGGATGGGGGCACAGTCCTGGGTGAAGAGGGTGAAGAGGGCTGGGCTAAGCACACAGCCCTGCGGTGTACCTGTGTTCAGGATAATGGTTGATGATGTCATTCCTTGACAAATCAGACAATAAATTAAAATATTCACATGGAACATGTAACCAGAAAGGTCTGCTTTGTTTGAAGGGATGAGAAAACATAAAATTGAAGTTGCACTATCAAATAAAATGCATTAAAAGCAAAAAAAAAAAAACCTTTTTGCAGCAGGAGTGCATGAAATAAACAAATAAAAGGTGCATGTGAATGCTATATTTAAAGTTTAGTGAAAGAAAGTTCAATGTTCTAAATGTTATGGTTGCATTTAATGAGCTTCTGTTGCTTTGAAGTCTTTATTGTCATAGACTGATGGTACTGAAAACTTGATGGTAAAAACTTGCCTGTTGAAAGATACTTTGCTTAGCACAGACAGAATTTGTATGATTAGCCCTCAATATTAAACTGTGATTGTTTTCCAGATTCATACCAGACTTCATCCAAAGACATCCTATTCCATTGGTATTCCATTCGTCTATTGTTTACAGTTTGTATTTGTCCAGTTATGGATTTACATTAGATCCTGTGACCAGAATATAATGAGAGGGTTTCCACATCCTAACTGCAAAATTTGTTTAGGGTTAAATTTCTTGACAGTTTTAAGAAATATGTATGCTCATAACTGAAATGTGCATTCTTTAACTGAATGCCATTAGTTTTTTTGAAGCCATGTTGAACCTTATCGAACATTTTAAACATATTACTGGTTTATTGTTTTGTCTATGTTGGCCACCTGCTGTGATAGTGGTAGATATTTGTTTTTTCATTATGGCAACAAGCCTCAAATAATGTCATTGTCAGACTTGAACATGTAATTCACATTGTTGTAAGAATTCAAAGGCATTTAAACATTTTATTATACCACCTGAGGAATATTTCACAGAGCTTAGGTACATTGTATCAGCCAGAATTAATATGAAACATAAACTTATGAATCTTTTGATTCATCAGTGGTTACAGATATGCTGTCAGATGTTTTGATTGCTTCTTTGATTTTGATTTCAAACAAGTCTGCAGTCTACAGTGCTTATATTTTACAAGTTGAGTTGTTGAAAGAATTAGCACATGATTTAATACCAGATTATTTAAAAATGCATGTAATTTTTGTTCTTTGATTTTCTCCTCCTCTCCTTGTAACTACATCAATTTTTTGCACTGTCAAACACTTAATTGTTCCCATCATACAATTGATAATTGTATAATTATTCACATGTCTGCGCAGTTTGCTCCAAGATTTCTGAAAGTGTAGTGCCCACAGGGATGCCTGGAGGGTAAATACTGAAGTATATGTTGAAAGCCCTGCAGGTCATGTGGTAGAGGAAAAACACTGGACCTTACCTATTGCAAGCTTCATCTCATCTAGTTAGTCAACTAAAGGAATACCAAGTGAATCTAGTTTATATCCATTCAAATAAAGTAATTTAGATCTTTATATTAGAATATTTAAAATAATCTTCTCTGTCTGATCTGGTTCATGCTAGAAAACATTGTTCTGTTTAACAATAAACACAAATAAACCTTGGGTGACCTCTTACGATGCACTTATGTCAATTACATGTGAATTTGATTCTGTGTAAATGTTGTACATGTGTATTGTGTTTTAAAAATAAGTACGTTTTGCCTTTTCTTTGTATTACCATTGAGAGTAAGTGCATTATGGAATGCACAGAAAGTGAGAACAAAGGTAGAAGGAGTGAGAATAGAATACAGCATGAGCGATATATGGAATGTAGAAAGTCTGAATAAGATACCTTGCAATGTTTCACTGAATCTCCAAGTAACTATCAACGCAATACACAACAGTATACAGTTAGTACTTTTGTAATTGTTGTAGTGTGTCAGATTGTTCTCATCAAAAACCGATCATCTCATTAGTCAAAATCATCACTTTGACATACCATTAGTGTCAATCATATGTATTGAATTTGAAAATACTCCAGTGCCTCTGTGTGGCACTCCAGTGCCTCTGTTATTATACAGGGACATGTGTCTCCTTCAGAAGGTATTGCATGTGACAGCACATGCATTTTCCAAGGTGCATATATGTATATATACATACATGTATATATATATATGTGTGTATATACATAAATACACACACACACACACACAAATATATTAAATTATCTAATTATCTCTGACAGCGAATTATAAATCAAAGGCACTGTGATCATCCCTGTGATGTTTTTTTTTTCTTTCTGTTTGTCTGGCTGCAAACAAGATAAACTGCCTTAGTTAAGGCCAGATTTGGATGAAAGAAGAAATGGGTCAAGGAAGAAATGATTCAATTTCAGTACTGCTATTCAGTCCTGATTCAAACTCAGGGCTGCTATGACACATTAGGGAGAGCAAAGTTATGCACTCTGTCCATTTCCTTTTTTTAAATTCACATAAAAAGTAATTAGAGCCAAGTGAGTTGCAAATGATTTGACTTCCATTGTGGCATCTCTTGTTATCTTACGAATTTCTGTTTAATTATCCTGATGCATGCTAATTATTACACAGGAATGTAATCAGCATGATTTTGATTTAAGGTCTTCATTTAACACTAATGTTTTTGTATTCTTCCTTCAAAAAGCTTTTTACATACAAAAACCAAATACTTTTGAGAGATAAAATCTGCAAGATGTCAAGTCTGGCTTTGCTTTCTGATTTTGCAACATGAATTCTTAAACATCCATCAAAATACCTGCTTTCCATAACTTGAAGGTTGAAAATATGAATTTGTGAAATGCTATCCTATTGTTGACATGGTAGGAAGGTATGTTAGGATATAAAATGAAAAATGATTAAGTAATGATAACACATTATTTTTCAATACTTAATTGTGTCTGTGCAGGGCCCTTGCTTATTATTTTTTAATTTCATAGGATTAGTGGTATAACATCCCTGTTATCAAGTCATAGCTAATGCATTTTAAGTTTAATTAAAACTGCTAAACCATCCTAATATTTACTAACCACACCACATTCTGTGAGATTTCTATAATGATACTGATGGCTGTAGACAACACAATATATAGTTACTCCATTTTATAAAATATGTATAAAGAGAGGAAAATTAAAGCAGAAGGTTTGATTATTGGTACTTATTCTAATAAAAAAATCCATCAAAAAGCCAATTCATCTCTGTCCTGAAATACTGAAAATGAGTATGTAGTTATTCGTCAATATCCAATAAAAACACAAGATTGAGAGATGAGCAACACATTGAGTTGCCGTCAGCAGGAGGAATGACTAGAAACAAAATTTTAAAGTACTAGTCCTTCAGCCTGGCATGGTGAGATAAAATATCCCTTTCCTTCTTTTTTAATCTTACCTGTTGATCATAATTTTATCTCATCTGGTTATGAGCAATCACTGTTTTCTATTTG